>CM035137.1:74705546-77205546 GCA_020205605.1 Panax ginseng
AAAATATTAACAATAATTGAATCAAATAACATGAGATACTATGAAGCAATCACTGTAGCAATAATTGAATAAAACTGAGTAACTTCTCACGTAAACATCAATAATCAATACCGCGTGCTACTATGCAACCACGCGTATTACTGTACTTTTACCACCAGATATTTCAACAGCTAACGGTAAAACTTTCACCTTTATTTTCATAAAAATATATTTATGTTGTTTTCTAACTCCGACAATAATTCCGTTGTGGGGTCTACCAATGATTGTGCTGTCATACGAATATTTCCTGTTAAAACGAATATTCCCCGACCAATCGAATATTTTATAACAACTTGCATACTTTGCAAAATTTATAAATATTACCCACAACTTTAATATTTTATCAAATCCACACCTTAATACTCAAAAAAAATATTTCGAGAAAATTAATCTTTATTCATAAAATTCAGGGTCTTATATTTGTGACACCCCCAAATCTGGGTACTTCATTCCCATAGGATTTGGTGTTCACTATCTAAACATTCATTCTTTAACTACCCAAATTCATTAAAATTTAAGCAATAAATCTTCCTATTAAAGGGTTACATAATTAAATCCAATAAATCCTAGGTCATCTAACCTTAAGAATTCATCAAATGCGGAAAAATAATTAATTACATCACATAATTAAACCAAGTTTGAAAACATAAATCTCAATAGGTTAACAAGTCTTCAACACATGTTCATCTTTCCTTTTCCTTTGCTAGTGGTTGGCTCATCAACATTCTCAATTTTAGCTACAATGGTTATATATATGCAAGAGTGAGCAAAACAAATGCTCACTTAAAGAAAACATAATAACCGGTAATGAATAAGCTTGACTGAACTGAATAACATTTTATAGTATTGATAATCAAGAACTGATATGGAATAACATCTGAGGGTCACAAGACCATGAATTATGTCCCAGATTATAAGTATATCTACTTAAATCTTAAATAGTCGTTAGACTATATGGACCTTCTTCTCGTACTTAGGGGGATCATCCCTTCGAACCATGTATTGTGCACAAACATCTTAACGCTTTCGCGTAAATAATCCCCTATAATAGGGTTTTTATCTCAGTTTTAATATACGAGTTCGTACCAAAAGAAGTTTGGTTTGGATAAGTTTCATGGGTAATTTAGAGTTCAATGTACATCTATGACGCCCCCAAATTCAGGTACTTGAAACCCGAACTTGGTGCTACACGATACCATTTCTTTGAGCGGAATAATAATAATAATATAAATAACAAACTTAATATACATATCAGAGTTGTCTAATCCCAGGTATGCGACCTTTAAAACATTTCATTACATGATAGATAATAAATATTATCATCTTAGTAAAGTCTAACTATTACATAAGATACCATAAAACTTATTCTGCTAGCTTTCCCTTTCTTTTGTCCTTGTTAGAACCTTCAGGTCATTCACGCTTAGCTGAAAACAGTTAAATTTAAAGCAAGAATGAGCATTTGGTTGCCCATCAAGTAATAGCAAATAATAAACTTTAGCTGAAAGAAATAAATGTTTTCTTTGAACTGTACTTCTACAACGAAGCACTAGTTGTGAAGTAAACTAAAACAATATTGAACAACATATCAATTCTATTTCAATTTTGAAACTACGTACTGACTATAAATGAAGAGCAATCGACAGACTATGAACTTTGTTTTCAATTTTTGAAAAGGTTATACAGAACTTCATCGGTAAACCGTCATAACTTACGAGCACGGAGGGTACTAATCAGCCTGTTATGCCCTATATTGATCAATACTACGTGTTTGAACGATATTTTCGTTCATTATATCCGCCTTTGACGCACAAAAGTTTCCCAAATTTGGGATGTTCATACTTAGTCTGGAATCCGAACCAAAACAATTCGGTTGGATAACAATAATGTTCTATCATATTTAACGATATTTTTAAATCTATGTCTAGCCGAGTCAAATAGCTTAGACGACTTTTAATTAATGTATACATACCAGAATTTAATAAGTATGTATCAACAAGTACAACAATTACCCAAGTGAGGACACTTGACTAATATAACTTAGCTAACAACAAAAAGAATATATCTGGATCATACAGTAATATTGTACTAGTAAACAATGAACGGATAGAGTTCGAGAACTTGCATGGATATAAAGGTATAGATATATTATCAAATATCAGTAGAGTTAAGATACTGGTACAACAATAATATAGTTACGAAACTTTCTTACAGATGTCCATTGCATAAAGTAAATGCAAAGGTAGGATACTTGCCTGATCTGCTGCTTACACAACTTAGTTTTATCTTTTATATAGAGACCTATCATTCATAAGATTATTCTTTCGATTAGAATAATATATCGTAACACATAGTACTGCTATTTGTAGTCATCAAATAGCTTAAACACATTGTTACATAGTTATATCCGTTATAAGAACATAAACAATCACTTATAATGTCAAACTATATGAGTTCGGATCAATTTCAGAAATATTTCGGTGTACTTTAATTAAACTCTATTATGTAGCTTCATTATTATTTTAGATAATTTAAATAGTAGTCATATTATTTTTAATAACCTATAATAATTTTTAAATAATTATTATAATTTATCTTAATTTTTCAAACATTTGGAATCATTTTTAAATGTGACACCCCAAAATAGGTCTACATCCCCATTCCGAGTTGTCAATACACCATTAATATTTAAAGATTAATGTATGTAAACAACTACAACTTTATTATTACAATAGTAAACTCAATGAGTTTAAATACGTATATTGCCATCTGATAATATCCACATACAAATAAATCCTCATCATAATTATTGATACATTATTTTACAACAATGGTGAGGACTACTAAACAACTCTCCCTAGAACTTTCATTCCATACCCCGACTGCATTTAAATTTAATATCTATATTCTCGCCTCCCGAGAAGAAAAAATGGAACAAAAAAGAAAAACTTAAAATGAGCTCGACTAGCCCAAAGAAGAATATTATGACTAAGATAATATACAACAAAATTATCGTTAGTCTTCAACAGGAAAAATATAATAGAATACAATAGACAACAAGTTTTAAATCAATATTCGCAGCTGAAATAATAATTCATTAGAAGAGTTAAGTAGAGAATGCAAACTACTATCTTCTATGTATGAATTTTAAAGTTCATCGCCTATTTTTATCCCTCGTAACATCAATCAATATATATCCGATCAAATATTCATCCTCGCACTACAAAAGCAAGGACATTCACCACTTGGTCATGTTCATCTAAACACTGCTCATCTTTGCACTACGCCAAAGATATTCATCGAAATCATTCATCTTTGCACTACGGCCAAAGATATTCATCGAAATCATTCATCTTTGCACCATCGCCAAAGATATTCATCATAAATCATTCATCTTTGCACTACAGTGCCAAAGATATTCAATAATATCATCATTTAAGACCGAGGATGATGAAAATATTTTTTTTAAAACGAATCCAAAGGAAACAAAATGACAAGGATTAAGGATTAAGGATTCGTATTTTGTTTTATCCACGCCCAAAAATACCTCAAAAATAATCATAGTGGTGTAAAATTCAAGAATGATCAAAACATGGATACAATCAAAGCTAGTATCCACAATAGAGATATTTTGGACTTAAAAGAAAAATTTTTATTTTTCATGAATAAAGGCCGATTCGTGAATAAGTACAGATATATGTGAATAAAGGTCAGATACGTGAATAAGAACTCCACACACCAAAAGTTCCAAATTTGATAAAAACTTCAGATCAATATTTCAAAGATAATGATATTGAAGAAATAATATCATTACGAAAAAAAATAATATCCCTTACCTCGAAAAGATCAAGATTTAACCGAATAATCGGATATAGACTATATCTTGAACTTTCACCGATATAGCAATACTCAAAGTATACTCAAAATACTCACAAGAATACGCCGATAATATAGAGAGAGAAAACTTCAGCTTCGTGTGATTTTCAATTCTAACCTAAGCACCTATTTATAGAAATCGCTAGAACACCAAAGCGTAAAATTTAATATAATATTAATATATATAAAAAATATTATACGTATTCCTTGAAATCTTAATCTCAGCAATTCACACATGCCAACCTTCTAGAAAAAAAAAAAAAAACGTTTTTCTAATTTAAAATAATTTAAACTTCCAAAATCAATTATTTTGAGCTTCAAAACTTCAATAATTCATAATAAATAGCCCTTTTATCAGAAAAATTCAATCTCATGAGTTTTTATAGGAAATTCAATTCTCTACAACTTTGCGTAAGAAAGTTTTTCCAAATTTCCAACAGAAATTGACCAAATCCACAAACGGGTGATTTTAGAGGCTATAATCAAATTTCAAATAATAAATGGGGTCCACCGACATGTTTAACATGTTTTAAACATTTATTGCAACAAAAATACTCTTCCTCCTCAGATACTCATATATCCCACATTCGTTGTAAAAATATCACCATTATTATATTATTAAAATATAATAATATATATTTAAATGAATTATTTTATCGTAAAAGATAAAATTTCAATTTTCAACAATTGTCACATTAAAAATTTTCTCCATCTATATCCACATAAAATCAATATTTTCCTCATCATATGAATCAATAATTAATTATTCACAAATAATATTACGTAATCACAATATCGACAACCAGCAGCTTCCTGTGAAAGAGGGGCTTTCAATAAGAATTTCTCCTTCATCAAGGCGCCAAGTTAGGTGACCAAACCTCTCCTTAGATGTAACTTTCTAGACATTGCCAATAATGTTATCTAATAATATTATTCAGATAATATGAATTATTGTTTCGATAATGAAAAATACCGTAAATGACAATTATTAAAACAACAAAGAATATAAAATATCAACGCAAAGAATTATTGAATCAATAAAATAAAACACCGAATAAAGAATTATCAGTAACCATTATTGAGTAGTGCCTTCACGTAAGAGTCAATAATTGGTGCAATACCGCAGCTACCGCTCAACAACGCCAGACATCGTGTTTTAAACCACCGGTATTCCAACAAAGGTAAATCTGTAAATAACTACGCCAAGTATTTTTAAACAACTTATATTTGTCATTTTCTTCTCCAATCGCTTTTTGTTATGGGGCCCACACATGGTCAAGTCACTATGTCATTTTTAATATTCCCCGACAAAGATTTAATATTCCACGACCAAACGAATATTCCCCGACAACAATGAATATTTTATAACCACTTGCTTATTTTGAAATATTTATGATTTTACCCGTAAATTCATCCACATTAATCACATCAACCCTTACTATTTCAAAATAATAATTAGAGGAAATTAAATTTCATTTATTAATTATTTGGGATCTTACAACCTCCCTCCTTATGAAATTTCGCCCTCGAATTGACGACGTATTCGGTGTTTCAAAAAGATGAGGATACCTCGCTTTCATTTCCGCTTCCAACTCCCGTGTCATTTCTCTATAGCATGGTTTCTCCACAAGACTTTAACTTGTGGTATGACCTTCGTATGTAGGGACATGCTCCTTCCTATCCAAGATCTTGACAGTACTTCCTCATACGCTAAGTCTTCGCTATCTCGTCCTGCTTCTAACTCAATAACGTGATTCGGTCTTTCACATATTTACGGCAAGTATGATATGTGAAACACATTATGAACACGAGACATACTTGAGGTAACGCGAGTCTATAGGCTACATTTCCTACTCGGTCAAGAATTTGAAATGGACCAATAAATCGTGGATTGAGCTTTCCTCTCTCCCTAATCTTGTAACTCCCTTCCATGGGGCAACACGCAACAATACATGATCCCCTATACTAAATTCCACATCCTTTCGATGAAGATCCGCATAACTCTTTTGTCGATCTTGTGCCGCTTTATATACGCTTGTCGAATCATTTGGATCTTTTCGTAGTCATATCGCGTATTAACTCTAGTCCCAACAATGTTGCTTCACCCACCTCATCCCAACATATTGAGAGAGCGACACTTTCGGCCCATATAATGCTTCAATGGGGCCACACCTATACTTGCCTCGATAACTCGTTGTTGTAGGAGAATTCCACCAATGGTAAATACTTATCCTAACCGCCTCAAGTCTAGGACACAGTAGTCTTAATAAATCTTCAAGAGTTTGAATAGTCCTCTCGATTGTCCGTCTGCTTGAGGATGGTATGCCGAATCGAATCTTAAATCTGCACTCTATAGCTTTTTGCAAGCTAACCCAAAATCTTGAAGTGAATCTTGGGTCACGATCCAAACTATGGATACCGGCATGCCATGCAATCTCACAATCTCATTTACGCACATTTGAGCAAGACGCTCAAGGAATAAGTCTCCGTGAGACGGGCAAGAAATGAGCAGACTTGGTTAATCTATCAACAATAACCCAAATAGCATTTATGCCTTGAGAAACCGTGGAAGTCCCGTAACGAAAATCCATGGTAATGTGTTCCCACTTCCATTTCGGAATCTCAAGTGGTTGCAATGGTCCCTTAGGCACTTGATGCTCGCGCCTTTTACACGCTGACAAAGTTAAACATGTTGAGATAAACTTTGCAATCTCTCTCTTCATATTGTTCCACCAAAATGTATGTCAAGATCACGATACATTTTAGTACTTCCTGATGGATTGCAAATGGTGTATTGTGTGCCTCCATCATAATCTTGTACTTCAAATCGTAATCGTTAGAACACAAAGTCCGGAGTGGACTCAAGTATTCCTTCTTCATCAATTCTCGCCCTAATAGCTCCTTCTTGTACTTTCTTCTTCATATGCATCACCCGGCCTGCGGCTTGAGCAACCTTAACTTTTTCTATTAAAGTTGGCTCTATGCGATATTTGACATCATCGCACTCGCTCCTCGCATATGATCTTCTACTCAACGCCACGCCTACCACGCGCTCGCTTTTCCGTGATGGTATCAATAGTGTGGTCGTAGTCTTCAATAGCTCGAGCCAACGTCACCGCCAGATGTTTAAGTTCTTTTTGAGTGAAGAAATATTTAAGGCTTTTTATGGTCCTAATATATCTCCACTTTCTCCCATATAGATAGTGCCTCCAGATCTTTAGCGCTGAAAACGATCACGCTAACTCTCTAGATCATGAGTAGGATAATTCCTCTCATATTCTTTAAGTTGTCGCGAGGCATAGGCTATGACTTTCCCACGCTGCATGAGAACACATCCTAACCCTTTGCCCAAGCATCATCAGAGATAACAAATCCATCCGAACCAGATGGTATTGTTAGAACAAAATAAATAAGTCTCCTTTAAGCTCTTGAAACTCTTCTCGCACTCTTCGCCCCAAACGAATTTTGTATCCTTCCGAGTTAGATGAGTTAATCTGAGTAGCGATTCGAGAAAACCTTCCACGAATCTCCGATAATAACCAAATAAGCCCAAAAAGCTACGTGATTTCACCACCGACTTTTGCTGTTCTAACTTTGTATTGCTTCAATCTTCACGTCAATGATACTCCATGTTTTGACACCACATGCCCAAGAAATGCTACTTCCTCAAGCCGTAACTCGATTTCTTTAACTTGGCATAAAGCTTGTTTTCACGGCCTTTGAGTACCAAATTTCAAATGGTGCTCATGATCTTCACTATTTTTTTGAATATATGAGGATGTCATCAATAAAGACAACAACGAATCGATCCAAATACTCTTTGAATACTTTGCTCATCATATCCATGAAAGCCGCAGGAGCATTAGTCAATCCGAAAGACATAACTAAGAATTCATAATGCCCGCATCGAGTTCTAAAGGCGCCTTTGAATATCCTCGCCTAATCTTCACCGATGATATCCGTAATCTAAGATCGATTTTTGAAAAGAATTGTGCTCCTTGCAACCGGGTCAAACAAGTCATCAATACGAGGTAGAGGATACCTATTCTTGATAGTGACATGGTTCAATTCCCGATAGTCAATACAAAGTCGCATACTCCCGCCTTTTCTTCTTTACAAATAAAACAGAGCACCCCAAGGAGATGTACTAGATTTAATGAAACCAATGTCCAACAACTCCTCGTAGTTGGACCTTTAACTCCTCAAGTTCAATAGAGCCATTCGATATGGGGTTTTAGAAATGGGCTTTGTACCAGTTCAAGGTCAATAAAGAATTCAACTTCACGCTCGGGGTAGACCGGAAGTTCTTCGAAATACGCCAGAAAGTTAATAACAACAGAATATTATTCAATTTTGACGTGTCTTTATTCAAATCCATAACATGGGCTAAGAAAGCTTGACATCCGCTTTTTAATAAACGAATAGCTTTATGATTAGATATGACAAAGATTGATTTTAATGGTTTAGTTGTTTGAATTCAACAACAAAGTTGTTTAGGAATATGAAAGCTAACAACCTTACGAAAACAATCAATTTTGGCATGATGAGTAGTTAACCAATCAATCCCTAAAATCACATCAAAAGCAAGTATCTTTAAAGAGATAAGGTCAATGT
Organism: Panax ginseng; assembly: GCA_020205605.1. Lineage (NCBI taxonomy): Eukaryota > Viridiplantae > Streptophyta > Magnoliopsida > Apiales > Araliaceae > Panax > Panax ginseng. The sequence continues at coordinate 74,714,073 of CM035137.1, forward strand.
AAGATAAGGGTGCCAACATGGATTAGACAAGATTTATAAACAAAGGATGTGATGAAAGTTTCTCCTAACTGAGTTTCCACAGATAGGTCAAAGTCTAATTTCTCCTGAGTCAAGTTTAAACGCTGAGCACAAGCAGAGAGATAAAATGAATGTGTAGCACCAGATCAGTAAAGTATAAACTTCACAAGAATTTATAAATAGCTTACCCGTGATCACCTCGCTTGGGTTCCTCGATTTTTTGACCAAATACAACAAACGCTTCTTCCAGAACCGCTGACTTTGACTTTTCTCGGGATGTTTTTGAGTCACCGTCCCTCACTGAACTAGGTTTTCGCTATCGCAATCTCGAGCGATATGTCCTTCCTTTCCACAATTATAGCATACCGAATGCTGTGGGCGCTTGACCGATATGTCCTCTTTTCCGTGATTTATAGCATATATGACCGGTGGTCGCTTCTCCTCCCTTGAACCAGCTTGTCACCGGCACTCGCTGCCTTCACACGGTCGTTGTTGAATCTCCTTTTTAAAATCTCCTCCCACTCGCTTCTTCTATTTTCATGGCTATGATTACCACCAGAGTGGTTACCATTTTTGTCCGCCTTTTTCTTTCTCCACCGATTATTGTTGTTTTGTTGATCGCTATCTCCTAGATGATCCTCGATTGTGGTACCTCTACGACCGCATCAAGTATCTCGCCTAACAATTGAGCCCTCATTAACAACATCCGAATAGAGAGAAAATTTATGAGAGATGAGATATCGACGATGCCGGGTTTCAAACCTCTCGTAAACATCCGCACATATACGCTCTCATTCTCCACCAAATGAGGTGCAAACCCGATAACTCGCAAATTTCGCCTCGCATCGAGACACCGCCATGTTGTTCTCGCTTCCAGCCTAATAAACTCCACTTCCTTCATATGACGAACACTTTCGTGAAAGTATTTGTCATTAAATAGTTTCAAACGCTCTCCCAAGACATGCCGAAAGCGCGCCGATGGGTACGCTTCACGCATCTCCCACCAAGAGTCCGCCTTTCGCCACTTTAACATAAAGGTGGCGAATGGAACCTTCGTTCTTCCGCATCCCAAGACATCGAATATCTTGGTAATTTGCTTGACCCATGTTTCGCCATGATCGGATCTCGCTTTCCTTAAATTCGTGGTCCCAACTTTTGAACTCTTGGGTGTGACAACCCGTGAATTGCTATCATTTCCTCCTATGTTTTGAACACGAGTCTCCTCGTCTCGATTTTGCATGAACTGCAAAAGCTTCTAAATATCCCCTCGCTCATCATCTCGCCAAAGGTGTTGTTCACAGAGGAACATTGCCACCAAGGCACGCTCTCCTCGCTGGTGAGTACAGCGCTCCACTGGCCTCATTTCCATTGTTAATATTCTCAATGACATTCTCAAATACCGCCATAAAACAAGGGTTAATTAAGGAAATCAATATATCACATAATATCCCTATATAATCGACCAACTATCAAATAAGCTTAGTAGGACACACTAGCTAAGGATTTACTCGCCTCTCCCTCCTAGTTCTATTCCCCGATCTCCGCCAGAGATCATATCCCTAAGCTCGATACCAACCGTGACACCCCCAAAATAGGTCTACATCCCCATTCCGAGTTGTCAATACACTGCATGTAAACAACTACAACTTTATTATTACAATAGTAAACTGAGTTTAAATACGATATTGCCATCTAGACAATATCCACATACAAATAAATCCTCATCATAATTATTGATACATTATTTTACAACAATGGTGAGGACTACTAAACAACTCTCCCTAGAACTTTCATTCCATACCCCGACTCAGCATTTCTTATATTCTCGCCTCCCGAGAAGAAAAAAATGGAACAAAAGGAAAAGGGTGAGCTCGACTAGCCCAAAGAAGAATAATATTATGACTAAGATAATATACAACAAAATTATCGTTAGTCTTCAACAGGAAAAATATAATAGAATACAATAGACAACAAGTTTTAAATCAATATTCGCAATGAAATAATAATTCATTAGAAGAGTTAAGTAGAGAATGCAAACTACTATCTTCTATGTATGAATTTTAAAGTTCATCGCCTATTTTTATCCCCGTAACATCAATCAATATATATCTGGATCAAATATTCATCCTGCACTACAAAAGCGCCAAGGATTCACCAATTGGTCATGTTCATCTAAACACTGCTCATCTTTGCACTACGCCAAAGATATTCATCGAAATCATTCATCTTTGCACTACGCGCCAAAGATATTCATCGAAAATCATTCATCTTTGCACTACATCGCCAAAGATATTCATCATAAATCATTCATCTTTGCACTACAGCCAAAGATATTCAATAATATCATCATTTAAGACCGAGGATGATGAAAAATATTTTTTTTTTTAAAAAACGAATCCAAAGGAAACAAAATGACAAGGATTAAGGATTAAGGATTCGTATTTTGTTTTATCCACGTCCAAAAATACCTCAAAAATAATCATAGTGGTGTAAAATTCAAGAATGATCAAAACATGGATACAATCAAAGCTAGTATCCACAATAGATATTTTGGACGAAAAGAAAAATTTTATTTTTCAAATGAATAAAGGCCGATTCGTGAATAAGACCATATACGTGAATAAAGGTCGATACGTGAATAGTAACTCCGACACCAAAAGTTCCAAATTTGATAAAAACTTCAGATCAATATTTCAGCATAATGATATTGAAGAAATAATATCATTACGAAAAAAAAAATAATATCCCTTACCTCGAAAGATCAAGATTTAACCGAATATCGGATATAGACTATATCTTGAACTTTCACCGATAGCAATACTCAAAGTATACTCAAAATACTCACAAGAATACGCCGATAATATAGAGAGAGAAAACTTCAGCTTTCGTGTGATTTTCAATTCTAACCTAAGACCTATTTATAGAAAATCGCTAAACACCAAAGCAAAAAATTTAATATAATATTAATATATATAAAAATATTATACGTATTCCTTGAAATCTTAATCTCAAAGAATTCACACATGCCAACCTTCTAGAAAAAATAAAAAAAATGTTTTTCTAATTTAAAATAATTTAAACTTCCAAAATCAATTATTTTGAGCTTCAAACTTCAATAATTCATAATAAATAGCCCTTTTATCAGAAAATTCGAATCTCATGAGTTTTTATAGGAAATTCAATTCTCTACAACTTTGCGTAAGAAAGTTTTTCCAAATTTCCAAATGTAAATTGACCAAATCCACAAACGGGTGATTTTAGAGGCTATAATCAAATTTCAAATAATAAATGGGGTCCAATTTACATGTTTAACATGTTTTAAACATTTATTGCAACAAAAATACTCTTCCTCCTCAGATACTCATATATCCCACATTCGCTTGTAAAAATATCACCATTATTATATTATTAAAATATAATAATATATATTTAAATGAATTATTTTATCGTAAAAAGATAAAATTTCAATTTTCAACAATTGTCACATTAAAAATTTTCTCCATCTATATCCACATAAAATCAATATTTTCCTCATCATATGAATCAATAATTAATTATTCACAAATAATATTACGTAATCACAATATCGACAACCAGTGCGCCCTCCTGTGAGCAGGGGGGCTTTCCAATAAGAATTTCTCCTCATCATGCGCCAAGCAATTAGGTGACCAAACCTCTCCTTAGATGTAACTTTCTAGACATTGCCAATAATGTTATCTAATAATATTATTCAGATAATATGAATTATTGTTTCGATAATGAAAAATACCGTAATGACAATTATTAAAACAACAAAGAATATAAAATATCAACGCAAAGAATTATTGAATCAATAAAATAAAACACCGAATAAAGAATTATCAGTAACCATTATTGAGTAGTGCCTTTCACGTAAGAGTCAATAATTGGTGCAATACCGCAGCTACCGCTCAACAACGCCAGACATCGTGTTTTAACCAACGGTATTCCAACAAAGGTAAATCTGTAATAACTACGCCAAGTTATTTTTAAACAACTTATATTTGTCATTTTCTTCCTCCAATCGCTTTTTGTTATGGGGCCACACATGGTCAAGCTACTCGCATTTAATATTCCCCGACAAGATTTTAATATTCCACGACCAAAACGAATATTCCATAATTACAAATGAATAACAAACCACTTGCAATTTTGAATATTTTAAACCACTTATTTTGCTTATTTTGAAATATTTCACATCAACCCTTTTTCAAAATAATAATTAGAAAATTATCCACATTAATCACATCAACCCTTATCTATTTCAAAATAATAATTTCTTGAGGAAATTAAATTTCATTTATTAATTATTCATGGGATCTTCATGTAGTACCCACTACATTCACCCTGTTTGTTGTTTAGGTGATATTTAAGCTTGAATCTAAAGTCCATCTACCATACTTCAACCTTATTGCAACAACAGAATCAAATCAACCAACACAAGAAAGATTTGGATGCATGAACAAGCTGTCAGACATTTTTGGGTAAGTTCTGGGTTAACCAGACTGGTTAAGTCATGGCCGGTCAACGCAATTTGACCACCCATAACTTGTAATATATACATGATCTGACCCTAATCAAGTTCCAGAACACTAACAACATTACAAACTACAACTAGAAACCTTTAGATCACTAAAAACTTTAACATGTACCAATCTATGATGTAACGCCCGAGAAAAATTGGATTTTTATGTGAATTAAATTTTATTTAATTATTTAAATTAAATGAATTTAATTGTTTATTTATGTGAGTAAGCTATTTGAAGGTCGTTCTATGACCTATAATGTGCGGATGTGGTTAGGATTCTGGCTATGTGCTAGGATTAATTGTTTTGAATTTTCAAGACGAAAATAAAAGTTTTTCGAATTTTTTTTGTAAAAACACTGTTCATCAGTTTCTGCTCGGGAATTAATTATAAATTTCTGAGAAACGCGTAATGATAGAATTCTAGAACGAGATGGAATATCCAATAATATTTCAGTTATGGCAAACGAAGTTTTTGTCCGCGGACTTAAAACCTAAGGGTTAGGAAAAGTGAGTTTCGAGAATAAAATGACTATGTATAAGGATTAGGGTTATTATACGTGAAAAATACGAGTATGATACTAGTTATTATATGAGTATAGAATGAAGATTATTACGACGTATAATACTAATATCGTACGAATAGTATACGAAAAGAATACGAGAATAATATGAGTAGTGTATGATGAAGTCTTAACGAACTTTAACTATTGAACCTAGAATTTATCAAGCCCAATTAGTAAATGAATGAAGCCCAAGAATGAGTTATATCAAAGCCAAATGTTAGGATAAATCAAGCCCAAAGATAAGCCCAAACCAAGAAACCGAACCGCGGATCGACCTGATGGATCACCACATGGGTAAAACCCATGGGGCAACCTATGTGGGACCCAAAAGGCCATATGGGCCAGCCACTTGGTGGCCAAGTAAAGTAGTTTTACTTGGTGGCTAAGACATGAATAGTAAGGAGGTGAACCAATAGACCAAATTGCCCTCCATTTGGTTTTCTTTATAAGAGAAGCTTTGTTGGTTCATTTGTTTGTTTTACAAACTTTGACCAATATATATATTGAGAGAGAGAAGGGCATTAACAAGTAATCAAGAGCAATCCAAAGCAAAACATTCAAGCTTTATTCAAGAACGCGAAGAATGTTAAGGTAATAATACGTAAACCTTAGTCTTCAATCCTTTTCTATTTATTTTTCGTAGAGAAGTATGAATTGGTGGAGCATGTCTCTTCCAGAGTAATAAGGATGGCTATTAGTGGATTAAAACATTATAAGTCATGTGCAAGTAAGAATCATAAGCGTTTAAATGAGTTTAATCAGAGAAAACTATTAAACATTTTTTTGGTTGTTGATGGACAAATTGAAAACCATCAAGTATAGGTTATGTGCATATTGCTTGGTTAGGTTATAGATAAGGAATCAATGGATTGGTTCCATTTGATTTGGCATATAAAACTCGAGTAACGAAGTTATGGCGGAATTTACGAGATTAGGCGTCAAACGTTGAAATCGTAAAATTTTCGGATTAGTAGTCAAAATTCGTCGTTTAACTCAGAAACCTTAGTTTTCAATGGCATATCATAGAACAACGTATTTAAGAGTTGTGGACTCAAAAATGGTCGAATTCTGACTTAAAATGAAGAAACAGGTTATGAACGTTCACGAACGTTAAACAAATGCGTAATAGAAAGTTAAATAGTGAATTCATTGTTAATGGATTTGAAAACTACTTTTATCTGGATGAAATCAAAGTACATGGTATGTGTAAGATAATGGCTTTTAAATGAGCCAATTCCGACTTATAACGACTAAGTTACGAGTCCAGAAAGAATTGAACTAGAAAATATAAAAATTTCTCAAGGGCTCAGGGTCAATATGCAGTACGCCCCTAAAGCATATAAGACTCGCACTGCACAAGAAGAAGGTCGGGAGGAGTAGCTCTTTATCACGAGTCACGCCGTAACGCCACTCGTATATAGGAGTCTCACGCTGCAACGCCAAGAGGAGGGTTTAGGTACTGCTTTGTGGCGCCGCAGTGCTAATGTTACACTTGAGTTTGGCATCGCAGTGCCGGTAATGGAGAAAAGTTAACCAAGTTATTTTTGAACCCAATTGTTTACCTAACAACTATGGGGCATGTCTATATCTAATATACATGATGTGACCATTCTTAAAACACATGTATAGTATTGACTTTAGGAAATGAACGTTGTTTAATAGTAATTAAATGAAGAACACAAATTATGAGAAGGTAAATTGTATTCAATTACTATAGTATTTAACCAAGGGTCATTGAGTATTGGTTTAGGGATATAAGAACGTTAATAAGCCGTAAGGAAGAATAATAACTTGAATCAAGTTTTATTAATGAAATAAATTTGGTTAAGTTATAGAAGATAAAAAAGTTGGTAAAAATAATGTGATTAGATTGTTTGGTAGCTAATTTCAGTATGCTATATGAATACATCTTGTAGAGACTGTAAAGATCAAGAACAGTTGAATATTAATTGAAGACGCTTGAAGGCAAGTTTTCCTAACGCTTGTCTAACCTTCGTGTTAGCCAAGTTTTCTGTGATTCATGTTACAGATGCATGATTTGTTTTATAAAAGAGTCGATGACAGTTTTAACTCGACTAGACTGTGACACCCCCAAATCCGGGTATCTTCCAACTCGACATATGGTGCTACACGGTGCTTCAATTCACACATACATTCAATTGAAATGCCTCCAAAGAACGAATATATCTTACATATATTCCAAACAATATTACCATTCCCCAGGTTCTTAATAACCATTACATTTGTTCTTGTCATAATATCAAATAATAACAACATTCACCTATACTATTACAAAAGGCAATTTATAGGCTTAGCCCTTCCCTTTATCTTTTACCTGGATCCTTCATTCTGCTTTATCCTTAGCTGCATTCATATTTTTCAAGCAAGAGTGAGCATAACTAGCTCAGCAAGTATGACAATTCCATTTAAATAGTATGCTTGAAACATAGGAATCGTATATCTTTAATAACTAAACAATAGTTAAGAAGTACTATTGATAATTTCAAAATAGCACTTCTCTTTTCGTAAAATGTTTTATAATGAACAATATTAAGTAAAACATCAATTTTGGTCCAAGACCTTGAACATTTCTTACTTTCTTTGAAAAGGACAACCTGACACTAAGTCCGTAAGTTTGGCATTACTTACGAGCACGTCTAGGTGATCAGCCTATAGTACTCTATGTTGTACAACACTGCATTCTTTAAACGTATGTACGTTTAAGTTGTGGCAACCTCACGTGCCTGTCGTTTGACGACAAAACGTTTGTTTAGCATACTCAGTCTTCATTTGAAAACCATACCAAATAGTTTGGCAAAACATTGACAATACTTTGATAGATTATAAGAAATCCAAAACATCTTAAGTCTAACCGAAAGAATTGGCTTTGACTTCATCATACATCAATTCATGCGTAAGAAATATGAATCATAAAGCTTATCTAGATTGAACATAGACAAGGGTTAGAACACTTTCCTTCAGCGTTTACTACTGTATAATTACTTTTCCTTTGAGTCTTTAAGGTCTCTACAACACATAACCATATAACATACCACATTAGGTCATAATCAGATATGTATGGTACCTAACGTATCTTACCCTTCTTCTTAATGTAATCATTTATAAGATTTGTTATTATTGGTTCCAGCTTTCCGTTACGTTTTACATCGTTCTTACGTTCACATTCGAGTGAATTATCTTTAACCTTTAGTGCATTACTTAAGGTTTAAAACATTTTAAACAACATTACATTAAGTTAATTATTATTGTACTTCATCATTAACCAACTATCTTTCTTTTTATCTTCATAACCTTTCCTTACTGTGCAAACCCTAGTGCTGGCGCTACGGCGCCAACTTTCCTTCCTTAATTCACGCCGTGGCGCCACTCTCCAGTGGCTTTCATCCGGACCCGGATCGCTATCCATCTCAGTAGTTCAAAAAGTCTGCGCTTCTGATGCGAAACTCCAAGTGTGTTACAGGCATGGCTCGTATTGTAGAGCGCCACCTTTTATTTTGAAATTTGGTAGCCACAGGCCTACCTCTTTCTCACAAGATACTTTTGATAGTTTTTCTACTTTGCGAACTTCCTGCACTCCAAATTTGATCATTTTAAGTCCAAATTGGCTTATTCAAAAGCCATTAGCTCACAAATCACATAATCTACATGTTCATGCAAGAAGTTTCCATTTTCAAATCCGTTAACTCAAAATTCACTTATTAGTTCATTTGAAAGAAAACGATAAACGTTCGTGAACATTCAATGCTCGTTTCTTTGTTCTAAGTTGGAATTCATTCATTTTCAAGTCCGCAACTCTATAATGCCAAATAAGACTTATCCCCATCGAAAACTAACGTTTCAAAGCTCAATGTCAAAATTTGACTTCTATTCTGAGAATTTCACGATTTCGACAATTATCGTCCAAACTCGTGAATTCCGCCATAACTTCGTTACTTATGATTTGTTCATCATTTCAAATGGATTCGTTCCATCATACTAACATCTTAACCAACATATTTTATTACATCATATACATGATAAGTTCTTACTTGTTCTTCATAAGTTTATAACTTATAAAAGTATAAATTGCTTATTCATAACTTATTAAAGCTTAAGTCCATTGATTAGCCATACTGTTACTTCTTAGCATACATGTCTACCAATCAACACTTCTCTTATCAACCTACAATTGAAGAGATGGAAGATTAATAGTCTAAGATCATTACCTTTCAAGTTCAACTTTGTCTTCTTCTTCGACTATAAAAGACTAGCTTTTATAGCTTTTCTAGCTTTTTCTCTCTAACAAATAAGTTATAAGTTGTTGGTGGAATTTAACAAGTAACAAATGAATAATCTAGCTCTTTATTTATAGGATTTCTAAGGTGAGGGCATAATGGCCATTTAGGCCATCCCACCTCCACAACTCCACCTCCTTACTATTCCTATCTTAGCCACCAAGTAAAAACCACTTTACTTGGCCTCCACAACTCTTATCTTTTGCTTGGCCCCCAAGATCACCCATGTGATCATGGGGCCCACATGGGTTACCCCATGGGTCATCCTTACCTATTGGATTCTTAGTTTGGGCTTTAAGTTCAATTAGCTTTGTGACGCCCCCAAATCCGGGTATCTTCCAACCTGACAGATGGTGCTACACGGTATTCATAACTGTACATTCATTATATTGAATCGACATCAAAATGTGCGTATCAACGACATTCTTATTACATTAATAATATTACATTCCGTTCCCAGGTTCTAAAACCATTACATTCTTTGTTTATTATACTATGATATATATACAACTTACTAGTTTATTACAAGGTAACTAATCGTTCAGCTTCGTCTTGCCTCTATCCTTGTCAAATCCCTCGGTTCGTTCAGTCCTAGTTGCATTCATATGGTTCAAGCAAGAGTGAGCATAACAAACTCAGCAAGTACAACAATTTCTTTTAAACAACATGCTTGAAACATAGGAATCGTATATCTTCAATAACTGGATAATAGTTATGAAGTACTATCAATAATTCAAAATAGCATTTCTATTCCTTCAAAAATTTTTACAATAACAATATTCAGTAAAACATCAATTCTTGCTCAAGACCATGAGCATTTCATAATTTCTTTGAAAAGGACAACCCGACACTAAGTTCGTAAGTCCGGCATATCTTACGAGCACTTCTGGGTGATCAGCCCATAGTACTCTATGTTAATCAACACTACATCATGTTGAACGTATGTACATTTAAGTTTTGGCAACCTTGCGTGCCCATCGAATAATTGATGAAAAATACATTTGTTTATTCATACTCAGGCTTACCCTGAATCCGTACCAAACAATTGGCGTAGGATAGCGTTAGCAATTCTATATTTGAAAGTCTTGTAAATAAATCAATCAACTCTTCAAGATTAGTCTAGCCAAGGTAAAACTGGCATCGACCCTTTAGTAAAACACTTCATGCATCTCATAACATGAATCATAGAAAACTTGGCTAACACGAAGGTTAGACAAGCGTTTAAGAAAAACTTGCCTTTAGCGTCTGCTACAGTAAAAATAACTTTTCCTTTCAGTCTTTACGGTCTCTACAATAAATAACCATATAACATACCACATTAGGTCATGAATGAACATACATGGTTCCTAATGAATCTTACCCTTCTTCTCAATCTAATAATATATTAGATTTGTTACTATTGGTTCCGGCTTGCCATTATCTTTGCATCATTCTTACCAACTTCTTTCTCTTCTATGTCTTATGTAGATTTACTTCATTAATAGAACTCGTTTCGAGTTAATCATCCTTCCTCATGGCTTACTAACATCCTTACATTATTAATCAAAAACTCGATCGTCATTTGTTAATTACACTTTATTGCATACCGTTTATGTTTACAACTTTTAGTTGTAACTCTTAACGTTAAAGGCCTTATCATTATTGAATACGGTTCATGTTCATTATACTTTTCGTTCGTCGTTTAACTACAACATTAAATTCCTAAAGTCATCACTATAACAGTGATTTAGGAAAGGTCTTATCATGTTCATCAAGTAATTACATAACCCATACTGGTATTGCAAACCATTGGATTCATAATCAACTTGGTCAACAAATTTCTGATGTAAACTTAGCACATTACGTTGTTCTCATTACGTTCATCTTCAATTGATTATTAACCTTTAATCATCATACATTAAGTGTCTAACAATGCTTAGCAATGTTATATTAACACCTTATTTCATTACTAATGAGTTATCTTTCCTTCTATACTTGTAAACATTCTTGTCTGTCAAAACTCTGGGATTGGCGCCGTGGCGCCACACTTAACTCTACATCTCGAACCGTGACGCAAGTTAGTAGTATGCCTTGACACTATTACGGCGCTGCGGCACCACCATTTGGCCTTGGGTTGGCGCCGCGGCGCCAACTTTGTGCCTTAGAAAAATTTTGCAGATTTTAAATTTTGTGAACTTCCCGGACGCATAACTTCTTCGTTATAAGTCCGAATTGGCTCGTTCAAAAGCCTACGGTTCAAAAATTACATACTCTACACGTTAATGCAAGAATTTTATCTATTTGACTTTGTTTGCTAAAAATTCACCGATTAGCTCATTTTTAACGAAAACGATAAACGTTCGTGAACGTTCAACGCTCGTTTCTTCGTTCTAAGTCGGAATCTGGTCATTTTTGAGTCCGCAACTCTATAATGCCAAATATGCCTTGTCTCCATTGAAAACCAATATTTCCAAGCTTAATATCAAAATTCGACTTCCATTCCGAGAATTTTACGAATTCGACGATTATCGTCCAAACTCGTGAATTCCGCCAACTTTATTTTTTTATAATTTGTTCATCGTTTCAAATGGATTCAATCCATCATATTAGCATCTTGACACACATACCTCATTAACTTATTTACATGATAAGTTCTTACTTGTTCTTCATTAGTCTATAACTTATAAAAGCATAACTACTTATGATTTTACTTCACATGACTTAACATGGTCTAAATCCTTTTAACCATCATTCTTGCTTCTTATTATCAAACAACATTATTATTTCAACATAAACAAGTTCCTACAAGTTCTTCCTTGTTTCATAACTTATATGATTACGAATAGCTTATTCATGACTTATACGGCTTATTAAGACTTAAGCTCTTTGATTATTCATTCCTATCATTCCTTAGCATAAATGTTCTCCCACTACCCATCTCCCTACTAATGGAAGAGAAAGAGATTCATGGTTTAAGTTCTTACCCTTGAATATCACTTGACTAAGCTTTAATCTCTTTCTTGCTTCTTGAAAATCTCATAATGGAAGTTTGACTTATAAGTGCTTATTCTCTCTAACCAATAAGTTGCTTAACTTGAGAGGAGTTGGGAGAAATTTATCAACCAACAAATGAAGTGAGGCTTCTCTATTTATAGGCAATCCTAAGTTAGGGCATTATGGATATTTAGGCTATCCCACCTCCTTAATCACCTCCTTACTATTCATTACCTAGCTATTAAGCAAACTTGGCCATTAAGTCTACTTGATCATCATACTTACTTAGCCATTAAGTATACTTGCTAGTCACCTAGCTTGTCCATTACTTGCTCATCACAACTTTTACTTGTTCACCACACATAAGTACTTTGCTTGTTTATCACACATAAGCACTTTACTTGATATTACTTAACTTATTCTTTGCTTAGCCACCAAGTACTTTACTTGGTCATCACTTTGGGTCATCCATGGGTTGCCCCATGAGTTTTAATCATCCAATAATCCATGGTTCTTACCTTGGGCTTTTAGCTTAACTTATACTTGGGCTTGCATTAAACAAACATTAGGCTTATTCATTAAATCACTTTGGACCTTAACCTTTAATTCCCATTGGACTTAACATTACTAATATTTGGGCTTTAACATTAATTCGTATTGGGCTTTATTATTATCCCAATTAGTCATTACAATTTCCTACACAATTCAATAAATCCATTACATATGGCTTAAAGCCTTATAACGTATAATTTACGTATTAATCTCGTATTTCCCTTCGTATACTTATTCATGTACATCATACCATCATTCATGCATATTCGTATAATACCTCGTATCATACTCGTATTCATTACTTCGTACAATACCTACGTATTATACAAACATTACTTTAATTTATCATACACATTTCATTTCCTTCTCAGAAATCACTTTTCCTAATCGCTAGGTTTTAAGTCCGCAGGCGAAAAACTGCGTTTGCCATAACTGAAATATTATTGGATATTCCATCTCCCCTCGATATTATATCATTACTTATTTCTCGGAAGTTCAAAAATAATTCCCGAGCAGAAATGCGTGAATAATATTTTTCAGAAAATTTCTCAGAAAGTTTTTATTTTCGTCTTGGAAATTCAAACACTTTAATTCTATCACGTAGCCAAAATACTACGACGTTCCGACATATCTAGGTCATAGAACGACGCTCAATTAGCTTACTCCATAAATAATCAATTAAATTTTCATTTAATCCACATAATAAAAATAAAAATTTAATTCTCATAAATCCAAAATTTCCGGGGCGTTACAAGCTTAACTTGTACTTTGGGCTTGCATAAACCAACATTGGCTTGTTCATTAATTCAAATTGGACTTAACCATTCCTACCATTGGGCTTGAATAATTCCAATTGGACTTTACAACTTCCTACACAATCCTACAAGTCCATTACATATGTCTTAAAGCCTTAGTACATATTGTCTACGTATTATTTTTGTATTCTAACTCGTATATTTATTCATAATATAAGACATACCATCATTCATATATACTCGTATAATACCTCATATCATACTCGTATTCATTACCTCGTACAATACTTACATATCATACGATCATCGTTTAACTCCTTAACTCTTTACTTTTCCTAACGTTCTCAAATTAAGTCCGTAGGCAAAAAAATGCATTTACCATACGTGAATTATTATTACATAATCCGTCTCACCTCGATATTCTATCGTTACGTATTTCTCAGAAGTTCAAAAATAATTCCTGAGCAGAAATCAGTGAATAGTGTTTTTCAGAAAATTTCTCGGAAAACTTTTATTTTCGTCTTGGAAATTCAAACACTTTAATTCCTTCACGTAGTCAAAATACTATGACATTCCGACATCTATAGGTTATAGAACGACATTCATCTTAATAATATATAATAATAACAAATAATATAATTTTATTCATTATTTAATTAAATAAAATTATTTTACAATAAATCAGAATTTCTCGGTCGTTACATTCTTTCCCCCTTATAAAGATTCTGTCCCCAGAATCTCGTCTTACATTATACAAATAACTGAGGGTAATCCTTTTTCATCTTTTCTTCCAGTTCCCACGTTACTTCTTCGGCATCGTGGTTCTTCCATAATACCTTTACTGAAGGTATCACTTTGTTCAGCAGAACTTGCTCTTTTCTATCGATGATTTGAATAGGCATCTCTTCATACGTTAAGTCTTTCTCGATATGAATAGGCTCATACTCTATTACGTGCTTATAATCCATCTTATAAGGACGTAACACAGATACATGAAATACATTATGTATTCATTCTAAGTCTGGAGGTAATGCTATCATATAAGCTACCTCGCCTACCCGTTTTAACACTTCAAAAGGTCCTATAAACCTTGGACTTAACTTTCCCTTCTTTTCAAATCGTATCTTTCCTTTCCAGGGAGATTCCTTTAGAAATTCATAGGAGCCTACTTCAAAATCTCTATTTACTTGATGCGAGTCCACATACTTTTTCTGTCTGTCTTGAGCTGCTACTAGACGCATCCGTATCAACTTTACTACATCCGCTGTCTGCTGCACTAATTTTGGCCCTAGCATTCGTCGTTCTCCCACTTTGTCCTAACACAATGGTGTTCTGCATTTCCTTCCGTATAAAGCTTCGTAAGGCGGCATGCCTATGCTTGCATGATAACTATTATTATACGCAAACTCTACTAATGGTAGATGATCATCCCAACTACCCTTAAAATCCATGACGCAAGATCTCAACATATCTTCTAATGTCTGAATTGTTCTCTCGCTCTGGACATCAGTTTGTGGATGATAAGCCGTACTCAACTTCAACTGTGTCCCCAACTGTTCTTGCAGACTCCTCCAAAAGTTCGATGTGAATCGTGGATCACGATCTGTCATAATCGAAACTGGTACTCCATGTCTGGAAATAACTTCCTTAACATAAAGCTTAGCTAACTGGTCTAAGTTATACTTAACCCTTATTGGCAAAAAGTGAGCCGACTTCGTCAACCGGTCCACTATTACCCAAATTGCACCATACCCTTTCTGAGTAATCGGAAGTCCCACCACAAAATCCATCGTGATATGCTCCCACTTCCACTCTGAAATTTCTAATGACTGTAATAAGCCACTTGGTCGTTGATGTTCGGCCTTAACTTTTTAACAAGTCAAGCACCTACTCAAATACTCGGCTATCTCTCTCTTCATGTTCGGCCACCAAAAACTCTGTCAAAGGTCTTGATACATCTTAATACTACCAGGATGAATAGAGTATCTTGAACTATGAGCTTCTTGTAACACTTGCTCCTTTAATTCCGTCTCATTCAGAACCCAAATTCTTCCTTCAAATCTTAATAACTCCTCGTTATCAAGACTATACTTTAAATCTTTTTCATGTGCTAGCCGCTTCTTCATCTGGTTACACTCATCATCTTTGAGCTGTACCTCCTTGACTCTCTCTACAATAGTAGATTGAATCTCCGTTGTAAATTGATCTACATGTCTCCGATTCACTCAAAACTTCACCTCTATCTCCATCCTAGCCATCTCTGTTATTAACTCTGTTTGAGCTGTTAACATAGACAACTTCTCCCGACCCTTCCTACTTAAGGCATTGGTAACTACATTAGCTTTTCCAGGGTGATACAAGATTTTATAGTCGTAATCCTTTATCAACTCCAGCTATCTCCTTTGTCTCATATTCAACTCCTTTTGTGTGAAGATATATTTTAGACTCTTATGGTCCGTGTATATCTCACATTTCTCTCCGTAAAGATAATGTCTCCATATATTTAAGGAAAATACTACTGCAGCCAGTTCCAGATCATGAGTAGGGTAAACTTTCTTATAATCCTTTAACTACCGTAATGCATATACAATGACCTTTCCATGCTTCATAAGCATGCAACCAAGTCCTTTATGCGAAGCATCACTATAAACTACGAAATTTCCTGTGTCAACGGGTAATGACAAAACAGGTGCTTCACCTAAACCTCTTCTTCAGTTCTTGAAAATTATCTTCGCATTTCTTAGTCCACACACATTTCACCGTCTTCCTTGTCAAATTAGTCGATGGAGTAGCTATCTTCAAAAAATCCTGGATGAATCTCCGATAGTATCCCGCTAACCCTAGAAAACTCCACACCTCAGTTGGCATTTTCAATTGTTCCCAATTCATCACGGCTTCCACCTTCGCTGGATCTACTGAAATCCCCTCATGGTCAATAACATGACCTAAAAACTATACCCTTTCTAACCAAAATTAACACTTAGTGAACTTCGCATATAACTTCTCCTTCCTCAGTGTTTCCAACAATATTCTTAGGTGTTCAGTATGATCTTCTGGCATCTTAGAATAGACTAGAATATCATCGATAAACACCACAACGAACTTGTCCAAATATTGTTTGAACACTCTGTTCATCATATCCATAAATGCAGCTGGTGCATTAGTCAATCCAAATGACAATACCAGAAACTCGTAATGACCATAACGAGTCTTAAATACCGTCTTTGGTATGTCCTCCTTCCTAACCTTCAACTGGTGATACCTCGTCCTCAAATCTATTTTAGAAAAATACTTTTCCCCTTTAAACTGATCAAAAAGATCATCGATCTTGGGAAATGGGTATTTATTCTTTATCGTTAACTTGTTCAACTCTCGATAGTCGATATAAAGTCTTAGGCTGATGTCATCCTCGCACCGCAGCACCGAGGCTTCTTCATGGAGTCGCACTGCAGCGCGACCTCCGGTGTTTTTAACCCTACATGGCGTCACAGCGCCACTGGCTAGTTCAATGCTTGCACCATAGCGCGAGCTCCGGTGTCCAAACAGTAAAGGGCTTTAAATGACCTAAAGAGAGAGGGGATCGATATACTTAATACGAAGTACCCGCCTACGATAGGGAGATTCAAACAGATAGATAGCTTAGACTAGAAATATTTATTACAGTATTAACTTCTTAGAAGAGAAAGAAGCTGTGCTTGAAGGAAGGAAAGTTATTGCCTCCGACAGAAGCTCAGGAGCTACACAGTGAAGAGAAGATTTGGAGGAAGAACACTTCAAAATAGGGGTTTTCTTATTCCAAATCTCCCATTTATTTGTGTATTATTGAAAATGTCCAGTATTAAAAATGTGTTTGAGTACCATGGATATGAACTAATTCCATTTTTAGGATTGCAATGTAATCTTTTGTTCAGCTTAATTAACTTTCTCTCCTATTTTATATAATGAATCATTTTGGAATGGGTTGTTGTATTTCTTACTTAATGACTAATTGCTTGATAGAGAAATTGGTATTGATAGTAATGGAAATTGACAAATGGATGTTATTATCTAACCTTTAAATACAACAACACCTGTTATGACCATGCCTACGGAATGTGTGCATAAACTGCTAATAGGATATACATATCTCTATTTGCCTTGTGTAACCTTGAGACTACGCTTAATGACCCTAGTCTAGTTTCCTTCACCAATAGACATATTGTGAATTATCTAGCTAGGGATGTGCATTAGACCTTCGACAGAAGCTTTTGTGTAGTTGATGTTCTCAGTTGACCATTCCTTGATTCGTTAGTAATGTGGAGAGTTAGGAAATTAGGCGACACATTAGGGGAATTGTAATCCTATCTTGACTTCTTAGTACAACAACTTCTCTTATTTCTTCTCCTTGTAATCAAATAGTTTAACACACCATATTTTATCACTCGTTTAGATAAGGTAGTATAGACTTTACCTTAGTATTTGACTAACACTTAAGACTTTGTTCTCGTGGGTTCGACAACTCTTTTATCATTATATTACTTGTGGACCGCGTATGCTTGCACGTGATTTAGCAATAGCGAAATCGTCCAACAAGTTTTTGGCGCCGTTGTCGGGGACTTAGTATCATTTGTTTATCGATATTAAAACTAAGTCGTTAAGATCTTAATTTAAATTGATTTTTCCATTTAACTCTCTTTTTAGGTGGTCCTCACTGTTTATGCCACCTCAGAAGGGTCAAAATATAATACCTTTCGATCCTGAGGTTGATAGAACATACAAACGACTGCGGAGAGAAAAATCTAAGGACATACCTACTACTATCAAAATGGCTAAGGAACTTCAGAAATCTTTGAGGGAGTATGCTATGCCTCATATCGACGATCTCCAGGTGAGCATTCTCAGGCTCATCATCCAAGCTAATAATTTTGAGATCAAGCCGGTCACCATTCAAATGTGCACCAATATTCAGTTTGGGGGACTACCGAATGATGATCCCAATGATCACTTAATAAATTTTGTGGAGATCTGTGATACATTTAACTGTAATGGAGTGTCTGACGATGCCATCAGACTTTGGTTGTTTCCATTCACCTTGATGGACAAGGCAAAGAGCTGGCTACATTCACTCCCGTCAGGCTCCATCACCACATGGGCTGACTTGGCACAGAAGTTCGTGGCAAAGTTTTTTTCACCCGCTAAAACTGCCAGGCTCAGGTATGACATAACATCCTTTGTCCAGTTTAAATCAGAGTCTTTATATGACGCATGAGAGCGATTCAAGGATCTGCTGAGAAAATGCCCCCACTATGGATTGCTAGGATGGCTTCCCATCCAGACATTTTATAATGGGCTATCCGGATCTACTCGTTCGAGTATAGATGCTGCTTCTAGAGGGGCATTCATGGCTAAGCATCACACAACAGGTTATAAACTTGTGGAAACAATGGTGGCCAATAATTATCAATGGCCAAATGATAGGCAGGCCCCCAGAAGAGCAGCAGAGGTATATGAGGTTGACTCATTCACTTCATTAGCGGCTAAGGTTGCAGCACTAACGAAAAGGCTCGACACTATAGGAGTGCTAGTTGTGTAGAATGTTCAGAGTGCCGCGGTGCAGTGTGAATTATGTCAAGGGAGCCACCCAATTGATCAGTGCGCCATAAGCACTGAGTCAGTTCAATTTATTTCCAACTATGGTCGACAACAAAATTATAATCTCCCCACTCATTACCACCCGGGCTTGAGGAATCATCCCAACTTCTCTTGGGGCAACAACAACAACAACAACACCAATCAAGCATAACCTTCATCCACCAGGCTAAATTTTTTTAACCCTCCGGGTTTTTAATCTTAGAATCAGTACAATCCACAACCACAAAGCTCTCAAAATTAGTTCCACCATCCACCACCTCAACAGGAGAGAAAGCATAGTTTGGAAGATCTCCTGTCGTGGTATATTTCCCAGAATGAAACAAGGAGTAACAATCAAGAAGCTTCCATTCGGAATCTTGAAGTCCAAATGGGATAATTGGCCACTACTTTAAATAGTCGTCCACAAGGCACATTGCCTAGTGACACTGATGTCAACCCGAAATGGGAAGGCAAAGAACAATGCAAAGAAGTGACACTCAGAAGTGGGAGAACTACTAATAAACAAGGTGGAGAGAGTTCTCTAGTAGAAGAAGAAGTTACCGAAAAGGAACCTATAGTGGAGAAGAATAATGAGGAATTTGGGGGTGAGGAAAGTACTCAAGATAGCCCTACAAAACCATCCCCTCCAATGAATAAAGTCAATCCTCCTTTCCCTTAGTTTCCTTTCCCCCAGCGTCTGTAGAAACAAAAGTTGGATAAGCAGTTTTCTAAATTCCTAGAGGTGTTTAAGAGGCTTCACATAAACATCCCATTTGCGGAGGCATTGGAGCAAATGCCAAGTTATGTCAAGTTTATGAAAGACATATTATCTAAGAAGAGGAAAATGGGGGATTATGAAACAATGGCTTTGACAGAGGAGTGCAGTGCCATTCTACAAAACAAGTTTTCGTCGAAGCTAAAAGATCCAGAAAGCTTCACAATTCCTTGCACTATCAGGGACCAATTCATTGGCAAGGCTTTGTGTGATTTAGGGGCTAGCATAAACTTGATGCCTTTGTCTATATATAAGAAGTTGGGGCTAAATGAAGCCAAACCTACAAGTGTCACTTTACAATTGGCTGAAAGATCTCTTACGTACCCGAAGGGGATAGTAGAGGATGTGCTTGTCAAGGTTGACAAGTTCATCTTCCCAGCAGACTTTATTGTCCTAAATTTTGAGGAAGACAAGGAGGTCCCTATAATACTGGGCAGGCTATTCTTAGCGACGGGGAGGACCCTAATTGATGTACAGAAAGGGGAGTTGACAATGAGGGTACAGGATCAAGAAGTAACTTTCAATGTCTTGAGATCGATGAAATACCTGAATACTCCTGAGGACTGCTTCTAGATTAATGTGATTGATAATACAGTTAGTGAAGTGGTCTCAGAAACCTGCATTACAGACCCTTTAGAAGCCACATTGATAGGGACCAGTACTACGGAAGAGCCCACACATGTCGAATTTGCCAAGTGGCTAGATGCACCCCAAAGATCCAAACAGTTCCAAAGACAGTTTGAGTCTCTAAATGATGATGAGGCATCAACTTCCAAGGCTTAACCGTTGATCATAGAACCTCTTATCTTAGAATTAAAGCGTTTGCCCAATCACCTGAGGTATGCTTACTTAGGGGACTCATCCACTTTACCTGTGATAATTTTTGATTCTTTAACCGAGTGCCAGGAAGAAACGTTGCTGCTAGTGCTCAAGCAATATAAAACGACCATGGGGTTGTCAATTTCTGATATTAAAGGGATTAGTGCAACACTATGCATGCACAAAATCTTATTGGAAGAAGGGTCTAAGCCGTCCATTGAACATCAGAGGCAGTTGAACCCCATCATGAAAGAGGTGGTTCGGAAGGAGATTATTAAATTACTAAATGCGGGCATTATCTACCCCATCTCTGATAGTCCTTGGTTAAGTCCTATCCAGTGCGTGCCAAAGAAGGGCGGAATGACTATAGTTCTTAATGAAAATAACGAGCTGATTCCAACCAGAACGGTGACTGGATGGAAGGTGTGTATGGATTACAGGAAATTGAACAAATCCACCTATTTCAATTGCTCCCGAAGATCAGGAGAAAACTACATTCACATGCCCCTATGGGACGTTTGCCTTTCAGAAAATGTCTTTCGGGCTGTGTAATGCTCCTGCAACATTTCAGCGTTGCATGAAATCGATTTTCTCTGATATGGTTGAAAACACCTTGGAGGTCTTCATGGATGACTTTTCGGTATTCAGGAGCTCATTTGATAACTGCCTGAGAAATTTGATTGCAGTTCTCCACAGATGTATTGAAACTAACCTTGTATTGAATTGGGAGAAATGCCACTTCATGGTTGAGGAGGGCATTATTCTAGGCCACCGGGTTTCTATTGGCGGCATTGAGGTTGACAAGGCAAAAATTGATGTCATTAATAACCTTCCACCGCCGACATTAGTAAAAGGGGTAAGGAGCTTCCTTGGGCATGCTAGGTTTTACAGGAGGTTTATCCAAGACTTCTCACGGATAACCAAACCGCAGTGTACACTATTGGAAAATGACATGCCTTTTTAATTTGATGAAGCCTGCTTGAGTGCTTTTGTTCTATTAAAGGAAAAACTTATTTCGGCTCTCATTGTGGTAGCCCCTGACTGGACCTTCCCTTTTGAGCTAATGTGCGACGTAAGTGATTTTGCTATTGGGGCGGTGCTAGGCCAAAGAAGGGATAAGGTATTCCACATAATATACTATGCCAACAAAACTTTAACTAATGCTCAGCTGAATTAAACTACCACTGAGAAGGAACTGCTGGCAGTGGTCTATGTGTTTGATAAGTTAGGTTCCTACCTTATTGGAACGAAGGTGATCGTCTACACTGATCACTCAAAAATGAAATACCTGATTGAGAAGAAAGATACAAAGCTGAGATTGATAAGGTGGGTCCTGCTTCTCCAAGAGTTTGATCTGGAGATCCGAGATAAAAAGGGGACAAAAAATCAAGTAGCGGATCACTTATCAAGGTTGGAAAACCCCCCGTATTTGGGAGATGTTGAAAAAGCTATCAATGATTTCTTCCTGGATGAACAAATTTTTGTCGTCCAATGCAAAGCCCCGTGGTATGCAGACTTTGCTAATTTTGTAGCTTGCCAAGTGCTTCCTCCCTACCTGAGTTATCAACAGAGGAAGAAATTTCTAAAAGACGCCAAACAATATTTGTGGGATGAGCCCTTCTTATTCAAGTAGTGTTCTGATCAAATACTGCGGAGATGCTTACCAGAGGAGGAAATTGAAGGTATGCTCCATCACTGCCATTCCTCAAATTATGGAGGTCATTTTGGGGGTCAAAGAACTGTAGCTAAAGTTCTTCAGTCTAGATTTATTTGGCCCACCCTATTCAAAGATGCGCACATATATTTATCGCACTGCGATAGATGCCAAAAGGTGGGAACCATCTCGAGAAGGCATGAATTGCCCTTGCAAAATATCCTCAAAGTTGAATTATTTGATGTCTGGGGTATTGAATTCATGGGTTCGTTCCCGTCCTCCTATAACAATCTCTATATTCTTGTGGCGGTTGATTATGTCTCCAAGTGGGTTGAAGCAGTTGCCTTTCCGACTAATGATGCGAAGGTAGTGCTTAATTTCCTTAAGAAAAACATTTTCACTCATTTTGGCACTCCTCGGGCTATAATCAGTGATGAAGGGTCGCATTTTTATAACAAATACTTCGAAGCCCTTCTAGCTAAGTATGTGGTGACCCATAAGATAGCCACTACTTATTATTCGCAGACTAGTGTCCAAGTAGAGATTTTTAATAGAGAGGTAAAACGTATCTTGGAGAAGATTGTTAACCCCAATCAAAAGGACTGGTCGAAGAAGCTTGATGATGCCTTGTGGGCTTACCGCATAGCTTACAAAACGCCTATCGGAATGTCTCCGTATAGGCTTGTTTATGGTAAGGCTTGTCATCTTCTAGTGGAGTTGGAGCACAACGCCTATTGGGCTATCCAGAAGCTAAACTTTGATTTAGAAGCAGCCGGTGAGAAAAGACTTTTGTAACTCAATTTATCAAATGAGTTTCGTATGAAAGCGTATGAAAACGCTAAGTTGTACAAGGAGAAGACAAAGCGGTGGCACGATAAGAAAATCCTCAAAAGAAATTTCGAGCCGGGTCAAAAGGTGCTAGTTTTCAACTCCCGTTTGAAATTATTCCCCAGGAAATTAAAGTCCCAATGGTCAGGGCCATTCATGGTTGCCAAGGTGTATCCGTATGGGGAAATAGCGGTTGAGGACCCTCATTCAGACAAAACCTTCAAGGTTAATGGTCAGCGCTTGAAGCAATACTGGGGCGACGAGGTAGACTGACAAAATACCTCTATCATATTAGGAGACCTAGTGTAAGGCGGGATAAAAGTCAAGCCGACGACTCTAAATCAAGCGTTTGATAGGGAGGCAACCCCATCTCAGTATCACAAATCTATTTTTGTTTTTATGCATTTCTGTTTCCTTCAAAATTTTCATTGGTTGCCCTTTGTATTTCTTAGTATAGATGATAGTTTCTATACAGTGCATGTTAGTTTCTCTAGCAGTGTGTGTCTATATGCTTTAATTATTTAGAATCTGCTATTACACTATTTGCAGACTTTTTGTGTGTTGTTTACTGATATGAGATTTGATCTGCACAGGATTTTATAACTCAGTATCAGAACTCTATAAGTAACGTCGCAGCGCCGATCTTAAACCTAACATCCGCGTCGTAGCGCCATTTTTTAAATCTTCTGCGACAATTTAATATTCGTGCCTCAAATACGGGACCAAGAGCAACGTTACGCAGCGTCAGCCTTGTGCGCCATTCATCATCTCGACATCCGCGCCCACGGTAGCTTAAGCTAAGTTGTTTGCTCTCATAAACCCGCGTACTGAACACCATTTTTGCGCCAGATGCCATGCATTTTTGATGAAACAGACTGCAGAGTCTCACCGTGGCGCCATTTAATGTACTACTTTCCGCGATGCAGTGCCAATACCAGTTGCCAGACAATGGAAACTTGCGCCGCAGCATCGAGTACTATGCTAAGATTCACGCCGCAGTGCCAATTTAGGTTTGTTACCATGCCGCAGTGCCATACACCGCGCCGCAGTGCCATCAGCGAAATTTGGTTTTTAAAGGCGTCTCTTCAGTTAATTTGCAGCACTCTTTCCCCTTCCAAAAACAAAAATTACTGCGGTTTTCTCCTCAGAGACATTCACTCATGAGCCGTTAGGCAAGTTCAATCGTCGCGCCCTTCCGTTTTCGATCGTTCGACCAGCCCGACCGTTGCGTCTGTCAGTTTTTGACCGTTCGGACGCCAACCACCATGCAGTTAATTATGTTGGCCGTTGTTCACCTACGCGTTCCTTCTTTAAAAGCTAAGTGAGGTACGGTTCTTTGTTATACTGTTGGGTGTGGAAAATTGCTTACAGAGCATAAAGTTGGTGCCTTTAGATTATTCTTGCAAACTAATCATGGGTTCTAAGCGACCAAGAATTAGTTTGGTCCTCCTCCTCCATCCTCTTCCCGAACTCCTATTTCTCCTAGACGGTTAGATGATGGCTATGATTATCAACATGAAATGGATTCATTTTACCAAGCCTCCTGAATCAGCAGTTGTCGCGGTGGTAAAAGAATTCTATGCTAATGCCAATGCTAATGGCCCTTCAGCGGTGCCAGTGCGGGGAAAGTTAATCCCATTTGATAGTCGGGCTATCATTGTAGTTAATGGGACTCCCGACTACGACGATCACGACTACTTGGAGGTTGGGCTTTAGAGTTACAATACAGACGACATCATTATTAAACTCTACAAGCCTGGGACTGTATGGAAAACTAATGAGTTCCATGGTGAAAAGATGTCATTCCCCCAATAGGCCTTAAGTCGTTATGGTAAGGCTTGGTACTCGTTTATCTGTGCTAATATCATGCCTACACGTCACTTGAGCGATGTGACCTGGGAGATGGCAATTCTGCTCTATGCAATTATTACGGGTTTAAAAATTGATATAGGGGTGCTTATTAATGAGTCCATTAAGAAGGCCATAAGGAGCAATGTTATGTCAGGACTCCCACACCCGTCTCTAATTACACGTCTATGCAAAAGGGCAGGTGTTCAGTGGGAGAAGGAAGATGTCACCCTGCCACCCATGGCTGTTATTGATCATCATCTCATAAGCCATTATGGAGTCTGGGAAGGAGCACTATCGCATCCCCGAGGAGAGGGCTTTTTACCAGCGCCTCAACCGCCGCCATCCAATGAACCGCCATCCACTAAAGCAGGTACCTCCACACACGTGCCTCAACTCCCTTCATCTAAAACTGTCCATTCTGGGGCCCTCACGGAGATTTTGAACAGCTTGAACTTTCTGCACTGCAAGGTAGACATTGTCGCCTAATGGCAAAACCAATTCCATCACTACCATGCAGAGTTCACAAATACACTCTCCAACATCTATGTTGCTCAGGGAGGTGATGACGCTGATTTCATGCCCTTTCCATTTCCAGTACCTCCAATTTATGCACCTTATCCACCACAATTTCCGCTTGCTGATGAGGCCCACGAAGATGAGCCGGTGAATGTGGAGGATGATGGTGATGAAGATGATCTTGAGGTGGTTGGTGATGAAGGTGGCGATGCTCCGGATGCTTGATGCTGAAGTTCAGAGGCCATTGAGGACACTGACCAAATTGCAAGTTTGGGGGGAGAATTCCTTTTATTTTAATTATAGATGAATTGTGTTAATTTAGTATTATTTGAACTGCTATGATGTGTAAGTTTATTTATGTTTATTGTGTGAGGGTTTGAGAGAATCACTTGGGCTGGATAACCCCAAACTACTTAATTATCTATGTTTTATTTATGTTGATTATTATTGTGATTAATGGTTTGTTTTATTTTGGATGCATGCTCTTGGTTGTATATCTTTTGGGATTGTGTATATCTTATGGGATTTTGTAGTTGCCAGGTGATATTTGGGAATATCTTGATTAAATCTAATATTATTTTGTGGATAGCCATAGTTTTTGGGGTTTACACTGATTATTGGTATATTTAATGCCATGTGTTATGGTTTTGCCCTATTTTGACAGGGGTGCTTTTTATTTTATAGTTTTTTGCCTATTATATGTTGGTTAACTTTATCCCCCAGTCTGTAATTGTTTATATACTGGGTTAGGGTATTATTGCGCTTAAGTTTTGATTGTGGCTAATGACAAGCGCCAATTAATAATATAGTTTTCTTAGAGTAGTGTCAAATTTATGTGAACTAGGGGCGTGTTAATTAGATAATTCGAGATGGTTTTTGATCCATCCGTTTAGCGAACACTGACCAATTGTCTTTTCTAGTTATGTGTCCTGATTTAGGTTGTCTGTTTATTGTGTTGAAAATTTGTACGCTGTTAAAACTCCGTTGATCTCAAGATAATAAAAGACTTAGAGGCTTTTACACTTTCGGGTCTATAGTTCTATTATTTAAAAAAAAAAAATATCTATTATAATAGCAGTCCTGCGGTGGGTTGAGATGGAGCGTGGAAACGCACTCACCCATAAACGCAGGCTGGTAAAATCTATTTTGGACTTATGTTGATTACGTTTCCTTTGTTGCTTGAGTTATTAGATTCATAGGGGTGTTCTACAGCTAGTGCCCTAAAGTCATCTGGCTTGGGAATCATTGATCGAAAGCTTGCTAATGATTGCTCTGTTTAGCCTAAAAGTAATCAAGTACTGTCTGAGTCAGAATTTACTTCATTATACTAGAACCTTTTGATCCTTTCTTGTTTTTGCGTCTTGTTCTTAATGCTTGTTAATTATGTAAGTTACAAAGTAAGCTCATTGGTTATCACAGTCAACTGTGTGATCTTAATTTGAGTTATGGCTAGTTAAGATGTTTGGTCTGCACACACACACACACAAAATGGATCGATTACAGTCTCATGTTTATTAATATTCATTAAGCCCTCATTCGTATGCATGTTTGTCCTATTCTCAAAGGGTGTTTATGATTGTACTTAGAGGCCTTGATATTAGTCTATAGGATTAGTTTTCATTCGTATCTTGCAGTAATTGGGTATGGATGTCTCATAGTTTGCTTGAGGACAAGCAAAAGCTTAAGTTTGGGGGTATTTGATGAGTGGGATTTATACCTGAGAATCAGATCCTTTATGGCTTAAGATGTTGCATGTTTTCTGTGATTTAATTAGTTTTTTTTATATTTTATTGTTATTATGTTTAATTTTTATGATGCAGGGCTTTACAGATCTTTTTCAGCTTTCAGGGGCATAATGGGCATTTTTGATGTACTGGCGCCACAGTGCCAGGGTTATAGTTAGAGCCCGCGCCGTAGCACCGTACTACCTTGGAACATACTGGAATCTGGCGCTGCAGCACCTAGGATAAGTCAAGGTCCCGCGCCATAGCGCCATGCACTGTCTTGGGCTAATGTTATCCTCGCACCGCAGCGCCGAGGCCTCTTCATGGAGTCACGCCGCAGCGCGACCTCCTGTGTTTTTAACCCTACGTGGCACCGCAGCGTCACTTGCTAGTTCAATGCTCGCGCCGCAGCGCGAGCTCCGGTGTCCAGACAGTAAAGGGCTTTAAATGACCTAAAGAGAGAGGGGATCGATATACTTAATACGAAGTAGCCGCCTGCGATAGGGAGATTAAGACAGATAGATAGCTTAGACTAGAAATATTTATTATATTATTAACTTCTTAGAAGAGAAAGAAGTTGTGCTTGAAGGAAGGAAAGTTATTGCATCTGACAGAAGCTCAGGAGCTACACAGTGAAGAGATGATTTGGAGGAAGAACACTTCAAAATAGGGGTTTTCTTTTTCCAAATCTTCCATTTATTTGTGTATTACTAAAAATGTGAAATGTATTAAAAATGTGTTTTACTACCATGGATATGAACTAATTCCATTTTTAGGATTGCAATGAAACCTTTTGTTTAGCTTAATTAACTTTATCTCCTATTTTATATAATGAATCATTTTGGAATGGGTTGTTGTATTTCTTACTTAATGACTAATTGCTTGATATAGAAATTGGCATTGATAGTAATGGAAATTGACAAATGGATGTTATTATCTAACCTTTAAATACAACAACACTTGTTATGACCATGCCTACGGAATGTGTGCATAAGCTGCTAATAGGATAGACATATCTCTATTTTCCTTGTGTAACCTTGAGACTAAGCTTAATGACCATAGTCTAGTTTCCTTCACCAATATACATATTGTGAATTATCTAGCTAGAGATGTGCATTAGACCTTTGACAGAAGCTTTTGTGTAGTTGATGTTCTCGGTTGACCATTCCTTGATTCGTTAGTAATGTGGAGAGTTAGGAGATTAGGCGACACATTAGGGGAATTGTAATCCTATCTTGACTTCCTAGTACAACTACTTCTCTTATTTCTTCTCTTTGTAATCAAATAGTTTAACACACCATCTTCTATCACTCGTTTTGATAAGGTAGTATAGACTTTACCTTAGTATTTGATTAACACTTAAGACTTTGTCCTCGTGGGTTCGACAACTCTCTTATCATTATATTACTTGTGGACCGCGTATGCTTGCGCATGATTTAGCAATAGAGAAATTGTCCAACACTATGTGGTCAGTTGATCCACATACAAAGCATCAATGGTTCTTCTTCGGACTTGGACAGTTAGGCAAAATGTGCCCCTCCTGTCCACAGTTGTAGAAAGCTGCCTTCCCCTTGAGACAGACTCCTAAGTGAGTCGTCTCAGAGATCTTGTACGCCTCTATCCTTGTCTTAGGAATCCCTTGCTTTACTCCGGTATTCCTAGAGTTAAACCCCTTTCTCTTCTGACTTTCGCCACTCCCGCTGGCTCCCTCGGTCTTCACTCCCCCATCAAACTTATTCTTGTTCTTCTTATCCTTGTGGTACTAGCTTAGAGCCTCATTCACACCTTCGACAATTATTGCCTTCTCTAGTATGGTCCCAAAAGAAGTACTTTGGAACACTGATATTTGGCTATAGAGACAGGGTTTCAAGTCCTGCTCGAACCTTTTAGTCTTACTCACCTCCGTGTCCACTTGGTGTGGAGCAAACCTCACCAGTTCATTGAACTTGGAAGCGTATTGGGGAACTATCATCTCCCCTTGTTTCAATTCCAGAAACCACATTTCCATCCTCCCCTGCATACTCGTGGGAAAGTAGTTCTCGAAGAAAATCTCCTTGAACTATACCCACGTTAGGTTCCCTATACCAGCCCTAGCCTGGTTAGCCTCCCACCAAAAGTTGTCCTCTCCCTTCATCATATATGTCGCAAAAGCAACCTTTTGACACTCGTCGACATTTGCAATGATAAATGCCTTCTCGATTTCTTTTACCTACGTTTGGGCTTCTATGGGGTTCGTAGTTCCTTTGAACTTCGGCGGACCAACACTCCTAAAATCCTTAAAAGTTATAGCTCGTACTACTATAGGATTTACAGGGATATTAGCCCCATTTCTAATAAAAGCGGCCATTAACAAGTTAATGAACTCTTGCATTGGGTTAATCGAACCTCCCTCCGGTTGATTAACATTAGCATCTTGATTTCGTTGTCTCCTTCTTGGCGGCATTTTGCTGTTAAGATAAACAACACATCATTATTACTTTCTTCTTGTTACTTAGTTATTATTCATGTTCAAACAATAACTTCAACTAATTACTCAATATGTTCCATAAAAAGGCTTATATTGATTTGCTTCTTATAGTATAATACTACATCGTTCACATTACACAGCCTAAGCTGATTACATTACTATCCCGCAATTACTTTCCAAAAATTGGGATTTACAAAAGACTACCTTTTGTTATATAAAAGAGTGTTTTACATCACTACTAGATACATCATATTTACATATCTAACTCTACTCTAGCTAATACTATGTTACATCTGCTGTAAGGCATTCTCAAAATCCACGTTGGCAAGACCGGTTATAACATCACATCTAATAGTATACCGAGTCTGCCCTACCTCTATCGGATACCCAACTACTTGTTGTTGAAAATCCACAAGAGAACTCCTATGTATATACGAGATCCTCCCTATTTCTGTTTCTTGGTCTTTAGCTCCTACCTGAGCTCAAAGACCTCTTGTTTCAACTTATGGACCTTGTCCTTCGCCAAAACTCTTTCATCGTGCTCCTCCTCCCACATCAACTCCATACTTATCTTATCTTCCAAGAAAGCATGAAACTCTTCTTTTAGTTCTTTCACCTCCTGACAATAATTGAGGTTTCTGTCCAATACTGTCATAAACAGAGACATCATCAACTCCCCCGAAGGCGTCTCTTCTGTAATTGCTACTGGGTTAAAGGACACTATCTCCACCTCTTCTTCTGACATGCCATCAAACACAAACATAAGGTCTAGGTTCTCCGAGTCTCCAGACTCAATAATTAATACTTCAAGCTCTGCTGCTATTGGGTTCAGAATAATCTCTATATGATTAACCGATAATTTACTTTCTATATGTATATCTCTATACATTTCATTTTCTCCTGACATCTACAACAAAAAAATTTAGTTTGATTAGTACGCGTTAGTAGAATAATAAAAACATATATCATATATAATGCATTTTTAAGGTTAATTTCATCTTTTACTTCTTTAACTCTTCTTAAGGTTATGACTTAAGGTTTTAATTCCCCCCTTAAGTTTTATAACCTAATGCTTTGATACCAACCTGTGACGCCCCCAAATCCGGGTATCTTCCAACCCAACATATGGTGTTACACGATGCTATAGTCCACACATACATTCAATTGAAATGCCTCAAAAGAATGAATATGTCTTACATATTCCAAACAATATTACCATTCCCCAAGTTCTTAATAACCATTACATTTGTTCTTGTCATAATATCAAATAATTACAACATTCACCTATACTATTACAAAGGAAATTTATAGGTTCGCCTTAGCCTTCCCTTTATCTTTACCTGATCCTTCGGTCTGTTCGGTCTTAGCTGCATTCATATGGTTCAAGCAAGAGTGAGCATAACTAGCTCAGCAAGTATGATAATTCCATTTAAACAGTATGCTAGAAACATAGGAATCGTATATCTGTTAGGTTTGTAATATTCATGAAGACAATCAAATTACACAAAATAAGCGGAAACGTGGAAAATTATAGTTTTAAAATTTTACAAACCATATACGCGGATCATCCTTTATGCACAATTATTAATTAAACGAAAAGATAAAGAACAAGAATCATACCCTTGAAGATTCGAGCTTCCTCAGGTACAAGTTCACCTCCAAATCCTTTTTGCGTTCAACTTGAATCCACCAGGTTTGGTTTCTTCCTTTGATCAACGTTAGCCACCCAAGTGTTTGGCCTCTAGAGGTAATCCACCAAGGAAGAAGAAAGATTCAAGAAGATGGGTGGTTGGCTAAACCCTAGTTTTTCTATCTCTCATAGAAAAAGAGCATACTCTCCAACAATTGGAATCACGTATATTTTGATATCTAATATAAGACTCCTCTTATAAAGATATCAGTTAACCCTTCTAATCTAATTAGAAAATAGGGTATTATTTACTTAATTAAATTCCTTTATTTAATTAATTAAGCTCCCTAATCTTATTAGGAATAATTAATTAAACTCTTTTAATTAATTTAACCTCCTAATCTTATTAGGAATATATGAGAATACTTTTATTAATTAATTCCCAAACTTCTTTAGAAATTAAATAATAATAATAGTAATAATAATAATAAGACTCCTCTTATTAATTTATATTTAACATTTCTAAAATAATAAATA
Source organism: Panax ginseng (assembly GCA_020205605.1). Taxonomy (NCBI): domain Eukaryota; kingdom Viridiplantae; phylum Streptophyta; class Magnoliopsida; order Apiales; family Araliaceae; genus Panax; species Panax ginseng. The sequence goes on from CM035137.1 coordinate 74,746,186, forward strand.
TTAAACTATTTAATTTATTCTATCACCATAGATTAAATTAAATATACTTAACTTATTATTACGATTATGCCATTAACTTCTTAAATAATTATTCTTCCTTTTATGGTGTGATCCTTTAGGTTCTCCATATTAAACCGGTTGTGAATAAATCAATTAGAACAATTCTAATCTTATTTAAATAAATAAATTAAACTATTTATTTATTTAAATAAATAATATTTATTCTACAATAGGGATAAGCCTCCATAGCGATCAACGACTTTCCAGATAATATAAATTTCAACATTAATCATAAAAGAACCTTTGAGTAAATAGTTACCGTACAATTTAATCCTTACACCATACAATGTCCCAATTAAATATAAGACATAGAATTACTGTCAAGTCTTATTTTATTTAATTATATGTAGTTCGATCCTTAAATGCACAACTCCAAATAATGCAAATTAGAAACTCCTTTCTAATTTCATTCTGCCTTGGCCAAGGACTACTGGGTTGTCATTTATTGAATCACATAGGACATTTCTCTTCTTTTACTAGAAGTGGTAGATTCTTTATTGATCATGCATTATCTCTATGTACAACTTATTATACCCAAGCATACCCTTTGATATACCCTAAGGGTCTTAAGGAATAAGTCAAACTATAACTCATAATACACAAGATACTATGATGATCTCAAGTCCAAGAATCACTTGTACCACTATCACTACAGGAATTCCTATTGACAGGCAAGTAAAACTCCATTAGGTATTCCTTAGCGAGCCACGTTCAGTGAACTTATTCTATAATAAGCACCTACATATTTGCTTTAGTGTCTCCACACAAATGATCATGAGATCAATCATCCTCATCCAATGAGCAAGCGACATATGTACCAATCTATCCGGATTCACTAATCCCCGATTTAGTAATCCAACAATTGGGAACTATTTTAGTTTTAAGCTTTCTAAGAATTTAGATCTCATTAGAATGATCATCATCATTATTCTAAAAGCATTGCTTAAAACTATGGGTTTATCACATATTATAAAACAACATTATGTAGATAATTAAAAGCCTTTAATAAATTAATACTTTTTTTATTAATAAATGAATAAGGTTGTTATAAAGTATATGCTTTATCATTAAACATGATTGGCTTGTGTGCATACTACTTTCAATCTCCCACTTGCACTAAAGCCAATCGCCATGATATCTCATACCCTTCTTCTGTAAGTGACAATTACCCTGCTGTTGGATAAGCTTTAGTTAATGGATATGTAATGTTGTTCTTGAGAGTCCACTATCTCTATAGTGATTTTCCATCTTCCAATGATTCCTATAATCAAATGAAAGTGCCACAACACATGTTTAGATCCAATATGAGACTTAGGAACTATTCCTAGTTCTGTAATGAACTTTTCATCCAAATAATCACCTTGTAGCTTCATTTATAGTTACATGCTTTGTCTTTATCACTAAACCAGCAACTCTTTGTTGTTTGGAATTTTTCCAATTCACTGCACCACTGTTCAAGGTAACGCTTTACCTTAAAGCCCTCTAGTTTAAATTTAGACCCACCATGAATATGATCACATCCTTAGTGCCAGTTAAGTACTTTAAGATGTTTTTCACTGACTCATAGTGAACTTCTCCGGAATATGACTGATCATCATCAGGTCTCGTACATTTCATTGCATACATGATAGTTACTCATGCGATCTCTCTTTTATGTGTCTATGAGGACTATTAAGAGAGATACACTACATGTCTCATCAACATGAGACAACTCTTGGAGTTTGCCATGCTAAACGACTTTAGCATCAAATGAATATACGTTCATTGGGTTAAGTCGAGCATCCTCTTGAATCTATCTATATAGATTTTATCCCTAATTAAGATACTATTCCCAAATCATTCATGGAGGAATGTTTAGACAATTATATGTTTACTGATTATAACATTAATATGTTAATCCTTATTCATAGTATATCAACATATAATATTAGGAATGTAACGGAACTCCCACTGACCCTTTTATACACAATAGGTTCATTCTTATTTTTGATAAAATCAAATTCTTTTGATTGTCTCATCAAAACGAATATTCCATATTTGAGAAGCTTGCTTCAATCCATTTCTCTGAGTGTCTACAACTCTTAACTCATCGTATGTAACTGGATCATCATCTTCTATGATATGTACCTCATCATCATCATCTATGATGAATCCATATCTCCCAGGTATCTTCAGTACTATTCCAGATTTACAATTCGATTGTGGTACAATAGTTCTATCTACAGGTTCTTCTTATTTAACTTATAGTGTTTTGTGGTTCTTAAACTCTTCAAGATTTATTATCCTCCCACAAGCCCCTTTAATGATAAACACCTTTATCTTAGAAGGCAGCGTGTTTCACAACAAACACCTTTTTGCTAAGTAGGATTATAGAACATATACCCTAAACTTACTTTAGGATGTCCCACAAATCTATACTTGTCAAATCTTGTCACAAGCTTATCCTTTGAAACATTTTCACATAAGCTTGACAACCCCTTATCTTAACTTACTTAAAATTAGGAATCCTTCATGTCCATAACTTTTATGGAGTCTTGTGGCCGGATTTTGAGGTTACCTTTTCGTAGATATGCAGCCATTTCTAGGACATTATCCTAGAAGGATACTTGAATGTTGGTAAAATCATTATGGACCGCACTATGTCCAACAATGTATAATTTTTCCTTTCAGATACACCAATCAATTATTGCTTATCAAGAGGCATCCATTGTGAGAAAACCATTTGAGATGATCTAGAAACTTATTGCACAAGTATTTATTCCTTGATCTAATCAAAGAATCTTAATACTTTGCCAATTTGTTTCACTTCTGAATTCTTTGAAACTTTCAAATAATTCACACTTGTATTTTAGTAAATACACACATTAAACTTTTTGAATGATCATCTCCTTTTCTTATACTAGTTTGTTCAATTTGAAAAATAATTTTTACGTAAGTTAAGTACAAAAAATCCATTAAGTAATATTTCAGTTATATACAAAACATTATTATTATAAATAGAACAACAATTGTTCTTAAATATAATACCAAAGATTTTATTGTCCAACAATAAAATGGAAATAATTTTTCTAACAAGTACTGGAATACAATAACAACGTATTAACTTAATAGATTTGCCCGTAGGCATTGCTAAACTATAAGTTCTTATGGCTAATGCAGCAACTTTTACTTCGTTTCCCACACATAGGATTACCTATCTTTGTTTAACTTTCTACTTCTGCTTGATCCCTTCATAAATCTATATTTATGATAACCAAAATCGGTATCCAATACCCAAGTAGAACCTTGACTTAAAGAAAAAATTATTTCAATCATGAACAAAAACTATATTTGTAATCGAAACTTCACTAAGCTTCTTCTTGTTATCCTTTGCAAGATGTTTTTTACAGTTTTCTTTCTAGTGTCTAAGCTTATTGCAGTGGAAGCAAACTCCTTTGCTATCTGTATCAGTTTTGTTCTTATTATCCTTTATTTTTTCCTTTCTATTTACCTTCTTTGAATCGTTCTTCTTTTAGGAGATCCTTTGGCCCCTACCAGTAAGACATTGTCGTTGGAAATTCTAAATCGGAAGAGCTCCTTAGATATCTGATATCTATTAGTCCTACTTTCCTCACCATCAACTACTTGACGTGCAGGAGTATAGTAGGAGAATCCATAGTTTCATGCTGACGCTGAAGCTCGTTACTCATGGATGCGAGCATGATGCATTGAGCCAACTATGCATCATCTTGCCACTTTCTAAAAGTTGCAATATCTTCCTATGAGGCATTGTCTGCAACCATTGCAGGAATATGGGTATTAAGGACATATGATAGCTTTTCAGCCTTGAGAACTATTCTCAAATTCCTTAACCAATCCGTTTAATTTGGTCCGGTTAAATAGCATCTAATATGCTTCGCAGTGATAGTAATTTAGACATTGTAAAATTCTGTAGATGAATTTGTAATTAAGAACATTTTAGCATACATTCTTTTATTAACTACCAAAATAAATTAGGTCTTGTTTTAAATTGGTATCTCCCACTATTTTCTTCAAACTATATTACCCTCAATATATATAGTTCAGCAATATTTAATTAAAGATATGCTAGTGATAATAAGATTCCCATTTCAAATGTATATAGCCTTGTGGTGACACAACAAACTATATATAAATAAATAGGTAGACAACTCTTGTCAATTACATCAACTATATAACTCCTTGTATTTTGCCTCTTAGATTATTTTGATCAAGTGGTGGCACATTCGAATCAAAATTATCCAAGTTAAGTCCAACATAGCACTCCATATATTCAAAAAAGAAAAATATTTTCCTTGTGGTGACACAACAAAACAACATTGTTCAATTTTCTTTATAAACATCAAATGTGATCAAATTAACATCTCATAGAATTAAGATAAGCCTTGTGATGACACAACAAACTTATAATAATTAATTGATACTCTATTATTTTTATCATGCTAAGGCGACGTTCGATATTCCAAATATCTTTGAACGCTTAGGACTTAATATAAAATATTTGAGGGGTTTATTATTAATTGGTCTCATCTTGTTTAGCGTGCATGCACACATATATATAAAATACGCGTTATATTAATTAACATGCGAAGCATGTTTGCATAATATATATATATATATATATATATATATATATATATATATATATATATATATATATATATAGTATAATCATGCACATCTGAATACTATATTGTAATTCGGATTGATTATGGACTTTTATTCTAGTTTGGTTCACTAGAACCACCAAGTGAACCAAAAGGTCAAACCCTAGGGGTGCAAGAATTAGTATTTAAATATAACTATTACATTTAAAGTCTGGCTCCATTACAAACGGGAGCCTTGTTCCTTGATCTCCAATTCTTCAAAATAATTCTAACTATTCCTATTACAAAACTATTTAAAATAAATAGAAACCTTGATCAACATTCAAGGGGAAGTACATAGGAGGAAGTTAGAATTTACATTAAGAAAAATTAGAGAAGACGAGGTACGCAGACCCCACTTAATAAAACACATATATTCATGCATCCAACTAAAATAAAATTCAATCGCATTGGTCAATAGTCCATAATCAATCCCATTTATTATCATACACATCACCATATGCATCAATAAATAACATTCATCTCATGAATAATAAACATTCAATATATATATTGATATCATTTAATGGGCAAATTTAGTTAACATAAAATCTAATTTTGAATCAAAATAAACTCCTTTATTTTAATTCAAATTTAAATCAAAATAAACCTCTTTTATTTTAATTTATCCTATTTTGAATAAAATAAACTATTTTATTTTAATCAAAAGCTTTAATTAAAATAAACTCATTTTTTTTAATTAATTATGGAATCCAATTCCAAGTAAAAAAAACTCCTTTATTAAAGGAAACACAGATTCTCATTCCTATTCACAAATAAACTCTTTTATTTTGAATAATATGAAATCTTATTCCATATCTAAATAAACTCCTTTTTTTAAGGAAATACGGATTTTATTTCCTATTCACAAATAAACTCCTTTACTTTGAATAATATGAAATCTTATTTCATATCTAAATAAACTCCTTTATTTAAGAAAACGTGGATTCACTTTTCTATTAACAAATAAACTCCTTTATTTTAGGAAACATAGAATCCAATTTAAACTCTAATTAGTTATCATGGAATTGAATTCCAACTCTAATTAGTTAGCATGAAATTTAATTTTAAAATTATAATAAACTTTTTATTTTAAAGTTAAAATAAACTTTTTATTTTAAGATTAAAATAAAATTTTATTTTAATTATAAAATTATTAAAAAATATTATATATATATATATATATATATATTCTTTAACAGGTTATAAAAGTGATCAGGACTTACAAAAGGTAATCATAACAGTTATATGATTAAATATATTATATATATATCAACCGCGCGGATCACATTCACAAGGAACAAAATCCGAAAATAAATTCGCGGTATAAACAGGCTTTGCGAATTGACGAATTTTTTTTTAAAATAAATTTTATGTATCAAATTATGCCCAATTAAATTTGTTCTAAACACATATCAATATACATATTAAATTAAAATAATTAATAATTTACATAAAGGTTTGGCTCTGATGCCACTGTTAGGTTTGTAATATTCATGAACGCAATCAAATTGCACACAATAAGAGGAAACGTGGAAAATTGGAGTTTTAATTCCCCCCTTAAGTTTTATAACCTAATGCTTTGATACCAACCTGTGACGCCCCCAAATCCGGGTATCTTCCAACCCAACATATGGTGCTACACGATGCTATAGTCCACACATACATTCAATTGAAATGCCTCAAAAGAATGAATATGTCTTACATATTCCAAACAATATTACCATTCCCCAAGTTCTTAATAACCATTACATTTGTTCTTGTTCATAATATCAAATAATTACAACATTCACCTATACTATTACAAAGGAAATTTATAGGTTCGCCTTAGCCTTCCCTTTATCTTTACACGATCCTTGATGCATTTTGTCTTAAATTTGCATTCATATGGTTCAAGCAAGAGTGAGCATAATTAGCTCAGCAAGTATGATAATTCCATTTAAACAGTATGCTTGAAACATAGGAATCGTATATCTGTTAGGTTTGTAATATTCATGAACACAATCAAATTACACAAAATAAGCGGAAACGTGGAAAATTGGAGTTTTAAAATTTTACAAACCATATACCCGGATCATCCTTTATGCACAATTATTAATTAAACGAAAAGATAAAGAACAAGAATCATACCCTTGAAGATTCGAGCTTCCTCAGGTACAAGTTCACCTCCAAATCCTTTTTGCGTTCAACTTGAATCCACCAGGTTTGGTTTCTTCCTTTGATCAACGTTAGCCACCCACGTGTTTGGCCTCTAGAGGTGATCCACCAAGGAAGAAGAAAGATTCAAGAAGATGGGTGGTTGGCTAAACCCTAGTTTTTCTATCTCTCATAGAAAAAGAGCATACTCTCCAACAATTGGAATCACGTATATTTTGATATCTAATATAAGACTCCTCTTATAAAGATATCGATTAACCCTTCTAATCTAATTAGAAAATAGGGTATTATTTACTTAATTAAATTCCTTTATTTAATTAATTAAGCTCCCTAATCTTATTAGGAATAATTAATTAAACTCTTTTAATTAATTTAACCTCCTAATCTTATTAGGAATATATGAGAATACTTTTATTAATTAATTCCCAAACTTCTTTAGAAATTAAATAATAATAATAGTAATAATAATAATAAGACTCCTCTTATTAATTTATATTTAACATTTCTAAAATAATAAATATTAAGCTATTTAATTTATTCTATCACCATAGATTAAATTAAATATACTTAACTTATTATTACGATTATGCCATTAACTTCTTAAATAATTATTCTTCCTTTTATGGTGTGATCCTTTAGGTTCTCCATATTAAACCGGTTGTGAATAAATCAATTAGAACAATTCTAATCTTATTTAAATAAATAAATTAAACTATTTATTTATTTAAATAAATAATATTTATTCTACAATAGGGATAAGCCTCCATAGCGATCAACGACTTTCCAGATAATATAAATTTCAACATTAATCATAAAAGAACCTTTGAGTAAATAGTTACCGTACAATTTAATCCTTACACCATACAATGTCCCAATTAAATATAAGACATAGAATTACTGTCAAGTCTTATTTTATTTAATTATATGTAGTTCGATCCTTAAATGCACAACTCCAAATAATGCAAATTAGAAACTTCTTTCTAATTTCATTCTGCCTTGGCCAAGGACTACTGGGTTGTCATTTATTGAATCACATAGGACATTTCTCTTCTTTTACTAGAAGTGGTAGATTCTTTATTGATCATGCATTATCTCTATGTACAACTTATTATACCCAAGCATACCCTTTGATATACCCTAAGGGTCTTAAGGAATAAGTCAAAGTATAACTCATAATACACAAGATACTATGATGATCTCAAGTCCAAGGATCACTTGTACTACTATCACTACAGGAATTCCTATTGATAGGCAAGTAAAACTCCATTAGGTATTCCTTAGCGAGCCAAGTTCAGTGAACTTATTCTCTAATAAGCACCTACATATTTGCTTTAGTGTCTCCACACAAATGATCATGAGATCAATCATCCTCATCCAATGAGCAAGCAACATATGTACCAATCTATCCGGATTCACTAATCCCCAATTTAGTAATCCAACGATTGGGAACTATTTTAGTTTTAAGCTTTTTAAGAATTTAGATCTCATTAGAATGATCATCATCATTATTCTAAAAGCATTGCTTAAAACTATGTGTTTATCACATATTATAAAACAACATCATGTAGATAATTAAAAGCCTTTAATAAATTAATAATTTTAATTAATAAAAGAATAAGATTGTTACAAAGTATATGCTTTATCATCAAACATGATTGGCTTGTGTGCATACTACTTTCAATATCTTCAATAACTGAACAATAGTTACGAAGTACTATTGATAATTTCAAAATAGCACTTCTCTTTTCGTAAAACGTTTTACAATGAACAATATTAAGTAAAATATCAATTTCGGTCCAAGACCTTGAGCATTTCTTACTTTCTTTGAAAAGGACAACCCGACACTAAGTCCGTAAGTCTGGCATTACTTACGAGCACATCTAGGTTATCAGTCTATAGTACTCTACGTTGTACAACACTACTTTCTTTAAACGTATGTACGTTTATGTTGTAGCAACCTCACGTGCCTGTTGTTTGACGATAAAATGTTTGTTTAGCATACTCAGTCTTCATTTGAAAACCATACCAAATAGTTTGGCATAACATTGACAATACTGTGATAGATTATAAGAAATCCAAAACATCTTAAGTCTAGCCGAAAGAATTGGCTTTGACTTCATCATACATCAATTCATGCGTAAGAAACATGAATCACAAAGCTTATCTAGATTGAACATAGACAAGGGTTAGAACACTTACCTTCAGCGTCTGCTACTATATAATTACTTTTCCTTTGAGTCTTTAAGGTCTGTACAACACATAACCACATAACATACCACATTAGGTCATAATCAGATATGTATGGTACCTAACGTATCTTACCCTTCTTCTTAATCTAATCATTTATTATATTTGTAATTATTGGTTCTGGCTTTTCGTTACGTTTTACATCGCTCTTACGTTCACATTCGAGTGAATTATCTTTAACCTTTAGTGTATTACTTAAGGTTTAAAACATTTTAAATAATGTTACATTAAGTTAATTACCGCTGTACTTCATTATTAACCAACAGCCTTTTTTTTTTATCTTCATAAGCTTTCTTTACAGTGCAAACTGTAGTGCTGGCGCTGCGGTGCCAGCTTTCCTTCCTTAGTTCACGCCGCGGCGCCACTCTCCAGTGGCCTTCATCCGGACCCGGCGCTGCGGCGCCATCTTTAGTTCAAAAGGCCACACTGCGGCGCGAAACTCCAGTGTGTTCTGGGCATGGCTCGGCGCTGTAGCGCTACCTTTTAGCCTTAGGCTGGCGCCGCGGTGCCAACACTGTGCACCAGATACTTTTGACAATTTTTCTACTTTGCGAACTTCCAGGACTCCAAATTTGATCATTTTAAGTCCGAATTGTCTCGTTCAAAAGCCATTAGCTCACAAATCACATACTCTACATGTTCATGCAAGAAATTTCTATTTTCGAATTCGTTAACTCAAAATTCAGCTATTAGTTCATTTTAACAAAAATGATAAACGTTCGTGAACGTTCAACGCTCGTTTCTTCGTTCTAAGTCAGAATTCGATCATTTTTGAGTCCAAAACTCTATAATTCCAAATACGACTTATCCACATTGAAAACCAACGTTTCTAAGCTCAATGTCAAAATTTGACTTCCATTTTGAGAATTTCACGATATCGACGATTATCGTCCAAACTCGTGAATTCCGCCATAACTTCGTTACTTATGTTTTGTTCATCATTTCAAATGGATTCATTCCATCATACTAACATCTTAACCAACATATTTCATTACATCATATACACGATAAGTTCTTACTTATTCTTCATAAGTTTTATAACTTATAAAAGTATAAATTGCTTATTCATGACTTATTAAAGCTTAAGTCCATTGGTTAGATATACTATTACTTCTTAGCATACATGTCTACCAATCAACACTTCTCTTATCAACCTACAATTGAGGAGATAGAAGATTAATAGTCTAGGATCATTACCTTTCAAGTTCAACTTTGTTCTTCTTCTTCAACTATGAAAGACTAGCTTGTATAGCTTTTCTAGTTTTTTCTCTCTAACAAATAAGTTATAAATTGTTGGTGGAATTTAACAAGTAACAAATGAATAATCTAGCTCTCTATTTATAGGATTTCTAAGGTGAGGGCATAATGGCCATTTAGGCCATCCCACCTCCACAACTCCACCTCCTTACTATTCCTATCTTAGCCACTAAGTAAAAACCACTTTACTTGGCCTCCATAACTCTTATCTTTTGCTTGGCCCCCAAGATCACCCATGTGATCACGGGGCCCACATGGGTTGTAAGAACCCGAATTTTCAGAAAATATTAAAATAAGAATTTAGTAAATAAAATTCTTAAAGCATGAGATGGGTTCGAACAAGAATATAAATGTGTTACGAAGTATGTGGTATTATGTTACATAGGGTAATATGAGCTATGTAATAAGTGATGTTGTGTTTAATGAATATATATCATTATTATATATTTGTTTCAAATTGTAGAAATGAATTAGTAAGAAGATGGATAAAGATTTATCTATTGATATTAAATAATTTATGTGAAATTATTTTATAATAGTAAGTTGGTGACATTAAATATCTTTGATAATCACCAATTTCTTGAGTATATGTACGAGTAAGTATCAAGTCTAACGTAGTGCAACCGTACTCTTTAATGATGGATGTATAGGAGTTAGGCTAAACAATTCCTTCAGAGAGAGGAGGTATATACGAATTAGTAACTGATCTAACTCACTGTGAAAATAGTGTAGATGAGACGGAAACTAATTTGTTGGTTATTTGTGGGAAACCACTCAGTGTACTATATTGAATACTAGTAAAGACTCGACGTGTGCTAGGTTTAGACTTGTATGCGTGTACGTTATTGACTAGAGAAGGAAATCGATATACCTTTAAAGTGGTTAGAGAATTATTGAGTAAATTAATACACGGCGAGAAGTGAAGATTATAGGAATGAATGTATGTGTTATATTCGAGTGTTGTGTTATTGGTGGAAAAAAACCATAAAGGAGTTGTATAGTTGGTTAAATTAATAAGAGAAAATAAAGTTTTAGAACTCAAAGTGTGATCCTTAAATTGTTAAGGGAAATAGTAATCGATGGTGTGAAACCAAAGAGGGGATTGATGTTAGACGAGTTAACGCTTAAGAAGGATGTGCAAAGTATTTAGAAGCATAGGTTTCAGTTCTGTTAAGGAAGAACTTGTCTGCCTTTGATTTTGGTATGGCATTGCCGCGCCATTTCAAGTTTATGACCGGTAGCAATTGCATTTGGTCTGAGAAAACTCGAGTCGGGTTTATGAAAATGTGATTTGCAAGCCATGCATACTAATAACTCTTATAAGGTCATGAATGGTGACTAAGTGTTCATGAAAAAATTTAGTTAGCAAAACATGACTTGAATAAAGATTTAATTAATTAACCCGGAATAAATATGGTTAATTAAGAGATAGTATGGAATATTATATTCTATTAATTAGAGGAGTGCTTAATAATTATTGAAAAGAAAATAAAAGATTAATATTAATTAATCGTTATGATAATAAAAGGGTGATAATGGGTTGAAAGTACCCAACTAAATGATATTTAGCCCAATTAAAATATTAATAGTATTACTATCCGTAATATGGAAAATGTGGACAGTAGTAGTATATAATACCTATGACTTAAGATTATATGAAGTGTGACATTTAATTGGGACTAGTGATATACATATGATAAAAGTGATTAATTCATAAAGTTGATTTAAATAAGTTTTGTTATCTCATCCTAGGTGATGAGACAATTATATGTGTGACGCCCCCAAATTCGGACCTCCACTTGGTCACTCAAATTCGGTTCATCACGTTCTCGTTATAAGATCCCAACTTTTATGAATAAAGATGAATTTTCTATAAATATCATTTTTGAATATTATGGAGTTAATTTGATATAATGTTATAGTTGTGGGTAATATTTATAAATTTTGCAAAGTACGTAAGTTGTTATATAATATTCGATTGGTCGGGAAATATTCATTTTAAACAGGGGAATATTAAATGCATTTGCACAATCAATCATCAGTGGACCCCTATTAACGAAATTATTGTCGAATTGAGAAAACGACAATAATATTTTTATGAAAATAATGGCAGAAGTTTTACCGTTAACTGTTGAAACACCTAGTGTTAAAAGTACAGTAATACGCGTGGTTGCATAGTAGCACACGATATTGATTATTAATGCTTACGTGAGAAGACATTCAGTTTTGTTCAATTATTGTTACAGTAATTGTTGCATAGTATCTCACGTTATTTGATTCAATTATTGTTGATATTTTATATATTATTAAATCAATAATTGAGATGACAAAGTTATTAATATTATTATTTGCAATATTAACGATGTCTAGAAGTTCTATCAAGGAGAGGTTTGGTCACCTAATTGCGCTAATAGGGAGAAATCCTTATTGGAAAGCCCCCTCTTTCCTTGGAACGACCTGGTCGATTAATATTGTGAATTATAATAATAATGATAAATGTTGTTAAAAATATTGAAGGAAATTTTTTATGAAGTATTTGATGTAATTTTTTATTTATTTTATGAACCCCCATTTACTCATTTTTCAAATAATCGGAAGGAAGTTATAAGGTATATATATATATGTGTATTATATATATATATATATATATATATATATATATATATATATTTGACATGTATATATGTGTGGGGTGGGAGAAAAAGGGGGTGGGGGGAAGATATCTTGTATGAAAGGGAATTGTGTGTGTGTGTTAATTTTCCGTAGGAATAAGGTGAGTGGAATAATGTGGGTGGATTATGTGAGTGGAATTTTTGGTGGAAAAGTGGAAGTGGTGGAGTGAAGTATTTGTATAATATAGTGTGATGGCATGTGAAATGGGGCAAATTATGAACAAATATTGGCAAAATATTCCAAGTATGCTTCCTATTCAATACTTTATAAAGGTGGGTGTTCCCTCATTGGTTAATACTTTGAAAATTACATTCCCTTAAGATAGAGGTAGTTTTTGATTGGTGAGTATAGCATTTGATGGAAGCAATTGTTTCAGCAACGTGGGAATTGTTTTAAAGGGTACTCCCTTATTTGTTCAAATTGTTAATTAGTGTACAGATGCGTTGCAAGCCGTAATTCCACTGTTGCGTCCGTGATTTATTTTTCAAATAGTATCGTTTCCATTCTCCTATAAATAGGATGCTTAGTTAGAATTAAAAATCACACAAGAATCAGAGAATTCTTCTTCTATAATCTTGAGCTTATTTCTTTAGAGTTTTAGAAACTTTGAGCGTAGAAAACAGTGAAAGTTTTCTTCAAGAATATCCCCGCTATACCAGTTGGAATACTCTTCTTTTCAAGGTAAGGGGTATTATTTATTTTACATTCTGAAGAGATATTATTTTTCGTATTCATAAGAAATTTTATTTCGTTCAATATTCATAATGAATATTTATTTCATTCAATGTTCGTAATGAATATTTATTTTCGTTTAATATTCATAATGAATATTATTTTCGTTTAATATTCATAAGGAATATTATTTTCGTTTGATATTCGTAAGGAATGTTATTTTGTTCAATATTCGCTTGAAATAATATTTTCTTCCATACTCTGTAGTATGTAAGTAATATTATTTCGTTTCAGATTTCGAATTCTATACTCGTTTTGTTAGAGTTTTGGTTTCTATACATCATGAAATTAGTGGAATATCCTTGATATTTGCGCTTTATCCAGTATCTTTTCATGGAAATATTCTTCTGAGCATTCTTGAATTTTACTCTACAAAGAAGTATCATGTTGACAATTTGGACGTTATTAGTTCTTGGATAAATTAATTCTTAAACCTGTTTTTATTGAATTCTTATATCATTGTCATTATCCTCATGTTTATATTATGTTGAAATCTGTGGCCTGTAGTGCATAGATCGACTTGGTATGATTATGACCAGGGATTAATCGGTATAATCATGACCATAATGTTACAAATGATGTGGTAAAAGTCCTCATTGGCCCGTAGTGCATTGATGGACAGTTGTTGGCATGATCATGACCATTGATGAAAACACGAATATCTTTGGCCCGTAGTGAATGGATAATTTGTGGTTTTGATACTAATGAATATCCTTGGCCGTAGTGCAGGGATGATGTGGATTATTTATTAAGCTGAGTCTCAGCGATAAAATTGATGAAAAACCTTTTAAATCTTATAAGGTAGTAGATTTTATTCTCTACTTGACTCTTCTAATGGATTGCTTGTTCCGCTGCAGTTAAACTTGATGTTTGTTATATTTTATTAGTTTAACACTGTTGAAGGCTAATGATAATTTATTCTGCATTATTTTAGTCATAATATTTCTTACTGGGCTAGTTGAGCTCACCCTTTTGTTTTCATTGTTCTCTTCAGGAAGTGAGAACGTAGCAGGGACTAGTCGGGGAACGGAGTAATGGTCCGAGATGGTGTCATAGTAGTCCTCACTATTCTATAAAATAGTGTGATAATAAATGTAATAAGGACTCCTTTGAGTGTGGATATTATCTAGATGACAATATTCGTATTAAAACTCTCAGTTTGTACCTTGTCGTATTTTACACGACAGTTGTATTATTAAGTTGTATTTGAATTTTGTACCATGTATTTGGCGACTCAAGATGGGTGATGTATACCTATTTTGGGGGAGTCATAGTTGGTATAAAAGCTTAGGGATATGATCCCTGGCTGAGATGTGAGACAAGAACTTGGAGGGGAGAGACGGGGAATTCCTTCGCTAGTATGACCTACTTAAGTTTATTTGGTATTTAATTGGTCGGTCAGAGTATAGGGATAATATGTGACATGTTTATTAACCCTTATTTTGTGGCAGTATTTGAAAATGACATCTGAGAATGTTGAGAATAACAATGGAGCACAGGAGACCGTTGAGTCTCCACAGATCAATAATCAGGATAATGTGCATCAGGGAGGTGACAATCCTCATGCAAACGACAACACTGACCAAATGATGAACGATGGAATGTTTAGAGGCTTGCGAGAGCGGATCCTGTCCAAAATGCAGGTGGAAACATTGGCAACTCTCTGACGGTCATCGCTAAATAGTTCAAGGAGCTTGGACCACCGGAGTTTTTTGGAGAGCTAAAACCACTTAAGGCGGAGACGTGGATAAAACAAATCTGCAAGATATTTGATGTCTTGGGATGCTCCGAGGAGCAAGAGGTTCCCTTTGCCACCTTCATGTTGCGAGCAGAGGCAGATTACTGGTGGGAATTTGTAAAGCGTACGCAACCTGCCGCACTGAAGATGACTTAGGAGAAGTTCCAAGAATTGTTCTAGGACAAGTACTTTCCCAAAAGTATTCATCACATGAAAGAGGTAGAGTTCATTAAGCTAGAGCAAAACAACATGACCGTGTCGTAGTACGAAGCCAAGTTTCCCGAGCTGTCCCGGTTTACGTCCCACTTAGTTGATAATGAGGAGAGAATGACGCGAATGTTTCTAAGAGGTTTGAAACCCGAGATACGTCAATATCTTGTGTCTCATAAACTGTGTTTGTATTCAGATGTTGTTAATAGAGCTCAGTTATTGGAGCGCGATAATGAGTCAACCCAACCAAAAGAGAGCAGCCAACAAAATGATAATACTAGTGATAGCAGTCATTGAAGCGGTGATAACAAGCGTGGAGGGAATCAACATGCCAGAAATGGTAACCACTTCGGTGGTAATCATGGCCAAAATAATAAGAGTGAACATTTTAAGAAGAGGAGATTCAACAATGATGGAAAGACGTCAGCATCAACACCCGTTGTTAAGGAAGGAGAACGACCACCTATTATATGCTTCAAATGCGGAGGGGAGGGACATATCAGTCCAAACTGCGCGATGCAGTCCAAAGCGTGTTATAATTATAGAAGAGAAGGTTACCTAGCCCAACTTCGTCGTGCACCGAAGACAAGTCCAGCTGGGATGGAGGCACCAAAGGCCGTCCTAGAAAAGTCAAAGCCGATAGTTCAAGGAAGAGCGTTTGTTGTAACCTCCCAGAAAACAAAGAACCCGAATGAGGTCATCACGGGTAAGCTTATCATAAACTCTAGCGAAGTCTATACCTTATTTGATACCGGTTCTACCCATTCTTTTATTTCTCCTACTTGCGCTCAACGTTTAAATTTGACTCTGAAGAAATTAGACTTTGACTAATCTGTTAAAATTCCGTTGGGAGGAACCTTCATTACATCCACTGTTTATAAGTCTTGTTTAGTTCAAATCGGCACCCGCACGTTACCTGTCGATCTTATTTCTTTGAAAATACTTGCATTTGATGTGATTCTAGGGATTAATTGGTTAACTACTCATCATGCAAAAATTGATTGTTTTTGTAAGGTTGTTAGCTTTCATATTCCTAACCAACCTATTATGCGAATTCAAGCAACCAAACCATTAAAATCAATCACTGTCATCTCAAGCCATAAAGCTATTCGTTTATTGAAAAACGGATGTCAAGCTTTCTTAGCTCATGTCACGGATTTAAACAAAAATACGTCAGTTTTGAATGATATTTCTATTGTTAATAAATTTCCTGACATATTCCCCGAAGAACTTCTTGGCCTACCCCCAGAGCGTGAAATTAAATTTTGTATCGACCTTGAACCCGGAACAAAACCCATTTCCAAAGCCCCATATCGAATGGCTCCTATTGAACTTCAGGAGTTAAAGACCCAACTGCAGGAATTGTTAGACATCGGTTTCATTCGTCCTAGTACTTCTCCTTGGGGTGCTCCTGTTCTATTCGTGAAGAAGAAAGATGGGAGTATGCGACTTTGTATTGATTAACAGGAGTTGAACCATGTCACTGTCAAAAATAGATATCTGTTGCCTCTTATTGATGACCTATTTGACCAGTTACAAGGCGCCAAATTCTTTTCAAAGATTGATCTTCGTTCTGGATATCACCAATTGAAGATTAGAACCGATGACATTCCAAAGACGGCTTTCAAAACTCGGTACAGGCATTTTAAATTCCTAGTCATGTCTTTTGGATTTACGAATGCTCCTGCTGCCTTCATGGATATGATGAACCAAGTATTTAAGGAATATTTGGATCACTTTGTGGTCGTCTTTATTGATGACATTCTTATATATTCCAAAAGTCGTGAAGATCATGAGGAACACTTGAGGCTAATACTCCAAAAGCTTCATGAAAACAAGCTTTATGCCAAGTTGAAGAAATACGAGTTCTGGCTTGAGGAAGTAGCATTCCTTGGGCACGTAGTATCCAGTCATGGAATACTTGTTGACCTGACAAAGATTGAAGCTATTTAAAGCTGGGAGCAACCTAAATCAGTGACCGAAGTACGTAGCTTTCTCGACTTAGCTAGTTATTATCGGAGATTCGTAGAAGGGTTTTCTCGAATCGCTACTCCATTAACTCAGCTGACTCAGAAAGATACAAAATTCGATTAGAGCGAGGAATGTGAGAAGAGTTTTCAAGAACTCAAGAGGAGACTCATTTCAACACCTGTTTCGACAATACCATCTGGCTCGGAGGGATTTGTCATCTATAGTGATGCTTCGGGTAAAGGGTTAGGATGTGTTCTCATGCAACATGGGAAAGTCATAGCCTATGCCTCTCGACAACTTAAAGAATATGAGAGGAATTATCCTACTCATGATCTAGACTTGGCAACAGTCATTTTTGCACTAAAGATTTGGAGGCATTACCTATACGGAGAGAAGGTGGAGATCTATACTGATCATAAAAGCCTCAAATATTTCTTCACTCAAAAGGAACTCAACATGCGACAGCGACGTTGGCTTGAACTGTTGAAAGATTATGATCATACCATCCAATACCATCCTGGAAAAGCGAACGTGGTAGCTGATGTATTGAGTAGAAGATCATATGCGGGTACGAGTGCGATATTGTCAATGCAAAGGCCCCTTTTGTGTGACTTGCAATGAGATAGAGTTAAAGACTCCAGGGACCCATGTGATGATTGCGAATATACGAGTAGAACCATCTTTAATCGATAAAGTTAAAGTTGCTCAAGCTGCAGACTTAGAGCTGATGCGTATGAGGAAGAAAGTGCAAGAAGGTACTATGCCGGAAGCAAGAATCGATGAAGAAGGAATACTATGAGTCAACTCCAGACTTTGTGTTCCTAACGATTCAAACTTGAAGTATAAAATCATGATGGAGGCGCACAACACACCGTTTGTAATCCATCCTGGAAGTACCAAAATGTATCATGATCTTCGACATACATTTTGGTGGAGCAATAGGAAGAGAGAGATAACAGAGTTTATCTCAAGGTGTTTAACTTGTCAGCGAGTCAAGGCGGAACATCAAGTACCAAAAGGTCCATTACAACCACTTGAAATTCCAGTATGGAAGTGGGAGCACATTACCATGGATTTTGTTACTGGTCTTCCCAAGGTTTCTCAAGGCATAGATGCGATTTGGGTCATTGTTGATAGATTGACCAAGTCTGCTCATTTCTTACCTATACGAGAAACTTATACACTTGAACGTCTTGCTCGTATGTACATAAACGAGATTGTAAGACTGCATGGTATGCCAGTATCCTTAGTTTCTGATCGAGACCCAAGATTCACTTCAAGATTTTTGATTAGTTTGAAAAAAGCTATGGGCACGAATTTATGATTTAGTTCGGCATATCATCCTCAGATGGACGAACAATCAGAGAGGACTATTCAAACTCTTGAATATTTATTAAGACTCTATGTCCTTGACTTCAAGGGAAGTTGGGACAAGTTCTTACCATTGGTGTCATTTTCTTACAACAACAGTTATCAAGCAAGTATTGGCATGGCTCCATTTGAGGCATTGTATGGAAGAAAGTGTCGTTCTCCAGTATGATGGGAGGAGGTGGGTGAAGCAACGTTGTTGGGACCGAAGTTGGTATGTATGACTACTGAAAAGATTCAAACGATCCGACAACGTATAAAAACCTCACAAGATCGACAAAAGAGTTATGCTGATCTTCATCGAAAGGACGTGGAATTCGATATTGGAGATCATGTGTTGTTACGTGTTTCTCCATGGAAAGGAGTTACGAGAATTGGAAAGAGAGGAAAGCTCAATTCTCGATTCATTGGCCCATTTTTAATCCTTGACCGAGTAGGAACTATGACCTGTAGACTCGCTTTACCGCCAAGTATGTCTCGTGTTCATAGCATTTTTCATATATCCATGTTACATAAATATGTGGAAGACCCAAACCACATTATTGAGTTAGAATCGGACGAAATAGCGGAAGATTTAACATATGAAGAGGTACCTGTTCAAATCTTGGATAAGAATGAACATATTCTACGCTCCAAGGTTATACCTCAAGTCAAAATTTTGTGGAGAAACCACGATGTTGAGGAAATTACCTGGGAGTTAGAATCTGAAATAAAATCAAGGTATCCTTACCTCTTCAACATACGGGGTACGTACCCTAATTTCAAGGGAAAAATTTCATAAGAAGGGGAGGTTGTAAGACCCCAACTTTTATGAATAAAGATGAATTTTCTATAAATATCATTTTTGAATATTATAGAGTGAATTTGTTATAATGTTATAGTTGTGGGTAATATTTATAAATTTTGCAAAGTACGCAAGTTGTTATATAATATTCGATTGGTCGGGGAATATTAGTTTTAAACAGGGAATATTCGTAAGATGGCACAATCATTGGTGGTCCTTGTAACGGAATTATTGTCGGATTGAGAAAACGACAAAAAATATTTTTATGAAAATAACGACGAAAGTTTTATCGTTAACTGTTGAAACACCCGGTGTTAAAAGTACAGTAATATGCATGGTTGCATAGTACCACACAGTATTGATTATTAATGCTTACGTGAGAAGACACTCAGTTTTATTCAATTATTGTTACAGTAATTGTTGTATACTATCTCACGTTATTTGATTCAATTATTGTCGATATTTTATATATTATTAAATCAATAATTGAGATGACAAAGTTATTAATATTATTATTTGCAATATTAATGATGTCTAGAAGTTCTGTCAAGGAGAGGTTTGGTCACCTAATTGCGCACCAACAGGGAGAAATCCTTATTGGAAAGCCCCATCTTTCCTGGGAACGACCTGGTCGATTAATATTGTGAATTATAATAATAATGATAAATGTTGTTAAAAATATTGAAGGAAATTTTTTATAAAGTATTTGATGTAATTTTTTATTTATTTTATGAACCCCCATTTACCCATTTTCAAATAATCTAAGGAAGTTATAAGGTATATATATATATATATATATATATATATATATATATATATTCGACATGTATATATGTGTGGGGTGGGAGAAAAAGGGGGTGGGGGGAAGATATCTCTTAAGAAAGGGAATTGTGTGTGTGTGTTAATGTGCCGTAGGAATAAGGTGAGTGGAATAAATTAATTCTTGAACTTGTTTTATTGAAATCTTATATCATTGTCATCATCCTTATGTTTATATTATGTTGAAAGTCATCTGTGGCCTGTAGTGCATAGATGGACTTGGTATGATTATGACCAGGGATTGATCGGCATAATCATTGTTGGGTAAAATCAATATACGCACAACACGCAAGCATACATGGTCAGCGAAGTTATAGAACTCCGGTTATAGCATTTTTCGTTGGAAAAACCTAAATATTGAAATGGTCATAACTTGCTCATTTTAAGTCGGAATGAGCTCATTTTTGGACAGGATGTTCTTTATACCATATACTTTCATGTCCCAAAAGGCCAGAATTTTTCTCATAATTTAAGTGGCCAAAACAGCCCCTTTAAGTTTCTGGGCAGTAGTATTTTCCTCTTTTGCAACTTTGGAATCCTTTACTAAAAATAGTCCACACGAAAATCTACAACACCTTTTCCAGTGATTCCACTTGTGTAAGTTATAAAACTCATAGATTTAGCTCTAGGACTTGACCACACTCAAAAATTCAAAATATAATAGGAGATATGGTCAATTGAATTTTATGTTCCGTTTTCACCAAAATATGATTTTTCAACCCTTTGTGATTTCTAAGAAACTTTCATTGTTTTCACATAATAACCAACATAACTCATCATAACACTTACTAATACCACATATACCCATGATTTTCATCAGTCCAATACTTTTATTATGACTCTGATCATAATCAACGTAAACAGATCATTTCCATAATTTAATAAGGAATGAATACGAAGGATCATTCACCATGCATGTGGTAATTCACATAGACAGGTTATTCCAATAGAATAATAAAGAATGGAATAACAGAAGGATTCACCATGTATGCGATAGAGACCGCACATAGAGGTTATTCCTAATAGAATAATAAAGAACGGAACTAGGTCAGGCTATATCCGCACCGACAGGATATTCCAATAGAATAATAAAGAATCGGAACCGTGTCAAAGTAAATTGCAGACCGACAAGATATTCTAACGTAATAATAAATAATGGAACCAGTCCTAAGTAAACGCATGCATGACAGGATATTCCGACGAAATAATAAATAATGGAACCAGTCCAAGTAAAATGCATGCATGTGATATTCCTAGAATAGTAAAGAATGGAATAATAGAAGAATTTCACCATGTATGTAGAATTTTGCATATACAGGTTATTCCAACATAATAATAAAGAATGGAATAACAGAAGAAGTTCACCATATATGCGGTACTTCGCATAAACATGTTATTCTAACATAATAATAAAGAATGGAATAACAGAAGTTCTCTTCATGAATACAAAAGAAATAATACCCCTTACAGGTACAACAAATAATATCCCTTACCTTAGAATAAAGCTGGATACTGGAATAGAAATGTAGCAGACTTCTCTTCTTCTTTCTCTCTATAATTTCTCTCTATAATAATTGCTCTATAACTTTTGTGAATTGGTGAGAAATGAAGGAAGAATGAGCTTCTATTGATAGGAAAATATAATTTTGATAATTGCACGTTTTGGGGCTCGAAATATTACAGTACAATACCTCTAACTTTTCTTTCATTTTTAATTCAGTCATCCAAGTATTATCAAACTTGCACCACTTCCCCTAATAGTAAATCATGTGAATCAATAGTAAATCACATAACTCAATAATTCTAAACATGTGAAAAAAATTAATTACAGTATAGTACCTCCATCTATACCTCCATTTTTAACTTAATCATGCAAGTATCATCAATCTTGCACCAACTCCCCAAATAGTATATGAATGTGATTTAATAGTACACACATGTGAACAAATAGTTATATGAGCATGTGAATTAGTAGCAATTAATTGCTCATTTACCCGATTAAGTACCCGGTTGGTCAATATAACTTCCAGACATCAATTAGTATCGAAATAAATGTCGATTTCCACTAACACTAACAATCCCAACACAATGGAAATATTTTTCTCAAAATTTTCATTTTTTGAAATTTTGAAGTTTGTCTTTTTCCGAAAAAGTCAACTGTTGACTTGTTTGACCAAAAACTGAACATCGAAAAATTTTGTATTTATAGTCTATTTCTACTAATTTCATTGTTCTAGACTCAAATATCATGTCCGCGTCTCCAAATTCAACTCTGAACTCAAATTCGATTATAATAACATTCATCATTAATATCATAACTCACAATATTTAACAACCAGGTCCTTCCCAGGAAAGAGGGTGCTTTCCAATAAGGATTTCTCCCTATAGGCGCGCAATTAGGTGACCAAACCTCTCCTTGACAAAACTTCTAGACATTGTAAATATTGCAATTTAATAATATGAATAACTTTGTCGTCTCAATTATTAATTTAATAACATATCATATAATGCAGATGATACTGCCACAATAATCGAATCAATAATATGAGAGATATGATGAAGCAATTACTATAGCAATAATTGAGTGTAACTGAGTGACTTCTCACGTAAGCATCAATAATCAATACTGTGTTACTATGCAACCACGCCATTCATCGTACTTTTACTCTCTGGGTAGTTCAACGGTTTTAACGGTAAAAACTTCCGCCGTTATTTTCATAAAAATATTTTTGTCGTTTTCTCAATCCGACAATAATTCCGTTGTGGGGTCCACCAATGATTGTGCCGTCGTACTAATATTCCCTGTTAAAATAAATATTCCCCGACCAATCGAATATTATATAACAACTTGCGTACTTTGTAAAATTTATAAATATTACCCACAACTATAACGCTATCTCAAATCCACACCAAAATTTTGAAAAAAAATATTTTGAGAAAATTAAATCTTTATTCGTAAAATCTGGGGTCTCACAATCTCCCCTCCTTATGAAATTTTGCCCTCGAAATTTATGTACGTACCTGGCTAACTATATAACCAATAATCAACAGTTCATCTTTGCACTACAGGCCAACTATATAACCAATAATCAACAGTTCAACTTTGCACTACAGGCTAACTGTATAACCAATAATCAACAGTTCATCTTTGCACTACAGGCTAACTGTATAACCAATAATCAACA
Organism: Panax ginseng; assembly: GCA_020205605.1. Taxonomy (NCBI): domain Eukaryota; kingdom Viridiplantae; phylum Streptophyta; class Magnoliopsida; order Apiales; family Araliaceae; genus Panax; species Panax ginseng. The sequence goes on from CM035137.1 coordinate 74,770,051, forward strand.
GTTCATCTTTACACTACATGCCAAAGATATAAAACTGTAAAACCAATAATGCTGAGACTCAGCTTCATAGCATCATGACCACGAATTATCCATGCACTATGGGCCAAGGATATTCGTGTTTTTAATTACGGTCATGATTATACCGAATAATCCCTAGTCATAATCATACCAAGTCCATCTATGCACTACGGGCCAAAGATGACTTTTACCACATTATTTGTAACATTACGGTCATGATTATACTGAATAATCCCTGGTCATAATCATACCAAGTCCATTTATGCACTACAGGCTACATATGACTTTCAACAAAATATAAATATGATGAGTAGTTAATCAATCGATTTCTAAAATCACATCAAAGGCAAGTATTTTCAAAGATATAAGATCTATAGGTAACGTGAAAGTGTCGATTTGAAACAAGATTTATAAACAGTGGAGGTAAGGAAAGTTTCTCCTAACGAAGTTTCAACCAATAAGTCAAAGTCTAACTTCTCAGGAGTCAAATTTAAACGTTGAACACAACTAGGTGAAATATAAGAGTGGGTAGAACTAGTATCGAATAAGATATAGACTTCGCAAGAGTATATAATTAACTTACCCGTAATAACTTCGTTCGGATTTTTTGACAAATGCTCTCACTTAAACTATCGGATTTGACTATGCTATAGGGTACATTCCACCCTTAAGTGTCACATTCCTGATCCATGATTTGAATCATTATTCCCCGATCTATATCGAATTAGGGTTGACCGCTCTGCACAGGGTAATTCCGAATTCGATGTTGGATTCTCCCAATTGTTGTCCAAAAAGAAAAATCCATTTCATCTATTTTGACTTTATTGGATCGGACATCTTTTTTGACGATATCAACGCGTCGTGCGGCTTTTACCCACGCATCATCTATTCTCCTTCGTTCAGTTGCTTCTGCGTTCATCAGATCTTTGATCAAAGCATTCTCAGATTCCTGCTCTTAACACTTAAGACTTTGTCCTCGTGGGTTCGACAACTCTCTTATCATTATATTACTTGTGGACCGCGTATGCTTGCGCCTGATTTAGCAATAGAGAAATCGTCCAACACTATGTGGTCAGTTGACCCACATACAAAGCATCAATGGTTCTTCTTCAGACTTGGACAGTTAGGCAAAATGTGACCCTCCTGTCCACAGTTGTAGCAAACTGCCTTCCCCTTGAGACAGACTCCTAAGTGAGTCGTCTCACAGATCTTGCACGCCTCCATCCTCTTCTTAGGAATCCCTTGCTTTACTCCGGTATTCCTAGAGTTAAACCCCTTTCACTTCTGACCTTCGCCACTCCCGCTGGCTCCCTCGATCTTCACTCCCCCATCAAACTTATTCTTGTTCTTCTTATCCTTGTGGTACTAGCTTAGAGCCTCATTCACACCTTCGACAATTATTGCCTTCTCTAGTATGGTCCCAAAAGAAGTACTTTGAAACACAGATATTTGGCTATAGAGACAGGGTTTCAAGTCCTGCTCGAACCTTCTAGCCTTACTCACCTCCGTGTCCACTTGGTGTGGAGCAAACCTCACCAGTTCATTGAACTTGGAAGCGTATTGGGGAACTGTCATCTCCCCTTGTTTCAATTCCAGAAACCACATTTCCATCCTCCCTTGCATACTCGTGGGAAAGTAGTTCTCGAATAAAATCTCCTTGAACCATACCCACGTTAGGTTCCCTATACCAGCCCTAGCCTGGTTAGCCTCCCACCAAAAGTTGTCCTCTCCCTTCATCATATAGGTTGCAAAAGCAACCTTTTGACCCTCGTCGATATTTGCAATGATAAATGCCTTCTCGATTTCTTTTACCCACGTTTGGGCTTCTATGGGGTTCGTAGTTCCTTTGAACTTCGGCGGACCAACACTCTTAAAATCCTTAAAAGTTGTAGCTTGTAATACTATAGGATTTACAGGGATATTAGCCCCATTTCTAATAAAAGCGGCCGTTAACAAGTTAATGAACTCTTGCATTGGGTTAATCGAACCTCCCTCCGGTTGATTAACATTAACATCTTGATTTCGTTGTCTCCTTCTTAGCGGCATTTTGCTGTTAAGATAAACAACACATCATTATTACTTTCTTCTTGTTACTTAGTTATTATTCATGTTCAAACAATAACTTCAACTAATTACTCAACATGTTCCATAAAAAGGCTTATATTGATTTGCTTCTTGTAGTATAATACTACATCGTTCAAATTACACAGCCTAAGCTGATTACATTACTATCCCGCAATTACTTTCCAAAAATTGGGATTTACAAAAGACTACCTTTTGTTATATAAAAGAGGGTTTTACATCACTACTAGATACATCATATTTACATATCTAACTCTACTCTAGCTAATACTAGGTTACATCTGCTGTAAGGCATTCTCAAAATCCACGTTGGCAAGACCGGTTATAACATCACAGCTAATAGTATACCGAGTCTGCCCTGCCTCTATCGGATACCCAGCTACTTGTTGTTGAAAATCCGCATGAAAACTCCTATGTATATAGGACATCCTCTCTATCTTCTGTTTCTTGGTCTTTAGCTCCTACCTGAGCTCAAAGACCTCTTGTTTCAACTCATGGACCTTATCCTTCGCCAAAACTCTTTCATCGTGCTCCTCCTCCCACATCAACTCCATACTTATCTTATCTTCCAAGAAAGCATGAAACTCTTCTTTTAGTTCTTTCACCTCCTGACAATAATGGAGGTTTCTGTCCAATACTGTCATAAACAGAGACATCATCAACTCCCCCGGAGGCGTCTCTTCTGCAATTACTACTGGGTTAAAGGACACTATCTCCACCTCTTCTTCTGACATGCCATCGAACACAAACATAAGGTCTAGGTTCTCTGAGTCTCCAGACTCAATAATTACTACATCAAGCTCTGCTGCTATTGGGTTCAGAATAATCTCTATTTGATTAACCGATTCTTTACTTTCTACATGTATATCTCTATACATTTCATTTTCTCCTGACATCTACAATAAATAAATTTAGTTTGATTAGTACGCGTTAGTAGAATAATAAAAACATATATCATATATAATGCATTTTTAAAGTTAATTTCATCTTTTACTTCTTTAACTCTTCTTAAGGTTATGACTTAAGGTTTTAATTACCCCCTTAAGTTTTATAACCTAATGCTTTGATACCAACCTGTGATTCCCCCAAATCCGGGTATCTTCCAACCCAACATATGGTGCTACACGATGCTACAGTCCCCACATACATTCAATTGAAATGCCTCAAAAGAATGAATATGTCTTACATATATTCCAAACAATATTACCATTCCCCAAGTTATTAATAACCATTACATTTGTTCTTGTCATAATATCAAATAATAACAACATTCACCTATACTATTACAAAGGAAATTTATAGGTTCGCCTTAGCCTTCTCTTTTTATCTTTCTGGGATCCTTCTATCTCATTTGGTCTTAAACGCATTCATATGGTTCAAGCAAGAGTGAGCATAACTAGCTCAACAAGTATGATAATTCCATTTAAACAGTATGCTTGAAACATAGGAATCGTATATCTGTTAGGTTTGTAATATTCATGAACACAATCAAATTACACAAAATTAGCGGAAACGTGGAAAATTGGAGTTTTAAAATTTTACAAACCATATACCCGGATCATCCTTTATGCATAATTATTAATTAAACGAAAAGATAAAGAACAAGAATCATACCCTTGAAGATTCGAGCTTCCTCAGGTACAAGTTCACCTCCAAATCCTTTTTGCGTTCAACTTGAATCCACCAGGTTTGGTTTCTTCCTTTGATCAACGTTAGCCACCCAAGTGTTTGGCCTCTAGAGGTGATCCACCAAGGAAGAAGAAAGATTCAAAAAGATGGGTGGTTGGCTAAACCCTAGTTTTTCTATCTCTCATAGAAAAAGAGCGCACTCTCCAACAATTGGAATCACGTATATTTTGATATCTAATATAAGACTCCTCTTATAAAGATATCAGTTAACCCTTCTAATCTAATTAGAAAATAGGGTATTATTTAATTAATTAAATTCTTTTAATTAATTAAGCTCCCTAATCTTATTAGGGATAATTAATTAAACTCTTTAATTAATTTAACCTCCTAATCTTATTAGGAATATATGAGAGTGCTTTTATTAATTAATTCCCAAACTCCTTTAGAAATTAAATAATAATAATAGTAATAATAATAATAAGACTCCTCTTATTAATTTATATTTAACATTTCTAAAATAATAAATATTAAGCTATTTAATTTATTCTATCACCATAGATTAAATTAAATATACTTAACTTATTATTACGATTATGCCATTAACTTCTTAAATAATTATTCTTCCTTTTATGGTGTGATCCTTTAGGTTCTCCATATTAAACTGGATGTAAATAAATTAATTAGAACAATTCTAATCTTATTTAAATAAATAAATTAAACTATTAATTTATTTAAATAAATAATATATATTCTACAATAGGGATAAGCCTCCCTAGCGATCAACGACTTTCTAGATAATATAAATTTCAACATTAATCATAAAAGAACCTTTGAGTAAATAGTTACCGTACAATTTAATCCTTACACCATACAATGTCCCAATTAAATATAAGACATAGAATTACTGTCAAGTCTTATTTTATTTAATTATATGTAGTTCGATCCTTAAATGCACAACTCCAAATAATGCAAATTAGAAACTCATTTCTAATTTCATTCTGCCTTGGCCAAGGACTACTGGGTTGTCATTTATCGAATCATATAGGACATTTCTCTTCTTTTACTAGAAGTGGTAGATTCTTTATTGATCATGCATTATCTCCATGTACAACTTATTATACCCATGCATACCCTTTGATATACCCTAAGGGTCTTAAGGAATAAGTCAAAGTATAACTCATAATACACAAGATACTATGATGATCTCAAGTCCAAGGATCACTTGTACTACTATCACTACAGGAATTCCTATTGATAGGCAAGTAAAACTCCATTAGGTATTCCTTAGCGAGCCAAGTTCAGTGAACTTATTCTCTAATAAGCACCTACATATTTGCTTTAGTGTCTCCACACAAATGATCATGAGATCAATCATCCTCATCCAATGAGCAAGCAACATATGTACCAATCTATCCGGATTCACTAATCCCCAATTTAGTAATCCAACGATTGGGAACTATTTTAGTTTTAAGCTTTTAAGAATTTAGATCTCATTAGAATGATCATCATCATTATTCTAAAAGCATTGCTTAAAACTATGTGTTTATCACATATTATAAAACAACATCATGTAGATAATTAAAAGCCTTTAATAAATTAATAATTTTAATTAATAAAAGAATAAGATTGTTACAAAGTATATGCTTTATCATCAAACATGATTGGCTTGTGTGCATACTACTTTCAATCTCCCACTTGCACTAAAGCCAATCACCATGGTATCTCATACCCTTCTTCTCTAAGTGATAATTACCCTGCTGTTGGATAAGCTTTAGTTAATGGATATGTAATGTTGTTCTTGAGAGTCCACTATCTCTATAGTGATTTTCCATCTTTCAATGATTCCTATAATCAAATGAAAGTGCCACAACACATATTTAGATCCAATATGAGACTTAGGAACTATTCCTAGTTCTGTAATGAACTTTTCATCCAAATAATCAACTTGTAGCTTCATTTAAAGTTACATGCTTTGTCTTTATCACTAAACCAGCAACTCTTTGTTGTTTGGAATTTTTCCAATCCACTGCACCACTGTTCAAGGTAACGCTTTACCTTAAAGTGGATTTTCTGTCATCTTGGTCTGTCTAAAAAAAACTTGAGTTTGTGAAGCCCTCTAGTTTTAATTTAGACCCACCATGAATATGATCACATCCTTAGTGCTAGTTAAGTACTTTAAGATGTTTTTCATTGACTCGTAGTGAACTTCTTCGGAATATGACTGATCATCATCAGGTCTAGTACATTTCATTGCATACATGATAGTTACTCATGCGATCTCTCTTTTATGTGTCTATGGGGACTATTAAGAGAGATACACTCCATGTCTCATCAACATGAGACAACTCTTGGAGTTTGCCATGCTAAACGACTTTAGCATCAAATGAATATACGTTCATTGGGTTAAGTCGAGCATCCTCTTGAATCTATCTATATAGATTTTATCCCCAATTAAGATACTCTTCCCAAATCATTCATGGAGGAATGTTTAGACAATTATATGTTTATTGATTATAGCATTAGTATGTTAGTCCTTATTCATAGTATATCAACATATAATATTAGGAATGTAACGGCGCTCCCACTGACCCTTTTATACACAATATGTTCATTCTTGTTTTTGATAAAATCAAATTCTTTTGATTGTCTCATCAAAACGAATATTCCATATTTTAGAAGCTTGCTTCAATCCATTTCTCTGAGTGTCTACAACTCTTAACTCATCGTATGTAACTGGATCATCATCTTCTATGATATGTACCTCATCATCATCATCTATGATGAATCCATACCTCCCAGGTATCTTCAGTACTATTCCAGATTTACAATTCGATTGTGGTACAATAGTTCTATCTACAGGTTCCTCTTATTTGACTTATAGTGTTTTGTGGTTCTTAAACTCTTCAAGATCTATTATCCTCCCACAAGCCCCTTCAATGATAAACACCTTTATCTTAGAAGGCAGCGTGTTTCGCAATAAACACCTTTTTGCTAAGTAGGATTATAGAACATATACCCTAAACTTACTTTAGGATGTCCCACAAATCTATACTTGTCAAATCTTGTCACAAGCTTATCCTTTGAAACATTTTCACATAAGTTTGACAACCCCTTATCTTAACTTACTTAAAATTAGGAATCCTTCCTGTCCATAACTTTTATGGAGTCTTGTGGCCGGATTTTGAGGTTACCTTTTCGTAGATATGCAGCCATTTCTAGGACATTATCCTAGAAGGATACTGGAATGTCGGTAAAATCATTATGGACAGAACTATGTCCAACAAGGTATAGTTTTTCCTTTCAGATACACCAATCAATTATTGCGTATCAAGAGGCATCCATTGTGAGAAAACCATTTCAGATGATCTAGAAACTTATTGCACAAGTATTTATTCCTTGATCTAATCAAAGAATCTTAATACTTTGCCAATTTAGTTCACTTCTGAATTCTTTGAACCTTTCAAATAATTCACACTTGTATTTCAGTAAATACACACATTCAACTTTTTGAATGATCATCTCCTTTTCTTATACTAGTTTGTTCAATTTGCAAAATAATTTTTACGTAAGTTAAGTACAAAAAATCCATTAAGTAATATTTCAGTTCTATACAAAACATTATTATTATAAATAGAACAACAATTGTTCTTAAATATAATACCAAAGATTTTATTGTCCAACAATAAAATGGAAATAATTTTTCTAACAAGTACTGGAATACAATAACAACGTATTAACTTAATAGATTTGCCCGTAGGCATTGCTAAACTATAAGTTCCTATGGCTAATACAACAACTTTTACTTCGTTTCCCACTTATAGGATTACCTATCTTTATTTAACTTTCTACTTCTGCTTGATCCCTTCATAAATCTATATTTATGATAACCAAAGTCGGTATCCAATACCCAAGTAGAACCTTGACTTAAAGAAAAAATTATTTCAATCATGAACAAAAACTATATTTGTGATCGAAACTTCACTAAGCTTCTTCTTGTTATCCTCTACAAGATGTTTCTTACAGTTTTCTTTCTAGTGTCTAGGCTTATTGCAGTGGAACCAAACTCCTTTGCTATCTGTATCAGTTTTGTTCTTATTATCCTTTATTTTTTCCTTTCTATTTACCTTCTTTGAATCGTTCTTCTTTTAGGAGATCCTTTGGCCCCTACCAGTAAGACATTGTCATTGGAAATTCTAAATCGGAAGAGCTCCTTAGATATCTGATATTTATTAGTCCTACTTTCCTCACCATCAACTACTTGACGTGCAGGAGTATAGTAGGAGCATCCATAGTTTCATGCTGACGCTGAAGCTCATTACTCATGGATGCGAGCATGATGCATTGAGCCAACTGTGCATCATCTTGTCACTTTCTAAAAGTAGCAATGTCTTCCTAAAAGGCATTGTCTGCAACCATTGCAGGGATAGGCGTATTAAGGACATAAGATAGCTTTTCAGCTGTGAGAACTATTCTCAAATTCCTTAACCAATCCGTTTAATTCGGTCCGGTTAATTGAAATCTAATATGCTTCGCAGTGATAGTGATTTAGACATTGTAAAATTCTATAAATGAATTTGTAATTAACAACATTTTAGCATACATTCTATTATTAATTACCAAAATAAATTAGGTCTTGTTTTAAATTGGTATCTCTCACTATTTTCATCAAACTATATTACCCTCACTTATATAGTTCGGCAAAATCTAATTAAAGATTTGCAAGTGATAATAAGGATCCCATTTCAAATGTGTATAGCCTTGTGGTGACACAACAAACTATATATAAATAAATAGGTAGACAACTCTTGTCAATTACATCAACTATATAACTCCTTGTATTTTGCCTCTTAGATTATTTTGAGCAAGTAGTGGCACATTCGAATCAAAATTATCCAAGTTAAGTCCAACATAGCACTCCATATATTCAAAAAAGAAAAATATTATCCTTGTGGTGACACAACAAAACAACATTGTTCAACTTTCTTTATAAACATCAAATGTGATAAAATTAACATCTCATAGAATTAAGATAAGCCTTGTGATGACACAACAAACTTATAATAATTAATTGATACTCTATTATTTTTATCATGCTAGAAGGCAACGTTCGATATTCCAAATATCTTTAAACGCTTAGGACTTAATATAAAATATTTGAGGGGTTTATTATTAATTGGTCTCATTTTGTTTAGCGCGCATGCACACATATATATAAAATATGCGTCATATTAATTAACATGCGAAGCTTGTTTGCATAATATAATATATATATATATATATATATATATATATATAGTATAAGCATGCACATATAGAATACTATATTCTACCCGGATTGATTATGGACTTTTATTCTAGTTTGGTTCACTAGAGCCACCAAGTGAACCAAAAGGTCAAACCCTAGGGGTGCAAGAATTAATATTTAAATATAACTATTACATTTAAAGTCTGGCTCCATTACAAACGAGAGCCTTGTTCCTTGATCTCCAATTCTTCAAAATAATTCTAACTATTCCTATTACAAAACTATTTAAAATAAATAGAAACCTTGATCAGCAGTCAAGGGGAAGTACATAGGAAGAAGTTAGAATTTATATTAAGAAAAAATTAGAGAAGACGAGGTACGCAGACCCCATTTAATAAAACACATATATTCATGCATCCAACTAAAATAAAATCCAATCGCATTGGTCAATAGTCCATAATCAATCCCATTTATTATCATACACATCACCATATGCATCAATAAATAACAGTCATCTCATGAATAATAAACATTCAATATATATATTGATATCATTTAATGGGCAAATTTAGTTAGCATAAAATCTAATTTTGAATCAAAATAAACTCCTTTATTTTAATTCAAATTTAAATCAAAATAAACCTCTTTTATTTTAATTTATCCTATTCTGAATAAAACAAACTATTTTATTTTAATCAAAATCTTTAATTAAAATAAACTCAATTATTTTAATTAATTATGGAATCCAATTCCAAGTAAAAAAAACTCCTTTATTAAAGGAAACACAGATTCTCATTCCTATTAACAAATAAACTCTTTTATTTTGAATAATATGAAATCTTATTCCATATCTAAATAAACTCCTTTTTTTAAGGAAATACGGATTTTATTTCTTATTCACAAATAAACTCCTTTACTTTGAATAATATGAAATCTTATTTCATATCTAAATAAACTCCTTTATTTAAGAAAACGTGGATTCACTTTCCTATTAACAAATAAACTCCTTTATTTTAGGAAACATAGAATCCAATTTAAACTCTAATTAGTTATCATGGAATCGAATTCCAACTTTAATTAGTTAGCATGAAATTTAATTTTAAAATTATAATAAACCTTTTATTTTAAAATTAAAATAAACTTTTTATTTTAAGATTAAAATAAACTTTTTTTTAAGATTAAAATAATCTTTTAATTTAATTATAAAATTATTAAAAAATATTATATATATATATATATATATCACGTGAACCACAAGAATCTCCTGAGTCCCTTTTATTTTATAAATATATATATATATATATAATCATATATACTTTAACAGGTTATAAAAGTGATCAAGAATTACAAAAGGTAATCATAACAGTTATATGATTAAATATATTATATATATATCAATCGCGCGGATCACATTCACAAGGAACAAAATCTGAAAATAAATTCGCAGTATAAACAGGCTTTGCGAATTGACAATTTTTTTTTTAAATAAATTTTATGTATCAAATTATGCCCAATTAAATTTGTTCTAAACACATATCAATATACATATTAAATTAAAACAATTAATAATTTACATAAAGGTTTGGCTCTGATGCCACTGTTAGGTTTGTAATATTCATGAACGCAATCAAATTGCACAAAATAAGCAGAAACATGAAAAATTGGAGTTTTAAAATTTTACAAACCATATACCCGGATCATCCTTTATGCACAATTATTAATTAAACGAAAAGATAAAGAACAAGAATGATACCCTTGAAGATTCGAGCTTCCTCGGGTACAAGTTCACCTCCAAATCCTTTTCGCGTTCAACTTGAATCCACCGAGTTTGGTTCCTTCCTTTGATCAACGTTAGCCACCCAAGTGTTTGGCCTCTAGAGGTGATCCACCAAGGAAGAAGAAAGATTCAAGAAGATGGGTGGTTAGCTAAACCCTACTTTTTCTATCTCTCATAGAAAAAGAGCGTACTCTCCAACAATTGGAATCACGTATATTTTAATATCTGATATAAGACTCCTCTTATAAAGATATTAGTTAACCCTTCTAATCTAATTAGAAAATAGGGTATTATTTAATTAATTAAATTCCTTTAATTAATTAAGCTCCCTATTCTTATTAGGGATAATTAATTAAACTCTTTTAATTAATTTATCCTCCTAATCTTATTAGGAATATGTGAGAGTACTTTTATTAATTAATTCCCAAACTTCTTTAGAAATTAAATAGTAATAATAGTAATAATAATAATAAGACTCCTCTTATTAATTTATATTTAATATTTCTAAAATAATAAATATTAAGCTATTTAATTTATTCTATCACCATAGATTAAATTAAATATACTTAACTTATTATTATGATTATGCCATTAACTTCTTAAATAATTATTCTTCCTTTTATAGTGTGACCCTTTAGGTTCTCCATATTAAACCGATTGTGAATAAATCAATTAGAACAATTCTAATCTTATTTAAATAAATTAATTAAACTATTAATTTATTTAAATAAATAATATTTATTCTACAATAGGGATAAGCCTCCTTAGCGATCAACGACTTTCCAGATAATATAGATTTTAATATTAATCATAAAAGAACCTTTGAGTAAATAGTTACCGTACAATTCAATTCTTCCACCATACAATATCCCAATTAAATATAAGACATGGAATTACTATCAAGTCTTATTTTATTTAATTATATGTATTTCGATCCTTAAATGCACAACTCTAAATAATGCAAATTAGAAACTCCTTTCTAATTTCATTCTGCCTTGGCCAAGGACTACTGGGTTGTCATTTTTCGAATCACATAGGACATTTCTCTTCTTTTACTAGAAGTGGTAGATTCTTTATTGATCATGCATTATCTCCATGTACAACTTATTATACCCAAGCATACCCTTTGATATACCCTAAGGGTTTTAAGGAATAAGTCAAAGTATAACTCATCATACACAAGATACTATGGTGATCTCAAGTCCAAGGATCACTTGTACTACTATCACTACAGTGAATTCCTATCGATGATAAGTAAAACTCCATTAGGTATTCCTTAGCGAGCCACGCTCGAAGAACTTATTCTCTAATAAGCACCTAAATATTTGCTTTAGTGTCTCCACACAAATGATCATGAGATCAATCATCCTCATCCAATGAGCAAGTAACGTATGTACCAATCTATCCGGATTCACTAATCCCCAATTTTGTAATCCAACGATTGGGAACTATTTTAGTTTTAAGATTTTTAAGAATTTAGATCTCATTAGAATGATCATCATCATTATTCTAAAAGCATTGCTTAAAACTATGTGTTTATCACATATTATAAAACAACATTGTGTAGATAATTAAAAGCCTTTAATAAATTAATAATTTTTATTAATAAAAGAATAAGATTGTTACAAAGTATATTCTTTATCATCAAACATGATTGGCTTGTGTGCATACTACTTTCAATATCTTCAATAACTGAACAATAGTTACGAAGTACTATTGATAATTTCAAAATAGCACTTCTCTTTTCGTAAAACGTTTTACAATGAACAATATTCAGTAAAATATCAATTTCGGTCCAAGACCTTGAGCATTTCTTACTTTCTTTGAAAAGGACAACCCGACACTAAGTTCATAAGTCTGGCATTACTTACGAGCACATCTAGGTTATCAGCCTATAATACTCTACGTTGTACAACACTATTTTCTTTAAACGTATGTACGTTTATGTTGTAGCAACCTCACGTGCCTGTCGTTTGACGATAAAATGTTTGTTTAGCATACTCAGTCTTCATTTGAAAACCATACCAAATAGTTTGGCAAAACATTGACAATACTGTGATAGATTATAAGAAATCCAAAACATCTTAAGTCTAGCCGAAAGAATTGGCTTTGACTTCATCATACATCAATTCATGCGTAAGAAACATGAATCACAAAGCTTATCTAGATTGAACATAGACAAGGGTTAGAACACTTACGTTCAAATATTCGCCATCAGATAATTACTTTTCCTTTGAGTCTTTAAGGTCCATGTATAACACATAACCACATAACATACCACATTAGGTCATAATCAGATATGTAAGGTACCTAACGTATCTTACCCTTCTTCTTAATCTAATCATTTATTATATTTGTAATTATTGGTTCAGGCTTTCCGTTACGTTTTACATCATTCTTACGTTCACATTCGAGTGAATTATCTTTAACCTTTAGTGTATTACTTAAGGTTTAAAACATTTTAAACAATGTTACATTAAGTTAATTACCGCTGTACTTCATTATTAACCAACAACCTTTCTTTTTATCTTCATAAGCTTTCTTTCTTTGTCGGTAAACCCTAGTCTTTGGTATGCCGCCACAATTTTCCTTCCTTCCTTAGTTCACGCTGCGGTGCCACTCTCCAGTGGCCTTCATTCGGACCAGGCGCTGTGGCGCCATCTTTAGTTCAGTAAAGGCCACATGCACAAGAAAACTCCCGTGTGTTCTTGGAGCATGGCTCGCCACCAGTAGCGCCACCTTTTAGTCTTAGGTCACTGCCAAGTGGTGCCACTCTGCACCGATAATTTTGACAATTTTTCTACTTTGCGAACTTCCTGGACTCCAAATTTGATCATTTTAAGTCTGAATTGGCTCGTTCAAAAGCCATTAGCTCACAAATCACATAATCTACATGTTCATGCAAGAAATTTCTATTTTCGAATATGTTAACTCAAAATTCACCTATTAGTTCATTTTAACGAAAATGATAAACGTTCGTGAACGTTCAACGGTCGTTTCTTCGTTCTAAGTCGGAATTCGATCATTTTTGAGTCCAAAACTATATAATTCCAAATACAACTTATCCACATCGAAAACCAACGTTTCTAAGCTCAATGTCAAAATTTGACTTCCATTTTGAGAATTTCACGATATCGACAATTCATGTCCAAATCATGAATTCTGCCATAACTTCGTTAAGCTTATGATTTGTTCATCATTTCAAATGGATTCATTCCATCATACTAACATCTTAACCAACATATTTCATTACATCATATACACGATAAGTTCTTACTTATTCTTCATAAGTTTTATAACTTATAAAAGTATAAATTGCTTATTCATGACTTATTAAAGCTTAAGTCGATTGATTAGATATACTATTACTTCTTAGCATACATGTCTACCAATCAACACTTCTCTTATCAACCTACAATTGAGGAGATAAAAGATTAATAGTCTAGGATCATTACCTTTCAAGTTCAACTTTGTTCTTCTTCTTCAACTATGAAAGACTAGCTTATATAGCTTTTCTAGTTTTTTCTCTCTAACAAATAAGTTATAAATTGTTGGTGGAATTTAACAAGTAACAAATGAATAATCTAGCTCTCTATTTATAGGATTTCTAAGGTGAGGGCATAATGGCCATTTAGGCCATCCCACCTCCACAACTCCACCTCCTTACTATTCCTATCTTAGCCACTAAGTAAAAACCACTTTACTTGGCCTCCATAACTCTTATCTTTTGCTTGGCCCCCAAGATCACCCATGTGATCACGGGGCCCACATGTGTTGTAAGATCCTGAATTTTCAAAAAATATTAAAAATAAGAATTTAGTAAATAAAATTCTTAAAGCATGAGATGGGTTCGAACAAGAATATAAATGTGTTACGAAGTATGTGGTATTATGTTACATATGATAATATGAGCTATGTAATAAGTGATGTTGTGTTTAATGAATATATATCATTATTATATATTTGTTTCAAATTGTAGAAATGAATTAGTAAGAAGATGGATAAAGATTTATCTATTGATATTAAATAATTTATGTGAAATTATTTTATAATAGTAAGTTGGTGACATTAAATATCTTTGATAATCACTAATTTCTTGAGTATATGTATGAGTAAGTATCAAGTCTAAGGTAGTGCAACCGTACTCTTTAATGATGGATGTATAGGAGTTAGGCTAAACAATTCCTTCAGAGAGCGGAGGTATATACGAATTAGTAATTGATCTAACTCACTGTGAAAATAGTGTAGACGAGACGGAAACTAATTTGTTGGTTATTTGTGGGAAACCACTTAATGTACTATATTGAATACTATTAAAGACTCGACGTGTGTTAGGTTTAGACTTGTATGCGTGTACGTTATTGACTAGAGAAGGAAATCGATATACCTTTAAAGTGGTTAGAGAATTATTGAGTAAATTAATACACGGCGAGAAGTGAAGATTATAGGAATGAATGTATGTGTTATATTCGAGTGTTGTGTTATTGGTGGGAAAAAACCATAAAGGAGTTGTATAGTTGGTTAAACTAATAAGAGAAAATAGAGTTTTAGAACTCAAAGTGTGATCCTTAAATTCTTAAGGAAAATAGTAATCGATGGTGTAAAACCAAAGAGGGGATTGATGTTAGACGAGTTAACGCTTAAGAAGGATGTGTAAAGTATTTAGAAGCATAGGTTTTAGTTCTGTTAAGGAAGAACTTGTCTGCCTTTGATTTTGGTATGGCACAAATTGCCCATTTCGAGCTCGTGACCAGTAAGCAATTGCTACTGCATCTCAGAGAAAACTCGAGTCGGCTTTATGAAAATGTGATTTGCAAGCCATGCATACTAATAACTCTTATAAGGTCATGAATGGTGACTAAGTGTTCATGAAGAAATTAAGTTAGCAAAACATGACTTGAATAAAGATTTAATTAATTAACCCAGAATAAATATGGTTAATTAAGAGATAGTATGGAATATTATATTCTATTAATTAGAGGAGTGCTTAATAATTATTGAAAAGAAAATAAAAGATTAATATTAATTAATCGTTGTGATATTAAAAGGGTGATAATGGGTTGAAAGTACCCAACTAAATGATATTTAGCCCAATTAAAATATTAATAGTATTACTATGTGTAATATGGAAAATGTGGACAGTAATAGTATATAATACCTATGGCTTAAGATTACATGAAGTGTGACATTTAATTGGGACTAGTGATATACAAATGATAAAAGTGATTAAATCATAAAGTTGATTTAAATAAATTTTGTTATCTCATCCTAGGTGATGAGACAATTATATGTGTGACGCCCCCAAATTCGGACCTCCACTTGGTCACTCGAATTCGGTTCATCACGTTCTCGTTGTAAGACCCCAACTTTTATGAATAAAGATGAATTTTCTATAAATATCATTTTTGAATATTATGGAGTTAATTTGATATAATGTTATAGTTGTGGATAATATTTATAAATTTTGCAAAGTACGTAAGTTTTTATATAATATTCGATTGGTCGGGGAATATTCGTACGGCTGCACAATCATTGGTGGACCCCACAATAGAATTATTATCGAATTGAGAAAATGACAAAAATATTTTTAAGAAAATAATGGCGGAAGTTTTACCGTTAACTGTTGAAACACCCGGTGTTAAAAGTACAGTAATACGCGTGGTTGCATAGTAGCACACGATATTGATTATTAATGCTTACGTGAGAAGACACTCCGTTTTGTTCAATTATTGTTACAGTAATTGTTGCATAGTATCTCACGTTATTTGATTCAATTATTGTCGATATTTTATATATTATTAAATCAATAATTGAGATGACAAAGTTATTAATAATATTATTTGCAATATTAGCGATGTCTAGAAGGTCTGTCAAGGAGAGGTTTGGTCACCTAATTGCACGCCAATAGGGAGAAATCCTTATTGAAAGCCCCTCTTTCCTTGGAACGACACAGTCGATTAATATTGTGAATTATAATAATAATGATAAATGTTGTTAAAAATATTGAAGGAAATTTTTATAAAGTATTTGATGTAATTTTTATTTATTTTATGAACCCCATTTACCCATTTTTCAAATAATCTAAGGAAGTTATAAGGTATATATATATATATATATATATATATATATATATATATATATATATATATATATCGAGCCAAGTTCTCATTGTTTCTAGTTGCAAGAAGATTTTAGTAATCTTTCATTTATATTATTTTCAAAGCTTCTCCTTTATTCTTATTCTGAAATCACCTAACTTACTGTAGTCCACCCTTCATCGTGTCTACCCTTGTAAGTCTCTTGTGCGAGCAGTGTCGGGTATTTGGTTATGGTATGAGTCTACTTCAGGTAAGAGGGTCTTTATGGAAGATAAAGAGTAGAAATTTGTTTTGAATCCGTAAAATGAGTAGATTATTTAGATCTAACTCCTCACTTAGTCACAGTCAACTTTGCCACCAAAGACTGCATATAGTTAACCAAGAAGAACATAGTTTTGAAAATATTAGTCAAGCTTTACATAATTGGAACATACCTAGAGTTTCCCTAAAGAAATTTATCACCAACCTTTTAGATAATTTTAAAACCGATTATAATGTTAAAATAGCTTGAAAAGGTTTATGCAATAAACAAAGAATATGAAACTCAGATAGTCTTTTATCCTCATAAATTATTAAAAACATAGAAAAAGGGCTATAATTTCATTCACATAGGATTAGTTCAAGTTGCAAGAAAAACCTTTAAACATTAAGGGAATTAATTCATGTATCTATCTCTCGCCTTTAGAGATGCTAGGTTCTTGAATTATCACCCCAGTATGATAGGTGCAATGGAGTCAAGTCTGCACAATGGGCCTGTCCATTTTAATTACTTTCCTGATTTCACATTGAGCCTAAGTGATCAACATTTATTAAAAGCTTTAACATTAAACATTAAAACTTCTGGCGAAATAACTCACATGATTGAGGGTTCGCAACCCATTGCGTTAATTTACAGGATTTATTATAAGACCATGAAAACGAATCTAAACGTTCATGCTCTAAATAAAAGTCCTAAAGATTTAACAGTATTAATTCAAAGATCTACTACTGATGCTAATATTCAAGTCCCGAGAACAATTCTTTGGAAGGATATTACGCTTCCCAGTCAATGGACTTTACTAAATGAAATACCTCAACAGCCTATAGTTAACAATCTACTGAATATAGAAAACATTAGGCAATTTTACGATGGAACGGTAAAAATAAGTTTTGAACGTACTCGTAAGACCCGATCATTATTATCAAGATTTCACTAGTTCTTCAAAGACCTTCATTTCACACTTGAAGAGATACTGAAGTACTTAGTAATCCTTCAGTTAGAGATGTTAAACTAAAAGGTATCCTTAATCAAGGTCAAGCTAGTCATCCGTGTTATGCTCATAAAGATTTAGTAGAAGAAGAATGTTCTTCTTCTCCCACTTCTTCTAAGATGCCCACTCAGTCAGATTTTGAAATTCCTATTAACAATCAATTAAGAGTTCTTAAAAAAGAGTTCGTATTAGATTGGGACAATCTGGTAATAGATTTTAATTCCAAATCTAATAAAGAAAAAAGACATTTATTTAGATCTAATCACCCCACTGAAAAGGAGTGTGATAAGATAGTCAATAGATGGAAAAGATTTATTGTTAATGAAAAATTAAACATTACATTTTATGATTGGTATGAACAATATCAAAGTAAGTGTAATACCATTACTAAAACCCAATGGATTAAAGAAGATAGGTCAAAAGTCTCTTCCAGTCATCCCCCTTTAGAAACTGTCCTAATTTCTATAAAGAATGCTTCAGTTGTTGCCAGCCCATTTAAGATTTCAGATGGCAATAATAATGATAAAAAAATTATGGAACAGTTAAACTTTAGTAATCAATATCTAGCAACCGTTGGAAAATAGTTAGATAGGATCGAAAAAAAATTCGAAGAAATTATTATTAAAAAACCTGATTCAAAGATTGAACATCCTTTAATAAAATTACCAGAAAATAGAAATAAACTAGGTCTACCAACTAATGATGACTTTCTAGTTCAATCTATAGATAAGTTATTCAAAAAATTAAAAACTGAACAACCTAGTTCAAGTGGTACAATTGCCATTATTGATCAAGTATAAACTGATATTGAGGACAGCAGTCATTCAGATGAATCTGATGATGCTTCAATACCAGATTTCAATGATCAGTTGAACAAATTAACAGTTAAAAACACCAGTATAACCAGGAATTGGTATTCTAGACCTACTCCTCCGGATTTATAGTTCGAAGAGAGAAATCTAGATAAACAGTTCATAGTTTCATCTAATAAAATTTATGAATGGAACATAGATGGTTTTAGTGAACAAGAAATTTTAAACAAGTTAAATCACATGTCTATGGTAGCAAATAGCTATATCACTAAATTCAATCATCTGTCTCAGCCAGATATTGTTGAATTAATAGCTAGTGGATTCACTGGTATCCTTAGGTCTTGGTGGGAGAAACATCTCACTAAAGATACTAGAATATCAATAATCCATGCTGTCCACTTAGACGAGGACGGCAACCCAGCATTCGATGAAGAAGTTGGAGTTGGTCCGCCAGATGGAGTAAATACACTAATATTTACCATAATAAAATATTTTGTTGGCACCCCCAGTAATATTACTGAGAGAATTCACGACCAGTTAAGTAATCTCACTTGTCCCACTCTAAGTGACTTTAGATGGTACAAAGATGTTTTTACTTCTAGAGTTATGCTGCGCAATGACAGTAATAAACCATTCTGGAAAGAGAAATTCATCAATGGTTTACCCTCATTGTTTGCACATAAGGTTCGTGAAGAATTGAGTAAAAACTTAGGATATATTGATTATGATAACCTAACTTACGGTGATATAATCAGTTATATTTAAAAGATTGGTTTAAAAATGTGTATAGATTTTAGGTTAGCCAAACAAGCTAGTAAAGACAAGAAGAAAGCTAAATATGAGTTAGGTACTTTCTGTGAACAATATAGTTTACCTCCAGTTGCTCCCTCTAGAAGAAAGCACAGGCATAAACATATTGATTCTCATTAAAGTAATAAACATCATAGGAGAAAACGCAGCCATCACAAAGATAAAAATCAAGACAATTATTATAATAAACCCAAAACTACAAATAAAAATTATAATAAAAAATCTAAGTCCAAAAAATATGATAAGAGTAAAATTGTTTGCCACAATTGTGGGTAAAAGGGTCATTACAGAAATGAATGTAAAATAAAACAAAAATTAAATCAATTAAATGTCTCTAATAAAGACACTGAACATATATTAGAGCTTATTAGAATTGAGAACGATGTCAGTAATGATGAAGGTTCTAATATCTCTTATTCCTCTAATACTGATAGTAATAAAGAATCAAGTAGTGACGCTGAAGAAGTCACTATTTGTGCTGATAATTGCAATGAACATTGTTGCAATAAAAGAGTTAATGTAATCAACAAAGATGATGAAGAGAGTTCTTTGTTGATTGACCTAATTAGTAAAATCACTGATCCAAATCTAAAGGCTCAGTACACTAAACAGTTAAAAGCTTTATTAACCAAAGACAATAAGGATAATGACAAATTCATTAAAGCTAAAGAAAAACCAATTTTTAGTCTTAATAAAACATTGAAAAGATTTAAATCTCCAGCTAAAGAAGTCACTCTTCCAGAATTAAATCAAGAAGTTAATAAACTCAAAAAAGAAATTGCTAATTTAAAATTAGAAGTTTATAATCTAAGAAAAGATTTTGATGACAAAAGGTCTGATCTTCAGGTCAACGATTCCACGTCTAGTGATGAAAATCACGATGAACCAGAATCGTTTGGTGCTAAAGATGAACCAGATTTATTTGTACAAGGTCTTACACTTAAGAGAATTAAAGATATTACCATTCAGAAATGGTATGTCTCGATTAACCTGGTTGTTGATAAAGGTTTCTATTCAACTTCCCCGCCTCAAGTTGATACAAGTGCAGATTTAAACTGTATACAAGAAGGTTTAATTCCAACCAAATATTATAAAAAGACCAATTGAAAAACTTAATTCAATTTAATGGTAGTCAAATGGAAATAAAATATAAATTGCCTAAAGTTCATATCTCACAAGATAATATATGTGCTTCAAAACGTCATTTGTTTTAATCGCAATCTTACGATAAAATAATTTTAGGGTTACCATTTGTATATTTGCTCTATCCATTTACTACTAGTAATGAAGGTTTAAGCTGTAGACATTTAGGAAAGAAAATAACATTTAAATTTCTTATTAAACCCAAAGAGAGAGACTTAAGATTCATTTAGGAAGAATCCATTACAAAATCATTAAACTTATTAAATTTTAAATCAACTCACTTGAATTTCTTGAAAGAAGAAATTAAATACAAAAGAGTTGAAGAACAACTTCAAAACAATGAAATTCAGGTTAAAATTGAGGAATTAAAAACTTATTTAAAGGATAACCTTTGTTCTGATTCCCCTAATGCCTTTTGGCATCGGAAGATGCATACTGTCAGGCTCCCTTACGCTAAGGAATTTAAAGAGCATTTAATTCCTACTAAGGCCAGGCCTATTCAGATGAATCACGAACAAATGGAGTTATGTAAGAAGGAGATTAATGACCTTCTTAGAAAAGGTTTAATTAAACCCAAAGAATCCCTCATGGTCTTGTCCTGCTTTCTATGTTAACAATGAAGCAGAGAAAGAGAGAGGTGTACCTCGTCTAGTCGTCAATTACAAACCATTAAATAAGGTTTTAGAGTGGATTAGGTATCCCCTTCCCAACAAAGACGACCTTATCAATAGATTGAGTAATGCTACAATATTCAGTAAATTTGACCTTAAGTCCGACTTCTGGCAAATCGCCATTCATCTAGATGATAGGTACAAAACAGCATTCACCACTCCGTTCGGTCACTACGAATGGAATGTCCAGGCATTTGGCCTGAAAAATGCTCCTAGTGAATTCCAAAATATCCTCAATGACATATTAAACCCTTTCAGTCATTTTATTGTTGTCTATATCAACGATATTCTCATTTTTTCTAAGACCATCAAGAACACTTTAAACACTTGAAATCATTCTTTAAGATGCTTAAAGATAATGGTCTTGTTCTTTCACCTTCCAAATGCAAAATGCTTCGTGTCGTAATAAGGTTTCTTGGTCTTAATATCTTTAGAGGACAAGTTCAGCCCATTGAACGAGCTATTCAATTCGCTAATAAGTTTTTCGATAAGATAACCAATAAAACCCAACTGCAGAGATTTCTTGGCTCGCTTAATTATATTGGCAAGTTTTACAAGAATCTCAGGAAGATTTGCAAACCTCTTTTCCAGAGTTTGCAAGACAATCCTCCACCTTGGACTGACATTCATACTTCTGTCGTCCAACAAGTTAAAAAATACTTTAAGACATTGCCCTGTCTTGGTATCTCCAATGACTCAGCGTATAAAATTGTTGAAACTGACGCCTCAGATATTGGGTTCGGAGGCATCCTTAAACAAAAGTTAACACCAGAATCCCCAGAACAAATTATTCGTTTTTCATTAAATTGCATGTAATATTACACAGCTTAAATTACAAAAGACTATTAAAAAAGAAATACTTTCATTAGTATTATGTATTAATAAATTTCAAAGTGATTTATTGAACCAGAAATTTCTAGTTCGCATTGATTGCAAGTCAAGAAAATATATATTAGAAAAAGATGTTGAAAATCTAGCCTCTAAGCATTCCTTCGCTAGATGGAAAGCTTTGTTAAGCATTTTGATTTTGAAATTGAATACATTAAAGGTAGTAACAATTCAATTCCCTCGACTTTCTCACTCGGAATTCATTAATACAGTACCTTCCGAAAGCACTATGAGTTTTAGAGGAGCATCATCCTCTCGTGGTCCCAGCCGCCCTCTTCGGCCCAAGTATTCAACCCAGAGGAACCCTAGTTCCTCACCCAAATTCTTCAAACTAGTAACAAATTCAATTGCCCTAGAACCATGCCTAAGCCAGATAAATCAGATTAGCAAGTCAACCAATCCCAATTGATCCATTTGCCGATCGCTTAAAGCCCACGACCACCAATCCTAGTAATCCTCATTCTGAATACATACAGAAATGGACAACCCATTTATTTCACATTGAACCCACAATGAAAAATAGAGGCCCACCCAAATACTTGGCCGCCATTCTTTTCCCCGGATGGCATTTCCAAATTTCTTGCTCCTTATAAATCCTTGTGTATTATAAGGATATTCTTATTGAAATGTAATCAATATTCATTAAATCGATTTATGCAAACAATGATAAGTCCAAAATGCTTTATCATTCTTTGTATATTAAACAGTTTATTTCACTCGTAGAGTGGGGAGATCATCCCTCTGATCTCATGCAATTCTCTAATCAAAATAACTCTTATTGTTATTATGATTATATTGATGCATGACATCATGTTTTTATTCACCAAAATGAGTCAAACAGTCATTCATGGTTTGTCCAGTTCAACCACAAGTTCAAGAGTCAATTCCCTTTTTGGTTCGTTCATTGGTGGCACAGATTCGGTTCCACTTATGATCTCCTTCCAGATCTCCTGAAGGTTCAATTTAACCACTTCTGTATCCACAGTAAACCCAATCCGAAAAATGAAGGTTTTCCTCACCCTTCTTCTATTCGAAGTAAATATAAGATCCTCGGATTCTTAGGTGGCGATGATATTGATACTCCTCCTAAAGTAATCGATCCTCGAAGATATAGTCACACCTCTTTTGATCCGCTTCTCTCTCTTTTCCGGCATTTTTTCATCAAATGGTGGGATAAGTTTGATGTCAACAGGATTATCAGTCAAGTTCAGTTAGAATTTCCCACAGCCCCTCTCAAGGTTCTTCCAGTTTCTTCCAAAGAGCCTTCCAGTCAGTCAAAAGAATCCAAACCCAAAGAGTCTAAGTCAAAAGATCCTAGAGTCAGTCCTACAGGTTCTTCTTGTTCCCGTAAGGTCTCAGATTTCAAAGATTGCTCCAGTAAAGAATTAATAAAGATTGCCGAAGCACTTAACAAAAGAATTGATGAAGCCATACACGAGGAGGCTTCTAATCATTCTTCTCAGGGTGATTCAGTCAGTCAATTTGCAAATGATGATGGTCAGTATAATCCATATGGCACCATCAATCTACCGGATGCTCAGGACCCATTCGCCTGAAATCTATAGTAAATCAAAGACCGCTTTCGGCATCCAAAGACCGCCTTTCGAGTGACCAATCACCAAAGATAAAAATCAAGACAATTATCCCTTAAAAGGAAACCGATTCACCGGTCATCTTCTTATAGTTTCTTCTTTCTGTTTAAATTTCATTAATCCACGTATTCCGCTGTTAAATGGTATCAAAGCCACACGATTAGTTCTTGGTTCTGTTGGTGGTTCCCGGTCCAAAACAGTTTATCTACCTTCTAAATGTTTATTCAAACTTTTAATTCTTTTGCTCCATACTTAAATCACCTAGCTTACTGGTAAACACCTGAGATCGCCTTAAGTCCCGTGATGCCGTTGTAAGTCTCCAGAGTGAGAGCATTTTAGGCCAAGGGAATCCCTAGATCTAAGGTATGTGTTTACATAATGTAAGAAAGGTTTGAGTTAAGTGGAATGCTAAAAGAACAAATTTTTGATTAATCAATTAAAAACGAAGTAGACTGTTTAGATCAAGTTCACTGATAGATCAAATCCAATCGAGTGATCCTTTGTGTCAGACACAGTCTGATTTGTTTTTAAACAAAATTTTTTTACAAAACATATGAAATTTTGAAGATGTTGATCAATTGTTCGGTGAAATTTTTTTTCTCCTCTCTTTATAAACCTAATTTTTGGGGGTGAAGGGAAATTCCTGGATAAAAATTTTGGGGCTGAATAGTATAGGGATGGTGATCCATCTAAGAAGATGATCAACAGCACCCTCCGGCACCGGCAGGAGACGGACCAGTCAATCAACAAAGATGGCAACAGTCATCATCAGCTTTTGCTTTAAAAAGCAGAAAGCAGTCAACAACAGCATCATTGCTGTCCCCCAATAAATCAACTTTTACTTTAAGTAAAAGGCTTTTACTTTTACCTTAGTAAATGTAAATGTAAAATGTTTTTACTTTTACTTTTACTTTAGTAAATTACTTTTACTTTTACTTTTACTTGGTGAATCGGTAAAGTAATCTCTTTCTTTTTATTTATAAATAGTTGAGAAAGGGATTACGATAACCTAGATAAATTGTTAATGGAAGAGAGAAGGACGAAGAACTTCTTCTTCATCTTACTAGAAGAAGGAAGCAACAAGCATCTTCTTCGTTAACTAGAGAGAAGGAGAAGAGACCTCGTGTGAGGTTTCTTAAAAAAATGAAAACCCTCAAAGAAAAGCCTCGAGTAACTCTAAACACTTGAGTTACTTAAATAGAAACCTCAAAAGTAAATTACTATTGAATCACGCAGATTCACTATTACATTTATCAAGTAAAAGTACAAAGTAAAAGTAATTTACTAAAGTAAAAGTAAACGTAAAAACATTTTACATTTACATTTACTATGGTAAAAGTAAAAACATTTTACTTAAAGTAAAAGCTATTTTATTGGGGGACAACAACGATGTTATTGTTGACTACTTTCTTTTCGCTTTTCTTTGAAAGTTGATGATGACTTGGGCCATCTTTGTTGATTGATCGAGTGGTTCGCTCTTGTTGTTGGTGTCGGGGCTATGTTGATCATCTTCTTCTCGATGGATCACCATCCCCATACATTTCGACCCCAAAATTTTTATCAAGGAAAATACCCTTCAACACCCAAAAATTTGATTTATAAAGAAGGAGAAAAAAATTTCACCGAACAAGTGGTCAACATCTTCAAAATTTCTTAAATTTTGTAAAACCTTTTGTTTAAAAACAAATCGACAAATCATTCAAACAAAGGATCACTCGATTGGCCTTGAACTATCAATGAACTCGATCTAAATAGAGACTTCTTTGTTAATTGTTTAAACAAAAATTCTTTCTTTTGTCATTCCGCTTAAACTCAAATCGTTCTTGCCTTTAGTAAACTCATACCTATAGATCTAATGATTCCCTTAGCCTAAATCATTCTCCCACGTTGGAGACTTACAATGGCATAACGGGACTTATGGCGATCTTAGGTGTTTTACAACAAGTTAGGCTATTTAAAGTGGAGCAAAAGAAATAAAAGTTTGAAGAAACATTTAAAAACAAGATCTAACTGCTTTTAATCAAAACCACCAACAAGAAACAAGAGAACCAACCATGTGGCTTTGATACCATTTAACATCGGATAAGTTTTAATTTGTAAAACTTAAATAGAAAGAAGAAATTGAAAGAAGATTACCGGTGAATCCAGTAAAGTAATCTCTTTCTTTTATTTATAAACAGTTGAGAAAGGGATTACGATAACCTAGATAAATTGTTAATGGAAGAGAGAAGGATGAAGAACTTCTTCTTCATCTTACTAGAAGAAGGAAGCAACAAGCATCTTCTTCGTTAACTAGAGAGAAGGAGAACAGGACCTCGGTGAGGTTTCTTAAAAAATGAAAACTCAAAGAAAAGCCCGAGAAACTCTAAACACTTGAGTTACTTAAATAGAAACCTCAAAAGTAAATTACTATTGAATCACGCAGATTCACTATTACATTTATGAAGTAAAAAGTACAAAGTAAAAGTAATTTACTAAAGTAAAAGTAAACGTAAGAAACATTTTACATTTACATTTACTATGGTAAAAGTAAAAAAATTTACTTAAAGTAAAAGCTATTTTATTGGGGACAACAATGATGTTATTGTTGACTACTTTCTGCTTTTGCTGAAAGTTGATGATGACTTGGGCCATCTTTGTTGACTGAGTGGTTCGCCTCTTGTTGGTGTCGGAGGGCTTGTTGATCATCTTCTCGATGGATCACCATCCCCATACATTTTCACCCCAAAATTTTTATCAAGGAAAATACCCTTCAACACCCAAAAATTTGATTTATAAAGAAGGAGAAAAAAATTCACCAAACAAGTGGTCAACATCTTCAAAATTTCTTAAATTTTGTAAAACCTTTTTGTTTAAAAACAAATCGACAAATATCACTGAAACAAAGGATCACTCGATTGGCCTTGAACTATCAAATGAACTCGATCTAAATAGGAGACTTCTTTTTTTAATTGTTTAAACAAAAATTCTTTCTTTTGTCATTCCGCTTAAACTCAAATCGTTTCTTGCCTTTAGTAAACTCATACCTATAGATCTAATGATTCCTTTAGCCTAAATCTGCTCCCTACACGTTGAGAGACTTACAATGGCATAACGGACTTATATGGCGATCTTAGGTGTTTTACAACAAGTTAGGCTATTTAAAGTGGAGCAAAAGAAATAAAAGTTTGAAGAAACATTTAAAAACAAGATCTAACTGCTTTTTAATCAAAACCACCAATGTAACCAAAGAACCAACCATGTGGCTTTGATACCATTTAACATCGGATAAGTTTTAATTTGTAAAACTTAAATGAAAAGAAGAAATTGAAAGAAGATTACCTATGTGAATCGGTAAAGTAATCTCTTTCTTTTATTTATAAACAGTTGAGAAAGGGATTACGATAACCTAGATAAATTGTTAATGGAAGAGAAGATTACCTGAATCGAAGAACTTCTTCTTCATCTTACTAGAAGAAGAAGGAAAACAAATGGAAGCATCTTCTTCGTTAACTAGAGAGAAGGAGAACAGACCTCGGTGAGGTTTCTTAAAAATGAAAAAACCTCAAGAAGAAAAGCCCGAGTAACTCTAAACACTTGAGTTACTTAAATAGAAACCTCAAAAGTAAATTACTATTGAATCACGCAGATTCACTATTACATTTATCAAGTAAAAGTACAAAGTAAAAGTAATTTACTAAAGTAAAAGTAAACGTAAGAAACATTTTACATTTACATTTACTATGGTAAAAGTAAAAAATTTTACTTAAAGTAAAAGCTATTTTATTGGGGACAACAATGATGTTATTGTTGACTACTTTCTTTTTTTAAAGAAAGTTGATGATGACTTGGGCCATCTTTGTTGACCGAGTGGTCCGCTCTCGTTGTTGGTGTCGGAGGGTGCTATTGATCATCTTCTCGATGGATCACCATCCCCATACATTTCGACCCCAAAATTTTTATCAAGGAAAATACCCTTCAACACCCAAAAATTTGATTTATAAAGAAGGAGAAAAAAATTTCACCAAACAAGTGGTCAACATCTTCAAAATTTCTTAAATTTTGTAAAACCTTTTGTTTAAAAACAAATCGACAAATATATGAAACAAAGGATCACTCGATTGGCCTTGAACTATCGGTGAACTCGATCTAAATAGAGACTTTCTTTGTTAATTGTTTAAACAAAATTCTTTCTTTTTATCATTCCGCTTAAACTCAAATCGTTCTTGCCTTTAGTAAACTCATACCTATAGATCTAATGATTCCCTTAGCCTAAATCTGCTCCTCACGTTGAGAGACTTACAATGGCATAACGGGACTTATGGCGATCTTAGGTGTTTTTACAACAAGTTAGGCTATTTAAAGTGGAGCAAAAGAAATAAAAGTTTGAAGAAACATTTAAAAACAAGATCTAACTGCTTTTTAATCAAAACCACCAATGTAACCAAGAACCAACCATGTGGCTTTGATACCATTTAACATCGGATAAGTTTTAATTTGTAAAACTTAAATGTAAAAGAAGAAATTGAAAGAAGATTACCTATGAATCGGTAAAGTAATCTCTTTCTTTTATTTATAAACAGTTTGAGAAAGGGATTACGATAACCTAGATAAATTGTTAATGGAAGAGAGAAGGATGAAGAACTTCTTCTTCATCTTACTAGAAGAAGGAAGCAACAAGCATCTTCTACGTTAACTAGAGAGAAGGAGAGAGAGAGACTCGGGTGAGGTTTCTTAAAAAATGAAAACACCTAGAAGAAAAAGCTTGAGTAACTCTAAACACTTGAGTTACTTAAATAGAAACCTCAAAAGTAAATTACTATTGAATCACGCAGATTCACTATTACATTTATCAAGTAAAAGTACAAAGTAAAAGTAATTTACTAAAGTAAAAGTAAACGTAAAAACATTTTACATTTACATTTACTATGGTAAAAGTAAAAAATTTTACTTAAAGTAAAAGCTATTTTATTGGGGACAACAATGATGTTATTGTTGACTACTTTCTACTTTTTTTTGAAAGTTGATGATGACTTGGGCCATCTTTGTTGATCGAGTGGTTCGCCTCTTGTTGGTGTCGAGGGTGCTGATCATCTTCTCGGATGGATCACCATCCCCATACATTTCGACCCCAAAATTTTTATCAAGGAAAATACCCTTCAACACCCAAAAATTTGATTTATAAAGAAGGAGAAAAAAATTCACCGAACAAGTGGTCAACATCTTCAAAATTTCTTAAATTTTGTAAAACCTTTTGTTTAAAAACAAATCGATAAATGTCTCAAACAAAAAGGATCACTCGATTGGCCTTGAACTATCAAAGGAACTCGATCTAAATAGAGACTTCTTTGTTAATTGTTTAAACAAAAATTCTTTCTTTTATCATTCCGCTTAAACTCAAATCGTTTCTTGCCTTTAGTAAACTCATACCTATAGATCTAATGATTCCCTTAGCCTAAATCTGCTCCCCACGTTGGAGACTTACAATGGCATAACGGGACTTATGGCGATCTTAGGTGTTTTACAACAAGTTAGGCTATTTAAAGTGGAGCAAAAGAAATAAAAGTTTGAAGAAACATTTAAAAACAAGATCTAACCGTTTTTAATCAAAACCACCAACATAACCAAGAACCAACCATGTGGCTTTGATACCATTTAACATCGGATAAGTTTTAATTTGTAAAACTTAAACAGAAAGAAGAAATTGAAAGAAGATTACCGGTGAATCGGTAAAGTAATCTCTTTCTTTTATTTATAAACAGTTGAGAAAGGGATTACGTATAACCTAGATAAATTGTTAATGGAAGAGAGAAGGACGAAGAACTTCTTCTTCATCTTACTAGAAGAAGGAAGCAACAAGCATCTTCTTCGTTAACTAGAGAGAAGGGAGAACAGACCTCAGGTGAGGTTTCTTAAAAAATGAAAACCTGTAAGAAAAACCTGAGTAACTCTAAACACTTGAGTTACTTAAATAGAAACCTCAAAAGTAAATTACTATTGAATCACGCAGGATTCACTATTACATTTACTGAAGTAAAAGTACAAAGTAAAAGTAATTTACTAAAGTAAAAGTAAACGTAAGAAACATTTTACATTTACATTTACTATGGTAAAAGTAAAAACATTTTACTTAAAGTAAAAGCTATTTTATTGGGGGACAACAACGATGCTATTGTTGACTACTTTCTGCTTTTGCTGAAAGTTGATGATGACTTGGGCCATCTTTGTTGATCGAGTGGTTCGCCTCTTGTTGGTGTCGAGGCGCTGTTGATCATCTTCTCGGATGGATCACCATCCCCATACATTTTCGACCCCAAAATTTTATCAAGGAAAATACCCTTCACACCCAAAAATTTGATTTATAAAGAAGGAGAAAAAAAATTCACCGAACAAGTGGTCAACATATTCAAAATTTCTTAAATTTTGTAAAACCTTTTGTTTAAAAACAAATCGACATAATATTCAAACAAAGGATCACTCGATTGGCCTTGAACTATCGGTGAACTCGATCTAAATAGAGACTTCTTTGTTAATTGTTTAAACAAAAAAATTTGTTCTTTTGTCATTCCGCTTAAACTCAAATCGTTCTTGCCTTTAGTAAACTCATACCTATAGATCTAATGATTCCTTAGCCTAAATCTCGCTCCCACGTTGAGACTTACAATGGCATAACGGGACTTATGGCGATCTTAGGTGTTTTACAACAAGTTAGGCTATTTAAAGTGGAGCAAAAAAAATAAAAGTTTGAAGAAACATTTAAAAACAAGATCTAAACTGCTTTTTAATCAAAACCACCAATGTAACCAAGAACCAACCATGTGGCTTTGATACCATTTAACATCGGATAAGTTTTAATTTGTAAAACTTAAACAGAAAGAAGAAATTGAAAGAAGATTACCGGTGAATCGGTAAAGTAATCTCTTTCTTTTATTTATAAACAGTTGAGAAAGGGATTACGTATAACCTAGATAAATTGTTAATGGAAGAGAGAAGGACGAAGAACTTCTTCTTCATCTTACTAGAAGAAGGAAGCAACAAGCATCTTCTTCGTTAACTAGAGAGAAGGGAGAACAGACCTCAGGTGAGGTTTCTTAAAAAATGAAAACACAGAAGAAAAAAACTGAGTAACTCTAAACACTTGAGTTACTTAAATAGAAACCTCAAAAGTAAATTACTATTGAATCACGCAGGATTCACTATTACATTTACTGAAGTAAAAGTACAAAGTAAAAGTAATTTACTAAAGTAAAAGTAAACGTAAGAAACATTTTACATTTACATTTACTATGGTAAAAGTAAAAAAATTTTACTTAAAGTAAAAGCTATTTTATTGGGGACAACAACAATGATGTTATTGTTGACTACTTTCTGCTTTTTTTTGAAAGTTGATGATGACTTGGGCCATCTTTGTTGATCGAGTGGTTCGCCTCTTGTTGGTGTCGAGGTATTTGTTGATCATCTTCTCGGATGGATCACCATCCCCATACATTTCGACCCCCAAAAATTTTTATCAAGGAAAATACCCTTCACACCCAAAAATTTGGTTTATAAAGAAGGAGAAAAAAAAATCACCGAACAAGTGGTCAACATCTTCAAAATTTCTTAAATTTTGTAAAACCTTTTGTTTAAAAACAAATCGATGTTGTATCAAACAAAGGATCACTCGATTGGCCTTGAACTATCGGTGAACTCGATCTAAATAGAGAGACTTCTTTGTTAATTGTTTAAACAAAAATTCTTTCTTTTGTCATTCCAACTTAAACTCAAATCGTTCTTGCCTTTAGTAAACTCATACCTATAGATCTAATGATTCCCTTAGCCTAAATATGCTCCCACTACGTTGGAGACTTACAATGGCATAACATGGGACTTATGGCGATCTTAGGTGTTTTACAACAAGTTAGGCTATTTAAAGTGGAGCAAAAAGAAATAAAAGTTTGAAGAAACATTTAAAAACAAGATCTAACCGCTTTTTTTAATCAAAAACCACCAATGTAACCAAGAACCAACCATGTGGCTTTGATACCATTTAACATCGGATAAGTTTTAATTTGTAAAACTTAAATGTAAAGAAGAAATTGAAAGAAGATTACCTATGAATCGGTAAAGTAATCTCTTTCTTTTATTTATAAACAATTGAGAAAGGGATTACGATAACCTAGATAAATTGTTAATGGAAGAGAGAAGGACGAAGAACTTCTTCTTCATCTTACTAGAAGAAGGAAGCAACAAGCATCTTCTTCGTTAACTAGAGAGAAGGGAGAGAGACACCTCGGTGAGGTTTCTTAAAAATGAAAACTCAGTAAAAAACCTGAGTAACTCTAAACACTTGAGTTACTTAAATAGAAACCTCAAAAGTAAATTACTATTGAATCACGCAGGATTCACTATTACATTTACTGAAGTAAAAGTACAAAGTAAAAGTAATTTACTAAAGTAAAAGTAAAAGTAAAAACATTTTACATTTACATTTACTATGGTAAAAGTAAAAAAATTTTACTTAAAGTAAAAGCTATTTTATTGGGGACAACAACGATGTTATTGTTGACTACTTTACTCTTTTTTTTGAAAAAAAGTGATGATGACTTGGGCCATCTTTGTTGATGAGTGGTTCGTCTCTCTCTTGTTGGTGTCGGGCTGGTGCTATTGATCATCTTCTCGGATGGATCACCATCCCCATACATTTCGAATTCCCAAAATTTTTATCAAGGAAAATACCCTTCACACCCAAAAATTTGGTTTATAAAGAAGGAGAAAAAAATTCACCGAACAAGTGGTCAAACATCTTCAAAATTTCTTAAATTTTGTAAAACCTTTTGTTTAAAAAACAAATCGACATCAAATATTCAAACAAAGGATCACTCGATTGGCCTTGAACTATCGATGAACTTGATCTAAACAGAGACTTCTTTTTTAATTGTTTAAACAAAAATTCTTTCTTTTGTCATTCCGCTTAAACTCAAATCGTTCTTGCCTTTAGTAAACTCATACCTATAGATCTAATGATTCCTTAGCCTAAATACTCTCCCACGTTGAGACTTACAATGGCATAACGGGACTTATGGCGATCTTAGGTGTTTTACAACAAGTTAGGCTATTTAAAGTGGAGCAAAAAGAAAAAAAAGTTTGAAGAAACATTTAAAAACAAGATCTAAACTGCTTTTAATCAAAACCACCAATGAAACCAAGAACCAACCATGTGGCTTTGATACCATTTAACATCGGATAAGTTTTAATTTAAAAAACTTAAATAGAAAGAAGAAATTATAAGAAGATTACCTAGGTGAATCGGTAAAAGTAATCTCTTTCTTTTATTTATAAACAATTGAGAAAGGGATTACGATATAACCTAGATAAATTGTTAATGGAAGAGAGAAGGATGAAGAACTTCTTCTTCATCTTACTAGAAGAAGGAAGCAACAACCTCATCTTCTTCGTTAACTAGAGAGAAGGGAGAAAGGACCTCGGTGAGGTTTCTTAAAAAATGAAAACCTCAGAAGAAAAGCTCGAGTAACTCTAAACACTTGAGTTACTTAAATAGAAAAACCTCAAAAGTAAATTACTATTGAATCACGCAGATTCACTATTACATTTATCAAGTAAAAGTACAAAGTAAAAGTAATTTACTAAAGTAAAAGTAAAAAGAAAAACATTTTACATTTACATTTACTATGGTAAAAGTAAAAAAATTTTACTTAAAGTAAAAGCTATTTTATTGGGGGACAACAATGATGTTATTGTTGACTACTTTCTTTTTTTTTTAAAGTTGTTGATGATGACTTGGGCCATCTTTGTTGACCGAGTGGTTCGTCTCTCTTGTTGGTGTCGGATGGTGCTGATCATCATCTTCTCGGATGGATCACCATCCCCATACATTTCGACCCCAAAATTTTTATCAAGGAAAATACCCTTCAACACCCAAAAATTTGGTTTATAAAGAAGGAGAAAAAAATTCACCGAACAAGTGGTCAACATCTTCAAAATTTCTTAAATTTTGTAAAACCTTTTTGTTTAAAAACAAATCGATGTCATGAACAAAGGATCACTCGATTGGCCTTGATCTATCAGCGAACTCAATCTAAACAGGAGACTTCTTTGTTAACTGTTTAAACAAAAATTCTTTCTTTTATCATTCCGCTTAAACTCAAATCGTTCTTGCCTTTAGTAAACTCATACCTATAGATCTAATGATTCCCTTAGCCTAAATCATCGCTCCTCACACGTTGAGACTTACAATGGCATAACGGACTTATGGCGATCTTAGGTGTTTTACAACAAGTTAGGCTATTTAAAGTGGAGCAAAAGAAATAAAAGTTTGAAGAAACATTTAAAAACAAGATCTAACTGCTTTTAATCAAAACCACCAATGTAACCAAGAACCAACCATGTGGCTTTGATACCATTTAACATCGGATAAGTTTTAATTTGTAAAACTTAAATAGAAAAAAGAAATTAAAAGAAGATTACCGGTGAATCGGTAAAAGTAATCTCTTTCTTTTATTTATAAACAATTGAGAAAGGGATTACGATAACCTAGATAAATTGTTAATGGAAGAGAGAAGGATGAAGAACTTCTTCTTCATCTTACTAGAAGAAGGAAGCAACAAGCATCTTCTTCGTTAACTAGAGAGAAGGAGAGAGAGGACCTCGGTGAGGTTTCTTAAAAAATGAAAACACATAAGAAAAAACCGAGTAACTCTAAACACTTGAGTTACTTAAATAGAAAATTCAAAAGTAAATTACTATTGAATCACGCAGATTCACTATTACATTCTTGAAGTAAAAGTACAAAGTAAAAGTAATTTACTAAAGTAAAAGTAAAAGTAAAAAAACATTTTACATTTACATTTACTATAAAAGTAAAAGTAAAAAGTAAAAAAAAATTTTTTTACTTAAAGTAAAAGCTATTTTGTATTGGGGACACAATGAATTTTTATAGAACAAGAAAAGAGAACTACTACATTCACTGGGGTAAAGTAAGAAACAAATTACTTAAGGGAGAAACATTTTACTTAAGTAAAAGCAAAAGTAAAAGTATAGACACATTACTATTGATGAATAGTGCTACAGTGCTGACTTTTTTACTATTCATGGACGCTTTCGGCAACTTTTGACGAAGGGGCCGACAATCCGGTGAATCTCTTTCTTTTATTTATATATGTGTGTGTATTATATATATATATATATATTTGACATGTATATATGTGTGGGGTGGGAGAAAAAGGGGGTGGGGGGAAAATATCTTGTAAGAAAGGGAATTGTGTGTGTGTTAATTTGCCGTAGGAATAAGGTGAGTGGAATAATGTGGGTGGATTATGTGAGTTGAATTTTTGGTGGAAAAGTGGAAGTGGTGGAGTGAAGTATTTGTATAATATAGTGTGATGGCATGTGAAATGGGGCAAATTATGAATAAATATTGGAAAAATATTCCAAGTATGCTTCCTATTCAATACTTTATAAAGGTGGGTGTTCCCTCATTGGTTAATACTTTGAAAATTACATTCCCTTAAGATAGAGGTAGTTTTTGATTGGTGAGTATAACATTTGATGGAAGCAGTTGTTTCAGCAACGTGGGAATTGTTTTAAAGGGTACTCCCTTATTGGTTCAAATTGTTAATTAGTGTACAGATGCGTTGAAAGCCGTTATTCCACTGTTTCGTCCGTGATTTATTTTTCAAATAGTATCGTTTCCATTCTCCTATAAATAGGATGCTTAGTTAGAATTGAAAATCACACAAGAATCAGAGAATTCTTCTTATATAATCTTGAGCTTATTTCTTTAGAGTTTTAGAAAGCTTTGAGCGTAGAAAATAGTGAAAGTTTTCTTCAAGAATATCCCCGCTATACCAGTTGGAATACTCTTCTTTTCAAGGTAAGGGGTATTATTTATTTTACATTCTGAAGAGATATTATTTTTCGTATTCATAAGAAATTTTATTTCGTTCAATATTCATAATGAATATTTATTTCATTCAATGTTCGTAATGAATATTTATTTTCGTTTAATATTCATAATGAATATTATTTTCGTTTGATATTCATAAGGAAAATTATTTTCGTTTGATATTCGTAAGGAATGTTATTTTGTTCAATATTCGCTTGAAATAATATTTTCTTCCATACTCTGTAGTATGTAAGTAATATTATTTCGTTTCAAATTTTGAATTCTATACTCGTTTTGTTAGAGTTTTGGTTTCTATACTCCATAAAATTAGTGGAATATCCTTGATATTTGCGTTTTATCCAGTATCTTTTCATGGAAATATTCTTCTGAGCATTCTTGAATTTTACTCTACAAATAAGTATCATGTTGACAATTTGAACGTTATTAGTTCTTGCATAAATTAATTCTTGAACTTGTTTTTATTGAATTCTTATATCATTGTCATCATCCTCATGTTTATATTATGTTGAAAGTCATCTGTGGCCTGTAGTGCATAGATCGACTTGGTATGATTATGACCAGGGATTAATCGGTATAATCATGACCGTAATGTTACAAATGATGTGGTAAAAGTCCTCATTGGCCCGTAGTGCATTGATTGACAGTTGTTGGCATGATCATGACCATTGATGAAAACACGAATATCCTTGCCCCGTAGTGAATAGATAATTTGTGGTTTTGATAGTAATGAATATCCTTGGCCGTAGTGCAGGGATGATGTGGATTATTTATTAAGCTGAGTCTCAGCGATAAAATTGATGAAAAACCTTTTAAATCTTAGAAGATAGTAGATTTTATTCTCTACTTGACTCTTCTAATGATTTGCTTGTTCCGCTGCAGTTAAACTTGATGTTTGTTATATTTTATTAGTTTAACACTGTTGAAGGCTAACGATAATTTATTCTGCATTATCTTAGTCATAATATTTCTTACTAGGCTAGTTGAGCTCACCCTTTTGTTTTCATTGTTCTCTTCAGGAAATGAGAATGTAGCAGGGACTAGTCGGGGAACGGAGTAATGGTCCGAGATGGTGTCATAGTAGTCCTCACTATTCTATAAAATAGTGTGATACTAAATGTAATAAGGACTCCTTTGAGTGTGGATATTGTCTAGATGACAATATTCGTATTAAAACTCTCAGTTTGTACTTTGTCGTATTTTACACGACAGTTGTATTATTAAGTTTAATTTGAATTTTGTACCATGTATTTTGAGACTCAAGATGGGTGATGTATACCTATTTTGGGGGCGTCATAGTTGGTATAAAAGCTTAGGGATATGATCCCTGGCTGAGATGTGAGACAAGAACTAGAGGGGAGAGACGGGGAATTCCTTCGCTAGTATGACCTACTTAAGTTTATTTGGTATTTAATTGGTCGGTCAGAGTATAGGGATAATATGTGACATGTTTATTAACCCTTATTTTGTGGCAGTATTTGAAAATGACATCTGAGAATGTTAAGAATAACAATGGAGCACAAGAGACCGTTGAGTCTCCACAGATCAATAATCAGGATAATGTGCATCAGGGAGGCGACAATCCTCATGCAAACGACAACACTGACCAAATGATGAACGATGGAATATTTAGAGGCTTTATGAATTCATGCAACATCAAGCGAGAGTGGATCCTGTCCAAAATACAGGTTGAAACATTGGCAACTCTCGGACGGTCATCGCTAAACAGTTGAAGGAGCTGGGACCACCGAAGTTTTTTGGAGAGCCAAAACCACTTAAGGCGGAGACGTGGATAAAATAAATCTGCAAGATATTTGATGTCTTGGAATGCTCCGAGGAGCAAGAGGTTCCCTTTACCACCTTCATGTTGCGAGCAGAGGCAAATCACTGGTGGGAATCTGTAAAGCGCACTCAACCTGCCGCACTAAAGATGACTTAGGAGAAGTTCCAAGAATTTTTCAAGGACAAGTACTTTCCTAAAAGTATTCATCCCATGAAAGAGGTAGAGTTCATTAAGCTAGAGCAAAACAACATGGCCAGTGTCGCGATGACGGGCCAAGTTTGTCGAAATTTGTCGGTGTTTTGCGTCCCACTTAGTTGATAATGAGGAGAGAATGACGCGAATGTTTCTAAGAGGTTTGAAACCCAAGATACGTCAATATCTTATGTCTCATAAACTGTGTTTGTATTCAGATGTTGTTAATAGGGCTCAGTTATTGGAGTGCGATAATGCGTTAACCCAACCAAAAGAGAGCAGCCGACAAAATGATAATACTAGTGATAGCAGTCATCGAAGCGGTGATAACAAGCGTGGAGGGAATCAAAATGCCAGAAATGGAAACCACTTCGGTGGTAATCATGGCCAAAATAATAAGAGTGGACATTTTAAGAAGAGGAGATTCAACAATGATGGAAAGACGTCAGCATCAACACCCGTTGTTAAGGAAGGAGAATGACCACCTATTATATGCTTCAAATGCGGAGGGGAGGGATATATCAGTCCAAACTGCGTGATGCAGTCCAAAGCGTGTTATAATTATGGAAGAGAAGGTCACCTAGCCCGATTTTGTCGTGCACCAAAGACAAGTCCAGCTAGGAAGGAGGCACCAAAGGTCGTCCCAGAAAAGTTAAAGCCGGTAGTTCAAGGAAGTTCAAGGAAGAGCGTTTGTTGTAACCTCCCAGAAAGCAAGGAACCCAAATGAGGTCATCACGGGTAAGCTTATCATAAACTCTAGCGAAGTCTATACCTTATTTGATACTGGTTCTACCCATTCTTTTATTTCTCCTACTTGCGCTCAACGTTTAAATTTGACTCTGAAGAAATTAGACTTTGACTTATCTGTTGAAATTCTGTTGGGAAGAACCTTCATTATATCCACTGTTTATAAGTCCTGTTTAGTTCAAATCGGCACCCGCACGTTACCTGTCGATCTTATTTCTTTGAAATACTTGCATTTGATGTGATTCTAGGGATTAATTGGTTAACTACTCATCATGTAAAAATTGATTATTTTTATAAGGTTGTTAGCTTTCATATTCCTAACCAACCTATTATGCGAATTCAAGCAACCAAACCATTAAAATCAATCATTGTCATCTCAAGCCATAAAGCTATTCATTTATTGAAAAATGGATGTCAAGCATTCTTAGCTCATGTCACGGATTTAAACAAAAATACGTCAGTTTTGAATGATATTTCTATTGTTAATAAATTTCCTGACATATTCCCTGAAGAACTTCTTGGCCTACCCCCAGAGCGTGAAATTGAATTTTGTATCGACCTTGAACCCGGTACAAAACCCATTTCCAAAGCCCCATATCGAATGGCTCCTATTGAACTTCAGGAGTTAAAGACCTAACTGCAGGAATTGTTAGACATCGGTTTCATTCGTCCTAGTACTTCTCCTTGGGGTGCTCCTGTTCTATTCGTGAAGAAGAAAGACGGGAGTATGCGACTTTGTATTGATTATCGGGAGTTGAACCATGTCACTTTCAAAAATAGATATTTGTTGCCTCTCATTGATGACCTATTTGACCAGTTACAAGGCGCCAAATTCTTTTCAAAGATTTATCTTCGTTCTGGATATCACCAATTGAAGATTAGAACCGATGACATTCCAAAGATGGCTTTCAGAACTCGGTACGGGCATTTTGAATTCCTAGTCATGTATTTTGGATTGACTAATGCTCTTGTTGCCTTCATGGATATGATGAACCATGTATTTAAGGAATATTTGGATCACTTTGTGGTCGTCTTTATTGATGACATTCTCATATATTCCAAAAGTCATGAAGATCATGAGGAAAACTTAAGGCTAATACTCCAAAAGCTTCGTGAAAACAAGCTTTATGCCAAGTTGAAGAAATGCGAGTTCTGGCTTGAGGAAATAGCATTCCTTGGGCACGTAGTATCCAGTCATGGAATACTTTTTGACCTGGAAAAGATTGAAGCTATTTAAAGCTGGGAGCAACCTAAATCAGTGACCGAAGTACGTAGCTTTCTCGACTTAGCTAGTTATTATCGGAGATTCGTAGAAGGGTTTTCTCGAATCGCTACTCCATTGACTCAGCTGACTCAGAAAGATACAAAATTTGGTTGGAGCGAGGAATGTGAGAAGTGTTTTCAAGAACTCAAGAGGAGACTCATTTCAACACCTGTTCTGACATTAACCATTTGGCTCAGAGGGATTTGTCATCTACAGTGATGCTTCGGGCAAAGGGTTAGGATGTGTTCTCATGCAACATGGGAAAGTCATAGCCTATGCCTCTCGACAACTTAAAGAATATGAGAGGAATTATCCTATTTATGATCTAGACTTGGCAGCAGTCGTTTTTGCACTAAAGATTTGGAGGCATTACCTGTATGGAGAGAAGGTGGAGATCTATACTGATCATAAAAGCCTCAAATATTTCTTCACTCAAAAGGAACTCAACATGCGACAACGACGTTGGCTTGAACTGTTGAAAGATTATGATCATACCATTCAATACCATCTTGGAAAAGCGAACGTGGTAGCTGACGTATTGAGTAGAAGATCATATGCGGGTACGAGTGCAATATTGTCAATGCAAAGGCCCCTTTTGTGTGACTTGCAATGGATGGAGATAGAGTTAAAGACTCCAGGGACCCATGTGATGATTGTGAATATACGAGTAGCACCATCTTTAATCGATAAAGTTAAAGTTGCTCAAGCTGCAGACTTAGACCAGATGCGTATGAGGAAGAAAGTGCAAGAAGGTGCTATGTCGGAAGCAAGAATCGATGAAGTAGGAATACTATGAGTCAACTCCAGACTTTGTGTTCCTAACGATTCAAACTTGAAGTATAATATCATGATGGAGGCGCACAATACACCGTTTGCAATCCATCCTGGAAGTACCAAAATGTATCATGATCTTCGACATACATTTTGGTGGAGCAATATGAAGAGAGAGATAACAGAGTTTATCTCAAGGTGTTTAACTTGTCAGCGAGTCAAGGCGGAACATCAAGTACCAAAAGGTTCATTACAACCACTTGAAATTCTAGAATTTAAGTGGGAGCACATTACCATGGATTTCGTTACTGGTCTTCCCAAGGTTTCTCAAGGCATAGATGTGATTTGGGTCATTGTTGATAGATTGACCAAGTCTGCTCATTTCTTACCTATACGAGAAACTTATACACTTGAACGTCTTGCTCGTATGTACATAAACGAGATTGTAAGACTACATGGTATGCCAGTACCCTTAGTTTCTGATCGAGATCCAAGATTCACTTCAAGATTTTGGATTAGTTTGTAAAAAGCTATGGGCACGGATTTACGATTTAGTTTGGCATATCATCCTCAGATGGGCGAACAAGCAGAGAGGACTATTCAAACTCTTGAAGATTTATTAAGACTCTATGTCCTTGACTTCAAGGGAAGTTGGGACAAGTTCTTACCATTGGTGTCGTTTTCCTACAACAACAGTTATCAAGCAAGTATTGACATGGCTCCATTTGAGGCGTTGTATAGAAGAAAGTGTCGTTCTCCAGTATGCTGGGAGGAGGTGGGTGAAGCAACGTTGTTGGGACCGGAATTGGTATGTATGACTACTGAAAAATTCAAATGATCCGACAACGTATACAAACCTCACAAGATCGACAAAAGAGTTGTGCTGATCTTCATCGAAAGGACGTGGAATTCGATATTGGAGATCATGTGTTGTTACGTGTTGCTCCATGGAAAGGAGTTACGAGATTTGGAAAGAGAGGAAAGCTCAATCCTCGATTCATTGGCCAATTTTTAATCCTTGACCGAGTAGGAACTGTGGCCTGTAGACTCGCTTTACCGCCAAGTATGTCTCGTGTTCATAGCATTTTTCACATATCCATGTTACATAAATATGTGGAAGATCCAAACCACATTATTGAGTTAGAACCGGACGAAATAGCGGAAGATTTAACGTATGAAGAGGTACCTATTCAAATCTTGGATAAGAAAGAACATATTCTACGCTCCAAGGTTATACCTCAAGTCAAAATTTTGTGGAGAAACCACGATGTTGAGGAAATTACCTGAGAGTTAGAATCTGAAATAAAATCAAGGTATCCTTACCTCTTCAACATACCGGGCACATACCCTAATTTTGAGGGCGAAATTTCATAAGAAGGGGAGGTTGGTACACCCTAACTTTTATGAATAAAGATGAATTTTCTTTAAATATCATTTTTGAATATTATGGAGTGAATTTGATATAATGTTATAGTTGTAGGTAATATTTATAAATTTTGCAAAGTACGCAAGTTGTTATATAATATTCGATTGGTTGGGGAATATTAGTTTTAAATAGGGAATATTCGTAAGATGGCACAATCATTTGTGGACCCCGTAACAGAATTATTGTCGGATTGAGAAAACGGCAAAAATATTTTTATGAAAATAACGACGGAAGTTTTACCGTTAACTGTTGAAACACCCGGTGTTAAAAGTACAGTAATACGCGTGGTTGCATAGTAGCACACAATATTGATTATTAATGCTTACGTGAGAAGACACTCAGTTTTGTTCAATTATTGTTACAGTAATTGTTGCATAGTATCTCACGTTATTTGATTCAATTATTGTCGAAATTTTATATATTATTAAATCAAGAATTGAGATGACAAAGTTATTAATATTATTATTTGCCATATTAATGATGTCTAGAAGTTCTGTCAAGGAGAGGTTTGGTCACCTAATTGCGCGCCAATAGGGAGAAATCCTTATTGGAAAACCCCCTCTTTCCTGGGAACGACCTGGTCGATTAATATTGTGAATTATAATAATAATAATGATAAATGTTGTTAAAAATATTGAAGGAAATTTTTTATGAAGTATTTGATGTAATTTTTTATTTATTTTATGAACCCCCATTTACCCATTTTTCAAATAATCTGAAGGAAGTTATAAGGTATATATATATATATATATATATATATATATATATATATATATATATATATATTTTGACATGTATATATGTGTGGGGTGGGAGAAAAAGGGGGTGGGGGAAGATATCTTGTAAGAAAGGGAATTGTGTGTGTGTGTGTGTGTTAATGTGCCGTAGGAATAAGGTGAGTGGAATAATGTGGGTGGATTATGTGAGTTGAATTTTTAGTGGAAAAGTGGAAGTGGTGGAGTGAAGTATTTGTATAATATAGTGTGATGGCATGTGAAATGGGGCAAATTATGAACAAATATTGGCAAAATATTCCAAGTATGCTTCCTATTCAATACTTTATAAAGGAGGGTGTTCCCTCATTGGTTAATACTTTGAAAATTAAATTCCCTTAAGATAGAGGTAGTTTTTGATTGACGAGTATAACATTTGATGGAAGCAATTGTTTCAGCAACGTGGGAATTGTTTTAAAGGGTACCCCCTTATTGGTTTAAATTGTTAATTAGTGTACTGATGCGTTGCAAGCCGTGATTCCACTGTTGCGTCCGTGATTTATTTTTCAAATAGTATCCTTTCCATTCACCTATAAATAGGATGCTTAGTTAAAATTGAAAATCACACAAGAATCAGAGAATTCTTCTTCTATAATATTGAGCGTATTTCTTTAGAGTTTTTGAAAGCTTTGAGCGTAGAAAACAGTGAAAGTTTTCTTCAAGAATATTCCCGCTATACCAGTTGGAATACTCTTCTTTTCAAGGTAAGGGGTATTATTTATTTTACATTCTGAAGAGATATTATTTTTCGTATTCATAAGAAATTTTATTTCGTTCAATATTCATAAAGAATATTTATTTTGTTCAATGTTCGTAATGAATATTTATTTTCGTTTAATTTTCATAATGAATATTATTTTTGTTTAATATTCATAAGGAATATTATTTTTGTTTGATATTCGTAAGGAATGTTATTTTGTTCAATATTCGCTTGAAATAATATTTTCTTCCATACTCTGTAGTATGTAAGTAATATTATTTCGTTTCAGATTTTGAATTCTATACTCGTTTTGTTAGAGTTTTGGTTTCTATACTCCATGAAATTAGTGGAATATCCTTGATATTTGCGCTTCATCCAATATCTTTTCATGGAAATATTCTTCTTAGCATTCTAGAATTTTACTCAACAAAGAAGTATCATGTTGACAATTTAGATGTTTTTAGTTCCTGGATAAATTAATTCTTGAACTTGTTTTATTGAAATCTTATATCATTGCCATCATCCTTATGTTTATATTATGTTGAAAGTCATCTGTGGCCTGTAGTGCATAGATGGACTTGGTATGATTATGACCAGGGATTAATCGGTATAATCATTGTTGGGTAAAATCTATATACGCACAACACGCAAGCATACATGGTCAGCGAAGTTATAGAACT
This sequence comes from Panax ginseng, assembly GCA_020205605.1. Lineage (NCBI taxonomy): Eukaryota > Viridiplantae > Streptophyta > Magnoliopsida > Apiales > Araliaceae > Panax > Panax ginseng. Next base: position 74,814,283 of record CM035137.1, read on the forward strand.
CCGGTTATAGCGTTTTTCGTCGGAAAAACCTAAATATTAAAATGGTCATAACTTGCTCATTTTAAGTCGGAATAAGCTCATTTTTGGACAGGATGTTCTTTATACCATATACTTTCATGTCCCAAAAGGCGAATTTTTCTCATAATTTAATCGGCCAAACAAATTTTTTTAAGTTTCAAGGCGTTAGCATTTTCCTCTTTTGCAGCTTTGGAATCCTTTGCTAAAAATAGTCCACACGAAAATCTACAACACCTTTTCTAGTGATTCCACTTGGGTAAGTTATAAAATTCATAGATCTAACTCTAGGACTTGACCACACTCAAAAATTCAAAATAAAATAGGAGATATGGTCAATTGAATTTCATGTTCCGTTTTCACCAAAATCTGATTTTTCAACCCTTTGTGATTTCTAAGAAACTTTCATTGTTTTCACATAATAACCAACATAACTCATCATAACACTTACTAATACCACATATACCCATGATTTTCATCAGTCCAATGCTTTTATTATGACTCTCATCATAATCAACGTAAATAGATCATTTCCACAATTTAATAAGGAATGAATACAAAGGATCATTCACCATGCATGTGGTAATTCACATAGACATGTTATTCCAACAGAATAATAAAGAATGGAATAACAGAAGGACTCACCATGCATGCGATAGAGACTGCACAGACAGGTTATTCCCAACAGAATAATAAAGAACGGAACTAGGTCAGGCGTGATCCGCACCGACAAGATATTCCAACAGAATAATAAAGAATCGGAACCCGGAACGTCAAAGAAAATTACACCCGACGGGATATTCCAACAGAATAATAAATAATGGAACCAGGTCCGGTGTAAACGCACAGACTGGATATTCCGATAGAATAATAAATAATGGAACAATGTCCGACGTAAAATGCACAGACAGGTTATATTCCGACAGAATAGTAAAGAATGGAATAATAGAAGAATTTCACCATGTATGCAGTATTTTGCATATACAGGTTATTCCAACATAATAATAAAGAATGGAATAACAGAAGAAGTTCACTATATATGCGGTACCTCGCATAAACAGGTTATTCTAACATAATAATAAAGAATGGAATAACAGAAGTTCTCTTCATGAATATAAAAGAAATAATACCCCTTACAGGTACAACAAATAATATCCCTTACCTTAGAATAAAGCTGGATACTGGAATAGAAATGTAACAGACTTCTCTTCTTCTTTCTCTCTATAATTTCTCTCTATAATAATTGCTCTATAGCTTTTATGAATTGGTGAGAAATGAAGGAAGAATGAGCTTCTATTTATAGGAAAATATAATTTCGAGAATTGCACGTTTTGGGGCTCGAAATATTACAGTACAATACCTCTAACTTTTCTTTCATTTTTAATTCAGTCATCCAAGTATTATCAAACTTGCACCACTTCCCATAATAGTAAATCATGTGAATCAATAGTAAATCACATGACTCAATAATTCTAAACATGTGAAAAAAATTAATTACAGTATAGTACCTCCATCTATACCTCCATTTTTAACTTAGTCATGCAAGTATCATCAATCTTGCACCAACTCCCCTAATAGTATAAGAATGTGATTCAATAGTACACACATGTGAATAAATAGTTATATGAGCATGTGAATTAGTAGCAATTAATTGCTCATTTACCCGATTAATTACCCGGTTGGTCAATATAACTTCCAAACATCAATTACTATCGAAATAAATGTCGATTTCCACTAACACTACACTAACAATCCCAACACAATGGAAATATTTTTCTCAAAAATTTCATTTTTTGAAATTTTGAAGTTTGTCTTTTTCGGAAAAAGTCAACTGTTGACTTGTTTGACCAAAAAGTTAACATCGAAAAATTTTGTATTTATAGTCTATTTCTACTAATTTCATTGTTCTGGACTCAAATATCATGTCCGCGTCTCCAAATTCAACTCTGAACTCAAATTCGATTATAATAACATTCATCATTAATATCATAACTCACAATATTTAACAACCAGGTCCTTCCCAGGAAAGAGGGTGCTTTCCAATAAGGATTTCTCCCTATAGGCGCGCAATTAGGTGACCAAACCTCTCATTGACAAAACTTCTAGACATTGTAAATATTGCAATTTAATAATATGAATAACTTTGTCATCTCAATTATTAATTTAATAATATATCATATAATGCAGATGATACTGCCACAATAATTGAATCAATAATATGAGAGATATGATGAAGCAATTACTATAGCAATAATTGAGTGTAACTGAGTGACTTCTCACATAAGCATCAATAATCAATACCGTGTGCTACTATGCAACCACGCGTATTACTGTACTTTTACTCTCGGGTAGTTCAACAGTTTTAACGGTAAAACTTCCGCCATTTTTTTATCGTTTTCTCAATCCGACAATAATTCCGTTGTGGGGTCCACCAATGATTGTGTCGTCGTACGAATATTCCCTGTTAAAACAAATATTCCCCGACCAATCGAATATTATATAACAACTTCGTACTTTGTAAAATTTATAAATATTACCCACAACTATAACGTTATCTCAAATCCACACCAAAATTTTGAAAAAAATATTTTGAGAAAATTAAATCTTTATTCGTAAAATCTGGGGTCTCACAATCTTCCCTCCTTATGAAATTTTGCCCTCGAGATTTATGTACGTACCTGGTATGACTAAGAGGTGAGGATACCTTGAATACCTTTATCGTCGAAAACATTAAATTCATCTTTGCAATACGGCCAAAGATATTCATTAACAATTCATCTTTGCACTACAGGCCAACTATATAACCAATAATCAACAGTTCATCTTTGCACTACAGGCCAACTATATAACCAATAATCAACAGTTCATCTTTGCACTATAGGCCAACTGTATAACCAATAATCAATAGTTCATCTTTGCACTATATGCCAAAGATATACAACTGTAAAACCAAGAATGCTGAGACTCAGCTTAATAGCATCATGACCACGAATTATCCATACACTACGGGACAAGGATATTCGTGTTTTCAATCTGATCATGATTATCTTAAGAATAATCCTCGGTCATAATCATACCAAGTTCATCTATGCACTACGGGCCAAAGATGACTTTTACCACATCATTTGTAACATTACGGTCATGATTATACCGAATAATCCCTGGTCGTAATCATACCAAGTCCATCTATGCACTACAGGCCACAGATGACTTTCAACAAAATATAAATATGATGAGTAATTAATCAGTCAATTCCTAAAATCACATCAAAGGCAAGTATTTTCAATGAGATAAGATCGACAAGTAACGTGAAAGTGTCAATTTGAAACAAGATTTATAAACAGTGGAGGTAAGGAAAGTTTCTCCTAACAAAGTTTCAACCAATAAGTCAAAGTCTAACTTCTCAGGAGTCAAATTTAAATGTTGAACACAACTTGGTGAAACACAAGAGTGGGTAGAACTAGTATCGAATAAGATATAGACTTCGCAAGAGTTTATAATTAACTTACCCGTAATAACTTCGTTCGGATTTTTTGACAAACGCTCTCACTTAAACTATCGGATTTGACTTTGTTATAGGGTACATTCCTCCCTTAAGTGTCACATTCCTGATCCATGATTTGAATCATTATTCTCCGATCCATATCGAATTGGGGTTGGCCGCCTCGCACGAGGTAATTCAAATTCGATGTTGGATTCTCCCAATTGTTGTCCAAAAAGCAAAATCCATTTCATCCATTTTGACTTTATTGGATCGGACATCTTTTTTGACGATATCAACGCGTCGTGCGACTTTTACCCACGCATCATCTATTCTCCTTCGTTTAGTTGTTTCTTCTTTCATCAGATCTTTGATCAAAGCATTCTCAGATTCCAGCTCTAATATCTTATACTTTGCCAAAGAGTGCTTCTGTTCAAGCATCGCACATCGGGTAACACAATTTTGAATTGTTACATCTCTTTGCTCTACAACTGCCTGCCGTTCTTCCGCCTGCTCTTCTAACTCATGAATACGATTTTGTAATTCTAAATTTTGATCATAAAATTCTTCTAATAAATTTTCCTCAGGTTCCTCTTCTTCCTCACTCTCAGCTGCTACCTCTGCGACTAGCTCGGGTGCAACTATTAGTTCTTCACTCACCACGTAGATATCTCTAATTTCTTCTTCGTCTGACATCACATTAACCTGGTTAGTGATTAAAGGTGTCTCAATGGTCTCATTCACTCCATTGCTAACATTTTCAGCTGCCATCTCCAAACACTGCCACAAAACAAGAGTTAATTGACATATCATATACCGGCCAATTAAATACCAAATAAACTTAGGTAGGTCATACTAGCGAAGGAATTCCCCGTCTCTCCCCTTCTAGTTCTTATCTCACATCTCAGCCAGGGATCATATCCCTAAGCTTTGATACCAACTGTGACGCCCCCAAAATTAGGTATTCATCACCCATCTTGAGTTGCCAAATACATGGTACATAATTCAAATTTAATTTAATAATACAACTATCGTGTAAAATACGATGAAACATAAACTGAGAGTTTTAATAAGAATATCGTCATCTAGACAATATCCACACCCAATGGAGCCCTCATTACATTTATTATCACACTATTTAACAGAATAGTGAGGACTACTAATGCTATCATCTGGACCGTCACTCCGTTCCCCGACTAGTTCCGGCTACGTTCTCATTTCCTAAAGAAAACAGTGAAAGAAAGGGTGAGCTCAACTAGCCCAGTAAGAAATATTATGACTAAGATAATGCAGAATAAATTATCATTAGTCTTCAATAATGTTAAACTGATAAAATACAATAGACATCAAGTTTAACTGCAGCGGAACAAACAATCCATTAGAAAAGTCAAGTAGAGAATAAAATATACTATCTTCTATGATTTAAAAAGGTTTTTCATCAATTTTTATCATTTGAGACTCGACAATAAATAAACCACATCTTCGAATCATTCCTGTACTACGGGCCAAGGATATTCATTAAATCATCAATGGTCATGACTATACTGAATAATCCCTAGTCATAATCATACCAAGTTCATCTCTGCACGCAAGCCAAAGATATACAACTATAAAACCAACAACCAACAGTCCATCTTTGCACGTAAGCCAAAGATATATAATTCAATAATCTACAGTCCATCTTTGCACGTAAGCCAAGATAACTTTTATCACCATATAAGCATGAGGATGATGACAATGATATAAACATTAATCAACTGAAAACAAGGATAAATATTAAAGAATTTAAATTTATCCAAATATTATCAATCACATAATAAATTTATAATCTAATATTATTAATATCATAACAATATTTTAATCACGTCTTAAACTTATAAATAATTTATTTCAATTGTTTATACTTTACCAAATAATGCATTTAATCATTCAAAAATGTCATACTCATAAGATTTCATCACCAATTATCAAATCCCTTATCAAAAATCTGCATATACTTTATATAGGATTTCCAAGCTATAAAATCCTATTTTCCAACTTTGTTACTTCACATAACATATTTAACTCATATGTTCGTAACTAAACTATTTTTATGAAAAATACAAAATCAGTTCCAAAAATATTTCTTTTCTAGAATTTAGCAGAATATAGTCCAAATATGAACATATATTTTTCTTGAAATTTTTAAAATTCATTTACTATTTTTCAAAATTCAATTTATAATTAATTCCTTAATAAATTAGCTACCTCAAGTTTAACTCCAGAAATTCTTAAATCTTGGTAGGATCTTACACATGTTAACATGAGCTTCCAGTTTAAATTTCATGGTCATCGGAGTTATAGAACTCCGGTTATAGCATTTTTCATCTAAAAAACCTAAATATTGAAATGGTCATAACTTGCTCATTTTAAGTCGGAATGAGCTCATTTTTGGACAGGATGTTCTTTATACCATATAGTTTTATGTCCCAAAAGGCCAGAAATTTTCTCATAATTTAACTGGCCGAAACAGCCCCTTTAAGTTTCTGGGCAGTAGCATTTTCCTCTTTTGTATCTTTGGACTCCTTTGCTAAAAACAGCCCACACAAAAATCTACAACACCTTTTCCAGTTATTCCACTTGGATAAGTTATAAAACTCATAGATATAACTCTAGGACTTGACCACACTCAAAAATTCGAAATATAATAGGAGATATGGTCAATTGAATTTCATGTTTCGTTTTCACCAAAATCTAATTTTTCAACCCTTTGTAATTTCTAAGAAACTTTCATTGTTTTCACATAATAACCAACATAACTCATCATAACACTTACTAATACCACATATACCCATGATTTTCATCAGTCCAATGCTTTTATTATGACTCTCACCATAATCAACGTAAACAGATCATTTCCACAATTTAATAAGGAATGAATACAAAGGATCATTCACCATGCATGTGGTAATTCACATAGATAGGTTATTCCAATAGAATAATAAAGAATGGAATAACAGAAGGATTCACCATGCATGCGATAGAGACCGAACAGACAGGTTATTCCCAATAGAATAATAAAGAACAGAACCAGGTCAGGCGTGATCCGCACCAATAGGATATTCTAACAAAATAATAAAGAACAAAATTAGGTCAGGCGAAATTCACACCGATAGGATATTCCAACAGAATAATAAATAATGGAACCAGGTCCGTGTAAACGTACAGATAGGATATTCCGACAGAATAATAATTAATGGAACCATGTTCAGTGTAAAATGCACAGACAGGATTTCCGACAGAATAGTAAAGAATGGAATAATAGAAGAATTTCACCATGTATGCAGTATTTTGCATATACAGGTTATTCCAACATAATAATAAAGAATGGAATAACAGAAAAAGTTCACCATATATGCGGTACTTCGCATAAACAGATTATTTCAACATAATAATAAAGAATGGAATAACAGAAGTTCTCTTCATGAATACAAAAGAAATAACACCCCTTACAGGTACAACAAATAATATCCCTTACCTTAGAATAAAAATTTGATCTTTTCGAATAGAAATGTAGCAGACTTCTCTTCTTCTTTCTCTCTATAATTTCTCTCTATAATAATTGCTCTATAGCTTTTGTGAATTGGTGAGAAATGAAGGAAGAATGAGCTTCTATTTATAGGAAAATACAGTTTTGATAATTGCACGTTTTGGGGATCGAAATATTACAGTACAATACCTCCAACTTTTCTTTCATTTTTAATTCAGTCATCCAAGTATTATCAAACTTGCACCACCTCCCCTAATAGTAAATCATGTGAATCAATAGTAAGTAACGTGACTCAATAGTTCTAAACATGTGAAAAAAATTAATTACAGTATAGTCTATTTCTACTAATTTCATCGTTCCGGACTCAAATATCACGTTCGCGTCTCCAAATTCAACTCCAAACTCAAATTCAATTATAATAACATTCATCATTAATATCATAACTCACAATATTTAACAACCAAGTCATTCCCAGGAAAGAGGGGGCTTTCCAATAAGGATTTCTCCCTATTGGCGCACAATTAGGTGACCAAACCTCTCCTTGACAGAACTTCTAGACATTGTAAATATTGCAATTTAATAATATGAATAACATTGTCGTCTCAATTATTAATTTAATAATATATCATATAATACAGATGATATTGTGACAATAATCGAATCAATAATATGAGAGATATGATGCAACAATTACTATAGCAATAATTGAGTATAACCGAAAGTGACTTCTCACGTAAGCATCAATAATCAATACCGGTGCTACTACTTAACCACGCCAGACATCGTACTTTTTTTACTACCGGTAGTTCAACAGTTTTAACGGTAAAACTTCCGTAGATTATTTTCATAAAAATATTTTTGTTGTTTTCTCAATTCGACAATAATTCCGTTGTAGGGGTCCACTAATGATTGTGCGATCGTCACGAATATTCCCCAAACCAATCGAATATTATATAACAACTTGCGTGCTTTTGTAAAATTTATAAATATTACCCACAACTATAACGTTATCTCAAATCCACACCAAAATTTTGAAAAAAATATTTTGAGAAAATTAAATCTTTATTCTTAAAATCTGGGTCTCACAATTTGCATACACTCTTTGGTTCGAGCCGAGAACAGATGCTTTGACAATCTGTTTAGCCCAAACACAGAATTTACCCACGAAATTGATTCTAAACACTCATGTATCAGTTTAAACATGCTCTTAAGGCCATATAACAACTATATAAACATTTCCCATTCTAATTAACATCCAATCCTACAAAATCAAAAATTTGAATTTCAAGAACTCAAGAACTCTATTTACAGAAAATGAAATTGGAAAGCATGGAATAGAGTTATACCTCTGCAATATGAATGAACTTGCTACTAGTTGAACTCTTAAGCTCTTAGAACACTTGTATGCTCTCAATCTTACACCAAGCAATTCTCAGACAACTTCAAGCAACATCAACTGATAAACATGGCTGCTATTTATAGAAGAAGTTTGGACTGGGCATTGGTGTTACACAAGATGGAAATCCATGGTGTAATGGAATAGAACAATGGTTGCTCAAGGGTTGGCCAACCACCCTCAAGTTTAGTCATCATCTCCTACAACTAGCCTTTTGAAGAATACGTATTCTAGTTTGGAGTTACTATTCACTGTACTTGGTGACACTAATTATGGGACAAGAGAGAAAATCCCAACATTTCAGGTTATCTAGGCTTGGTTTGGTCTACTTAATTCCCACAATGAATTCTTAATGTACAATTGTTACCATATTAGGAATATAGGGATTAATTATACACTCACATCATATAGTCCATGTACATTAAATATACGCAATAAAATAATGCAGTCAAGTATTGTCCGAGTAGTTCCATAATTAAATCTACCACTCATATAACTATATAATAACCTTATTATATTAATAACTTATTTATTTATGTTAAATAAATAAATTTAGTCCTTCCCTTGATTAATTACCACTTAATATACTATAGTTTCATATAACTTAATATATAGTCACATAAATGCCATAATGCACTATATAGTATAGTTGTATTATTGCTCCTATGCACATAACTATCCATATAATATTATTATATTACTAACTTACTTATTTTCGTCAAGTAAATAATTTATTCACTTCCTTGATTAATTAACATCAACATTAATTAATCCAATCATCATGTATTTATGGAATCCCATAATCATTATTTATCTATATAATTCTTATTATACTTTTATAGTTATATTTCAAACCATAATAATCACATATTATTAATTAATTACCAAGTAATCAATATTCCACCACAATTAATTAATATTAATTAATGGTTTAACAATTCCATAACATACTTTATTTCATGGTTCATCAATGTCACACAAATCATATAATTGTTTAATTTAATTTTTAAAGTAGAAAATTTAATTTTTCTCAATCCATTGGCTCGATTCTTGATTTATCTTCTTTGAGACGACCTTGTTTTCAGTGTACTCTGATAGTGCCAAGACTGGTTTAGCTTAAGCCAGTGTCAACTTTCATTGCTAAACTCGTTTTATACGACATGAATTAATGTCCACAAGAGTAATATTACAAGTCCACGAGCATATTGATTACATATATGAAATCACATGATCAACGCTATTAATTTTTTAGATTCTCGTTTTAATTTGCTTAACGGATTTCTTCATTTTGCACTATGCCACACAAGGCATTTCACAATTCTCATTGTCAATTCACACTTCTTAATACGCATCGATCAAATACGAATCACTTGATTTAACCGACTCACAAAATAATAACACTTATATTCACAGAAATATTATTTCCATTTATATATTCATTTAATAATACTTGGAAATTCTCGGGTATTACAATATGTGTACCCTAAAAGATGGGAGTAAATAAATATGTGTTATTAAAATATTTATTTCAATACCAATGTGTAAGTAAATAGTAAAATGAGATATTAAGTTATTAGTGAGCAATTAAATTAAGTCCACACATGTTTTAAAGATTAAAATATGTGGACTAATGTATATGGACTATATGATGTGAGTACATAAATAATCCCTAACTTTACTTGGTGTAGTAGCAATAACACATTAAAATTACATTTTTAGAATTTAAGGAACCAAACTAAGCTTCAGCTGCTGAGTTATAAGCTTGTCCCAAAATCAGTGTCACCCATTAATATTAAACAACCATGTAATAGGCCATTGGCCTATCCTATTTCTCCATTGCTTAACCACCAAGACTTGCACAGTGACTATGAAGGCTAGGTGATCATGGGCTAGAAGGATGGCTGATGGTGGGTGGTTGAACAACCCACTGTAAACTATTGTGTTCTTCTTCTACACTTTGGTTTTAACTTCCATATAAAACCTTTAGCCATCCAATCATCCTTCTATAAATAGAGTCCCCTTCTTCTTTTTCCCATTTTTTGAAATGTCTGAGAATTGGAGAGCAATCAGAGGTTTGAAGAGCTATAGTTAGTATATTCAAGCATCAAGAGGTAATAATTCTAAGTTACATGCTCTTGATTTCCTAAGTTTGCACTTTCTTAGTAATATCATGAAAAAGTCACTTTTGAGTAACAAATTTGATGGCTAAAACTTGTTATAATCCATGAATTGTTGCTTCCTACTGATAATATAGTCAAATGTGAAAACAACGGAAGTTAAACAAACCAATTTGGTTGAGAAACAAATTTGTAGTGAACGAATTCACTAAATTTTCAAAACATGAACAATTAGTATGAACATGAGTTGTAAATTCATATTTGGGTTAGTTAATGCTTATGTTAGTTGATGGGTACTTGGTATGTTGTAATTTTATGAGTTACAACCCCATAGAATCGAAAATGAACTAATTTGGATGAGTATAACTCATGTTATGATAATTGGAAGAAGTTTTGGTCTATGAAATCGCGAGGAACAGAGCCTAAGGGGCTGTTACGTGACTGGAGTCACATTGCTGCTTACCCCAAGGTTAATTAGGCGCAGCATTTACCGGGACATCGATGTCTTGTGTACTCATGTGACCCATTTGTAGTAAATTAGGCATAACATTTTCATACGAACTCCGATTTAGATGATTCAAGATGATCCGGAACGAGGACAAATACACCTACAACTTTTGTTCTTAAGTGTTTCAATTTGAGGTCATTCGGAAGGGTCAAAATAGTCATCTTTGTGACTGTTATGTATTCGAAGGCGACCAGAGGGCGTCGAGTGAGCACATACACAAGTATAGTGCTCCCAACAATGGAATATGTTATTCTAAATGATGTAACATAAAAATGCATGATATTATGCATGACACATAAGATTTCCTTGCTCATAATATAAAGAATTAACATGACTTAGTATATATTTTGAAAAGAAACTTAAAGCTTTTGAAAACAAACCTTATGGAACCTTATGTTCTATAAGTTCTGAACTTAGTGGTTTATAAACATGATTGAGTTCAAATGTAAATGAGAATGATATGGTGTTTGTAGTGTCTTTGTTCATGATTAAACTTGTTAGACCTTGTGATTAGAGAAATTTCAAGAAAAACGTGGTATAATAAGCTAATGGACATGAATGCTATAAGATATAGTTTCTGAACTTGAAAAGATTTTAACATAACTTAATTACTTATGATAAGAGTTTAAAAGTTGACTTATATGTGCTATACTACATCATTCATGATAAAATGATTTCAAAGGCAAACTCCATTATCTTTTGTAAAATAAGTATTAAAATATGAAGTGGTTATATTTTGACCTAGAGAGAAACATGTACAAATATGACATATGATTCGAAGTTACCTTTCATGATTAGGTTGTCATGACATGGATTTGAAGAAAAGAAACTTAGAGATGTTGAAAACATTATTCATGAGCATTGTGTGGTCTAAACTTCTGAACTTGTAGGATGACATACCAGTAACTTTTGGGTCTTTAAACATGGCCTATATGTGCAAACATGATAGGACTTTTATGCCTCTAGGCATGATGGGTACGCGTACACTACTAGATAGACGTAATATGAACTATGCATGCCTTAAAGTAAGATTCCAAGTGATAAGCCATACTAGACATATGATTACATGAAAGCATGTGTATTGAAAGTTGTTTAACCTTATTGGTGGTCATATAGTTAGACCCTTGTTGCATGAGCTTACTTAGCCGTGAAATAAATGGTAATAAAGCTATAAAGTGTAAAACAACTTAAGGTAAATACAAGAGGCACCAAACTTGGGCTAAGACCTCATAACATGTGGGTAAGATATATGTTAACAATTATCCATGCTAAGAACCAAGATGAAACCAGAAAATACTCAACATTGGTCTGGCCAGGGGACGACGCAGCTGCGCCCATCCCAGGCCAAATTGCAGCGCAGCTGCGCCACAGGTCAATGATGCCTTATTATTTTAACTTTGAATACAGACCTTAAAGCATATAGGTATGAATGTCTAAAGCTATAATACTTAACATAAATGATGTTTTAAGCATAAGAGTATGTAATGGTTATATAAAACACAGAGTTGTTAAATTTTTATTAAGGTTTGTAAAATACAAGAACTTTATGAATCATGCATATATGAGTTTGAAATGTGTAACAAATACATAGCGAGTCAAGTGTGTAATAGATATATATGAATGTTGATGTAACGTACGAGTGGTTAAGGTATACCTATACATACCTAGCTATTATAAGACTATGATGAGAAAGTGAAGTGTAGGTTTTACAAACCTAGTTAGGAAATAATGTAACATTATTATTATATTAAGAATGTATGAAATATATTACTAATGGATGTGAATCCATGATTATATAACTGTGTAGGAATACACGAAGTGCAGACAAGCTTTAAGCACTTAAGTCGTAGTTGATAAACTACGAATCAGGCAAGTCTTTCAGTTTCTATTTGTTATATGAATTCGATAACTGTTAGTTGAACTATATTATGCTATGTAAATGTTCATGTATATATATAAAATGCATATGAGATATGTATGAAATGTGAAAGTTGATATTTGATGATATGCTTATGTTAGCAAATCTCTATGCCTGTTATGTGTGAAGTAACATGCGTAGTAAATATTAATTGATTATGAATGCATGAACGAAATATGTTATTATATGTTATGTGTTGCATGAAAACTGTTAGAATTGCTGGGTTGTCGAGCACACTCTTGCAAATAACCACTTTTACAGGTTAAGGATACATGGTAAATGTTACATGCTACTTGATTGATAAAGTTCAAAAGTATCGAAGGAGATTGATTTATTATTTAACTAGATGCTCTTGAACTATGTTTAAATTCTAGTAGATGTACATGATAGTAGTTTATAATGTGTAATACATGTTAAGTTGTACTATGTGATACATAGAGAAATTCTAATCGAGATGTAAATATTTATACGAAAATTGAATAAAGTGAATCATAGAATAATTTGATTCAGGAATTTGTAATTGATTCAAGTTAAGACATCAATAAAAGATTTATTTTTAAAGGAGATTGAAAAAGTTTAAATTATTCCGTATATTTGTATAACATCGAATGTGATGTAAAACAGGAACAGTAAATGACCAAGATTAGAAACTTATTAAAGTTTGGGGTCATTACACAGATCCTAGAAATGGAAAGAATTTATATTCTAAATTGTAATAAGTAAAGTTATATTCATTAAGTTATGAATAAAAGATATAAATAGTTTGATGATAGTAGTATAATGGCAGACCAAATCCGAGATTCAAAGGGACCTAGATTTGGGGGCGTCACATGGGTTGCCCCATGGGTCATCCTTACCCATTGGATTCTAAGTTTGGGCTTTAAGTTCAATTAGCTTAACTTGTACTTTGGGCTTGTATTAAACCAATATTGGCTTGTTCATTAATTCACATTGGACTTAACCATTCCTACCATTGGGCTTGCATAATTTCAATTGGACTTTACAACTTCCTACACAATCCTACAAGTCCATTACATATGGCTTAAAGCCTTAGTAAGTATTGTCTACGTATTATTTTCATATTCTAACTCGTATATTTATTCATCATATACGACATACCATCATTCATACATACTTGTATAATACCTCATATCATACTCGTATTCATTACCTCGTACAATACTTACATATCATACGATCATCGTTTAACTCCTTAACTCTTTACTTTTCCTAACGTTCTCAAATTAGTCCATAGGCGAAAAATTGCGTTTGCCATACGTGAATTATTATTACATAATCCATCTAACCTCGATATTCTATCGTTACGTATTTCTCGGAAGTTCAAAAATAATTCCCGAGCAGAAATCAGTGAATAGTATTTTTTGGAAAATTTCTCAGAAAACTTTTATTTTCGTCTTGGAAATTCAAAAACTTTAATTCCTTCACGTAGTCAAAATATTACGACATTCCGACATCTCTAGGTTATAGAATGACATTCATCTTACTAACACATAATAATAACAAATAATATAATTTTATTCATTATTTAATTAAATAAAATTATTTTACAATAAATCCGAATTTCTCGGTCGTTACATAGACTAATCTTAAGAGTTTGATTGATTTGTTTACAAGTCTTTTGATATAGTATTGTTAACGCTATCCTATGCCAATTATTTTGTATGAATTCAAAGGTATGCTTTTGTATGAACAAACAAATGTATTTTACATCGATTATTCGATGAGCACGTGAGGTTGCCAAAACTTAAACGTAGATACGTTTAACGGATGAGTGTTGATCAACATAGAGTACTATAGGCTGATCACCTAGAAGTGCTCGCAAGATATATTGGACTTACAGACTTAGTGTCGGGTTGTCCTTTTAAATGAATGAAAACCAAAAGAGAATGTTCATGGTCTTTTGACCTACTCAGAATTCCTAGGTTACAATAAGTGCTCTAGAATTGTTTTATGAAATGAAAAGTGCTATTTTACTGTTTCATTGTACTTCATAACTACTTGTTCAGTTGATGAAGAATAATCATATAATTCTCGACGTGGTACTTGTGTTATATATTTCTAGACTTGTTGAGCTAGTTATGCTCACTTCTTGCTTGAATTATATGATTGCAGCTAAGGCCGAGCGAACCGAGGGTTCTAATAAAGATAAAGGCAAGGCTAAGATGGATAAGTAGATTATCTTGTAATAAACTAGTATGTTTGTATGAATTATACTATGATAAAAGAAGAATGTTTTTGGTTAACAGAACCTAGGAAAGGATTCATTACTATTGTAATAATAATGTAGTAAATACACTCATTTTGATGTTGTTTCAATGGAATGAATGTATAGTGATGAGTACCGTGTAACACCATATCCGTGGGTTAAAAGTACCCAGATTTGTGGGCATCACAAGTTGGTATCAAAACATTAGGTTATAAAACTGAAGGGGGAAGAACCTTAGGCTAATAACCTCATTAGTAACTGAGAAGTTAGAAGGATTTGAATTCAAGTAGAATGAGTTAATTAAGTATTGAGGAAACTCAGTACCGAGAGATTTAAAAGATGGAAATTAATCCTAAATAAACTAAATGTGATTTGTGCTTATATTATTGTGTATTATGTACTAATCAACATATTATGTGTTATTGTAGATGTCAGTCAATAGCTTCATGTATAGGGATATACACATGGTGAGTGAAGAGTCAATAAACCGGGTAGAGCCAGTACTAGTGCCAGTGGCGGGGGTACCAGTAGTGAACCTAGAAGAGTCTGAGCCGGAGGAGGACTATTCAAAGGGGGATGTGGAAAACTTGGGATCGGTATCATATCTTGATATAATGGTCAATATGGATGAGGATATGGAGGTAGCATCGTTTAATATGGTGGTACTTGCACTAGAGCCAACACCTCCAGACGCAACGAGGGCATTGTATCTAGCGATGGTGGCCAATCGAAATGTGCAATCTAAGACTGTGTGTAAAACCTGAGGGAGGAGGTTAGTGACCTCCATGAGGCTAAGGAGTCTGTAGAAGCAGATTTTGAGATAGAGCATGATGAGAAGGTGCTCATGAAGGATATGGCGATGGATTATAAGTTTGTGGCCAATGAGCTTCGTAAGGAACTGGGTGAGAAGAATCAGAAAATAGCACAAATGTCTTACATGAATGAGAGTGCTCACGAGGATTTCAAGTGACAATTGCTTGTTATTCGATTGAGTCAGGGCAAACTCAACACACTATTAGTCAGGATATTGTGTCAATTCTTGCGAATCAAAAGCATGAGAATGCTGTTATGCAGTATTGGAAATAGATGGAGGAAGTATAGATCGGTAAATGTTTTGTGTATATGTGTAGTGACGTAAAACCCTCTTTTGTTTAACTAAAGGGTAGTCTTTTTGTAAATCCCAATTTTGTGAATTCAATCGCGGGATAGGAATGTAATAGCTTTGGCTATGGAATCAATTTGTAATTAGTTTCAAACTATAAAGAAGCATATTAATATAATGAAGTTTTATTAAATGTGATTTGTTATGGTATGAGTTATTGTTTGTCAAATAATAACTAAGTAAGCAAATAGATAATAATGAAATTTTATTTATTTAATCAAAAAAATGCCGCCAAGAAGAAGACAACGTAATCAGGAAGCTGAATCCCATAACGATAACCAAGGGGGTCAGAACAACCCTATGCAAGAGTTCGTTAATTTTTTAACGGCTGCATTTAACTAAATCGGGGGTAGAGCACCAGCAGTACCCAGGGTAGCCAGATCGACTACCTTTAAGGAATTTAAAAGTGTAGGTCCACAAAAGTTCAAAGGAACTATGGAACCAATAGAGGCCCAGACATGGTTAAAGGAAATAGAGAAGGCATTTGTTTACTACAAACGTAGGAGAGGCGAAAAAGACTTCTTTTACGACCTACATGATGAAAGGAGAAGCCAACTTTTGGTGGGAGGCTCACCAGGGTGGGGCTAGAATAGATGCTGTCACGTGGGAATAGTTTAAGAAGGTTTTCTTCGAGAACTATTTTCCTACAAGTATACAGGGGAGAATGGAGATTAAGTTCTTGGAACTTAAACAAGGGGACATGACGGCTCCCCAGTACGTGACCAAATTCAATGAATTGACAAGATTTGCTCCACATCAAGTGGACACTGAGGAGAGGAAGGCTCATAGGTTTGAGCAGGGACTGAAACCCTGGCTCTATATTAGGATTTCTGTATTCTAGAGTGCTTCGTATGGAACCATTCTGGAAAAAGCAATTATTGCTGAGGGTGGTTGTGAGGCTTTGAGCCAATACCACAAAGAGAGAAAGAATAAGAGCAAAGGAGAAGGAGGATCCAAAGCGGAGGGAGCTAGTGGCAGTAGAAATATGCCCAAGAGGAAGATTTTTAACTTTGGGAATACTGGAGTAAAACAAGGGGATCCTAAGCGAAGGATCAAAGCATGCAAGACATGCAGAAAGGCTCATCTAGGAGTCTGCCTAAAGGGGAAGTCAGTTTGTTATAACTTTGGGCAGGAGGGTAATATATCACCTAATTATCCTAATCATAAGAAGAACCAGGGCTGTTTTGTATGTGCGTTGATGGATCACATGGCAAGAAATTGCCCAAAGAAGTGGTCAGAGGGTAGCAAGGGTACTGGTAGTGGTAAGTTAGCCATTACTAGTGTGATGCCTCCAAAATAGGTATACATCACCCATCTTGAGTCGCCAAATACATGGTACAAAATTCAAATACAACTTAATTATATAACAGTCGTGTAAAATACGACAAAACATATGCTGTGAGTTTTAATACAAATATTGTCATCTAGACAATATCCACACTTAATTGAGTCCTCATTACATTTATTATCACACTATTTAACAGAATAGTGAGGAATACTAATGCTATTATCTGGACCATCACTCCGTTCCCCGACTAGTCCCTGCTACGTTCTTATTTCCTGAAGAGGACAATGAAAGTAAAAGGGTGAGCTCAACTAGCCCAGTAAGAAATATTATGACTAAGATAATACATAATAAATTATCGTTAGCCTTCAACAGTGTTAAACTGATACAATATAACAAACATCACGTTTAATTGCAGCGGAACAAGCAATCCATTAAAAGAGTCAAGTAGAAAATAAAATCTACTATCTTTTATGATTTAAAAAAGTTTTTTCATCACTTTTATCATTTGAGACTCGACAATAAATAATCCACATCATCCTCTATGACTATGACCAATGATATTCATTGGTATCACGACCATAAATTATCCAAGCACTACGGGCGAGGATATTCGTGTATTCATCAATGGTCATGATCATGCCAACAAATTGTCGGTCAATGCACTACGGGCCAATGAGGACTTTACCACATCATTTGTAACATTACTATTCGTGATTACACGAATAATCCACGGTCATAATCATACCAAGTCCATCTATGCACTACATGCCACAGATGACTTCCAACATAATATAAACATGAGGATGATGACAATGATATAAGAATTCAATAAAACAAGTTCAAGAATTAATTTATCCAGGAACCAATAACGTCCAATTTGTCAACATGATACTTCTTTGTAGAGTAAAATTAAAGAATGCTCAGAAGAATATTTCCATGAAAAGATACTGGATGAAGCGCAAATATCAAGGATATTCCACTAATTTCATTGAGTATAGATGTTAAAACTTTAACCAACTGAGTATAATAAAGAATGGAATAACAAAAGAAATCATCAGGCATGCGATAGACCGCACAGATAGGTTATTCCAACAAAATACTAAATAACGGAACCAGGTCATGCGTAAATGCATAGACAGGATATTCCAACAGAATAATAAATAATGGAACCAGGTCAGGCGAAATTCGCAACGACATGATGTTCCAATAGAATAATAAATAACGGAACCAGGTCATGCGTAAACGCATAGACAGGATGTTCCAACAGAATAATAAAGAATGGAATAATAGAAGAATTTCACCATTTATGCGGTATTGGCATGAGGCAAAGTTATTCCACATAATTATAAAGAATGGAATAACGTAAGAATTTCACCAAGTATAGGGTAGTCCGCGTGATCTGAGTTATCCCAATGAAATAATAAAGAATGGAATAACGAAGTTCTCTTCATGAATATGAAAGAAATAATACCCTTACCTTAGAACAAACTAGATATAGGAGTAGTGAAGTAGCGAGAATATTTTTCTTCTTTCTCTATAGTTTCTCTCTCTAGAGTTTCAATTGAATTAAGTAAGAAATAATGAAGGAATGAGCTTCTATTTATAGAGAATGGACCTGAATAGTAACTAATTCTGAATGGTCCAGTTAATTTACTTTTAAACGAATGTAAATCCAGTTGGTTTACTATAAAATATTCTAATAAAACAAAATCTTTTAAATAAAATATAATATATTTTATTTATAATCTAATAAAACGAATAACTTTATAAAAGTATTACATTTTATATAAAAAGATTTTACTATGCAAACACTATGCATTATAAAATATAATATATTCTATTTATAGTCTAATAAAACGAATAACTTTATAAAAGTATTCTGTTTTATATAAAAAGATTTTACTATGCAAAACACTATGCATAATAGAATATAATATATTCTATTTATAGTCTAATAAAACGAATAACTTTATAAAAGTATTACATTTTATATAAAAAAATTTTCCATTTTATTACATTAATAATACTAATAAAACAAAACTTCATCATCATTATTATAATTCTCACTATTAATCGATCAAGTCGTTCCCAGGAAAGAGGGGGCTTTCCAATAAGGATTTCTCCCTATTGGCGCATAATTAGGTGACCAAACCTCTCCTTGGTAGAACTTCTAGACATCGTTAATATTGCAAATAATAATATTAATAACTCTGTCATCTCAATTATTGATTTAATAATATAAAAAATATCGAAAATAATTGAATCAAATAACGTGAGATACTATACAACAATTACTGAAGCAATAATTGAACAAAACTGAGTGACTTCTCACGTAAGCATCAATAATCAATACCGTGTGCTACTATGAAACCACGCGTATTCCTGTACTTTTAACATCGGGTGTTTCTGTGAGAGCCCCGAATCCGGGCCCCAAATCACCGCGGATCTGGTTCACTCATTCTACTACTATTGCGGAAGATATAAACATAAATTGTTTATACATTAAACATTATACACTATCCCAAGGTCGAGTAACCATAACTTATACACATTTCATAACTTATCTAACACATGACCTCATTATCATACAAGACTATTACAAAACTAATCGCGCACATTAACTTTAAGCTGGAACTGTCTTTAACTTTCCTTGTATCCGACACATTCACCTTAATCTGCAATGTTTTATCATGATATAACAAGGGTGAGCATGAAAGTTGCCCATCAAGTTTAAATACAAGTTAAGGATATATCATGATTGAAAGAGTGTGAATAAGAAGCTGGCTATAATTCGCAATGTAGTTGTGAATTAGCATGAACAAAAACTTTTGACTGAACAAGTATTACATATGAACAATATATATCCTACCAACCTGATGCTGAGGTGATTAGCCTTTCATACCTGACTTATACATGCAATATATACAGAGTACAATTCAACATGGCAATCAGCAATGATTAACCATATGCATATCTGAATAAAACACTCTTAGTAGAGTTAAGTAGAACTTGCCTGAACCGTTGATTACTGATATGAAATATAACTTAGCTTATCCGAAGACCTAATACAGATAATATCGATCTCCAAATATTAGAATAATATCATCACAGTATAAAATAACATAAACACATTACCACATAATCCTATCAGTCTATACAACACATGAAACTTTATATCAGGTGAAACTATTTCAGTCTGACTTGAAACCGACATACGCTTCTAACATCCCGACTTGCCTAATTCCATTAATACTGAAGTTTAAGTTTAATTAAACTATGCTTAAACACTTAACAATTATCACAGATAATTTTCTTATTAGTCAAAACAATTTTAATAGGCTTATAATAAATTTTCAAGTAATTATTATCATTTATCATGATTTTCTAATCATTAACACCGTATTTAAATGAATTAAATACCACAATATTCTAATATCATTAATATTATTTAATAATAACCATTAATGAATTACATGCCACAATATTATTTCATATTCATAATATCTCAAAGTATTTTCAATACTTTATTACTTCTTTAAATGTTTTTTTAAAGTAATTCAAAACATTAATCAATAAGCGATATTTAATGTAAATACCACATTATTCCTTGATCATTAATATTTATTAAATGTTAAATATTAATGAAAATCATAACATAATATTGTAATATAATTATAACATCACAAAGTATTTTCAATACCTTAAAATCATATTTATATGATTTTTAAACATAAATCCATTATCCGATAATTGTTAAAAATGTTAATATTTTCATGCCAAAATATCAAAAGTTATATTTTATAACTTAAAATATTTTTATAACACTTAAATCATTTTTATATGATTTTTAAAGCATTAAACCTATTTTTTTACATAATTTATTTAATACAATTATTAAATAAATTTATTATCACAATATTAATCTATACCTTCATTTAAATATTAATTAAATAGTAATTAATTAATTACCTTTAGTTATTATTTAATTAATAAATAATAGCCAATTAGTACTAATCATTATTTAATGGTAATTAGATAATGAATAATCAAATTATTGTTTGTCTTTAATTATTATTTAATAATAATTAATTAATTTCTTTTCCTTGAATAGTAAATAATTAATTTATTTACTTCCTTAGTCTTTAATTATTCCTTATTATTATTTAAAGAATAATTAATTAATTTTAGTCCTTATTTATTATTTAATATTAATTAAATAATAAAATTTAATTCATCTCATAAATCTTTAATTATTCTTTCTTATTAGAGTTAAGAATAATCAATTATTACTTAGTCTTTATTCATTAATAAATAATTATAACCTTTTATGTTAATGTAATTAGGTAATTACATTATTATTACATAACATTACTTAGCCATTCTTTAATCATCACTTAATATTAATAAAATAATAATTAATCAATTGTTAATCTCTAGTTATTATTTAATCATAATTAAATAATAACTTTATTAACACTAATCTTACTTAATTATCATTTAATATTACTTAAATAATAATTAAATAGCTAATTATATTTAATATTGGATGTAATAAATTTTCTAACCATTTAATGGTTTTAAGAATTATTTTTAATAATTATTCAATTTCACTAAATTACGAAAATGCCACTTACGCCCAAAATTTCCAGATTTGGCATTCTTTACGGAAACGCTTGTAAAATGAAATGTACAACTCGGAATTAAGTTCCGTCGGAGGTGTTGGATTCGTATTTTCTTAAAATACAATTTTCATTTATCAAACACCAAATTTTGGTTCTGTTTTGGTCACAGAAAACAGTCCAGAAGTGGCTGGTCAGTTTTAGTTTTCTAGCTTGACCCTATTGTACTAAAACAACCATAACTTTTTCGTTTTAAAATGTTTTTGAGCGATTCTTGAGCCCACACGAAGCTAACTTCTGGGACTACAACTTTTGTTCTTGGACCATCTTCAAATTCTAAACAAAGAATTCCAGAAATTCCGTGTAAAGTGACTGACCCGAGTTAGTTTGACAGTTTTGACGCGACTACTTTGAACGGTCATAACTCTTTGCTCAAGTCGGAATTAATCCGCTCGGAGTCTATGGAAAGCTTATACAAGTGTACTACAAACATATCAAAAGTCCAGAATTTTTAGACCATCCTAACAAATCCGGAATTTTCTGTTTAGGGGCTGCAGTCCACTAGATTATTTTTAAAAAGCTGCTTTTGGTTCTTCTTCTTTGTTCAAGCTCATCAACCTTAAAAATGGCAAGATCTAACCATAAAATATCATATATCATGTAGACCTACCCTCATATGATTCAAAATCATAAGTTCAACAATTGGTCAACCATAACAAAACACATAAACTAACTAGAGTTTTGAGTTTAAGAAATTTTTCATACCTTTAGCTATAATCCTCTAGCTTGTGATGGCTCTCTTCCTTTGCTTTTCAAAGTAGGAGATTAAGTTATTGGACATCAAAGGATCCTCTCTTCTCCCTCCATGGGAATGACCGAACATCACCCCTTCCTCTCTCTCTCTTGGTTTTAACTTGCTAGCTCTCTTGGAAATAATAAAATGAGAGAGAATAACTTTTGTGACTTTTTTTTTTTTTTATCAATCAAGCAAATCCACACTCTTTTTCTCTCTTACTCCATCCGGCCATATGCCTTACTTTTCTCCCACTAATCCTCTTCTTATGTTTCTTGTAACCTTAGATTGCTTGTAAGTATGAACAAAAATGTTGGTGAAATAATAGGATGACACATAAGAAGATTTGGTAGGAGTGGGTGACCAACTAAAATAATTTGCATGCTCCTCTTCCTTCTCTCTTCCCCATCCGGCCAAGTGGCCCTTTATTGTCCAAGTCTTGCTTCACTTTTTAATGAATATCTAATGTCTCCAATGACTAAAGTAACCCTCACCCCTTGGGTTAAAAATTGGGCTTTTCCTATAATGTTTTGGGCTTGCAAAATTAATCTATTGGACATAAAAATTTAATTCTTTGGGCCATGTAATTCAATCATAGTCCAACACTTTTAATAATATCAAATGTCCATCATGCCCTTCCTTCAATTGGGCTCTAAGTTGGGGCCACCCTTAAATCTTTTGGGCTTATCAATAAAAATATTTGGGCCATTCAATTAATGTATTGCTTGGGCCTCTAACTAATTTCATTGGCCAACACTTGGGCTATAAAATATACATAGTCCAATACCTTAATTCTTATCCAACCCAATTCATTTAATTAGGGTTTTTACTTCCTCAATTATAACACAAATCCTTACTCATGCCCACTTATTTCTTTAACCCAATTAGACTTGCTATAATTAGGTTATAAAATTAATCATTTGAGATATATAAAATAAATCTCTTAAAATTATAAATAATAATATTCTCCCATACCATAACCTATTAGGTTATTTAATTATCACACATAACTTTTAACCCTTAGGGTTTATTACTTATAAGGATTCCCAAATAAGGGTTTAAATTCTAAACCTGAAATTAGGGGTTTCAACATATCGCTAGAGTTTTCTAACTTAATCACCATATTTATATCATGAATTTAGGGTTTCGGATTCCCGGAACTGAAACTAGGGTTTCAGAACCTATTTCTAGGGTTTCTTATCAGACGTTAGGTTTTTCTAACTGAACGTTGGCGTTCTTAGTATATGCTTAGGGTTTTGACACTGATAAAATTTATCTGGTCAACCCATGACCCTTAACCACTTTCAGAACACATATAACACCATATACTCGTAATATAACAAATTTCACGTAACTTAATCACATATACACTTAATCTCGAATAATTCACTAAATCCTTCACGAATTTTGAAATCCTCAAAATTCCATCCCAATAACATCAAACGCATACACTTATTTTCTGTCTAGGTCTAATATTTGACCTTAAATCAATCATTTAAGATTTTAATAAATTGTCTAAATTCTCGGGTTGTCACAGTTTCAACAGTTAACGGTAAAACTTCCACTGTTATTTTCATAAAAAAAATTTGTCGTTTATTCAATCCGACAATAATTACATTAGGGGTCCATCAATGATTGTGCGGCAGTATTTAATATTATTCTCGTTAAAACGAATATTCCCCGACCAATCAAATATTATATAACAACTTGCGTACTTTACAAAATTTATAAATATTACCCACAACTATAACATTATATGAAATTCATTCCATAATATTTAAAAATGATATTTATAGAAAAATCATCTTTATTAGAAAAAGTTGGGGTCTTACAACTGGACCAACACCATCGACTGGTAGACCCACGGCCCGTAATTTTAATACGACTGTCCAAGATGCAGTTGCATCAGCGGATGTAGTAGCAGGTATCATTCCAGTTAATGAAATAAATGCTTATGTGCTGTTTGATTCGGGTGCTACTTGTTCTTTTATAGCATGTGAATTTGCTAAGCGATTAGGTTTATTCTCGGAAAGATTAGAAATACCTTTAAACGCTAAGGTAGCAAATGAAGAGATAATTCCCATTGAACACATTTATAGGAATTGTTGCGTAGATATTAGGGGTAACAAATTATCGGTAGATTTAATACCGATAAGGTTGAGAGAATTTGATGTAATTCTCGGTATGGATTGGTTGATTAACCATAAAGCTATAATAGATTGTTATAAGAAAAGTGTGAACCTTTGCTTTCTAAGAAAACCAAGGTAGTGTTCTACGGTAGTAAATCACCAGGACGCTCTTGTTGTCTAACCATGACACAAGCTAGGAAGATGTTGAGGAAGGGTTGTATAGGATACATGTGCCGTGTTGTGGATACCCAGAGAGTGGAAGCATCATTGGATTAGATACCTATAGTACAAGAGTTCGCGGATGTATTTCCAGATGAGTTAATAGGTTTTCCGCCAGATAAGGAAGTCGAATTTGTGATTGATGTGTTACCGGGTACGACACCAGTTTTTAGGGCACCATATAGGATGGCGCCAGTAGAGATGAAGGAGTTAATGGTTTAATTACAAGAACTATTAGACAGGAAGTACATTCAACCAAGTGTGTCTCCGTGGGGAGCACCGATATTGTTTGTAAAGAAGAAGGATGGGTCGTTACGACTTTGTATCGACTATTGAGAGTTAAACAAGTTAACAATTAAGATTAAATACCCATTGCCCATGATCGATGATCTATTTGATCATTTAAAAGGGGCAAAGATTTTTTATAAGATAGATTTACGTACGGGGTACCATCAGTTGAAAGTAAGGAAGGAGGATGTACCTAAGATGGCGTTCAGAACAGATGAGAACGTTTAGAGAGGATGTACAACGGCGTTTATTTGGCGTTTAGAACACATGAGAACGTTCAGAACCATCGATTCGAGTTACTATTCTTCCTTACGGCATTTAGGGACATGAGAACGTTAATAAGCCATAAGGAAGAATAGTAACTCGAATCGAGTTTTATTAATGAAATAAATTTGGTTAAGTTATAGATGAGAAAGAAGTTTGTAAAAATAATGTGATTAGATTATTTGGTGGCTAATTTCAGTGTGTTATATGAATATATCATGTAGAGACTGTAAAGATTAAGAACAATTGAATATTAATTGAAGACGCTTGAAGGCAAGTTTTCCTAACGTTTGTCTAACCTTCGTGTTAGCCAAGTTTTCTGTGATTCATGTTATAAGATTCATGAATTGTTTTATGAAAGAGTCGATGCCAATTTTAACTCGGCTAGACTAATCTTAAGGGTTTGATTGATTTGTTTACAAGTCTTTCGATATAGTATTGTTAACGTTATCCTATGCAAATTGTTTGGTACGGATCCAAAGGTAAGCTTGTGTATGAACAAACAAATGTATTTTACATCGATTATTCGATGGGCACGTGAGGTTGCCAAAACTTAAATGTAGATACGTTTAACGGATGAGTGTTGATCAACATAGAGTACTATAGGCTGATCACCTAGAAGTGCTCGTAAGATATATTGGACTTACGAACTTAGTGCCGGGTTATCCTTTTTCATGAATAAAAACCAAAAGAGAATGTTCATGGTCTTTTGGCCTACATAAAATTCCTAGATTACTATAAGTACTCTAGAATTGTTTTATGAAATGAAAAGTGCTATTTTACTATTTCATTGTACTTCATAACTACTTGTTCAGTTGATGAAGAATAATTGTATAATTCTCGATATGGTACTGTTGTTATATATTGCTAGACTTGTTGAGCCAGTTATGCTCACTTCTTGCTTGAATTATATGATTGCAGCTAAGGCCGAGTGAACCGAGGGTTCTAATAAAGATAAAGGCAAGGCTAAGATGGATAACTAGATTATCCTGTAATAGACTAGTATGTTTGTATGAATTATACTATGATAAATGAAGAATGTTTTTGGTTAACAGAACCTGGGAAAGGATTCATTATTATTGTAATAAGAATGTAGTAAATACACTCATTTTGATGTTGTTTCAATGGAATTAATGTATAGTGATGAGTACCGTGTAACACCATATCTGTGGGTTGAAAGTACCCAACTTTGGGGGCGTCACATATGAGGCCTAACTTTCATCTGTTAGACAACATTTTTAAGTTTTTCCAAGTTTTTAAAATCTTCAATTTCGTACATCTAGATGTTATAGATCCACAATATAACAACCCAGATCACTTAATAACACAACATATAACATATTTAAACATCGAAACACCTAATCTAACAAAGCATACAAGATCAAAATTTGGGTTTAGGGTTATACCTTTCTTTGATCAATGCTTGATTCTAGGTTTCCTGATCTGATATGAGTGAACTAGGGACTTGATTTGGGTCTGGTTTACTAATGAAATTCGTGGGTTTAGAGAGAGAGGGTCTTGGTTGTGTGTTTGTGAACAAATGAGGCCAATTTATGACTTTTCTCTCTCTTAATCTATATATATCTTGATTCAATGAACATGACTGATGAAATGTGGTAAAAGTTGGCTATTTGGAGAGATTTTTAGTCACAAGGCAATCTATAGTTGGTCACCAACTCCAATTTTGATAAGATCTACAAGTTACATATTAAAGAATGTGTGAAAATGGCATTTTGATCCATTTGCTTACAATTTTAATGGCTATATTGTCATCTTGTCTCAACCCTTAGGGTTTAACCTTTAGGGTTTAACCCTTAGGTTTTGTAAATTGATTTTCTAGGATTTCTAATTATGGTTTTAAATGGAAATTAAACTTTCCAAAAATGGAAATTAGGGTTTCCTAATTACATTAGGTTTCCTAATTACTTTGAACTTGCAAATTAATGTTTAAGATTTACTAATTAGCATTAAGTCTTTCTAAACAGCGATTAAGGTTTATAACTTAGAAATTAAGGTTTCTAGTAATTAGGGTTTCTAATTAATAATTAGAGTTTTCCTAATTAGGGTTATAATTAATAACACATCTCATTTATCACCTAAAATAATTACTTAACAATTCTTAAAGTCTTATTTGAATTCCAAATTAGGGTTTGGCAACTAACATTAGGGTTTTCTAATACTACACCATAATTTTTCCACAAATTAACATTACACACATATTATACATACTTATAGCACTGCAATATAATTATTATATATTAACATTCTCATTCCTTATTCAAAATCCAAGAATTAGGGTTCTGAACCATATCCGACTTAACTTTTATTCCTAGTTAACTTAAAAAATTTAAATTGACTATCCTGCTAAATCCATATCGTACATATTCCAAAATATTATTCATGATACCAATATTAATAAAATAAAATAATAATAATGTAAATAAATAAAAATTTCGTAAAAATACAGATATAATTATTTGAAAATTCCATGTCTTTACATTCTCCCCTCCTTATAAAGATTCCGTCCCCAGAATCACCATTACCTTACACTTAAAATTAATTTTTTATCCTTAGATTTTTTTATTTATGAAAAATTGAATACTATATTCTCCCATCCTTATAAGCTTTCAGGTTACAAATTCGGAACTCAAAATCCTCCTTCAAAAATCCTTTTATTAATTGTTGGAAGAGTGCATATTGTGATTTGATGTTTAAAGTAAATGCTCATGATTATATGTAAAGTCCTTCTAGGAATGTATATAGAAGGACTTAGTGATTGATCAAATTGTTAGGTTGATCTAAGCTTTTAATGTTTATCATTCTATAAACGAATGTATAGATAAAGAGATTAAAGATGTTAGGATGATCTATAAAATGTAATAGATAGGCTTCAATAAAATTGTAGTCTATTGAGCTGATCAAGAACTTGCAGAAGCCAAGGAAGAATCGTAGAGTATCGAGGATCATAGTATGTCTACCTTGAAGGGCCTCTCCAGTGATCGTAGTGTGGTCGAGACATTTGCCTAAGCCAACTCAGAGATCGTAGTGTGGTCCAGACGCTTGCCGAAGCCAACTCAGAGTTCGCAGTGTGCTCTTGAAAATGTAGAGTGTGCAATACAAGCTAGTGAAGATTGTAGTGTGCTAGCCCTTAAGAGAAATCGTAGTGTTATCGTTTGGTTGCATTAAGCACCAAGGTGGCAAGACACCACGATAAGAATCATAGAGTATCATCTGCCTGTGTCAGAAGTTGTGGACCCTAGTCATTTGTTTAAAGATAAAATCTTAACAAATGAGGAATGGGTTACAAACGTTGAAGTAATCACCAGTCCCAATGGCATGAATATATCCTTAGTATGCAACAAAAAGACGTATTGAAGAAGCTAAGGAAAGGACCATGGGATAGAGGAAAACACCTTTTCAGGTTATAGGTGAGAAAGCAGTCTGCTATGTCAGTGAGCCAGAATACATTTCAGAAGATATGCGAAAAAGTCTCCATCAAAGTTCAGAAACATCAAATACATTAAATGCTTCAACGGATGGATTCAACAGGCAGATTTCAAAGATCACATATATGCAAGAAATCTGCAGATTAAAGAAGCAAGCAAGCAATTGAACAAAAAGAAAGAATACTCAACGTACAACTCTACAATCTGAGAAAAAGAGAAAGCTTGCACAACTACTCAGTTCTTTCGAACAAGAGCTTAACGACAACTGAGTAGCACCAACCAAGAACTCAACAAATACCAATCAACTGAAGTAAGAGTTCCAAGTCAGAAGGACTTGAAGAGTTCTAAGTGAACTGTGAAGAGCCAAGTCTGCTGGACTTGAAGAGTTCAAGAGTGAACAAAGAAGTTCCTAGACTGCTGGTCTAGAAGGAATCTGTGAGATTTGGAAAGTGTAAAAGACATCCTTAGTGGATTTCCTACTCGAGGAGTAGAAGAGTGGACTAGGAGCTTTAAGTGCTTTGAACCACTTAAAACTGTTGTGTTTATTGCATTCTTGCTATAACTGCTATAAGTGCTATAACTGTTATAACTGTCTCACTCTCATTAACTCACTATATCTACAAGGGAGATCAAACAAACCTTAATTCTGCTATGTTTAAATCATTATCAAAATTGACAAAATAAAAAGAAAAGATTTTTTTTTAATATCTATTCAACCCCCCTTTCTAGATAACTATTGTGCCTCCAGGAACTAACAATTGGTATCAGAGTAGGTTCTATTCTATAGCCTACAAAGCTTAAGTAGATCCAATGGCACACTTACCAAGTGAATCAAAGACTGGAGGAGGCAGCAAGCCACCTATGTGCAACAAAGATAAGTTCTCCAACTGGAAAGTTCGGAAGCAAGCATACATGGATTCAATAGATGAAGATCTATTTGAAACCATTCAGAATGGACCATACGTTCCTACAAAGCTTACACCAACTACAGACGATCCAAACAGAATAAAGATCAATGTCAAAGGAGAATGGATAGAAAACGAGAAGAGAGTTGTTCAACTCGATAAAAAGGCCAAGAACATCTTATTCCAATCCTTAGAAGATGATCTGTTTGAAAACGTGGTCAACAACAAAATAATAAAGGAGGTTTGGGAAGCATTGCTCATCATGCATGAAGGAGTAGAAGAAGTCAGAGAAAACAAACAATCCCTCTTGACTCAACAATATGAGATATTTGCACACGTTCAAGGAGAAAACCTCACTACCACCTATGAGAGATTTAATGTTCTGCTCAACTCTCTACGAGCCTATGGAAAGATCTATCCAAATAAAGATCTAATCATAAAATTCATGAGAACCTTACCAAGAAAGTGGAATGTCAAAACCACTACCATTAGAGAGTCGAAGAATCTACATGAAATGACTGTTCAACAACTATATGGAAACCTTCTTACATACGAACTGGAGCTGACTTAACGAGCAGAAACTCTATCTGAATGAAGAAAGAAGGATAAAGGTGTTGCTCTCAAAGCAACTGAAAAACACCTCCAAAGTCAACACTGAAGTTGACTCTAACTATGATGAAGATGATGATGAGGACTTTGCAAAGCTGGTGAAGAGACTCAAAAGGTTCATACGTCAAGGAAAAACCAGCAAGCCAAAGAAAGTCAGCAATTACAGCAGCTAGGAACAAATGAATGATCTATGCTACAATTGAAAGAAACCTGGCCACTTCATTACTAACTGCAACAAACCTCTCAGAGAAGAGCTAAAGAAGAAATCACATTCAAAGAAGGAATACAAAGGCAACAAAAGGCCTCAGAAGAAAGACAAAGGCCTTGTAGCTGGAGGATCGTGGAGTGACTCAGAAAATGACTCAACTCCAGAATCTGGAGATGATGAAGTTCCTCAAATGGCAAATCTTTGCCTAATGGCCAAGAACGCAAAGGACAAACAGAACTATAACATACATGAAGTAAGTATATATGAGGTATTTGACTTCAACTCTCCTGATGTAAACTTAAGAACTGCACTGCATGGCATAACATCTGATCTGCATCAATACATGAAATTATTTAGAGTTCTAACTAAGGACTATTCACTTCTTCAAAAGGAGAAAAAAAGTTCAAGAAGAACTGGAAACAACCCTTCTAAGTTCTGATTCTCTCCCCAAGTTTGAAGCTGAGAATAAGCTCTTAAAATAGACCAACGTGCTCAATGCAAAAAGAGAGTCAAGTCTAACCTCTAAAATTGAGGAACTAGAAAAAATAATCTCTATATGGAATAAATCTTCTTCATCCATGGACTCCCTAATCTCTAGCCAGAGAAGTATCTCTGACAGAACAGGTTTGGGCTTTGAGGAATCTGCCTCAGAGCCATGTGTGCAAAAAGTAAAGGAAACTAGCACTAGTAATACTTCAAGTTTTAGTAGAGGCATTATATTTATGAAATCCTCACAGAAGGATGAGCCAGTCAAACTCTGCTCTACTGATTCAATCCATATTCCAAGAAGTATGGGATCCCATGTTTGCCTGGGTTTCAAAAAAGAGAAGAGTAACCCATCCACTACTCACCAACCTCGAAGGATCGTAGAGTCAAGTAAGACCAACTCTACGAACCTACTGGGAAGGTACAGTAGAGGTAAGGTACACTCCTCACAAACCATGAAACACAAGGAGACATGGAAGAAGGAAAATCAGCTTAACAGAAGAATGACTAAAGATCCACAAAAAGTCCAAATGGAGGAAGAATTCTCTCACACACACAAATATGCATCAGATTAGATGTTTTGTGTGCTATAAAGTTGGCCACAAGGGTGCAAAATTCCATTTTAATTCCATGTGTATGAGACCCAAAATCAAGCAGATTTAGGTCCCCAAGGGTACTAACAAAGTAGGACCCATGCAAGTATGGGTACCAAAATGAAGGTTTAATGTTACCATAGGAAACAAGCTCCACTGTAACGACCCCAAAATTCAAAAAATTTAATTATCAACTTCGGTCGTTAATAATACGTCTAACTTCTGATTTTACATCCTTATTCGATGTTAAACTTAATAAAATGCGGAATAATTTAATTTTTTTTATCTTCTTACTTTAATTCCCTGAATCAAAACCTTTATCATCTACATGTCTTTGAATCATATATAATCCATGATTCACTTGATCAGAGTTAATATATATACTTACATATCAAATCAATATCCTTTATACACCGGACAACTCAAACTTTAACTTTATAACTCAACATAAAATATACATACATAAAACATTGAGTACATCTCATGAACCTTAATCATGGTTTAAAGAAATAACAACTTTGGCTAAAATAAGAGTCTTCGTGTATTACATTTGATTCATGTCTTTCAAGTACTACATAGTGTTACCTTCAATCCTTAACTTGAAAAATGGTTATTTGCAAGGTTGAGCTCGATAGCCCAACAAATCTAACAGTTTTCATGCATCAAATAGCACATAATAACATGCTTATCATACATCGCATAAACATTAGACTAACATAACAAACATGCTGCAGTTCATATAACAAGTATAAAGATTGAGTTCCTTACTCAATCAGCATTCATTACTCAATCAACTTAGTCATAAATTGACTTTAACATTCCATACTTTCAATATATATATAACACATCATGCTCTTTGCAATAAAGACTTAAAACAGTTAATCATCAAGTTCACATAGCAAATAGGAACTGAAAGACTTGCCTTGATCGTTGTTTTCCAATAATAGTTAACAGCTTACAGCTATCTGCACTTCACGTGCCTTACACAATTATATAATCATGCACATCAACTATTAGTCACATAGCAATGCATAATAGTTCTAATGTAAACTTTATTCTATATCTCATAACCCTTCCTATTATTAATACATAATGTTCAATTTGATTGTGTTAACTTTCGACTTATAGCTCACTATGTTTCATATTCGAAGTTCATTCAAGTGTTTAAGTCTTGCTAGGGCTACTTATTGGTTTTATATTAACACTATTTAATATATTATAATATTCATTTTATTTGATTTAAAACACATTTTACGTTCATTATCACTTATCACGACGTTTCGACGTTTATTCGTCACACGCCTAATTTGTCTCTCTTGTGTGTGCTTAGTACGCGTATACAACTTATCCAATATATCATTTATTAATGTTAAACATCATTATAATTCATAATATTCATGTTCTATAACTTATAACAACATCTATTATCGTCAACATCACTATACTTATGTATGTGCATGTCCGACGCCCTCCGATTGCCTCCGAATACGCATCAGTCACAAAGATGACCATTTTGACTACTTTTCCCGACCTTAAATTGAAACACTTAAAGAATAAAAGTTGTAGGTCTATTCTTCCTCGTTCCGGATCATCTTGAATCACCTCAATCAGAGTTGGTATGAAAACGTTATGCCTATTTTACTAAAATAGGTCAAAACAGTCACACCTGACATACTTTGGGCGCAGCTGCTCCCAATTAAGCCTTGGCACAGTGCCTCTGTGCCCCAAATGACTTAGGTCACAAATAGCACTACGTCCAATTAGCGAAAACGGGACACAAAGCTCTTGTTTCTTGCGATTTTGACCCTTTTTCTCCTACTAATCTTCATAACTTGAGTTATACACATCCAAATTAGTCCGTTTTCGATTCTATGGATTCATAATTAATAGAACTACAACATACTAGAATTCTAAAAATTTATAAAAACATTAACCATCCTAAAATTTGACCTAAAACACATGTTCATACTCTATTTTTATGTTTTAACACATTTAGCGAATTCATTCACTACAAATTCGTTTTACATCCGTTTTAGTTCATTCCAATTGGGTTGTTTTTGTTTCTTAGAGGAGAACAACAAACCACTATCAATTTACAACCTAAATCATAGGATTACACCAAATGTTTACCTCCAAAACAGACCATATAGTATGTAATAACCAAGAGCCTAATTTTTCTATCTTTTACACAACTTAAACTTGATTGGTTTGATTTTAGATATGAACAACACTAGAAATTCATTACATAATCAACACACATAGATTCTTCACCAATTCCTAAGGTCAAATAACCATAGTAATTTGTAACAATGAAATTAAGGAACAAAGATTAAGAACATAAGAATTTCTTCATACCTCTTGAACCCTCCTTAGCTTTAATCAGATGATAAAAAAGGTTGGTTCTCCTTGATTCTCCAAGGCTCTTCTCCAATTCTACAGAGAACTCCTTTTTCTCTCTCAAATTCATTCTTCTCTGCTCTATTCTTCTTTCTCATACTTGGCACAACTTAACGTATATTTATTTAGTCTATCAGTTAAAAAAACCAAGGGCTCCCATCTGTTACAAAGGCAAAGGGTCACAAGGCCATGTTTGGCTAGAACCCCTAACCTCCTTATCCATTTATTTTAATATTATTCCTATTATAAGTGACAACAAATGTCACACTTCTTTTGATTTAACCATAATCTTTATTTATCCAACACCATATTTACCTACCCAATAAAATTATAATTTTATTTAACAAATCCTCACTTCTCTAATTTAATTATTTAATTAAATTAGAATATCACCATTATACTCGCGTAATAAAATACACATAAATCCCATCAATTTTATCATACTTAAATAATTTCCATCGAATATTTATTTAATACTATAAATATTCCAACTAAAATATTTATTTTATTCGATAAATATTTAAACTATTTACAATATTGACAATCATTATTACTTTAAAATATTACACTCATATGTAATATACTACTTCCTCATTTTTTTTAAACAAATATGCTTACACTAATTCACTATTTTAATTAAGTGAATTACTCAAATTATTTATGAAATTTAATTCATAACAATTTCATTGCAATAAAGCATAATAATCGAATTATGTTATTTCATAATATAATTTTCAACTTAATTAAATTAACTAATATTATTTAGTTAATTTCCTTTCTATAACAATCTCATTTAATTTCTTTAATAGTTAACTTAACTATTAAACCTCACTTTCCCAATATATGAATATATATTTCTCTTCACACTAGAATGCATATTTCAAAATATATATCATGTATATATACATACTCAAAGTCAAAACATCTCATAATAAGAATTTTAATTATTAAATTCATATTTTAATAACTTATAAAAATTCGGGTTGTCACATCCACGATCACAACCTGGTATCTGGACAGTGGATGCTCAAGGCACATGACTGGGAACAAAGCCCTTCTGTCTAACTACATAGAGAAGGAGGGTCCCTCAGTCATCTTTGGAGATAACGGCTCTGGCAAAACAAGAGGATATGACTTAGCTGGAAATTGTGCAGTATCCTTCAGTAAAGTGGCCTATGTGGAAGGACTACAACACAATCTTCTAAGCATTACCCAACTTTGCGACAAGGGTCATCAAGTAACATTCCTCAACAATCAATGTCAAGTCCGAGACCTGAAGACATCTGCTGTAAAGTTAACCGGAACAAGAGAAGGAAATGTCTACACAGTAAACCTTGGTCAACTAACCTCAAACGAAACAATATGCTTTCTAGCTAAAGCATCCGAAGAAATGAGATGGTTTTGGCATCGAAGACTGTCTCATCTCAACTTCAAGAGCATGTCCAAACTA
Organism: Panax ginseng; assembly: GCA_020205605.1. Classification (NCBI taxonomy): domain Eukaryota; kingdom Viridiplantae; phylum Streptophyta; class Magnoliopsida; order Apiales; family Araliaceae; genus Panax; species Panax ginseng. The sequence continues at coordinate 74,850,330 of CM035137.1, forward strand.
GCCTCAAAAGATCTAGTTGCAGGCTTACCTGTAACGACCGAAAAATTCAGATTTTATTGTAAAATAATTTTTTTGAATTAAATAATAAATAAAATTATATTCTATGTGTTATCAAGATGGTTGTCATTATATAACCTAATGATGTTAGAATGTCGTAGTATTTGAGCTACGTGAAGGAATTATAGTGTTTAAATTTTTAAGACGAAAATAAAAGTTTTCCGAGAAATTTTCTAAAAAACACTATTCATCGGTATTTGCTCGGGAATTATTTATGAATTTCCGAGAAATACGTAATGATAGAATGTCAAGGTAAGATGGATTATGTAATAATAATCTAATTATGGAAAACAAAATATTTTTCTTGCGTACTTAAATTGAGGATGTTAAGGAAAGTGATTTATTAATAAGTTAAGTAATGATAGTATGATACATGAGTATTGTACGAGGTAATGAATACGAGTATAATACAATGTATTATATGAGTTCGTATGAATGAAGGTATATCATATATAACGAAGTTGTATATGAATTAGAATACGAGGATGATAAGTCAACAATACATATATGTATTGAGCAATGATAAGTGAATTAATGGTGAGGCCCAACTATTGATTAATAAACAAGTTAGTGTTTGTTAATGCAAAGCCCAAATGTTAAGTTAATCTAAGCCCAAGCTAGGATCCAATGAGTTGATTGACCCATGAAGCAAACCATGTTAATGTGGTTAATCTTGGTGATCAAGCATAATGTGTAATGACCAAGCAAGAGATAAGTGTTGTGCTTAACAAGTAATGAATAGTAAGGAGGTGGCTTAAAGAGGTGGGTTGGTATATTGACCAAACTACCCTAACTTTGGGAATTTTATAAATAGAAGGAGATTGCTAGCCATTTACTACTTGTTCAACTAAACTAATAACTTATAAAGTGCTTAAGTGTTAGAGAGAATAAGCAAGAATAAGCTACTTCCATTTGTAAGAAGAAGAAGACTATTTCACAAAGACTCCAAGGGTAAGACTTCTTGTCCATTTATCTTCTATCTCTACCATGATAGGTTGATAAGAAAAGTATGGATTAAGGAACATGGATGTTAAGAAGTAAGAAGAATGATTAATCAATGAACTTAAGCCGCATAAGTCAGAAATAAGTCATTTAAACTTGCATAAGTTATGAACTTATGAAGAAGCTATATGAACTTGTTATAGGTTAACCTTGAGAGTTTGTATGAAAATAAAGAACTTGTATGAACTTGTATCAAGTATACATGAATGAAGTTATATGTTGAGAACATATAAGAGTGATGATTAAAAGACCTTAATTGTCATAAGTCATGCGTAATAAAGCTATAAGTAGTTTATACTTTAATAAGTTATAAGCTCATGAAAGAATAAGTCAAAATCCAACATGAAAAATAAGTTGATGTAATAAGTATGTTGAGTCATTTGATGAATTGAATTAATTTGAGATAATAAACGAATCATAAGTACTGAAGATTTGCCAAAAATTGCACGATTGGACGATAATCGTCGAATTCGTGAAATTCTCAGAATAGAAGTCAAATTTTGTGTTTGAACTAGGAAACATTGGTTTTCGATGGAGATAAGTCATATTTGGCATTATAGAGTTGTGAACTCAAAAATGACCGAATTCTGATTTAGAACGGAGAAACGAGCGTTGAACGTTCACGAACGTTTATCATTTTCGTTAAAAATGAACCAATAGGTGAATTTTTAGCAAACGAAGTCAAATAGATAAAATTCTTATATGAACGCGTAGAGTATGAAATTTGTGAACTATAAGCTTTTAAATGAGCCAATTCGGACTTATAACGAAGAAGTTATGAGCCCGAGAAGTTCTCAAAGTTGGCAAGCTGTAAAAATTTTCTGGTGCACAGAGCTGGCGTCGCGGCGCCAGCCCAAGGCTAATTTGTAGCTCCGCAGCACCGTGAATAGTTTATGACCTACTGGAAAGTGGTGTCGTAGCATAGACCACTAAGTATAGACTCGCTACATGCATGACACAAGTCCGGGACTTTGCTATCAGATTCTCAAGATCAAGAACGCTGCTCAAGAAACAAAATTTGGCCGCATGTGCTAATTTCTAGATCAAAGATAGTAAGGAATGTTTATAAGGACAAAGAAAGGAATGTGATTAGTTCAAAGTGAACTTATCTTAAGGAACTTGAAGTAACATTGTTAAAACCTTGTTAAACCTTAAGGATAGTATGAGAAGGTTGATAATAACCTAATCGAATATGAATGCAAGAATAATGACAAGTCGGAATTGATAATAAACAAATTTAATACATGATTAGATTGAGATGAAGGGTAAGATATAGTCGTATACATACTTGATTATATATGACCTAATGTGAGGCGTTATATGATCATATATTGTAGAGACTGAAAAAGATTCGATCATAAAGTAATTACCGTAGTAGACGCTGAAGGCAAGTATTCTAACCCTTGTCTCAGTTCAATCTAAACAAGTTTTGTAATTCATGTACCCTTACGCATGAATTGATGTATGATAAAGTTAAAGCCAATTCTTTCAGCTAGACTTAATGCATTTGGTGGATTATGGTTAATCTATCCAACTGTTATTAAATGTTGTTATCTTTTGTCAACTACTCGATATGGTTTTCAAAAGAAGATTGAGTATGATAAACAAATGTTTTATCGTTATCCGACAGGCACGTGAGGTTGCCACAAATTAAACGTACATACGTTTAATGAATGTAGTGTTGATCAACATAGAGTACTATAGGCTGATCACCTAGAAGTGCTCGTAAGTAATACCGAACTTACGGACTTAGTGCCGGGTTGTCCTTTTCAAAGAAAGAATGAAATACTCAAGGTCTTGGACCGGAGTTTATGTTTTACTGGATATTATTCATTGTGAAACAATTTGAAAGAAAGATGAAGTGTTATTTTGAATTATCAATAGTACTTCATAACTATTGTTCAGGTTTTGAAGATATACGATTCTTATGTGTCAAGCATGTTGTTATTGAATTGTCATACTTGCTGAGCTAGTTATGCTCACTCTTGCTTGAACCATATGAATGTAGCTAAGACTGAACATCCCGAAGGATCGAATAAGGATAAAGGAAAGGCTAAGGCAGATCGTTAAACGGTCTATGTACTAGTGTAGGTTTATTGTTGTAATGTATTTAATATTATGACAAAGAGCCTTTGTAATGGGTATAGAACCTGGGAAATGTAAATATTACTTTGAATATATAGAAGATATGTTCATTCTTTTGATGCTTTTCAATTGAATGAATGTATGAATGGTAGTACCGTATAACACCATATGTCGGGTTGAAAGATACCCGAATTTGGGGGAGTTACATTACCTATGTTCAGCTTCGTTAAAGAAAGGTCGTGCAATGCCTGTCAGCTTCGAAAGCAGACCAGGACCTCATTCAAGAGCAAAACTGTCAACTCAATTGACAAGCCCCTGCAGTTGCTACATATTGATCTATTTGGGCCAATTCCAACGACTAGCCTTGGAGGGAAGAGATACTCTCTGGTTGTAGTCGACGACTACACCAGATTCACATGGGTATTCTTTCTAACCTTAAAGGATGAAATAAACTCCCAACTGATCAAGATGTTCAGGCTGGTGATGAACGAGAAAGGAGAGAAAATCAAGGCTATAAGGAGTGATCATGGCAGAGAATTCGACTTCTCAAAAATGGACCAGTTCTGCACAGACAATGGCATCAGTCATAACTTCTCAGCTCCACGAACTCCTCAACAAAATGGAGTAGTTGAAAGAAAGAACAGGACACTTATAGAGGTTGGAAGAACTCTACTAGCGTGACCCATCTATCTATCTCAATACTTCTCAGGCGTAGAAAGCACATCAAAGGTCATGCTACACTCAGAATAGATCACTCATACACTCTACGATTAAGAAGACTCCCTATGAACTGTGGAAAGGAAGAAAGCCAAGTGTCAGCTACTTTCATGTATTTGGCTGTGCATGCTACATTCTTAACAATGGAAAGCAATATTTGACAAAGTTTCAGCCCAAGTTAGACGAAGGAATCTTTCTTGGATATGTCACAAACAGTAAAGCCTACAGAGTGTTCAACAAGAAGACACTAAGTGTTGAAGTCTCGATTCACATCACCTTTGATGAGACAGACTTAGATAAAACAGTGCTACAAGACACTACGACTGACAGTTCAGACACTACGAACGAGGTCGTCGAGCTTAACACTACAGTCGTAGTTCCAGATAGTGAAATCGTTGAGAAAGGAAATGAGATCGTAGAGAGTCCTATGCAAGATGACGAACCTCTACACCAAGAAGCAGATATAGATCTTGAAGACCTCAGACAAGAAGGCATCAAGATAGATGTCCCAACAGGAAGTAGATGGGTAAGAGATCACACTCAAGACTTAATCATTGGGGATCCAAGTGCAAGAGTCAAAACAAGAGCTGCCACCCGAAATGAATGTTTCTATCTAAGCTTCTTGTCACAAATGGAACCTAAAAAGATAGAGGATGCCTTAGGAGACTCCAGCTAGATAGAAGCCATGCAGGAAGAAATTAATCGGTTTGAAAGAAGCAAAGTATGGAGATTGGTACCAAGACCAAAGAATCATCCTGTCATTGGAACCAAGTGGGTCTTCAGAAACAAGATGGATGAAGATGGAGTAATAACCAGAAATAAGGCAATACTAGTGGCCAAGGGCTACTCTCAATAAGAAGGCATTGACTATGATGAGACATTTGCACCTGTTGCTAGACTAGAAGCCATAAGAATATTTCTTGCCTTTGCTGCTCAAATGAAATTCAAAGTCTTTCAGATGGATGTCAAAAATGTATTCTTGAATGGTGAACTTCAATAAGAAGTCTATGTAGAGCAGCCTCAAGGTTTCATCAATCTATCTCTTTCAAATTATGTTTATAGATTAGATAAAGCCTTATATGGTCTTAAACAAGCACCTAGAGCATGGTATGAAATACTAACTAACTTTCTTATTGAAAATGGGTTCACTAGAGGTAGAGTAGATACCACACTATTTCTTAGAAAGCATAAAGATAAAGTCTTAATAGTTCAAATATACGTTGATGACATTATTTTTGAATCTATTGATGAAAAGTTATGCAAGAGATTCTCCAAGCATATGCAAAGCAAGTTTGAAATGAGTATGACGGGTGAGCTGAATTTCTTCCTTGGACTGCAAGTAAAGCAAACTGATGAAGGAATCTTCATAAACCAAGCCAAGTACATTAAAGATTTACTTAAGAAGTATGGCATGGAAGATGAAAAAGGTAAAAGTATTGATATAACTCAATACCGAGGTATGATAGGCTCTCTTTTATATCTAACTGCCAGTAGACCAGAAATAATGTTTGCAACATGCATATGTGCTAGATTTCAGGCTAATCCTAAAGAATCACATTTAACTGCTGTTAAGAGGATTTTCGTATCTCAAAGGTACACCTCACAGGGCTTTGGTACCCCAAGGAGTCCTCATTTGAACTAACAAAGTACACAGATGTTGATTTTGCGGTACAGCAAAATAGATAGAAAAGAGTACCGAGGGCACTGTGGGTTACTAGAAATGACTTGTGTCCTAGTTCAAATGAGAAACAAAACTCAATAACTACCTCAACTGCGAAGTTTAATACATTCTTTCTTTGCTAGCATTCTTGTGCTCGAGATCCTATGGATGAAAAATTAGCTAGCAGACTATGGGTTTAAATTATAATCCATACCTGTTCACTGTGATAACACAAGTACCATAACTCATAATCCTGTCATGCATTCTAGGACTAAACATATAGAAATAGGGTATCACTTCATTAGGGATCATGTGTAAAATGGAACCATATCCTTACAATATATCCCTACTAAAAATCAACTTGCTGATGTCTTTAAAAAGCCTTTAGATGAATCCAGGTTTAACAAGTTAATAAGTGAGCTAGGCATGCTTAATTTACAACCATAAAATCTATGCTATAGTTTGTGCTAACCATGCAGATATAAAAGGCTATGTTCAAAATCGTAGACATGATAAAAGGAAGTCCACGATCGTAGAGCTGCTGTGACATGAAAGACATCAATCGCAGCACAGACTCAACAATCGCAGAACAAAGGAGCTTCCTATGATGACAAAAGTTCAACAAAACAAAGCAATCTCTCTGATAAGTGCCTCAGGGACAAACCTAACCCTTGATTCATTCTATGAGGTTAGCCATTCCTGAGCTACCTTAAACCTAGAAGAATGCCAAGTTAAAAGTACATTGCAAGGACCCAGACAGACTCGACAATTGCTGAACAAACTCAATGATTGCAGAGCAGACTCAACAATCACAAGGCTACCTCCATGATCGTAGTCCTTCCTAAGGACACATTAGCTCAGAAGGAGCTAATGGTAAATTAGTATAATCCTCCATATTCAGATTCGTAGAGCCAAGCAGAATTCGACACCTGTCCCACTAAGCAAAATGGAGAGAGGGAAGTTACAAGTATAAATTGAAAACGCCTTTTTGAAATCAGAAGTTCAAAAAGCTCATCTCTCTCTTTCTCTCTACCAACAAAAACCCTAACTCTCAAGAAAGTTCAATCAACCATACTCCTTACAAAGAAATCAATGGCAGCCTCCAACGTCATCTCAGGCTACAGACTCTATTTCGATGAGTTCAAAACAGCTGAACCCAAATTTTACAAAACTCTGTCATTAATAAAGATGGCTGGTCTCAAAGAGGCTTTGAGTACGGCCACATTAATCTATCCAAAGCTAGTAAAAGAATTCTACAGAAATGGTGTGTTCGAAAATGATGTCATCACTATGAAAGTCAGGGATGTAGAAATCAAGCTGAAGGCTGAGGACGTCAACCTAGCCCTAGGTTTCAAATCTGAAGGGTTTTCATTCATGGATGGCATAAATTTCCATGAGGGACTTAAAAGGATGCATCACAAGAAAATCCCCACTGTCAAAGGATACAAGAAAAAGGAGTTTCCTCAGAGGTACAAATTTTTGGCTGATATTATTGGAAAATGCATATGCTGCAAGAGCTTAGGCCATGATTTTGTAAATGAAGTACAACTCAAGCTCATGACAGCCATCAGTTGTGGGATACAACTTAACTATGGATCTTTGCTGCTTGAATGGATTGGAAAGTGGATTCTCAGCTCAAAGAAATCAAAAAGCTCTAGGAAGATGCTCTACGGGCGATTCATCAGTATCATTCTATAGTCCGCTTTGGGCAATAAAATTGAGAATAATGAAGGTGAACAAATAAATCCAAATAGAAGAATGACCCAACAACTGTTCGAGAACTGGAAAAGGAATCCAGCTAAAAACATATGAATGATGTCTGAGTCCAGTGGTAGGACTGCTGATGCAAAGGAATCAGGGATTCCAGGAAATATGTCAGTTGTTGGGGAGACTGAAGAAGATGAAGAAGAAACCAACAAGGCAGAACCCACTGCCCTGGTCAGAAAAAGCAAGGGCAAGAGAAATCTACAAGCTAGAATGACAGAAGAACCCCAGGGATCAACTATTGATATACCTGTAGAGTCTTCTAACATTGAGACTCTAAGGATCCTAAGAAGAAAACAACAGCAGGCTGAGGCAGATGAAGACAGAGCTACCATATCACAACTGCTGAAGAAGAACAAAATCAGTCACAAATCCAAGAGGCCGTCTATCTCTTCAATCGTAAAGTCTCTACCGATCGTAAAGACCAGACTGAACACCTCGAGCAAGGAAGTTGATGCACCAGATGTTCTGGCTGATCAACAAGACAGAGCTAAAGCTCAAGGAAGTCCTGAGGCTGTGGCTCAGCCTAGAAAACCAAGACGAAAATTGGTCAAAAAGTACATCCTTGTCAATGAAAGGGTACTCAAAGAGGAAGACGAAAAGATGGCTGCTGAAAAGGAACTATCCAAAGAAAGCCAAAAGGACAAAGCTCAAGCTAAGGGGGAGATACCTGAAGTTCTCACCCTAAAAAATACTCCAGCTGAGGGGGAGCTACCAGTCCTGCAGAAGGATGATCATGTTAAGGGGGAGCCTCATGATATCTCCATGCAAGAAGAAGTTGTTCCTGCAAAAAATAAGGGAGAACCAGAGCAAGAACAAAATAAAGCCATTGATATTGGAATCCTCGAACGAAAATAGAGAAAAGGATGAAGATGATGAGGTCGAGATCATAGCTGTGAGCATTAATGGGTACAGAAAAGCTAACTACGAGTAGAAGTTCTCCTATCTACCCATGATGCCTTTTCATCAAACTTAAATTCTAAACTCCTGAACTCACATGTTTTGGAGCTTCAAAGAATATCCAGCCATCTCTGTGCTAGCTCATGGATTTCCAGGCAACTTCAACTTTGCCAAACAGCTGATCAAAAATGGTCCCTCTTCAAGAATGGTACATGAGGCATTATGTGAGACCCCAAATTTTATGAATAAATATTTAAATTTCTCAAAATATTTTTTTTGAAGATTATGGTGTGGATTTGATATAATGTTATAATTGTGGGTAATATTTATAAATTTTGTACAGTAAGCAAGTTGTTATATAATATTCGATTGGTCAGGAAATATTCGTTTTAACAGGGAATATTCGTACGATGGCACAATCATTGGTGGACCCCACAACGGAAGTATTGTCGTAGTTAGAAAACGATAGAATTATCATTTTATAAAAATAACGGCAAAAGTGTTACCGTTAAAACTGTTGAACTACTCGTTAGTAAAGTACAAAGATGTCTGGCATGGTTGCATAGTAGCACACCTGTATTGATTATTGATGCTTATGTAAGAAGTCACTCAGTTATATTCAATTATTGCTATAGTAATTGCTGCATCATATCTCTCATATTATTGATTCAATATCATCTGTATAATATGTTATATTATTAAATCAATAATTGAGATGCCAAAGTTATTCATATTATTATTTGCAATATTGACAATGTCTAGAAGTTTTGTCAAGGAGAGGTTTGGTCATCTAATTGCGCGCCAATAAAGAAAAATCTTTATCGGAAAGCCCCCTCTTTCCTGGGAACGACCTGGTTGTTAAATATTGAGAGTTATAATATTAATGATGAATAATTTCATGTTGATTAAAGATGAAATTGATAGTTCCGTTGTGTTGGAATTATTAGTGTTAGTAAAAATCGACATTTATTGATGTTTGGAGGTTATATTGACCAATCGAGTAATTAACCGGATAAATGAGTAATTAATTGTTATTGATTCATATGATTATAACTATTTGTTCACATGTGTGTACTATTGATTCACATTCATTTACTATTAGGGGAGTTGGTGCAAGATTGATAATACTTGCATAACTAAGTTAAAAATTGAGGTATAGATGGAGGTACTATACTGTAATTCGTATTTTCACATGTCTAGAACTATTGATTCACATGATTTACTATTAGGGGAGGTGGTGCAAGTTTGATAATACTTACGTGACTAAATTAAAAATAAAGGAAAAGAGGAAGGTATTATAATGTAATATTCTGAGCCTCAAAATGTGCAATTATCGAAACTATATTTTCCTATAAATAGAAGCTAATTCTTCCTTCATTTCTCACCAATTCACTAAAGCTATAGAGCAATTATTATAGAGAGAAAGAAGAAGAGAAGTCTGCTACCTCACTATTCCAGTATCCAGTTTTCGTCTGAGGTAAGGGGTATTATTTCTTTTGTATTCATGAAGAGAGCTATTGTTATTCCATTCCTTATTATTACTGTTGAATAACTTTGTATCTGTGCGGACTAAGCGTATACATGATGAAATTCTTCATTATTTCATTCTTTATTATTATGTTGGAATAACTTTGTCTGTCACGAAGTACAGCATACATGGTGAAATTCTTCATTATTCCATTCTTTATTATTATTCGGTGGAATATCATGTCATCATGGGATTACACATGACTTGGTTCCATTCTTTATTATTACATTGAAATATCCTCAGATATACGGATTACGCATTACACAGTTCCATTCTTTATTATTACATTTGGGAATAACACATGCATGCGGTCTATCGCATGCTCAGGTGAATTCTTTTGTTATTCCATTATTTATTATTTTGTTGGAATAACCTGTCCGTGTGGACTACCACATGCATGGTGAATGACCCTTCGTATTCATTTCTTATTAAATTGTGGAAATGATCTGTCAACGTGGATTACCGCATGGCAGGCGAAAATCCATTTGCAGTTTCATATATTCTATTATACGCAGTTGGTTAAAGTTTTGGCTTTTATACTCCATGAAATTAGTAGAATATCCTGGATATTTGCGCTTCGTGTAGTATCTTTTCATGGAAATATTCTTCTGAGCATTCTTGAATTTTACTTTACAAAGCAGTATCACAATTTGGACGTTATTGATTTCTAGATAAATTAGATTATAAATCTTTAAAATTTATCCTTGAACTTGTTTTATTGAATTATTATGTCATTGTCATCATCCACATGCTTATATTGTGATGAAAGTCATCTTTGGCTTATGTGCATAGATGGACTTGGTATGATTATGACCAGGGATTATTCGGTATAATCATGACCGTAATGTAACGAATGATGTGGTAAAAGTACTCATTAGCCTATAGTGCATTGATGGACAGTTGTTGGTATGATTATGACCAGGGATTATTCGGTATAATCATGACCATTGATGATTACATGAAAATCCTTGGCCGTGGTGTATGGATGATTCGATTTTATTTATTAAGCTGAGTCTCAGTGATAAATTTGATGAAAAACTTTTTAAATCATAGAAGATAGTAGATTTTATGCTCTACTTGACTCTTCTAATGGATTGCTTATTCCGCTGTAGTTATTGATCTAAAACTTGTTGTCTATTGTATTCTATCAGTTGTTATACTGTTGAAGGCCAAGGATAATTTATTCTGCATTATCTTAGTCATGATATTTCTTATTGGGCTAGTTGAGCTCAGCCTTTCTTTCATTGTTCTCTTCAGGAAATTAGAATATAGCTGGGACGAGTCGGGGAACGGATTGATGGTCCAGATGGTTGTTTTAATAGTCCCCACTATTCTGTGAAATAGTGTGACAATAAATGTAATAAGTTTGAATTTGAGTGTGGATATTGTCTAGATGACAATATTCGTGTTAAAAGTCTCAAATTATTTTTTGTCGTATTTTACACGACAGTTGTATAATTAAGTTGTATTTGGATTATGTACTATGTATTTGGCGACTTAAAATGGGTGATGTATAACTGTTTGGGGGCATCACAGTTGGTATCAAAGCTTAGGGATATGATCCCTGGCTGAGATGTGAGACAAGAACTAGGAGGGGAAAGACGGGGAATTCCTTCACTAATATGACCTACCTAAGTTTATTTGGTATTTAAATGGTCGGTCAGAGTATAGGGATTATATATGATATGTTAATTAACCCTTGTTTTCTGGCAGTGTTTGAAAATTGATTCCTGGAATGCTATTTGATGTGATATGTTAATTGTATGCTATTTAATTAACGACCACCAATGTATGCTTCAAATGCGGAGGGGAGGGACATATCAGTCCAAACTGCGTGATGCAGTCCAACGCATGTTATAATTGTGGAAAAGAAGGTCACCAAGCATGATTTTGTCGTGCACCAAAGTCAAGTCCAGTTGGGATGGTGGCACCAAAGGCGGATACGGACAAAACAAAGTCGGTGGTTTCAGGAAGAGCGTTTTTCGTGACTTCTCAAAAAGCGAGTAACCCGAACGAAGTTAGCATGGGTTAGTTAATTATAAATTCTTGCGAAATCTATACCTTATTAGATACCGGTTCTACCCATTCTTTTATCTCTCTTGCTTGCGCTCAACGTTTAAATTTGACTCTGGAGAAATTAGACTTTGACTTTATCAGTTGAAACTCCATTAGGAGAAACCTTCATTTCATGTGCTATCCAAGTCTTGGATGAGAGTCACAGTTTTGAATGATATTTCTATCGTTAATAAATTTCTTGACGTATTCTTGAAGACTTCTTAGCTTACCCCTAGAGCGTGAAATTGAATTTTCAGTACAAAACCCATTTCTAAAACCCTTAAATATTTCTTCACCTAGAACAAACGTATTATGCGCCAAAGACGTTAGCTCGAGCTGTTGAAGATTATGACTATACCAATCAATAACTTAGCTAACAAGGAACAAAATATATCTGGATCATACAATAATACTGTACTAGTAAACAATGAATGGATAGAGTTCTAGAACTTGCATGGATACAAAGGTATAGATATATTATCAATATCAGTAGAGTTAAGATACTGGTACAACAATAATATAGTTACGAAACTTGCTTACACATGTCCATTGCATAAAGTAAATACAAATGTAGGATACTTGTAAGACCCCAACTTTTATGAATACATATGATTTTTTCTCAAAATATATTTTTGAATATTATGGTGTGGATTTGTTATAATGTTATAGTTGTGGATAATATTTACAAATTTTGCAAAGTAAGCAAGTTGTTATAAAATATTCAATTAGTCAGGGAATATTCGGTTTAACGGGAAATATTCGTTCGACGACACAATCATTGGTGGACCCAACAACGGAATTATTGTCGGAGTTAGAAAATGACAAAAATATCTTTTTATAAAAATAACGGCGAAAGTTTTACCGTTAACTATCGAAATACCCGGTGATGAAAAGTACATTAATTCGCGTGGTTGCATAGTATCACGCGGTATTGATTATTGATGCTTACGTGAGAAGTCACTCAGTTATACTCAATTATTGCTATAATAATTGTTGCATAGTATCTCATATTATTGATTCAATTATTATCATAGTATCATTTGCACAATATTTTATATTATTAAATTAATAATTGAGATGACAAGTTATTCATATTATTATTTGCATTATTGACAATGTTTAAGAAAAGTTCTGTCGAGGAAAGGGGTTTGGTCACCCAATTGCGCGCTAATAGGGAGAAATCCTTATCGAAAAGCCCCCTCTTTCCTGAGAATGATCTGGTTATTAATATTGCAAGTTATATTATTGATAAATAAATGTTGTTAAAAATATTGATAGGATTTTTATGAGGTATTTGTTGTAAATTTTACTTATTATTTGAACCCCCACTTACTCATTTTTCAAAATAGCGTGTTATGAGTATGATAATATATATATATATATATATAATAAGTCACGGGGGGAGTACTTTATTATTATTATTATTATTATTATTATTATATATATATATTATAATAAGTTTTGTTTTATATGTAAAATAAGATATATTTTATTTTATTATGCATAGTGTTTTCATAGTGACTGCATAGTAAAATCAAAAAATTCAGCCGAATCCGTGATTCAGTTACTGTGCGTCCCTGATTTTCTTTCCTTAATGTGCATCCAAATAGTATCCTGTCATTCTCCTATAAATAGGTTGCTTAGTTTAGAATTGAAAATCACACCAGATTAAGAGAATTCTTCTTCTATAATATTGAGCGTATTTCTTTCGAGTTTTAGGAAGTTTTGAGTGTAGAAAACAATGTAAGTTTTCTTCAAGAATATCCTCACCCTACCAGTCAGAATACTTTTCTTTATAAAGTAAGGGATATTATTTTTGTTCAATATTCGTATGAAATAATATTTTCTTCCATACTCTATAGTATGTAAGTAATATTATTTTGTTTCAGGTTTCGAATTCTACACTCATTTTGTTAAAGTATGTCTTATATACTCCTTGAAATTAGTATAATATCCTTAAAATTTGCGCTTCTTCTAGTATCTTTTCATGAAAATATTATTCTGAGCATTCTTGATAATTTTTTATCTTTCATGCCGAGGTACTATTCATGGGGTACTATTCCCGAAGAACTATTCACGGGGTACTATTCACTTGGGGTACTATTCATGATAAAAATTGATTTCTTTTCGGTCTAAATCATTTTCAATACAATATTATTCTTGAATTTTACTCCACAAAGAAGTATCATGTTGACAATTTGGACATTATTGAATTCTAGATAAATCAAATTATAAATCTTTAAAATTTATCCTTGCACTCATTTAATTGAATTCTTATATCATTATCATCATCCTCATGCTTATATTGTGATGAAAGTTATCTTTGGCCCGTAGCGTATAGATGGACTGTTGATTGGTATGATTATGACCAGAGATCATTCGGTATAATCATGACCTGTAATGTTACAAATGATGTGGTAAAATTCCTCATTGGCCCGTAGTGCATTGATGGACAGTTGTTGGCATGATCATGACCATTGTGATTATCTTAGTCATAATATTTCTTACTGGGCTAGTTGAGCTCACCCTTTTGTTTTCATTGTTCTCTTCAGGAAACGAGAACGTAACCGAGACTAGTCGGGGAATGGAATGATGGTTCGGGATGGTGGCTGTAGTAGTCCTCACTATTTTATAAAATAGTGTGATAATAATTGTAATGTGGACTCCATTTAAATTTGGATATTGTCTAGAAGACAATATTCATGTTAAAACTCTCAACTATGATTTGTCATATTTTACACGACAGTTGTATAATTAAATTTGTATTTGAATTCTGTACCATGTATTTGGCGACTCAGAATGGGTGATGTATACCTATTTTGGAGGCGTCACAATTGGTATTAAAGCTTAGAGATATGATCCCTTTGTGAGATTGCGACTAGAACTAGGAGGGGAGAGACAAGTAATTCCTTCGCTAGTATGACCTACCTAAGCTTATTTGTTATTTGATTGGTCGGTTATAATATAGGGATATTATGTGGTATATCAATTAACCCTTATTTTGTGGAAGTATTTGAAAATGGTATATGAAAATGTTGAGATAAGCAATGGAGTCACCACAGATCAATAACTAGGAAAATGTGCATCAGAAAGGAAACAATCCTCATGTAAACAACAACACTGACCAAATGATGAACGATGGGATGTTCAGAGGCTTTATGCAATTCATGCAACATCAGGCGAGAGAGACTCCTATTTAAAATGTAGGTGGAAACACTGGCAACTCTCGGATGGTCACCACTAAGCAGTTCAAGGAGCTGGGACCACCGAAATTTTGGGGAAAGCCAAAAAAACTTAAGGCGGAGACGTGGATAAAGTAGATCACCAAGATATTTGATGTCTTGTGATACTCCAAGGAGCAAAAGGTTCCCTTTGTCACCTTCATGTCGCGAGGAGAGGCAGATTACTGGTGAAAATCTGTAAAGTGTACTCAACCTACCGCACTGAAAATGTCTTGGGAGAAATTTCAAGAACTGTTCAACGACAAGTACTTTCCCAAAAGTATTCATCACATGAAGGAGGTGGAATTTATCAAGTTAGAGTAAAATAATATGACCATGTTGCAGTACGAGGCTAAGTTTTCCGAGTTATCCCAATTTGCATCCCATTTGGTTGATAATGAGGAGAGAATGACGCGAATGTTTCTACGAGGTTTGAAACCAGAAATACTTCAGTACCTTATTTCTCACAAACTGTGTTTGTATTCAGATGTTGTAAATGAGGCTTAGTTATTGGAGTGCGATAATGAGTCAACCCAACCAAGAGATAGCAGCCGGAAAAATGATAATACCAGTGGTAGCAGTCATCGAAGTGGTGACAACAAACATGTAGGGAATCAACATGCTAGAAATGGTAACCACTTCGGTGGTAATCATGGCCAAGATAATAGAAGTGGAAATTTCAAGAAGAGGAGATTCAACAATGATGGAAAGACGTCAGCACCAACACCCATTGTTAAAGAAGGAGAATGATCACCAATTGTATGTTTCAAATGTGGAGGGGAGGCACACATCAGTCCAAACTGCACGATGCAGTCCGAAGCATGTTATAATTGCGGAAGAGAAGGTCACCTAGCTCGATTTTGTAGTGCAATGAAGACAAGTCTAGTTGGGATGGTGATGCCAAATGTCGTCCCATACAAGTCAAAGCAAGTAGTTCAAGGGAGAGCGTTTGTTGTGACCTCCCAAAAAGCAAGGAACCCAAATGAAGTCATCATGGGTAAGCTAATCATAAACTCTAGCGAAGTCTATACCTTATTTGATACCGGTTCTACCCATTCTTTCATTTCTCCTACTTGCGCTCAACGTTTAAATTTAACTCAAGAGAAATTAGACTTTGACTTATCTATTGAAACTCTGTTGGGAGAAACCTTCATTGCATCCACTGTTTATAAGTCTTGTTTGATTCAAATTGGCACTCGCACGTTACCTATCGATCTTATCTCTTTAAAAATACTTGCATTTGATGTGATTTTAGGGATTGATTGGTTAACTAATCATCATGCTAAAATTGATTATTTTCGTAAGGTTGTTAGCTTTCATATTCCTAACTAACCTATTATACGAATTCAAGTAACCAAACCATTAAAATCAATCACTGTCATCTCAAGCCATAAAGCTATTCGTTTATTGAAAAATGGATGTCAAGCTTTCTTAGCTCATGTCACAGATCTAAACAAAAATACGTCAGTTTTAAGTGATATTTCTATTGTTAATAAATTTCCTGATGTATTCCCTGAAGAACTTCCTGGCCTACCCCCAGAGCGTGAAATCAAATTTTGTATCGACCTTGAGCCCGGTACAAAACCCATTTCCAAAGCCCCATATCGAATGGCTCCTATTGAACTTCAGGAGTTAAAAATCCAATTCTAGGAATTATTAGACATCAGTTTCATTCGTCCTAGTACGTCTCCTTGGGGTTGTAACGCCTGAGAAAATCAGATTTTTATATGAATTAAATTTTTATTTGATTATGTGAATTAAATGAATTTAATTGATTATTTATGTGAGTATGTTGTATGAAGGTCGTTCTATGACCTAGAATATGCGGATGTGGTTAGGAGTCTGGCTATGTGCTAGAATTAATTGTTTTGAATTTTCAAGATGAAAATAGAAGTTTTCTGAGAATTTTTCGTAAAAACACTATTCATCCATTTCTGCTCGGGAATTAAGTTTGAAATTCTGAGAAACGAGTAATAATAGAATTTTTAGACGAGATGGAATATCCAATAATATTTCAGTTATGGAAAACACAGGTTTTGCTTGCGGACTTAAAACCTAATGGTTAGGGAAAGTGAGCTCCGAGAAGGAAATGAATGCATATAATGATTAGGGTTATTATACGTATGATATATGAGTATGATACTAGTCAGTATACGAGTATAGTATGAAGAATATTACGACATATAATACGAATATCATACGAATACTATACAAAGAGAATACATGAGTTATACGCGTAGAATACGATTAGTTCTTATTGGACTTTGAGTTATGGACTTTGTAGAATCCAATTGGACTTGGATTATGACAAGCCCAATGTTTTGTGAAATGAAGCCCAATATTGAGTATTACTAAGGCCCAATGTTAGGATAAATTATGCCCGATCCAAGAAACCGAACCGTGATCGAACCGATGGATCACCGGATGGGTAAAACCCATGGGGGGACCCACAAGGCCATGTGGTCTAGCCACTTAGTGGCCATGTAAAGTCATTACTTGGTTGTTAAGCCATGAATAGTAAGGAGGTGGGACAAATAACCAAAATACCCTCCACTTGGTTTTTCTATATAAGGAAGCTTAGTTAGTTCATTTGTTTATTTACAACATTTGACCAACATATTTTGAAAGAGAGAAAAATGAGTTAACAAGTAATCAAGTGAGCTTAAAATAAAGCATACAAGTTTTTAGCAAGAACACAAAGAACGTTAAGGTAATAATTCGTAAAACCTTAGACTTCGATCCGTTTATTTTTATTTTTCGTAGAGAATCATGAATTGGTGGAGCATGTGTAAGACCCCAACTTATTATAAATGGAATTAAATTTCCTCTATTTATTATTTTGAAATAGAAAGTGTTGATTTGATTAATGTGGTTAGTTATGGGAAAAATGCGCAAATATCTT
Organism: Panax ginseng; assembly: GCA_020205605.1. Taxonomy (NCBI): domain Eukaryota; kingdom Viridiplantae; phylum Streptophyta; class Magnoliopsida; order Apiales; family Araliaceae; genus Panax; species Panax ginseng. Next base: position 74,868,221 of record CM035137.1, read on the forward strand.
AAATAAGCAAGTGGTTATAAAATATTTATTTTTTGTCGGGGAATATTCGTTTGGTCGTGGAATATTCTTATTCTCGGGGAATATTCGTACGACGGTGCAGCCTTGTGTGGGCCCATAACAGAAATCGATTGGATGAGGAAAACGACAAGTATAAGTTATTTATAAATAACGGCGTAGTTGTTACCGTTAATATTGTTGGAATACCCGGTAGTTAAAATACAGTAATACGCTTTGTTGCACAGTAGCACACGGTATTGCACCAATTATTGATTCCTACGTAAGAAGGCTCTACTCAATAATTGTTATAGTAATTACTAATCAATATTTTATTTTATTGATTCAATAATTGCTTCGTTCATATTTTATATTATTATTGTTTCAATAATTTTCACCACACAATATTTTTCATTATCAGATCAATAATTCATATTATTTGAATAATATTATTAGATAACATTATTGCCAATGTCCAGAAACTTCTGTCTAAGGAGAGGTTTGGTCACTTAATTCATGCCGTCGATGAGAGAAATCCTTATTGGAAAGCCCCCTCTTTCCTAGGAACTACCGGTTGTCGATATTGTGATTCTGTAATATTATTTGTGAATAATTATTTATTAATTTATATGATAAGGAAAATATTCATTTTATGTGGATATAGATGGAAAAAATTTTTAATGTGACAATTGTTGAAAATTGTTATTTTATCTTTTTCTGATAAAATAACTAATTTAAATATATTATTATATTATAATAATATAATAATGGTGATATTCTTACAATGAATGTGGGATATATGAATAAATGAGGAGGAAGAGTATTTTTGTTACTAAAAATATTTAAAACATGTTTTTCATGTTTGTGGACCTCATTTCTTGACTGAAATATGATTATAGCCTATAAAATCGTCCGTATGTGGATTTCAGTCAATTTCGGTTTGAAATTTGGAAAAACTTAAAACTACAAAGTTGTAGAGAATTGAATTTCCTATGGAACGGACATACGATTTGAATTTTTCTGATAAAAAGGCTACTTGTTATGAATTCTTGAAGCTCCGAAGTTCCAGAATAATTGATTTTTGGAAGTTTTAATTGTTTTATTTAAGAAAAACGTTTTTGTTATGATTAGTTGGTCGTTAAACATGTTGAAATCTGAATTCAAAGGTTGGCATAGGAAATTATAATACATATTATTATTTTATTAAATTTTCTGCTTTGGTGTTCTAAGCATTTTCCTATAAATAGGGTTCTTAGGTTAGAATTGAAAAATACACCAGAAACTGAAATCTTTTCTCTCTATATTATCAAGCGTATTCTTGTGAGTATTTTGATACTTTGAGTGTTGCTATATGGTGCAAGTTTCCTTCATCACTATATTCGGTATTCCAGCTAGAAGTACAGTCTTTTCGAGGTAAGGGATATTATTTTTAAAAAAAATGATATTATTTCTTTCAATATCATTATGCCGGAATATTGGTAATATTTTTCTTGTGAAATTCTTGTCTTTTAGTATTGGGGTTACTATTCACGTATACGATACTATTCACGAATACGACACTATTCACAGAAAAATTAAATTTTCATTTTTTATCCAAAATGTCTATTATGGATACTAGTTTTGATTGTATCCATGTTTTGGTCTTCATTCTTGAATTTTACTTCACTATGATTATTTATGAAATATTTTTGAACTTGGATTGCTTGAAGTAAGAATCCTTAAAATTTGTTCTTTTGTTTAACTGGATTCATTTCTTTAAAAATATTTTTCATCATCCTCAGTCCTAAATGATGATATTACTGAATATCTTTGGCATGTAGAGCAAAGATTAATAATTTTTTGGTGAATATCTTTGGCCCGTAGTGCGAAGATGAACAGGATTTGAGATGAACATGACCAACTGATGAATATCTTTGGCCTGTAGTGCAAAGATGAATATTTGATTTAAGATGAATATTGACTGATGTTACAGGGATAAAATATTGATGATGGACTTTTAAATTCATATATTATAATAGATTTCATTCTCTACATAACTCTTCTATGAATTGTTATTTTCACTGCGAATATTGATCTGAAACTTGTTGTCTATTATATTCTATCAGATTTTTCCCTGTTGAGGACTAACGATAATTTGTTCTATATTATCTTAGTCATAATATTCTTTACTAGGCTAGTTGAACTCACCCTTTTCCTTTTTGTTCCATTTTTCTTCCCAGGAGGCGAGAATGTAACGAGTTCTAGCGGGGGTATGGAATGATGGTTCTAGAGAGTTATTTTAGTATTCCTCACCATTTTTGTAAAATAATGTATCAATAATTATAATGAGGGCTTATTGGAGTGTAGATATTGTCTATATGACAATATTTATATTTAAACTCACAGTTTATGTTTTGTCGTATTTTGCACGATAATTGTATTAATAAAGTTGTAGTTGTTTCTGTACCATGTATTTGGCGACTCAAAATGGGTGTTGTATACCTATTTTGGGGGCGTCACAGTTGGTATCAGAGCTTAGGGATATGGTCTCTAGCAGAGATCGGGGAATAGAACTAAGAGGGGAGGGACGAGTAAATCCTTCGCTAGTGTTTTACCTAAGCTTATCTGTTGGTTGGTCAGAATATAGGGATATTATGTGATATGTTAATTTCTTTAATTAACCCTTGTTTTATGGCAGTATTTGAGAATGGCAACTGAGAATGTTAACAGTGGAGTAAATGAGACCGTGGAGACACCTTTGCTCACCAATGAGGAGAACGTGCAACAGGCCGACAATGTTCCTCCTGTGAACAACACCACTGAGCAGACGATGAATGACGGGATGTTTAGAATATTTTTGCAGTTCATACAAAATCAGACGAGGGAGACTCGTGTACAAAATACAGGTGGAAATGATAGCAACGCATAGTTTGTTACAGCCAAGCAGTTCAAAGAGTTGGGACCACCAGAATTCTGGGGAAAGCCAGATCTGATTAAGGCAGAGACATGGGTCAAGCAAATTACCAAGATATTCGATGTCTTGGGATGTATGAAGGAACAAAAGGTTCCATTCGCTACTTTTATGTTCTGTAATGAGGCAGATTACTGGTGGGAATTTGTGAAGCGTACCCATCCAGCCATACTCAGCATGTCTTGGGAAACATTTCAGAAATTTTTCAATGACAAGTACTTTCCTGAAAGTATTCGTCATATGAAGGAGGTAGAGTTTATTAGATTGGAGCAGAACAATATGACAGTGTCCCAGTATGAGGCGAAGTTCGCGGAGTTATCCAGGTTTGCACCTCATTTGGTGGAGAATGAGGAACGTATGACGCGGATGTTTCTGAGAGGTTTGAAACCCAACATACGTCAGTATCTTATTTCTCATAAATTTTCTCTATATTCAGATGTTATCAACATGGCTCAATTATTAGAGCGAGATAATGAGTACGTTCAACCGAGGGACCACAACCAGGGTAATACCAGTGGCAGCAGTCATCGGAGCAGCGATAACCAGCAGGGAAAGAAAAATACGGACAAAAGCGGTAACCACTCTGGTGGTAATCATGGCCATGAAAATAGAAGAAGCGAGTCGGGATGAGATTTTAAAAAGAGGAGATTCAATAATGACCATGTGAAGACGTCAGCACCAGCATCAACTGGTTCTAAGGGAGGAGAACGACCACCGGTCGTATGCTATAAATGCGGAAAAGAGGGACATATTAGCCCAAACTGTCCACAACAGTTCAAGGTATGCTATAATTGTGGAAAAGAAGGACATATCCCTCGAGATTGTATGGTAGCGAAACCAAATCCAGGGGGAATGGTGACTCAAAAGGCTGTCCCAAAAAATTCAAAGTCAACGGTTCCTAGAAGAGCGTTTATTGTGACTAGTCAAAATACGAGGAACCCAAATGAGGTGATCACGGGTAAGCTAATCATAAATTCTTGCGAAGTTTATACCTTACTAGATACCAGTGCTACCCATTCATTTATTTCTCCTGCTTGTGCTCAACGTTTAAACTTAACTCGAGAGAAATTAGACTTTGACCTATCTGTGGAGACTCCGTTAGGAGACACTTTTATTACATCCACAATTTATAAATCTTGTTTGATCCAAATTGGCACCATCACATTACCTGTTGACCTTATCTCTTTAAAGATACTTGCTTTTGATGTGATTTTAGGGATTGGTTGGTTAACTACTCATCATGCCAAAATTGATTATTTTCGTAAGGTTGTTAGTTTTCATATTCCTAACCAACCTATTGTACGAATTCAAGAAACTAAACCACTAAAATCAATCACTGTCATATCAAGTCATAAAGCTATTCGTTTATTGAAAAACGGATGCCAAGCTTTCTTAGTGCATGTTATGGATTTGAATAAAGACACGTCAGATTTGAATAAAATTTCTGTTGCTAGTGAATTTCCTGACATATTTCCTGAAGAACTTCCTGGTTTACCCCCAGAACGTGAAGTTGAATTCTTTATTGACCTTGAACCCGGTACAAAGCCCATTTCTAAAACCCCATATCGAATGGCTCTTATTGAACTTCAGAAGTTAAAGGTCCAACTACAGGAGTTGTTGGACATCGGTTTCATTCGTCCTAGTACATCTCCTTGGGGTGCTCCTGTTTTATTTGTAAAGAAGAAAGACGAGAGTATGCGACTTTGTATTGACTATCGGGAATTAAACCATGTCACCATCAAGAATAGGTATCCGCTACCTCCTATTGATGCCCTGTTTGACCAGTTGCAAGGAGCACAATTCTTTTCAAAGATCGATCTTCGTTCTAGATATCATCAGCTAAAGATTAGAACTGAGGATATTCCTAAGACTGCCTTCAGAACTCGGTACGGGCATTATGAATTCTTAGTCATGTCTTTTGGATTGACTAATGCTCCTATGGCTTTCATGGATATGATGAACCTAGTATTCAAGGAATATTTGGTTCAATTCCTTGTTAATTTTATTGATGACATCCTTATATATTCCAAAAGTCGTGAAGATCATGAGCACCATCTGAAGCTGGTACTCCAAAGACTTCGTGAAAACAAGCTTTATGCTAAGTTGATGAAATGTGAGTTCTGGCTTGAGGAAGTAGCATTCCTTGGGCACGTGGTATCAAAACATGGAGTATCTGTTGACCCGGCGAAGATTGAAGCAATACAAAGTTGGGAGCAACCAAGTTTGCGGTGATCAAAATGCACGTAGCTTTCTGGGCTTAGCTGGTTATTATCAGATATTCATGGAAGGATTTTCTCGAATCGCTACTCCGTTAACTCAGCTGACTCGAAAAGATACAAAATTCGTATGGAACGAGGAATGCGAGAAGAGTTTTCAAGAGCTTAAGAGGAGACTCATTTCGGCACTTGTTCTGACAATACCATCTAGTTCAGATGGATTTGTTATCTACAGCGATGCTTCAGGCAAAGGGTTAGGATGTGTTCTCATGCAACATGAGAAAGTCATAGCCTATGCCTCGCGATAACTTAAAGAATATGAGAGGAATTATCCTACTCATGATCTAGAGTTGGCAGCAGTCGTTTTCGCGCTAAAGATCTGGAGGCACTATCTATATGGAGAGAAAGTGGAGATATATTTAGACCATAAAAGCCTCAAATATTTCTTCACCCAAAAGAAACTCAACATGCGGCAACGACGTTGGCTCGAGCTGTTGAAAGACTACGACCATACCATTTAATACCATCCCAGAAAAGCGAACGTGGTAGCTGACACATTAAGTAGAAGATCCTATGCAGGAAGAAGTGCGATGTTGTCAACACAAAGGCCCATTTTGTGTGATTTACAAAAGATGAAGATAGAATTCAAGACTCCAGGGACCCATGCAATGATGTTAAGTATACGCATAGAACCAACTTTAATCGATAAAGTTAAAGTTGCTCAAGCCACAGACCCGGAGCTGATGCATAGGAAGAATAAAGTACAAGAAGGTTCTATTCCAGAAGCAAGAATCGATGAAGAAGGAATACTTCGAGTCCACTCCAGACTTTGTGTTCCTAACGACTCTGATTTGAAATACAAGATTATGATGGAGGCACGCAATACACCATTTGTAATCCATCCTGGAAGTACCAAAATGTATCGTGATCTTCGACATACATTTTGGTGGAACAATATGAAGAGAGAGATTGCAAAGTTTATCTCGAGGTGTTTAACTTGTCAATGTGTAAAGGCGGAGCATCAAGTGCCTAAGGGTCCATTGCAACCACTTGAGATTCCAAAATGGTAGTGGGAACATATTACCATGGATTTCGTTACAGGTTTTCCCACAGTTTCTCAAGGCATAGATGCTATTTGGGTTATTGTTGATAGATTAACTAAGTCTACTCATTTCTTACCGATACGGGAGACTTATTCCCTTAAACGTCTTGCTCGTATGTACGTGAATGAGATTATGAGATTGAATGGCATGCAAGTATCCATAGTTTCGGATCGTGACCCAAGATTCACTTCACGATTTTGGGTTAGCTTGCAAAAAGTTATGGGCACGGATTTATGATTTAGTTCGGGATACCATCCTCAAACGGATGGACAATCAGAGAGGACTATTCAAACTCTTGAAGATCTATTAAGACTCTGTGTTCTAGACTTAAAAGGGAGTTGGGATAAGTATTTACCATTGGTGGAATTCTCCTACAACAACAATTATCAGGCAAGTATAGGTGTGGCTCCATTTGAAGCATTATATGGACGAAAGTGTCGCTCTCTAGTATGTTGGGATGAGGTGGGTGAAGAAACATTGTTGGGATAAGAGTTGGTACGTATTACTACAGAAAAGATCCAAATGATTCGACAACTTATACAAACGGCACAAGATCGACAAAAGAGTTATGCGGATCTTCATCAGAAGGACGTGAAATTTAGTATTGGGGATCATGTATTGTTGCGTGTAGCTCCATGGAAGGAAGTTACAAGATTCGAAAAGAGAGGAAAGCTCAATCCATGATTTATTGTTCCATTTTAGATTCTTAACCGAGTAGGAAATGTAGCCTATAGACTCGTGTTACCTCCGAGTATATCTCGTGTTCATAATGTTTTTCACATATCTGTGCTTCGTAAATATGTGAAAGACCCAAACCACGTTATTGAGTTAGAACCGAACGAGATAGCCGAAGACTTAATGTATGAGGAGGTACCTGTAAAGATCTTGGATAGGAAGGAGCATGTCCTACGCACAAAGGTCATACCACAAGTCCATGCTATTGATGAAATGACCTGGGAGTTGGAAACGAATATGAAAGCGAGGTATCCTCACCTTTTTGAAACACCAGGTACGCACGTTAATTTCGAGGATGAAATTTCATAAGAACGGGAGGTTGTAAGACCCAACTTATTATAAATGAAATTAAATTTCCTCTATTTATTATTTTGAAATAGTAAGGGTTGATTTGATTAATGTGGTTAGTTATGGGAAAAATGCGAAAATATCTTAAATAAACAAGTGGTTATAAAATATTCATTTTTTGTCAGGGAATATTCATTTGGTCGTGGAATATTCTTATTGTCAGGGAATATTCATATGACGGCGCAGCCTTGTGTGGGCCCCATAACGGAAAGCCATTGGATGAGGAAAACGACAAGTATAAGTTGTTTATAAAATAACGGTGTAGTTGTTACCGTTAATATTGTTGGAATACCCGGTAGTTAAAACACAGTAAAACACGTTGAACAGTAGTACACAGTATTGCACCAATTATTGATTCTTACGTAAGAAGGCACTACTTAATAATTGTTACAGTAATTACTATTTAATATTTTATTTTATTGATTTAATAATTGCTTAGTTGATATTTTATATTATTATTGTTTCAATAATTGTCACCACACAGTATTTTCTATTATCAGATCAATAATTCATATTATTTGAATAATATTATTAGATAACATTATTGGCAATGTCTAGAAAGTTCTGTCTAAGGAGAGGTTTGGTCACCTAATTGTGCGCCAGTAAGGAGAAATTCTTATTGGAAAGCCCCCTCTTTCCTGGGAATGGCTTGGTTGTCAGTATTGTGATTCTGTAATATTATTTGTGAATAATTAATTATTAATTTCTATGATAAGGAAAATATTCATTTTATGTGGATATAGATGGAGAAAATTTTTAATGTGATAATTGTTGAAAATTGTTGTTTTATCTTTTTCTGATAAAATAATTTATTTAAATATATTAGGGAAGGTTCAAAAATGCCCCTGACTTTTACCACGATGTCTACCGAGAACCCTATACTTTGTTTTTGTCCAAAAGTACCCCTAACATTACAATTTTTGGGTCGATTATACCCCTGACGTTGATAGACATGCCAAATAGACAAACGGAGTTAAGACTTGGATATATTTTGCTGACGTGTCAAATAATTAAAAAAAATGCTATTATACCATCTGATGTGTATAAATATAATATTTTATATATATTTGATAATTTATTTATTATGTGTATTTTATAAATAAGCTTTATTTATTAATAAAACCACCCACTCCACCACCACCACCACCACCACCACCACCACCACCAGTTCACCACCACCACCACCACCACCACCACCACCACCACCACCACCACCACCACCACCACCATCTAATATCACCACTAGGAACATCAACACCACGAACAAAATTCAGATCCGTATAATCCACCAACAAAATTCAGATCATCACCAACAAATTCACCACATATACATACAGATCCACCCAATCCATTTCAGCAACAAACAAAAAAGAACAAAGATAAAGAAAAGAATCAAAAAAGGCAATCAATCAAATAATAGGGATCCTAAACAAAAGATGCACACCTTTTAGCAATTCTGATCTTACAGAATAATAATAAGTAAGCTCACTAAAATCAAAAACTTAAGAACATAAAAATCTAAGCTTCTTGATGTTCAGGACACCACATATTGACCATAAAAATCTTGGATTTCTTCAAATATTCTCTTTACTTTCTTGGAAACCAAACATGTTAAATGACTGTTTGAATTGAAAATAATTCCTCACACTAAAAAGAAAAATTTAAAAGGAATAGTGAGGTTCCATTAATCTCTAAACTTAATAAAAAAAACAGAGAATCTGCCCCTTCTACTATTTCTTAACCAAATCCTAATATAATCCATCAGTAAGTCTTATAGCATAAAAGGATTTGCTACAAGACTCCACCTCCGGGTTTAACTGAACTTATCAATAACTATTCTTCCTCCGGCTCTGTTGTCTCCGACTCTCCCTCCCTCTCGAACTCTCCAGGAAAAATTTTACCTGTATGATCGGACGAAAGGGTGTTGATCGCCGACTGGAGAGAGTAGCTGTAAGGGTTTAGATCTTAGATGAAATGTGAGGTAGGAAGAACTGAGATCTAATTGAGTCCGTTGGATGTTGAAGCCCAAGTGATTTTAGATCGTTGGATGTTGAAGCCCTAAATTAATTTGAGGCCATGACTGATGCTGCTCCTTTTGATCGGAGTGGACGGAGGAACGAATTGGGGGCATGGTCATTTCTTTCTTTGCTTTTTTTAATTAGTGTAAGCAATGTAATTAGTATTTTACATATTTACAATGTAATATGTAAATATATAAATATTTTTATTTAATTATTTTACTAAATATTAGTATTATATATTTTTTAAATACTAAAATACTATTTTATTTTATTTTATTTTTATTTTTATTATTATTACTATTTTATTTTATTTTATTTTTATTATTATTATTATTGTTAATGTTATTGTTATTATTATTATTATTATTATTATTATTATTATTATTATTATTATTATTATTATTAGTATTAGTATTAGTATTAGTATTAGTATTATTATTATTATTATTATTATTATTATTATTATTATTATTATTATTATTATTATTATTATTATTATTATTATTATTTTTAGTATTTTACATATTAGTATTTAATCCGTCCATGTGGCAGCCACGTAAGCAAAATATGTCCAAGTGTTAACTCCATTTGTCTATTTGGCATGTCTATCAACGGCAAGGGTATAATCGACCCAAAAATTATAACGTTAGGGGTACTTTTGAACAAAAAAAAGTATAGGGTGCTCGGTAGACATCCAGGTAAAGTTAGGGGTATTTTTGACCCTTCTCCCAAATATATTATTATATTATAATAATATAATAATGGTGATATTTTTACAATGAACGTGGGATATATGAATAAATAAGGAGGAAGAGTATTTTTGTTACTAAAAATATTTAAAACATGTTTTTCATGTTTATGGACCCCATTTCTTGACTGAAATTTGATTATAGCCTGTAAACTCGTCCGTATGTGGATTTCGGTCAATTTCTGTTTGGAATTTGGAAAAAGTTAAAACTACAAAGTTGTAGAGAATTGAATTTCCTATGGAATGAATATAATATTTGAATTTTTCTGATAAAAGGGCTATTTGTTATGAATTATTGAAGCTTCGAAGTTCTGGAATAATTGATTTTTGAAAGTTTTAATTGCTTTATTTAAGAAAAACGTTTTTGTTATGATTAGTGGGTTGTTAAACATGTTGAAATCTGAATTCAAAGGTTGGCGTAGGAAATTATAATAAATATTATTATTTTATTAAATTTTCTACTTTGGTGTTCTAAGCATTTTCCTATAAATAGGGTGCTTAGGTTAGAATTGAAAATCACACCAGAAACTAAAATCTTTTCTCTCTATATTATCGAGCGTATTCTTGTGAGTATTTTGATACTTTGAGTGTTGCTATACCGTGCAAGTTCCTTTCAGCACTATATCTGGTATTCAAGTTAGAGGTACAGTCTTTTCGAGGTAAGGGATATTATTTTTTAAAAAAATGATATTATTTCTTTCAATATCATTATGCCGGAATATTGGTAATATTTTTCTTATGAAATTCTTATCTTTTAGTGTCGGGGTTACTATTTACGTATACGACACTATTCACATACGGTACTATTCATGAATACGACACTATTCACAGAAAATTTAAATTTTCATTTTTTGTCCAAAATATCTATTATAGATACTAGCTTTGATTGTATCCATGTTTTGGTCTTCATTCTTGAATTTTACTTCACTATTATTATTTATGAAGTATTTTTGAACTTGGATTGCTTGAATTACGAATCCTTAAAATTTGTTCTTTTGTTTCACTGGATTCGTTTCTTTAAAAATATTTTTCATCATCCTCAGTCCTAAATGATGATATTACTGAATATCTTTGGCCTGTAGTGCAAAGATTAATAATTTTCTGATGAATATCTTTGGCCCGTAGCGCAAAGATGAACAAGTTTTGAGATGCACATGACCAACTGATGAATATCTTTGGCCTGCAGTGCAAAGATGAATATTTGATTCAAGATGAATATTGATTGATGTTACAGGGATAAAATATTGATGATGGACTTTTAAATTCATAGATTATAATAGATTTCATTCTCTACATAACTCTTCTATGAATTGTTATTTCCGTTGTGAATATTGATCTGAAACTTGTTGTCTATTATATTCTATCAGATTTTTCCCTGTTGAGGACTAACGATAATTTGTTCTATATTATCTTAGTCATAATATTCTTTACTGGGCTAGTTGAGCTCACCCTTTTCCTTTTTGTTCCATTTTTCTTCTCAGGAGGCGAGAATATAGCGAGTTCTAGTCGGGGTATGGAATGATGGTTCTAGAGAGTTGTTTTAGTAGTCCTCACCATTTTTGTAAAATAATATATCAATAATTATAATGAGAACTTATTTGAGTGTGGATATTGTCTATATGACAATATTTGTATTTAAACTCACAGTTTGTCGTATTTTGCACGACAATTGTATTAATAAAGTTGTAGTTATTTCTGTACCATGTATTTGGCGACTCAGAATGGGTGTTGTATACCTATTTTGGGGGCGTCACAGCATGTCTCTTCTAGAGTAATAAGGATGGCTATTAGTGAATTAAACATTTACAAGCCATGTAGGAGTAGGAATCATAAGCGTTTAATTAAGTTTAACCGAAGGAAAATCATTAAGTTTTGACTTGGTTGTTGATGGATAAATTGAAAACCATCATTTATAGGGTATGTGCCTATTACTTGGTTAGGATATAGACAATGAATCAATGGATTAGTTCCATTTGATTTGGCGTATAAAACATGAGTAACAAAGTTATGGCAAAATTTACGAAATTAGACGTTAAGCGTTGAAATCGTATAATTCCGGATTAGTAGTCAAAACTTGCCGTTTAGTTCGAAAACCCTAGTTTTTGATGGCGTAGCGTAGAATAATGTATTCAAGAGTTGTGGACTCAAGAAATGTTGACTTCTGACTTAGAACGAAGAAAACGAGCTATGAACGCTCACGAGCGTTAAACAAACGCGTAATAGGACGTTAAAAAGTGAATTCATCATTAACGGATTTAAAAACTACTTTTGTCTGGATAAAATTGAAGTATATGGTACGTGTAAGAAAATGGATTTTGGACAAGCCAATTTTGACTTAAAACGACTAAGTTATGAGTCCAAGAAGAATCGAAGTGGAAAATAGAAATTTTTTTCAAGGGCTTAAGGATCTCACGCCGCAGCGCCACTAGTATAAAGGGATCTCGCACCACAGCATCAAGACCGGAGATGGCATACTGTTAGTTGATGCCACAACGCCAATAGTGTATTGAAGGCTGGCGTCACAGCGCCATTAGTGGGAATTTGTTGAACAAGGTTTTTTCTAATCCCAAATTGTTACAAAACTATTATGGGACATGTATATACTTAGTATACATGATAAGATTAATCTTAAATCACTTATATAGTGATGACTTTAGGAATTTAAACATGGTTTAATAGGAATTAAACGAAGAACGCGAAGTGTAAATAAGTGAATCGTATTCTATAAGGGCACTTAACCAATGATTGTTAAGTATTGGTTTAGTGACGTAAGAACATTAATAAGCCGTAATAAAAAATAGTAAGTCGAATTGACATTTATTAATGAAATAAAATCAATTAAGATATAGAAGAGAAAGAAGTTGGTAAAAACAATGAGATTAGATTGTTTGGTAGCTAATTACAGTGTGCTAGGTGAATATATTATGTAGAGACTGTAAAGACGAAGAACTGTTGAATAATTATTTTAAGACGTTTGAAGGCAAGTTTTCTTAACGCCTGTCTAACCTTCGTGTTAGCTAGGTTTTCTGTGATTCATGTTATGAGATGCATGAATTGTTTTACGAAAGGGTCGATGCCAATTTTAACTCGGCTAGACTATTCTTAAGAGTTAGATTGATTTGTTTACAAGTCTTTCGATATAGAACTATTAACGCTATCCTATGTGACACCCCCAAATCCGGGTATCTTCCAACCCGACAGATGGTGCTACACGGTACTACCATTCACACATACATTCAATTGAAAAGTCTCAAAGAAATGAATATGTCTTTTATATATTTAGAATAATATTAACATTTCCCCCAGGTTCTTTATAACCATTACATTGTTCTGGTCATAATATCAAATATATTACAATCATTCACCTATACTATTACATAGGTATTCTACGGGTTCGTGTTCGCCATGCCTTTATCCTTGCCGGAGCCTTCAGTCCGTTCGATCTTAGCTGTGTTCATATGGTTCAAGCAAGTGTGAGCATGACTAGCTCAGCAAGTACAACAATTCTAATAAACAACATGCTTGAAACATAGGAATCGTATATCTTCAATAACTGAACAATAGTTACGAAGTACTATCGATAATTCAAAATAGCATTTCTTTTCCTTAAAATGTTTTACAACAATAATATTAAGTAAAACATCAATTCTGGTACAAGACCTTGAGCATTTCATAAGTTCTTTTGAAAAGGACATCCCGACACTAAGTCCATAAGTCCGACATTACTTACGAGCACGTCTAGGTGATCAACCTATAGTACTCTATGTTGATCAACACTACATTTATTAAACATATGTACGTTTAAGTTGTGGCAACCTCACGTGCCTATCGTTTGACAACAAAACATTTTAGAATACTCAGTCTTCGTTTGAAAACCACACCAATATAACTTGGTAAACATTGACCATGTTTGATAGAAACATAATATAAGTCTAGCCGAAAGAATTGGCTTTGACTTCATCATACAAGACTTCATGCGTAAGGATACATGAATTACAAAGCTTGTCCAGATTGAACTGGAACAAGGGTTAGAATACTTGCCTTTAGCGTCTACTAAAATTAATAACACGTTCTTGTTTAAGTCTTTAAGTCTCTACAGTAGATGATAACATAGCATACATATTAGGTCATGAATGAACATACAATTCCTAATAAATCTTACCCTTCTTCTCAATCTAAACCTGACTTAGATTTGTTATTATTTGTTCTGGCTTTGCATTATATTTTTCGTACATTGTCATTCTATTCATATTTAATTGATTATCAACCTTTAATCATCATACATTAAACATCTAACAATCCCTTAACAATGTTATAATTAAGCCTTAGTTCATTACTAATGAGTTACCATTCATTTCATACTTGTAAACTTTCCTCTCTCATTGAAACCCTAGAAATTTGGTAAATATGCTGCACTCCCTTCTTTCTCTATCTTGCATATTTGCATGAAGTTCTCGAAATTATTAAAATTCATTTACTATTTTTCACATGGCCAAAACTGCCGAATATTTAGACATTTATCATAAATTATACTTTTGTCCAAAAATTCCAAAATTTACAGAATATACTGATGTTATATAGATGTACTCCTAATAAAACTTTACCAATTTTGGAGTTAACCACAAGGAGTTATAAGGGTTTACTTTTAAAATAGTCTTTTCTCATAAAATCCATAACTCCTAATCTATACATCCAAAAATCGCTATTTTTGGACACAATCAAGGAAACTCATCAAATTATCATTTCAAATTTTTCCAGAATTTTTGAAGGTTCGGAAAAATTTTGGCCGAAAAACATAATAACCCTTAAAATCCCTTAGCCCAAAAAGAGCAACTTTTCCAATTTAATGTTGGATGAAAAGCCGAAGGAAACTTGCACTGAATAACAACTCTCCAAGTATCTAAATACTCACAAAAATACGCTCGAGAATATAGAGAGGGAAAACTTCAGTTTCTGGTGTGATTTTCAATTCTAACTTAAGCGCCTATTTATAGAAAAATGCTAGAACGCCAAAGGAGACTAAATAATAAAATATTATTATTTATTCACCTTCTACGCATGCCTCATTTGAATCAAAAATTCAACCACCGCCTTTGAACAAGAAATTCAGCACATGTTTTCAACAAATGACAAAAGTGGGTCCCACCCCTATTTTAATAAAAATCATTTTATTTTCTAAAACTTCAGTAATTAATATAAAATAGCTCGTTTATCAAAAAAATATGAATTTTATGTCCATTTCGCATGAAATTGAATTCTCTACAACTTTGTAGCTTTGATTTTTTTCCAAATTCCAAACAAAAAATATCCGAAATCCACAAACGGACGATTTTCAACACCGTTTCAAGACCTTTTAAAATTCATAACAAATCATGCGTTAATTTTTAATAGTTCAAAATTTGTGGACATATACTCAACTCATATATGTATAACATATCCAAAAATCACAACGATCCAACTATTTGATTAAAATTACAACTCACGCATGATAAAGCTTTAAGAACAGGATTTGAGTTTTTAATACCTCCAATCCGACAAAATACTGATAAAACACCTCAACGTTAATTCCTTCATTTATAACCACATAAATAAATCCATCATTTATATCCACACCAAATAAATATTTCCTTATCATATAAATTAATAATTAATTATTCACAAATAATATTACAGAATCACAATAATGACAACCAGGCAGTTCCCAGGAAAGAAGGGGTTTTTCAATATGGATTTCTCCTTACTGGCGCGCAATTAGGTGACTAAACCTCTCCTTGACAGAACTTTCTAGACATTGCCAATAATGCTATCTAATAATATTATTCAAATAATATGAATTATTGATCTGATAATGGAAAATATTGTGTCGTGATAATTATTGAAACAACAATAATATAAAATATCAACGCATCAATTATTGAATCAATAAAATAAAATATTGAACAGTAATTACTGTAACAATTATTCAGTAGTGCCTTATTACGTAAGAATCAATAATTCAAAAATAATCTTTGTAATAATCTTGTGTGTACTACTATGCAACCACGCGACATCGTATTTTAACCACGAATATATACAACAAGCGTTGTTAATCGGTAACAACTACGTCGTTATTTATAAATACTCAAACTTGTCATTTTCTTCATCCAATAGTTATTCTGTTATGGGGCCAACAAATGGTTGTGCCATCGTACGAATATTTTCCGACAACAAGAATATTCCACGACAAGCTTATCATAAACTCTAGCGAAGTATATACCTTATTTGATACCGGTTCTACCAATTCTTTTATTTCTCCTACTTGCGCTCAACGTTTAAATTTGACTCCGGAGAAATTAGACTTTGACTTATCTGTGGAAACTCCGTTGGGAGAAACCTTCATTACATCCACTATTTATAAGTCTTTTTTGGTTCAAATCAGTACCCTCAAATTACCTGTCGATCTTATTTCATTGAAAATACTTGCATTTGACGTAATTCTAGGGATTGATTGGTTAACTACTCATCATGCAAAAATTGATTATTTTTATAAGGTTGTTAGCTTTCATATTCCTAACCAACCTATTATGCGAATTCAAGCAACCAAACCATTAAAATCAATCATTGTCATCTCAAGCCATAAAGCTATTCGTTTATTGAAAAATGGATGTCAAGCTTTCTTTAGCTCATGTCACAAAAAAACGTCAGTTTTGAGTGATATTTCTATTGTTAATAAATTTCCTGACATATTCCCTGAAGAACTTCCTGGCCTATCCACAGAGCGTGAAATTGAATTTTGTATCGACCTTGAACCCGGTACGAAACCCATTTCCAAAGCCCTTTATCGAATGGCTCCTATTGAACTTCAGGAGTTAAAGACCCAACTGCAGAAATTATTAGACATTGGCTTTATTCATCGTAGTACTTCTCCTTGGGGTGCTCTTGCTCTATTCGTGAAGAAGAAAGATGGGAGTATGCTACTTTGTATTAATTATCGGGAATTGAATCATGTCACCATCAAAAATAGGTACCCATTGCCACGTATTGATGACCTGTTTGACTAGTTGTAAGGCGCCAAATTCTTTTCAAAGATTGATCTTCGTTCCGGATATCACCAATTGAAGATTAGAACCGATGACATTCTAAAGACGGCTTTCAGAACTCGGTACGGGCATTATGAATTCCTAGTCATGTCTTTTGGATTGACTAATGCTCCTGCTTCCTTCATGGATATGATGAACCGAGTATTCAAGGAATATTTGGATCACTTTGTGGTCGTCTTTATTGATGACATCCTTATTTATTCCAAAAGCCGTGAAGATCATGAGAAACACTTGAGGCTAATACTCCAAAAGCTTCGTGAAAACAAGCTTTATGCCAAGTTGAAGAGTTCTGGCTTGAGGAAGTAGCATTCCTTGGGCACGTGGTATCAAGTCATGGAATATCTGTTGACCCGACAAAGATTGAAGCTATTCAAAGATGGGAACAACCTAAATCTGTGACTGAAATACGTAGCTTTCTCGGTTTAGCTGGTTATTATTGGAGATTCGTGGAAGGATTTTCTCGAATCGCTACTCCATTAACTCAGCTGACTCGGAAAGATACAAAATTTGGTTGGACTGAGGAATGCGAGAAGAGTTTTCAAGAACTCAAGAGGAGACTCATTTCAGCACCTGTTCTGATAATACCATCTTGCTCGGAGGGATTTGTCATCTATAGTGATGCTTCGGGCAAAGGGTTAGGATGTGTTCTCATGCAACATGGAAAAGTCATAGCCTATGCCTCTCGAAAACTCAAAGAATATGAGAGGAATTATCCTACTCATGATCTAGAGTTGGCAGCAGTAGTTTTTGCACTAAAGATTTGGAGGCATTACTTGTATGGGGAGAAAGTGGAGATCTTTACGGATCATAAAAGCCTCAAATATTTCTTCACTCAAAAGGAACTTAACATGCGATAGTGACGTTGGCTTGGACTATTGAAAGATTATCATCATACCATCCAATACCATCTTGGAAAAGTAAACGTAGTAGCTGACACATTGAGTAGAAGATCATATGCGGGTACGAGTGCGATATTGTCAACGCAAAGGCCCATTTTGTATAACTTGCAAAGGATGGAGATAGAGATAAAGACTCTAGGGACCCACGTGATGATGACGAATATACGAGTAGAACCGACTTTAATTGATAAAGTTAAAGTTGCTCAAGCTACTGACCTGGAGCTGATACGTATGAGGAAGATAGTACAAGAAGGGGCTATGCCGGAAGAAAGAATCGATAAAGAAGGAATACTTCGAATCAACTCCAGACTTTATGTTCCTAACGACCCTGAGTTAAAGTATAAAATTATGATGGAAGCGCACAACACACCGTTCGCAATCCATTCTGGGAGTACCAAAATGTATCATGATCTTCGACATACATTTTGGTGAGGCAATATGAAGAGGGAGATAGCGTTGTTTATCTCAAGGTGTTTAACTTATCAACGAGTCAAGGCAGAGCATCAATTACCAAAAGGTCCATTGCAACCACTTAAAATCCCAGAATGGAAGTGGGAGCACATTACCATGGATTTTGTTACTGGTCTTCCCAAGGTTTCTCAAGGCATAGATGCAATTTGGGTCATTGTTGATAGATTGACCAAGCCTGCTCATTTCTTACCTATACGAGAAACTTATAAACTTGAACGTCTTGCTCGTATGTACATAAACGAGGTTGTAAGATTGCATGGTATGCCAGTATCCATAGTTTCTGATCGAGACCCAAGATTCACTTCACGATTTTGGGTTAGTTCGCAAAAAGCTATGGGCACAGATTTATGACTTAGTTCGACATATCATCCTCAGACGGACAATCAGAGAGGACTATTCAAACTCTTGAAGATTTATTAAGACTCTATGTCCTTGACTTCAAGGGAAGTTGAGACAAGTTCTTACCATTGGTGGAGTTTTCCTACAATAACAGTTATCAAACAAGTATTGGCTCCATTCGAAGCGTTGTATGGAAGAAAGTGTCGTTCTCCAGTATGCTGGGATGAGGTGGGTGAAGCAATGTTGTTGGGACCGGAGTTAGTACGTATGACTATGGAAAAGATACAAACGATTCGGCAACGTATAAAAATCTCACAAGATCGACAAAAGAGTTATGCTGATCTTCATCGAAAGGACGTGGAATTCGATATTGGAGATCATGTGTTGTTACGTGTTGATCCATGGAAAGGAGTTACGAGATTTGGAAAGAGAGAAAAGCTCAATCCTTGATTCATTGGCCCATTTTTAATTCTCGATCGAGTAGGAGCTGTGGCGTATAGACTCGCTTTACCGCCAAGTATGTCTCGTGTTCATAACGTTTTTCATATATCCATGTTACGTAAATATGTGAAAGACCCGAACCACATTATTGAGTTAGAACCGGATGAAATAGCGGAAGATTTAACGTATGAAGAGGTTCATGTTAAAATCTTGGATAAGAAGGAACATATTCTACGCTCCAAGGTTATACCTCAAGTCAAAGTTTTATGGAGAAACCACGATGTTGAGGAAATGACTTGGGAGTTAGAATCTGCAATGAAATCAAGGTATCCTTACCTCTTCGACATACTAGGTATGTACTCTAATTTTGAGGGCGAAATTTCATAAGAATGGGAGGTTGTAAGACCCCAACTTTTTTTTAATAAAGATAATTTTTCTATAAATATCATTTTTAAAGATTATGGAATGAATTTGATATAATGTTATAGTTGTGGGTAATATTTATAAATTTTGTAAAGTACGCAAGTTCTTATATAATATTCGATTGGTCGGGGAATATTCATTTTAACAGAGAATATTAGTACGACGGCACAATCATTGGTGGACCCCACAACGAAATTATTGTCGAATTGAGAAAAAGACAAAAATATTTTTATGAAAATAACGACGGAAGTTTTACCGTTAACTGTTGAACTACTCGGTAGTAAAAGTACAGTAATACGCGTGGTTGCGTAGTAGCACACAGTATTGATTATTGATGCTTACGTGAGAAGTCAATCAGTTTTGTTCAATTATTGCTACAATAATTGCTGCATAGTATCTCATGTTATTTGATTTAATTATTGTCAATATTTTATATATTATTAAATCAATAATTGAGACGACGAAGTTATTAATAATATTATTTTCAATATTAATGATGTCTAGAAGTTCTGTCAATGAGAGGTTTGGTCACCAAATTGCGCGCAAATAGGGAGAAATCCTTATTGGAAAGCCCCTCTTTCACAGGAATGACACAGTCGATTAATATTGTGAATTATAATAATGATGATAAATGTTGTTAAATATATTGAGGTTTCTTTTTATGAAGGCACGAAAGTTTTTATATATATATATATATATATATATATATTACATTTTATTAGTATTATTAATGTAATAAAATGTAAAAAGCTTTTATATAAAATGAATACTTTTATAAAGTTAATTATTTTATTAGACTATAAATAGAATATATTATATTCTATTATGCATAGTGTTTTCCATAGTAAATTTTTTTATATAAAATGCAGAATACTTTTATAAAGTTATTTATTTTATTAGACTATAAATAGAATATATTATATTTTATTATGCATAGTGTTTGCATAGTGCCTGCATAGTGTTTGCACAGTAAAATCTTTTTATATAAAATAGAATACTTTTATAAAGTTATTCGTTTTATTAGATTATAAATAGAATATATTATATTTTATTTTAAAGATTTTGTTTTATTAGAATATTTTATTAATACTGCATAGTAAATCAATATGGACCGTCCGTTTAAAAGTAAATCAATTTGGATCGTTCATGAATTAGTTAATATTCAGTCCATTCTTTTATAAATAGAAGCTCATTCCTTCATTATTTCTTACGAATTCACTGAAACTCTAAAGAGAAACTGTAGAGAGAATTCTTCTTCTATAATCTTGAGCGTATTTCTTTAGAGTTTAAGAAAGCTTTGAGCGTAGTGCAAGTTTCTTCAAGTACATTCCCGCCCTACCCGTCGGAGTATTCTTCTTTATAAGGTAAGGGATATTATTTGTTGTACTCGTAAGGGGTATTATTTCTTTCATATTCATGAATAGAACTTCTGTTATTCCATTCTTTATTATTCTGTTGGGATAACCTGTATACGCGGACTACCCTATACTTGGTGAAATTCTTCTCTTATTCCATTGTTTATCATTATGTTGGAATAACTTTGTCTACTGTCAAAGCACCGCATACATGGTGAAATTCTTACATTATTCCATTCTTTATTATTACATTAGAACATCCTCATGCATGCATTTACGCATAACTTTGGTTTCGTTATTTATTATTACGGAACATCCACAGCCGGTGCGAATTTTTCCCGACTGTTTACATTATTTATTATTCATTAGAATATCATATGCGTGCGTTCGCATGACTGAATTCCGTTATTTATTATTACGATAGAATAACACATGCATGCGGTCTATCGCATGACTGGTGATTTCTTTTATTATTCCATTCTTTATTATACTCAGTTGGTTAAAGTTTTGACTTCTATACTCCATGAAATTAGTGGAAATTCCTTAATATTTGTGTTTCATCCAGTATCTTTTTATGGAAATATTCTTCTGAGCATTCTTGAATTTTACTCTACAAAGAAGTATCATGTTGGCAAATTGGACGTTATTGGTTCCTGGATAAATTAATTCTTGAACTTGTTTTATTGAATTCTTATATCATTGTCATCATCCTCATGTTTATATTATGTTGGAAGTCATCTGTGGCCTGTAGTGCATAGATGGACTTGATATGATTATGACTAGGGATTATTCGGTGTAATCATGACCATAATGTAACATATGATGTGGTAAAAGTCCTCACTGGCCCGTAGTTCATTGATGGATAGCTGTTGGCATGATCACGACCATTGATGAATACACGAATATCCTTGGCCCGTAGTGCATGGATAATTTATGGTTGTGATACTAATGAATATCTTTGGCCGTACTGCAGAGATGATGTGGATTATTTATTAAGCTGAGTCTCAGCGATAAAAGTGATGAAAACCTTTTTAAATTATAAAAGATAGTAGATTTTATTTTCAACTTGACTCTTTTAATGGATTGCTTGTTCCGTTGCAGTTAAACTTGATGTTTATTATATTGTATTAGTTTAACACTGTTGAAGGCTAACAATAATTTATTCTGTATTATCTTAGTCATAATATTTCTTACTGGGCTAGTTGAGCTCACCCTTTTACTTTCATTATTCTCTTGTGAAATGAGAACGTGGCGAGGACTAGTCGGGGAATGGAGTGACGGTCCAGATAATAGCATTAGTAGTCCTCAATATTCTGTTAAATAGTGTGATAATAAATGTTATGAGGACTCAATTGAGTGTGGATATTGTCTAAATGATAATATTTGTATTAAAACTCACAACATATGTTTTGTCGTATTTTACACGACTGTTGTATAATTAAGTTGTATTTGAATTTTGTACCATGTTTTTGGCGACTCGAAATGGGTGATGTATACCTATTTTGGGGGCGTCACAATCGATCCTGGGCAATGGGTATTTATTCTTTATTGTTAACTTGTTTAACTCTTGGTAGTCGATACAAAGTCTTAACGATCCGTCCTTCTTCTTGACAAATAGTACCGGTGCTCCCCACGGTGAAACACTCGATTGAATGTACTTCTTGTCCAATAGTTCTTGTAACTGCACCATCAACTCCTTCATCTCCACTGGGGCCATACGATACGGTGCCCTAGAAACTGGTGCCGCTCCTGGCACGATGTCTATTACAAACTTTGTCGCCCTATCCAGCGGAAGACCTGACAATTCACTCAAAAATACATCGGCGAATTCTCTAACTATAGGTATTTTTTCCATGGTTGCTACCACTCTCTGGGTATCAACAACATGACACAGGTAACCTACATATCCTTTCCTCAATAATTTCCTAGTTTGTGTCATGGTTAGACAACACGAACGTCCCGGCGACCTATTCCCGTAAAATACTACCTATGGTTATTTTAACGTTCTAAGGTTCACACATTTCTTCTGACAATTTATAATTGCCCCATGGTTAACTAACCAATCCATTCCGAGAATTACATCAAATTCTCCTAATTTTATCGGTATCAAATCTACCGATAATTTACTACTTCGTATATCTACACAAAAACTCCTATGAACATCTACAACAGGAATTATTTCTTCATTTTCTTCCTTAATATTTAAAGGTATAGGAAACTTTTCGAAAAGTAATCCTAATCATCTAGCAAAATCACATGATATAAATGAACAAGTAGCACCCGAATCAACCAGAACGTAAGCATTTATGTCATTGATCGGAATAATACACAGGGCGACGCGTCCCGATGCAAATTGGTGCATCTTGATCATCATGTTAAAGGTATGGCCCATCGGCCTACTACCGGTATCTTTGGACCACTAATAACTAACTTACCGCCATTAGTGCCCTGGTTCTCGTCCGAACCCTTCTTCGGGCAGTTCTTTGCCATGTGGTCAGTTGACCCACACATAAAGCATTCGTGGTTCTTTTTCGGACTTGGACAGTTAGGTGAGACATGCCCTTTTTGTCCACAGTTGTAGCATACGGCCTTCCCCTTAAGACAGACTCCTAAGTGAGTCTTCCCACAGGTTTTGCAGGCCTCCATCCTCCTCTTTGGGTCGCCTTGCATCACTCTGGTATTCTCAGAGCTGAACGCCTTCCTCTTCTGTCCCTCACCACTACCGCTGGCTCATTTGATTTTCACTCCCCCATCCACTTTCCCCTTGCACTTCTTATCCTTATGGTATTGGCTCAATGACTCGCTACCACCTTCGACGATTATCTCCTTCTCTAAAACGGTCCTAAATGAAGTGCTTTGGAACACCGAAATATCATTATAGAGCAAGGGTTTCAAGCCCTGCTCAAACTGTCATGCCTTCCTAACCTCGGTATCCACTTGATGTGGAGCGAACCTCGCCAGTTCATTAAACTTGGCAGCTTATTGGGGAACCGTCATGTCCCCTTGTTTCAACTCGAGAAACCGCATCTCCATCCTTCCCTGCATGCTCGTGGGAAAGTAGTTCTCGAAGAATATCTCCTTGAACCTTACCCATGTTAGATTCTCGATCCCGGCCCTAGCTTGATTGGCTTCCCACCAAAAGTTAGCCGCTCCCTTCATTATATAGGTTGCAAAGGAAACCTTCTGAGCTTCGTCGACATTTTCTATCACAAATGCCTTCTCTATTTCTTTCACCCACGTTTGGGCTTTGATAGGGTCCTTAGTTCCTTTGAACTCCAGTAGACCCACACTCTTAAAATCCTTAAAGGTAGTAGCTCGTGCTACCCCTGGATTTACGGGGATATTAGCCCCAGTTCTATTAAATGTAGTTGTTAAAAGATTAACAAACTCTTGCATAGGGTTAACCGGACCTCCCTCCGGTTGATTTATTACGTTGTACTCTTCTTGGCGGCATTTTGCTGATACAATAAACAACACATTACGTTATTATTCCCTTCTTTATTAGTTATTATTCGATATTAAACAATAACTTCAACATCCATTGCTCATTATGTTCAATAAAAAGGCTTATATTCATTAATTCATTGTAGTATAATACTACATCAGTTACATTACATAGCCTAAGGTGATTACATTACTTTCCTGCTATTGCTTTCCAAAAATTGGGATTTACAAAAGACTACCCTTTGCTATACAAAAGAGGGTTTTACGTCACTAATAAGTACAAAATATTTACATACTTAAACTATTCTAGCTACTACTAGATTACATCTGCCTCAAGGCATTATCAAAATCTTCATTGGCAAGATCGGCAATAATATCACGGCTGATAGTATGCCGCGTCTTCCCTGTCTCTACAGGATAACCAGCTACCTGCTGCTGGAAATCTGTATGAGAACTCCTATAAATATAGGACATTCTCCTTATCTTCAGCGATTTGGTCTTTAGCTCCTCCTTGAGTTCAAAAACCTCATGCTTCAACTCGTGGACTTTGTCCTTAGCCAAAATCCTCTCATCATGTTCCTGCTCCCACATGGACTCCACGTCCGTCTTGTCTTCTATAACTGCATGGAGCTCTGCCTTCAGCTCCTTAACCTCCTGATAGTAATGGATATTTGTATCCAACACTGACATGAACAATGACATCATTGACTCCCTAGGAGCGATCTCCGCTGCTATAGCTACCAGATTGAAGGACACTACCTCCATTTCCTCTTCTATCATACCATCCAATACTGACATAAGGTCAGGATCCTCTGAGTCTCCAGACTCAATAACAACTATCTCAGGCTTTCCCGCTATGGGGTTCGGTATAACCTCTATTTGGTTCACCGATTCTTCACTAACTGCCTGTCCATTTAAATGCATTCCATTCACTCCTGACATATACACAAAATAATTAAGTTGATTAGTACACGTCAGTAGAATAATAAAAACACATAATATAATCATAATGCATTTTTATAAGGTTATTTTCTTCTTTTACTTCTTTTACTTCTCTTAAGGTTATGACTTGGTGTTTTTATTCCCCCCTTAAGTTTTATAACCTAATGCTTTGATACCAACCTGTGACGCCCCCAAATCTGGGTATCTTCCAACCCGACAGATGGTTCTACACGGTACTACCATTTACACATACATTCAATTAAAAAGTCTCAAATGAATGAATATGTCTTCTATATATTCAGAATAATATTAACATTTCCCCCAGGTTCTTTATAACCATTACATTGTTCTTGTCATAATATAAAATATATTACAATCATTCACCCTATACTATTACATAAGTATTCTACGGGTTCGTCTTCACCTTGCCTTTATCCTTGTTGGAGCCTTCAGTCTGTTCGATCTTAATTGTGTTCATATGGTTCAAGCAAGTGTGAGCTTGACTAACTCAACAAGTACAACAATTCTAATAAACAACATGCTTAAAACATAGGAATCGTATATCTTCAATAACTGAACAATAGTTACGAAGTACTATCGATAATTCAAAATAACACTTCTTTTCCTTAAAACGTTTTACAACAACAATATTCAATAAAACATCAATTCCAGTACAAGACCTTGAGCATTTCATAAGTTCTTTTGAAAAGGACATCCCGACACTAAATCCGTAAGTCTGACATTACTTACGAGAGTATGCAGGTGATCGACTTATAGTACTCTATGTTGATCAACACTACATTCATTAAACGTATGTACGTTTAAGTTGTGGCAACCTATAACGACGGTTCTGTCGCTATAGGGCCCTTTAGTGACATTTAATTTTAGAAAATGAATTATTTTAATAATTAAATAGAAAAAATAGCTTTTAATTATGAAAAATACAAAATAAATTTCTAAAAATTATTTTAAAGTCCTAAAATTAGTTTTTAATTATTTAGAGTATATTTCATAAATATTTAATATTTTTGAATATAAATGGTATTTAATTTATTTAAATATAATATTAAATAAATTATTTAAAATGATTTTAATACTTGAAAAATTATATTATGGTATAAGAAAATATTTGAAGTTATTTTTAATAACTTTTGATATTTTATGATGAATTTCATTAATAAATTTATATTAATGGTGATTAATTTATTTAATAAATATATTAAACAAATTATGGAAAATTAGAATTAATGCTTTTAAAAATCATATAAAAATGATTTAAGGATTAGAAAAATATTTTGAGTTATAAAATATAACTTTTGATATTTTGTCATGAAAATATTAATATTTTAATATTAATAGCAATTATCGGATAATGGATTTAAAGGTTTAAAAATCATATAAATATGATTTTAAGGTATTAAAAATACTTTGTAATATTTAAATATATTATAATTATTTTGGTGCGAAATCCAATAAGACTGAGCTAAAAAATTTTTGCCTATGGCGTTGGATTTGAGAAATGAGATAAAACCAGATATTCTTGATCGATCTTACATCGGGCTAATCACCCTCTATGTCTTAAGGGTAAGACGGTTTACGGATGAATTTCCATAAAACCTATGCGAAAATGACAGACAATAGTCTATATAACTCCTCAGCAATATTTACAAATTTTTACTCTTGTGAGTGGTGTATAGGGTAGCATTTGATGATGTGTATGAATGGTGTAAGCAGTATGGTGTAAGGTGTAAGGTGAATTTCGGGGACAAAATTCTTAGAAGAAGGGGTGAATGTGACAACCTGAGAATTTAGAAAAATTTTAAAATCATAATTGATTGATTTAATGTTCAATATTAGAACCTAGACAGAAATAAGTGAATGGATTTGTTATTTCTGGAAAGAAATTTTAGTGAATTTAAAAATTTTGTGATGAATTATTCAGGATTAAGTATATAAGTGTATATGTTCTGTGTGTATGGTCATTTATGTGTTTAGAATGTGGTTAAGGGTCAAGGGTTGACCAGATAAATTATATCATTGTCAAACCCTAAGTATATCTTAAGAACGTCAATGTTCAGTTATTAAACACTAATCAGAGATTTTATGTGTACAGTTGTGATTTAAGATCAAGGAATTTATTGGATAAGTTATAACTTTAGTAAACCATAAAGTTAGGTTAAAACGTCATGTTTAAGTTAGAAAACTCTAACGAACTGTTAGAAACCCTAATGATACATCTGAAAACCATAATTTCAGTTCTAGGAATTCGAAACCCTAATTCGGAATTAGAAAACCCTATTTTGTGAATTTAAATGCTATGTATAAAGCTTTTGTGTATTAATCACAATCTAATTAAGGATAACCCTAATTAATTAGAAATTAATTAATTAGAAATTCTAATAATTAGAAACCCTAATTGTTAAAAACCCTAATTATTTCTAAGATCTTGGTGGTTGACCAACTAAATATTTCCCATGTGCTCAAATCTTAGCAATATCAGCCAATACATTGCAACCTAACAACTAGATTCAATGGATTAAAGAGATAAAAGATTTAAAGTAAAGAAAATCTAACTCTACTTCTCATACAAGCCAACCCTTTCCCTATCTAGCTTTTCGAGATTTAGAGTGAGAGAGAGAGAGAGAAGATGACCCATGATCACTTCATAGAAAGCCGAGGATCAAAATCAAAGATCAGATTCATGATCAAAGCATCAAAGTGGTATAAACCGTAAATTCTAAAAATCCTTAAAGATTTTTGTAAATGTTATGATTTGTTGTTTAAAGATATGTTAGAGGGTGTCATTTGGTGATCTGGGTTGCTAAAACTTAGATCCATATCATTTAGATACTCAAAATTAAAGTTTTTAGAAATCTGGGAAAATTTTGGAAAAGTGGCCTGACAGCCTAATGTCAGGGCCTCTAGATTCTTCTTTATTAGATGTTTATGGTGTTTTACGTTATTGATCTGTTCTATGCAATATATACTGTGATCTGGAACTGGAAACAGTGTCAAATCATATCTAGATCATAAGATATGATTGGTCAAACCTCATTGACCGATCATAGAAAACTTCCTTATGGGCAGCCCAGAAATCCCCAGGTAGCTCTAACAAGTTTTTTCGGCCTTTGATCTTACAACTGTTAAGGTTAATGGCCATGTTTGTACATAGATTGTGACGCCCCCAAAATAGGTATACATCACCCATCTTGAGTTGCTAGAAAATACACTACTAACAACTTCATTTATACAACTGTCGTGCAAAATACGACGACACATATACTGTGAGTTTCAATACAAATATTGTAACGTATATAATACGACAATATTCATACTCAAATTATTACAATGACATCTAAAGTACAACGGCAAATATTTCAAGTCCCCAAAGGAACACGAGAAGATTTATGTCCTCCTCATTCTAATAAAGTGCATTTTTGACGCTTCCATATTTGAGTTCACCTCATCCTATTATTGTTCACCAAAATTAAATATTAAATGATATATAAAATATGTCACACACATTTTAAGTTCTCAGTACAATTATTATGCCACACCGTTTCATAATTTGATTAGGTTTGTGACTAATTCATATCACCACTTTATACCCATGTTCTCTCTGCTAGTCCCAGCTATACTTTTATTACCTGAAAGGAGTGGTGAAGTAAAAGGGTGAGCACAAATAGCCCAATAAAGAATATCATGACTTAAGATAATTAAATTATCAAAGGAATTCAGATATTTAGAACATATGGTAGAAGATAAAAGTTTTCAACCATAATAGCAGCGGAATTAACAATCCATTAGAAGAGTCAAGTAGAACATAATGTCTGTTATCTCTTCTAGATTAGAAGTCCGTCGTTAATATTTCATTCCTGTAATACTCATCAACAGTTCTTTGTTATACCCAAGACAAAAAGAACTCTCATCACCTGTCTTCACCTAAACCACCACAGATTATAATTAAATTCACAATTTATATTTATAATCAGGTAAATCAACAGTCCATCTTTGCAATACAAGCCTAAGATATACAACTGTAAAATCAATAACGCTGAGACTCAGCTCAATAGTATCACGACCATGAATTATCCATGCACTACGGGCCAATAATATTCGTGTTTTCAATTATGGTCATGTTTTAAATTATGCACTACGGGCCAAAGATGACTTTTACCACATCATTTGTAACATTACGGTCATGATTATACCGAATAATCCCTGGTCATAATCATACCAAGTCCATCTATGCACTACTGACCAAAGATGACTTTTACCACATTATTTGTAACATTACGGTCATGATTACACCGAATAATCCCTAGTCATAATTATACCGAGTCCATCTATGCATTATTGGCCATAGATGACTTTCAACACAATATAAGCATGAGAATGATGACAATGATATATATAATGAATAAACATAAATCATCAGAATAATAAGATAACATAGATCTTATTGATTTTTAACTTAATTATCCAGAGTCCAAATTAATAACATAATAATAGATGAAGCACAAACTATTTAGGATATTCTAATCCTTTCAGGACTTTCCACCATTTAATGATAAACTGAATAAACGAATAACAACATCTTACCATAATATGGAGTATGAAAGAAAATGATATTCCTTTTACTATAAAAATGATACCCTCTTACCACAATAATGATATCCCTTACCTTAGCATGTGACTTGATTCTGCTTTCTATGAAATTGATCAACTTAAACAATGATTGCATTCCTTATCTACACTTGGAGTAACATTACACTCAATAGAAATACTCACAATATTATAGTACTCACAATATTGAAGTAAAATAATTCTATATTTTTAGTGTAGTGATGGTGTGTGTTTAGTTGCTCAACCAGGCAACCTATTTATACTAAAAATTTAGTAAACAACTAGCACACCCTCTTTGACAAAATAACCCAATGAGGTATATAATAATGGTAGTGGAATTTTTGGTCCCACAGAGAAAACCAACTTGTACACATTTTAGCAACATTTTTTCAATAATAGAGTTGTGGTCCATATTACTTTAAGAAAAGTAGAGTGTCGGCAAGTCCTGCCAAACTTACTTTTGTAAAAAGAAAATAATTGAACAAACATTTGTATATCATACTTATCTTTAATCAACACCTTTTAGTCATCAATTATTTACACATTTTCAATCTTTCAATAATTATTCAAAATTATTAATATAGACTCACAATACTGCCAACTAGTTTAATTATATCATATCAAATAATATGAGTCACTGTGCAATAACTACTGTGACAATTATTGAATGAAAGACTGAGTGACTTCTTACGTAATTAAGAATCAATAATATTAATCACTGTGCAATAACTACTGTGAAAATTATTGAATAAAATACTAAGTGACTTCTTACATAAGAATCAAATCAATACCTTGCTACAAACAATTTAAATTCTATTAAAAGTAGGGATCAACACCAAATCATATTTATCTCGAACAACATATAAACCAACTAATAATTCACTATTCTTTCAAGTTATCTTTATTTATCGCATACAATCATTATTCATATTCCAAAACTTTAGAAGTGAATAATAAAACTTGAGAAATATAAAACCTCATATATGACAATCCATTATTCTGATATTATCACCATTTTTACTTTAACAAAAATATTATTTTTGTTTTTATCATAACTCAATCGTTACTAGTGCGTTTACATCCCCATACCTCATGAGCTTACTAACACTTCTAAAATATTTAAAAAATATGATTCTGAACTTTCCAAATAATTTTTACATTTTTCAGATTATCCAACAATTTTCTATAAGTATTTCTATTGATAAAAACTATAACATTTTTTCATATGTATCTACAACGTTTTATTAAAAAACATTGTAAAAAAAATACCACAACGTTTTTATAAAAAAACGTTGTCTTTTAAGCGTTGTCTATTTACTGTTTTGTAGTAATGATTGATTCTTACGTAAGAAGGCACTACTTAATAATTGTTACAGTAATTACTATTCAATATTTTATTTTATTGATTCAATAATTGTTGCGTTGATATTTTATATTATTATTGTTTCAATAATTGTCACTGCACAATATTTCCCATTATCAGATCAATAATTCATATTATTTGAATAATATTATTAGATAGCATTATTGGCAATGTCTAGAAAGTTCTGTCTAAGGAGAGGTTTGGTCACCTAATTGCGCGCCAGTAAGGAGAAATCCTTATTGGAAAGCCCCATCTTTCTTGGGAACGGCCTAGTTGTCATTATTTTGATTCTGTAATATTATTTGTGAATAATTATTTATTAATTTATATGATAAAAAAATATTTATTTTATGTGGCTATTAATGTTGAAGTGTTTTATCAGTATTTTTTTCGAATGAAGGTATTAAAAATCAAATCAGTGTTCTTGAGATATATTGCGTGAGTTATAATTTTTAATTCGACCGTTGGATCGTTATGATTTTTAGATATGTTATACATATATAAGTTGATTTGTTATGAATTTTAAGAGGTGTCTGATTCAAAAATTATGTTATAAATGATTTTTGGGGGAAAATTCTAGAATTGAGTGGGCCCCACTTTTGGTTGATGAAAAATGTGCTCAAAATTTATTTCAAATGTGGTGGGTGACAATAGTAGCAGGTAAAGCCATCAGGTAGCAGGTCAAGTCTGCTTCGGCGTGATAGCATTTTTCTATAAATAGGTGCTTAGGTTATAATTGAAAATCACACCAAAAACATAAGCTTTCTCTCTTTCTCACTCTATATTATCGAGCATATTTTGTGAGTATTTAGATACTGTGAGAGTTGCTATTTAGTACAAGTTTCATTCAGCATCATATCTGACCTTTCATTCCGAAGTACTGTTTCTTTGAGGTAAGGGATGTTATTTTCTTCTTAAATTATATTATTTTCTTCAATATCATTATGCTAAGATATTGTTATAAATTTTATTGTGGAATTTTTACCTTTTTGTGACGGGGTTACTATTCACGTATACGGCACTATTCACGTATACAGCACTATTCACAAATACGACACTATTCACCAAAAAATAAAATTTTCTCTTTTTCGTCCCAGATGTCTTTTATGGTTACTATTTTTGATTGTATCCATGTTTTGATCTTTATTCTACTTCACACTTGAGTATTATGGAGTATTATTGAATTTGGATAAACCGAAATACGAATCCCTAATATTTGTCCTTCCATCTCACTGGATTCGTTCTCTAAAATATTTTTCATCATCCTCAGTCCTTAATGGTGATACTTGATGAATATCTTTGGCCTGTAGTGCAAAGATGAATGATTACCTGATGAATATCTTTGGCCCGTAGTGCAAAGATGAACAGGTGTTGAGATGAACATGACCAACTAGTGGTACAAATTAATATCTTTGGCCCGTAGTGCAGAGATGAATATTTGATTCAAGATGTATATTGATTGATGTTACAGGAATAAAATATTGATGATGGACTTTTAAATTCATAGATGATAGTAGATTTCATTCTTTACTTAACTCTTCTAATGAATTGTTGTTTCCACTGCAGTTGTTGATCTAAAACTTGTTGTTGATTATATTCTATCAGATTTTTCCCTATTGAAGACCAAGAGTAATTTGTTGTATATTATCTTAGTAATAATATTCTTTACTGGGCTAGTTGAGCTCGCCATTTTCCTTATTGTTCCATTTTTCTTCTTAGGAAGCGAGAACATAGCAGGAACCAGTCGAGGTATAGAGTGATGGTCCTAGACAGCTGTTTTAGCAGTCCTCACTATTTTTATAAAATAGTGCATCAGTAATTGTAATGAGGACTTTATTTGGGTGTGGATATTGTCTAGAAGACAATATTTGTATTTAAACTCACAGTATGTGTTGTCGTATTTTGCACGATAATTATAATAAAGTTGTAGTTGTTTTTTGTACCATGTATTTGGCGACTCAAAATGGGTGATGTATACCTATTTTGGGGGTTTCACAATTTTTTTTTAAAAACGTTGTGGTTTAAGTGTTGTCTATTTACTACTTTGTACTGGTGGTTATGCTATGGAATAAATCATAACTAAATTAATATTGTACACTAAGGTCATGCTTTAGGAATAATCTAAGAGCATAAACATTGAACAATTATAACATACCTCGCTTGAACAATATTAAGCCAAGGTTATTTAGAATTGAGTTCTAAGCATGCATAACAAAATAGTAAATTAAATGATAAAACTTGTCCAACATTAGTATATCAGGATATATAAACTTGCATGCTAAATAACAAGTTAAAGACAAGAATAACTTGCTAAATATCAGAATAAGGTTTAGAACACTTGCACCATCATAAATAAACTAGATACAAGAAACATGCTCAATGAAAATGTATATTTAAAACACTTGCCTTGTGCGTAGGCTAAACCGTAATAATTTGATTCACAATATCCTAATCACACATCGTTAGGATTCAATTAGTCACTATAGATACTTGTATACTAATAAGTACCTATCTCATGTATGTCTTGATTTTGAACCACATAATCAAGTTAAATGAATAAAATAATAATAACACTCGTTAAGTATTAATAATATACTCATTCATAGAATTATAATACCATACTAACACAGTGACATTTTTAACAGATATAATATTACATTATATTAGCATTTACAGAATTTGTGTAAAAGAAAACTCATTATTGGCCCTATCGCTAATCGACGTTATTGCGCCACGATTTACCTTTATGGCGCGATGGCAATGATGATCTGATAATGTATTAACTTAAGTCCGAGCCATGGTAGGTGCTTCTGGCCTTGAAAAGTCGAAACTTCGGCTCGACTTTGCAATCGAGGTCTCGAACTTGAAGAACAGATCAAAGCTAAATTCTGACTATTCAGCAGCTAATTTAACATGTATAACTTACGGAATTTACACATAACCTTTATCCATCATACATATACCAATTTAAAAACAATTAAACAATAATTTTAGAAAGATTAAATCCTTGAATACCATGTTTTAAACAAAAACTCTATTTTTTTTAACATTTGTTTAACATAGTGAACACGGTAACCACAATTATACACCAAATTGATTCCTTTGAACTACTTTCTTTTTATTTCTTAACAAATTAGCATATTTAAGGTTCAATTTCACAATTAGCTCAAAATAAAATATAAATTTTTATACTCATACCAGTCATTTTTATATGTATACTCACTATAAAGCCAATTCATTTCTTGCAAACGTATTTTAGTATACAATCACATAAATATATATATATATATATATATATATATATATATATGTGTGTGTGTGTGTGTGTGTGTGTGTGTGTGTGTGTGTGCTAGTTATAAAATTAAATTACAATTACACATAACTTCACAACAAATTATAAAAACATGGTTTACAGAAAGTTTTGTAAAAACTTCATACTATAGTCAATAACACAAAACACAGAGAACTATGTCGGAAAACATACATACATACACACACACACACACACATATATATATATAATATTAAGGTTATGGGAAAATTACCTTTTTGTTGCTTTAAAAATCCTTGCTAACCACTGAGAATCGCTTGAAAACTCAAAACTTTCTCTCAATTTCTCTCTGAAACTGTTGTTCCTTTTTCTCTGTAACTTTCTACTTAAGCTTAGGTTTAAACCAAATACATTATACGTAAGTTAAACAAAACCAACACACGATTTACAAACGTTTAAAATCGACGTCTACTAATTGTCCCTATTAAATTATCAGTTACCATAATTTAATATATATTATTTATATTTTATTTATTTTATTTATATTATTATAATTCAAAATTCAAAAGTCCAAACGCCATAAGGCTCCGTTTGGCAAAACTCTTTAAAAATTAAAGACTTAATATCTTTAAGCCTTGTTTGGCAAAACTAATTTAAACTCCTTTAATTTATTTTAATAACTCATTTATAGCATAGTTTATTGTCACCCTTTTATTACTAAATTTAAATTAAAACATTATAATAATCCCTTTATTCCCTGTCAACTTTCTAATTAAATTAAATTAGAATATAATCTCATAATAATTAATTTCCTTCACTCATTAATTATTTATTTAACAAATAAATAATTAAATCAAAACAAAATAAACAAATATTTATTAAACCATAAACACATCAATTAAATATTTATATAATGCAATAAATATTTAAAATTACAATTTAAATTTCTGGATTGTTACAGAAAATGGTCTTCCTTTCTCTCTCTCTGTGTGGTTTGGTTAGAAACTTATGGAAATGAGAAGAAAGAGAAAGAAATTAGATTTTTGTTAGGATGAAATTTATAGATACATGAAGTATATCTAAGATACACTCCCATCTACTATCTCTTATCTTATGTTACTTGTAGCCTTAGCAAAATGTTGCTTGCACACTTGTATAAAATGATTGTTAAGGTAGATAGATGACACATAAGAGAGAGCTGGTAAGGGTAGGTAATTTAAATAATTACATACACTCCCCCTCATTCTCCTGCCTTGTGGCAGCCCCTCTCCTTCATTCTAGTTCAATTGTGTTTTATTTCTAATGCTTTAATTTTTCTTAACAAATGACGAATATTCCCCTTAACAAGTGGACTAATTAATGGGCTTTAAATTAAATTATTTTGAGCTTTTAAATTAATTCTTTGGACCAAGAAAAATAGCATAGTTCCATACTTTTAATTTTTATCCTACCCTAATCATTTAATTAGGGTTTCGATTCACTCATTTGTAAATTTAAATAATCACTCATGTACATTAATTTTGTATAACCCAATTAGACTTACTTTACTAAAGTTATAAAATTTAACTAATTGAGATATATAAAATAAATGTCTTTAGGGTTAGTATATATTTGAAATACTAACATTATTCCATATTATACCCTTAGGTAATTTAATTACTACACCTAATATATATATATATATATATATATATATATATATTAGATTACATAACTTTATTTTAATTCTCTTTATATACAAAATAAATGTATACATTATATAATGTATATTTATTTATCCATATACATTATTCCACATAATCCATAACACATTTATCATTTTTGATAAATTCTTATTATATTTAAATACTCACATAATCATATAATCATTTTATATAATTCATATCAATAGTTAATCACTTAAAGATTATAAATCTTTTTAATTTACCATTCAAGGTTAACATGCAATCTATGTTAATTCTTAACATAACTTATCATACTCTCCCTTAATCAAATTGATTAAGAATACAATAACTTAAAATAAATAAATTAACCATCTTGCTTAATTCATATCGCATATGTTGAAAATATTATGGATACCAATAATTATAATAATTAATAAAATAATAATAATAATAAAAATTCATTCGTAAAAATATAGTCGTTTAAAATTCTCGGTCCTTACAAACCACATGGTCAAACCACACTTCTAATTTTATTAACACTACTTTCAATTATCATATAACTCATTAATTACTAATAATAATCTTCATATTTAATATTATAACAACACCACAACATGTCTAATCACATTCCATAGTCATAACATTAAACTATACAAACAATTATAAAATTGTATATTAAAAATTAAATTTCTGGGCCAAACTGCTAACTAGCTATTTGCATACTTCTCAGATTATCTTGAGGATTTGTCTTTGCCATGCGAGACAAAGACTTGAAATCGGCCTCAACTCGTTCTCGATTTGCGAGTCTTTGTAACATCACGAAATCCAGTCTATCTTCACACCCGAATTTCTTACATCATGAGTACATCTCTTTCCAAACATACATCATTATATAGCCAAATATAACAACATACATTCTCAAATCCCATGTTCTAATACCTTATAACTCCGTTCATTACAAATAATGATAATAACACTATTCTTTATATCTTACAATAGTGAATTTTGTCCGCCACCAAAGACACATAACAGTTCATTAAACTATTCTTTTCTAGCACCTTCAATGATAAGTATACTGAAAATACTTACTTTCAGTCTAAACATTCATATACCTTAGTATAGTCCATCAACTTCACATACTTTATGTGTTTACGAACTTTCCACAACCATATATGTTTAAGAACTTCGCAATCTATAATCCAAGAACAAATCAAGGACTATCCATAAGCTTAGGGCTCAAAAACATAGCATATAACTATAGGTCAAAAACTTTTCATAAGTATGAGTTTCAAGAACTCACATCTATCTTATCATTGTCTACCTATCAAGTATATAAATGAGTAAAGATTCACCTTCTCGCTATATATATATTGATAGCGCGACATTACTATTTCAATGACTATCACTGTAATAAACTGAGTGGTTGTTACCCCAAAGCACAAACTTCTGCCCATAACAAAATTTTGTACAACTCAGCTATCACATGAGTCCTCAATCGAAATCTTACAACTTCTAACTTTCTCTTTACTTAATATATATTTTCTTTAATTTGTATGATATCATTTACAACTCTTTTGAGTTATTCTTCCCATACTACTTCATAGTACCATTAATTTATAGCATTACCTATAAATCATCCATCGTTTAACAAAACATCTGTTATTACGATTCAATATAATCATGTGGTGATCTTCTTCCTTAACCATTTAACTCAAAAATTTTTGTAAGACCCCAACTTATTATGAATAAAATTAAATTTTCTCTATTTATTATCTTGAAATAATAAGGAGTTAATTTGATATAATACTTTGGTTATGGGTGAAATGTGCAAATTTTACAAAATAAGCAAGTAGTTATAAATTATTCATTTTGTTGGGGAATATTCGTTTGGTCATGGAATATACTTGTTTTCGGGGAATATTCGTACAACAGCGTAGCCATTCGTGGGCCTCATAACAGAATACTTGTCGGATGAAGAAAATGACAAGTTTAAGTTTTTATAAATAAAGGCGTAATTATTACCGTTAACACTGTTGGAATACCCGGTGGTTAAAATACAGTAATACGTGTGGTTACACAGTAGCATGGTATTGAACAGTATTTTTGAATTATTGATTCTTACATAAGAAAGCACTACTCAATAATTGTTACAGTAATTACTGTTCCATATTTTTATTTTATTGATTCGATAATTGTTGCGTTGATATTTTATATTATTGTTGTTTCAATAATTGTCACCGCACAGTATTTTCCATTATCAGATCAATAATTCATATTATTTGAATAATATTATTAAATAACATTATTGGCAATGTCTAGAAAGTTCTGTCTAATGAGAGGTTTGGTCACCTAATTGCGCGCCAGTAAGGAGAAATCCTTATTGGAAAGCCCCCTCTTTCCTGATAATGGCCTGGTTGTCATTATTGTGATTCTGTAATATTATTTGTGAATAATTATTTATTGATTTATATGATAAGGAAATATTAATTTTATGTGGGTATTAATTTTGAAGTGTTTTATCAATATATTTATCGGAATAGAGGTATTAAAAATCAAATCAGTGTTCTTGAGATATATTGTGTGAGTTATAATTTTTTAGATATGTTATACATATAGAAGTTGAGTATATGTCCAAAAAAAGTTTGAACCGTTAAAAATGAATGTATGATTTGTTATGATTTTTAAGAGGTGTCTGATACAGAAATTATATTATAAATGATTTTTGGTGGAAAATTTTAGAATTGAGTTGGCCCCACTTTTAGTTGGTGAGAAATGTGCTAAAATTTTATTTCAAATGTGGTGGGTGGCAATAGTAGCAGGTAAAGTCATCAGGTATTAGGTCAAGTCTGCTTCGGTGTGCTAGCATTTTCCTATAAATAGGTGCTTAGGTTAGAATTGAAA
Source organism: Panax ginseng (assembly GCA_020205605.1). Lineage (NCBI taxonomy): Eukaryota > Viridiplantae > Streptophyta > Magnoliopsida > Apiales > Araliaceae > Panax > Panax ginseng. The sequence continues at coordinate 74,907,554 of CM035137.1, forward strand.
ATCACACCAGAAACATAAGCTTTCTCTCTTTCTCTCTCTATATTATCGAGCGTATTTTGTGAGTATTTATATACTTTGAGAGTTGCTATTCAGTATAAGTTTCATTCAGCATCACATCCGACCTTTCATTCCGAAGTTCTGTTTATTTGAGGCAAGGGATGCTATTTTCTTCTTAAATGATATTATTTTCTTCAATATCATTATGCTGAGATATTGTTATGAATTTTATTGTGGAATTTCTATCTTTTTGTGTTGGGGGTGAATATTCACTTATACGGAACTATTCATGTATACGACACTATTCACAAAATACGACACTATTCACCGAAAATAAAATTTTCTCTTTTCATCCTAGATGTCTTTTATGGTTATTATCTTTGATTGTATCCATGTTTTGATCTTTATTCTACTTCACACTTGGGTATTATGGAGTATTATTGAATTTGGATAAACCAAATCTAAATCCTAATATTTGTCCTTCATCTCCATTGGATTCGTTCTCTAAAATGTTTTTCATCATCCTCAGTCCTTAAAGGTGATACTTGATGAATATCTTTGGCCTGTAGTGCAAAGATGAATGATTACCTGATGAATATCTTTGGCCCGTAGTGTTGAGATGAACATGACCAACTGGTGGTACAAATGAATATCTTTGGCCCGTAGTGCAAAGATGAATATTTGATTCAAGATGTATATTGATTGATGTTACAGGGATAAAATATTGATGATGGACTTTTAAATTCATAGATGATAGTAGATTTTATTCTCTACTTAACTCTTGTAATGAATTGTTCTTTCCGCTGCAGTTGTTGATCTGAAACTTGTTGTTGATTATATTCTATCATATTTTTCTCTGTTGAAGAGTAAGGATAATTTGTTGTATATTATCTTTATTTGCCTCACCCTTTTCCTTTTTATTCCATTTTTCTTCTCAGGAACCGAGAACATACCAAGAACCAGTCAGGGTATAGAGTGATGGTCCTAGATAGTTGTTTTAGTAGTCCTCACTATTTTTGTAAAATAGTGCATCAATAGTTGTAATGAGGACTTCATTTGGGTGTGGATATTGTCTAGAAGATAATATTTGTATTTAAACTCACTATATGTGTTGTCGTATTTTGCACGAAAATTGTAATAAAGTTGTAGTTATTTTCTGTACCATGTATTTGGCGATTAGAAATGGGTGATGTATACCTATTTTGGGGGCGTCACAGTTGGTATCAAAGCTTAAGGATATAGTCTCTGGTGGAGATCGGTAAATAGAACTAGGTGGGGAGAGACGAGTAAATCCTTCGCTAGTGTGTCCTACCTAAACTTATTTGTTGGTCAGTCATAATATAGGGATATTATGTGATATATTAATTTGTTTAATTAACCCTTGTTTTATGGCAGTTTTTAAGAATGGCAGATGTGAACATTAACAATGGAGTCTATGAGACTGTGGAACAACCTTTAATTACCAACCAAGAGAACGTGCAACATGAAGGCAATATTCATCCTGTAAACAACACTACCGAGCAAATAATGAATGATGCGATGTTTAGAAGCTTTTTACAGTTCATGCAAAATCAGATGAGGGAGACTCGTATACAAATATGGGTTGAAATGATAGCAACGCACGATTTGTCACAGCCAAGCTGTTCAAGGAGTTGGGACCACTGTATTTCTAGGGAAAACCCAATCCGATTAAGGCGAAAACGTGGGTTAAGCAAATTACCAAGATATTCGATGTCTTGGGCTGCACGGAGGAACAGAAGGTTCCATTTGCCACCTTTATGTTTCGTGGTGAGGCAAATTACTGGTGGGAATCTGTGAAGCGTACCCAGCCAGCCGCACTCAATATGTCTTGGGAAAAATTTCAGAAACGGTTCAATGACAAGTACTTTCCTGAAAGTATTCATCATATGAAGGTGGTAGAGTTTATTAGACTGGAACAGAACAATATGACGGTGTCCCAGTACGAGGCAAAGTTCGCGGAGTTATCTAGGTTTGCACCTTAGTTTGTAAAAAATGAGGAACGTATGACGCAGATATTTCTGAGAGGTTTAAAACCCGAGATTCGACAATATCTTAGCTCTCATAAATTTTCTTTATATTCAGATGTTGTAAACAGGGCTCAATTATTAGAGCGTGATAATGAGTATGTTCAACCGAGGGACCACAACCAGGGTCATACCAATGACAGCAGTCATCGAAGCGATGATAACCAGCGAGGAGGGAATAATACAGACAAAAGCGGTAACCACTCGGGTGGTAATCGTGGCCATGATAATAGGAGAGATAAGTCAAGTGGAAGTTTCAAAAAGAGGAGATTCAACAATGACGGGAAGACGTCAGCAGCATCACCAGCACCAACAACAAATTCTAGGGGAGGAGAACGACGGCCAGTTAGATGTTACAGATGCTGAGAGGAGGCACACATAAGTCCAAACTGTTCACAGCCTTCCAAGGTGTGTTTCAATTATTGAAAAGATGGTCACATAGCCCGATTTTATCCGGTAGCAAAGTCAAGTCCAACTGGAATGGCGGCACCAAAGTCGACTACGAAAAAAACAAAGTCGGTGGTTCAAGGAATAGCGTTTGTCGTGACTGGCCAAAACGCGAGAAACCCAAACAAGATGATAACCGGTAAGCTAATCTCGAACTCTTGTAAAGTTTATACCTTACTAGATACTGGTTCTATCCATTCTTTTATCTCCCCTGCTTGTGCTCAATGTTTAAACTTGACTCTGGAGAAATTGGACTTTAACTTATCTGATAAAACTTCGTTGGGTGAAACCTTTATTACATCTACAGTTTATAAATCTTGCTTGATCCAAGTTGGCACAATCACATTACCCGTTGATCTTATCTCTTTAAAGATACTTGCATTTGATGTGATTTTAGGGATTGATTGGTTAACCACTCATCATGTCAAAATTGATTATTTTTGTAAGGTTGTTAGTTTTCATATTCCTAACAAACCTGTTATACGAATTCAAGCAACTAAACCACTAAAATCAGTCATAGTCCTATCAAGCCATAAAACTATTCGTTTATTGAAAAACGGATGTCAAGCTTTCTTAGCCCATATTATGGACTTGAACAAAAACACGTCAAATTTGAATAATATTCCAGTTGTTAATGAATTTTCTGACTTATTTTCGGAAGAACTTCCTGGTCTACCCCCATAACGAGAAGTTGAATTCTTTATTGATCTTGAACTAGGTACAAAGCCCATTTCTAAAACCCCATATCGAATGACTCCTATTGAACTTCAGGAGTTAAAAGTCTAACTATAGGAATTGTTAGACATCAATTTCATTCATCCTAGTACATACCCTTGGGGTGCTCCTGTTTTATTTGTAAAGAAGAAAGATGGGAGTATGCGACTTTGTATTGACTACCGGGAATTAAACCATGTCACCGTCAAGAATAGGTATCCGCTACCTCACATTGATAACCTGTTTGACCAGTTGCAAGGAGCACAATTCTTTTCAAAGATTGATCTTCATTCTGGATATCATCAGCTGAAGATTAAAATTGAGGATATTCCAAAGACTGCCTTCAGGACTCGGTACGAGCATTATGAATTCTTAGTCATGTCTTTTGGATTGACTAATGCTCCTGCTTCTTTCATGGATATGATGAACCGTGTATTCAAAGAATATTTGGATCAGTTCGTTGTTGTCTTTATTGATGACATCCTCATCTATTCCAAAAGCCGTGAAGATCATGAGCACCATTTGAAGCTGGTACATCAAAGACTTCGTGACAACAAGCTATATGCCAGGCTGAAGAAATGCGAGTTCTGGCTTAAGGAAGTAGCATTCCTTGGGCACGTGGTGTCAAAACATGGAGTATTTGTTGACCCGGCGAAGATTGAAGCAATACAAATGGAGCAACCGAAGTTGGTGACCGAAGTGCGTATCTTTTTGGGCTTAGCTGGTTATTATCGGAGATTCGTGAAAGGATTTTCTCGAATTGCTACTCCGTTAACTGAGCTGACTCAAAAAGATATAAAATTCACATGGAGCGAGGAATACGAGAAGAGTTTCCAAGAGCTCAAGAGGAGACTCATTTCGGCACCTGTTCTAACAATACCATCTGGTTCGGATGGATTTGTTATCTACAACGATGCTTCAGGCAAAGGGTTAGGATGTGTTCTCATGTAACATGTGAAAGTTATAGCCTATGCCTCACGATAACTCAAAGAATATGAGAGGAATTATCCTACTCATGATCTGGAGTTGGCAGCAGTCGTTTTTGCGTTGAAAATCTAGAGACACTACCTGTATGGGGAGAAAGTGGAGATTTATACGGATCATAAAAGCCTCAAATATTTCTTCACCTAAAAGGAACTCAACATGTGGCAACAACGTTGGCTCGAGCTGTTGAAGGATTACGACCATATCATTCAATATCATCCTGGAAAAGCAAATGTTGTAGCTGACGCATTGAGTAGAAGATCATATGTGGGTACGAGTGCAATGTTGTTAACATAAAGGCCCATTTTGTATGATTTACAAAGGATGGAGATAGAGTTAAAGGCTCCAAGTAACCACATGATGATATCAAACATACGAGTAGAACAGACTTTAATCGATAAAGTTAAAATTTGCTCAAGCTACTTGACACAGGGGTGATCGTATGAAGAAGAACGTCTGAAGGTGCTATTCTAGAAGCAGGAATCGATGAAGAAGAAATACTTCGAGTCAACTCCAGACTTTGCGTTCCTAACGATTCTGACTTGAAGCATAGAATCATGATGGAGGCACACAACACACCATTTTCAATCAATCTTGGGAGTACCAAAATGTATCATGATCTTTGACATACATTTTGGTGGAAAAATATGAAGAGAGAGATCGCGGAGTTTATCTCGAGTTGTTTAACCTATCAACGTGTAAAGGCAGAGCATCAAATGCCAAAGGGTCCATTGCAACCATTTGAGATTCCAAAATGGAAGTGGGAACATATTACTATGGATTTCGTTACGGGTCTTCCCAAAGTTTCTCAAGGTATAGATGCGATTTGGGTTATTATTGATAGATTAACCAAGTCTGCTCATTTCTTGCCTATACGCGAGACTTATTCCCTTGAACGTCTTGTTCATATATATGTGAATGAGATTGTGAGATTGCATGGCATGCCAGTATCAATAGTTTCAGATCGTGACCCAAGATTCACTTCACAATTTTGGGTTAGATTGCAGAAAGCTATGGGCACGGATTTATGATTCAGTTTGGCATACCATCCTCAAACGGATGGACAATTAGAGAGGACTATTAAAACTCTTGAAGATCTATTAAGACTCTGTGTCCTAGACTTCAAAGGGAGTTGGGATAAGTATTTACCATTGATGGAATTCTCCTATAACAACAGTTATCAGACAAGTATAGTTATGGCTCCATTTGAAGCCTTGTATGGACGAAAGTGTCGCTCTCCAGTATGTTGGGATGAGGTGGGTGAAGCAACATTGTTGGGACCAGAGTTGGTAGGTATGACTACGGAAAAGATCCAAACGATTCGACAATGTATACAAACTGCACAGGATCGACAAATGAGTTATGCAGATCTTCATCAAAAGGACGTGGAATTTGGTATTGGGGATCATGTACTATTACGTATTGCGCCATGGAAGGGAGTTACAAGATTCAGAAAGAGAGGAAAGCTCAATCTATGATTTATTTGTCCATTTTAGATTCTTGACCGAGTAGGAAATGTGGCCTATAGACTCGCATTACCTCAAGCATGTCTCGTGTTCATAATGTTTTTCAAATATCTATGCTTCGTAAATATGTGAAAGACCCAAACCACGTTATTGAGTTAGAACTAGACATGATAGCCGAAGATTTGACTTACGAGGAAGTACCTGTTAAGATCTTGGATAGGAAAGAGCATGTCCTCCACGCCAAGGTTATACTACAAGTTAAGGTTTTGTGGAGGAACCATGATATTGAAGAAATGACCTGAGAGTTGGAATCGGAAATGAAAGAGAGGTACCCTCACCTTTTCGAAACACTAGGTACGTAAGTTAATTTCGAGGACAAAATTTCATAAGGAGGGGAGGTTATAAGACCCCAACTTATTATGAATAAAATTAAATTTTCTCTATTTATTATCTTGAAATAATAAGGAGTTAATTTGATATAATACTTTGGTTATGGGTGAAATGTGCAAGTTTTACAAAATAAGCAAGTGGTTATAAAATATTCATTTTGTCGGGGAATATTCGTTTGGTCGTGGAATAATCTTGTTGTCGGGGAATATTCGTACGATGGCGCAGCCATTCGTGGGCCTCATAACAGAATAACTGTCGGATGAAGAAAATGACAAGTTTATGTTTTTATAAATAACGACGTAGTTATTCCGAATTAACACTTGTTGGAATACACGGTGGTTAAAATACGATGTCTGGCGTGGTTACACAAAGATATACAAAGATGTTACACAATATTTTTGAATTATTGATTCTTACCTAAGAAGGCACTACTCAATAATTGTTACAGTAATTACTATTAAATATTTTATTTTATTGATTCAATAATTGCTGCATTGATATTTTATATTATTATTGTTTTAATAATTGTCACTGCACAATATTTTCTATTATCAGATCAATAATTCATATTATTTGAATAATATTATTAGATAGATTTATTGGCAATGTCTAGAAAGTTCTTTCTAAGGAGAGGTTTGGTCACCTAATTGCGTGCCAGTAAGGAGAAATCCTTATTGGAAAGCCCCTCTTTCCTGGTAACGGTGTGGTTGTCATTATTGTGATTCTGTAATATTATTTATGAATAATTATTTATTGATTTATATGATAAGGAAATATTTATTTTATGTGGCTATTAATGTTGAAGTGTTTTATCGGTATATTTATCGGAATGGAGGTATTAAAAATCAAATCAGTATTCTTGAGATATATTGCGTGAGTTATAATTTTTAATGCGACCGTTGGATCGTTGTGATTTTTAGATATGTTATAAATATAGAAGTTGAGTATATTTCCACAAAGTTTGAACCGTTAAAAATTAATGTATGATTTGTTATGAATTTTAAGAGGTGTCTGATACGGAAATTATATTATAAATGATTTTTGGTGGAAAATTTTAGAATTGAGTTGGCCCCACTTTTTGTTGGTGAGAAATGTGCTAAAATTTTATTTCAAATGTGGCTGGTGGCAATAGAAGCAGGTAAAGCCATCAGGTAGTAGGTCAAGTCTACTTCGGCGTGCTAGCATTTTCCTATAAATAGGTGCTTAGGTTAGAATTGAAAATCACACCAGAAACATATGCTTTCTCTCTTTCTCTCTCTATATTATCGAGCGTATTTTGTGAATATTTAGATACTTTGAGAGTTCATTTCAGTACAAGTTTCATTCAGCATCACATCCGACCTTTCATTCTAAAGTACTGTTTCTTTGAGGTAAGGGATGTTATTTTCTTTTTAAATGATATTATTTTCTTCAATATCATTATTATGAGATATTGTTATGAATTTTATTGTGGAATTTCTACCTTTTTGTGTCGAGATTACTATTCACGTATATGTCACTATTCACTAATACGGTACTATTCATCGAAAAATAAAATTTTCTTTTTTCATCCCAGATATCTTTTATGGTTACTATCTTTGATTGTATCCATGTTTTGATGTTTATTCTACTTCACACTTGGGTATTATGGAGTATTATTGAATTTGGATAAACCAAAATATGAATCCCTAATATTTGTCCTTCTGTATCACTGGATTCGTTCTCTAAAATGTTTTTCATCATCCTCAGTCCTTAAAGGTGATACTTGATGAATATCTTTGGCCTGTAGTGCAAAGATGAATGATTACCTGATGAATATCTTTGGCATGTAGTGCAAAGATGAATAGGTGTTGAGATGAACATGACCAACTGGTGGTACAAATGAATATCTTTGGCCCGTAGTGTTAAGATTAATATTTGATTCAAGATGTATATTGATTGATATTACAGGGATAAAATATTGATGATGGACTTTTAAATTCATGGATGATAGTAGATTTCATTCTCTACTTAACTCTTGTAATGAATTGTTGTTTCTGCTGCAGTTGTTGATCTAAAACTTGTTGTCTATTATATTATATCAGATTTTTCCCTGTTGAAGACTAAGGATAATTTGTTGTATATTATCTTAGTCATAATATTCTTTACTGGGCTAGTTGAGCTCACCCTTTTCCTTTTTGTTCCATTTTTCTTCTCAGGAAGCGAGAACATAGCAGGAACCAGTAAGGGTATATAGTGATGGTCCTAGACAGTTGTTTTAGCAGTCCTCGCTATTTTTGTAAAATAGTGCATCAATAATTGTAATGAGGACTTTATTTGGGTGTGGATATTGTCTAGAAGACAATATTTGTATTTAAACTCACAGTATGTGTTGTTGTATTTTGCACGACAATTGTAATAAAGTTATAGTTGTTTTCTGTACCATGTATTTGGTGACTCAGAATGGGTGATGTATACCTATTTTTGGGGCGTCACAATTTTCTTATCCTTCTTTTTTCGATTATAGTCTTAGGTACTCATACCGAAGGTTTATAACCTATCAGCTCTGATACCAACTCGTAACATCTCAAAATCTGGTCTATCTTCTCACCCAAATTTCGTACATCACGAATACATCTCTTTCCAAACATACATCATTATATAGCTAAATATAACAACATACATTCTCAAATCCCAACTTCTAATACCTTCTAACCTCGTTCATTACAAATAATGATAATTACATTATTCTTTACATCTTACAAGAGTGACTTTCATCTGCCTCAAAGGATACATAACAGTTCATTAAACTATTCTTCATGTCAAGTCTTGGCTTGATCTTCACGCTCGTTCATATACTGAATGGTATTTCTTCTAGATACCGGTGAGCTTGATCTTTATAGAATCCTTAAGTTCTTCTAGTCGTACACTGATTTTTTTTCATTTAAAGTAAGTGCGAGAATTCAATTGATCAGCAAGTCATAGCAGTTGAATAAATAACTTCAAGAATTTAAACATTCTTTTAAGATTTAAATAACTGAACAAAGGTTATGAAGTAGCTTGAATAATATGAATAAATTCTGATTCCTATCATTTTAAAATATTAGTCACATTCACTTTGAAATACTTTCTTTCTTCTACCTTTTTCATGCACATTATGTCTGGCTAGAATCATTAGCAAAGACTTAACAATAATTATTCATGTATAAACATAATATTTTCATATTGAACAATTCAATCATAAAACAGTTCATCTCATAAAAACACTGATGTGTTAAAATTATGGCACAAGGCCTATTACATTCTACCACCTTGTATAAATATCACACATTTGTACATAGATAAAACTTCTCAAGTTCAACATCTGAGAAAGTTTAAGAAACTATCAATTATTTAAAAATATGAATGAAGTTAGGAAACTTTCCTTACGCACAACTACAACTTATAATTTACGCTGAACTAGTCATCGCAATCCCTATATATCACGTAAGGAAATAACACATGCACCAATTAGTCATATACTTGACTTACGCATTGGTTTGAACTTAACTTTACTTCTTAGGGTTCACGTTCTTGCAATCTAAATTTACGCAACAAACTTTCTTTACCGTTTTACGTCGTTACGATATACGAAGATGTCTTAACTCGTACGATCATCATCTTCGATGATTTACATTCTTATCTTCTTCTTATAGCTTTTCAAGGATTGGAACACATCGAGTCTCTACTAGTATTCCATATAGTACTCTGAGTGGTTTCCCACAAACAACCAACAAACTGTCTTTCACAATGAGTTAGATCGGTTGCTAGTTTCGTATATACCTTCGCTCTCTGAAGGAATTGTTTAGACCAGCTCCTATATGTCAACTATTAAAGATTACAATTGTACCACAACCTAAACTTAACTTAAATTATCTTAACCATTAAAGTTATAACATTCGTTGTATACTAAGACCAATCGTTTAATTACGTTGCATTTAGGTTCTTTGTCCTTTAATCCTGTTTAATCTTTTCGTTGAACCTTTACTATAGGTTTAAATCACTTGATTAAGTTTTACATTATGTGAACTATATGTTCATTTTCTTTCCATAAACTTCCCGCAAGAGTTGAGCAGTTTAAAGTTGTTTTCTAGGTTTTGCCCTGCACCGGTGCTGCAGTGCCGGTTCCAATTATTTTTGCTACGTTGCAGTGCACGTCTCCAGTAGCTTAGTCCCCGGGCTACCGCTACAGTGCCACTTCCTAAGGCATAACTGTCGATGCGGCGCTAGTTCTAAAACTCAAAAAAATTTGCGCCAGTTCTAAAACTAAGAAAATTTTTCGAAGTGTTGAACATGTTTGAGACGCCTATTTTGAAATCTCATCACTTCTTCTTTAAAACTCGGAACGAGGTCATTCCAAAGCCATCTTCTTACTTTCATTATGTATGTAACGCCCGAGAAAATTAGATTTATATGAGAATTAAAATTTTTATTTGATTATGCGAATTAAATGAATTTAATTGATTATTAATGTGAGTAAGCTATGTGAAGGTCGTTTTATGACCTAGAATGTGCGAATGTAGTTAGTATTCTGGCTACATGCTATAATTAATTGTTTTGAATTTCCAAGATGAAAATAAAAGTTTTTCGAGAAATTTTCGTAAAAACACTATTCATCCATTTCTGCTCGGGAATTAAGTTTGAAATTCAGAGAAACGCGTAATGATAGAATATAAAGACGTGATGGACTATCTAATAATATTTCATTTATGGCAAACAAAGTTTTTGCCTGCGAACTTAAAACCTAAGTGTTGAGTAGAATGATTTCTGAGAAGGAAATGAGATTCGTATAATGCATTATGATAATGATTATGCGTACGTTATACGAGTATTATACTATTTAGTATACGAGTACAATACGAAGATTTAATACGAAGTACAATAAGATTATCGTATGAGTATTATACGAAGAGAATACACGAATTATATGTATAGTATGTAGGTGGTGTTATGGATTTAGAGTTTAGGACATAGTATAATCCAATTGAGTTTGGATTATATCAAGCCCAAGTGATTAAGTAATCAAGCCCAAAGATTTATGTGTTTAAGCCCAAGTCTAAGCCCAATGTTAGGATTAATTAAGCCCGATCCAAGAAACTGAACTGTAGACCGAACCGGTGGGTCACCGAATGGATAAAACCCATGGGGCAACCCATGGGGATAACCCATGGGCATGTGGGATGGACACTTGGTGGTCAAGTAAAGTGCACTACTTGATCACCAAGTATTTTACTTGGTGATGAAGTAGTGAATAGTAAGGAGGTGGGAGAAAGGACCAAATTACCCACCATTTGAATTGCCTAAATAGAAGGCAAATGTTGGTTATTTATGGTTTTACAAGAGTCATCTAACATATATTGAGAGAGAGAAAGAGCTAGACTTAAGCCATCATCTCACCTTGAAGCTTTTCATTAGAGATTTTAGCAAGAACGTAAAGATCAGTAAGGTAATATTCCTTAATAGTAGTTTTCCATCCTTTTAATTTATTTGATTCTAAAGAATCATGAATTGGCGGAGCATGCCTCTCATGGAGGAATAAGGATGGCTTATAATATGTAAAACCTTTATAAGTCACGTGGAAATAGAAATCGTAATGGTTTGTGTAAGTTAAAATCATAGGAAATATCATTTGATGAATTTGATTGTTTATGAAAAATTAAACATCATCACTCTTAAAATATGTGCATCTTGCTTGGTTAGGATGTAGATATGAAATCAATGGAGTGTTCCATTCAATTTGGCTTATAGAACACTAGTAACGAAGTTATGGCAAATTTTACGGAATTAGACGTTAAACGTCGAAAACATAGAAATTTCGGATTAGTAGTCAAAAGTTGGTGTGGGACTTGAAAATGTTATTTTTCAATGTCAACATATGAGATAGGGAATTTAAGAGTTGTGGGATCAAGAATCGTCGGATTCTGACTTAAAACGAAGAAAACGAGTATTGAACGCTTAATAACGTTTAACGAACGTTCAAAAAAGAACTTAAAAGTGAATTTCGAATTAATGGATTCATAATTGTAAAATTCTTATATGAACGCATAGAGTATGTTATTTATGAGTTGTAGGCTTTTGAACGGACCAAATCGGACTTATAACGAAGAAGTTATGAAGCCGGGAAGTTCACTAAAATTTTTGTCTGTAAAAATTTTCAGGTCTTTGAGGTCTCAGCCGCTATGGCTGCTGCATAAGGCTTAATGTGTCACGCGCATGATGGCATGTACAGGTATTGACCTAATGAAGAGTGGCACCACATCACCACTTATACAAAGGAGTTTCACGCTGCAGCGCCGAGACTGGAGCTTAGGTACTGTAGACTGGCACCGCAACGCTAGTTTTATATATAAGGACTGCGCCGCAGCGCCAATTGTATGCAAAAGTTGACCAAGTTAGTTTTATAATCCTAATTGATTGGTAATGAATAAGTAGAATGTAGACATACTTACTATACAAGTAAACTCTCATTCTTAAATCACTTACTAAGTGATAATGTCAGGAAATTAAGAACGATTTAGTGAGAACTAAACTAAGAACGTGGTGTGTAAGGAAGTAAACCGTAAACGGTAATTAACATTGTTACTTTACCAATGATGGTAGAGTCCGGTTAATAGCGTAAAATTGTTAACAAGCTGGGATGAAGGGTAGTAAGTCGAATTTACTTTATTAATGAAATAAAGTCAACTAAGACATAAAAGAGAAAGAAGTTGGTAGAAACAATGTGATTAATTGTTTGGAAGCTAATTATAGTGTGCTATGTGAATATATCATGTAGATTCTGTAAAGGCTGAGAACAGTCGATTATGTTATTTGAAGACGCTTGAAGTCAAGTTTTTCTTAACACTTGTATAACTTTTGAGTTAGCCAAGTTTTCTGTTATTCATCGTACTAAGTTGCATGAATGATTTTAAAGAAAGGGTCAATGTCAGTTTTAACTCGGCTAGATAATTCGTAAGATATAGATTGATTTGGATACATATCTTTCTATATAGAAATGTTAATGCTATCCTATGCCAAGTATTTGGTACGGATTCAAATGTAAGGTTTGTCTATGAACAAACAAAAGTATTTTTCATCGATTATTTTGCCAAAACTTAAACGTAAATACGTTTAACGGATGAATGTTGATCAACATAGAGTACTATAGACTGATCACCTAGAAGTGCTCGTAAGTAATGCCGAATGTACAACCTTTGTGCTGTGAAGTCCTTTTCAAGTATGAAAATAGAAAGATATTGTTCGTGGTCTTTTGACTGGTTCATAATTCCCAAACTATTATATACTTTGAGAATTGAGATTATGAATTATTAAGTATCGATGTTTCGTAATATTTCATAACTTTTTGTTCAGTTATGAAAGATTGTCATATAATTCACGAATGTGGTTTTAATATTATTCTTTGTTAAACTTGTTGAGCTTGTTATGCTCATTTCTTGCGTGAATTATATGATTGCAGTTAAACCGAGTCTATTGAGAATGCTAAGAGAAATAAGGGCAAAGCTAAGATGGATAGTTAACCATCTTGTAATAGATTAGTATGATTATATGTATTATACTTAAGAACAACGAATGATGTAATCGTTTTATGAACCTGGGAAAGGATTTCACTTTGATTGTAATAAGAAGATAGTAATTACAGTCATTATGTTGTGTTTTCAATGGAATGATTGTATAGTTATGAGTTCCGTGTAGAACCATATGTGGGGTTGGAAGATAACCGAATTTGAGGCGTCACAGGTTGGTATCAAAGCATTAGGTTATAAAACTTAAGGGGGGAAGAAACTTAGGCTAATAACCTCATAAGGAAGGTAAGGTCCAAAGAAAGAAAGTTGAGTCAAATGAGTTAATGATGTATTGTGAAAACTCAGTACCGAAAGATTTAAAAGATGGAAATTAATCCTAAATAAATTAAATGTGATTTGTGCTTATACTATTGTGTATTATGTAGTAATCAACGTGTTATGTGTTTTGTAGATGTCAAACGAACGCTTGATGTATAGAGACATTCACGTGATAAGTGAAGAGTCAGTGAATCAAGTGGAGATAGTACCTATGCCAGTGGCGGAGTTACCAATAGTGGTTCTGGAAGACTCTGATCCAAAAGAGTACATTTCTGAGGAGGAGTACTCCGAGGAAACAATGGGAATAACATCATATCTAATTATGATGATAGATGTAGAGGAGGAGATGGAGGTAACATCGATTAATACGGTGGTACCTACTCAGGAGTAAACACCTCCGGATGTAATGAGATCATTGTACCTGGCACTGTTGGATAGGAATGTGCATCTGCGCACTGTGGTGCAGACAAAGAACAAGGAGATTACCGCCTTATATGAGGCGAAGGAATCTGTAGAGGCGAATTTTGAGTCAGAGCACGACGAGGAAGTTCTAATGACGAATAAACCAAGGGATTATAAGGAAGAGGCCGTGGAGTTTCAAAAGAAACTGGTTGAAAAAGACTAGAAGATTGCTAGGATGCCATACATCCATGAATGTGCTCACGATGATTTCAAGCTGAAAATCGCTTGTTATTCTATTGAGTCAGGATAGACTCGACATATGATTAGTCGAGATATTGTTTAGATTTTAGCAAATCAGAAACATGAGAATGTCGTACAACAGTGTTAGTAGATCATTAGATCTTTTTGGTATATGTGTAGTGACATAAAACCCTCTTTTGTATAATTAAAGGGTAGTCTTTTTGTAAATCCCAATTTTTGTAGAAGTCAAACGCGGGATAGTAATGTAATAGTTTTTGGCTAAGGAAGCAAGATGTAAATAGTTCTGACTATGAAAGCATATTAATATAATGAAGTTTTGTTTAATGTGCTTGTTGTGGTATGAGTTATTATTTGGAAATGATAACCAATTAGTTAAATAAATAATAATGAAACTTTATTTATTTAATCAGAATTATGCCGCCAAGAAGGAGACAATGTAACCAAGAGGTTGAGTCTCATAATGAAAATCAAGGGGGTCGTAATAACCCTATGTAAGAGTTCGTTAATTTATTAACGGCATCATTTAACCAAGTTGGGGGAGGAATTCTAGTAGCACCTAAGGTAGCTAGAACAACTACCTTTAAAGAATTCAAGAGTGTGGGTCCTCCAGAGTTTTGAGGAACGACAGACCCATTAGATGCCCAGACATAGGTAAAAGAGATAGAGAAGGCATTTGTTATCACAAACGTGGGTGAGGCGTAAAGACTTCTTTTGTGACTTACATGATGAAGGGAAAGGCTAACTACTGTGGGAAGCTCACTAGGGTGGGGTTAGGACAGAGGCAGTTACCTGGGTACAATTCAAGAAGGTATTCTTCGAGAACTACTTCCCTACTAGCATGCAAAGTAGAATGGAGATTAAGTTCTTGGAACTTAAACAAGGGGATACGACAGTTCCCAGTACGCCGCCAAATTCAATGAATTGGCGAGATTTACGCCACATCAGGTGGACACAGAACAGAGAAAAGCTCATAGGTTTGAGCAGGGCTTGAAACCCTGGCTCTACAGTAGGATTTTGGTGTTCTAGAGTGCTTCTTATGGGGCCATTCTAGAAAAGGAAATAATAACTAAAGGTGGTGGTGAGGTGTTGTCTCAGTACCACAAGGAAAGGAAGAATAAGAATAAAGTAGAGGGGGGAAATAAGGCAGAGGTTGCCAGCGGTAGTGGCAATATGCCTAAGAGGAAGAGATTTAACCCTAGGAATACTGGGGTGAAACAAGGAGATCCTAAATGTAGGATGGAGGCATGCAAGACATGCGAAAAGACTCATATGGGAGTTGGTTTAAAGGGGAAATTAGTTTGTTATAACTGTGGGCAGAAGGGACATTTATCACCCAACTGTCCTAACCCTAAGAAAAATCATGGGTGTTTTGTTTGTGTATCGTTAGACCACATGGCAATGAAATTGCCTGAAGAAGGGTTAGAGGTAAATAAGGGTTCTGGTAGTGGTAAATTAGCCATTATTGTACCAACACCATCGCTGGGTTGTGACGCCCCCAAAATAGGTATACATCACCTATTCTGAGTCGCCAAGTACATGGTACAGAATACAAATACATTCTTTAATATACAACAAGAGAGCTGTGAGTTTTAATACAAATATTGTCTTCTAGACAATATCCACTCTCAGACTAAATCCTCATTACATTTATTATCACACTATTTAACAAAATAGGGAGGACTACTAATACTATCATCTGGACCGTCACTCCGTTCCCCGACTAGTCCCGGCTAAGTTCTCATTTCCTGAAGAGAACAATGAATGAAAGGGTGAGCTCAACTAGCCCAATAAGAAATATTATAACTAAGATAATGCAGAATAAATTATCATTAGTCTTCAATAATGTTAAACAAATAAAATACAATAGACATCAAGTTTAACTGCATCGAAACATGCAATCCATTAAAAGAGTCAAGTAGAGAATAAAATCTACTATCTTTTATGATTTAAAAATGATTTTCATCACTTTTATCGCTGGGACTCAGCTTATTAAATAATCCACATCATCCCTGCACTACGGCCAAGGATATTCATTAGTATCACGACCACAAATTATCAATGCACTACGGGCCAATGAGGACTTTTACCACATCATTTGTAACATTCTGGTCATGATTACACCGAATAATCCCTGGTCATAATCATACCAAGTCCATCTATGCATTACAAGCCACAGATGACTTTCAAAAAAATATAAACATGAGGATGATGACAATGATATAAGAATTCAATAAAACAAGTTCAAGAATTAATTTATTCAGGAATTAATACCGTCCAAATTATCAACATGGTACTTCTTTGTAGAGTAAAATTCAAGAATGCTTAGAAGAATATTTCCATGAAAAGATATTGGATGAAGCGCAAATATCAAAGATATTCCACTAATTTCATGGAGTATAAAAGTCAAAACTTTAACCAACTGAGTATAATAAAGAATGGAATAACAAAAAAAAAAAATCACCGAACTCTCACGATAGATAGATCAAGACAGCGAAAGTTATTCAAATGTAATAATAAAGATTTTAACCAATTCAAAGCGTAAACGCATGCATGTGATATTCCAACATAATAATAAAGAATGGAATAACGTAAGAATTTCACCAAGTATAGGGTAGCTCAGCAGATCTGAGTTATTCCAACAGAACAATAAATAATGGAATAACAGAAGTTCTCTTCATGAATATAAAAGAAATAATACCCCTTACCATAAAAGAAACTGGATATAAGATTAGGAAAGTAACAGAATACTTTTCTTCTTTATCTCTCTAGAGTTTCAGTGAATTCGTAAGAAATAATGAAGGAATGAGCTTCTATTTATAGGAGAATGGAAGGATACTATTTAGGAAAAATTCACGGACACACAGTTAAAAGAAGAAAAAAAATTGAACGAAGTTTACAGGTTATCAGTATTCGGCGTTAGTCAAATTAAGAAAAACATCACATGACAATTTAAAGAATTGGCCCAATAAGAACCTTTCCCCAATCAAAAGTTATCAAATAGTAATAGCATTTTTGATTTTAGCCAATAAGCTTGCATCCTGCTAATTTAAATAGGTTACCTTCTTGGAAGGTAATTGAGGATTGTCCATTTTATACACCCACCCATAATTATAATAGTACTCCCACTTAATACCTTATTCCCCCACCAAAACCCACTACCACACACACACTCATACACACAAGTAAACACACACACACATGTCATATATATATATATATATATATATATATATATATATATATATATACATACTTTATAACTTCCTTCCGATAATTTTGAAAAGTGAGTGAGTGAGAATCTAAATAATAAGTAACAAAATACCTCATAAAAATCCCTCAATATTTTTAACAATATTTATCATCATTATTATAATTCATAATATTAATCGACCAGGTCGTTTCCAGGAAAGAGGGGGCTTTCCAATAATGATTTCTCTCTATTGGCGCGCAATTAGGTGACCAAACATCTCCTTGGCCGAACTTCTAGACCTCGTTAATATTGCAAATAATAATATTAATAACTCTGTCATCTCAATTATTGATTTAATAATATATAAAATATCGACAATAATTGAATCAAATAACGTGAGATACTATGCAACAATTACTGAAGCAATAATTGAACAAAACTTAGTGACTTCTCATGAAAGCATCAATAATCAATAATGTGTGCTACTATGCAACCACACGTATTACTGTACTTTTACTACCAAATAGTTCAACAGTATTAACGGTAAAACTTCCGCCATTATTTTCATAAAATATTTTTTTGTCGTTTTCTCAATTTGACAATAATTCCGTTGTGGGGTCCACCAATGATTGTGTCGTCGTACGAATATTCCCTGTTAAAATGAATATTCCCCGACCAATCGAATATTATAAACAACTTGCGTACTTTGTAAAATTTCTAAATATTACCCACAACTATAACATTATATCAAATTCATTCCATAATATTTAAAAATGATAATTATAGAAAATTCATCTTTATTCATAAAAGTTGGGGTCTTACATAGGTAGACCCTCAGCCCATACATTTAATATTACTGTCCAAGACGCGGTTGCATCATCAGATGTAGTAGCAGGTATCATTCCAGTCAATGAAATAAATGTTTATGTGTTACTTGACTCGGGTGCTACTTGTTCTTTTATAGCATGTGAATTTTCTCAGCGATTAGGATTAATCCTTGAAAGGTTAGCAATACCTTTAGACGTTAAGGTAGCAAACAAAGAGATAATCCTCATTGAACATATTCATAAGGATTGTTTCGTAGATATTAGAGGTAATAAGTTATCGGTAGATCTGGTACCGATAAGGTTAAAAGAATTCAATGTAATTCTTGGTATGGATTGGTTGATTAACCATAAGGCTATAATGGATTGCCATAGGAAAAGTGTGAACCTTCGACTTTCTAAGAAAACCAAGATAGTGTTCTTCGGTAGTAAATCACCGAGATGCTCTTGTTGTCTATCTATGACACAAGCTAGAAAGATGTTAAGTAAAGGGTGTGTAGGTTATCTGTGCCATGTTGTGGATACCCAAAGATTGGGAACATCCTTGGACCAGATACCTATAGTTCAAGAGTTCACGGATGTATTTTCGGAGGAATTACTGGGTATTCCACCGGATAGGGAAGTTGAGTTTGTGATTGATCTGTACCGGGTATGACACCAGTTGAGATGAAGGAGTTAATGGTTCAATTACAAGAACTATTAGACAGGAAGTATATTAAATCAAGTGTGTCTCCCTGGGGAGCACCGATACTATTTGTAAAAAAAAGGATGGGTTGTTACGACTTTGTATCTACTATCGAGAGTTGAACAAGTTAACGATTAAGAATAAATACCCGTTGCCCAGGATCAATGATCTATTTGATCAGTTGAAAGAGGAAAAGTATTTTTCTAAAATAGATTTGCGTACGGGGTATCATCAGTTAAAAGTAAGGAAGGAGGATATACCTAAGACGGCGTTCAGAACTTGTTATGGTCATTACGAGTTTCTGGTAATGTCGTTTGGGTTGACTAATGCGCCAGTCGCATTTATGGATATGATGAACAGAGTGTTCAAACAGTATTTGGACAAGTTCGTCATAGTGTTCATTGATGATATTCTATTCTACTCTAAGACATCAGAAGTTCATGCTGAATATTTAAGAATAGTGTTGGAAACACTACGAAGGGAAAAGTTGTATGCGAAATTCACAAAGTGTGAATTTTGGCTTGAACGAGTGAAGTTTTTAGGACATGTTATTGATAAAGATGGCATTTCTGTGGATCCAGCAAAAGTAAAAGTAGTTAATGAGTGGGAGCAACCAAAAATGCCAACTGAGGTTCGGAGTTTTCTGGGGTTAACGGGATATTATAGAAGGTTCATTCAGGACTTTTCTAAAATAGCTACTCCACTGTTAAATTTGACGAGGAAGTCGGTGAAGTATGTGTGGACTGAAAAATGTGAGAATAATTTTCAGGAACTAAAGAAGAGGTTAAGTGAGGCGCCTGTATTGTCCTTACCAGATGATATAGGGAACTTTGTAGTATATAGCGATGCTTCACATAGAGGATTGGGTTGTGTTCTCGTGCAGCATGACAAGGTCATTGCGTATGCGTCACGTCAATTAAAGGATTATGAGAAGGCTTATCCTACTCCTGATCTGGAATTAGCAGCTGTAGTTTTTGCCTTAAAGATATAGAGGCATTATCTATACGGTGAGAAGTGTGAGATATACACAGACCACAAAAGTATAAAATATATCTTCACACAGAAGGAGTTGAATATGAGGCAGAGAAGGTGGTTGGAACTAATAAATGATTACGATTGTGATATCTTATATCATTCGAGAAAAGCAAATGCAGTAGCCGATGCGCTAAGTAGGAAGGGTGTAACATTCCAGAATTTTTAATTGTTATATTAAATATTTATTGAATTATTTAAGTATTTAATGGATGTGTTTATTGTTGAATAAATAATTATTCAAATTTGATTCAATTTGGTTAACTATTTTTTAAATAAATAATTAAGGAAATTAATTATTTTATGCTAATTTAATTTAATTATTAAGTTAGAGAGTTTTGATTAATTGAATTGTTATTCTTTTTATTTGAATTTGTACTTAAAAGGATGTGTTAGTTGATTAAATAAAGTTATAATTATATAGAAAATTATAATTTTGTGGTATTGATTAATGTGATGAAGTAATAAATTGTTATTAGAATTAATTTAATTTAATAAAAGTATGACAAATAATCTTTTATAAGTAGTTATTAAAATAACTTAAAGGAGTTTTAATTCAGTTTTGCCAAACAAGGCCTAATGCCTATTAAGTCTTTAATCTAATTATGTTTTACCAAACAAGGCATAAGGATTAATTGATTATTTTTTTAGTGGTTAGCCAAACAATCCTTATGGCTTTTAGTTTTCAAAACAAAAATAACTGATGTCAGTTAAGTTAGTATTATATTATATAATTAATATATATTATATCTTATATGCGTTATATTCTAAAACTCAAAGAAAGAAGAAGAAGAGAAGAAGATGAAAAGTGAGAGAATCCTAGATAATTGGGAGTGAAGAGGAGAAAAGCTTAACAATCAAAGAGATAGTATCATCATCTTCTTCAAGGTATCATCCTATTTTTTTTAGTTTTAAAAGTTTAGTTTTTCTCTTCCCTAATTCTCTGTAGAATCCTTGTGTAAGGATAAATTGTTGTTGTTATGTGGCTTTATATGATATACTAATGATGTTAAAACTATTTTTATATGTTATAGTCAATGAATTGATGATATGTATGTAATTTGTGAAGAAAAATATTTTTACATAGAGTTTTTGTGAATATATATTGTTTGGTTTAAGGTAGAAATTAAGCGTTAATTAGTTGTTTATTTGATAAATTGATTATTGAATGTGGTAGAGTATGTATAAACATTGATAAAGTGCTTTGAATTAACTATTTTGTTTGGAAAACAAAATCACAGTGTTTATTTTCATTAAAAAATCAAAAAGTGAGTTTTTATCAAAAACATTGAAATTAGATGTTTTAAATTTGTTGTTTATGTTGTTGTATTGGTAGAAACATGTTAGGAGTTCTTGAATTATGTTTACATGAAGTCTTTGTATGAATTACATACGAATTAGACTGTTAGAATGGAGCTTGTAGGCCAAAATTTTCTTTTGTTCATACATTTAAAGAAGTTGTCGTTCGAAAGATTGCGCCAAGGCCACAGCATGGTTAAAGCAAGATAATCTCATGCATTGCTACTTACGGCTCCACGCCGCAAAGACAACTCCGGTAGTATTATTATCATATTTGCATCGCCATCTCTCATGGCCAGAAGCGCCAAGCACCACACAGATAAAAGCTGTATGCGCCACAAAATGAAGTTAAGCGAGAATGGTCTCGACGATTGTACTTTTGTACTCGAAATTTGAAGGAATTGTTATGGGATAATAGTAGGACTGTAAAATGTTAATTTCAGTATTTCTATAGTATGAATAAGCATGTTATCAACGATTAACTTGTGTTATAACTTGATTATGTGATTAAATAATCAAACCTATATGATGAATGTAGTTAGTTAAGTTTGTAAAGTGGTAGTAACTAATTATGTCATGATGACATATGTTTATAGGATATTGTGATTTGAATTATTCGTTTTAGCTCACGAGCAAGGCAAGTTCTCTAATCTATTTTCTTATTGAAGCAATTATTGTTTCCAATTCGAGTACCTTATAAATGATGCAAGTTTTCTAATCCATTATCTTGTTGAATCAATTATTGTTTCCAATATAATAATGCAAGGTTTCTAAACTTTGATTTTTGATATTGAACAAGTTATTCTTGTATTTAACTTGCTGTTTAGCTTGCCTAGATATATTTGAATAGTTTTATCGTTCATATTACCATGCATGCTTAGTATTCAATTCTAAATAACCTTGACTTAATGTTGTTTAATCAAGGTGTGAAATAGTTATTCAAGTTGTATGCTATTAGATTATTCCTAAAGCATGACTTTAATTTATCATGTTTATTCAATTACGATTATTCTATAGTATGACGTTATTGGTTTTATTCAACTAATCCTTAGTTGATGTTCGTTAAATTCCAAATTACCCTGAAATGATTCCAAACCAAACTCACTTTGGTGCGGACTTGTACTCTAAATACTGAAATGAATAACCCTATTATTAGGGGTAGCTTACGCTTAGCGTTGAAATGTTTAATGCACAATACATTGTATGCGAAGGGCTGATCCCCTAAGTACGAGGAGTCCCTATAGTCTTATATTTGTTAAAGTTTAAGTTGAAAATTACTTATAACTATGGACATAGTTCGTGGTCTTAGGACCCTCAGTTATTTATTTCAGAATGTTGAAAAATCATATTGTTTAATTCTATCGAGCCTCGTATTTGGCAATTGTTGTAAAGATTGTTCATTCATTGTTGTTCCAAGTGAGCTTTGTTTACTCACTCTTACTTATATAACTATTACAGTTAAGGATGAGAAGGTTAATGTACCTAGCACCAGTAAGGGAAAAGGAATGATGAACAAGTTTTGAAGACTTGTAATATGATATTTGATTTTCAGATTTTAATTGAATGGTTGTAATGAAGTTTATTTAATTTCCGCATTTGAATGATTGTATTTAAAGGTTAGACAACCTGGGAGATTTTTATTATGTAACCCTTTAATGGGAAAGGTTTTATTTATCCATGTTTATTGTGATTGGGTAGTTAGATATGAATGTTTGATTAAGTGAACACCAAATCCTGTGGGAATGAAGTACCTGGGTTTGGGGGTGTCACAAGTTGGTATCAAAGCTTTAGGTTATGAACCTTAGGTGGGGAAAAGCCTTAGGAAGTAACCTTCGAAAAGATAGTGATGATAAAATCTTATCGAGTTTTAAGGAAGAAGTAATAAAATATTTATGTGCTTGTGTGTTTAAAACTTATGTGCTCTTGAGTGTCGAGTAGTAATGATTAGTAATTAAAACTTAAACTTGGGTTGACAGGATGACTAATATAGGAGGAACCAGTCAGGCTAGGGAGGAGGAGCCTCGAGATATTCAGGTAGTTTGGGAACAATTACTGCCATGGGAAACAGTTACATTGGTCACAGTAATTGAGCAGGAGAGAGTACCTGATGAGGATGATGAGATAGAGACGGATGAGGAAGATTCCTTAGAGCTGCCACAGATGGATGAAGAGGACAAGGAGGAAAGGATTCCACTTAACTTAATAGTTGTCCGTATATACGATAAGGTGCATGACCACAACGTGGAACTTCAAGATATTGTCGAGGAATTGCAAGAGATAGTAGCTGAGCAACAGGCCTTGATGGCACAGAAGGACGACAAAATTCAGGACCGAGAGGAACGTTTGAATAATGTTGAAGATAAGCTGATTCACACTGAAGAAGAGAACGAGCAAATGAGAGCAGAGATTGCAGAGTTGAAGAGCAAGTTGAGATAAGAATCTGCAAAAAGGCCAAGAGCCGAAGATGCGTATGAGGAATCTGTAAAAAGGGCAAGAGAATGAAAATGCAGGAAATGAATAACGTGTTCAACACAGTGATCAATCAAGCTCAGGATCAGGTTATGGGGTACCCAATTCAGTTCGAGACACTACCCTCGTACATACTAGATCGTCGAACCATGTTTCGAATTATGGAAGAAGAGCGTCGTAAGGCTTTGCAGTATCTTAATAGGACATCGTAGGAAGTGTACTTGATTTATGATTTATGTTATGATAAGTAATATGTAAATCCCAAGTATTATGCAACTTATGGGATATGATGATGATGTCCTGAAACTTTAGTAGTTCAGGAAAATAATGTAAATAGCAGTGATGTTATTGATATGATGTTTTCAAAAATTTAAGAATGAATAAAAGTTATTATCTTCTTTTATCCAAAATGTTATGTGTTATGTGGTGATTACTTTTACGGGGGCAAGTTAAATAGAAATTACTTGAAAAGAGTTGAGTAATAATCTAATGAGTGTATTTTTAACAAAAAATGCCTCCATGACGTCAACCACCCGCATGAGAAACCACCAAGGAACCAACAATAATAATCTTTGAAGCTAACCCCGCTTACGCAATGGTGACGTTCTCGGCGGTGTAAAGTGAATCAACTGCATAATCAACCACAAAATCAAGCTACAATGTTTAAGGACTTCAAGGCGGTTGGACCACCAGAATTTCATGGGTCCATGAACCCGATTGAGGCACACACTTGGGTCATGGAGATAGAGAAAGTGTTTGATGTTGAGGGAGTATAGGAAGATCAGAAGACTGCTTTTGCAACATTTATGTTGAAAGCAGGGGCTAGTTATTGGTGGCAGGCTAATAAAACCCGAGGAGAACCAGGAGTTATGAATTGGGAAAGGTTTAAGGAGATTTTCTTTGAGACCTATTTCCCAGAGAGTTCGAAGAGTCAGCTAGAGGTGCAGTTTTTAGAACTGAAATAGGGAACGATGATATTGTCGAAGTATGTCGCAAAATTCAACGAGTTAGCGAGGTTTGCGCCATACCAAGTCAGCACAGATGAACGCAAGGCGAAGAGGTTTGAAACAGGACCAAGACCTGTTGTTTAGTAGGGTTTCCTTGTTCGATTGAAGACGTTTGCACACCGTGATGGAAAAGGAAATTCTCACCGAAGCTGGAGGCGAGGCTGTAACCAAGTTCAATCAAGAATAGAAAAAGAAGAAGAATGAAGTGGAGGTGTAGAATGGAGGTGGTGGTAATGGAAATGGTAACAATAACTTGAAAAGAAAGTGGAATGGAAATGTGGGTGCTGGGAATCAACAAGGTAACTAGCAGAATAAGAAGTTTAAAGCATGTGTTATATGCGGGAAGTTTCAAAAGGGTGTATGCTTGGTGGGGAAACGTGTGTGCATTAATTGTGGCCAGGAGGGTCACATCGCCCTAAATTACAATCAACCCAAGAAGAATGTTTGCTACACTTACAGGTCCAAGGATCACTTTGCTCGTGAGTGCCCCAAGAAGAAAGCTGACGTAACAACGGGAAGCAAGGGAGGAAGCAGTGGAGGTACTTGGGCCATTACCGGACCAACGGTATCAACCAAACCCACAGCCAGAACCTTCAACATGACTGTGCAAGATGCTGTGCAATTAAAGGATGTGGTGTTAGGTATTATCCCAATCAATGATATTGATGCTTATGTATTATTTGATTCGGGTGCTACTTGTTCATTTATATCTGATGAATTTGCTATGAGATTAGGATTGCCTAGTGAAGAATTAAATTTTCCTTTAAACATAGAAATTGCGAATAAGAAAGTAATTCTTGTTAGGTTCGTATACAAGAACTGTAGGGTGAATATTAAAGGAAATATTTTGATGGTAGATTTAATTCCGATTAGGCTTGGAGAGTTTGATGTTATTTTGGGAATGGATTGGTTGTTCAATTGTGGAGCGATAATTGACTGCCAAAAGAAATGTGTAAACCTTATAACTCCATCAAAGGTAGTTTTCAATGGTAGCAAATTGCCTAGGCAAATGAAATGTCTGACGATTATGCAGGCCAAAAAGTTGTTGAGTCAAGGCTATGTGGGTTATTTAGCTTACATAGTCGATACCCAGAAGAAGGGTATGAAACTGGAAGAAATACCAGTAGTTAGGCAATTTTTGGACGTGTTTCCGGAGGATTTACCAGGACTTCCGCCTGACAAAGAATTTGAGTTCGTGATCGACTTAGCGCCAGGAACCGCTACGATATCGAAAGCTCCGTACAGTATAGCTCCGGTAGAGATGAAGGAACTGATGGTACAACTGCAGGAGCTATTGGACAAGAATTACATTCAGCAGCCGAGTGTGTCATTGTGTGGAGCACCGGTGTTATTCGTAAAGAAGTAGGATGGGTCAATGCGTCTTTGCATTGATTATACGGAGTTAAATAAAGTCACTATTAAGAATAAATATCCATTGCCGAGAATAGATGACTTGTTTGATCAATTAAAGGGTGCCAAATATTTCTCTAAAATAGATTTGAGAAGTGGGTATCACCAACTGAAAGTAAGGAAGGAGGATGTACTGAAGACGGCATTCCGAACTCGGTATGGACATTACGAGTTTTTCGTGATTCCTTTTGGTTTGACAAACACCCCTGCAACGTTCATGGATTTGATGAACAGGGTGTTTAAACCATTTTTAGACAAGTTTGTGGTGGTGTTTATCGACGATATTTTGGTGTATTCTAGAACTTAAGAAGAACACGTGGAACACTTACGTCTAACGCTGGAGACACTAAGAAAGGAAAGTTGTACGCAAAATTCTCTAAATGTGAATTCTGGTTAGAACGTGTACAATTTCTTGGGCACATAATCGACAAGGATATAATTTTAGTGGATGCATCAAAGGTCGAAGTTGTGATAAATT
Organism: Panax ginseng; assembly: GCA_020205605.1. Taxonomy (NCBI): domain Eukaryota; kingdom Viridiplantae; phylum Streptophyta; class Magnoliopsida; order Apiales; family Araliaceae; genus Panax; species Panax ginseng. Next base: position 74,934,492 of record CM035137.1, read on the forward strand.
GGGAACAACCAAGAACTCCATCAGAAGTAAGAAGTTTCTTGGGATTGGTAGGGTATTATAGACGGTTTATTCAGGATTTCTCCAAGATAGCCACTCAGTTAACAAATTTGACGAGGAAATCTGTAAAATTTGTTTGGACGGAGAAGTGTGAAGGAAGTTTCCAGGAATTGAAAAAGAAGCTAAGTATGGCACCTGTGTTGTCATTACCAGATAATACAGGAAATTTTGTGGTGTACAGTGATGCTTCACACAAGGGATTAGGATGTGTCCTTATGAAGAATGGAAAAGTCATCGCGTATGCATCAAGACAATTGAAGGACTACAAAAAAGGGTATCCAACTCATGATTTAGAGTTGGCGGCAGTTGTGTTCGCACTAAAGATATGGAGACACTATCTCTACGGAGAGAAATGTGAGATCTACACAAACCATAAAAGTCTGAAGTATATTTTCACTCAAAAAGACTTGAACATGCGTCAAAGGAGATGGATGGAATTGATAAAGGATTACGATTGTGAGATCTTTTATCATCCAGGAAAAGCAAACGTGGTTGCAAATGCCTTGAGTAGGAAAGGCAAAGAGAAGTTGATGCTGTTAACTGATGAGGAGCTTATTACAGCAATGTCAAGGTTAGAGTTGGAAATCAAATTTCCAAAAGAATCCGATGAAAAATTGTACCAGATGGAAGCCAGTCAAACTTTGGTGGACAAAGTGAAGAATGCTCAACTGCAGGATGAGGAACACAGAAAAATAAGAGAACGTGTGGTCGAGGGAAAGGAAGTGAAATACAAGGTTGATACTGATGGAATGCTGAGATTCGAGGGACGAATCTGGGTTCCACCAGTACCAGATATTATAGAGGACATCTTAAGAGAAGCTCATAGCTCAAGATATTCGATTCATCCAGGAAGTATGAAAATGTATCAAGATTTGAGGCAACAGTTTTGGTGGCCAAACATGAAAAGAGACATTGCAGAATGTGTTGCAAAGTGCTTAACATGTTAGAGAGTCAAGGCCGAGCATCAAAGACCAAGCGGGTTACTTCAACTATTTGAGATACCGGAATTGAAATGGGAACATATCACAATGGATTTTGTGGTAGGTCTCCCACTGACTCAGAAAGGATACGATGCAATTTGGGTAATAGTGGACAGATTGACAAAATCTGCACACTTTTTGCCAATAAAGGTTAGATTCAATCTTGATCAGCTGGTAAAGTTATATGTTAAAGAGATCATGTCAAGACGTGGAGTTCCAGTGTCAATTGTGTCAAACAGAGATCCGAGATTCACATCAAACTTCTGGAAGAGACTATAAGAATGTATGGGAGCACAATTAAGAATGAGTACGACATATCATCCGCAAACAGATGGCAAAAGTAAACGAATGATTCAGACATTAGAAGATATGCTGAGAGCATGCGTCATAGATTTCAAAGGAAGCTGGGATGAACAATTACCGTTGGTGGAATTTGCCTACAATAACAATTACCACGCAAGCATCGGCATGCCGCATTACGAAGCATTGTACGGCAGGAGGTGCAGAACTCCACTGTGCTGGGATGAAGTCGGTGAACGTCTATTGTTAAGACCAGAACTAGTACAACAAACTGCTGAGGTTGTCAAACTCATCAGAACAAGATTGATAGTTGCTCAAGATGACATAAAAAGAAATATCTTTGATCAACACGCATAAGATCGTGCATTTGACGTAGGAAATTACGTTTTCCTAAAAGTTTCACCTTCGAAGGGAAAAATTTTATTTGGTAAAAAGGGGAAACTAATTCTGAGGTTTATTGGACCCTTCGAAGTGCTGCGAAAAGTTTGAGAGGTGGCTTACGATGTAGCTCTACCTCCAGAATTGCAAAACATTCATAATGTTTTTCACGTTTCGGTGTTACGACCATATAAGTCTGATTACAAGCATGTGATCGAGTATGAACCATTGCAATTTGAGAAAGACTTGTCCTATGAAGAGGTTCCTATCAAGATAGTCGATAAGAAAGAACAAGTGCTCAGAAATAAAGTGATACCTTCTGTGAAGGTAATATGGAGGAACCACAATGTCGAAGAGGCTACGTGGGAACTCGAATCTTAAATGATGAAGAATTACCCTGAGTTATTTGTTTAATCTATGTCTTCGATTCTGGGGACAGAATCTTTGTAAGTAGGGGACAATGTGACGAATTAATTGTTTGAATTGTGATTCTGAGGACAGAATCCTTGTAAGGAGGGAATGATGTAACATTCCAGAATTTTTAATTGTTATATTAAATATTTATTGAATTATTTAAGTATTTAATGGATGTGTTTATTGTTGAATAAATAATTGTTCAAATTTGATTCAATTTGGTTAACTATTTGTTAAATAAATAATTACGGAAATTTATTATTTTATGCTAATTTAATTTAATTATTAAGTTAGAGAGTTTTGATTAATTGAATTTTTATTCTTTTTATTTGAATTTGTACTTAAAAGGATGTGTTAGTTGATTAAATAAAGTTATAATTATATAGAAAATTATAATTTTGTGGTATTAATTTATGTGACGAAGTAATAAATTGTTATTAGAATTAATTTAATTTAATAAAAGTATGACAAATAATCTTTTATAAGTAGTTATTAAAATAACTTAAAGGAGTTTTAATTCAGTTTTGCCAAACAAGGCCTAATGCCTATTAAGTCTTTAATCTAATTGTGTTTTACCAAACAAGGCATAAAGATTAATTGATTATTTTTTTAGTGGTTAGCCAAACAAGCCTTATGGCTTTTTGGTTTTCAAAAGAAAAATAACTGATGTCAGTTAAGTTAGTATTATATTATATAATTAATATATATTATATCTTATATGCGTTATATTCTAAGACGTAAGAATAGAAGAGAGAGGTAAGAGAGAAGAAAAGAAAAACTCAGAGGAAGAAGAAAAGTGAGAGAATCCTAGAGAATTGGGAGTGAAGAGGAGAAAAGCTTGACAATCAAAGAGATAGTATCATCATCTTCTTCAAGGTATCATCCTATTTTTTTAGTTTTAAAAGTTTAGTTTTTCTCTTCCTAATTCTCTCAGAGAATCCTTCCGTAAGGATAAATTGTTGTTGTTATGTGGCTTTATATGATATACTAATGATGTTAAAACTATTTTCATAAGTTATAGTCATTGAATTGATGATATGTATGTAATTTGTGAAGAAAATTATTTTTACAGAGAGTTTTTGTAAATATATATTGTTTGGTTTAAGGTAGAAATTAAGGGTTAATTAGTTGTTTAGTTGATAAATTGATTATTGAATGTGGTAGAGTATGTATAAACATTGATAAAGTGCTTTGAATTAACTATTTTGGTTGGAAAACAAAATCACAGTATTTATTTTCATTAAAAACATCAAAAAGTGAGTTTTTATCAAAAATAGTGAAATTGGATGTTTTAAATTTGTTGTTTATGTTGTTGTATGGGTAGAAACATGTTACGAGTTCTTGAATTATGTTTACATGAAGTCTTTGTATGAATTACATGTGAATTAGACTGTTAGAAAGGAGCTTGTACGCCATAATTAGCTTTTGTTCATACTGCTGTCGGGTGTCGGTTGCGCTTAGGCTCCACGCCACAATGTGACACGGTAGTATTATTGTCTCGCCAAGAACGCCATCTCCATGTATTTCCGCACCACAATATAAACCGTATACCGCAGTATGAGTTAGCGTAATAATCTCGACAAAGGTACTTTTTTGTACTCGAAATTTGAAGGAATTGTTATGGGATAATAGTAGGACTGTAAAATGTTAATTTCAATATTTCTATACTATGAATAAGCATGTTATCAATGATTAACTTGTGTTATAACTTGATATGTGACTAAATAATCAAACCTACATGATGAATGTAGTTAGTTAAGTTAGTAAAGTTGTAGTGACTAATTATGTCATGATGACATATGTTTATAGGATATTGTGATTTGAATTATTCGGTTTAGCTCATGAGCAAGGGAAGTTCTCTAATCTATTTTCTTATTAAAGCAATTATTGTTTCCAATTCGATTACCTTATAAATGATGCAAGTTTTCTAATCCATTATCTTGTTGAATCAATTATTGTTTCCAATATAATAATACAAGGTTTCTAAACTTTGATTTTTGATATTGAACAAGTTATTCTTGTATTTAACTTGTTGTTTAGCATGCCCAGATATACTTTAATGGTTTTATCGTTCATATTACCATGCATGCTTAGTATTCAATTCTAAATAACCTTGACTTAATGTTGTTCAAGCAAGGTGTTTTATAGATATTCAAGTTGTATGCTATTAGATTATTCCTAAAGCATGACTTTAATTTACCATGTTTATTCAATTACAATTATTCTACAGTATGACGTTATAGGTTTTATTCAACTAATCCTTAGTTGATGTTCATTGAATTCCAAATTACCCTGAAATGTTTCCAAACCAACCTCACTTTGGTGCGGACTTGTACTCTAAATACTGAGATGAACAACCCTATTATTAGGGGTAGCTTACGCTTATCATTGAAATGTTTGTGCACAATACATTGTACGAAGGGCTGATCCCCTTAAGTACGAGGAGTCCCTATAGTCTTATGACTGTTAAAGTTAAAGTTAAAAAATTACTTATAACTATGGACATAGTTCGTGGCCTTAGGACCCTCAATTATTTATTTCAGAATGTTGAAAAATCCTATTGTTTAATTCTATTGAGCCTCGTATTTGGCAATTGTAGTAAAGATTGTTCATTCATTGTTGTTCCAAGTGAGCTTTGTTTGCTCACTCTTGCTTATATAACTATTACAATTAAGGATGAGAAGGTTAATGTACCTAGAACCAGTAAGGTAAAAGGAAAGATGAACAAGTTTTGAAGACTTGTAATATGATATTTGATTTTTAGATATTAATTGAATGGTTGTAATGAAGTTTATTTAATTTCCGCATTTGAATGATTGTATTTAAAGGTTAGACAACCTGGGAGATTTTTATTATGTAACCCTTTAATAGGAAAGGTTTTATTTATCCAGTTTTATTATGATTGGGTAGTTAGATATGAGTGTTTTATTAAGTGAACACCAAATCCTATGGGAATGAAGTACCTGGGTTTGGGGGTGTCACAAAGGGTAGAGAGAAACTTTCAATATTAACGACTCATAATGAGTTAGTAACAGCGATGACAAGAATGGAATTAGAAGTAAAATTACCAAAGGAAGCAGAAGAGATGTTATTTTCCATGGAGACTCAACCGACCATAGTGGAACGTGTTAAGAAAGTAAAATTGAGTAGCAAGGAATGCGAGCATATGAAGAAGAGGATAGAAGATGAAGAAAAGACTAAGTATAACCTAGAAAAGGAGGGATTACTTTGTTTTGAAGGAAGAATTTGGGTTCCAAATAGTTCCAAATTAAAGGAGGAGATAATGAGTGAGGCCCATAGTTCGAGGTACTCGATATATCCCGGTAGTACGAAGATGTATCAAGACCTTCGTCAGAACTTTTGGTGGCCGAACATGAAAAGGGAGATAGCTGAATATGTTAGTAAGTGTTTAACTTATCGAAAGGTTAAGGTTGAACATCAACGACCGAGTGGGTTGTTGCAATCATTAGAAATTCCGGAGTGGAAATGGGAGCACATCACAATGGACTTTGTGACGCCCCCAAATTCGGGTGTCTTACAACCCGACAGATGGTGCTATACAGTACTACCATTCACACATACATTCAATTGAAAAGTCTCATAAGAACGAATATGTCTTCTATATATTCAAAATAATATTACATTTCCCCCGGTTCTTTATAACAAATACATTCGTTCTTGTCAAAATATTCAATATATTACAAACATTCCTTTATACTATTACATAAGAAATCTAAGGGTTCGTCTTCGCCTTGCCCTTATCCTTGCCAGAGCCTTTGGTCCGTTCGATCTTAGCTGTATTCATATGGTTCAAGCAAGAGTGAGCATGACTAGCTCAGCAAGTACAACAATTCTAATAAACCACATGCTTGAAACATAGAACTCGTATATCTTCAATAACTGAACAATAGTTACAAAGTACTATCGATAATTCAAAATAGCACTTCTTTTCATTCAAAATGTTTTACAACAGCAATATTCAGTAAAACATCAATTCCGGTCAAAGACCTTGAGCATTTCATAAGTTCTTTTGAAAAGGACATCACGACACTAAGTCCGTAAGTTCGACATTACTTACGAGCAACGTCTAGGTGATCAACCTATAGTACTCTATGTTGATCAACAATACATTCATTAAACGTGTATATGTTTAAGTTGTGGTAACCTCACGTGCCTGTTGTTAAACTACAAAACATTTTAGCATACTCAGTCTTCATTTGAAAACCACACCAATATAACTTGGTAAACATTAACCATGCTTGATAAAAACATAATATAAGTCTAGCTGAAAGAATTGGCTTTGACTTAATCATATAAGACTTCATGTGTAAGGATACATGAATTACAAAGCTTGTCCAGACTGAACTGGAACAAGGATTAGAATACTTGCCTTTAGCGTCTGCTACATTTATAACACGTTCTTAATTAAGTCTTTAAGTCTCTACTATAATTGATAACATCACATAAGTCTTTAAGTCTCTACTATAATTTATAACACGTTCTTAATTAAGTCTTTAAGTCTTTAAGTCTCTACTTGCCTTTAAGGACATGAATGAACATACTAGGTTCCTAATGTATCTTACCCTTTTTGCTCAATCTAATTATAACTTAGATTTGTTACTATTTGTTCCAGCTTTCCATTATGTTGTTCTTACATTATCATTACATTTATATTCAATTGATTATCAACCTTTAATCATCATACATTAACCATCTAACAATGCCTTAACAATGTTATAATTAAGCCTTAGTTCATTACTAATGAGTTACCTTTTATTTCACACTTGTAAACTTTCTTCTCTGCCCAAACCCTTGGACTAGTCTTTGACCGATCATAGTTTTACATCTCGTATGACATGACGCTGAAGTTAGCGATAGCTGTAGCTCGGCCTTGGCCATGTATTACCACACTCAACACTTATGTTCGCTACCGTGTCATGCGACTTCTGCAGATGTCATCATTGTCAGATATATGGGCGTTCTTGATGCCACCAATATACCTTGGGTTGGTGCCGCGGTGCCAACATTTGTGCACCAGAAAATTTTGACAGACTTTTTACTTTGCGAATTTCCCGGATGCATAACTTCTTCCTTATAAGTCCGAATTGGCTCGTTCAAAAGCCTACGGTTCACGAATTACATACTCTACGCATTTATGCAAGAATTTTATCTATTCGACTTAGTTTGCTAAAATTTCACCTATTAGTTTTGTGACATCCCAGATTTTTTAAGAATTAATAAATGAGAAGTTAATAAATAAAATTCTTATTTTAAGATGTTGAAGTACGAGTATGTGTATATGTGTTATATATTGTGAAATATGTGAATTGGTGTGAAGACAATTTAAATGTTAATTTAATATTTATTGAAGTAAATAAATATTTTAATTGAATTATTTATTGAGATTATGTGATTAATATGGAGTAATGTAATTAAGTGTATTATATTAATTAAATGATTATTTAATATTTAATTAATATGTAATGATTTTATGTTATAGTTTTAATTTAATTGAGATAATGTAGTGATGTGGTAATTGTTACATGAAGTTATAATTAGCGAGTAATTATAATGTTACAATTTTATGTGATTAATTGATGTTAAGATCTAATTAATTAAAGGATAACATTAATTGATGTTACACTTTTAATTAATTAAATTAATGTATAGGATGGGTTTAGTCCTAGAAATGTTATAAGAAGAATATTAGAATGGCGAGGGATAAAACTCGAATAAAATATTGAGTAACGTGAATTATATTAAATTCTTAAAGGAAGAGTTAATAAATAAACAAGAAGATTCAAAAAAGAATCTTGAAGAGATATGTAGATAAGAATCAGGAGTTGCCTACCTCCAATAGCCAAGATAATGAATAATGGTGAATAGACAAAGTCTGTATGATTAAAAGTATAAATGAAATCGTAAATGATGAAAAAAAAGGAAAGAAAGAGGATCATAAAACAAAATGATCACAAGTTAAGAAAAGAATTTTAAGGGAGATGATTATATAATAAGATCACGACGTGATCTATTATAAAAGAAAGATGGTCTGTAATGTTTGAATAATTATAGCTTGATGCTATGAAGATAATGTACTATGAAATAGTACGAGATAACTCACGAGGAGTTATAGATGATGAGGTACGAAAAATTCGTATAGAGCAAAGAGCAAGTTATAAGTAAGACAGAGTTAGGTGGGATTTCAATTGAGGACTCATGTGGTGGCTGAGTGGTACAAATCTTTGTATGGGCGAGGGTTTTGTGCTTGCACTCAGTTTATCACATTGATAATCATTGGAATGTTGGTGCCGCGCTATCAATGTATATGTGGTGAAAAGGTGATTCTTTTCTCATGTGTATATTTGATAGTTAGAAACTATTAAGATTAGTCATATATTATTAGGATTAGGTGCGGTTCTTAAAACTAATGCATATGGTAAGTTCGTGATTCATAATAATATGGTATGTTTTGAACCCCTCAGCGAATGGACGCCTATGGTCTGACTAGGACAAGTTCTTAAACTCATATTACTGTGGCTAGTTCCTGAACTTCTAATGTGCGGTAAGTTTGATGAACTGGGGTATATTTAAGTGTGAATGGAGTATTGAAGATGATAGGAATAGATAGACCTATTAAATAATAGATCATTATAGAAAGTGGAGTTGATGATGGGAGCATAGGTATTCCAAATCTTCTAGCTATGCTAGACTTTCAAAAGTTATTGACTTCATGGTGATGTTTGCACTTCTATTTTCTTGAAAAACATTGGATCAAATGATGAAACCAATGAGTTTTAAAAATAATACCGTTATTCGTATGTCTATGCTAATTGCTTCGGCTAGACAAAAGTAATTTGAAATATATCAAAATATATATATTTTTTATATATATATCATCAATGCATCATGGAACCTGGTGCAGAGATGATAAAAAAATGATGGAGTCATCAATGCAGTATTACTTAGTGTTGGAGGTGATCTAAGGATCGTCAGCCCACTATGGTATGATGTAGTATGATAAAATCACCAAATGATTTTAATCCTCAACGAATTTGTAAATACAGTGCGGTATCATGACGTCATAAAAATATTTTTGAGATTTCTTTAAGATATTAGAATATATATATATATATATGTATATTTCAATTGATGTCCGAATTATTGTAGAAGTCTATGCTATTTGATTCAGCTAGACGATTATTGAAAGATGTTTATGAAATTCAAGCGTTTCTTGAAAAATTATGCAAAACCAAATTGTTTTGGTGTGGATTCGGATGTTGAAAAGCTGAGATGAACAACCCTTTTATAGGGGATTACGCGGAGGCGTTAAGATGTTTGTGCACAATACATTATACGAAGGACTGATCACCCTAAGTACGGAAGTCCTTATAGTCTTATGACTATTAACGTTTAAGTTGAAAGATTACTTATAACTATGGACATACGCATAGTGTTTAAATATTTGTGCACAATACATCGTATGAAGGGCTTAACACCCTAAGTACGGGAGTCCTTATAGTCTTATGACTATTAAAGTTGAAGTTGAAAGATTACTTGCAACTGTGGACATAGTTCTTGGTCTTATGACCCTCAGCATGATTTGGAATCTTTTATAATTCCTGAGTTATTTATACTGCTTCCCAATTATTGAGCAATTGTGGAATATTCTTGTTATTCTAAAAGGTGAATGTGGTAAAGATGATATTCCTTAGAAAGAAGTAAGTTGTAGAATGCGACACTAAATGATGAATATATTGAATAAGTGAGAAAAGAAATTTTTTTTTAAGTGAGAAGGAGGTGAGTTATCAAAGAATAATATAAAACTTTTAATAGAAAAGTTTAATAATTGTAAAAAGATCACTGTTGGAAAGAAGTGGTTATAAAACCCAATGAATGAATAAAGTATTAACATAAAATCTATTTTTATAGATTGAATGAATAAAGATTAATAGATAAAATTTTGAGGACGAAATTCTTAGAAGAATGGGTGAATGTAATATCCCGAGTGTTTATGATTACGATCCTTAGAAAAGGAAATGACTGGGTTAAAGAATATATAATATTTGATATATGACTGTGTTTAATTGAAGGTTATGTGATAAAACCTAAAAAAAATTGTAGAAGAAATGAATGAAGTATATATATATATATGTAAATTTTTTTGCTAAGTTAACGTGTTGAAGTTATTCAACGATAATTGTGAGACAGATTTTGCGAAAATTGAGTAAGGGAGGTTTCGTTGATTCTGAGGACGGAATCTTTATAAGGAGGGAAGGATGTGACATCCCAGATTTTTTAAGAATTAATAAATGAGAATTAATAAATAAATTCTTATTTTAAGATGTTTAAGTACGAGTATGTGTATATGTGTTATATATTGTGAAATATGTGAATTGGTGTGAAGACAATTTAAATGTTAATTTAATATTTATTGAAGTAAATAAATATTTTAATTGAATTATTTATTGAGATTATGTGATTAATATGGAGTAATGTAATTATGTATTATATTAATTAAATGATTATTTAATATTTAATTAATATGTAATGATTTTATGTTATAGTTTTAATTTAATTGAGATAATGTAGTGATGTGATAATTGTTACATGAAGTTATAATTAGCGAGTAATTATAATGTGACAATTTTATGTGATTAATTGCTGTTACACTTTTAATTAATTAAATTAATGTTAAGATCTAATTAATTAAAGGATAACATTAAGGATATGTGTTAAAGGATCTATTAAAAGAGTTAAAAGAGTTTTTAAAACCGTTTTTCCAAAGAAGGCCTTACTTTTGTTTTAAACCTGTTTTATCCAAACAAGACCTTAAATATTAAAACTTGATTTTAACAATAATATGATTTTGCCAAACAAGCCTTAGGGCTTTTAAATTTCTACTTTTGTAACTTATATATTAAATTGATAATTAGTATATGTAATTATATTGGGAGTTACATATTCTATAATTATAAGTGTTATATGTATATTGTATATACACTAAGTTATGCTAGATTTCTAAACCTATGTCTAAACTAAGAACAAAGAGAAAAAGAGAGAGAAGGCATCCATGGGAGAGGAAGAAGGAAGAAAAAGAAATCAAGAGGATTAACACTAAAGGTATAAAATTTCCTAAACTCAAAACTCTAGCTAGTTTAATGTGTTTTGTTATGGTTGTTTTAGATCAAGTGTTGAACTTATGATTTTGAACCATATGAGGGTAGACCTACATAATATATGATATTTTATGGTTAGATCTTGCCATTTTTAGGGTTGATGAGCTTGAACAAAGAAGAAGAACCAAAACAGTTTTTAACTTAGAAATATAAAATGGTGACTGCTACCCCTAAACAGAAAATTCGGGGTTAGCTAGAATACTCTAAAAATTTTGGGCTTTTGGTATGTTATAGTACACTCAATAAGCTTTCCATTGACTCCGAAACGGACTAAATCTGACATCGGAGGAGACAGTTATGACATTTCAAAATAGTAGTGTCAAAATTGTCCAACAAGTGTGGTGCAGTCCACTTGAATGAAATTTCTGAGCTGATATATTCGGAATCTAGAAAAAATATCAGTAGGTAAGAGTTGTAGTCTCGGAAGATAGCTTCGCGTGGGCTCAAGAATCGCCTAAAAATGTTTTAAAACGAAAAAGTTATGACTATTTTAGCGAAAGAGGGTAAATCTGGGAAATAGATAAAAACTGTTGCGAGTGGACATTTTTGGGGTCTGTTTTAGGCTGCCTAAGAGGTCCTAAATTATCAAGGGTTATATTTTTAAAAATACTTTGGTATACCATGTATAACATATCCAAAGTTGGGAATTTTCTAATTAACGAGCAATGCGTAAGAAATTCGCGAAGTAGCTAGTTCGATAAGCGAAGCAACAGTGAGCGGTAAGAATAGAAGTCAAGGCAAATAAGCGTGCTTAAGACTAAAGCGTATATGACGACACTTGACGATGGATACCGCCCGATATGCTTTTTGCTCGATGTTTTGATTGATTTTCGTGATTGGTTTTAGCGGTTAGAAAATTTTCTAAATACTATGACATGAGGTCTATAACATGCCCAGAATTTCACTCTTATATGATTCACGATTTGAGAATTAAAAATCTGCAAAGGAGCATGTCAGAACTTAAAAACGAGCGAATGCCGAGCGTCGGCTCATCGAGCGATTTTGACGTTCGACATTCCGAATCGCGTTCCGGCGAAAGAATAAGTATTAATAAATCTAATAAAGTCATACGGGACGAGATTTGGCTATAAATGATATTTTACGCTGATAAACTTCTTTTCAGGCATAAATAAAGCAATAAAAATATGTAATAAATATAAATTACATATATAAGTGAAATAAAAACTACAATTGCCTATAAAATTATATTATGATATAAGAAAATATTTTAGGTTATTTTTAATGACTTTTGATATTTTGTGATGAATTTCATTAATAATTTATTATTAATGGTAATTAATTAATTTAATAAATATATTAAATAAATTATGAAAAAAAATTAGAATTAATATTTTAAAAATCATACAAAAATGATTTAATGGTTAGAAAAATATTTTAAATTATAAAATATAACTTTTGATATTTTGTCATGAAAATTCTAATATTTTAAAATTAATGGCAAGTTATTTGATAATGATTTTAACTGCTTTTAAAATCATTTAAATGTGTTATTAAGGTATTAAAATAATTTGAGATATTATAAATGATTTATAATATTATGTCATGATTTTCATTAATATTTGATATTAAATAAATGATAAAGGAATATTGTGGTATTTAAATCATTTAAATATGATATTAATGATTTTTTAAAAAATCATGATAAATGATAATAATTATCTAAAAATTATTATAAGTCATCGAAAAATATTTTAACTGAAAATAAAATTATCTAAAGTAAAAGTAAAGCATTTAGGCAAAGTCTTATGGAAATTAGACTCATGAATTATTCGACTAGACTGTGGGGATGTCAGAAATTGTACCGAATTCAACTCAGATTGAAATAGTTTGACTTGATACCGAATTATAGGTATTTTATAGACTGATAGGATTATGTGGTAATTTTTTAGGTTATATTATAACTATATTTAACAGTACTACATTGTGATGATATTATTCTAATATTTGGAGATCGGTATTATCTATATTAGGTCTTCGTATTGTGCGATATAGGTCATGTAATGTGAATCAACTCAGATGACAGTAAGTTCTCTAACTCAACCTCGAGTTGATATTTTTTGAAATATGCTTGGGGTTAATCATTACCGATTATACCATGTCTATGAATTATTGATTAGCACTCTCTGTGCATCATCATGTATTCACCGGTATAAAAGGTCGATCACCTTCATTACCATTTGGTCCAGCTTGATTTATTCATGTTCATTATTCATTCAACTATGAAAATTTATTCATGCTCTTTCACAATGTTTATATTGTAGAAAGTTAGCCAGCTTATTGTTCAATTCTTTCAATCATGATATATCTTTAATTGAACTTATACTTGCTGGGCAAAATTGTTGCTCACCCTTGTTATATCATGATAAACATTGCAAATTAGGACGAATACGTCAGATACAGGAAAAGTCAAAGACATATCAGCTTTGGATTATATATGCAGCTAAATTTGTAACAATAATGTATGATAATAAATTTGTATGTCAGATAGGATATTGATTTAGGTATTATGTGAAAGTTCTCGACCTTGGGGATGGTGTGTAATGTTTAATATATAAACAGTTTATGTTTATATCTTCCATAATAGTTATAGAAATAGAATACCAGATCCGTAGTGATTTGGGACCCGGATCTGAGGGTATTACAAGTTCATTTTTAACGAAAACAATAAACGTTCGTGAATGTTTAACACTCGTTTCTTCGTTCTAAGTTGGAATCCAGTCATTTTCGAGTCTGCAACTCTATAATGCCAAATATGACTTGTCTCCAACGAAAACCAACGTTTCCGAGTTTAAACACAAAATATGACTTCTATTCCGAGAATTTCACGAATTCGACGATTATCGTCCAATCGTGTGAATTCCGGCAAAACCTCATTACTAACGACTTGATTATCATTCTAAATGGTTTTTAACCATCATATGAACATTTTAAACTACTTATTACATCAACTTATTTTCAAGTAAGTTTTGACTTATTCTTCATAAGTTCATGACTTAATCAACTTATAAACTAAAATTTCCATTTCTTATGACTTAGTATGGACTTAAGTCCTTTACTCAATGTTCTCACATCATATTGAACAGACTAACTTCATATGAAAATCATATGACAAGTTCATCATAAATTATCAACTTATTTAGATTCAAGTTACTTATTCATAACTTATTCGGCTTAAGTCCATTCATTAATCAATTCTTATGATTGCTTAGCATACATGATTATTAAGTTACACTTCTCTCATCATCCTACAATGATAGAGATAGAAGATGTATTAGACAAGAGTCTTACCCTTGAAGAACTTATACTTCTCTTCTTTGAAAATCTAACAAAGGTTGTTTTGACTTATGTGAGCTTATTCTCTCTAACACTTAAGCACTTAACTTGATGGAAGTTGGATGAATTTGAACAAACAAAATAATGAAATCTCACTTACTATTTATAGACTTGCCAAAGATAGGGCAATATGGTCATTTAGACATTCCACCTCCTTTAATCAACCTCCTTACTATTCATAACTTTAACCCTAAGTAAACTTGTTTATCACTTCTTTTACGTGGCCACCACAAAACTTATCTTATGCTTGGCCAATACTTAAAGTTCTTGCTCACCAAGTCTAACCCACATTCATCTTGGTTTGCTACATGGATCATGGCTAACCCATTGGATCATCACATTGGGCTTGCTTTAATTAACTTAGTTTATTCATTTTGGGCTTGCATTACTTTAGTTTGGACTTTTGATTAACAAACACTTGGGCTTGCATATCACTTCCTATTGGACTTATACATACTACATAATCCATACATCTATTCACAAGTAGTTTAAAGCCTTATTACATATACTATATGTATAATTCTTGTATTCTAGCTCGTATACTAATTTGTAATATACGTTATTCTATTCTCTATACATACTCGTATAATACTTCGTATTATACTTGTATTCAATACCTCGTATAATACATACATATCATACAATCAATATAATTCATTTTTAACGCTTAATATTCCTATCGTTCTCTAAATACGTATGCATGCAAAATATTGCGTTTTCCATACTTAGATTATTATTACATAATCCATCTCACCTTGATATTATAATGTTACGTATTTCTCAAAAGTTCAAAAATAATTCCCGAGCGGAAATCGATGAATAGTGTTTTTCGAAAAATTTCTCGGAAAGCTTTTATTTTCGTCTTAGAAAGTCAAACACTTTAATTCTCTCACGTAGTTAAAATACTACGACGTTCCGATGTTTCTAGGTTATAGAACGACATTCATCTTATCAACATGTAATAATAATAAATAATATTATTTTATTCATTATTAAAAGTATTTACAAAAGGTTCAATTTTCTGGGGCGTTACACTCTCTCCCCTTGCAAGGATTCTGTCCCCAGAATCTCGCTATATAAAAAAAAATTACACAAACAAATGAGGATAATTCTTTTTCATCTTTTCTTCTAATTCCCACGTTGCTTCTTCTGCATCGTGGTTCTTCCATAACACCTTCACGAAAGGTATGAATTTATTCCGCAAAACTTGTTCTTTCCTATCGACAATTTGAATCGGCGTTTCTTCATACGTTAAGTCCTTCTGGATATAAATAGGCTCATATTCTACCACGTGTTTATAATCCAGCTTATAAGGGACGCAACACGGTTACGTGAAACTCATTTTGTATTCGTTCTAGATCTGGAGGTAATGCTATCATGTAAGCTACCTCACCCACCCGTTTTAATACCTCAAAAGGTCATATAAACCTCAGACTTAACTTTCCCTTCTTTCCAAAATGTATCTTTCCTTTCCACGGAGACACCTTTAGAAATACGTACGAACTTACTTCAAATTCTCTATTTTCTCGATGCGAATCCGTAAACTTCTTCTATCTGTCTTGAGCTGCTAAGAGACACATTTGTATCATCTTGACAATGTCTGCTGTTTGCTGCACCAATTCTGGTCCTAGCATTCGACGTTCTCCTACCTCATCCCAATACAATGGTGTTCTGTATTTCCTCCCATATAAAGCTTTGTAAGGCGGCATACCTATGCTTGCATGATAATTATTGTTATATGCAAACTCCACTAATGGTAGATGATCATCCTAACTACCTTTGAAATCCATGACTCAAGATTTTAGCATATCTTCTAACGTCTAAATTGTTCTCTCGCTCTGTCCATCAGTTTGTGGATGATAAACCGTACTAAGCTTCAACTACTTCCCATCTGCTCTTGTAGACTCCTCAAAAAGTTCATTGTGAATCGTGGATCACTATCTGACACAATCAATACTGGTACTCCATGTCTGGAAATTATCTCCTTAACATAGAGTCGTGCTAACTGATCTAAGTTATACTTGACCTTAATTGGCAAAAAGTGAGCCAACTTTGTCAATCGATCCACTATTACCCAAATCGCGTCATACCCTTTTGTTGTAGTTGGAAGCCCCACCGCAAAATCCATCGTGATATTCTCCCACTTCCACTCAAGAATTTCCAATGACTGTAGCAAGCCACTTGGTCGTTGATGTTTGGCCTTAACTTTCTGGCAAGTCAAGCACCTACTCACATACTCTGCTATCTCTTTCTTCATGTTCGACCACCAAAAACTCTGTCGGAGGTCTTGATACATCTTGGTACTACCAGGATGAATCGAAAATCTCGAACTATGACCCTCTTGTAATACCCGCTCCTTTAATTCCGTCTCATTCGGAACCCAATTTCTTCTTTCAAATCTTAATAATCCCTCATTATCAAGACTGTACTTAATATATTTTTCATTGGCTAGCCGCTCCTTTATTCGGTCACAATCATCAGTTTTAAGTTGTACCTCTTTGACTCTCTTTACGATGGTAGATTGCATCTCTGTCGTAAATAGTATTGGTCCTACTTCACTTGGAAACTTTACTTCTAATTCCATCCTAGCCATCTCTGTTATTAATTTAGTTTGAGCCGTTAACAAAGACAACTTCTCCCGACCCTTCCTACTTAAGGCGTCGACGACTACATTAGCTTTTCCAGGGTGATACAAGATTTCACAGTTGTAATCCTTTATCAACTCCAGCCATCTCCTCTGCTTTATATTCAACTCCTTCTGTGTGAAGATATATTTTAGACTCTTGTGGTCCGTGTATATCTCACATTTTTCTCCACAAAGATAATGTCTCCATATCATTATAGAAAAAACTACTGCGGCCAATTCCAGATCATGAGTAGGGTAAACTTTCTCATAATCCTTCAACTGCCTAGATGTATAAGCAATAACCTTGCCATGTTGCATGATTACGCAACCAAGATCTCTATGCGAAGCATCACTATAAACTACGAAATTTCCTATGTCATCGGGCAATGACAAAACAGGCGCTTCACTCAACCTCTTATGCAATTCTTGAAAACTATCCTCACATTTATCAGTCCATGCGTATTTCACCGTCTTCTTTGTCAAGTTAGTCAACGGAGTAGCTATCTTCAAAAAATCCTGGATGAATCTTCGATAGTAACCCACTAACCTTAGGAAACTCCGCACCTCAATCGGCATTTTCGGTTGTTCCCAATTCATCACGGCTTCCACCTTCCCTGGATCTACTCAAATCCCCTCATGGTCAATGACATGACCTAAAAATTATACCTTCTCTAACCAAAATTCATACTTAGTGAATTTCGCATACAACTTCTACTTCTTTAGTGTCTCCAACACTAATCTTAGGTGTTAAGCACGATCTTCTGGCGTTTTAGAATAGAATAGAATATCATCTATAAACACCACGACGTACTTGTCCAAATATTGTTTGAACACTCTGTTCGTTATATCCATAAATACAGCTGGTGCAATAGTCAACCCAAATGACATCACCAGAAACTTGTAATGACCATAACGAGTCCTGAATGCTATCTTTGGTACATCCTCCTTCCTAATCTTCAACTGGTGATACCCCGTTCTTAAATCTATTTTATAAAAATACTTAGGCCCTTTCAACTGATCAAAGAGATCAACGATCCTGGGCAATGGGTATTTATTCTTTGTTGTTAACTTGTTCAACTCTAAATAGTCGATACAAAGTCTTAACGATATGTCCTTCTTCTTAACAAATAGTACAAGTGCTCCCCACGACGAAACACTCGGTTGAATGAACTTCCTGTCCAACCGTTCTTGTAACTGCACCATCAAATCCTTCATCTGTACTGGCGACATACGATACGGTCCCCTGGAAATTGGTGCCGCCCTGGCATGATGTCTATTACAAACTCTGCCTCAATTACAGATACAATCAATTACATAATTGGTGCCGCTCCTGGCATGGTGCCGCTCCTAACATGATGTCTATATATACACAAACACACAGGTTATGTAAACATACCTTCAATTACAGATACAATCGCTGCTAATCACTTAAATTTGCTGTAAAAATTCGTAATTCTCTCTGTAATTCTTTGAACTCTCAAACTCTTCTCTTCTCTAAGCTTTAGCAAATAGAATGCGTAAAACAAATATAACTCTAGACAACGCAAAGTTTTAAACGTCTAAAAACTGATGTTATACTAATGATCCTATTAAATCATCAGTTATAAATATTTATTTATTTTATTTGAATTATTTATTTTATTTAAATTCAAAACTAGAAATTTAAAAGCCATAAGGCTTTGTTTGGAAAACCATTTAAATTTTAAAGAATTAAAATATTTAAGCCTTGTTTGGCAAAAACTAATTTAAATCCTCTTTAATTTATTTTAATAAACACTTTAATTTATAATTATAATCACATATTATTTATTTAAATTTCCATATCCAACACTAACCCACTATATTAATCACATACTATATTTTAATTAAATATAGCATTTTAAAAAATATCACAAAATTATACTTTTCATTATAACTTTATTTAATAATTTAATATATCATTTAAATTACTAGTCACAATATAACATCTCATGTTATAATACAAATCTCTAAATTATAAATTAATTAAATTTAGAATATCTCTAATAAATTTAGATTTACAAATATTTATTAACGACCATCACATCAATAATTATTTATTCCATCAATTCAATAATAGACACATCAAATAAATATTTATATTATTCAATAAATATTTAAAATTACCATTTGAAATTCCGGATCGTTACATCCTTCCCTCCTTACAAGGATTCTGTCCCAAGAATCGAAGACACAGACTAAACAAATAACTCAGGGTAATTCTTCATCATTTTTGCTTCGAGTTCCCACGTTGCCTCCTCGATGTTGTGGTTCCTCCATATCACCTTCACAGAAGGTATCACTTTATTCCTGAGTACATGTTCTTTATTGTCGACTATCTGGATAAGAATCTCTTCGTAAGATAAATCTTTACTGAACTGCAACGGTTCATACTTGATCACATGCTTGCAATTAGTTTTATAAGGTCGTAACACCGACACATGAAAAACATTGTGTACATGCTCTAATTCTAGAGGTAAAGCTACTTCGTAAGCCACCTCTCCCACTCTTCGCAATATTTCGAAAGGTCCAATAAACCTCAGACTGAGCTTGCCTTTCTTGCTGAAACGAATCTTCCCCTTCTAAGGAAAAACTTTTAGGAATACAAAATTTCCTGCTTCAAACTCATGACTCTGCCTGTGTTGATCAACATACTTTTTCTGTTGATCTTGAGCAGCTACCAGTCTTGCTCTTATGAGTTTGACAACTTCAGCGGTCTACTAAACCAGTTCTGGGCCTAACAGTTGACGTTCTCCAACTTCATCCAAGCATAGTAGAGTTCTGCACTTTCTGCCGTATAACGCCTCGTACGGCGACATACCAATGCTTGTGTGGTAACTGTTGTTGTATGCAAATTCCACCAACGGTAGATGATCATCCCAGTTTCCCTTGAAATCCATGATGCACGCTCTAAGCATATCTTCAAGCATCTGGATCGTTCTTTCGCTTTGCCCATCGGTTTACGGATGATATGTTGTACTCATTTTCAGTTGTGTTTCCATACATTCTTGAAGTTTCTTCCAGAAATTTGATGTGAACCTCGAATATCTATCTGATATAATTGATACCGGAACTCCATGTCTTGAGACGATCTCCTTAACGTATAATTTCACCAACTGATCAAGATTAAATCTAATCATTATTGGCAAAAAGTGTGCAATTTTTGTTAATCTATCCACTATCACCCATATCGCATCGTATCCTTTTTGAGTCGTTAGAAGACCTAACACAAAATCCATGGTAATATGCTCCCACTTCCATTCCGTTATTTCCAACGGTTGAAGTAATCCGCTTGGTCTTTGATGCTTGACCTCCACTTTCTGACATGTTAAGCACTTTCCAACGCATGCTGCAACATCTCTTTTCATGTCCGGCCACCAAAAATAATGCCGCAAATCTTGATACATTTTCATACTTCCCAGATGAATTGAATATCTTGAGCTATGTGCTTCTGTCAAGATTTCTTCTTTAATATGATGTACTGCTGGAACCCAAATTTGTCCCTCGAACCTTAGCATTCCCGCAGTATCGACCTAGTACTTCTCTTCTTTACCCTAGACTACACTTTGCTTTATTTTCTTGCATTCTTCATCCTGTAGCTGAGCGTTTTTCACTTTGTCCACCAAAGTTGGACTTTCTTCCATCTGGAATAATTTTTCATCTGATTCTTCTGGAAATTTTATTTCCAGCTCTAGCCTTACCATTGCTGAAATGAGCTCCTCTTTATTAGTTAAGAACATCAACTTTTCTCTGCCTTTCCTACTCAAGGCATCTACAACCACGTTTGCTTTGCATGGATGATAAAAGATCTCACAATCATAATCCTTTATCAATTCCATCCATCTCTTTGGCGCATGTTCAGGTCTTTTTGTGTGAAAATATACTTCAAACTTTTATGGTCCCTGTAGATCTCACTTTTCTCTCTATAGAGATAGTGTATCCATATCTTCAATGTGAACACAACCACTGCCAACTCTAAATCATGAGTCGGATACCCTTTTTCGTAGTCTTTCAGTTGCTTTGATGCATACGCAATAACCTTGTCGTTCTGTATGAGAACACATCCTAAGCCCTTGTGTGAAGCATCAATATACACCAAAAAGTTTCCTGTATTATCTGGTAATGACAACACAGGTGCCACACTGAGCTTCTTCTTCAATTCTTGGAAAATCTCCTCACATTTCTCCGTCCAAACAAATTTTACAATTTTTCTCGTCAAATTTGTCAACGGAGTGGCAATCTTGGAAAAAACATCTGTAATAACCTGCCAAACCCAATAAACTTCTTACTTTTGATGGTGTTCTTGGTGGTTCCTAATTTATCACAGCTTTGACCTTTGATGGATCCACTGAAATTCCATCCTACTCAATTACGTGCCCAATAAATTATACACGTTCTAGCCAAAAGTCACATTTAGAGAATTTCGCGTACAACTTTTCTTTTCTTAGCATCTCCAGCGTCAGACGTAAGTGTTCCAAATGTTCTTCTTGAGTTCTAGAGTATACTAGAATATTATCGATAAATACCACCACAAACTTGTCTAAAAATGGTTTAAACACCCTGTTCATCAAATCCATGAACGTTGCAGGGGCGTTTGTCAAACCAAATGACATCACCGAAAATTCGTAATGTCCATGCCGAGTTAAGAATGTCGTCTTCGGTGCATCCTCCTTCCTTACTTTCAATTGGTGATATCCACTTCTCAAATCTATTTTTTAGAAATATCTAGCACCCTTCAACTGATCAAACAAGTCATCTATTCTTGGCAATGGATATTTGTTCTTAATAGTGACTTTATTCAATTCTCTATAATCAATGCAAAGACGCATTGACCCATCCTTCTTCTTCACGAATAACATCGGGCTCCCCACGGTGACACACTCGGTAGAATGTACTTTTTATCTAGCAGCTCTTGCAGTTGCACCATTAGTTCCTTCATTTCGACCGGAGCCATTCTGTACGGGGCCTTCGACATCGGAGCAGTTCCTGGTGCTAAGTCAATCACAAACTCAATTTCTCGGTCAGGTGGAAGTCCTGACAAATCCTCCAGAAACACGTCCACGAACTCCCTAACCACTGGTATTTCCTCCAATTTCATACCCTTCTCCTTTTGAGTATCGACTATGTAAGTTAAATACCCTATGCAGCACTGACTCAATAATTTTTGTCCTGCATCATCGTTAGACATTTCATTTGTCTAGGCGATTTGCTACCATGAAACACTACCTTTGATGGAGTCATAAGGTTTACACACTTCTTTTGGTAATCAATTATCGCTCCATAATTGAATAGCCAATCCATTCCCAAAATAATATCGAACTCTCCGAGTTTTATAGGGATTAAATCTACTTTCATAACATTCCCCTTAATGTTCACCCTACAGTTCTTATATACGAACCTAACAGGAATTACTTCTCTATTCGCAATTTCTATGTTCAAAGGGAAATTCAACTCCTCACAAGGTATATCTAACCTCTTAATAAATTCATCAGATATAAATGAGCAAGTAGCACCCGAATCAAATAATATATATGCATTTATATCATTGATTGGGATAATACCTCGATACACGACATCTTTTTGATTGCAAGTCGTCTCATCACCGCCATGTTGAAGGTTCCGGCTGTGGGCTTATTTGTTGACATTGGTCCTGTAATATCCAGCGCACCTCCACTATCATTTCCCTTGCTCCCATTTGTCTCACCAGATCTCTTCTTAGGGTATTCACGACTAAAGTGATCCTTGGATCCGCATGTGAAGCAAACATTTTTCTTAGCTTGAGTCCAATTTGGGGCGATGTGACCCTCCTGGCCACAATTGAAGCATACTCGTTTCCCCAGCAAATACACTCCCTTGTGAAACTTTCTGCACATAGCACATGCTTCAAACTTCTTATTTTGCTGGCTTCTTGGCTGATTTCCAGCTCCCCCATTCGCATTCCACTTCATTTTGAAATTGTTGCCATTTTTACTGTTACTACCACCACTCTTAACTTCACCTTCACTTTTCTTCTTCCTCTGCTCTTGATTGTGTTTTGTTATAGCCTCGCCTCCACTCTCAGCGAGAATTGCCTTCTCCATCACTACTGCAAATGTCTTCAACTGGATTAGGGAAACCCTACTGTATAACCAGGGCTTCAATCCCTGTTCAAACCTCTTTGCCTTGCGCCCGTCCATGCTGATTTGATATGGCATAAACCTCGCCAACTTGTTGAATTTTGCAGTATATTCAGACACCGACATCGTTCCCTACTTCAATTCCAAAAACTGTACTTCTAGCTGACTCTTCGAACTCTCTGGGAAATAGGTCTCGAAGAACAACTCCTTAAACCTATCCCAAGTCATCACTCCTGGTCCTTCTCGAGTTTTGTTGGCCTGCCATCAATAACTCGCCTCTGCTTTCAACATAAATGTTGCAAAAGCAGTCTTCTGGTTATCCTCTACCCTAGCAACATCAAAAACCTTCTCGATCTCCATGATCCAGGTCTGTGCTTCAACTTGATTCATGGACCCACGTAATTCTGGTGGTCCAACTGCCTTGAAATCCTTAAACGTAGTACCTTGGTTCTGAGGTTGATTCTGCAAAGCACCCGTCAGTAACGTCACTAGCTGCTGAACTGGGTTTCCTCCCTCATTGTTGTTATTGGTTTCCTCAGTGGCTCTCTGTCGGGGTGGTTGACGTCTTGGAGGCATTTTTTGTTAAAAATACACTCATTAGCTTTTATTCAACCTCTTAAGTATTATATACTTAAGTTGCAAATCATAAAAGTTTATCACATAACACTTAACACTTTGAATAAAATAATAACTTTTATTCATTCATCATCTTTTTAAAAAAAACATCAAAATAATAACATCGTTGCTATTTACATTACTTTTCCTGAACTATAACAGTTGCAGGACAACATCATCATCATCTATCCCATTGGTTATATCATACCCGGGATTTACATCCTATTTACTCACTAATCACATATATCACTACGATGTCCTACTAAGATACTGCGTAGCCTTACGACGCTCCTCCTTTATAATTCGAAACATTGTGTGGTGATCTAATATGTATGATGGTAGCATCTCAAACTGAATTGGATAATTCATGACCCGATCCTGAGCTCTATTAATCATTGTGTTGAATACATTGTTCATTTCTTCCATCTTCCTCCTCTTTGCTTGTGCATCTCTCTCTGCTATTTTGGCTCATTGATAAGCTTCATTGTACGCGTCTTCAGCTCTTGCCCTATTGGTAGATTCCTCATTCAACTTATTCTCCATTTCTGCAATCTTCTCAGTTGCTCGTTTTCCCCTTCTGTGTGGATCAGCTTCTCTTCAACGTTGTTCAATCGTTCTTCTCGATCTTAGATCTCGTCATCTTTCTGTGCCATCGAGGTCTGTTGTTGTGAGACCCCAAATTTTACGAATAAAGATTTAATTTTCTCGAAATATTTTTTTGAATATTATTGTGTGAATTTGAGATAAAGTTATAGTTGTGGGTAGTATTTATAAATTTTGCAAAGTATGCAAGTTGTTATATTATATTCGATTGGTTGGGAAATATTCTTTTGTGTCGTGGAATATTAAATGACGACTAAGACAATCATTGGTGGACCCTAGCAAATTAATTATCGGATTGTGAAATCGACAAAAATATTTTATGAAAATAACGGCGGAAGTTTTACCGTGAATACTATTAAACTACTCGGTAGTAAAAGTACAGTAATACACGTGGTTGCATAGTAGCACACGATATTGATTATTGATGCTTACGTAAGAAGTCACTCAGTTATACTCAATTATTGCTACAGTAATTGATGCATCATATCTCTCATATTATTGATTCAATTATTGTCACAGTATCATCTGCATAATATGTTATATTTTTAAATCAATAATTGAGACGATAAAGTTATTCATATTATTAAATTGCAATATTTATAATGTCTAGAAGTTCTGTCAAGGAGAGGTTTGGTCACCTAATTGCGCACCAATAGGAAGAAATCTTTATTGGAAAGCCCCCTATTTCCTGGGAACGACCTGGTTGATAAATATTGTGAGTTATAATATTAATGATGAATGTTATTAAAATTGAAGTTGTGCTCGGAGTTGAATTTGGAGACGCGGACGTGATATTTGAGTCCGGAGCGATGAAATTAGTAAAAATAGACTATAAACACAAAATTTTCCAGTTTTTACTATTTGGCCAAAAAGTCAACAGCTGACTTTTTTGGGAAAAGTCAAACTTCGAAATTTCAAAATTTATATTTTTGATAAGAATAGTTTCATTGTGTTGGAATTATTTGTGTTATTGAAAATTGACATTTATTTCGATAATAATTAATGTCTGAAGGTTATATTGTTCGATCGGGTATTCGGGACACTTTTTGTGTCGGAGTACTATTCACGAGTTACTATTCATGAGTTACTATTCATGAGTTACTATTCACGAGTTACTATTCACCAGATTACTATTCACACTAGTATTGTTCACTCGGGTATTTGGGTACAATATTATTCCATGAGGAGATGTGCTAATTTTTCAGACCGTTGGTTGAAATTATAATAGTAAATCAATATGGATCGTTGATTTAAAGTCTTAATAGTAACTTGTCCCTTCAATATTACAAAGAGTTAATCGCCCCTTCGTAAATAGTAGTTGTCTCTTCAATATTACCAAGAGTTATTTGCCTCTTCGGTGTTCCAAGAGTTAATTACCCCTTCGCAAATAGTAGTTGTCTCTTCAATATTACCAAGAGTCATTTTGACCCTTCGTTAAGACCAAGAGATACTCTCAGTTTTCTATAAATAGATGCTCATTCCTTCATTATTTCTTACGAATTCACTGAAACTCTAGAGAGAGAAATTATAGAGAGACAGAAGAAGAGTGTTCTGCCACTTCACTACTTCGATATCCACTGTCTTTTACGGTAAGGGATATTATTTGTTATACCCGTAAGGGTTGTTATTCTTTCTTATTCACGAAGAGAACTATGTTATTCCATTCAATATTATTATGTTGGAATAACCTGTTTATGTGAAGTATCACATACGTGGTGAAATTCTTCTATTATTCTGTTCTTTATTATCCTGTCGGAATATCTTGTCGATGCGAATTTCGCCTGACCTGGTTCCATTATTTATTATTTCGCATTTATTATTCTCGTTTAATATCCTGCATCAGTGTGTTTTACACCCCTGACTGGTTTCCGCTTTTTATTATTCTGTTGGAATATCCATGCAGTATGTTTTACAATCAACTCGGTTCCGCCGTCTTTATTATTACATTGAAATATCACATGTCATGAGTTTTACAATCAACTCGAGTCCGTCTTTATTATTATGTTGGAATAACCTGTCTATGCGAAGTACCGCATGCATGGTGATTTCTTTTGTTATTCCATTATGTATTATACTCAGTTGGTTAAAGTTTTAACTTCTATACTCTATGAAATTAGTGGAATATCCTTGATATTTGCGCTTCATCCAGTATCTTTTCATGGAAATATTCTTTTGAGCATTCTTGAATTTTACTCTACAAAGAAGTATCATGTTGACAATTTGGACGTTATTGGATCCTGAACAAATTAATTCGTGAACTTGTTTTATTGAATTCTTATATCATTGTCATCATCCTCATGTTTATATTATGTTGAAAGTCATCCGGCTCAGAGTGCATAGATGGACTTGGTATGATTATGACCGTGGATTATTCGGTATAATCATGACCGTAATGTTACAAATGATGTGGAAAAAGTCCTCATTGGCCCGTGCATTGATGGACGCTTTTGGTATGATTATGGCTATGGATTCTCTTGACGAGGGAGTAAAGATGAATTGTTTTATGGCATGATCAGGACCGTTGATGAAAACACAATTATCTTTGGCCCATAGTGCATGGATAATTTGTGGTCGTGATACTAATGAATATCCTTGGCCTGTAGTACAGGGATGATTTAATGATGTGGATTATTTATTGAGTTGAGTCTCAGCGATAAAAGTGATGAAAAACTTTTTAAATCATAAAAGATAGTAGATTTTATTCTCTACTTGACTCTTTTAATGGATTGCTTGTTCCGCTGCAGTTAAACTTGATGTGTATTGTATTTTATCAGTTTAACATTGTTGAAGGCTAATGGTAATTAATCCTGCATTATCTTAGTCATAATATTTCTTACTGGGCTAGTTGAGCTCACCCTTTCTTCACTGTTCTCTTTAGGAAATGAGAATATAGCTGGGACGAGTCAGGGAACAGATTAACAGTCCAGATGATAGCATTAGTAGTCCTCACTATTTTGTTAAATAGTGTGATAATAAATGTAATGAGGACTGAGTTTGAGTTTGTATACTATTTATGAGGACTCCATTGAGAATGGATATTGTCTTGAAGGCAATATTCTTGTTTAAACTCTCAGTTTATGTTTTACACGACAGTTGTATAATTATGTTGTATTTTATTTTTGTACCATTTATTTGGCGACTCAAAATGGGTGATGTATACCTACTTGGGGGGCATCACAGTTGGTATCAAAGCTTGGGGATATGATCCCTGGCTAAGATGTGAGACAAGAACTAGGAGGGGAGAGACGGGGAATTCCTTCGCTAGTATGACCTACCTAAGTTTATTTGGTATTTAATTGGTCGGTTAGAGTATAGGGATAATATGTGAGATGTCAATTAACCTTTGTTTTGTGACAGTATTTGAAAATGACATCCGAGAATGTTGAGATAAGCAATGGAGCAAAATAATATAACCGTATCGCAGTATGAGGCTAATTTTGCGGAGTTATCCCGGTTTGCATCGCATTTGGTTGATAATGAGGAGTGAATGACGCGAATGTTTCTAAAATGTTTGAAACTCGATATACGTCAATACCTATTTTCTCATAAACTTTGTTTGTATTCAGATGTTGTGAATAGGGCTCAGTTATTGGAGCGCGATAATGAGTCAGCACAACCAAAAGGTAACGACCAACAACACGATAATAATCGTCTTCATGGCAACTTGACCATCTAACAACGATAACCATCGTGGGGGAAATTATCATGCCAAGAATGGTAACCACTTCGGTGGTAATCATGGCTAAAACAATAAGAATGGACATTTTAAGAAGAGGAAATTCGACAATGATGGAAAGACGTCAGCACTAGCACCCGTTGTTAAGGAAGGAGAACGACCACCTATCATATGTTTCAAATGCAGAGGGGAGGGATATATCAGTCCAAACTGCGCGATGTTGTCCAAAGCATGTTATAATTGTGGAAGAGAAGGTCACCTAGCCCGATTTTGTCATTCACCTAAGACAAGTTCAGCTAGGATAGAGGCACCAAAGGTCGTCCCAGAAAAGTCAAAATCGGTAGTAGTGCAAGGAGAGCATTTTTTCGTGAATTCTCAAAAGCGATTAACCCGAACGGTTAGTTATCGGGTTAGTTAATTATAAATTCTTGCGAAGTCTATACCTTATAAGATACCAGTTCTACCCATTATTTTATCTCTCTTGCTTGCGTTCAACGTTTAAATTTGGCTCCTGAGAAGTTAGATTTTGACCTATTAGTTGAAACTTCGTTAGGAGAAACCTTTGTTACCTCCACTGTTTATAAATCTTGTTGATTCAAATCGACACTTTCACATTACCTGTCGATCTTATCTCTTTGAAAATACTTGCCTTTGATGTAATTTTAGAAATCGATTGGTTAACTACTCATCATGCTTTTCGTGAGGTTATTAGCTTTCATATTCCTAACTAACCTGTTATGTGAATTCAAGCAACCAAACCACTAAAGTCGACCATTGTCATATCATGCCATAAGTAAAGAGCCCCGATCCTTTCGTTGTTGACTTCGTTGTGTGGAATGCACCGAAGCCAAAACTTTCTGTAGGCGGCGTCGTGAATGACGATGGCAAGTTGATAGGTATCAATGTGACGTACTATCCAAGTCATGGATGAGAGTCATAGTTTTGAATGATATTTCTATTGTTAATAAAATTTCCTGACTTATTCTTGAAGACTTCTTGGCCTACCCCAGAGCGTGAAATTGAATTTTGTACTGACCCCAGTACAAAACCCCATTTCTAAAACCCTTAAATATTTATTCAACTATAACGAGCATAACATGCGCCAAAGACGTTGGCTCGAGCTGTTGAAGATTACGATCGTACCATTCAATATCATCGTGGAAAATGAACGTGGTAGCTGACGTGTTGAGTAGAAGATCATATGCATTTACGAGTGTGACGTTGTTAACACAAAACCCATTTCGTATAACTTACAAATGATGAAGATAGAGTTAAAGACTCTAAAGACCCACATGGTGATATCAAATATACGAGTAGAATCGACTTTAATCAATAAAGTTAAAGCCGTGCAAGCTACATACTTAGAGCTGATGAATGTGAAGAAGAAGGTTAAAGAGGGTGTTATTCTAGAAAAAAGAATCAATGAACAGAGGAAATCTCAACCCTCGATTTTATTAGCCCATTTGAAATCCTTGATCGAATAGGAACTGTGGCCTATAAACTCGTTTTACCGCCAAATATGTCGCGTGTTCATAACGTTTGTCACGTATCGATGTTACGTAAATATGTGGACGACCCAAACCATATTATTGATTTAGAACCGGACAAGATAGTGGATAATTTAACGTATGAAGATGTACCTGTTAAAATCCTGGAATATATTCTACGCTTAAAGGTTATAACTCAAGAGATAGGATCTGACGAAGTGTCCTCATTTGTTCGGCATACCAGGTACGTACGTAAATTTCGAAGGCGAAATTTCATAAGGAGGGGAGATTGTGAGACCCCAAATTTTACGAATAAAGATTTAATTTTCTCAAAATATTTTTTTGAATATTATGATGTGAAATTGAGATAAAGTTATAGTTGTGGGTAGTATTTATAAATTTTGTAAAGTATGCAAGTTGTTATATTATATTCGATTGGTCGGGAAATATTCTTTGTGTCGAGGAATATTCGTACGACGACACAATCATTGGTGGACCACACAACGGAATTAATGTCGGATTGAGAAATCAACAAAAATATTTTATCAAAATAACGGCGGAAGTTTTACCGTTAATACTGTTGAACTAATCGGTAGTAGAAGTATAGTAATACACGTGGTTGCATAGTAGTACATGGTATTGATTATTGATGCTTACGTAAGAAGTCACTCAGTTATACTCAATTATTGCTACAGTAATTACTGCATCATATCTCTCATATTATTGATTCAATTATTATCACAATATCATCTGTATAATATGTTATATTATTAAATCAATAATTGAGACGATAAAGTTATTCATATTATTAAATTGCAATATTTACAATGTCTAGAAGTTCTGTCAATGAGAGGTTTGGTCATCTAATTGCGCGCCAATAGGAAGAAATCCTTATTGGAAATCCCCCTGTTTCCTGGGAACGACCTGGTTGATAAATATTGTGAGTTATAATATTAATGATGAATGTTATTAATATTGAAGTTGTGCTCGGAGTTGAATTTGGAGACGCGGACGTGATATTTGAGTCTAGAGTGATGAAATTAGTAAAAAAGACTATCAACACAAAAAATTTCGGTTTTTACTATTTGGTCAAAAAGTCAACAGTTGACTTTTTTCGGGAAAAGTCAGACTTCGAAATTTCAAAATTTATATTTTTGATAAAAATAGTTTCATTGTGTTGGAATTATTTGTGTTAGTGAAAATTGACATTTATTTCGATAATAATTGATGTTTGAAGGTTATATTATTCAATCGGGTATTCGGGACACTTTTTGTGTCGGAGTACTATTCACGAGTTACTATTCATGAGTTACTATTTACGAGTTACTATTCACGAGTTACTATTCACGAGTTACTATTCAGGAGTTACTATTCATGAGTTACTATTCATGAGTTACTATTCATGAGTTACTATTCACGAGTTACTATTCACCAGATTACTATTCACACTAGTATTGTTCACTCGGGTATTTGGGTACAATATTATTCCATTAGGAGATGTGCTAATTTTTCAGACCGTTGGTTGAAATTATAATAGTAAATCAATATGGATCGTTGATTTAAAGTCTTAATAGTAACTTGTCCCTTCAATATTACAAAGAGTTAATTGCCCCTTTGTAAATAGTAGTTGTCTCTTCAATATTACCAAGAGTTATTTGCCTCTTCGGTGTTCCAAGAGTTAATTACCCCTTCGCAAATAGTAGTTGTCTCTTCAATATTACCAAGAGTCATTTTGACCCTTCGGTAAGACCAAGAGACACTCTCAGTTTTTTTATAAATAGAAGCTCATTCCTTCATTATTTCTTACTAATTCACTGAAACTCTAGAGAGAGAAATTATAGAGAGAAAGAAGAAGAGTGTTCTGCCACTTCACTACTTCGATATCCAGTGTCTTTTACGGTAAGGGATATTATTTGTTGTACCCGTAAGGGGTGTTATTCTTTCTTATTCATGAAGAGAACTCTGTTATTCCATTCTATATTATTATGTTGGAATAACTTTGTTTATCTAATCAATCGCATACGTGGTGAAATTCTTCATTATTCTCGCTTAATATCCTATCGGTCTTAATTTCGCTTTGACACAGTTCCATTATTTATTATTCTGCGCATTTATTATTCCTCGTTTAAATATCTTATGCATGTGTTTTACACCTAACTGGGTTCCGCTCTTTATTATTCTGCTTGGAATATCCTGCTCAGATGTTTTACACCGGACTGGTTCCGTCTTTTATTATTCTCGTTGAAATATCACATGCATGTGAGTTTTACACCGAACCTGAGTCCGTCTTTATTATTATGTTGAATAACTTTGCCTGTCTAAGTACCGCATGCATGGTGATTTCTTTTGTTATTCCATTATGTATTATACTCAGTTGGTTAAAGTTTTAACTTCTATACTCTATGAAATTAGTGGAATATCATTGATATTTGCGCTTCATCCAGTATCTTTTCATGGAAATATTCTTTTGAGCATTCTTGAATTTTACTCTACAAAGAAGTATCATGTTGACAATTTGGACGTTATTGGATCCTGAACAAATTAATTCGTGAACTTGTTTTATTGAATTCTTATATCATTGTCATCATCCTCATGTTTATATTATGTTGAAAGTCATCTGTGGCCTGTAGTGCATAGATGGACTTGGTATGATTATGACTAGGGATTATTCGGTATAATCATGACCGTAATGTTACAAATGATGTGGAAAAAGTCCTCATTGGCCCGTAGTGCATTGATGGACAGTTTTTGGTATGATTATGGCTATGGATTCTCTTTGGCCAAGGGAGCAAAGATGAATTGTTTTATGGAATGATCAGGACCGTTGATGAAAACATAATTATCTTTGGCCCGTAGTGCATGGATAATTTGTGGTCGTGATACTAATGAATATCCTTGGCCTATAGTGCAGGGATGATTTAATGATGTGGATTATTTATTGAACTGAATCTCAGCGATAAAAGTGATGAAAAACTATTTAAATCATAAAAGATAGTAGATTTTATTCTCTACTTGACTCTTTTAATGGATTGCTTGTTCCGCTGCAGTTAAACTTGATGTCTATTGTATTTTATCAGTTAAAATTGTTGAAGGCTAATGATAATTTATCCTGCATTATCTTAGTCATAATATTTCTTACTGGGCTAGTTGAGCTCACCCTTTCTTCATTGTTCTCTTCAAGAAATGAGAATATAGCTGGGATGAGTCGGGGAACAGATTGACAGTCTAGATGATAACATTAGTAGTCCTCACTATTCTGTTAAATAGTGTGATAATAGATGTAATGAGGACTGAATTTGAGTTTGTATACTGTCTATGAGGACTCCATTGAGAATGAATATTGTCTTGAAGGCAATATTCTTGTTTAAACTCTCAGTTTATGTTTTACACGACAGTTGTATAATTATGTTGTATTTGATTTTTGTACCATTTATTTGGCGACTCAAAATAGGTGATGTATACCTATTTTGGAGGCGTCACAGTTGTTCATCTACTATCTCTTGTAACTGCTCGACGGTATCTCGAAGTTCCACATTGCGATCATACACCTCGTCGTACATACGGGCAGCAATCGAGTTAAGTGGAATCTCTTCCTCATCGTCTTCCTCATCCGACTATGGCAGCTCCACGGGGTATCTCATCATCCCCATCAGGTACTCTCTCCTGCTCAACTACTGTGACCGACGGAACTATTTCTCGTGGCAATAGTTGTTCCCAAACTACCAGAATATCTTGAGGCTCCTCCTCTCTAGGCTGACTAGATCATCCTATATTAGCCATCCTGTCATCTAAATTTTAAGTTTTAATTACTAACAATTACAACTCGTCACTCACGAGCACATAAGTTATACTCACATAAGCACATAAGTATTTTACTACTTTTTCTTTCCTAAAACTCGATAAGAGTTTAACATCACTATCTTTTCAAAGGTTACTTCCTAAGGCTTTTCCCCACCTAAGGCTTTAATACCCACCTGTGACACCCCGAAATCTAGGTACTTCATTCCCACATGATTTGTTGCTCACTATCCAGACAATCATACTATCTACCAAAATAAAATAATATTTAAACCATAATCCTCCTTGTTAAATAGGGTTACATCAATTAATTCAAAAACATCCCAGGTTATCTAACCTTTAAACATCATTCAAGTGCGGAAATAAATTATTACATTACATCATTATTAAAAGTCTATGATCATAACATTAAACAAAAGTACAAATCGGCATCACTTGTACATTTCCCCCTTTTATTTGCTAGTTGAAGGCTCATCAACCTTCTCAACTTTAGCTGCAATGAGTTTATAAATATGCAAGAGTGAGCAAAACAATTGCTCACTAGATATAATAATGAATCAATAGGAGAATAACAATAATAACTACCAACAATAGGCTAATCAAAACTGAATAGTACTCTATAAATGATAATCGAAAACAGGAATCCAAAATATGGAATATATCTAACTGAGGGTCATAAGACCATGAACTATGTCCACAGTTGCGAGTAATCTTTCAACTCCAACTTTAACAGTAGTAAGACTATAAGGACTCCTCGTACTTAGGGGGATCATCTCTTTGTACAATGTATCGTGCACAAACATTTTAACGCTACGCGTAAGTTATCCCCTAATAATAATAGGGTTGTTCATCTCACTATTTAGAGTACAAGTCCGCACCAAAGAAAGTTTGGTTTGGATAAGCTTTCAAGGGTAATTGGAAGTTTAACGAACATCAACTAGAGGACTAGTTGAATCAATAGTGTTTGATAATCACAACAGATGTTTAATAACAACATAACATAGAACAATTGAGAATCATAAATGAACTGATTGTACATATTAAACTCATGCTTGAAATAACTATAAAGCATAAGTATTCAACAAAATGAATAAAATGTTAAACCTTTGCTTGAACAATAAATAAGCTAAGGTTAAAGTCTTATAACATTAGAAATGAAATTACTGAACATAAATTAACTGATAGCAAGCTGGAAACTAAAAACTTTCCCAACAAGGTATTAACTCATGCAAAGAAATAAAATTGTTCAATAATAGAGACGAGAGTTAAAAAACTGCGTTCACTATACAATAATAGAACTTAAGAAACTTCTTTAACTATAAACAAGTTAGAATGAATCAATCAAATGAGAATTTCAAATAACATTAGAGTTAAAGTTTGCTCGAATAATTTTTTTTGGAACAATTGACATATGCAATAACAGTTACGATAATAAGCTTGCTCAATTAAAAGAACAAAGTTACACAATATAGTAATAAAACTAACTCAACGAAAGTGTAGAGTTAGAAAACTTTCTCAATGTAAAAAGATAGGGTTTAGAAACTTGCCTTGAGCATAAGCTATAAAATTAAACTCACGATCACCTAAATATAATTTTAGAACCACAATACCTATTAGATATGCTAAAATACCATAACATGTTCATTTCTAGCTACACTTAACATTGAAGTACAAGTCCTTCATTATAATTTACATTTCAGAAAATCCAAGTGTTTTACTTCACAACACTTGTCTAACGCTCATTATGAATACTAAGTTACCACATAACGCATTCTCGATATACTAACTATTTTTGCAACTTTGAACTTACTAACCCCAATTCACTATGTTATGTTAACCTTAACAGTACACATTTAACTTACTAACATAATTTAAGACCATGTTATGATGCTAACTCCAACACCGTCTGCGTGAGCGTAAAATCGAAATCTCAAACCAGTGTATGGTGCAATCAAGCTATACAAAGCTTGGGGCAAATGGCAAACTGCTACAAGCATCATTTTTTTTTTTGGCATCGGCCTAAGAACTTGGCCAAGTGTTCGAACAGACGCAGAGAATGCTAATGAACAGTAGCCGACTTTAGCCCAACAAATACAAATTCCACCCACCAAACTATGATAATAACACGTAAAATAAATATACAACTATCATAAACATGATTGCTAACCTATTCAACCACTTAGCATAATTTAAAAACAAATAAAACCATTTTAATTTCTCAATTTTCATGTTTTTCATATAAAACTCCATTTTTGATAATCATCCCAAAAATCATCATTGTGAATTCATTATTTAGCCAAATCACTCCATTTAAATTACGTTATGCTCGTATCTCATTGAACTAACATATACAAGCTTCGATTTATAATTTCACATACTAATTGGCCACTAAAATTGATACTTTTCATGAATATATGAAAAAATACATATAAACATACACTGTCAAAATTTTCTTCTACCG
Source organism: Panax ginseng (assembly GCA_020205605.1). Lineage (NCBI taxonomy): Eukaryota > Viridiplantae > Streptophyta > Magnoliopsida > Apiales > Araliaceae > Panax > Panax ginseng. Next base: position 74,970,551 of record CM035137.1, read on the forward strand.
TAAATCGAAATTAGCATGCAATTATTGTTTAAACATAATATTTAATCATTATAAACACATGTAATCCTCATAACTAATTTGAGAACATCAATTCTAAACATATAATATTCACAGAGTATGAAAATTACTGTCGTAGAACTCATATATGTATGTATGTATATATATATATATATATGTATATATATATATATACACAAAGGTTATGTAAACATACCTTCAATTACAGATACAATCGCTGTTAATCACTTGAATTTACTGTGAAAATTCGTAATTCTCTCTGTAATTCTCTGAACTCTCAAATGCTTCTCTTCTCTAAGCTTTAGCAAATAGAATGCGTAAAACAAATATAATTCAAGACAATGCAAAGTTTCAAACGTCTAAAACTGACGTTATACTAATGATCCTATGAAATCATCAGTTATAAATATTTAATTATTTATATTATTTTAATTATTTTATTTGAATTATTTATTTTATTTAAATTCAAAACTAGAAATTCAAAAGCCATAAGGATTTGTTTGGCAAACCATTTAAATTTTAAAGAATTAAAATACTTAAGCCTTGTTTGGCAAAAACTAATTTAAATCCTTTTTAATTTATTTTAATAAACATTTTAATTTATAATTATAATCACATATTATTAATTTGAATTTTCATATCCAACACTAACCCATTATATTAATCACATACTATATTTTAATTAAATATAGCATTTTAACAAAAATCACAAAATTATACTTTTCATTATAACTTTATTTAATAATTTAATATATCATTTAAATTACTAGTCACAATATAACATCTCATATTATCTATACAAATGTCTAAATTATAAATTAATTAAATTTAGAATTTCTCTAATAAATTTAGATTTACAAATATTTATTAACGACCATCACATAAATAATTATTTATTCCATCAATTCAATAATAGACACATCAAATAAATATTTATATTATTCAATAAATATTTAAAATTACAATTCGAAATTCTGGATCGTTATAGTTGTTGATCTAAAACTTGTTGTCTATTGTATTCTATCAGTGGTTATACTGTTGACGGTTAAGGATAATTTATTCTACATTATCTTAGTCAAAATATTTCTTATTGGGTTAGTTGAGCTCACCCTTTCTTTCATTGTTCTCTTCAAAAAATGAGAATATAGCTGGGAAGAGTCGGGGAATGGAGTGATGGCCCAGGATAAATGGCTTTAGTAGTCCTCACTATTCTACGGAATAATGTGATAATAATTGTAATGAGGACACCATTGAGTGTGGATATTGTCTAGATGACAATATTCTTGTTTAAACTCTCAACTATGTTTTGTCGTATTTTACATGACTGTTATATAATTAAGTTGTATTTGAATTTATATACCCATTTTGGGGTCGTCACAGTTGGTATCATAGCTTAGGGATGTGATCCCTGGCTGAGATGTGAGAAAAGAACTAGGAGGGGAGAGACGGGGAATTCCTTCGCTAGTATAACCTACCTAAGTTTATTTGGTATTTAATTGGTCGGTCATAGTATAGGGATAATATGTGACATGTTAATTAACCCTTGTTTTGTGATAGTGTTTGAAAATGGCATCTTAAAATGTTAAGATCAGCAATAAAGCACATGAGAACGTTGAGTCACCAACGATCAATACCCAGGATAATGTGCAACAGGAAGATAATAATCCTTAGGTAAACAATAACACCAGTCAAATGATGAACGATGGGATGTTCAGAGGCTTTATGTAATTCATGCAACATCAGGTAAGAGAGACTCCTGTTCAAAATATAGGTGGAAATAATGGCAAACCACGGTCGGTCACCACTAAATAATTCAAGGAGCTAGGACCACCAGAGTTTTTGGGAAAGCCAGAACCACTTAAGGCTGAGACATGGTTAAAGAAGATCACCAAGATATTTGATGTCTTGGGATGCTCCGAGGAGCAAAAGGTTCCCTTTGCCACCTTTATGTTGCGTGAAAGAGGCGAGATTCTCGGTGGGAATCAGAAAAAGCACTCCAACCTGACGACCAAGATGTCTTGGGAGAAGTTCCAAGAGTCGTTTCAACGACAAGTACTTTCCCAAAGTATTCCTCACATGAAGGAGGTGGAGTTTATCAAGTTGGAGCAAAACAATATGACCGTGTCGCAATACGAGGCTAAATTTGCGGAGTTATCCCAGTTTGCATCCCATTTGGTTGATAATGAGGAGCGAATGACGCGAATGTTTCTAAGAGGTTTGAAACAAGAAATACGTCAATACCTCATTTCTCACAAACTTTGTTTATATTTAGATGTTGTGAATAGGGCTCAATTATTGGAGCGCGATAATGAGTCAGCACAACCAAAAGGCAACGACCAACAACACGATAATAATCGTACCAGTGGCAACGGCCATCGGGAAATGATAACCATTGTGGGGGAAATTATCATGCCAATAATGGTAACCACTTCGGTGGTAATCATGGCCAAGATAATAGAAGTGAAAGTTTCAAGAAGAGGAGATTAAAATAATGGAAAGACGTCAGCACCAGAACACATTGTTAAGGAAGGAGAACGACCGTCGGTCGTATGTTACCAATGCCAAGGGGAGGGACACATCAGCCCAAACTGTACGCAACAGTCCAAAGAGTGTTTTAATTTTGGAAGAGAAGGTCACCTAGCCCGATTTTATCGTGCACCAAAGTTTAGTCCAGCTGGGACGGTGGTACCAAAGGAGGATACGGACAAAACAAAGTCAGTGGCTTCAGGGAGAGCTTTTTTCGTGACTTCTCAAAAAGCGAGTAACCTAAAAAAAGTTAGCATGGGTAAGTTAATTATAAATTCTTATGAGGTCTATACCTTATTAGATACCGGTTATGCCCATTCTTTTATCTCGCTTGCTTGCGCTCAGCGTTTAAATGTAACTCTATAGAAGCTAGACTTTGACTTATCGATTAAAACTTCGTTAGGAGAAACCTTCATTTCTTGTGATATCCAAGTCTTGGATAAGAGTCACAGTTTTTAAATGATATTTCTATCGTTAATAAATTTCCTGACGTATTCTTGAAGACTTCTTAGCCTACCCCTAGAGCGTGAAATCGAATTTTGTATTGACCCCAGTACAAAAATTATTTCTTTAACCCATACATATTTCTTCAATAAAAATGAACAAATAATGCGCCAAAGATGTTGGCTTGAGCTGTTGAAGATTACGACTATACCATTCAATTTCATTGTGGAAGAACGAACGTGATAGCTGACGCGTTGAGTAGAAGATTGTATGCGATTATGAGTGTGATGTTGTTAACATAAAAACCCATTTCGTACAACTTACAAATGATGAAGATAGAGTTAAAGACTCTAGGGACCCACGTGGTGATATCAAATATACGAGTAGAATCGACTTTAATCGATAAAGTTAAAAGTTGCTAAAGCTACATACTCAGAGCTGATGAATGTGAAGAAGAAGGTTCAAGAGGGCGTTATTTTAGAAACAAGCATCGATGAAGAGAGGAAATCTCAACCCTCGATTTTATTGGCCCATTTGAAATCCTTGATCGAGTAGGAACTGTGGCCTATAGACTCGTTTTACCACTAAGTATGTCGCGTGTTCATAACGTTTTTCACGTATCGATGTTACGTAAATACGAGGATGACCCAAACCATGTTATTAAATTAAAACTAGACGAGATAACAGAAGATTTAACGTATGAGGAGATATGTGTTAAAATTTTGGATAAGAAGGATCATATTCGACACTCAAAGGTTATACCTCAAGAGTTGGAATATGAAATGAAGTCAAGGTATCCTCACCTCTTCGGCATACCAGGTACATACGTAAATTTCGAGGGCGAAATTTCATAAGGAGGGGAGATTGTGAGACCCCAAATTTTAGTAATAAATATTTAAATTTCTCGAAATATTTTTTTTAATATTATGGTGTGGATTTGATATAATGTTATAGTTGTGGATAATATTTATAAATTTTGCAAAGTAAGCAAGTTGTTATATAATATTCGATTGGTCAGGGAATATTCGTTTTAATAGGGAATATTCGTACGACGACACAATCATTGGTGGACCCCACAACAGATGTATTATTGTAGTTAGAAAATGACATAATTATCTTTTTATAAAAATAACGACGAAAATATTACCGTTAAAACTGTTGAACTACTCGGTAGTAAAGCTACAGTAATACACGTGGTTGCATAGTAGCACACGATATTAATTATTGATGCTTACGTAAGAAGTCACTTAGTTATACTCAATTATTGCTACAGTAATTTTTGAATCATATCTCTCATATTATTGATTCAATTATTGTCACAGTATCATCTGTATAATATGTTATATTATTAAATCAATAATTGAGACGATAAAGTTATTCATATTATTATTTGCAATATTGACAATGTCTAGAAGTTCTATCAAGGAGAGGTTTGGTCACCTAATTACGCGCCAATAAGGAAAAATCCTTATCGGAAAGCCCCCTCTTTCCTGGGAACGACCTGGTTGTTAAATGTTGTGAATTATAATATTAATGATGAATAAGTTTGTGCTAATTAAAGATTAAATTGATAGTTCCATTATGTTGGAATTATTAGTGTTAGTGAAAATCGACATTTATTTCGATAATAATTGATGTCTGGAGGTTATACTGACCAATCGAGTAATTAACAGGATAAATGAGAAATTAATTCACATGCTTATAACTATGTGTTCACATGTGTGTACTATTGATTCACATGATTTATTATTAGGGGAGTTGGTGCAAGATTGATAATACTTGCATGACTAAATTAAAAATGGAGGTATAGTTGAAGGTATGATACTGTAATTAGTTTTTTCACATGATTATACTATTGAGTCACATGAATGAACTATTAATTCACATGATTTACTATTAGGGGAGGTGGTGGAAGTTTTATAATACTTGCAGGACTAAATTGAAAATGAAATAAAATTTGAAGGTATTGTACTGTAATATTTCGAACCCCAAAATGTGCAATTATCGAAACTATATTTTCCTATAAATAGAAGCTCATTCTTCCTTCATTTCTCACCAATTCACTAAAGATTTAGAGAAAATATTATAGAGAGAAATTATAGAGAGAAAGAAGAAGAGAAGTTTGCTACCTAACTATTCCAATATCCAGTTTCTTCTAAGGTAAGGGATATTATTCTTTTGTATTTATGAAGAGAGTTATTTTATTTCAATACTCGTAAGGGTTGTTATTCCATTTTTTATTATTATGTTGGAATAATCTATCTATGCAAAGTACCGCATACATGGTGAAATTCTTCTGTTATTCCATTCTTTATTATTCTATTGGAATAACCTGTCTGTGTGGTCTATCGCATGCCTGGTGAATTCTGTTGTTATTCCATTCTTTATTATTCTGTTGGAATATCCTGTCTGTGCGGATTATATATGACCTAGTTCCATTCTTTATTATTCGGTTGGGAATAACCTGTCTGTGCAGTCTATCGCATGCCTGGTGAATTCTGTTGTTATTTCATTCTTTATTATTACATTGGAATAACTCGTGCTGCATGATTTGCCTATCGCATGCCTTATGAATTACATTGTTATTCCATTCTTTATTATTCATTAGAATATCCCAGGCCATCTTGGATTACGCTAGACCTGGTTTCGTTCTTTATTATTCTGTTGGAATATCCTGTCTGTGCTGATTACACATGACCTAGTTCCAATCTTTATTATTCTGTTGGAATATCCTGTATGTGCAGATTACGCATGACCTGGTTCAATTCTTTATTATTCTGTTGGAATAACCTGTCTGTGCGGTCTATCGCATGCATAGTGAATTCTTCTGTTATTCCATTCTTTATTATTCTGTTGGAATAACCTGTCTATGTGGATTACTGCCTGCATGGTGAATGATCCTTCATATTCATTCTATATTAAATTATGGAAATGATCTGTCTACGTGGATTACCACATGGCGGGTGAAAATCCATTTGCAATTTTGTATATTCTATTATACTTATCTGGGATATCATTTCTTTTATACTCGTCATGAAATATCATTTTCTTTGGTATTTTTTTGTTACAAGTTACTATTCACGGGTTACTATTCATCAGGTTACTATTCACTCTGGTATTATTCACTCTGGTATTTGGGGTACTTTTCGTGCCGGAGTACTATTCACGAGTTACTATTCACGGGTTAGTATTTACCCTATTACTATTCACTCTAGTATCATTCACTCGAGTATTCGGGACACTTTTCGTGTTGGGGTACTATTCACGTGGTACTATTCCCGAGGTACTATTCACGGGGTACTATTCACCCGAAAAATATATTTCTTTTTTGTCCAAATTATTTTTGGTGCATGAATATTATTCTTGAATTTTACTCTATAAAGAAGTATCATGTTGACAATTTGGACGTTATTGATTCCTAGATAAATTAAATTATAAATCTTTAAAATTTATCCTTGAACTTGTTTTATTGAATTATTATGTCATTGTCATCATCCTTATGCTTATATTGTGACTAAAGTCATCTTTGACTTACGTGCATAGATGGACTTGGTATGATTATGACCCGGGATTATTCGGTATAATCATGACCGTAATGTGATGAATGATGTGGTAAAGTCCTCATTAGCATGTAGTTCATTGATGGACAGTTGTTGGTATGATTATGACCAGGGATTATTCGGTATAATCATGACCATTGATGATTACATGAATATCCTTGGTCGTGGTGCAGGGATGATTCAATTTTATTTATTAAGCTGAGTCTCAGCGATAAACTTGATGAAAAACTTTTTAAATCATAGAAGATAGTAGATTTTATGCTCTACTTGACTCTTCTAAGGGATTGTTTATTTTCGCTGCAGTTGTTGATCTAAAACTTGTTGTCTATTGTATTCTTTCAGTTGTTATACTGTTGACGGCTAAGAATAATTTATTCTGCATTATCTTAGTCATAATATTTCTTACTAGGCTAGTTGAGCTCACCCTTTCTTTCATTGTTCTCTTCAAGAAATTAGAATATAGCTGGGACGAGTCGGGGAATGGAGTGATGGTCTAGGATAAATGGCTTTAGTTGTCCTCACTATTTTACGAAATAATGTGATAATAATTGTAATGAGGACACCATTGACTGTGGATATTGTCTAGATGAAAATATTATTGTTTAAACTCTTAGCTATGTTTTGTTGTATTTTACACGACTGTTGTATTATTAAGTTGTATTTGAATTTATGTACCATGTATCTGGCGACTCAAAATGGGTGATGTATACCCATTTTGAGGGTGTCACACTGGCTCCTTCGAATTTTACTCCCTCTTCCACTTTCCCCTTGTTCTTCTTGTCCTTACGGTATTGACTCAGAGCCTTACTACCACCTTCGGCAATTATCGCCTTCTCTAAAATGGTTCCAAATGAAGTACTTTGGAGCACCAAAATACAGTTATAGAGCCAGGGTTTCAAGCCCTACTCGAACCGTCGCACCTTCTTAACCTCGGTATCCACCTGGTGTGGAGCGAACCTTGCCAGTTCATTAAACTTGGTGGCGTATTGGGGAACTGTCATGTCCCCTTGTTTCAACTCGAGAAACGACATCTCCATCCTTCCCTGCATGCTCGTGGGAAATTAGTTCTCGAAGAATATCTCCTTCAACCTCACCCACGTCAGATTCTCTATACCCGCCCTAGTCTGATTGGCTTCCCACCAAAAGTTGGCCTCTCCCTTCATCATATATGTTGCAAAGGCAACCTTCTGGGCCTCGTCGACATTTGTTATCACAAATGCCTTTACTATTTCTTTTACCCAAGTTTGGGCATCAATAGAGTCTATAGTTCCTTTGAACTTCGGCGGACCCACGCTCTTAAAATCTTAAAGGTAGTAGCTCGTGCTACTCCTGAATTTACGGGGATATTAGCCCTTGTTCTATTAAAGGAAGTTGTTAAAAGATTAACAAACTCCTGCATATGGTTAACCGGACCTCCCTCCGGTTGATTCATATCAGCTCCTTGATTACGTTGCACTCTTCTTGGCGGCATTTTGCTGATACAATAAACAACACATTTCGTTATTATTCCTTTCTTTATTAGTTATTATTCGATATTAAATAATAACTTCAACATCCATTACTCATTGTTTTCCATAAAAAGGCTTATATTCATTCTTTGTAGTATAATACTATATTAGTTACATTACACAGCCTAAGCTAATTACATTACTTTCCCGCTATTGCTTTCCAAAAATTGGGATTTACAAAAGACTACCCTTCGCTATACAAAAGAGGGCTTTACGTCACTACTAAGTACAAAATATTTACATACTTAAACTACTATAACTAGTACTAGATTACATTTGCCTTAAGGCATTATCAAAATCTGCCTTGGCAAGTCCGGCAATGATATCACGACTGATAGTATGCAACGTTTGTCCTACCTCTACAGGATAACCAGCTACCTGCTGCTGGAAATCTGTGTGAGAACTCCTATGAATATAGGACATTCTCCATATTTTCTGCACTTTGGTCTTTAGCTCCTCCATGAGCTCAAAGACCTCATGTTTCAGCTCATGGACCTTGTCCTTGGCCAAAACCCTTTCATCGTGCTCGTGCTCCCACATGGACTCCACATCAGTCTTGTCCTATATGACAGCTTGGAGCTCTGCCTACAGCTTCTTGACCTCTTGACCTCCTTGGTCAGGATCCTTTGAGTCTCTAGACTCAATAACAACTATCTCAGGCTCTGCCGCTATGGGGTTCGGTATGACCTCTACTTGGTTCACAAACTCTTCACTAACAGCCTGTCTATCTACATGCATTCCATTTACTCCTGACATCTACACAAAATAATTAAGTTGATTAGTACACGTCAGTATAATAATAAAAACACATAACATAATCATAATGCATTTTTATAAGGTTATTTTCTTCTTTTACTTCTTTGACTTCTCTTAAGGTTATGACTTAAGGTTTTTAAATCCCCCCTTAAGTTTTATAACCTAATGCTTTGATACCAACCTATGACACTCCCAAATCCGGGTATCTTACAACCCGACAGATGGTGCTACACGGTACTACCATTTACACATACATTAAATTGAAAAGTCTCAAAAGAACTAATATGTCTTCTATATATTCAAAATAATATTACATTTCCCCAGGTTCTTTATAACCAATACATTCGTTCTTGTCATAATATTCAATATATTACAAACGTTCCTTTATACTATTACATAAGAAATCTAAGGGTTCATCTTCACCATGCCCTTATCCTTGCCGGAGCCTTCGGTTCGTTCGATATTAGCTGTATTCATATGGTTTAAGCAAGAGTGACCATGACTAGCTCAGCAAGTACAACAATTCTAATAAACCAAATGCTTGAAACATAGAACTCGTATATCTTCAATAACTGAACAATAGTTACGAAGTACTATCGATAATTCAAAATAACACTTCTTTTCATTCAAAACATTTTACAACAACAATATTCAGTAAAACATCAATTTCGGTCCAAGACCTTGAGCATTTCATAAGTTCTTTTGAAAAGGACATCCCGCGACTAAGTCTGTATGTCCAACATTACTTACGAGCATGTCTAGGTGATCAGCCTATAGTACTCTATGTTGATCAACACTACATTCATTAAACGTGTATACATTTAAGTTGTGACAACCTCACGTGTCTGTCATTAAATGACAAAACGTTTTAGCATAGTCTTCTTTTGAAAACCACACCAATATAACTTGGTAAACATTAACCATGCTTGATAAAAACATAATATAAGTCTAGCCGAAAGAATTGGCTTTGACTTCATCATACAAAACTTCATGCGTAAGGATACATGAATTACAAAGCTTATCTAGACTGAACTGGAACAAGGGTTAGAATACTTGCCTTTAGCGTCTGCTACAGTTATAACATGTTCTCAGTTAAGTCTTTAAGTCTATACTGTAATTGATAACATCACATAACATATTAGGTCATGAATAAACATACTAGGTTCCTAATGTATCTTACCCTTCTTCTCAATCTAATTATAACTTAGATTTGTTACTATTTGTTCCGGCTTTCCATTATGTTGTTCTTATATCGTCATTACGTTCATATTCAATTGATTATCAACCTTTAATCATCATACATTAAGCATCTAACAATGCCTTAACAATGTTATAATTAAGCCTTAGTTCATTACTAATGAGTGACCATTCATTTCATACTTGTAAACTTTCTTCTCTGCCCAAACCCTAGAACTGGCGCTGCGGCGCCGGTCATAGCCTTACATCTCACGCTACGGTGCGAGTTAGCAGTAGCGAGAGTCCGGCCTTGGGAATTGGGATTATGAATTATTAAGTATCGATGTTTCGTAATACTTCATGACTTTTTGTTCAGTTATGAAAGATTGTCATATAATTCACGAATATGGTATTAATATTATTCTTTGTTAAACTTGTTGAGCTTGTTATGCTCACTTCTTGCGTGAATTATATGATTCCAGTTAAAGCCAAGTCTACTAAGAATGGTAAGACAAATAAGGTGTGACGCCCCCAAAATAGGTATACATCACCCATCTTAAGTCGCCAAATACATGGTACTAAATTCAACTACAACTTGATTATACAACAGTCGTGTAAAATACGATAAAATACATGATGTGAGTTTTAATAAAAATATTATCATCTAGACAATATCCACACTCAATTTAGTCCTAATTGCATTTATTATCACACTATTTAAAAGAATAGTGAGGACTACTAAGACACCATCTCGGACCATTACTCCGTTCCCCGACTAGTCCCGGCTACGTTCTCATTTCCTGAAGAGAACAGTGAAAGAAAGGGTGAGCTCAACTAGCCCAGTAAGAAATATTATGACTAAGATAATGCATAATAAATTATCATTAGTCCTCAATAGTGTTAATCTGATAAAATACAATAGACATCAAGTTTAACTACAGCGAAACATGCAATCCATTCAAAGAGTCAAGTAGAGAATAAAATCTACTATCTGTTATGATTTAAAAAGGTTTTCATCACTTTTATCGCTAAGACTCAGCTTAATAAATAATCCACATCATCCCTGCACTACGGCCAAGGATATTCATTAGGGTCACGACCACAAATTATCCATGCACTACGGGCCAAGGATATCCGTGTATTCATCAATGATCATGATCATGCCAACAACTGTCCATCAATGCACTACGGGCCAATGAGAACTTTTACCACATCATTTGTAACATTACGGTCATGATTACACCGAATAATCCCTGGTCATAATCATACCAAGTTCATCTATGCACTACAGGCCACATATGACTTTCAAAAAATATAAACATGAGGATGATGACAATGATATAAGAATTCATAAAACAAGTTCAAGAATTAATTTATTCAGGAACTAATAACGTCCAAATTGTCAACATGATACTTCTTTGTAAAGTAAAATTCAAGAATGCTAAGAAGAATATTTTCATGATAAGATACTGGATAAGGCGCAAATATCAAGGATATTCCACTAATTTCATGGAGTATAGACGTCAAAACTTTAACCAACTGAGTATAATAAAGAATGGAATAACAAAAGAAATCACCATGCATGCGGTACTTCGCATAGACATGTTATTCCAACAGAATAATAAATAACGAAACCAAAGTCAAAGTAAATTACACCGACAAGATGTTCCAATGTAATAATAAGGAATGGAATAACAATGAAATCACCATGCATGCAAGATTACTTGATAGACATGTTATTCCAATGAGATACTAAATAACAAAACCAGTCGTGTGAAATTCACACCAACAGGATGTCCCAATGTAATAATAAAAAGCGGAACTAGGTCCCAGCCGTAAAGCACGTATACATGATATTCCAACATAATAATAAAGATGGAACCAGTCCCATGTAAAATGCACATCTGAGGATGTTCCAACGTAATAATAACGAATGGAATACGTAAGAATTTCACCACAGACACTGAGTTATTCCAATGTAATAATAAAGATGGAATAACAGAAGTTCTCTTCATGAATACAAAAGAAATAATACCCCTTACGAGTACAACAAATAATATCCCTTGAGGTATAACCTTAGAGCGTAGAATATGTTCCTTCTTATCCAAGATTTGAACAGGAACCTCTTCATACGTTAAATCTTCCGCTATTTCGTCCGGTTCTAACTCAATAATGTGGTTCAGGTCTTTCACATATTTACGTAACATGGATATATGAAAAATGTTATGAACACGAGATATACTTGGCGGTAAAGCAAGTCCATAGGCTACAGTCCCTACTCGATCGAGGATTAAAAATGGGCCAATGAATCGAGGATTGAGCTTTCCTCTCTTTCCAAATCTCGTAACTCCTTTCCATGGAGCAACACGTAACAACACATGATCTCCAATATTGAATTCCACGTCCTTTCGATGAAGATCAGCATAACTCTTTTGTCGGTCTTGTGAGGTTTTTATACGTTGCCGGATCGTTTGTATCTTTTCCATAGTCATACATACTAATTCCAGTCCCAACAACGTTGCTTCACCCACCTCATCCCAGCATACTGGAGAACGACACTTTCTTCCATACAACGCTTCGAATGGAGCCATGCCAATACTTGCTTGATAACTGTTGTTGTAGGAAAACTCCACCAATGGTAAGAACTTGTCCCAACTTCCCTTGATGTCAAGGACACGGAGTCTTAATAAATCTTCAAGAGTTTGAATAGTCCTATCTGATTGTCCGTTCGTCTGAGGATGATATGCCGAACTAAATCGTAAATCTGTGCCCATAGCTTTTTGCAAACTAACCCAAAATCGTGAAGTGAATCTTGGGTCTCGATCAGAAACTATGGATACTGGCATACCATGCAATCTTACAACCTCGTTTATGTACATACGAGCAAGACGTTCAAGTGTATAAGTTTCTTGTATAGGTAAGAAATGAGCAGACTTGGTCAATCTATCAACAATAACCCAAATTACATCTATACCCTGAGAACCTCAGGAAGACCAGTAAAGAAATCCATGGTAATGTGCTCCCACTTCCATTCTAGAATTTCAAGTGGTTGCAATGGACCTTTTGGTACCTGATGCTCCGCCTTGACTCATTGACACGTTAGACACCTTGAGATAAATAGCATTATCTCTTTCTTCATATTGCCCCACCAAAATGTATGTCGAAGATCATGATTGGTACTCCCAAGATGGATTGCAAACTGTGTGTTGTGCGCCTCCATCATGATTTTATACTTTAAATCAGGGTCGTTAGGAACACAAAGTCTGGAGTTGACTCGAAGTATTCCTTCTTCATCGATTCTTGCTTCTGGCATAGCACCTTCTTGTACATTCTTCCTCATATGCATCAGCTCCAGGTCTGTAGCTTGAGCAGCTTTAACTTTATCGATTAAAGTCGGTTCTACTCGTATATTCGCCATCACCACGTGGGTCCCTGGAGTTTTTATCTCTATCTCCATCCTTTGCAAGTCATACAAAATGGGCCTTTGCGTTGACAATATCGCACTCGTACCCGCATATGTTCTTCTACTCAATGCGTCAGCTACCATGTTCGCTTTTCCAGGATGGTATTGGATGGTATGATCATAATCTTTCAACAGTTTAAGCCAACGTCGTTGTCGCATGTTGAGTTCCTTTTGAGTGAAGAAATATTTGAGGCTTTTTTGATCCGTAAAGATCTCCACTTTCTTCCCATACAAGTAATGCCTCCAAATTTTAAGTACGAAGACAACAGTTACCAACTCTAGCTCATGAGTAGGATAATTCCTCTCATATTCTTTGAGTTGTCGAGAGGCATAGGCTATGACTTTCCCATGTTGCATGAGAACACATCCTAACCCTTTGCCCGAAGCATCACTATAGATGACAAATCCCTCCGAGCCAGATGGTATTTTCAGAACAGGTGCTGAAATGAGCCTCCTCTTGAGTTCTTGAAAACACTTCTCGCATTCCTCACTCCAACCAAATTTTGTATCTTTCCGAGTCAGCTGAGTTAAGGGAGTAGCGATTCGAGAAAACCCTTCTACGAATCTCCGATAATAACCAGCTAAGCCGAGAAAGCTACGTACTTCAGTCATTGATTTAGGTTGCTCCCAACTTTGAATAGCTTCAATCTTTGCTGGGTTAACAGTTATTCCATGACTTGATACCACGTGCCCAAGGAATGCTACTTCCTCAAGCCATAACTCGCATTTCTTCAACTTGGCATAAAGCTTATATTCACAAAGCTTTTGAAGTATCAGCCTCAAGTGTTGCTCATGATCTTCACGGCTTTTGGAATAAATAAGGATGTCATCAATAAAGACGACCACAAAGTGATCTAAATATTCCTTGAATACTCGGTTCATCATATCCATGAAGGCAGCAAGAGCATTAGTCAATCCAAAAGACATGACTAGGAATTCATAATGCCCGTACCGAGTTCTGAAAGCCGTCTTTGGAATGTCATCGGTTCTAATCTTCAATTGGTGATATCCAGAATGAAGATCAATTGGTGATATTCAATTGGTGATCAATACGTGGCAATGGGTACCTATTTTTTATGGTGACATGATTCAACTCCCGATAATTAATACAAAGTCGTATACTCCCATCTTTCTTCTTCATGAATAGAACAGGAGCACCCCAAGGAGAAGTACTAGGATGAATAAAGCCAATGTCTAACAATTCCTGCAGTTGGGTCTTTAACTCCTAAAGTTCAATAGGAGCCATTTGATATGGGGCTTTGGAAATAGGTTTTGTACCGGGTTCAAGGTCGATACAAAATTTAATTTCACGCTCTGGGGGTAGGCCAGGAAGTTCATCAGGGAATACGTCAGGAAATTCATTAACAATAGAAATATCATTCAAAACTGACGTATTAACTAACAAAGCTTGACATCCATTTTTTAATAAACGAATAGCTTTATGGCTTCAGATGACACTGATTGATTTTAATGGTTTGGTTTCTTGAATTTGCATAATAGGTTGGTTAGGAATATGAAAGCTAACAACCATACGAAAATAATCAATTTTTGCATGATGAGTAGTTAACCAATCAATCCCTAGAATTACGTCAAATGCAAGTATTTTCAATGAAATAAGATCGACAGGTAATGTGAGGGTACCGATTTGAACTAATTAAGACTTATAAATAGTGGATGTAATGAAGGTTTCTCCCAACGGAGTTTCAATAGATAAGTCAAAGTCCAATTTCTCCGGAGTCAAATTTAAACGTTGAGCGCAAGTAGGAAAAATAAAAGAATGGGTAGAACCGGTATCAAATAAGGTATATACTTCACTAGAGTTTATGATAAGCTTACCCGTGATGACCTCGTTCGGGTTCCTTACTTTCTAGGAGGTCACGACAAACGCTCTCCCTTGAACAACCGGTTTTGTCTTGTCTGGGACGGCCTTTGTTGCCTTCATCCCAGCTGGACTTGTCTTCGGTGCATGACAAAATCGGGCCAGGTGTCCTTCTCTTCCACAATTGTAACATGCTTTGGAGGGCATCACGCAGTTTGGACTGATGTGTCCCTCCCCTCCACATTTGAAGTATATGATAGGTGGTCATTCTCCTTCCTTAATGACAGGAGCTGATGCTGACGTCTTTCCATCATTGTTGAATCTTCTTTTCTTGAAATGTCCATTCTTATTATTTTGTCCATGATTACCACCGAAGTGGTTACCATTTCTGGCATGTTGATTCCTCCACGCTTATTGTCACTTTGCTTGATGATCATTATCACTAGTATTATCATTTTGTTTACCGCTTCTTTTGGTTGGGTTGACTCATTATCGCGCTTCAATAACTGAGCCCTATTAACAACATCTGAATACAAACACAGTTTATGAGAGATAAGATATTGACGTATCTCTGGTTTCAAACCTCTTAAAAACATTCGCGTCATTCTCTCCTCGTTATCAACCAAATGAGACGCAAACCAGGACAGCTCGGCAAACATGGCTTCGTACTGCGACATGGTCATGTTGTTTGCTCCAGTTTAATGAACTCTACCTCTTTCATGTGACGAATACTTTCGGGAAATTACTTGTCGTTGACAAATTCTTGGAACTTCTCCCAAGACATCTTCAGTGCGGCAGGTTGAGTACGCTTTACAGATTCCCGCCAGTAATCTGCCTCAGCCCGCAACATGAAGGTGGCAAAGGAAACCTTTTACTCCTCGGAGCAACCCAAGACATAAAATATCTTGTTGATCTTCTTTATCCACGTCTCCGCCTTAAGAGTTTTGGCTCTCCAAAAATCTCCGGTGGTCCCAGTTCCTTGAACTGCTTAGCAGTGACCGTTCGAGAGTTGCCAGTGTTTCCACCTATATTTTGGACAGGAGCCGCTCTTGCCTGATGTTGCATGAATTGCATAAAGCCTCTGAACATTCCATCGTTCATCATCTGGTCAGTGTTGTTGTTTTCCTGAGGATTGTCGCCTTCCTGATGCACATTTAACTAATTATTGATCTGTGGAGACTCAACGGTCTCCTGTGCTCCATTAATGTTCTCAATATTCTCGGATGCCATTTTCAAACACTGCCACAAAACAAGGGTTAATTAACATATCACATATTATCCCTATACTCTAACCGACCAATTAAATACCAAATAAACTTAGGTAGGTCATACTAGCGAAGGAATTCCCCGTCTCTCCCCTCCTAGTTCTTATCTCACCTCTCTGCTAGGGATCATATCCCTAAGCTCTGATGCCAACTGTGACGCCCCCAAAATAGGTATACATCACCCATCTTGAGTCGCCAAATACATGGTACTAAATTCAAATACAACTTGATTATACAACAGTCGTGTAAAATACGACAAAATACATGCTGTGAGTTTAATACAAATATTGTCATCTAGACAATATCCACACTCAATTTAGACCTCATTACATTTAATATCACACTATTTAAAAGAATAGTGAGGACTACTAAGACACCATCTTTGACCATTACTCCGTTCCCTGACTAGTCCCGGCTACGTTCTCATTTCCTGAAGAGAACAGTGAAAGAAAGGGTGAGCTCAACTAGCCCAGTAAGAAATATTATGACTAAGATAATGCATAATAAATTATCATTAGTCCTCAACAGTGTTAAATTGATAAAATACAATAGACATCATGTATAACTACAGCAGAACATGCAATCCATTAAAAGAGTCAAGTAGAGAATAAAATCTACTATCTGTTATGATTTAAAAAGGTTTTCATCACTTTTATCGCTAAGACTCAGCATAATAAATAATCCACATCATCCCTGCACTACGGCCAAGGATATTCATTAGGGTCACGACCACAAATTATCCATGCACTACGGGCCAAGGATATTCGTGTATTCATCAATGGTCATGATCATGCCAACAACTGTCCATCAATGCACTATGGGCCAATGAGGACTTTTACCACATCATTTGTAACATTACGGTCATGATTACATCGAATAATCCCTGGTCATAATCATACCAAGTCCATCTATGCACTACAGGCAACAAATGACTTTCAAAAAATATAAACATGAGGATGATGACAATGATATAAGAATTCAATAAAACAAGTTCAAGAAATAATTTATTCAGGAACTAATAACGTCCAAATTGTCAACATGATACTTCTTTGTAAAGTAAAATTCAAGAATACTCAGAAGAATATTTCCATGAAAAGATACTAGATGAAGCTCAAATATCAAGGATATTCCACTAATTTCATGAAGTATAGAAGTCAAAACTTTAACTAATTGAGTATAATAAAGAATGGAATAACAAAAGAAATCACCATGCATGCAGTACTTTGCATAGACAGGTTATTCCAACAGAATAATAAATAACGGAACCAGGTCAGGCAAAATTCACACTGACAGGATGTTCCAACATAATAATAAGGAATGGAATAACAACAAAAATCACCATGCATGCGGTACTTCGCATAGACAGGTTATTCCAATAGAATACTAAATAACGGAACCAAATCAGGTGAAATTCACATCGATAGGATGTCCCAACAGAATAATAAAGACGGAACCAGGTCCGGCGTAAAGCGCACACAAAGGATGTTCCAACAGAATAATAACGAATGGAATACAAAAGAATTTCACCAACTATAAGGTAGCCCGCATATACAGGTTATTCCAACAGAATAATAAAGATGGAATAATAGAAGTTCTCTTCATGAATACAAAAGAAATAATACCCCTTACGAGTACAACAAATAATACCCCTTACCGTAAAAAAAACTTGATATCGGAGTAGTGAAGTAGCAGAATACTTTTCTTCTTTCTCTCTAGAGTTTCAGTAAATTCGTAAGAAATAATGAAGGAATGAGCTTCTATTTATAGAAGAATGGAATGTATAGTAACTAATTCATGAACGGTCCAGATTGATTTACTTTAATCGGACGGTCCATATTTAAAGCAAAATCTTTTAAATAAAATATAATATATTCTATTTATAATCTAATAAAACGAATAACTTTATAAAAGATTTTACTATGCATGCACTATACAAACACTATGCATAATATAATATATTCTAATTAGTGTCTAATAAAATAGATAACTTTATAAAACTATTCTGCTTTTATATAAAATATATTTTACTATTAGCCTAATAAAACTAATAACTTTATAAAAGTATTCATTTTTTATATAAAAAGTTTTTTGTTTTATTACGTTAATAATACTGAATAAAACAAAACTTCATCATCATTATTATTATTCACACTATTAATCGACCAGTCATTCCCAGAAAGAGGGGCTTTCAATAAGGATTTCTCCTATCATGCGCCGCAATTAGGTGACCAAACCTCTCCTCGCGTAACTTCTAGACATCGTTAATAATGCAAATAATAATATTAACAACTTCGTCATCTCAATTATTGATTTAATAACATATAAAATATCGACAATAATTGAATCAAACTGAGTGACTTCTCGCATAAACATTAATAATCAATACCGTGTGCTACTATGCAACCACGCATATTACTGTACTTTTACTACCGAGTAGTTCAACAGTATCAACGGTAAAACTTCCTCCTTTATTTTCATAAAAATATTTTTGTCATTTTCTCAATCCGACAATAATTCTGTTGTGGGGTCCACCAATGATTGTGCCATCGTACGAATATTCCCTGTTTAAACGAATATTCCCCGACCAATCGAATATTATATAACAACTTGCGTACCTTGCAAAATTTATAAATATTACCCATATCTATAACATTATATCAAATTTATTCCATAATATTCAAAAATGATATTTATAGAAAATTCATTTTTATTCATAAAAGTTGGGGTCTTACATAAGGGCAAAGCTAAGATGGATAGTTAACCATCTTGTAATAGATTAGTATGATTGTATGTATTATACTTAAGAACAACTAATGATGTAATCGGTTTATGAACCTGGGAAAG
The DNA here is from genome assembly GCA_020205605.1 of Panax ginseng. Lineage (NCBI taxonomy): Eukaryota > Viridiplantae > Streptophyta > Magnoliopsida > Apiales > Araliaceae > Panax > Panax ginseng. The sequence goes on from CM035137.1 coordinate 74,989,930, forward strand.
GATTTCACTTTGATTGTAATAAGCAGATAGTAATTACAGTCATTTTGTTGTGTTTTCAATGAAATGATTGCATATTTATGAGTACCGTGTAGCACCATATGTCGGGTTGGAAGATACCCGAATATGGGGGCGTCACAACGTACTTTGACTTCCTCTAGAAAGAATTTCATTCTGAATCTGTTAATATGCCATTCCATTGGCTTAAATTTCATCATTACTTCGTTCTACATTATTAACGTTCTTCGTTCGTTCATCCGTAATTCGGTGATCCGAACTCAGAATTCATTTATTATTGAGCCCACGACTGATGTTTTCTATGTTTTCTTACAATCTTAAGAAACCCTATACATTCGAGTTCATTTACACAGTTTCTACTTTTCACTCGTCTTTTATGAAATTTCGCCATAACTTCGTTATAGCTAAGTTCAATTCATTCTTCATGAACATTTCTATTGTTCCGAACCAAGAAATAAGTATCTAACCTATACGCAATGGTTTTAAACTTATCCATTAACAACAAGTTCTAAATACGATGGTTTTAAATTTATCCATCAACAACGTTCTTCGTGTTCTCCGCATTCGTTCGTTCTTCATTTTTAATTGATACTTTGATTATGATTTAACTTTTTATTAGAATTTGGTGTTATAAGACAACATTCCTTACTTATTTCACCGAATCATTCATATGATTCATTCGTATCGTTTAAATTCATTACGAAATTCATACTTCCTTAAGAAAGCTTTTAAGAAATTTATATACTAAACTTTTAATTCTTAATTCTTCATTTTCTCATTATTTCAACCATATGAAAATCATTATTAACATCTTTTACTTGTATTTCCATTAATATATATGATTTCCATATAAAAACTAACAAAAATTAGATTAAAGGTAAGTTTTAGTGCCTTTCTTCTTGGATTTTCTTCCATTTTCTTCTTCCTCTTGCTCAATCTTGTGATTTACTTGCTTTTACGTCTCTTCTCTTTCTCTAATCTGAGCATCCAAGCTCTCTTTCTCTTTTTCTCTCTCAATTTCACGTGTTAGTTGAAAAAGCTAATAAATGAAATGAATTAGCATAGCTTATATAGAATTTTAAAGCTTAGCGACGTTTTGGTCATTTGGCAAATCGCCTTACTATTCACACCTCCTTACTATTCACGAAGTTTCTCCTCGAAGCTTCGTTGTCCAGTCTTTCGGGATTCGTCTGACAGTTTTAAAAACTACGATTCTCATAATCCAAATATTTTTAGATATTTCGTCTTTCCTTTATAAATTTACTTTTATGCATTCTTCAGAACTTCGAAAAACTGAAAACACTTTTTGATGATAAGCATTTTCATTAACGTTTTCTCTTAACGTAGTTAAATGAATGAAATGTACATAACAATACTTTTCATCATTTTTATTTCGTTCAATTTCTGCACATTTTTTGAGAAAAACTTTTATGGGATAACTTAACTTTTCACGACATCTTATCTTCAAATCTTTCAACGGAATGTCATTTTGACATACTGATCTCTCGAAAAGGCTTATGTTATTCAAACACTAACCCTTAGGGTTTCGTCGGATGAATAGTTCCTATTTCGTCTTTTTTCTTGGAAATATTTTTGTTCCACAAAAAAATTTGTTTTCGTTTAGAAAATTTTCACTCGTTTAGTCTAGCTCGTAGCCATAATCCCCTCGTTTTATAATCATCCTAGGTTCTAGAACGATTAATAAACACATAGCACAAAATATTATTAATAAAAATTTATTTTATTAATAACTAATTCTTTAAACTTAAATTCTAGACAATCCGATTTTCCGGGTTGTCACATTCTTCCCCCTTATAAAAATTCCATCCTCAGAATTTCTAAAACTACACCCATACCTTTATGTTTTATTCTTACAACCTTTAGCAAAGGTTTCATTCCTACTTCTTCTCTTTCTTATAACCATCATTTTCATAAGGATCATATGTTGACACGTCATTAGTTAAACCTCACTCCTAACTATACTTTCAATCTCTCGGGTCATCACATTCACCCCTTCTTCACAAAATTTTGTCCTTAAAATTTAAACATACTCTTCTTCTCAACTTATCTTCAAAGAAGTTCTTATCTTTCAAACATTCCCTAACCATCATAGCTTATCAAGAATCATGAAGTAGAATGAATAATGAAGAACATAAGAATTCCTTTAAAATATTTCATATTTTTGATGAGGGGTCAAATCGACCATGAACTCTTACTAGGTTTAACAATATTTCACCGTAAACCTTTCAATCATGGCCAGTTTACAATCACCAAGAAAGTAAACTACCTCTTCCATACGTAGGTGATCAACCTATCATATCACCCCATTTCGGGATATGTTCACCTCAGACTTAATCATCAGATTCTGCAACAACAAAATTTTGTTTGGCATAATTTCTCAAAGAAAGTGTTGGGCTTCGGCACAGAAACGCACAGCGGAAATTAAAATTTTAAAGCAATTTTCGAAACCCTAAAACAGGATCCATGCGAAAATCAATTAATTCAGAGGTTTAGAGATTATACCAGATATAAACAAAAAGCGAGAATCAAAATCGATCATCCTCGAATCTCCAACGCAATACAAATCGATTGCGCCTCTCTGGTATCCACATTTAACGCCGCATCGAACCGTCGAATTCGATTCTACAATAAGAAGGACTTGCGGTACTAGCCACCAAAAGGAATGGATTTTCTAAAGCTGCTTTCTCTCTCTCTCTCTCTAAGAGCTGCTAGGGGTTTTCAATTATGATATCTTACCCTAAGTAGTCGCTATATATCATATATATAGTAGTTAAAAGGAATTAATCAAATCAAAACCTAATTTTATAAAATCCTAATTTATATTTATATATATATATATATATATATATCTCTTAATTAAGTCTTACTTAATTAATATACATATATAAAATTATCCTTTTAATTTAAATTAAGTGATTTAAATACTATTAATCATATTAATATATTTAAATCCTTAAAATTTAAATTAATTCCCTTTTAAATAACGTTCTATGTGTGTGACCTATAGGTTATTATTACGTTGGCAATAATTTTAAAATTATATTATAAAATTATAAATAAAGGAGCGATCTAATAATGCATCACCGCTACCCAAGTAATAATAAGATCGATGAATCGATGCAACCTTTTCGTGACCAATGTTTCAATGTAATTTAATCCTTTTAACCTTAATATCCTAGATTAAACTCGAGTCATGGAATGTGTCATACTCTTCATAATATAATCTGAGTTTTCTTGATCAATGAGTAGACTATATGAAACAAATCACTATTTGAGCATGGCCATGCATTTCATAGTCCTACTCAATCAAGAGGACTATGGATATCACCCATAATATATAGGATGGTTAAATTCCATCTAGATCACTCATATTTCTCACGATTAATGATGAACCCAATAATCACCTTTATAGTCCACCCTATTAAAGGTGACATTTGATGATATCAAAGTACATAAATTCTCGTGTAGTAATATAGCGATTTCGTGCCGGAGGACCATTACATCATTGTCACTATGAGAATTGCTAACGACACTTCGCATAATGCTCCATATAGAATTCTCATGGTGGAGTCCATCCCAAAGACATCGTTCTCTAACATGTACCTATGCATTGACTTAATATCTCATATATTTATGACCAATGAGATTTGGTCATCAATCAATCCACATACTAGTCTCCATGCATCATTGTTGTCCCATCAACAATGATACTCGACTAGGGACATTTAAGAACACTGATACTAATGGTAATATATAATCTCATGTTCAAGTCACATACTTGAAACTATATAATTTGTATCACTATTCTAAGGAATTTTATTATGTTAACAATTATATTACGCGCGAGAAATAAAACCATAATAAAATCATATATTTATTCAATCAAATATAATATCAAAACGTTAAGCAATTATATCAAATAATTGGCCTCTAGGGCATAAACTCTAACAACAACTCCTCTTGATGTCCCTCTGTGTGAACTAGGTTCCACTCCGTGTTTCCAAGACGTGAATCGAGCTCCTGAATCTCCGCATCTTTCTGCTCTATATTAGCCTAACGCATCTCAGCTAACTCCTTCAGCTCCTCAACCTTATCCTGTATTTCTATATTACGGTCGTATAGCTCATCATACATCTTAGCTGATATAGAGTTTGGTGGAAAATCCACAGGATCCTCTTCCTCATCCTCCCCCTCTATCTCCTCAGAGTTCAACTCCTCAGGATCAGACACAGGCTCATCATCCTGTTCTTCCTCAACAACCATCAAAGAAGGCTCTCTCTGAATCAACTATTCCTGAAACCACATGAACATTTTGGGGTTCCTCATCTCTAGGCACCTAAGGTATCTCTTCCCTAGCTTGACTGGATCCTTCAACGTTAGACATCCTGACAACAAGATATTTTTAAGTTTTATTTATAATGTGACACTCTTTGATACTCTCGAGTACATAAGTTATTAACACATAACATATAAAGTCTTTTATTGTTTTGTTTTATCTTCAATGAATTCCTTAATTCATTCCTTAGAACTCGATAAGAGTTTATCACCACTATATTTTTGGCCTCCTCAAAGCTTACTTCCTATGGTTTTCCCCCACCTAAGGTTCATAACCTAAGACTTTGATACCAACATGTGACACCCCCAAATTCGGGTTAATTTATTCCCACAGGATTTGGTGCTCACTTTCCAAAATATTTACATTTATCTACCCGTAAACAAGGATAAAGACATAACTTAAATAAATATCTTCCCCATTAAAGGGTTACATCAACTTAAAACATTCCCAGTTAATCTAACCTTTAATTATTATATAAGTGTGCGGACTACATCACATAATAACATGAGTCTCATAACAGAATTCTACTAAATAAAAATTAAACATGTCTTCATCATTTGGATATCTTGCCCTTGCCTTTGCTAAAAGACGACTCATCAAATTTCTTAACTTTAGTTGTAGTGTTAAATGCAAGAATGAAGAAACAATTGCTCACTGATATAAAGAGTGATAGTAGCAATAATTTAAGAGTAAGCAATTAATACTGAATAAACAAGTTCAAGATTTATATCTGAGGATCTTTAAGACCATAAACTATGTCCCAAGGTTATTAAGTATTTCTACTTCAACCTTTAACAGTCATTAAACTATACAGACTTTTACTTTCGTACTAGGGGGATCAGCCCTTCGTACCATGTATTGTGCACAAATATCTAAACGCTAACTCGTACATAATTCCCTATGTTAGGGTTGTTCATCTAAATTTAACTTTAGGATTTCCGCACTAAAGAAAGTTTAGTTTGGAGCTAGCTTATCATTGATTCTAGAATTTTAGAACACTCATCAATTATAGATTTGTCCAATCAATAAGAGCTTGCTTGCTATTCGAAGGTTCAACACAATAATATAGAATTGAACAACGATACTTAAATCAAAGATCGAATAATGACAATATACAATTGAATAGACATAGTATATTTGCAAAGTGGTACATCCAAAAGAGTTAGGAAATCTCATTTGGAACAATGAAGTTAAACAGTTTTATGTTTTGAATGGCAAGAACAAATATAAGGAACTTGCTTAACGTAAATACAAGGTTTAGGAAACTTGCATTACAATATTACATTAGAAATATGAAACTTGCTCGATGTGAAAGAATTAGAACACAAGAGCTTGTATAATAAAAAACCAGGTGGAACCAATAAATTTGTTTAACATAAGATTAGAGTTTAAGAAACTCACATTTATTATAAAGAGAATGAAGTTAGGAAACTTGCCTCGTGCGTAAGATATACAATTACTACAAACATTCGCCAAATAACCTACATATACCATTAAGATCACAATACGAATTAGTTCTATTAAAACTAACTACATTGCCTTACTTCTCATTTTAGTCAAGTCTATAGTCTCTAAATTAAGACCTGATTATTTTAATCATTCATGTACCATAAATTTGCACTCCTAATTATATAATAGTACCCAACATGGTGATTGCATATCAACACAAGTTCTCATGATATCACGTTACAAACTTTCACAACTTACTAGTTTATAATCTTTAGTTTCAACAGTGTGATTAGTATATGTTCTTACGTCTTATAACATGCATTAGGACCTTTTACAATCAGTAAAATATGTTAAGTTAACATTCTCCAAGCAATGTCAGAATAGTTCTTCATCGGATCTCGATCGACCATTGGCGCTGCCGCCATACATTACACCTTTTTGCTTAGCATTGCTGCGCTAATACATGATAAAGGTCTTTCAGGCCAGAGAAGTGCATACAAAATACTTCGGCACTGTAAACCGATTTTTGAAAGCCGCAATTTAGACTCCATTCTAAGCTAAAAATTCCAATTTCATGCTAATATGAATAAACCCACACACTACAAACTTAACTAAAGCCTTATAACATCTACAATAAAGCATTCTAACATTTAAAACAACTTACATAATCAAATTTATAAGATTACAATCATGTTTTTACCAATTTCTTTATATTTCAATACTTTTAACGAATTCAATCGCCAAACCTTTGTTTCTTAACCAAATAACACCATTTCAACTACGTTTTTTTTGTTTCTTGATATACTAACATAATCTATAATCAATTTAAATATTCTATAAAGGATTGAACATCAAATTTTGGTCTCAATTAAGCCATTTTACACATACACACACACACACACACTATCATTAGAGTATTATTCTTCAAACCCAATTTTCATGAATTTGAACACCAGCATAAGATTATAGATGATAACTAACAAGTTTAACAAGAGTATACATACATATAATCAACATTTGAAACAACAATTCAACAAAATCCAAATCATAGAGAATAAACATTGAAAAACCAAGACTTGGAATTAGGAATAGATTATTACCCTTAATTCTTTGTTTAAACTAGCAAAGATGGTGATCAAAAGCTTGAAGAAGTTTGATGGCTCCACCCTTTTTCTCTAATACTCCAATTCTCTTCAACTCTCTCAATTTTCTCTCTATCTCTTTGTGTTTTCCATTCCTCTCCAAACTCTCTGTGCTTAGCCTCAAGAATATACGCGTAGTTATAAACTGACACCCCAAGTACATCAGGTAAAAAAATAATACGCCTATCGGTTATGTTATGCCAAAGGCCGTAAGGCCATGTATGGTTATACTAATATTCCCCTCTTAAATTTATTTTTATAATCCTTATATTATATAGTTTCTTGTGTCACACTTTAATTTAATTAATTTTAATAACTTATAATTACAATAATTATAATTATAATATTCTTCATTATAATTATAATTATGCTTAATAAAATATTACATATCTAATTTAATTATTAGATTAAACTAGAACATCATTTTATTTAATTTAACTATTTTCTTAAATATTGAACAATTCATTTAATTAAATTATTTCATTAAATTAAATCTTCAAATAATAAAATTACCATTAATCAATTTAGTGAACATATACACTCAACTTAATTATCACACCATAATTTCATCAATTATTTATTTATCTCAATAAATAAATCAATTAAAATATTTATTTAATTCAATAAATATTTAACGTAAATTATAAAATTTCTCGATCGTTACAAAGGATGGTTGATTTTGCTGAGATTTAAGGCACATGGGAGATCTAGAGTTTGTAACCAACCTATATTATGGCAAGATATGCACACTTTCTAATTAAAGAAATACATAAAAGACATTTTGGTCCTTTAGCTCACAAATTTAATGACATTCTAGTATTTTGACCCAACCCTTAGGTTTTAACCCTTAGATTTTGCTAATTAATTTTTTAGTATTTTCTAATTAGGGTTTAAAATGGAAAATTAAGATTTTTAAATTAGAAATTAGGGTTTCCTAATTACATTAGAATTTTCGTAATTACATTAGGGCTTGCAAATTAGGATTAATGTTTCCTAATTAACATTAAACTTTCTAAATTAATATTTAGGTTTTCCCTAATTGAACATTAGGGTTTCTAATCTTAACAATTAGGGTTTTTAACTAATCGTTAGGGTTTCTCCAATTATATTCACAATCAAAACACTTATCATTAATCACAAAAACACAATTACTTATCAATCTTAAATTCCTATTTGAATTTCAATTTAGGGTTTATCAATTTAATACTAGGGTTTTCTAATACTACACTATAATTGATCAATAATTAACATTACCCACATACAGTACATACTTATCATACTGAAATACAATTAATATTGAATTAATATTCAAAATCCAAAATTAGGGTTTTGAACCATATCCGACTTCACTTTCATTCTTAGTCAACTTAAAAATTTTAAATTGACTAACCTACTAAATCTATATCACATATATTTTAAAATATTATTACGAATTCCAATATTTATAATAATAAATAAATAAATAAATAATTTAATCGTAAAAACATTGATATAATTGTTTGAAAATTCCCGGTCTTTACACCTTTTGGTCGATCACGCTTAGCTGAAAACATTTAATTTTAAAGTAAGAATGAGCATTTAATTGCTCAGCAAGTAATAGCAGTTAATAAATATCAACTAAAAGAAATAAATATTTTCTTTGAAGTATACTTCTATAACGAATCAATAGTTGTGAAGTAAATCGAAACAATATTGGATAACATATAAAATTATTTACTTTTTTGAAACTACGTATTGAGCATAGATACTGAGCATACACTAGACCATGAACTTTCATTTTTAAGTTTGAAAAAGTTTGTACAAAAATTTATCTGCTCATCGGCTAACTTACGAGCACAATGGGTAATTGGCCCTTTATGCCCTTTATTGATCAATACTACATACTGGAATGATATTCACGTTTATCATATCCGCCTTTGGTGCGTAAAAATTTCCCCATTTTGGGATGTTCATACTTAGTCTAGAGTATGAACTAAAGAAATTCAATTGGACGACTTTATTATAAATAATAATATTTAATGATACATTTACAACTATTTCTAGCCGAATCAAATAGCTTAGATGAAGAACAATCTTGGTCAATGTCCTGGGGGCTGTATTGACCATCAATGATTTCCATTTGATCTTGGTTCTGGGCATGAGAGTGTATCAATGGTGTAGTACTTATGTTATACTATAAGTGTATAACAATTTCAGGGTCTAACTACATCATTTGAAGAAGATATTTGCTGGTCAAAGTACCTATCTAGGCTATTCTTCATTTTTGGAATTTCCTGAAATGAAGTCGGTGTTGGGCAATTTATTTTGATCTTTAATAACTTTGATTCTATGTGTTATCTAAGTGATCTAGTGTCACACTATTGTAGTATATATGTCAAGGTTGAAAAGTGTTACACTGGCTAAGCTTAACAACATAACAGATGAGAGATCTAGCTTAGTCAAATAGCTGTTAGAAGCTAATCTAGAAAAAAATTTGAATTTCCAAAAAATCAATTTTCTATGCTTGGTCAACCTATTTTGACCATTACTAACCTGAAATTTGTTGATGTAATGAGTAATCCATTGTCAAGGTTTTTTATTCCATATATAAGTGTACAAAAGTAATACACTTAGATGTTCTAACAACATAACATGAAGAAGATCTAAGCCTTGCAAAAGCTTGTCACACACCTGCTAGGAAATATGGGTTTTCCAGAATCAGTTTCCATGGCTGGTCAACTAGGTTTGACCATGATAACTTGAAATATAGACATCATATGGTCATGATTCCACTTCTGGTTTGTTAACCTTATAGCATACTACAACAAGGGTACACTGAACAGATCTAAACATTAATAGAACGAGATCTACAGGCCCTGACATTTGACTGGCATGCAATATTTCTAGGGTTCTTGGACAATTTCTTAAATCTCCATTGTCATGCATTTAAATGTTATGAATCCCTGATTTATCAACATAAATTACTAAATAATATAACATACAACATATTTAAATAAAAAAACAAAAAATCTACCTAAACAAACAAGATCTATCTTAGGGTTAGGGTTTATATCTTCTTAACCAATTTCTTTAATTTCTCTCTCTGATCTAATTTTGGAATGGCTATGTAGTGGATATGGCTTAACTTATAACCGAGTTTCACTCTAAAATTCATGGGCTTGGAGAATAGAAGGCTTAGCTATAGATAAAAACTAAAGAAAGGGTTTTAGGTCTTTAAACTTCCTTTAAAATCTTATCTTTTGATTCATTGTAGTTGGTTAATGTTAGGTGTCCACAAATGGTTGATTGGCTTTGATTTTGAGCACGTGGTGACTCCCCCTTGATGACTTATAAAAGATTTGATCTTATCTTTTGTTAAAAGGTAAGATAAAGGGTATTTTGGTCATTTCACACCTATTAAGGGCAATTTGGAAATTTCACATATAAACGTAAGGGTAATTTAGTCATTTCACATGTTTCACATAAATCTAAAAAGTGATGCCCCCAAATCTAGGTATCTTTCAACCTGATAGATGGTGCTACACGGTGCTACTATTCACACATATATTCAATTATAATTCATCAATAGAGTGAATATGTCTACCTTTTTATTACATAATAATAAGTCCCTTCCTAGGTTCTTTGTAACCATTAAATATGTTCTTTGTCATAGTATCAAATTAATAAAAAATAATATTATTCTATTACAAGGATAACTATTTGTCCGCCTTGGCCTTCCCTTTGTCCGTACCGGATCCTTCGATTCGTTCATTTTTAGCTGCAATCATATGGTTCAAGCAAGGATGAACATAACTAGCTCAACAAGTATAACAATTATAGTAAAACAACATGCATGAATCATATGAGTATATCTTCTATAACTGAACCAATAGTTATGAAGTACTATAAATAAAACAAATTAACACTTCTCTTTTCTTTAAAATGTTTAACGATGAACATCATCAATTAAACCTTAAGTTTGGCCAAAGACCATGAGCATTTCATTCTTTCTTTCTTTGAAAAGGACAGCCCGACACCAAGTCTGTAAGTCTGACATTTCTCATGAGCACATCTAGGAGATCGGTATATAGTACTCTATGTTGTACAACACTACTACATTAAACATATCTACATTTAAGTTTTGGAAAACTCACGTGTCAGTCGATTTATGACAAAATATTTGTTTATTCATACTCAGTCTTTCTTTGAATCCATACCAAAACAGTTGGCACAAGATAGCAGTATCAATAATATTTTGATAGATTATAAGGAAATCCACAAAATACTCTAAGTTTGGTCTAACCAAAGTAAATGGCTTCGACTTCTTTTTTACACTAATTCATGTGTATCATACATGAATCATAAAACTTGTCCAAAATAAAGTATAGACAAGGGTTTAGAAAACTTCCCTCCAGCATCGTCTAATGTTAATTCACTTTCCTTTTGAGTCTTTATAGGTTCTACATGACATAATCACATAACATACTATGTTAGCACATACAATCAATAAGTATTTTCATTAACCTATCTTCTCCTTCTTCTCAGTAAAACTATTTGCTTGGTTAACCTAATGATATTCGTTAGGTTATTTAAATTTCATTACGGCTTTATAACATTTTATTGTTATAAGTAACCTTTTGTTAACTTTTTAATTGTTGAACTTAAGGTTTTAATCATCATTTAAGATGTTACCTTAAGTTTAATTAAGGTCATAATTCACCTCTAATCAACTTACCTTTCTTTTATGTTCATAAGTATTCTTCTTTGCCTTTGGTCTAGGACTGGCGTTGTGGCATCGTGTCCTTTGTTAGTTATCATACAAGAAATGTATCTCCAAGAGATCCATCCTCTTGCGGCGCCTAGCGGCCCAAATCTTTCATCAAGCGAAGATCATGACGCCATCCTTAATCCTTTGAATTTTTTTTAATTTCTCAAGCCATTTATTTTCTGAGCTCGTAACTTACTCGTTATAGCTCGAAATTGGTTCGTTCAAAAGTTAATTCCTTGCTTATTCTTTAAACTACGATTTTCTCCAGATAGAACAATTTTCTGAATCCGTTAACGAGGCTTCCACTTGATTAAAATTTCATTATTCGACAGTTCTTGAGTCTATGACTCATAAATTTTATGGTCTTCAATATGTTCACAAAACCCTAGCTTTCTAGGTTCGTTATTAACATTTTACTTCCATTCCGAAATCCTAGTTAACTATAATTTCAACATTTATCGACTTTCCTTAGAAATTTTGCCGTAACTTCATTATACAGAATTTTTACTCTGTTCAAAATGGATTCATTCCATTATTCAAACATCTATCATCCTAACAAAACATATAACATCTAATCCTATACACAATGGTTTTAAACTTGTCCATCAACAATATGTGCTAAGTTTTAATGTTTTTTTCCTTATGTTCTTAATCATTCGATTATGATTTCACTTGATACATGGTTATTAATGTTTAAAGTCCACTAATAGCCATCCTTATTACTCCTTACGAGACATGTTTCACTAATAATCACTTCTCTATCAAGATTTTAATTGAAGAGATGAAAATTAAAGGTTCAAGTTTTATTACCTTTTGATGTTCTAGCTTTCTTCTTCTTCTTCTTCTTTGGAAATCTCAAATTTCTTTCTTTTCTCTCTCAAAGTGTATAAACTCAAATGTTGGTGATTTACTTAATGAATGTCAAATGAAGTTTAAGACTCCTATTTATAGAATTTTAAGGTTTAGGGCAAAATGGTCTTACAGACAATTGATGTTGGTTCATGCTTTGGTTAGTTAGGTTATGATATCTCATAATCACTCTCTTATGTTTCCATTCAAGCACATCAACCCCTCATCAATCACCTTTCAAACCTAAGAAACCATCATCTACCATCCATTTTGTACCAACCACTTTTACGTGTCATCAAAAACATTAAATGCCACCTCCTTACTATTCCACCAAGCTTCCAAGAGAAGCTTGGCCACCTCCTTTTGGCCGACCACATTGCTCTTATGGGGTCCCCATGGGTTGCCCTATTGATGAGTAGGGTTTTAACCTATGATTTAATCTTATTTAGCTTGGTATGTTGCTTGTTTTTGAGTATTTCATGTTACTTTTGATGGTTTTTTGCTCTTGTTATAAGTTAATGAGGTGAAGACGTCCAAGACTTGGCATTGGAAGAAATCTCAAGCATTTTTGACATTCTGCATCAATGGCATAGGGCGAGCCGTGACCATATAGAAGATGGTACGGGGCGCGCTGCATGAAGATTACATATTGATGACCTAGTACGGACCGCGCTGCATTAATGAAGGACTTGGCGCGCCGGTCGGATGGGGCAGTTGCTGATTTGGTTATTTATCCTTGAAGTTGAGTTTTACTTGGATTTATGACTTCCTTGTGTAATAGAGTCAATTTAGGAGTGTGACAAGGAAGTTATTTAATAGTAATTGGGTGTTTTGGAACAAAACATTTGTTAGGTACAAAAAGGAGTTTGATTTTGATTTGAATTCCCAATTGGATTGAATTAGAGGACTTTGATATGGATTGGGATTAGATTTGGTTTAGCTATGAGAATTAACTTATGACAATTAGTAGAAGGCTGAACTAACCTAACAATTCAATTACACTTTGGAGAGCCTTATTTGAGAGAAGATTATTGGAGGAGGAAATCAAGGAAGGTGATTTCATGAAGATTGCAGAATTGGAGGCCAAGAAGGGTGGTGTATTACTATTCTTCTTTTTAATTTTAGTTCTTGTAATTGGGATGATGATTTCTTTACTTTATTCAGTTGTTAATTCATTAATTATTTACTAAATTACTTTTTAGGCTTGCAATGAGTCTTTAATGTTGAATGATAATTATCATGCCTTGATTTCAGTTTAATAAACTATTAATTCAGTTTATCTATTGTGATTCGTATTTAATTTATGAATTGCTTGATCACCAATTTTATGTGAATTTGTATGGATTCGAGAGATGATGTATGAATCTAGACCTAATCACAGTAACATGTGTTCTTGAATTCTGTGTTTTAATGGAATCTTGATTTATGTTAGAATAGAGATATACCTAGCATCGCATGTAATCGTGTAAAGAACTTGAATTTAAACCTTCTTTGATTTTAATTCACATAGAGATATAGTGAATTAGTTGATTAGGGTGTTTGGCTTAATTCTATCAAATTGTGGATTTAAGTTAATATAGTGTTAGTGCATCGAGAGATGACTACTTCTACTTAAGTGTTTTTGATTAATAAACTGAGATAGTGAATTTAATTAGAAAAATATTTGATAATTAGAGTGAGACTTAAAGTGAAATTGTAATCCTAATTCTCCATTATCTGATTAAAATTATAGTTGCTAATTTATGATTGACTTAATTTTGATTTTTAATTTATTAGTTTTTATTAATTATAATCATTGATTCGAATAGTTTAATAAAATTGGAATAATATAAAACTGATAATTGTTAAATTAAATTCATACTAGTCTTTGTGGGAACGATATTTTTCTCATCATTATATTACTTATTGATCACGCATACTTGCGTGATGTGCGTAATTAGATTTTACACCAACAAGTTTTTGGCGCCATTGCCGGGGATTAGTTTTGAGGTTAATATTTTTCAATATCAGTTTAATTAGTTCAGTTTTACTTAAATAATTTCTTTTCTTTTTGTTTTATTCTTTCTTTGAGTAGATTTTTGGACTTCATGTATGCAAGCTCGATCTAAGAAGCCAGACTTGCTTCCTTTTGAGGACGATATCGAGAAACGGTTTCAAAGGTTGAGTAAGTGGATTAAGGACACTAGGGAAAATTTTAATAAGGAAGAAGTAATGGCTGCATAGCGCTAAGGGATTATGCTACTCCTAGGGTGACTGAGCTTCAGTCAAGTATCACCAGGCCGATGATAGCTATGAACAATTTTGAGATCAAGCCTGGGACCATACAGATGATTCAGAACTCAGTGCAGTTTGGGGGATTAGCTAACGACGATCCGAATGAGCACTTGGTTAGCTTCATAGAAATATGTGACACCTTCAGATATAACAGGGTGTCGGATTATGCGGTCAGACTTTGCTTGTTCCCGTTCACACTGTGGGACAAGGCAAAAAGTTGGTTACATTCTCTACCGCCAGGGTCGATTACTACATGGGACGACCTTGCTCAGAAGTTCTTGGCCAAGTTTTTCCCACCAGCCAAGACTGCTAAGATGAGAAATGAGATTATGATGTTTGAACAGCTGCATGGGGAATCATTATATGAGGTATGGGAATGGTATAAGGAATTACACAGAAAGTGCCAACATCATGGATTACCTAAATGGCTGCAGATGGAAACATTCTACAATGGGTTAAGTGGTAATCTCAAAACTAGCATAGATGCAACTTCGGGTGGAGCGTTCATGGCTAAGAGCTACGAGGAGGCGTACGAGCTAATAGAAATAATGGCGACTAACAACTACCAATGCCCTACAGCGAGAATGACACAGCCTAAGGTAGCTGGGGTATTAGAGGTAGACGGGGTAACAGCATTAGCAACACAAATTTCAGCTTTGTCAAAGAAAATGGATGCTTTGACAGGTGCACAAATACAACACGTTACGTATGTTTTTGAGTTTTGTGTTGGGTAACATCCTATGGAACAATGTGCCATTAACCTAGCAGTTGTATAGTTTGTGGGCAGCTACAATAGGATTCAACAAAATATGTATCAAAATGCCTACAATCTGGGGAATAGGAAACATCCCAACTTCTCGTTAAGTAAGAACTAGAATCAACAGGCTCCACGACCTTCTTATCCCCCGGGGTTTCAAAATCATCATCACCAAGAAGCTCCGCAACAAGAGAAAAAGACAGATTTAGAAGAGCTTTTGTTAAAATATATATTAGGAAACGAGGCGGCAATGAAATCATAAGCAGTGGCCATCAAAAATATAGAAAAGCAGATGGGACAACTTGCCTTATCACTTAATAATAGGCCTCAAGGGATTCTACCCAGTGACACAGGAAATCACGAACAGTGTCAAGAAATCACTTTGAGGAGTGGAAATCATCTTGAGGGGCAGAATGCAGAAAATTCAGCTAAGAAAGATGGAAATCAAGGTGAAGAAAGAGTGGTTGAAGAGAAATAGTTGAGGAAAAGAAAGTGGAGAAGAGGAAGACAGATGCAGAGCTAGTTGTGTATCCTCCACCACTGTTTTAGCAAAGGGTCCAAAAACAGAAATTAGACAAGCAATTCTAAATTTTTTAGAAGTTTTCAAGAAACTTTAGATCAAAATTCCCTTCATAGAAGCCTTAGAGCAAATGATGAGTTACGCCAAATTTATGAAGGGTATTCTGTCAAGGAAGAAAAAGTTAGAGGATTACGAGATTATAGCCTTAACGGAGGAATGTAGTGCAGTTCTACTGAGAAAGCTACCTCCGAAGTTGAAGGATCTGGGGAGTTTCACTAATCCGTGCACGATCGGTAATATGGCCTTCAAAGAGTGTTTATGTGACTTGGAAGCGAGTGTAAATCTCATGTCGTTGTCTGTTTATACTCAGTTGGGTTTGCCAGCTCCGAAGCCGACAAACATATCTCTATAGTTAGCAGATTGATCGGTGACATATCCAAGATGAATTGTGGAAGACATTCTAGTTAAGGAGGATAAATTTATCTTTCCAGCATATTTTATAATTCTGGAATATGACGAGGACAAAAACATCTCAATCATCCTAGGGAGACAATTTTTGGCTATAGGTAGGACTCTCATCAATGTTCAGAAAGGGGAATTAACCATGAGGGTTCAAGACCAGGAAATCAAATTCAATGTGCTTAACTCCATGAGGTTCCCTACAGATGAGGAGGAGTGTTTCCAGTTGGATGTGATCGACAAGATAGTTAATGAAAACTTGGTTAAAAGTTTGGTCAAAGATTCGTTGCAAAATACTCTGTTGGGGATGAGGATTTGGATGATTCAGAGTTTGTAGATAATTTACATATGCTGGATTCTTTGCCTCGAGTTAGTAGATTCAAGATTATGTTCGAGCCATTACACATGAAAGAAAAAGCTTCAGCTCGGATGAAACCTTCACTTGAGGAGCCACCCATTCTTGAGCTTAAACCACTTCCTAAACACCTGAGGTATGCTTATTTGGGTGATTCAAATACTTTACCTCTTATTATTGCATATGCGCTTAATGAATTGCAGGCAAGTAAATTACTGAGGATTTTGAGAGAATATAAGTCTGCGATAGGGTGGAAAATTGCCGACATTAAAGAGATCATCCCTTCCTTTTGCATGCACAAGATTCTCATGGAAGAGGACACAAAGCCAACAGTGGAACAACAGAGATGACTAACTCCAATCATGAAAGAAGTGATAATTAATGAAAGAAATTTTGAAGTAGGTGGATGCGTGAATTATTTACACGATTTCAGACAGTGCGTGGGTCAGGTCAGTTCAATACGTTCCAAAAAAGGGTGGAATGACAGTGGTTAAGAATAATGACAATGAACTGATTCTAATGAGGATAATGACTGAATGGAGGGTTTGCATGGACTACAGAAAGTTGAATAAGGTTACTCGAAAGGATCACTTTCCTCTACCCTTCATTGACTAGATGTTGGACCGGTTAGCTGGGCATGAATAATACTATCTACTAGATGGATATTCGGGGTACAACCAAATAGTCATAGCTCCCAAGGATCAAGATAAGACCACCTTTTCATGCCCATACGACACCTTTGCATTCAGGAGGATGTCTTTTGGGTTATGTAACGCACCGACGATTTTCCAAAGATGTATAATGGCTATTTTCTCAGGCATGGTGGAGAAGAACGTGGAAGTTTTCATGGATGACTTCTCCGTCCATGGAAACACTTTTGATAAGTGTCTAGAGAATTTGGTCATGGTCTTGAAGCAATGTGTGGAAACTAACTTGGTGCTTAACTAGGAGAAGTGTCACTTTATGGTTGAAGAAGGAATAATTTTGGGGCGCAAATTCTCTGCAAAGGGCTTAGAGGTTGATAGGGCAATCCGCAACTTTCTTGGACACACCGGATTCTACCGAAGGTTTATTAAGGATTTCTCTAAGATTGCAAAACCACTATGCAATCTCTTAGAGAAAGATGCAGTTTTCAAGTTTGATGAGGAATGTCAGTCAGCATTTGAGCAATTGAAGTAGAAATTGACTACGACCCCCGTGATCGTAGCACCGGATTAGACAATGCCTTTTGAGTTAACGTGTGATGCTAGCGACTATGCGATAGGGGCTATTTTAGGTCAACGCCGAGAAAAGATATTCCACGCCATATACTATGCAAGTAAAACCCTCACGGATGCCCAATTAAACTACACGACCATCGAGAAGGAATTACTTGTAGTAGTTTACGCCTTTGACAAATTCAGAGCTTACTTAATAGGAACAAAAGTGGTATACACGGGCCATTCGGTGATTCATTATTTGATCTCAAAGAAGGATGCTAAGCCTAGACTAATTAGATGGATTCTACTCCTTTAGTAATTTGATTTGGAAATAAAGGATAGGAAGGGTATAGAAAATCAAGTGGCGGATCATCTTTCAAGATTAGAAAATATGGACAAGGATGGGGCAGAGAAATGTTTAATTAACGAGTCATTTTTCGATGAGTAACTTTTTGGAGTAAACTCCGAGTTTCTATGGTATGCGGATTTTGCCAATTACTTGGTGAGCAAAATCCTTCCCCCTGATCTGATATGACAACAGAAAAAGAAGTTCTTACATGACGTTAAGTGGTACATATGGGACGAGCCCTATTTATTCAAACAATGTGCAGACAAAATGATTCATAAATGTGTGCTATACAGCAAAGTAAAGAACATCTTGCACGAATGTCATTCATCTGCGTATGGGGGACATGTGGGAGTGAGTGGACAACGGCCAAGGTACTTCAGGCAGGATTTTACTGGCCGACTATGTTCAAGGATGGCCACCAATTCGTGAAAAACTATGACAGATGTCAAAGGGTGGGCAATATCTCAAAAAGGAATGAAATGCCACTCAACACGATCATGGAAATCGAGGTTTTTATGTGTGGGGAATGGACTTCATGGGACCTTTTCCTCCTTCATTCAACAATTTATACATCTTGCTAGCTATAGATTATGTGTCAAAATGGGTGGAAGCTGTAGCACTCCCTACCAATGATGCCAAGGTCATTCTTAAATTCCTACAAAAGAATATCTTCACAAGATTTGGCACGCCAAGAGCAATTATAAATGACGAGGGAAGTCACTTTTGCAATAGGTCATTTACAGCTCTCTTAGCTAAGTACGAGGTCAATTATAGGGTAGCTATAGCATATCACCCCCAAACGAGTGGTCAAGCAGAGGTTTCAAATAGTGAGGTGAAGAAAATTTTAGAGAAGGTAGTATATCCGAGCAGAAAAGATTGGTCTCTAAAGTTGGATGACGCATTATGGGCTTATAGGACAACACATCAGACGCCATTAGAGATGTCTCCGTATTAGTTAGTTTATGGAAAAACGTGTCACCTCCCAGCAGAATTACAACATAAGGCATACTAGGCCATTCAGAAACTCAACTTTGATCAAAAAGCTGCAGGAGAAAAGATGTTACTCCAACTGAATAAACACGATGAATTTCTACTGCAAGCGTATGAGAACTCAAAGTTGTACAAAGAAAAAGTCAAGAAGTGGCATGACCAAAAAAATTTTCAGAGAAAGTTCAAACCAGGACAATCGGTATTATTATTCAACTCACGACTGAGATTGTTTCCCGAAAAGCTCAAATCTTGATGGTCGGGTCCATTTACAATCAAGACTATTTTTTCGCATGGCGCCAATGAACTGTATAGTAAAAATCCTCTTGAAACCTTCAAAGTCAACGGGAAATAGTTAAAACATTATTAGGGTGGTGACATAGACAACGAACCCATTACAATCACACTTGTTGATGCACCATAAAACAAAAGGCACCGTCGAACTGACGAAGTTAAAACTTGCGCTACCTGGGAGGCAACCCAAGCTCTCAACCTTTTCTATATCATATATTCAGTAAATTTTTATTCATAGTATAGTTTAGATAGTTATTTTTTCAATAGTTATAATAGTAATAAATTCATTGCGATATAATTGCAGGAATCAAGGAAAAAGGACATCACTAAAACACTACCCCTATAGCTCGGATCACGCCATGAACCTATGCAGGACGACACGGGGCGCACTGCCTCACCATTAATAATTTGTTGTACTAGCGCGGGGCGTGCCATGTTATACTATCATACGACGTGGGGCACGCCATCTTGGGTGTACATATTGCCATCCTAGCACGGGTCGCGCCATCCAAAGACTATCAACGGTGCGGGGGGCGCCGCTCGAAAAGCTCAATTTTTTTAAAAAACTTGTTTGCCGTCTCATTTTCTAATATATGTACACCCCCAAATTCAGACCATACTTGTCTCAAATTTGGTTGCCACGTACTAACTCTAATAATAAATCAACATATTATAAAGTGGAATAATAGAATAAATTACATTGATATAACATAATTATTCTTGTCCCAAGGGTTCGCAACTTAAACATCTCTTATATGGCTCAGTTATAATCAAACACTGACTGGACATAACTGATACATAATAAAATATAATTTAACTTAAACATAGCTAAATAAGTTCTTCTATAACAAATCACAGTGCATTCTTAGCAGTCTAGAAATAACTACTCCAAAACCTTTTCTTTTCCCTTATCCTTGCCAGAGGGTTCACCACGTTCTGCCTTCACTGAAAGTTTTAGGGAAAACAAGGATGAACAATAATTTTTCCCAGCAAGTAATATAGCAAAGAGGGTAATCGACATGTTTTAAATTTCTCAAGGGTATAGTGTGACGCCCCCAAAACAGGTATACATCACCCATCTTGAGTCATCAAATACATGGTACAGAATACAAATACAAACTTAATTATACAATCGTCGTGTAATATACGACAAAACATAGCTGAAAGTTTAAACAGGAATATTGCCTTCTAGACAATATCCACTCTCAAATAGTCCTCATTACATTTATTGTCACACTATTTTATAGAATAGTGAGGACTACTAATACACCATCTCGGACCATCACTCTGTTCCCCAACTAGTCCCGACTACATTCTCATTTCCTGAAGAGAACAATGAAAGAAAGGGTGAGCTCAACTAGCCCAGTAAGAAATATTATGACTAAGATAATGCAGAATAAATTATTCTTAGCCTTCAACACTATAACAACTGATAGAATACAATAGACAACAAGTTTTAGATCAACAACTGCAGCGAAAATAAGCAATCCATTAGAAGAGTAAACTAGAGCATAAAATCTACTATCTTCTATGATTTAAAAAGTTTTTCATCAACTTTATCGCTGAGACTCAGCTTAATAAATAAAATCGAATCATCCCTACACCACGGCCAAAGATATTCATGTAATCATCAATGGTCATGATTATACCGAATAATCTCTGGTCATAATCATACCAACAACTGTCCATCAATGAACTATAGGCCAATGAGGACTTTCACCACATCATTCGTTACATTACGGTCATGATTATATCGAATAATCCATGGTCATAATCATACCAAGTCCATCTATGCACGTAAGCCAAAGATGACTTTAATCACAATATAAGCATGAGGATGATTACAATGACATAATAATTCAATAAAACAAGTTCAAGGATAAATTTTAAAGATTTGTAATTTAATTTATCCAGAAATCAATAACGTCTCAATTGTCAACATGATACTGCTTTGTAGAGTAAAATTCAAGAATAATATTCATGTACCAAAAATAATTTGTACAGAAAAGAAATATATTTTTTAGGTGAATAGTACTTCGTATCCCGAATAACCGAGTGAATGATACTAGAGTGAATAGTAATTGATTGAATAGTAACCTGAATAGTAACTCGTAAAAGAAAATACCAAAGAAAATGATATTCGATGACGAGTACAAAAGAAATGATATCTCATACGAGTATAATAGAATATACGAAACTGCAAATGGATTTTTCGCCCGCCTTGCGGTAATCCACGTTGACAGATCATCTCTACAATTTAATAAGGAATGAATACGTACGATCTTTCACCATGTATGCTATAGTCCACACAGACATGTTATTCCAACAGAATAATAAAGAATGGAATAACACAAGAATTCACCAGGCATGCGATAGACCGCACAAATAGGTTATTCTAACAGAATAATAAAGAATGGAACCTGGTCATGCGTAATCTGCACAAACGGGATATTCCAACAAAATAATAAAGAATGGAACCAGGTCATGCGTAATCCGCAGAGACAGGATATTCCAACATAATAATAAAGAACGGAACCAGGTCATGCGTAATCCGCACAGACAGGATATTCCAATAGAATAATAAAGAATGGAATAACAACCCTTATGAGTATTGAAAGAAAATAACCCTCTTCATGAATACGAAAAAATAATACCCCTTACCTCAGAAGAAAACTAGATACTGGAATAGTGAGGTAGCAGACTTCTCTTCTTCTTTGTCTCTATAATTTCTCTCTATAATAATTGCTCTATAACTTTAGTGAATTTGTGAGAAATGAAGGAAGAATGAGCTTCTATTTATAGAAAAATATAGTTTCGATAATTACACGTTTTGGGGCTCGAAATATTACAGTATAATACCTTCCTCTTTTCCTTTATTTTTAATTTAGTCTTGCAAGTATTATCAAACTTTCACCACCTCCCCTAATAGTAAATCATGTGAAATAATAGTTCATTCATGTGAAAAAAACTAATTACAGTATAGTACCTTCAACTATACCTCCATCTTTAATTTAGTCATGCAAGTATTATCAATCTTGCACCAACTCCCCTAATAGTACATGAATGTGAATCAATAGTACACACATGTGAACAAATAGTTATATGAATGTGAATTAATAGCAATTAATTACTCATTTATTTGGTTAATTACCCGATTGGTCAATATAACCTCCAAACATCAATTATTATCGAAAGAAATGTCAATTTCCACTAAGACTAATAATCCCAACACAATGGAACTATCAATTTCATCTTTAATCAACACGAACTTATTCATCATTAATATTATAATTCACAATATTTAACAACTAGGTCATTCCCAGGAAAGAGGGGGCTTTTCGATAAGGATTTCCCCTTATTGGCGCGCAATTAGGTGACCAAACCTCTCCTTGACATAACTTCTAGACATTGTTAATATTGCAAATAATAATATAAATAACTTTACCACCTCAATTATTGATTTAATAATATAACATATTATACAAATGATACGGTGACAATAATTGAATCAATAATATGAGAGATATGATGCAGTAATTATTGTAGCAATAATTGAGTATAACTGAGTGACTTCTTACGTAAGCATCAATAATCAATACCGTGTGCTACTACTATGCAACCACGCCAGACATCAGTACTTTTACTAACGAGTAGTTCAACGGTTTTAATGGTAACACTTTCGTAGTTATTTTATAAAAAGATAATTACATGCTTTTCTAACTACGACAATACTTCCGGTGTGGGGTCCACCAATGATTGTTCTGTCGTACGAATATTCCCTGTTAAAATGAATATTTTCCGACCAATCGAATATTATATAACAACTTGCATACTTTGCAAAATTTATAAATATTATCTACAACTATAACATTATATCAAATCCACACCATAATATTAAAAAAATATTTCGAGAAATTTAAATCTTTATTTATAAAATTTGGGGTCTCATATATAGGATAGTTCAAGATAACAAGAAGTATCAATGATTAAAAACAATGATCGCTATGGACAATAATATTCAATGATTAAATTAATTTAAGTTTTCAAAGTAATAAATACTGAGCAGTCACTAAGGACTATGAACTTCTCCTAGAATTAACAGTAATAGACTGATAATTCTACAAAACGAGTACAACAAGTTATCAGCCTAAAATACCCTATGTCATGCATAACATGTAGTCTTCTCATGTGCGCACGTCGGTTCCCTGACAATATATAATTCCCCGACTAAGAGGATTGTTCTTCTCAGTTATATGAGTCCACACCAAGTTAATTTGTTTTGGATAGCTTTTGATTAATTATCAATAGTCTAGCCGAATCAATGGCTTAGACAGCTTTTTCATAATATATATATGAACAGTTATCGTTCGAATCAAAGTTTGAAATTTCATTACGAAATATGTTTTCTTCAAAATTATACTTGTACGATCAATAATTGCACAAGTTCAACAATGCTCAATAAAGGGTAAGGTTCGAGTACTTGCCTCAAGCGTAGTTTACCAAAGTAAAGCTTAATACCCTCTTTCGAGTCCTGACGTAATATATTACACGTATAGGATAATCATTAGTTACATAAACTCATATATATAAGTTCGAACGTACACTTAAACATCCAACCTAGTTGAAACTTCATACCCACCACATCACATATCCTACATCTTTATAGCACAAATCAGATTGTATAACACCACAAAGTCAAACAACGTATTTTTCAAATCATTGCTTTATAGCTTGTAAACATTCTTTTGGACTTAACCTTTGAAAGTTATAATTACTCTTTAGACTTTCAAATCAATCACCTAGCATGTTTCTTAACATATTTCATAACATATTGGTCATATAATACAAGCTAAAGTAATATAAAATTGCAGGATTGTAACGACCCTAAAATCCATACAATTTAATTCTCGACTTCAGTCGTTAACAATACATTTAACCTCTAATTTTACATCATTAAACGATAATACAACCATTGAAATTTGCGGAATAATTAAAATTTTCTATTACAATTAAAATTTTCTATTACAAACTATTCTCGTTCCCAAAACTTTCAACCTTTACATCTAAATATCTTAGAATCATTGTAATACTACAAGAGTTTACATCACAAAATGATATTACAATTCAACATTAATACATTATTCGGAACCTTAAATATGGTTCAAATAATAATAACTCAGCCAAAGTATATAAATCTTCAAGTATCACATCTGATTCATATCTTTCAAGTAGCACATAACTTTACCTTAAATCTTTAACCTGTAAAAGAGGTTATTTGCAAGGTTGAGCTCGACAGCCCAGCAAAATCTAACAGTTTTCATGCATCACATAGCACATAATAACATGCTCGATATACATCTCATAAACATTGGACTAATATAACATACATGATGTAGTTCATATAACAAGTATAAAGATTGAGTTCCTTACTCAATTAACATTAATTAATCAATCAACGTAGTCATACATTGACTTTAACCATTCATACTTTCAACATTAATATAACACACCATGCTATTTGCAATAAAGATTTCAAATAGTTCATTATCAAATTCACATAACAAATAGGAACTGAAAGGCTTGCCTTGACAGTTGTTTACCAATAACAGTTTAACAACTTATAGTTATCTGCACTTCACGTGCCCTACACAATTATATAATCATATACATCAACTATTAGTCACATAACAACACATAGTAATTGTAATGTAAACTCTACTCCACATCTCATAATCCTTCCTATTAATTAGCACACAATGTTCAATTAGATTGTGTTAACTTTTCGACTTATGTAATATTCAAAATTCATTTAAGTGTTTAAGTCTTGCTAGGAATACTTATGGGTTTTATATTAAACTCACTCCATATCTTATAATGTTCATTAACACTTGTCACGGCGTTTGGACGTTCATTCGTCACACGCCTGAATCGTCTCTCTTGTGTATGCTTAGTGTGCTTATATTAATTATCTAATACATTATTTATTAATGTTAATCATTATTATATTTACTAAAATTAATGTTTTATAACTTAGGAAAACATCTTTTATCGTCAAAAGCACTACACTTCCATACGTGCATGCCCGACGCCCTCCGATTGCCTTCTAATATATATTAGTCCCAAAAAATGGCCATTTTAACACCTGTTCCTGACATCAAATTGAAAACTTTAAAGAACAAAAGTTGTAGGTCTACTCGTCCTCGTACCATATCATCTTGAATCACCTCAATCGGAGTTCGTATGAAAACGTTATACTCATTTTAGTAAAACATGTCTGGTCAAAATTTTTTCTTCACAATTTGGCAAAACAGACCACCCCACTCCCCCAGGGCGGGGGTTTTTACACTAGGATAGCCTGCCGAGGCGGGGGTCCCTTCTACTAGTTCGCGAATTATGATCCTGAACACTACAGAAAGCCAAATTAGGTCTACAAACTCTTTTCTAACAACAATACCAACCTACCCAAGGTGTAATATATTTACAGAAACATAAACTAATGTTTCCAACACATTTCTAATCACATAAACAACATAAACATCAAGGTTACAACCTTTAAATTTCACTATTTCTATTATTTCTTCTTCTTTTGACATTCATAGTGAAATTCTTCAGTGTGAATTCGTTTTACAACCAAAATAGTTAGTTTCAATTACGTTGATTTCGTTTCTTCATATATTTTCACAATCCATCACCAATTTTACAATAAACTCCTAACAAATTCTAGTCTCAAAATAGACCAAAACTTATATATATAACAAAACTCAAATTCTTCATCATTCAACCTATTTTCATGAGTTTGATTATTCTAAAACTTGAATTTCTGTTACTCAAATTTCACATATGAATGAAAATATAATATTATTCAACACTTGACATAACCCTAATTGATTTCTTCATCAATTCATACTTCCATGATATTTAAAAAACTCAAGAATCTAAAAACTAGAGGTTTAGGCTAGATTATTACCTTTGATTTGCTATAAAGCTTGAATAATTTTCTTGTTTCTTCCTACTTTCTTTTCTTTCTTTCTTTCTTCTCTTTTCTCTTCTTCTCTCTTTTTCAACTTACGTAACTTAGAAAATATAACGTATAATATAATATGTATTAATATATAATATAATTATGTGTAACTGATGTTAGTTATATCTTTTTTTTAAAAATCAAAAGCCATAAGACTTGTTTGGCTAAACCACTTTAAAAATTAATAACTTACAACCCTTATGCCTTGTTTGGTAAAACCAATTAAAATAATGACTTAGTCATTCCTTAAGCCTTGTTTGGAAAAACAAGATTAAAACAAGAATTTCAAAAGCTCTAAGGCTTTATTTGGTAAAACCAAATTTAAAACTCTTTTAATTTATGTTAATAACTCATTTATCATATAGTTTTATTGTCACAATTTATTTAACAAATTCTTAGTCCTCTAATTTAATTATTTAATTAAATTAGAATATCACCATTATACTCGCGTAATAAAATACGTATAAATCCTATCTATTTTATGTGACGCCCCCAAATTCGGGTATCTTCCAACCCGACATATGGTGCTCCACTATACTAACTTCCATACGATCATTCCATTGAAATACAACAAAATGAATGTAATTACTATCTTCTTATTTCAATCAAAGTATAATCCTTCCCAGGTTCATAAACCGGTTACATCGTTCATTGTTCATAATGTATAATACATACAAACTTACTAAACTATTACACAATGCCTAAGCATCCATCTTAGCTTTTCCCTTATCTCTCTTGGCATTCACAGTACGTTCATCCTTAACTGCAGTTATATAATTCACATAAGAAGTGAGCATGACAGCTCAGCAATTTTAATCAAGGATAACAGTAATACCACAATCGTAAATTATATAACAATTCCGACATAACTGAACAATAGTTATGAAGTATTATGAAATAATAATACTTTAATAGTTCATAACATCAATTCCCAAAGTATAGAATAGATTAGGAATTCTGAACCGGTCGATAGACCATGAACAGTAACTTTTAGTTTTCATACTTGAAAAGGAGTCCACAAAACTAAGGCCATTCATCCGCATAACTTATGAGCACTTCTAGGTGATCAGCCTATAGTACTCTATGTTGATCAACACTCATTCATTAAACATATTTACGTTTAATATTTTTGGCAAACTCGCGTGCCCATCAAAATATCGATGAAAAATACTTTTGTTTGTTCATAGACAAACCTTAACTTCACGTCCGTACCAATTACTTGACATAGGATAGCGTTAACATTTCTATATAGAATGATATGAATAATAATCAATCTATATATTACGAATAGTCTAGCCGAGTTAAAATCTGGCATCAACTATTTCTTTAAAACAAGTCTTGCAATTCAGTTCAATGAATCACATAAAACTTGGCTAACTTGAAAGTTAGACAAGCGTTAAGAAAACTTGCCTTTCAGCGTCTTCAAATAACTTACTCGACTTACCATAGCCTTTACAGAATCTACATGATATATTCACATAGCACACTGTAATTAGCTAACAAATAAATGTTCACATTGTTTTACCAACTTCTTTCTCTTCTAAGTCCTACTTAACTTAATAACTTTATTAAAGTCAACATGACTTATTAACCTTTGTCCTGGTTTATTACTCAATTGACGTTATTAACCGGACTCGAAAATCGTTGATAAAGTACCAACTTTGTTCATCGTTCTTAACTTGTTAACATGCATTTAATTCCTAAGTTTTTAACACCATATACCTTAGTATAGGTAGTACAAGAATAGCTTTAATACACTTATGAAATGTACAAATATTACCCCTATAGGTCCCTGAACAATTGAAGTTCAAAACCTAAGTCAATATCCAAAGCCTAACACTCAACATGTTGCGGCTTACCATCCTAAGACTAGACTAGCGTTGCGGCGCCAGTTAGCGATGTTCTGGCTTTTGCCTCGCCATTGTAATGGCGCGAGCGATGTAATCATGGTGCCATTTAGCAAAGACTTAAGTTTCTTGTACAGTCTTTCGCAACGCTGATATTTACACTACGTCAAGCGCCATGACGCTTGCACCTCGATACCGAATCTCAACAGTTTTGAAAATTTTTGTGAAATTCCCGGGGCCGTAACTTCTTCGTTATAAGCCCGATTTGGTCCGTTCAAAAGGCTACACATCATAAATGACATACTCTATGCGTTCATATAAAAATTCGACACTTTTGAATCCAATAACTCAAAATTCACTATTGAGTTTCATTTCTAGACGTTCGTAAATGATAATGAGCATTTAATGCTCGTTTTCTTCATTTTAAGTTGGAATCCGACGATTCTCAAACCCACAACTCTTAATTACCCTATCTCACATGTTGACATTGAAAAACAACATTTTCAAGTCTTACGTCAACTTTCAACCTCCAATCCAAAATTTCAACGTTTTCGACGTTTAATGTCTAAAATTCGCCATAACTTCGTTACTAACGTTCTCTAAGATAAATCTCATGGAATACTCCATGGATTTCATATCTACATCCTAATCAAGCAAGATGCATATATAACGTATTGATGGAGTTCAATCATTTAAAATAATCGATCTCAACAAACAATATTTTCATGGTTTGAAAGTATATTAAACCTTATGATTCTTATAATCTCATGACTTGTAGAGATTGAATCTATGGTAAGTCATCTTTAATCCACTATACAAGACATATACCACCCATTATGATCCTCCAAGATAAAAGAAAAAATCAAAAGAGATGGAATGAGAAGTAAGGAATATTACCTTAAAAACTCTTACTGTTCTTGATAAACATCTAATGAAAAAGCTTCAAAGTAGAAGAATGATTTAAGTCTAGCTCTTTTCTATCTCAAATATATTGGTTGAGCAATTGAAAAACTCTCAAATGGCCCAACCTAGCTTCTTATTTATAGGAAAATAGAATGGAGGGCAATTTGGACAACTACCATCACCTCCTTACTATTCAACACTTTGTCACCAAGTAAAATACTTGGTGACCAAGTGATTTGCTTGACTTACACACCAAGTGGCTGGCCCACCATCCCATGGGTCATCCCCATGGGTTTTACCCATTCGGTGACCTACCGGTTCGATTCACGGTTCGGTTTTCATGAATTGGGCTTAACTAACTTAACAATGGGCCTTGACTTGGGCTTAACCCATCAATCTCTTTGGGCTTGGTCATTCAATTGATTGGGCTAATTCTAATCCAACACAATTGAATTAGTCATTAAGTCTTAACTTAATTCTATAATACGAATCGTATCCCATACGTACAATTCACGTATTCTCTCCGTATACTACTCGCATAATAATCGTATTGCACTTCGTATTTACTCAACGTATTATACATAGATATTAAATAGTATCATAAATATATAACACTCACAATAACCCTAACGTCATTCCTTCTACGCATATTATTTCCTTCTCAGAAATTAATATACTCAACCATTAGGTTTTAAGTCCGCATGCGAAAACTGTATTTGCCATAAATGAAATATTATCAGATATTCCATCCAATCTCAATATTCTATCATCACGCATTTCTCAAAATTTCAAAATAATTCCTCGAACACAAACAGATGAATAGTGTTTTTACGGAAATTTCTCAGAAAACAATTATTTTTGTCTTGGAAATTCCAAACAAATAATTCTAGCACGAAGCCAGATCTAGGTCATAGAACGACCTTCACATAGCTTACTCACATAATAATCAATTAAATTCATTTAATTCACATAATCAAATAAAAATTTAATTATCATAAAAATCCGATTTTCTCAGGCGTTACATTCTCTCCCCCTTATAAGGATTTTGTCCCCATAATCTTAGCTTATAATTACATAAACAAATGAGGAAAATCATCCTTCATTTTACTCTCGAGCTTCCACGTTGCTTCTTCAGTATTGTGGTTTCTCCATAACACCTTCACTGAAGGTATTACCTTATTTCTTAAAACTTTTTCCTTCTTATCAATAATTTGAACTAGAAGTTCCTCGTAGGACAAGTTTTTCTATATCTGAATAGATTCATACTCTATTACGTGTTTATATTCCGGTTTATAAGGACGCAACACTAACACATTAAACACATTAGGAATGCGTTCCATTTCTGGAGGTAAGGCTACTTCATAAGCTACCTCTCCTACCCTTCTTAAAATCTCAAAAGGTCCTACAAACCTTGGACTTAACTTCCCCTTCTTTCCAAAATGTTTCTTCCCCTTCCAAGGCGATACTTTTAGAAAAACAAAGGATCCTACATTGAATTCTCTCTTTTCTTTGTGAGGATCTGCATACTTCTTCTGCCTATCTTGAGCAGCAACTAATTGAGTACGTAATAACTTCACCATGTCCGCCGTTTGTTGTACCAACTCAGGTCCCAACATCCGACGTTCACCCACCTCATCCCAACATAATGGAATTTGGCATTTCCTTCCATACAACGCTTCGTAAGGCGGCATGCCTATACTAGCGTGAAAACTATTGTTGTACGAAAATTCCACCAACGGTAGATATTCGTCCCAACTCCCTTTGAAATCCATAACGCAAGATCTTAACATATCTTCTAGCATTTGAATTGTCCTCTCACTCTGACCATCCATCCGAGGATGATACGCTGTACTCAATCTTAACTACGTTCCCATTTGCTCTTGCAAACTCCTCCAAAAGTTCGATGTGAATCGTGGATCACGATCTGACACAATCGAAATAGGTACTCCATGCTTGGAAATAATTTCCTTGACATACAGCTTAGCTAACTGATCCAAGTTATACTTGACTCCTATTGGTACAAAATGAGCCGATTTTGTCAGTCAATCCACTATCACCCAAATAGCATCGTATCCTTTTCTAGTTGTCGGAAGTCCTACCACAAAGTCCATTGTAATGTGCTCCAACTTCCACTCTAGAATTTCTAACGGTTGCAACAACCCGCTAGGTCGTTGGTGTTGAACCTTAACTTTTTGACAAGTTAAGCACCTACTAACGTATTCTGCTATCTCCCTCTTCATGTTTGGCCACCAAAAGTTCTGACGAAGGTCTTGATACATCTTCGTACTACCGAGATGTATCGAGTACCTCGAACTATGAGCCTCTATCATTAATTCCTCCTTTAATTCAGGATCATTCGGAACCCAAATTCTTCTTTCAAAATAAAGTAATCCCTCCTTATCGAGGTTATACTTAGTCTTCTCATCATCTTCTACCATCCTCTTCATCTGCTTGCATTCCTCGTTGCTCGATTGTACTCCCCTAACCCGCTCCACTATGGTCATTTGGGTTTCCATGGAAAATAACATTTCCACCGCCTCCTCCGATAACTTAACTTCTAATTCCATGCTTGCCATCGCTGTTATCAACTCATTCTGAGTTGTTAACATTGAGAGTTTCTCTCTACCCTTCTTACTTAGCGCATCGGCTACTACATTTGTTTTCCCAAGATGATATAAAATATCACAGTCATAATCTTTTATTAACTCAAACCACCTTCTCTGTCTCATGTTCAACTCCTTCTGTGTGAAGATATATTTCAGACTTTTATGGTCCGTGTATATCTCACACTTCTCACCATATAGATAATGCCTCCATATCTTCAAGGCAAAAACTACAACTGCCAATTCCAAATCATGAGTAGGATAGACCTTTTCATAATCCTTCAATTGACGTGATGCATACGCAATGACTTTTCCATGCTGCATGAGCACGCAACCCAGTCCTTTATGAGTTGCATCGCTATACACTACAAATTCCCTGTATCGTCTGGTAAGGACAATACAGGTGCCTCACTTAATCTCTTTTTCAACTCCTGAAAATTGTTTTCACATTTTTCAGTCCACACATACTTCACCGACTTTCTTGTAAGATTTGTCAACAGATAGCTATTTTAGAAAAGTTGGGAATGAACCTTCTATAGTATCCTGCTAACCCCAGAAAACATCGAACCTCAGTTTGCGTTTTCGGTTGCTCTCATTCATTAACTGCTTCTACTTTTGCCGGATCTACGGAAATGCCATCCTTATCAATAACATGTCCTAGAAACTGCACTTGCTCAAGCCAAAATTCACACTTCGTGAATTTCGCATACAACTTCTCCTTCCTTAGTGTTTCCAACACTATTCTTAAATGTTCTGCATAATCTTCTGGCATCTTTGAATAGACTAGAATATCATCAATGAACACTACGACAAACTTGTCAAAATATTATTTGAACACCATGTTCATCATATCCATAAATGTGGCTGGCGCATTACTCAACCCAAACGACATTACCAGAAACTCGTAATGACCATAACAAGTTTTGAACGCCGTCTTAGGTACATCCTCCTTCCTCACCTTTAACTGATGATACCATGTGCGCAAATCTACCTTAGAAAAATACTTTGCCCCTTTTAACTGATCAAATAGATCATCGATCATGGGTAATGGGTATTTATTCTTAATCATTAACTTGTTCAACTCTCGATAGTAGATACAAAGTCTTAACGACCCATCCTTCTTCTTTACAAACAACACCGGTGCTCCCCAAGGAGACACACTCGGTTGAATGTACTTCTTATCTAATAGTTCTTGTAATTGAACCATTAACTCCTTCATCTCAACTGGCGCCACCCGATATGGTGCCCTTGAAACTGGTGTCGTTCCCGGTAACAGAACAATTACAAACTCAACTTCCCTGTCCGGTGGAATACCCGGTAACTCCTCCGGAAATACATTCGCGAACTCCTGCACTATAGGTATCTGGTCCAAGGATGTTCCCACTCTTTGGGTATCCACAACATGGCACAGATAACCTTCACACCCTTTTCTCAACATCTTCCTAGCTTGTGTCATCGACAGACAACAAGAGCGTCTCGGTGAGTTACTACCGAAGAACACTACCTTGGTTTTCTTAGAAAGCCGAAGGTTTACACTTTTCCTATGGCAATCTATAATTGCCTTATGGTTAACCAACCAATCCCTACCAAGAATTACATCGAATTCTTTTAACCTTATTGGTACCAAATCTACCGATAACTTATTCCCTCTAATTTCTACGCAACAATCCTTATGAATATGTTTAATGGGGATTATCTCTTCGTTCGCTACCTTAACGTCTAAAGGTATTGGTAACTGCTCAGGGATTAAACCTAATCGCTTAGCAAATTCACATGCTATAAAAGAACAAGTAGCACCCGAGTCAAATAGCACATAAGCATTTATCTTATTAACCGGAATGATACCTACTACCACATCCGTTAATGCAACCGCATCTTGGAAAGTCATATTAAATGTACGAGCTGAGGGTCTACCCACCGATGGTGTTGGTCCAGTAATGGCTAATTTACAACTACCATAACTCTTATTCCCCTCTAAACCTTTCTTCTGGCAATTTCTTGCCATGTGGTCCATTGACCCACAGACAAAACATCCCTGGTTCTTCTTAGGGTTAGGACAGTTGGGTGACAAATGCCCCTCCTGTCCACAGTTGTAGCATACTGCTTTCCGCTTTAAACAGACTCCAATACGAGGCTTTCCGCATGTCTTACATGCTTCCGTCCTCCGTTTGGGATCTCCCTGCTTTACCCCGGTATTCCCAGGGTTAAAACTCTTTCTCTTTGGCAAGCTGCCACTTTCGCTGGCAACTTCGGCCTTACTACATCCCTCTAACTTGCTCTTGATCTTTCGTTCTTTGTGGTACTGAGACAATGCCTCACCACCACCTTCAGCAATTATCGCCTTTTCCAGAATGGTCCCGTATGAAGCACTCTAAAAAACCGATATCCTACTATAGAGCCAGGGTTTTAAACCCTGCTCAAACCTGCGTGCCTTTCTCTCCTCTATATCCACCTGGTGTAGAACAAACCTCACCAATTCGTTAAACTTGGCGGCATACTGGGGAACTGTCATATCCCCCTGCTTAAGTTCTAGGAACATAATTTCCATCCTACCTTGCATGCTAGTAGGGAAATAGTTCTCGAAGAAAACCTTCTTAAACTATTCCCACGTAACAGCCTCTGTCCTAGCCCCACCCTAGTGAGCCTTCCACCAGTAGTTGGCTTCCCCCTTCATCATGTAAGTCGCAAAAGAAGTCTTTTGCGCCTCACCTATGTTTGTTATCACAAACACCTTTTCAATCTCTCTAACCCATGTCTGGGCTTCTAGTGGGTCCGTCGTTCCTCAAAACTCGGGAGGACCCACACTTTTAAAGTCCTTAAAGGTAGTTGTTCTTGGTACCCCAGGAGCTACAGGAATCCCACCCCCACTTGGTTAAATGCAGCCTTTAATAAATTAACGAACTCTTGAATAGGGTTATTAGGATCCCCCTGATTCTCATTATGAGACTCGGCCTCTTGGTTACGTTTTCTCCTTCTCGGCGGCATAATTATGATTAAATAAATAAAGCTTCGTTATTATCTATTTAACTACTCGGTTATCATTCTCAATCAATAACAACCATTCATACCACAACAAGCACATTTAATAAAAAAACTTCATTATATAAATATGCTTTCATAATTAAAACTATTTACATCATGCTCCCTTAGCCAAAAGCTATTACATACTATCCCGCGATTGCCTTCTACAAAAATTGGGATTTACAAAAAGACTACCCTTAAATTATACAAAAGAGGGTTTTACGTCACTACTACATACAAAAAGATCTAATGATCTATTAACACTGTCGAACGACATTCTCATATTTCTGATTTGCCATAATCGACACTATATCTCGACTTATGGTATGCCGAGTCTGTCCTGACTCAATAGAATAACAAGCAATTTTTAGCTTGAAATCCTCATGAGCGCATTCATGGATGTATGACATCCTAGCTATCTTCTGGTCTTTCTGAACCAGTTTCTTTTGTAGCTCAATGACCTCATCCTTATAGTCACAAGCCTTATCAGTCATAAGCACTTTCTTGTCGTGCTCTGACTCAAAGTTTGCCTCTGCAGATTCTTTCGCCTCATATAAGGTAGTTATCTCCTCATTCTGTGTCTCTACTACTGTGCACAGTTGCACATTCCTATCCAACACGGCTAGATACAATGCTCTCATTGCATCTGGAGGTGTCGGCTCCTAAGTAGGCACCACCGTATTAACCGATGTCGCCTCCATCTCCTGCTCCACGTCTAGCATCTCGTTAAGGTATGATGTTAACCCCATGGTCTCCTCAGAGTATTCCTCCTCAGAGATGTACTCCTCAATGTCTGAGTCATCTAGTACAACTATCA
Source organism: Panax ginseng (assembly GCA_020205605.1). NCBI lineage: Eukaryota > Viridiplantae > Streptophyta > Magnoliopsida > Apiales > Araliaceae > Panax > Panax ginseng. The sequence continues at coordinate 75,025,895 of CM035137.1, forward strand.
GTACCTCCGCCACTTGCATTGGTACTATCTCAACTTGATTCACTGAATCCTCACTTATCATATCCACGTTTCTAAACATCAAGCTATCGGTTGACATCTACAAACACATAACACGTTGATTAGTACATAATACACAATAGTATAAGCACAAATCACATTTAATATCTTTAAGATTAATTTTCCATCTTTTAATCCTTTTGATACTGAGTTATCTCAATACCTTATTAATTCAATGGACTTGAATTTCATTCTTCGGACTTTACCTTCCTTAGGAGGTTATTAGCCTAAGGTTTTCCCCCCTTAAGTTTTATAACCTAAGGCTTTGATACCAACCTGTGACGCCCCCAAATTCGGGTATCTTCCAACCCGACATATGGTGCTCCACTGTACTAACTTCCATACGATCATTCCATTGAAATACAACAAAATGAATGTAATTACTATCTTCTTATTTCAATCAAAGTATAATCCTTCCCAGGTTCATAAACTGGTTACATCGTTCATTGTTCATAATGTATAATACATACAAACTTACTAAACTATTACACAATCCCTAAGCATCCTTCTTAGCTTTGCCCTTATCTCTCTTGGCATTCACAGTACGTTCATCCTTAACTGCAGTTATATAATTCACGCAAGAAGTGAGCATGACAGCTCAGCAAGTTTAATCAAGGATAACAGTAATACCACATTCGTGAATTATATAACAATTCCGACATAACTGAATAATAGTTATGAAGTATTATGAAACAATAATACTTTAACAGTTCATAACATCAATTTCCAAAGTATAGAATAGATTAGGAATTCTGAACCGGTCGATAGACCATGAATAGTAACTTTCAGTTTTCATACTTGAAAAGGAGTCCACAACACTAAGGCCGTTCATCCGCATAACCTACGAGCACTTCTAGGTGATCAGCCTATAGTACTCTATGTTGATCAACACTCATTCATTAAACGTATTTACGTTTAATATTTTTAGCAAACTCGCATTCCCATCGAAATATCGATGAAAAATACTTTTGTTTGTTCATAGACAAACCTTACCTTCACGTCCGTACCAATTACTTGGCATTGGATAGCGTTAACATTTCTATATAGAATGATATGAATAATAATCAATCTATATATTACGAATAGTCTAGTCGAGTTAAAATCTGGCATCGACCCTTTCTTTAAAACAAGTCTCGCAATTCAGTTCACCGAATCACATAAAACTTGGCTAACTTGAAAGGTAGACAAGCGTTAAGAAAACTTGCCTTTCAGCGTCTTCAAATAACTTACTCGACTGACCACAGCCTTTACAAAATCTACATGATATATTCACATAGCACACTGTAATTAGCTAACAAATAAATGTTCACATTGTTTACCAACTTCTTTCTCTTCTAAGTCCTACTTAACTTAATAACTTTATTAAAGTCAACATGACTTATTACCCTTGGTCCCGTTTATTACTCAACTGACATTATTAACCGGAATCGAACATCGTTGATAAAGTACCAACTTTGTTCATCGTTCTTAACTTGTTAACATGCATTCAATTCCTAAGTTTTTAACACCATATACCTTAGTATAGGTAGTATAGGAATAGCTTTAATACACTTATGAAGTGTACAAACATTACCCCCTATAGGTCCCCTCGAACAATTGAAGTTCAAAACCTAAGTCAATATCCAAAGCCTAACACTCATGGCAAGTACATGGCTGCCATCCTTAGATTAGATCAGCCATTTCGCCAATAGCTTCGATGTTCTGGCTTTGGCCTCTAAGCACAAGAATAATGAATGAAAGGCGCTTAAGGCACCATTTAGCAAGATTAACTTTACTTATGCCGGCACAAGGGCGCGACATTTAACACTACGTGCGCGCCGCATGTGCAGGACCTCGATATCAGAATCTCAATAGTTTTATAAAATTTTGTGAAATTCCCGGGGCCGAAACTTCTTCGTTATAAGCCCGATTTGGTCTATTCAAAAGCCTACATGTCATAAATGACATACTCTACGCATTCATATAAGAATTCAACACTTTCGAATCCAATAACTCAAAATTCACTATTGAGTTCCATTTCTAGACGTAGGTAAACGATAATGAGCGTTCAATGCTCATTTTCTTCGTTTTAAGTCAGAATCCGACAATTCTCGAACCCACAACTCTTAATTACCCTATCTCTCGTGTTGACATTGAAAAACAACATTTTCAAGTCTCACGTCAACTTTCGACCTCCATCCGGAATTTTAACGTTTTCGACGTTTAACGTCGAATTACGTAAAATTCGCTATAACTTCGTTACTAACGTTCTCTAAGCCAAATCTCATGGAATACTCCATGGATTTCATATCTACATCTTAATCAAGCAAGATGCATATATAACGTATTGATGGAGTTCAATCATTTAAAGCAATCGATCTCAACAAACAATATTTTCATGGTTTGAAACTATATTAAACCTTATGATTCTTATAATCTCATGACTTGTAGAGATTGAATCTATGGTAAGTCATCTTTAATCCACTATACAAGACATATACCACCCATTATGATCCTCCAAGATAAAAGAAAAAATCAAAAGAGATGGAATGAGAAGTAAGGAATATTACCTTAAAAACTCTTAGTGTTCTTGATAAACTTCTAATGAAAAAGCTTCAAAGTAGAAGAATGATTTAAGTCTAGATCTTTTCTCTCTCAAATATATTGGTTGAGCAATTGAAAAACTCTTAAATGGCCCAACCTAGCTTCTTATTTATAGGAAAATAGAATGGAGGGCAATTTGGACAACTACCATCACCTCCTTACTATTCAACACTTTGTCACCAAGTAAAATACTTGGTGACCAAGTGATTTGCTTGACTTGCACACCAAGTGGCCGGCCCACCACCCCATGGGTCATCCCCATGGGTTGCCCCATGGGTTTTATCCATTCGGTGACCCACCGGTTTGATTCACGGTTCGGTTTTCATGAATTGGACTTAACTAACTTAACAATGGGCCTTGACTTGGGCTTAACCCATCAATCTCTTTGGGCTTGGTCATTCAATTGATTGGGCTAATTCTAATCCAACACAATTGAATTAGTCATTAAGTCTTAACTTAATTCTATAATACGAATCGTATCCCATACGTACAATTCACGTATCCTCTCTGTATACTACTCGCACAGTAATCGTATTGTACTTCGTATTTACTCAATGTATTATACAAAGATACTAAATTGTATAATAAATGTATAATACTCGCATTAACCCTAACGTCATTCCTTCTACGCATATTATTTCCTTCTTGGAAATCAATATACTTAACCATTAGGTTTTAAGTCCGTAAGCGAAAACTGCATTTGCAATAAATGAAATATATCAGATATTCCATCCAATCTCAATATTCTATCATCACGCGTTTCTCAGAATTTCAAAATAATTCCCCGAACAAAAATGGATGAATAGTATTTTTACGGAAATTTCTCGGAAAACAATTATTTTCGTCTTGGAAATTCCAAACAAATAATTCTAGCATGAAGCCAGAATACTAATCACGTTAGCACATTCTAGGTCATAGAACGACCTTCACATAGTTTACTCACATAATAATCAATTAAATTCATTTAATTCACATAATCAAATAAAAATTTAATTGTCATAAAAATCCGATTTTTCTCGGGCGTTACATTTTATCACAATTAAATAAATTATCCCATAACAATTTTCATCAAATATTTATTTAATACCATAAATATTCATTTTATTCCATAAAGTTTCTAACTAAAATATTTAATGTACTTAATAAATATTTTACTCGCATTATATTAACATTTACATTTTCATGCAATATATTAGCTTCTCACTTTATTAAATCAATTATACTTGTATTAATTCACTATTTTAATTAAGTGAATTATTCACACTATTTATGAAACTTAACTCATAATAATTTACATTGCCCACAAGGCATAACAATTAAAATTATATTATCTCATAATATAATTTCACGTAATTAAATTAACTAATATTATTTAATTTCTTTAATAGTTTAATTAACTATTTAATCTCATTTTCCCCAACATATGAATATATAATTCTCTTCACACCAAATCACATAATTCAAAATATATACACCTCATAATAAGAATTTTAATTATTAAATTTTTATTTTAATAACTTATGAAAATTTGGGTTGTCACATCCTTCTCTCCTTATAAGGAGTCCGTCCTCGGAATCAAAGAAACCTCCCTTACTCGGTTTTCACCAAATCTCTTTTCAAAATTTATCATTGAATATCTTCAACACATTACCTTAATATAGGTTTTATATTTCCTACTACATTCAGTTCTTCAACAAATTCTAGGTTTTATATCATAACTTTCTCTTGAACTCAACTATATTTTGAGTATTATATATTATTTAACCCATTCATTTCCTTTTCTAAGGATCGTTATTATAAACACTCGAGATATTACATTCACCCCTTCTTCTAAGAATTTCGTCCTCGAAATTTTATTTATTACTCTTCATTCATTCAATCTATCAAAATAGATTTTATGTTATTACTTTATTCATTCATTGGGTTCTGTGATAGCCCCAAATCCAGGTCCTAAATCACCACAGATCTGGTACAATCATTCTATAACTATTGCGGAAGATATAAACATAAATTATTTATACAATAAACTTTACACATTATTCCCCAAGGTCAAGTAACCTTAATTTATACACAATTCATAACTTGTCTAACATATAACATTATTATCATATAATACTATTACAAATCTAGCTGCACACATTAACTTAAAGCTGGAACTAAAATTAGGGTTTCCAAAACTGATTTCTAGGGTTTCTTATTAGTCATTAAGGTTTTCTAACTGAACGTCGATATTCGACAATAATATTAGGGTTTGACACTAATAAAATTTATCTAGTCTACCCTTAACCCTTAACCATATTCTGTACATATATAATACCATATTCACAGAACATATTCACTTATATACTTAATCCTGAATAATTCACCACAAAAATTTTTAAATCTATAAAATTTCTTTCCAGAAATGTCAAATCCATTCACTTATTTTCTGTCTAGGTTCTAATATTGAACCTTCAATCAATCAATTATGATTTTAAATTTTTTCTAAATTCTAGTTTTGTCACATTCACCCCTTCTTCTAAGAATTTCTTCCCCGAAATTCACCTGACACCTTACACCTTATTGCTTACACCATTCACACATCACCACATGCTACCCGATACACCACTCACAAGAGTAAAAATTTTCAAATTGTGCTGAGGAGTCATATAGACTATTGTCTGTCATTTTCGCAAAGGTTTTATGGAAATTCATCCGCAAACCGTCATAACTTACGGACATAGTGGGTGATTAGCACATTATACCTTCTACTGATCAAGTACTGCTGGTCGGAACCATTTTCCTGTTACTCTTATCCGCCTTGGGTGCATAAAATTTTCTTACTTCAGTCTTATTGCATTCCGCACCAAAACAATTTGGTTCGGGAAATTTATTTCACTAAAAACTTAGAGTTTTCATAAACATTAGTCTAGCTGAATTGAATAGCGTAGACTCATATCAATAAACAATTTCAATCGATTATTTAGGTATAGCCAAACCCCGTTGGCAAATTAAAATTTTGAAAATATTTTTTGAAAATGACGTCATGATGTCGTACTGTATTAACAGTCCATTTGAGGATGTCGTCGTTGTATGACTTTGTCATAACACATCATACAATAGTGGAACAATGATTTTTTGGATCAAATTCACACTAAGTATTCTTGTATTTATAACTCTATCAACTTTTTATCATCTTTGCACCAGGTTACATGGTACATGAGTGATAAATAAAAATATATTTTGATATTTCAAATCATTTGCGTCTAGCCAAAATAAGTAGCATAGACTATACTTTAAACCGTTCCAAAAATCTTACGAATATATATATATATATATATATATATATATATATATATTTTAAAAGCACATAATGCGTATTTAGCTTGATGTCAAAATTTCAAAGTCTAGCAAAGCTAGGAGTTTTGGAAAACCTATGTCTCCACTAATAATCATTTGCTTAAACAGTCTATCTATTCCTATTATCCTCAATTCTTTATTCACACATGACTATTCCCAGTTTGTCAAACCACACTTATGAGTTCAGGAACTTTCCACAATCATATGAGTTTAAGAACTTATCCTAGTCAGACTTTTTGCGTCCATTCGCTGAGGGGTTCATAAACATTTCATATAATTATGAGTCACGAACATACCATAAGTATGAGTTTTAAGAACTCGTACTTAACCTTATATTCTCTACCTATAACCTACCTATCTGTTATACACATGAGATATGAATCACCGTCTCAACATGCATATAGAAAATAGCGCGACACAGACATTTCAATGATTATCAGTTCCAGAAACTAAGTGATTTTTACACCAAGTAAAATTCAACTCCCATACGAAGAATCATACAACTTAGCTGCTAACATGAGTCCTCAATTGAAATCCCCACCTAATCTTAACTCCCTTCTCAATACGAATTTCATTCAACTCGTATTCATAATCCTCTCCTGAATCTGTACCAATTCATAGTACAACTTTCATACAACATTCTTATCGTAAACTTTTTAATCATTAGATTGATTCTTTTCCATGCTATCACCTTATCAAATCACGGGGTGATCTCATCGTATATATTATGATTCATTTCTATACTATGATCGTTTTGTTTTACGATCTGCTATCCTTGTACTTTTAGTCTTTTTGACTCAATCTATTCATCACTACTGTTCAACTTTATTATCAAAGTTAGGGAACTCTGTATCTTTACAACTCGTCGAGATTCATCTTTGAATCATACCGACCAACTAACTCTATGTGAGTTAGATCTTATCCTAATCACTGCAGTTATTAGTGTCACGTATTCCTACCTAAGGTTCATAACCAACATGTAAGACACCGAATTTTATGAAATAAAAATATTTAATTTTTATAATTATTATTCTATTTAGTAAATGGTTAAATTGATAAACGTTAAAGTTAAGGGTGATATGTGAAATTTTTTGAAAGTAATCAAGTTGTCATAAAGTACCCGATGGTAAAAGTACAGTAATACGCGTGGTTGCATAGTAGCACACGATATTGATTATTGATGCTTACGTGAGAAATCACTCAGTTATACTCAATTATTGCTACAATAATTGATGCATCATATCTCTCATATTATTGATTCAATTATTGTCATAGTATCATCTGTATAATATGTTATATTATTAAATTAATAATTGAGACGACAAAGTTATTCATATTATTATTTGCAATATTGACAATGTCTAGAAGTTCTGTCAAGGAGAGGTTAGATAATCTAATTGTGCGCCAATAGGGAGAAATCCTTATCGGAAAGCCCCCTCTTTCCGGGAACAATCTGGTTTGTTAAATATTGTGAGTTATAATATTAATGATGAATAAGTTCGTGTTGATTAAAGATGAAATTGATAGTTCCATTGTGTTGGGATTATTGGTGTTAGTGGAAACTTACATTTATTTCGATAATAATTGATGTCTGGAGGTTATATTGACCAATCGGGTAATTAATCGGATAAATGAGCAATTAATTGCTATTGATTCACATTATTATAACTATATGTTCACATGTGTGTACTATTGATTCACATTCATTTACTATTAGGGGAGTTGGTGTAAGTTTGATAATACTTGCATGACTAAGTTAAAAATGGAGGTATAGATGAAGGTACTATACTATAATTAATTTTTTCACATGTTTAGAACTATTGAGTCACATGATTTACTATTGATTCACATGATATACTATTAGGGGAGGTGGTGCAAGTTTGAATATACTTGCAGGACTAAATTAAAAATGAAAGAAAAGTTGGAGGTATTGTACTGTAATATTTCGAGCCTCAAAACGTGTAATTATCGAAACTATATTTTCCTATAAATAGAAGCTCATTCTTCCTTCATTTCTCACCAATTCACTAAAGCTTTAAAGAAATTATTATAAAGAGAAAGTATAGAGAGAAAGTATGGAGAGAAAGAAGAAGAGAATTCTACTACCTCACTATTCTAATATCTAGTCTTATTTTGAGGTAAGGGGTATTATTTCTTTCGTATTCATGAAGAGAGCTATTGTTATTCCATTCCTTATTATCTATTGGAATAACCTGTATACGCGGACTACCGTATACATGGTGAAATTCTTCTGTTATTCCATTCTTTATTATTATGTTGGAACAACCTATCTATGCGAAGTACCGCATACATGGTGAAATTCTTCTATTATTCTATTCTTTATTATTCTGTCTGAATATCCTGTCTGTGCGTTTATGCATGACCTGGTTCCATTATTTATTATTCTGTTGGAATATCCCGTCTGTGCATTTATACATAACCTGACTCCATTATTTATTATTCTGTTGGAATAACCTGTCTGTGCGGTCTATTGCATGCCTAGTGAATTTTTCTATTATTCCATTCCTTATTATTCTGTTGGAATAACCTATTTATGTGGATTACCACATGTATGGTGAATGATCCTTCGTATTCATTCCTTATTAAATTGTGGAAATGATCTGTCTACGTGGATTACCGCATAGCAGGTGAAAATCTATTTGCAGTTTCGTAATTTTCCTGACCTTCAAAAATTCTGGAAAAATTTGAATGATAATTTAATGAGTTCCCTATATTATGTCCAAAGATGGCGATTTTTGGATGTATAGATTAAGAGTTATGGATTTTATGGGAAAAGACTATTTTAAAAGTACACCCTTATAACTCCTTGTGGTTAACTCCAAATTTGGTGAAATTTTTATTGGGAGTACATGTATACAACAGAAGTATACCCTGTAAATTTCGGAATTTTTGGACAAAAGGACAATTTATGATAAATGTCTAAATATTCGGCAGTTTTGGCCATATGAAAAATAGTAAATAAATTTTAAAAATTCTGAGAAAAATGTATGTTTAATATGGGACTATATTCTGCTAAATCCCAGAAAAGAAATATTTTGGGACTGATTTGATATTTTTCATGAAAATGAACTAGTTATGAGTAAATGAATTAAAAACGTTATGTGAAGTAACAAATTGGAAAATAGGATTTTATGGCTTGGAAATACTATATAGGGTATATGCAGATTTTTGATGAGGGATTTGATCATTGGTGATGAAATCTTATGAGCATGGCATTTTTGAATGATTAAATGCATTATTTGGTAAAGTATAAACAATTAAAATAAATTATTTATAAGTTTAGGAAGTGATTAAAATATTGTTATAATATTAATAATATTAGATTATGAGTTTATTAAGTGATTGATAATATTTGGATAAATTTAAAGTCTTTGATATTTATCCTTGATTTCGTTTGATAAATTATTATATCATTGTCATCATCCTCATGCTTATATTGTGATGAAAGTCATCTTTGGCTTACGTGCATAGATGGACTGTTGATTATTGATTTTATAGTTGTATATCATGGGCTTACGAGCAAAGATGGACAGGTGTATGACATGATCATAACCACTGGTGATACTAATGAATATCCTTGGCCCGTAGTGCATGGATAATTCGATGATGTGATTGGCAGGATTATGACCATTAGTTAACAGTTGAATGTATTTGGCCGTAGTGCACTGACAGACAATTGATTGGTATGATCATGACCATTGGTTTTATAGTTAAATATCTCTGGCCCATAGTGCAAAGGTAGACAACTGATTGGTATGATCATTGTTATTACATTTGAATATCTTTAGCCTTTGGGGTAAGGATATTGAGTAACCGTTCTATGAAGCCTTCGTGGCAAGGAGGAACTGTTGATTTACATGATTATAAATATGAATTATGGATTTAACTATAATCCTTGGTGGTTTAGGTGAAGACAGGTGATGATAGTTCTTTTTGTCTTGGTATAACAAAGAACTGTTGTTGAGTATTACATAAATGAAATATTAACGATGGACTTCTAATCTAGAAGAGATAGTAGACATTATGTTCTACTTGACTCTTCTAATGGATTGCTTATTCCGCTGCAGTTAAACTTGATGTTTATTATATTTTATTAGTTTAACACTGTTGAAGGCTAATGATAATTTATTCTGCATTATCTTAGTTATAATATTTCTTACTAGGCTAGTTGAGCTCACCCTTTTCTTTCATTGTTCTCTTCAGGAAATGAGAATATAGCTGGGACGAGTCGGAAAATGGAGTGATGGTCCAGGATAAGTAGCTTTAGTAGTCCTTTCTATTCTGTTAAATAGTGTGATAATAATTGTAATGAGGACTCCATTGAGAGTGGATACTGTCTAGAAGGCAATATTCTTGTTTAAACTTTTAGCTATGTTTGTCGTATTATACACGACAGTTGTATAATTAAGTTTGTATTTGATTTATATACCATGTATTTGATGACTCAAGATGGGTGATGTATACCTGTTTTGGGGGCGTCACACAACAGCTTTGATACCAACTGTGACAGCCCCAAATTCGGGTCCTAAATCACCACGGATCAGGTACAATCATTCTATAACTATTGCGGAAGATATAAACATAAATTGTTTATACAATAAACTTTACACATTATTCCCCAAGATCGAGTAACCTTAACTTATACACCATTCATAACTTGTCTAACATATAACATTATTATCATACAATACTATTACAAATCTAGTTGCACACATTAACTTAAAGCTGGAACTGTCTTTAACCTTTCCTAGGAATATATGTAAGATCACGATATAACAAGGGTGAGCATATGTTTTCCTAGCAAGTATAAGTTTATTTAAGGATATATCATGATTGAAAGAATTTGAATAATAAGCTAGCTATAATTCTTCAATATAGTTGAGAATTAGCATGACCAAACTTGCATAGCTGAAGAACATTTAACATGAACATATAAATTATATCTGGACTGAATGGTAATGAAGGTGATCAGCCTTTCCTACCTGATTAATACATGCAATATGTACAGAGTACAATTTAACAATTCTTAGACATGGCAATCAGCAAAGATTAACCATAAGTATATTTGAATGAAATAACTAGAGATCGAGTTAAGGAAAACTTGTCTGTTCGGTCGATTACTGTTACGCAATTTATTAAGATTTGTCTAAAGACCTAATATATAAATAATATCGATATACAAATTAGAATAATATCACCACAATATAATACTATTATATATATATATATATATATATATATAAATAGAATAACCTAAACACATAACACATAACCCTATCAGTCTACAACACACATAAGACTTAGTATCGGTCAAAACTATTTCATTAAATTTGGGCAAGCAAAATTCTAACATCCAAGGCGATTACAGTCGAACGAAACTCGAGTCTAAAATCACTAAGACTCGGTCTAAACTGGTCCACAAATATCTTAGATAATTTATTATGAGTCAAAATATTTTTCATAGGCTCGTAATACTTTTCAAGTAATTATTACCATTTATCATAATTTTTCAATCATTTATATAATTATTTATATAATATAAATACCACATCATTCTCTTATCATTAATATTTATTTAATATTAAATATTAATGAAAATAAAAACATAATATTATAATATATTCATAATATATCAAAGTATTTTAATACCTTAAAATCATATAAATATGATTTTTAAGCGATTAAATCCATTATTAGATAATTGATATTAATATTAAAATATTAATATTTTCATGTAAACATATCAAAAGTTATATTTTATAACTTAAAATATTTTATAACACTTATTCTTTTTATATGATTTTTAAATCATTAATTCTATTTTTCTATAATTTATTTAATATATTTATTAAATAAAATAATTACCATTAATATTAATTAATTAGTGAAATTCATCACATAATATTAAAAAGTTATTGAAAATAACTTAAAATATTTTCTAACACCATAATATATTTTAAATGATTTTTCAAAATAAAAATCATTTTAAATAATTATTTAATATTACAATTAAATAAATTAAATACTATTTATATTCAAAAATATTAAATATTTATGAAAAATACTCTAAATAATTAAAACTAATTTTGGATGTTAATATTATTTTTAGGAATTTATTATGTATTTTTAATAATTAAAAACTATTTTTTTCTATTAATAATTCATTTTCTAAAATTAAGTGTCGCTATAGGGGCTTTAGGCGACAAAACCGTCGTTGAAAGTGTTCTTCAGCAAACCCAGAAATGCATGGTCAGTTAGCAAGGTGCCTTCTTTGACCGGTTGTAATTCTTTGATCCATAAGTTTCTGGGTTGTTAATTATTTTAATGTTATAGTACTGATGTAGTAATACAACCCTAATCAAAGTTCATGTCCAAAACATATAATCACAGAGAGATCTAAGCCATCAAATAACTTGTCAGACGTGTTCTTGAGTTTTTGGGTTTGCTGAAGAACACTTTCAGCGACGGTTTTGTCGCCTAAAGCCCATATAATATTACACAATAATTTTAAAATGAATTATTAATAGAAAAAAAATAGTTTTTAATTATTAAAAATACATAATAAATTCCTAAAAATTATTTTAAAGTTCGAAAATTAGTTTTTAATTATTTAGAGTATATTTCATAAATATTTAATATTTTTGGAATATAAATGGTATTTAATTTATTTAATTATAATATTAAATAATTATTTAAAATGATTTTTATATTTGAAAAATCATTTAAAAATATATTATGGTGTTAGAAAATATTTTAAGTTATTTTCAATAACTATTAATATTATGTGATGAATTTCACTAATTAATTAATCTTAATGGTAATTAATTTATGTAATAAATATATTAAATAAACTATGGAAAAATAGAATTAACGATTTAAAAATCATATAAAAATGGTATAAGTGTTATAAAAATATTTTAAGTTATAAAATATAACTTTTGATATTTTGCCATGAAAATATTAATATTTTAATATTAATATCAATTATCTGATAATGGATTTAATCGCTTAAAAATTATATAAATATAATTTTAAGGTATTAAAATACTTTGATATATTATGAATATATTATAATATTATGTTATGATTTTTATTAATATTTAATATTAAATAAATATTAATGATAAGAGAATGATGTGGTATTTATATTATATAAATACGATATAAATGATGAAAAAATTATGATAAATGGTAATAATTAATTGAAAATTATTACGAGCCTATGAAAAATATTTTGACTGATAATAAATTATCTAAGATATACGTGGACCAGTTTAGACCGAGTCTTAGTGATTTTAGACTTGAGATTCGTTCGACTAGACCGTCGGGATGTTAGAATTTTATCGGGCTCAAGTCAGACTGAAATAGTTTGACCTGATATTAAGTCTTAAGTGTGTTGTAGACTGATAGAGTTATGTATTATGTGTTTAGGGTATTCTATGTATTTATATATATATATATATATAATAGTATTATATTGCGATGATATTTTTCTAATTTGTATATTGATATTATGAAATTTAAGTAGGTACACTTAGAGGGGGGGGGGGGGGGTTGAATAAGTGTAGGCACAAACTATGTCCAACTTTTTTGATTAATAAAAATTCATTTGAATGCAGCAAGCTGGATTATAAAATCAGGATTTTGATTCAATCGATTTACTAAATATAAAGAATGCAGGCAGCTGGATAGATAGCAGAATGTTAATGAACAGAATGTAGTCACATAAACACCAGGATTTTTACGTGGTTCAACTACTACCCTCTAGAATAGTAGCCTAGTCCACGTCCAATACCAACTAGTATTGGAGACTCACTTTTATTAACTTCTTCCAATTACAATACAAGTTCTAGCAATTCGAACACCTTTGTTCCCTGTGCACCTATGCACTCTTAAGCACCTATGCTTCCCTTAAACTTGACTGTAATAAGTTACCAATTCAAAATAGGATTACATGTAATATTGATTGAGATAGGAAAAAATAAAATACACACTAGAGGTCTAATGATCAAGCAATATATTACTCACCAACTCAAGGCTCTAGTATGGAATGAAATGATATATAAGAATAATATTACCAGAATATATTCTATATGTTCTTCGTAGCTGCAACTCTGTTCTTAATGTAATCAATGTCTCTCTCAGTGAAAAATAATTTCGTAGCTTGTATGCTATAACTTGTTGTGTATGTTTTTTGTGTATGAATGTATTAAAGAGCTCAGTTTATATAGATCACTTCCAGAATATTACCGTTGCAAAGGTTTGCTGCTGTGATATGCTAATTGAAATGCTTTGCACAAATCTTGTCGTTCTATATTGATCATGACATTCTCAGCTTGATTTTAATCACAGATATTCTATTTTCTGAGATATCACGCCATCAGTATTTAAGGCATAATTTATTTCCATTGCATGGGAGAAAGGCTTGATGCAGATTTCTTACAGTCCCAATTACACAGTCGACAGTTATTATCTTATATGTCCAAACACATGTGCTGTCATGTTTCCATATATCTTAACAAGCATTGGTCCGTTAGAATTATCGAATTAAGTTGCTCAAATCGTGAGACGAGATTATGACACATGATTCCTGCTATGAATGTGCAACATATGGTAATATATGCAATCAACTAGTTACCTTAATTAATTTCCTAGAATTAAGACCCTTGATTTATGACGCAATCTATGCAGCATGATTTATGATTTGTGCTTACGTGAATCAAGGAGATGACAATGGATAGATTTATGGTATTGACTATAATCGATCATTTACTTCAGATCTACCATATATGTATTGAATATTCAAGGTTTGATTTCATGTGTCATGCTAAGTAACACCGGTCATGCATATTTGAACTAGTGAGTTTAGCAGGTAGCTCACGTATGAGAGTGCAAGTATGATTGTAATGCACATGTCCTAGAGCCTTATTTTGGAAAGTAATAATCGCTAAGATCTTACATATATTCCTAGGACTCAAATTTGCTTTACATTGGCATCTTGACGTTTGAGCCTTCCTCTTTGAGATGTCATTACTTTCCTGAAATGGTATATAATAGAATTAGTGAAATAATATGGTCATCATCAAAACATAGAGTGTGACATAAGTCAACATATTATTTATATATTAGGTCGTCATACAAAGCTTAATAAATTGGGTAACAGTAATCGACTGAACATGCAAGTTTTCCTTAACTCGATCTTGAGTTGTTTAATTCAAATATACTTATGTTAATCATTGTTGATTGCCATGTCTAAGAATTATTAAATGGTACTTTGTACATATTGCATGTATTAATCAGGTATGAAAGGCTGATCATGCAACGCCCCGGAAAATTGAACCGTTGTAAATACTTTTAATAATGAATAAAATAATATTATTTATTATTATTACGTGTGGATATGATGAATGTCGTTCTATAACCTAGAAATGTTAGAACATCGTAGTATTTTGATTACGTGAATGAATTAAAGTGTTTGAATTTCTAAGACGAAAATAAAACTTTCCAAGAAATTTTTCGAAAAACACTATTCGTAGATTTCTACTTGGGAATTATTTTTGAACTTCCGAGAAATACGTAACGTTATAATATCAAGGTGATATTGATTATGTAATAATAATCTAAGTATGGAAAACGTAATATTTTGCATGTGGACCTAATTTGGGAATGTTAGGTTTATTAAGCGTTAAAGGAAGAAAGTTGTGATCGTATAATGTGTATTCATTATATGAAGGTAATGAATGTAAGTATAATACGACGTATTGTACTATTATGTATGAAGAATGAGATAACGTATATTACGAATTAATATACGAGCTAGCATACGAGGATTATACATGGGGTATAAATGTTAAGCTGTTAAATCTAAGGTAATGGACTTGTAGGATTATTAGCCTAATAAGAGAAGTCCAATAGAAGGTGACAATCAAGCCCCAAGTGTTGGATAGATCATGAGTCCAAACTATGGTAGCATAAGCCCAATAAGGAAGTAGCTAGATTTAATTAACAAGCCCAATGAGAAGCCATGATCCATGGGGCAATCCAAGTGTAAAATGGGTAAACTTGATGGGCAAACATTATGTGTGATGACTAAGTATAAGAAGTGGTTAGCAAGTAGACTTGGAGGTTAAGTTATGAATAGTAAGGAGGTGTAAAGTGAGGAGGTTATTAAGGAGGTGGAATAAGGAGGTGGGATGGTATTATTGACCACTTTATCCTAGCTTTGAGTGGTCTATAAATACCAAGCTTCATTTCATTTTGTTGCTTGTTCAAATTTCATCCAACACTTTCCTCTCAAAGATAAGCAACTTATTTGGTAGAGAGAATAAGCCACTTAAGACTTATAAGCCACTTCAACTTTTGCTAGATTTTCCAAAGTGAATTGAAGTCATAGTCTTCAAGGGTAAGACTCATATCTTTTATCGACATCTCTTCTATGATAGGATTGATAGAGAAGGGAGATTGTTTGTTAAGAACATGTAATAAGTTATTAATGAATGAACTTAAGCTAAATAAGTTGAATAAGCAACTTGAACTTTAATAAGTTGATAGAATTATGAAAAACTTATCATATGTTGTCATATGATATTAGTATGTTGAATATAGTATGAGAACATTGATTGATGGACTTAAGTTCATAGTAAGTCATAAGCATGTGGAATTGTAGTTCATAAGTTAAATAAGTCATTGACTTATGAGAATAAGTCAAAACCTACTTTGATTATATGTTGGTGTAATAAGTAACTTGTAATGATCATATGTTGGTTAAAATCCATTTAGAATCATTAAGAATGTAGTTTTGTTGGAATTCACACGATTGGACGATAATCGTCGAATTCGTGAAATTCTCGAAATGGAAGTCGTATTTTGTGTTTGAAGTCAGAAACGTTGGTTTTTGATGGAGACAAGTCATATTTAGCATTATATAGTTGCGGACTCGAAAATGACCGAATTTCGACTTAGAACGAAGAAACGAGCGTTGAACGTTCACGGACGTTTATCGTTTTCGTTAAAAATGGACTAATAGGTGAAATTTTAGCAAACGAAGTCAAATAGATTAAATTCTTGCATGAACGCATAGAGTACGTAATTTGTGAACCGTAGGCTATTGAAAGATCCAATTCGGACTTATAACGAAGAAGTTATGAGTCCGGGAGTTTCGTAAAATTTTCAAAAAAATGGCAATCTATCTGAGGCATAGAGTTAGCCATACCAAACCAAGGCAAATGAGTGGAAATATAATACCGTAATGTTGTCTCGAAAGACAATGCTAACTCACGCCACAGCGCGAGATGAAGAACTAATTATGGCACTCATACGCCATGTCCTAAGCCGACATCGCTTACTCAGTTTCAAGCACGTCATGAGATGAAGAAAAACAATGGGTGGCATAAATACCAATCCTAGGAATTTGTCAAGAAGAATGATTACTTGTATAACATGAATAGTAAACCAATGAGTGCTTAATTGGGGATCTTAATAAGGTATTATAAGGTACTTGTAAACCTTATGAATGATGATTAAGAGTTAATAATCTATTAAAAGTGAACGTAATGTGAATGACGTAATGAAAAGCTGAAACCCATAATAACAGATCTAAGTCAGGATTTAGATTGAGATGAAGGGTAAGATATAACATTATAAATACTTGATTATATATGACCTAATGTGGTACGTTATATGATCATGTATTGTAGAAACTTAGAGACCTAAAGTGTACTTGCGATAATCAGTAAGCAGACATTGAAGGCAAGTATTCTAACCCTTGTTCTAGTTTAGTGTTGAGAAGCTTTGTAATTCATGTATTCTTTCGCATGAAGTTTTAATGATGAAGTCTAAAGCCAATTCTTTCGGTTAGACTTGTATTATGAATCTATCAAGCATGATTAATGTTTACCAAGTTATATTGATATAGTTTTTAATTGAAGACGGAGTATGCTAAAATGTTTTTGTCGTTTAACGAAAGGCACGTGAGGTTGCCACAACTTAAACGTATACACGTTTAATGAATATAGTGTTGATCAACATAGAGTACTATGGGCTGATCACCCAGAAGTGCTCGTAAGCTATGTCGGACTTACAGACTTAGTGTCGGGTTGTCCTTTTCAAAAGAAATTATAAACTGCTCACAGTCTTGAGCCTTAGTTGATATTCTACTGAATATTGTTGTTGGAAAACGTTTTGAATGAAAAGAAGAGCTATTTTGAATTATCGATAGTACTTCGTAACTATTGTTCAATTACTGAAGATATATGAGTTCTATGTTTCAAGCATGTTGTTTATTAGAATTATAGTACTTGCTGAGCTAGTCATTCTCACTCTTGCTTGAACCATATGAACACAGCTAAGATCGAACGGATCGAAGGCTCAGGCAAGGATAAAGGCAAGGCGAAGACGAACCCTTAGAGTTCTGATGTAATAGTATAGGTGAACGATTGTAATATATTTGATATTATGACAAGAACAAATGTATGGGTTATAAAGAACCTGGGGAAATGTAATATTATTTTTAATATATAGAAGACATATTCGTTCTTTTGAGACTTATGAATTGAATGTATGTGTGAATGGTAGTACCGTGTAGCACCATCTGTCGGGTTGGAAGATACCCGGATTTGGGGGCGTCACATATCACCTTCATTACCATTCGGTCCAAATATAATTGATATGTTCATGTTAAATGTTCTTCAGCTATGCAAGTTTGTTAATGCTAATTCTCAACTATATTGAAGAATTATAGCCAGCTTATTATTCAAATTCTTTCAATCATGATATATCCTTAAATAAACTTATACTTGATAGGCAAACATATGCTCACCCTTGCTATATCATGATAAACATTGCAGATTAAGACGAATGCGTCGGATACAAGGAAAGGTTAAAGACAGTTCCAACTTTAAGTTAATGTGTGCAGCTATATTTATAATAGTATTGTATGATAATAATGTTATATGTTAGACAAGTTATGAACGGTGTATAAGTTAAGGTTACTTGACCTTGGGGAATAGTGTGTAAAGTTTATTGTATAAACAATTTATGTTTATATCTTCCACAGTAGTTATAGAATGATTGTACCAGATCTGTGGTGATTTAGGACTCGAATTTGGGGTTGTCACAGGTTCTATAATCACTTTCTTTCCACGAAGATCTTTCTACAATTATTAAACTTTTTTATTAAAAGTTTTACATTATTCTTTGATAACTCATCTCCTTCTCATTTCAAAATTTCTTTTCTCATTCATTCAATATATTCATCATTTAGTGTCGCATTCTATGACTTACTTCTTTCTAAGGAATACTCTCCTTTTCGGTTCTATCTTGCAGAATAACAAGAATCTTCCACAATTGTTCAATAATTGGGAAGTAGTATGAATAACTCAGGAATTTAAAAGATTCCAAATTATGTTGAGGGGTTACAAGACCTTGAACTATGTCCACGGTTATAAGTACTCTTTCAACTTAAACCTTAACAGTCATTAGACTATAGGGACTCCCACACTTGGGTGTTAAGCCCTTCGTACGATGTATTATGCACAAACATCTAAACGCATCGCGTAAAAATAATTCCCCCATAATAGGGTTGTTCTTCTCAGTTTTTAGAGATGTAACTGAGGGTCACAAGACCACAAACTATATCCATGGTTACAAGTAATCTTTCAACTTTAACCTTAACAGTAATACTGTAGGGACTCCTCGTACTTAGGATGATCAGCCCTTCGTACCATGTATTGTGCACAAACAACTAAACACCTCCACGTAATTCCCTATAAAAGGGTTGTTCATCTCAGCTTTTCAACATCTGAATCCACACCAAAACAATTTGGTTTGACATAACTTCTCAAGAAACGCTTGAATTTCATGAACATCTTTTAATATTCATTTAGCTGAATCAAATAGAATAGACTTCTATAACAATTCGGACATCAATCAAAATATACATATATATATATATATATTCTCATATCTTAAAGAAATCTCAAAAATCTTTTTATGGCATCATGATTATGACGTTGTCATACTACATCTCACCATAGTGGGCTAACGATCATATGATCACATCCAACACCAGGTTCCATTGCATTGATGACTCCATCATTTATCATATCACCTGATACATATATTTAAAATATATTTTGAAAATTTAAAAATCATTTTTTTATCTAGTCAAAACAAACAAATAACATATATACGAATAATAAAGACCTTTGTTTTAAAAATTCTTTGGTTCACTAGTATGATCCAACATTTTTTCAAAAATAAAAAGTACAACCATCGGCACGAAGTCAATAAATCTCGAAAGTCTAGCATAGCTAGTAGATTTAGAATATCTAATTTTCTCCATCAATTTCAATCTTTACTCCATTTCCTCATTACTAACTAATTCTTTTTATTTCTAGCACCACCAATACTCTTATAGTAAATATTCTTGTATTTCAACTTACAATGTTCCTATACCCCCAGTATAGTTCATCAAACTTACTACACATTGGAAGTTCAGGAACTTGCCACAATAATATGAGTTTAAGAACTTATCTTAGTCAAACCATAGGCGTCCATTCGTTGAGGGGTTTAAAACAAACCATCTTATTATGAGTCATGAACTTACCATATGCATTAGTTTTAAGAATCGTACCTAATCCTAATAATATCTGACTAATCTTAATAGTTTCTAACTATCAAATATACACATGAGAAAAGAATCACCTTTTCTCCGTATATACATTTATAGCGCGACACCAACATTCCAATGATTATTAATGTGATAAACCAAGTACATGCACAAAATCCTCGCCCATACAAAGGTTTGTACAACTCAGCCATCACATGAGTCCTCAATTGAAATCCCACCTAACTCTATCTTGCTTATAACTTCTTCTTTGTTCGATAGGAATTTTTTGTACCTCATCACTTATAACTCCTCGCGAGTTTACCTCATACTATTTCATAGTACATTATCTTCATAGCATCAAGCTATATTTATTCAAACATTACAGACCATCTTTCTTTTATAACTTAAATAGATCACATCGTGATCTTATTCTATAATCATCTCCCTTAAAATTCTTTTCTTAACTCATGATAGTTTTGTTTTACGATCCTCTTTCTTTCCTTTTTCATCATTTACAATTTCATTTATGCTTTTAATCTTACATGCTTTGTCTATTCATCATTCTTTGTTATCTTGGCTATTGGAGTTAAGTAACTCCCATTTCTTATCTTTATATCACTTCAAGATTCTTCTTTAAATTTTCTTGTTTATATAACAATTCTTACTTTAAGAATTTCCAACTTCATTTACATTGCTCAACATTTCATTAGAGATCCACATTTTCATCATACGTATCCATGTTATACACTTGGTACACATCGAGTCTCTAATAGTTTTAATATAGTACGCTGAGTGGTTTCCCACAAACAACAAACAAACTAGGTTCCGAGTTGCTAGTTTTTATATACCTTCGCTATATGAAGGAATCGTTTAGCCCAGATACCATACATCAACTATTAAAGAGTACAATTGTACCATACTTAAATATAACTTTTTATTCTTAACTTCATTATCATTCTCTTTTTATAGACTTTGTCTATTTATTATCACCTTACATCCTTATTATTGGAGTTGGCAAACCAAACATTCATATTCCTTATAACTCTGTGAGATTCTTCTTTGAATCCTCTCACGCATGCTTTAATCCCTTCTTTATAAATTTCTTAAATTACTTCTTATTATTCAAACTCTATATGAGCTTATTCTTTCATTATCTTCACCTATCTTCTCTAAGGTTATAGCCTAAGGTACTCTTACCTAAGGTTTCTAACCTATCAGCTTTGATACCAACTGTAACGACCCCAAAATTCATACAATTTAATTCTCGACTTCGGTCGTTAAAAATACATTCAACCTCTAATTTTACATCATTAAACGATAATACAGCCATTGAAATTTACGGAATAATTAAAATTTTCTATTACAATTAAAATTTTCTATTACAAACTATTCTCGTTCCCAAAACTTTCAACCTTTACATCTAAATATCTCAGAATCATGTAATACTACAAGAGTTTACATCGCAAAACGATATTACAATTCAACATTAATACATTATTCAAAACCTTAAACATGGTTCAAATAATAATAACTCAGCCAAAGTATATAAATCTTCAAGTATCACATCTGATTCATATATTTCAAGTAGCACATAACTTTACCTTAAATCTTTAACTTGCAAAAGTGGTTATTTGCAAGGTTGAGCTCGACAGCCCAACAAAATCTAACAATTTTCATGCATCACATATCACATAATAACATGCTCGATATACATCTCATAAACATTAGACTAATGTGACACCCCCAAATCCGGGTTACCTGACCCATGAGTTTGGTGTTCACGATCCACAATATAATAATCATCTAACTACCCATTCATTGATGAATAGAATATTACACCACATTAACTTATAAAGTTAATACATTAGTCCCAAGTTCTTTAACCTTAACATTACAAACATGCCCTTTAGATATACAAAAAGGGTTCACAAATACAACATAATAATAATGTTATTCATAATTAATTTATAACTATGCCTTTTCCCTTATCCTTCACAGCACCTCTGTCCACTTCGTCCCTAGCTTAAAAGTTTTATTTAGCAAGGGTGAGAAACAAATTTGCTCCGCAAGTTAAGACATACAAAGAATGTATAAGAATCAGAACAATAGACTATCTATTTTGATAGAATGAAACCAAAGTTAAGGGAACTTGGAAATAGCTGAACAAATCTCCAATTTATAACAATCTATGCAACACAATAATTTGATAATGAAAGTGTACAACGCTTTCAAAGTTTGTACGATATTCGAATAAATAATCAAGAATCAATTCTATGCAATAACAAAGTGAAAAGTTTTCCAGATTTATGCTGAGTGATCACACATGATCTAGAACTTCTCTTCTCGGGTAGATATCAAAGATTTACTTTGATATATACGCAGGTGTATCAGATAACCATAAAGATTAAATCATACCCATCTGCAAGTATAACAAGTGATCAGCTGTATTATACCATGTATTATGCATAATACTTAAACATAGCGCGTGATAGTCGAATTTACGACCAATAAAATGTTCCCTTTGTATAAAAGGTTGTTCTTCTCAGTCTCGAAATCAAAATTTGATTTAACAACGAAATATTATGATTTCAAAATTTAATCACTTCTCTTCTTTTCTCTTCTCAAACCTATCAAGTTTTCTTTTTTGATCTAGTCGAAACAATTGACATCGATCTATCAATAATAATTGAATTCTTTTCTCTTCTTTTCTCGAACCTATGAAGTTCTAACAAATGTTCGTCTAGCCAGAATAATTAGCTAAGACATTTCTCAACATGATTTGACAATAAACAGGAATTATCTGTACTGCCAATATTAATTTCTATGAATGTAGATATCCAACAATAGTTATTCTCCGTGTATATTTTAGAATAAGTAATTCAATTTGAATTATTAAACATGCACTAACTGCGAATAATCAACAATAAATTCTTGGACGTGGTCTAATCAATAATAATTAACCACCATAATATTTGAACAAATATAACTCAAGGTTGAGTTAGAAAACTTGCCTTCCGCGTTGATTACTGCTACACAATATACGTATCTGCTTTCACAAGACCTATATTCACAATATTGGTCTTACAATTAGCACAATATGTCACAACACATAGCACTGTAATTTATAGTCAATCTTTCTCCTAGGCACATTAACACATAGTCATATTAGTGTTTATAACCTGTATAAACACTTCTCAATTCTAACTAGTTCGGTCTAGTTGGACTTCGGTCTATTCTCGGTGTACTGGTCACCCTATCCGACAATTAACACTTATATTGTTAACTAAACTCAGTCTCTAAGCTTCAATATTAGTTTAGATAAGTCAAATATCATTTGTAATATTTTTCGGAAGCTTTTAATACTTTTCTAACAATTATTATAATATATAATATTTTTTAAAACATTGAATTATTTTTAAAGGATTTAAATATCAAATAAATTCATCATCATTAATATTTAAATATTAAAATATTAATGACATACTTGTCAAAATATTAAAGTTATTTATAATAACTTAAAATATTTTACATCACCAATATTCTACTTAAATAATTTTTAAATTAAATTAAATCATCACAATTAATATTGAAATTTTAATGAAATTATCATCAAAATATTAAAAGTCATTAATTATAACTTAAAATATTTTTAAATCATTTTTCTCATTATTAAATGATTTTTAAAATTAATAAAAGCATTTTACCATCATTTATTTAATTTAATAATTAAATAAACCTAATATAATTAATATTAATTTATTAATTAGAATTCTCCAAAAATATTGAAAATTATATTTTATAATTCCAAATATTTTCTAACACTTTATTCTCATTTAAAATAATTTTTAAATCAATAAAACCATTTTTAACTCATTTATTTAATATAATAATAATATAATAATTAAATAAATCTATCAACATTAATATTAAATTATTAATGAAAATTCTCTAAAAATATTAAAAGTTACACTTTATAACTCAAAATATTTTTAAACACTTTATTCTTATTTAAAATGATTTTTATAATATTAAAATTATTTTTCTCTAATTTATTTAATACACTAACTAAATAAATTAAATATCATTAATTTTCAAATAAATATAAATATTAATAAAAAATAGCCCAAATAATCAAAAGTTAATTTTCATAATTTGAAATAATTTTTAAAATTATTTTTGGTAATTTTTATAATTTATTTTCTATTTTTAATCATTTTCCGAAAAATTCAGAAAATAAAATAAATAAAATCGTCGCTATAGCCCTTTAGCGACACTTTTCTGTTGCCTTTGGTGTTCTTGGCTCAAGAACACTAACAAAGTCAGTGTTCAAGGGGCAAGGTTTGACCACTTGTAATTCTCTGTTCTTGAATGTTATGGGCTTGCTTATGCATCCATTCTATAGTAGGTATGTAATACTACCAATAACAACCAACATCTTGGTCCAACAACAACTCAGATGCAAGATATGAGCTTTAAAAGTTCTTGTCAGATGGTTTCTGGGTTTTCCAGAAACCCAGGCAGTTCAACTACCTACTTTCTCGCTCAATTATGCATGAGTTACGCTTTGATTTATATGATCTAAAGGTTCCAATCTATACTCCTTATGTCAAGGAACAAATATATAACAACACATCGATCGGCTAACAATAACACAACCACAAGTTATAATCCGGTTGAAGTCATCACAAAAAGATTGTTCAACCGATTTCTGGAAATTCTAGAAACCGCAACACGTAACCGAGTGGCTTGATTTGACCATCCATAAAATCCCACATGTTTGTTATTTAAGAGATCTAAAAGTATAGATCTCAAGCCCTAATATTAGACTACATATCTTGGTTATCATAGCATTAACATAACACTTAAACACCGATGGATCAAGGCGTTAAAAAACTTGTCGACATTAGCTTTTACACTTTCTCAGGTTACCCGTAAAGTGATCGGTCATCTTTCGGTCAACCTTCTTTGACCATGAATAATATGAAATCTGGACATGTAATGGTTGTGATTTCATTTCAAGATTATAGTCCTTATGTCGACAATGGATCCAAAACATAAAACAAGAAAAATCATGATCGACCAAGAATCTATAGACAATCGACATTTGCTTGTCGATTGCATTTTCTAGGTTCATGCGCTTTTGAAAAACTTCAATTTAAAGCCTTTTGATGCAATGGATCCATGATGGATCATCATTGATCATCTAAAAACATCATTTAACATGTATTAAAACACATAAACACAAATTTATCTTAAGCATACAAGATCAAATAAAATTAGGGTTTTACCTTCTAGCTTCCAATATTTGATTCTAGCCTTCACCCACTGATCTTGATGATCTAAGGGCTTATCTTGGGACTGATACACTCAATGTTTTCGCGGTTCTTGGTGAGAGAGAGAGTAGGTGAGAGCTAGAGAGCATATGTTTTATGTATTTGACCTTTCTCTCCCTAAAATCACTTATAACTTAGATTCAATGTTTACAAGCAATGCTAGGTGGCATGTTAGGTTGGATTTGGTAAAGATTCACAGCACATGGCCTTATCCAACATTGGTGAGTCATGAAATTCTAGAATTTTCTTAACTTAAGTTTTAAGTTAAGGGGTATTTTGGTCTTTTCACCCCTAAAGGGGTATTTTCGTAATTTCCCTCACAAATTTAAGGGTATTCTAGTCATTTAACTTCATTCTCCTTAACCCTCACTATTAGGGTTTGGTAAATCCAATTAGGATTTCCTAATTAGGGTTTAGGGTTCTCGAAAATGAAATTAGGATTTCCCAGCTTTTGTTTAGGGTTTCCAACTGTTCATTAGGGTTTTTAAACTTGAGTTTAGGGTTTCTAACCTCTTATTAGGGTTTATAAATTTTAAACTTTATCTGATCAATCATTTATCAAAATTCTATACAGTACAAGCACGTACTCAACGATATAGTTATAATAACTATATTTTCTATCGAATCCCTTATCCGTACTTAGGGTTATGGTTTCTATTATTAGTTAAGCACTACTCTACTCTTATTTTCTCAGTCAATACAAAACTTGACTCATTCTCTAAACTCGTATCACAAATACACAGCACAATATTAACATCAATATTAATATTTTTTTAAAAAATATTCGTAAAATTCGGATTACTCAAAATCCCGGGTTATCACATTCGCCCCTTAAAAGGATTCCGTCCTCGGAATCACCGCTTTCTTATTCTCTACAACCTTTTAAAGTTGTATCATCAATTCATTTTTACCAACACAATATTAATTTGTGTTTCAAATTCTAACTTGTGACTTGGATCTTATAAAAGAAAACAAATCACAGTAGTATCTAACTTGTATTTCTTGCGTAACCTAATTTCTAAGTTAAATCGTTACCTTTCGCCTCTTCGTGGGCAGCTGCTACATTTGGAACTGTCATGCTAAAAGTGAATAATGTTGGTCTTCTCTGCTGAGCTGATTCTTTAATCGCCATGGTTTTGTTACCGGGTCCCTTGTTAGCAATCCACTTCTTCCTATTCCTTTTTGGACAATTCCGGACCAGATGATCCGTCGATCCACACGCAATTAAAAGTAATATGCATACAAGCCAATCATGTATGATGATAAAGCAATAACTTTGTAATCAATATTATTTATTTATTAATAAAAGAATTATTTATTAAAGGCATTTATTATCTACATGGTGTTGTTTTAATAAAATGTGATAAACCCATAGTTTTAAGCAATGCTTTTAGAATCATGATGAGATCATGCTAATGAGATCAAAATTCTTAGATAGCTTAAAACTAAAATGTTCCCAATCAATGGATTACTAAAAAGGGGATTAGTGAATCCGGATAGATTGGTACGTAGGGTAATTGCTCATTGGATGAGGATGATTGATCTCGTGATCATTTGTGTGGAGACATTAAAGCAAGTATGTAGGTGCTTATTAGAGAATAAGTTCACTTAACGTGATTCACTAAGGAATACTTAATGGAGTTTTACTTCCCTGCCAATAGGAATTCCTGTAGTGATAGTAGTACAAATGATCCTTAGACTTGAGATCATCATAGTATCTTATATATAATGAATTACACTTTGACTTATTCCTTAAGACTCTTAGAGAATATCAAACGGTATGCTTGAGTGTAATAATTTTATATGAAGATAATGAATGATCAATAAAGAATCTACCACTTCTAGTAAAAGAAGAGAAATGTTCTATGTGATTCGATAAATGACAACCCAGGAATCCTTGGCCAAGGTGGAATAAAATTAGAAAGTAGTTTCTAATTTGCATTCATTAGGAGTTGTGCATTTAGGAATCGAAATACGTATAATTAAATAAAATAAGACTTGACAGTAATTCCATATCTTATATTTAATTGGAACATTGTATGGTGGAAGGATTGAATTATACGGTAACTATTAACTCAAAGGTTCTTTTTATGATTAATTTTGAAATCTATATTATCTGGAAAGTCGTTAATCGCTAGGGAGGCTTATCCCTATTGTAGAATAAATATTATTTATTTAAACAAATTAATCATTTAATTTATTTATTTAAATAAGATTAGAATTGTTCTAATTGATTTATTCACAACCGATTTAATATAGAGAACCTAAAAGGTCACACCATAAAAGGAAGAATAATTATTTTAGAAGTTAATGGCATAATCGTAATAATATGTTAAGTATATTTAATTTAATCTATGGTGATAGAATAAATTAAATAGCTTAATATTTATTATTTAATATTTTAGAAATATTAAATATAAATTAATAAGAGGAGTCTTATTAATATTATTACAATTATTATTATTTTAATTTCTAAAAGAGTTTAGAAATTAATTTAATATAAGTACTCTCATTTATTCCTGATAAGATTAGGAGGAAAAATTAGTTAAAGGAGTTTAATTAATTATCCCTAATAGGATTAGGCAGCCCATTTAATTAAAAGAGTTTAATTAAATAAATAATACCTTATTTTAATTGGGTTACCTGATATCTTTATAAGAGGAGTCTTATATCAGATATCAAAAAATATACGTAATTCCAATAGTTGGAGAGTACGCCTCCTTTTTCTATAAAGATAGGAAAAACTAGGGTTTGAGCCAATACATGAAGAGAAATGTACCACTTCTAAAAATTAATAAGAGAATAAATTAAATAGCTTAATATTTATTATTTAATATTTTTGAAATATTAAATATAAATTAATAAGAGGAGTCTTATTAATATTATTACAATTATTATTATTTTAATTTCTAAAAGAGTTTAGGAATTAATTTAATATAAGTACTCTCATTTATTCCTGATAGGATTAGGAGGAAAAATTAGTTAAAGGAGTTTAATTAATTATCCCTAATAGGATTAGGGAGCCCATTTAATTAAATAAATAATACCTTATTTTAATAGGGTTACCTGATATCTTTATAAGAGGAGTCTTATATCAAATATCAAAAAATATACGTAATTCCAATAGTTGGAGAGTACGCCCCCTTTTTCTATAAAGATAGGAAAAACTAGGGTTTGAGCCAATACACCCTTCTTCTTGAAAATTCTTCTTCCTTGGTGGATCACCTCTAGAGGCCATACACTTGGGTGGATTACATTGATCAAAGGAAGGAATCTACCCGGAGATTCAAGGAGATCTCGGAGAAGTAGGAGGTGAACTCGTACCTAAGAAAGCTCGTTTCTACAAGGGTATGATTTCATAACTTCTTATTCTTCGTTTAATTAATAATATGCGTAAAGGATGATCCGGGCAATTGGTTTGTGAAAAATTTTAAAATATGATTTTATTACGCTTCCGCTATTTTTGCAATTTGATTGTTGCTTTGATTTTCATAAAACCTTACAAAAACAAACTTGTATCTTCTTCGGATTAGGACAATCGGGAGACATGTGTCCCTCATGGCCACAGTTGAAACAGACTCCTTTTTTCTTCAAACAACCTCCTTGATGACAGTTCCCGCAACCTACACACATCGCACCTTTCTTCCTAATCTTTTCTGGATTATTTTCTGAATTAACATTATCATCCATCTTACATTTATTAAAATCCCTACCTCCATTACCCCACATAATATTATTTCCTCCAGCCTCCTTTCTTTATTCTTGACTATTCTTTAATACAGCTTCAATTTCTCCCTCAGTGATAATGGCTTTTTCTAATAAAGTTGAAAATGAAATTTGCAGCACATCTAACTTCTCGAGTACCAACGATTTAAATCTGTTCCTAAAACATCGTGCTTTAAGCTCCTCAGTGTCCACTCGATGTGGATCAAATTTTGCTAACTTGACAAAATATTCTGCCATTGAAATATTCTTCTGCTTCAGATTCAAAAATTGATTTTCCATATTTCTCTTTAGACCTCCCTTCCTTGGCGGCATTATCTGATAAAAATCTTACATTAATTCTCTTTCTCTACACAGATTCTTATTAATAACATAATAAGAAATAAAAATTTCTCATATAATCGCATATTTATTCAAATAACACACAGTAAATCTAGCACTTAACACACATATATAGCACTATCCCTTTTTAAATAATATCAGGATTAACAACACAACTTTAAACAAAAGTTGTAATTCTCTGACTTTAAATAAAAAGTCATAATTTTCCATTCACACATAACTATTCCCAGTTCATCAAACTTACCACACATAGGGTTCAGGAACTTGCCACAATTATATGAGTTTATGAACTTATCCTAGTCAGACCTTTGACGTCCATTCGCTAAGGGGTTCAAAACATCTCATATAATTATGAGTCATGAACTTACCATAAGTATGAGTTTTAAGAACTAACAAATTAATATTAATCTTATATTTATATAGAAAATAAAGATTTCATTCATACCAACGTATATATTTATATATGCTTATACATCATTCTCGGTAGTACAACACTTCATATCATAACCTTCTACCAAAAGATATTATCACTTATATCTAAGTTGACTACCGACCACTCCCTTCACCAGTCTTCTTGATGGGACACTTGTTGAATCTGTGACCCTTCTCCCACATGCAAAACACTTTCTCATATTCGGCTTAGGACAATGTTGAGAAATATGTCATCCCTACTTACAATTAAAGCACACGTTCTTCCACATCATGCATTCTCTCACGTGAGTCGTCCCACACTTGCTATAAACTTGCTTCTTCTTTGGGTTTGAATTTTCAGAGTTATCACTGTCGTGATCCCTATTTCTCTTATTCTTGCTCTTCTGCTTGACTGTTCCCTTAGATGATCCACCACCTTCAGTCGTCATCTTATCCACCTACGCCTTCAACTCATTCCTTTAGATATACAAAAAGGGTTCACAAATACAACATAATAATAATGTTATTCATAATTAATTTATAACTATGCCTTTTCCCTTATCCTTCACAGCACCTCCGTCCACTTCGTCCCTAGCTGAAAAGTTTTATTTAGCAAGGGTGAGAAACAAATTTGCCCCGCAAGTTAAGACATACAAAGAATGTATAAGAATCAGAACAATAGACTATCTATTTTGATAGAATGAAACCAAAGTTCAGGGAACTTGGAAATAGCTGAACAAATCTCCAATTTATAACAATCTATGCAACACCATAATTTGATAATGAAAGTGTACAACGCTTTCAAAGTTTGTACGATATTCGAATGAATAATCAAGAATAAATTCTATGCAATAACAAAGTGAAAAGCTTTCCAGATTTATGCTGAGTGATCACACATGATCTAGAACTTCTCTTCTCGGGTAGATATCAAAGATTTACTTTGATATATACGCAGGTGTATCAGATAACCATAAAGATTAAATCATACCCATCTGCAAGTATAACAAGTGATCAGCTGTATTATACCATGTATTATGCATAATACTTAAACATAGCGCGCAATAGTCGAATTTACGACCAATAAAATGTTCCCTTTGTATAAAAGGCTGTTCTTCTCAGTCTCAAAATCAAATTTTGATTTAACAACGAAATATTATGATTTCAAAATCTAATCACTTCTCTTCTCTTCCCTTCTCAAACCTATCAAGTTTTCTTTTTTGATCTAGCCAAAACAATTGACATCGATCTATCAATAATAATTGAATTCTTTTCTCTTCTCTTCTAGAACCTATGAAGTTCTAACAAATGTTTGTCTAGCCAGAATAATTAGCTAAGACATTTCTCAACATGATTTGACAATAAACAGGAATTATCTATACTGCCAATATTAATTTCTACGGATGTAGATATCCAACAATAGTTATTCTCCGTGTATATTTCAGAATAAGTAATTCAATTTGAATTATTCAACATGCACTAACTGCGAATAATCAACAATAAATTCTTGGGCGTGGTCTAATCAATAATAATTAACCACCATTATATTTGAACAAATATAACTCAAGGTTGAGTTAGGAAACTTGCCTTCCGCGTTGATTACTGCTACACAATATATGTATCTGCTTTCACAAGACCTATATTCACAATATTGGTCTTACAATTAGCACAATATGTCACAACACATAGCACTGTAATTTATAGTCAATCTTTCTCATAGGCACATTAACACATAGTCATATTAGTGTTTATAACCTGTATAAACACTTCTCAATTCTAACTAGATCGGTCTAGTTGGACTTCGGTATATTCTTGGTGTACTGGTCACCCTATCCGACAATTAACACTTATATTGTCAACTAAACTCGGTCTTTAAGCTTCAATATTATTTTAGATAAGTCAAATATCATTTATAATATTTTTCGGAAGCTTTTAATACGTTTCTAACAATTATTATAATTTATAATATTTTTTAAAACATTAAAATCATTTTTAAAGGATTTAAATATCAAATAAATTCATCATCATTAATATTTAAATATTAAAATATTAATGACATACTTGTCAAAATATTAAAGTTATTTATAATAACTTAAAATATTTTTAAATCACCAATATTCTACTTAAATAATTTTAAATTAAATTAAATCATTTTTAAATCATCACAATTAATATTGAAATTTTAATGAAATTATCATCAAAATATTAAAAGTCATTAATTATAACTTCAAATATTTTTAAATCATTTTTCTCATTATTAAATGATTTTTAAAATTAATAAAACCATTTTACCATCAATTATTTAATTTAATAATTAAATAAATCTAATATAATTAATATTAATTTATTAATTAGAATTCTCCAAAAATATTGAAAATTATATTTTATAATTCCAAATATTTTCTAACACTTTATTCTCATTTAAAATGATTTTTAAATCAATAAACCATTTTTAACTCATTTATTTAAATATAATAATTAAATAAATCTATCAACATTAATATTAAATTATTAATAAAAATTCTCTAAAAATATTAAAAGTTAAACTTTATAACTCAAAATTTTTTAAACACTTTATTCTTATTTAAAATGATTTTTATAATATTAAAATTATTTTTTCTCTAATTTATTTAATACACTAACTAAATAAATTAAATATCATTAATTTTCAAATAAATATAAATATTAATAAAAAATAGCCCAAATAATTAAAAGTTAATTTTCATAATATGAAATAATTTTTAAAATCATTTTTGGAAATTTTTATAATTTATTTTCTATTTTTAATCATTTTCTGAAAAATTCAGAAAATAAAATAAATAAAATCGTCGCTATAGCCCTTTAGCGACACTTTTCTGTTGCCTTTGGTGTTCTTGGCTCAAAACACTGACAAAGTCAGTGTTCAAGGGGCAAGGTTTGACCACCTGTAATTCTCTGTTCTTGAATGTTATGGGCTTGCTTATGCATCCATTCTATAGTAGGTATGTGATACTACCAATAACAACCAACATCTTGGTCCAACAACAACTCAGATGCAAGATATGAGCTTTAAAAGTTCTTGTCAGATGGTTTCTGGGTTTTCCAGAAACCCAGGCAGTTCAACTACCTACTTTCTCGCTCGATTATCTATGAGTTCTGCTCATGATTTATATGATCTAAAGGTTCCAATCTGTACTCCTTATGTCAAGGAACAAATATATAACAACACATCAGTATAACAATAACACAACCACAAGTTATAATCCGATCAAAGTCTGTCAGAAAGATTGTTCAACCGGTTTCTGGAAATTCCAAAAACTGCAAAATGTGACCGAGTGGCTTGGTTTGACCATCCATAATATCCCATATGTTTGTTATTTAAGAGATCTAAAGGTATAGATATCAAGTCCACATATCCGACTACACACTGGTTATCATAGCATTAACATAACACTTAAACACTGACAGATCAAGGCATTACAAAAACTTGTCAGACCAAGTTTTACACTTTCTGGGTTACCCAGAAAGTGACTGGTCATGCTCGGTCAACCTTCTTTGACCATGAATAATATGAAATCTGGACATGTAATGGTTGTGATTTCATTTCAAGATTATAGTCCTTATGTCAGACAACAGATCCAAAACATAAAACAAGAAAAATCATGATCAGCCAAGAATCTATAGACACTGACATTTGCTTGTCAGTGCATTTTCTAGGGTTCATGCAGTTTTTGAAAAACTTTAATTTAAAGCCTTTTGATGCAATGGATCCATGATGGATCATCATTGATCATCTAAAAACATCATTTAACATGTATTAAAACACATAAACACAAATTTATCTTAAGCATACAAGATCAAATAAAATTAGGGTTTTACCTTCTAGCTTCCAATATTTGATTCTAGCCTTCACCCACTGATCTTGATGATCTAAGGGCTTATCTTGGGACTGATACACTCAATGTTTTCGCGGTTCTTGGTGAGAGAGAGAGTAGGTGAGAGCTAGAGAGCATATGTTTTATGTATTTGACCTTTCTCCCTAAAATCACTTATAACTTAGATTCAATGTTTATACAAGCAATGCTAGGTGGCATGTTAGGTTGGATTTGGTAAAGATTCACAAAGACATGGCCTTATCCAACATTGGTGAGTCATGAAATTCTAGAATTTTCTTAACTTAAGTTTTAAGTTAAGGGTATTTTGTCTTTTTCACCCCTAAAGGGGTATTTTCGTAATTTCCTCACAAATTTAAGGGTATTCTAGTCATTTAACTTCATTCTCCTTAACCCTCACTATTAGGGTTTGGTAAATCCAATTAGGATTTCCTAATTAGGGTTTAGGGTTCTCGAAAATGAAATTAGGATTTCCCAGCTTTTGTTTAGGGTTTCCAACTGTTCATTAGGGTTTTTAAACTTGAGTTTAGGGTTTCTAACCTCTTATTAGGGTTTATAAATTTTAAACTTTATCTGATCAATCATTTATCAAAATTCTATACAGTACAAGCACGTACTCAACGATATAGTTATAATAATTGTATATTCTATTGAATCCCTTATCCGAACTTAGGGTTATGGTTTCTATTCTTAGTTAAGCACTACTCTACTCTTATTTTCTCAGTCAATACAAAACTTGACTCATTCTCTAAACTCGTATCACAAATACACATCACAATATTAACATCAATATTAATATTTTTTTTAAAAATATTCGTAAAATTCGGATTATTCGAAATCCCGGGTTATCACATTCGCCCCTTAAAAGGATTCCGTCCTCGTAATCACCGCTTTCTTATTCTCTACAACCTTTTAAAGTTGTATCATCAATTCATTTTTACCAACACAATATTAATTTGTGTTTCATATTCTAACTTGTGACTTGGATCTTATAAAAGAAAACAAATCACAGTAGTATCTAACTCGTATTTCTTGCGTAACCTAATTTCTAAGTTAAATCGTTACCTTTACGCTTTAATTGGGCAAATTTCTTACATTTGGAACTGTCATGCTAAAAGTGAATAATGTTGGTCTTCTCTGCTGAGCTGATTCTTTAATCGCCATGGTTTTGTTACCGGGTCCCTTGTTAGCAATCCACTTCTTCCTATTCCTTTTTGGACAATTTCGGACCAAATGGTCCGTCGATCCACACGCAATTAAAAGTAATATGCATACAAGCCAATCATGTATGATGATAAAGCATATACTTTGTAATCAATCTTATTTATTTATTAATAAAAGAATTATTTATTAAAGGCATTTATTATCTACATGGTTCTGTTTTAATAAAATGTGACAAACCCATAGTTTTAAGCAATGCTTTTAGAATCATGATGAGATCATGCTAATGAGATCAAAATTCTTAGATAGCTTAAAACTAAAATGTTCCCAATCAATGTATTACTAAAAAGGGGATTAGTGAATCCGAATAGATTGGTACGTAGGTTAATTGCTCATTGGATGAGGATGATTGATCTCATGATCATTTGTGTGGAGACATTAAAGCAAGTATGTAGGTGCTTATTAGAGAATAAGTTCACTTAACGTGATTCACTATGGAATACTTAATGGAGTTTTACTTTCCTGTCAATAGAAATTCCTGTAGTGATAGTAGTACAAATGATCCTTAGACTTGAGATCATCATAGTATCTTATATATAATGAATTACACTTTCACTTATTCCTTAAGACTCTTAGAGTATATCAAAGGGTATGCTTGAGTGTAAAAAGTTATTTATGAAGATAATGAATGATCAATAAAGAATCTACCACTTCTAGTAAAAGAAGAGAAATGTCCTATGTGATTCGATAAATGACAACCCAGGAATCCTTGGCCAAGGTGGAATAAAATTAGAAAGTAGTTTCTAATTTGCATTCATTAGGAGTTGTTCATTTAGGAATCGAAATACGTATAATTAAATAAAATAAGACTTGACAGTAATTCCATGTCTTATATTTAATTGGAACATTGTATAGTGGAAGGATTGAATTATACGGTAACTATTAACTCAAAGATTCTTTTTATGATTAATGTTGAAATCTATATTATCTGGAAAGTCGTTGATCGCTAGGGAGGCTTATCCCTATTGTAGAATAAATATTATTTATTTAAACAAATTAATCATTTAATTTATTTATTTAAATAAGATTAGAATTGTTCTAATTGATTTATTCACAACCGGTTTAATATGGAGAACCTAAAAGGTCACACCATAAAAGGAAGAATAATTATTTAAGAAGTTAATGGCATAATCGTAATAATATGTTAAGTATATTTAATTTAATCTATGGTGATAGAATAAATTAAATAGCTTAATATTTATTATTTAATATTTTAGAAATATTAAATATAAATTCATAAGAGGAGTCTTATTAATATTATTACAATTATTATTATTTTAATTTCTAAAAGAGTTTAGGAATTAATTTAATATAAGTACTCTCATTTATTCCTCGATAGGATTAGGAGGAAAAATTAGTTAAAGGAGTTTAATTAATTATCCCTAATAGGATTTGGGATCCCATTTAATTAAAAGAGTTTAATTAAATAAATAATACCTTATTTTAATAGGGTTACCTGATATCTTTATAAGAGGAGTCTTATATCAGATATCAAAAATATATCGTAATTCCATAGTTTGAGAGACGCCTCCTTTTCTATAAAGATAGGAAAAACTAGGGTTTGAGCTAATACATGAAGAGAAATGTACCACTTCTAAAAATTAATAAGAGAATAAATTAAATAGCTTAATATTTATTATTTAATATTTTAGAAATATTAAATATAAATTAATAAGAGGAGTCTTATTAATATTATTACAATTATTATTATTTTAATTTCTAAAAGAGTTTAGGAATTAATTTAATATAAGTACTCTCATTTATTCTGATAGGATTAGGAGGAAAAATTAGTTAAAGGAGTTTAATTAATTATCCCTAATAGGATTAGGGAGCCCATTTAATTAAATAAATAATACCTTATTTTAATAGGTTTTTGATATCTTTATAAGAGGAGTCTTATATCAAATATCAAAAAATATACGTAATTCCAATAGTTGGAGAGTACGCCCCCTTTTTCTATAAAGATAGGAAAAACTAGGGTTTGAGCCAATACACCCTTCTTCTTGAAAATTCTTCTTCCTTGGTGGATCACCTCTAGAGGCCATACACTTGGGTGGATTACATTGATCAAAGGAAGGAATCTACCCGGAGATTCAAGGAGATCTCGGAGAAGTAGGAGGTGAACTCGTACCTAAGAAAGCTCGTTTCTACAAGGGTATGATTTCATAACTTCTTATTCTTCGTTTAATTAATAATATGCGTAAAGGATGATCCGGGCAATTGGTTTGTGAAAAATTTTAAAATATGATTTTATTACGCTTCCGCTATTTTTGCAATTTGATTGTTGCTTTGATTTTCATAAAACCTTACAAAAACAAACTTGTATCTTCTTCGGATTAGGACAATCGGGAGACATGTGTCCCTCATGGCCACAGTTGAAACAGACTCCTTTTTTCTTCAAACAACCTCCTTGATGACGCTTCCATGACCTACACACATCGCACCTTTCTTCCTAATCTTTTCTCGATTATTTTACGAATTAACATTATCATCCATCTTACATTTATTAAAATCCCTACCTCCATTACCCCACATAATATTATTTCCTCCAAATTCCTTTCTTTATTCTTCTTGATTCTTTTAATACAGACTTCAATTTCTCCTCAAAGATAATGGCTT
The DNA here is from genome assembly GCA_020205605.1 of Panax ginseng. Taxonomy (NCBI): domain Eukaryota; kingdom Viridiplantae; phylum Streptophyta; class Magnoliopsida; order Apiales; family Araliaceae; genus Panax; species Panax ginseng. Next base: position 75,064,021 of record CM035137.1, read on the forward strand.
TTTCTAATAAAGTTGAAAATGAAATTTGCAGCACATCTAACTTCTCGAGTACCAACGATTTAAATCTGTTCCTAAAACATCGTGCTTTAAGCTCCTCAGTGTCCACTCGATGTGGATCAAATTTTGCTAACTTGACAAAATATTCTGCCATTGAAATATTCTTCTGCTTCAGATTCAAAAATTGCTCTTCCATATTTCTCTTTAGACCTCCCTTCCTTGGCGGCATTATCTGATAAAAATCTTACATTAATTCTCCTTCTCTACACAGATTCTTATTAATAACATAATAAGAAATAAAAATTTCTCATATAATCGCATATTTATTCAAATAACACACAGTACATCTAGCACTTAACACACATATATAGCACTATCCCTTTTTAAATAATATCAGGATTAACAACACAACTTTAAACAAAAGTTGTTATTCTTTGACTTTAAATAAAAAGTCATAATTCTCCATTCACATATAACTATTCCCAGTTCATCAAACTTACCACACATAGGGGTTCAGGAACTTGCCACAATTATATGAGTTTATGAACTTATCCTAGTCAGACCTTTGACGTCCATTCACTAAGGGGTTCAAAACATCTCATATAATTATGAGTCATGAACTTACCATAAGTATGAGTTTTAAGAACTCAAAAATTAATATTAATCTTATATTTATATAGAAAATAAAGATTTCATTCATACCAACATATATATTAATATATTCTTATACATCATTCTCGATATTACAACACTTCATATCATAACCTTCTACCAAAAGATATTATCACTTATATCTAAGTTGACTACCGACCACTCCCTTCACCAGTCTTCTTGATGGGACACTTGTTGAATCTGTGACCCTTCTCCCACATGCAAAACACTTTCTCATATTCGGCTTAGGACAATGTTGAGAAATATGTCCTCCCTACTTATAATTAAAGCACACGTTCTTCCACATCATACATTTTCTCACGTGAGTCTTCCCACACTTGCTACAGACTTGCTTCTTCTTTGGGTTTGAATTTTCAGAGTTATCACTTTTGTGATCCCTCTTTCTCTTATTCTTGCACTTCTGCTTGACTGTTCCCTCAGATGATCCACCACCTTCAGTCGTCATCTTAACCACCTACGCCTTCAACTCATTCCTTTCTTCAGTCATTGCACGTAACGCTCGCTCCGTCTTCCATAACTCCAAGAGAAATATTTTACCCCGAAGTTCCTGGACTTCTACAGATACTTGATCCTTCTCTTCAACTTCAGTCTTACTCTCTTTCTCCACCTTGGCTTCTTCTGACTCCGCCTCCTCATCACAACTCAGATACATCTCGGGATAATCATCATGATCAATCCCAAGATTCACCATGGGTTCATCTTTTCCCACTTCTTCAACTCGACTCGCTCAGGCTTGGCACCTCACCATCGGCATCAAAAGCGTACGTGCCGCTGCATCTTCGTAATCATCTTATCTTCTCCCGATAACCTACAATCAGTTTAAACAACTTGATTAATACTTCACCAGTACAAACTCCTCACACTATGTGTCCACATATCTCACTATAGATACACTTCGGCAATCTCTCACTTATTACTCTAAATAAGTATTCTCTATCTTGCTTATGGTTATAATCCTAGGGTTTTCCCCACCCCACTTAAGGTTTATAACCTATAGCTCTACTACCAACATGTGACACTCTGGTCACTACAACTTTGATACCAACCTATGACACCCCCAAATTCGGGTTACCTGACCCCCGAGTTTGGTGTTCACGATCCACAATATAATAAGCATCTAACTACACATTCATTGATGAATAGAATATTACACCACATTAACTTATAAGGTTAATACATTAGTCCAAGGTTCTCTAACCTTAACATTACAAACATACCCTTTAGATATACAAAAAGAGTTCACAAATATAACATAATAATAATGTTATTCATAATTAATTTATAACTATGCCTTTTCCCTTATCCTTCACAACACCTCCTGCCACTTCATCCCTAGCTGAAAAGTTTTATTTAGCAAGGGTGAGCAACAAATTTGCCCCACAAGTTAAGACATACAAAGATTGTATAAGAATCAGAACAACAGACTATCTATTTTGATAGAATAAAACCAAAGTTTGGGGAACTTTGAAATAGCTGAACAAATCTCCAATTTCTAACAACTCTTCTCACAATCTATGCAACACAATAATTTGATAATGAAAGTGTACAACGCTTTCAAAGTTTTTACGATATTCTAATGAATAATCAAGAATCAATTCTATCCAATAACAAAGTGGAATGTTTTCCATATTTATGCTGAGTGATCACACAAGATCTAGAACTTCTCTTCTCGAGTAGATATCAAAGATTTACTTTGATATATACGCAGGTGTATCAGATAACCATAAAGATTAAATCATACCCCTCTGCAAGTATAACGAGTGATCATCTTTATTATACCCTATATTATGCATAATACTTAAACATAGCGCACAATAGTCGAATTTACGACCAATAAAATGTTCCCTTTGTATAAAAGGTTTTTCTTCTCAGTCTCGGAATCAAAATTTAATTTAACAACGAAATATCTTCTCTTCTCTTCTCTTCTCAAACCTATAAAGTTTTCTTTTTCGATCTAGCCGAAACAATTGACATTGATCTATCAATAATAATTGAATTCTTTTCTCTTCTTTTCTCGAACCTATCAAGTTCTAACAAATGTTCGTTTAGCCAGAAAAATTAGCTAAGACATTTCTCAACACGATTCGCCAATAAATAGGAATTATCTGTACTGTCAATATTAATTTCTACGGATTTAGATATCCAACAATAGTTATTCTCTGAGTATATGTCAGAATCAGTAATTCAATTTGAATTATTCAACATGCACTAACTGCGAATAATCAACAATAAATTCTTGGACGTGGTCTAATCAATAATAATTAACCACCATAATATTTAAACAAATATATCTTAAGGTTGAGTTAGGAAACGTGCCTTCCGCATTGATTACTACTACACAATATACTTATCTGCTTTCACAAGACCTATATTCACAATATTGGTCTTACAATTAGCACAATATGTCACAACACATAACACTATAATTTACAGTCAATCTTTCTCCTAGGCACATTAGCATATAGTCATATTAGTGTTTATAACATGTATAAACACTTTCAATTCTAACTAGTTCGGTCTGGTTGGACTTCAGTGTATTCTCGGTGTACTGGTCACCCTATCCGACAATTAACACTTATATATATTGTCAACCAAACTCGGTCTCTAAGCTTCAATATTATTTTAGATAAGTCAAATATCATTTGTAATATTTTTCGGAAGCTTTTAATACTTTTCTAACAATAATTATAATTTATAATAATTTTTCAAACACTGAAATCATTTTTAAAGGATTTAAATATCAAATAAATCCATCATCATTAATATTAAAATATTAAAATATTAATGACATACTTTTTAAAATATTAAAGTTATTTATAATAACTTAAAATATTTTAAATCACCAATATTCTACTTAAATGATTTTTAAAGTAAATTAAATCATTTTAAATCATCACCATTAATACTTAAATATTCATAAAATTATCATCAAAATATTAAAAGTCATTAATTATAACTTAAAATATTTTAAAATCATTTTCTCATTATTAAATGATTTTTAAAATTAATAAAACCATTTTACCATCATTTATTTAATTTAATAATTAAATAAACCTAATATAATTTATATTAATTTATTAATTAGAATTCTCCAAAAATATTGAAAATTATATTTTATAATTCTAAATATTTTCTAACACTTTATTCTCATTTAAAATAATTTTTAAATCGATAAAACCATTTTTAACTCATTTATTTAATATAATAATTAAATAAATCTATCATCATTAATATTAAATTATTAATGAAAATTCTCTAAAAATATTAAAAGTTACACTTTATAACTCAAAATATTTTTAAACACTTGATACTTATTTAAAATGATTTTTATAATATTAAAATCATTTTTCTCTAATATATTTAATACACTAACTAAATAAATTAAATATCATTAATATTCAAATAAATATAAATATTAATAAAAAATAGCCCAAATAATCAAAAGTTAATTTTCATAACTTAAAATATTTTTTGGTAATTTTATATTTTATTTTCTATTTTTAATCATTTTTTTGAAAATTCAAAAAATAAAATAAATAAAATCATCGCTATAGCCCATTAGCGACACTTTTCTGTTGCCTTTGGTGTTCTTGGCTCAAGAACACTGATAAAAAGTCGATTTTTAAATTAGGCAGCAGTTTGACCCACTTGTAATTCTCTGTTCTTGAATGTTATGGGCTTGCTTATGCATCCATTCTATAGTAGGTATGTGATACTACCACTAACAACTAACATCTTGGTCCAACAACAACTCAGATGCAAGATCTGAGCTTTAAAAGTTCTTGTCAGATGGTTTCTGAGTTTTCCAGAAACCCAGGCAGTTCAACTACCTACTTTCTCACTCAATTATGCATGAGTTCTGCTCATGATTTATATGATCTAAAGGTTCCAATCTATACTCCTTATGTCAAGGAACAAATATATAACAACACATCAGTCTAACAATAACACAACCACAAGTTATAATCCGGTCAAAGTCTGTCAAAAAGATTGTTCAACCGATTTCTGGAAATTCTAGAAACCGCAACACGTAACCGAGTGGCTTGATTTGACCATCCATAAAATCCCACATGTTTGTTATTTAAGAGATCTAAAAGTATAGATCTCAAGCCCTAATATTATACTACATACTGGTTATCATAGCATTAACATAACACTTAAACACTGACAGATCAAGGCGTTAAAAAAACTTGTCAGACACAGTTTTACACTTTCTGGGTTACCCAGAAAGTGACTGGTCATGCTCGGTCAACCTTCTTTGACCATGAATAATATGAAATCTGGACATGTAATGGTTGTGATTTCATTTCAAGATTATAGTCCTTATGTCAGACAACAGATCCAAAACATAAAACAAGAAAAATCATGATCAGCCAAGAATCTATAGACACTGACATTTGCTTGTCAGTGCATTTTCTAGGGTTCATGCAGTTTTTGAAAAACTTCAATTTAAAGCCTTTTGATGCAATGGATCCATGATGGATCATCATTGATCATCTAAAAACATCATTTAACATGTATTAAAACACATAAACACAAATTTATCTTAAGCATACAAGATCAAATAAAATTAGGGTTTTACCTTCTAGCTTCCAATATTTGATTCTAGCCTTCACCCACTGATCTTGATGATCTAAGGGCTTATCTTGGGACTGATACACTCAATGTTTTCGCGGTTCTTGGTGAGAGAGAGAGTAGGTGATAGCTAGAGAGCAAATGGTTTATGTTTTTGAACTTTCTCTCTCCAAAATCACTTATAACTTAGATTCAATGTTTACAAGCAATGATAGTTGGCATGTTAGGTTGTATTTGGTAAAGATTCAAAACACATGGCCTTATCCAACATTCGTGAGTCATGAAATTCTAGAATTTTCTTAACTTAAGTTTTAAGTTAAGGGGTATATTGGTGTTTTTGCCCCTAAAAGGGTATTTTCATAATTTCCCTCACAAATTTAATGGTATTCTAGTCATTTAACATCATTATCCTTAACCCTCACCATTAGGGTTTGTTAAATCTAATTAGGGTTTCCTGATGAGGGGTTAGGGTTTCTGAAAATGAAATTAGGGTTTCCCGACTTTCATTTAGGGTTTTTAACTGTTTATTAGGGTTTCTAAACTTGAGTTTAGGGTTTCTAACCTCTTATTAGGCTTTATAAATTTTAAACCTTATCCGATCAATCATTGATCAAAATTCTATATAGTACAAACACGTACTCAACGATACAATTATAATAACTGTATTTTCTATCGAATCCTTTATCCGTACTTAGGGTTATCGTTTCTATTCTCAGTTAAGCACAACTCTACTCTTATTTTCTCAGTCAATACACAACTTGACTCATTCTCTAAACTCGTACAACAAATACACAACACAATATTAACAGTTAATATTAATATTTTTTTAAAAAAAATTATTCATAAAATTCAGATTATTTGAAATCTCGGGTTATCACAACTAACATAACATACATGTTGTAGTTCATATAACAAGTATAAAGATTGAGTTCCTTACTCAATTAACATTCATTACTCAATCAACGTAGTCATAAATTGACTTTAACATTTTAAACTTTCAACATTAATATAACACACCATGCTATTTGCAATAAAGATTTCAAACAGTTCATCATCAAATTCACATAGCAAATAGGAACTGAAAAACTTGCATTGACCGTTGTTTACCAATAACAGTTTAACAGCTTATAGTTATCTGCACTTCACGTGCCCTACACAATTATATAATCATACACATCAACTATTAGTCACATAACAACACATAGTAATTTTAATGTAAACTCTACTCCACATCTCATAATCCTTCCTATTAATTAACACACAATGTTCAATTAGATTGTGTTAACTTTTCGACTTATGTAATATTCAAAATTCAATCAAGTGTTTTAGTCTTGGTAGGAATACTTATGGGTTTTATATTAAACCCATTCCATATCTTATAATGTTCATTAACACTTGTTACGACATTTTGACGTTCATTCGTCACACGCCCGAATCGTCTCTCTTGTGTACGCTTAGTGTGCTTACATAACTTATCTAATACATCATTTATTAATGTTAATCATCATTATATTTACTATAATTCATGTTTTATAACTTAGGAAAACATCTTTTATCGTCAGAAGCACTACACTTACATACGTACATGCCCGACGCCCTCCGATTGCCTTTTAATACATATCAGTCCCAAAAATGGCCATTTGGACCCCTGTTACGGACATCAAATTGAAAAACTTAAAGCACAAAAGTTGTAGGTCCACTCGTCCTCGTTCTAGATCATCTTGAATCACCTCAATCGGAGTTTGTATGAAAACATTATGCTCATTTTAGTAAAACATGTCCGGTCAATTTTTATTTCTTCACCATTTGAAAGAACAGATCAGATCACCACCAAACCAAGGGGGGTTTTACACTAGGGTAGCCTGTCAGGTAGGGGTCCTTCTATTAGTTCGCGAATTATGATCCCGAAAACTACAGAAAGCCAAATTAGGCCTAAAAACTCTTTTCTAACAACCATATTCAAACCTACCTAAGGTGTAATATGTTTACAGAAACATAAACTAATGTTTCCACCACATTTCTAATCACATAAACAACATAAAAATCAAGGTTACAACCTTTAAATTTCACTATTTCTATTATTTCTTCTTCTTTTGACATTCATAGTGAAATTCTTCACTATGAATTCGTTTTACAACCAAAATAGTTAGTTTCAATTACGTTGATTTCGTTTCTTCATATATTTTCACAATCCATCACCAATTTTACAATTATAACATAAACTCCTAACAAAATTTAGTCTCAAAATAGACCAAAACTTGTATATATAACAAAGCTCAAATTCTTCATCATTCAACCTATTTTCATGAGTTTGATTATTGTAAAACTTGAATTTGTGTTACTCAAATTTCATATATGGATGAAAATATCATATTATTCAACACTTGACATAACCTTAATTGATTTCTTCATCAATTCATACTTCCATGATATTTAAAAAACTTAAGAATCTAAAAACTAGAGGTTTAGGCTAGATTATTACCTTTGATTTGCTATAAAGCTTGAATAATTTTCTTGTTTATTCCTTCTTTCTTTTCTTTCTTTCTTTCTTTCTTCTCTTTTCTCTTCTTTCTCTTCTTCTCTCTTTTCCAACTTACGTAACTTAGAAAATATAACGTATAATATAATATGTATTAATATATAATATAATTATATGTGTAACTGATGTCAGTTATATCTTTTTTAAAAAAAAATCAAAAGACATAAGGCTTGTTTGGCTAAACCACTTTAAAAATTAATAACATACAATCCTTATGCATTGTTTGGTAAAATCAATTAAAATAATGACTTAGTCATTCCTTAAGCCTTGTTTGGCAAAACAAGATTAAAACAAGATTTTCAAAAGCTCTAAGGCTTTGTTTGGTAAAACCAAATTTAAAACTCTTTTAATTTATGTTAATAACTCATTTATCATATAGTTTTATTGTCATAATTTATTTAACAAATTCTCACTCCTCTAATATAATTATTTAATTAAATTAGAATATCACCATTATACTCGCGTAATAAAATACGTATAAATCTCATCTATTTTATCACAATTAAATAAATTATCCCATAACAATTTTCATCAAATATGTATTTAATACCATAAATATTCATTTTATTCCATAAAGTTTCTAACTAAAATATTTAACGTCGTAATAAATATTTTACTCGCATTATACTAACATTTACATTTTCATGTAATATATTAGCTTCTCACTTTATTCAATCAATTATACTTGTATTAATTCACTATTTTAATTAAGTGAATTATTCATACTATTTATAAAACTTAACTCATAATAATTTCCATTGCCCACAAGGCATAACAATTAATATTATATTATCTCATAATATAATTTCACTTAATTAAATTAACTAATATTATTTAATTTCTTTAATAGTTTAATTAAGTATTAAATCTCATTTTCCCCAACATATGAATATATATTTCTCTTCACACCAAATCACATAATTCAAAATATATACACCTCATAATAAGAATTTTAATTATTAAATTCTTATTTTAATAACTTATGAAAATTTGGGTTGTCACATCCTTCTCTCCTTATAAGGAGTCCGTCCTCGGAATCAAAGAAATCTCCTTATAAGGATGGCGCAGTTGCGCCCTATCTAGGCTTAGGGACGGCGCAGCTGCGTTGTCCCCTGGCCAGACCAGGGTTGAGCTTTGCACTTCCTATTTCTGTCCAACTCTAACACACTTATGCACTTATACTTTAACAAACATACATTTTAGAGGTTCTCACATAAGCATATGATCATTCTTGAGTTTAGTTTTACAAGTTTTAACTTACAACTTACATGGTATTAAGGCATAACAAGATCATGTAGTTACCATGTTTTATAACTTGGCTATATGTCCACATAGAGAGATCACACAATCTGTTAATACACATGCTTATAGTATTCATATTGTTTATTCACAACTAGCATTGATTAACACTTCGAATCATGCTTTAAACTCATGTTTGATCAAATTATATTTATGTCCATCACATACGAATCATGTTTAGAGACATAATAATCATAATATGTCATTTTAGCTCTTTAGAATCTAGATACTCATGTGATGCAACTAAATTTTGAAAATATGTTCAAGGTTGCCTTTGAAATAACTTTATCATGAATGATGTAATATGGCACATATAAGACAACTTTAAAACTCTTATCATAAGTAACTAAGTCATGATAACCTCTTTTCAAGATCAGAATGTATATAATCTAACATCCATGCATATTTACTTTAACATATCAAGCTTTTCCTTTAAAAATTTTTCTAGCACAAAGCTAACAAGTTCGATCATGACAAGGACATTATAAACACTATATCATGCTTATTCCTATCTGAAATCAATCATGTATATAAACCACTAAGTTCAGAACTTGTAAAACATAAGTTTCCACAAGGTTTCTTTTTAAACTTTAAATTTTTATTACAAATCTCTTACTAACCCATGTTGATTACTTCATACTACATAAGAAATTTTTATATCTCATGTCATTTCCCCTTTTCAGGTAAATATCTAAGTCATAACATCAAGTTAGCAATACATAGCATAACAAAAACTAGAAAGTGATTCTAAGTACAGAATCACTACCGCACTATAAAAGTATAAATAGTATGTAAATCACGCCATGTCTGGAACAAAAGCATTAACATGCTCTGTTTTGCAGAGCCTTATTCCACTTTAATTTTTTTCGACTTAAACTTGTTCCAATTAATCATTAAAAGTTTATATATGTACTCATACATCCTAAACACATTATAGCATACTAATTCACATCAATGGTTTGAGAATTTTAAGAAATTTTGAGAATTTGGAAAAAACCTAATTAAGTACAAAAGTTGATATTTTATACCTCTTGGAGCATAATGAATTTAGTTTCTTCCTTTTGAGTCTACTAGCCTCTTCTTTAAACCACAACTTACTCAGTATTAAGTTATCAGTGTTTCAAGAACCAAAACAAAGCAACATAAACTGAAAATTTGGTCTGCTATTTATAGAAGAAACTTGGACTGAGCATTTGCATTGTTTTGAGGTTAGAGTTCATGGTGTAATGGAAGGAAACAACGGTTATTAAAGGTTTATTCAACCACCCACCACCAAACATCTCCATAGCCAATGATCACTGCTTAGAAGTTACGTAAATAGGTGATAGGTTACTGTTCATTCACTGTTTGAGCAACTGATGAGTTTATTTCCCAGCAACGTGCTTCAATTTTTCTCAGTTAGTTACTTTAACTCCCAAATGAAATTTTAATGTACAATTGTTACCATATTATGAAAATTAAGGATTATTTATGTACTCACATCATATAATTTGTGTACATTAAGTACACGTAATAAAATAACGCAGTTAGGTATTATCGTCTGTGTATCTCCATAATTATTTTTACTACTCACATAACCTATTTATAACATTATTTAACTGTTCAGTTTACACATGAAATTTCTTTCCCAATTTCTGGAATACATAGATATTTAGTTATTTCTGTAATCAAAATCACTTATGATTTTATTGTACTACTTGAAACTTTATATCATTAGAATGTATTCTTATCATATGATTTTATGCATGTCATACCTCACATTAATGTTCCATTTCATTTCTACAGTAGAAACTAATTTTCCTAGATTAACCATTTGGCGTGAGATATGCCATTTTGTATTTCTTTGGGAGGACGCATTTTACTGGTTCTTCTGGCGAGTGCCAAAATGGTTTAGTTTCAAGCCAGTTCCAATATCTATCACCACACAATTTTTACGTGATATGAATTAACTTCTATAGTGGTGATATTAGTAGTTCAAGAATGTATTTATCACATATTCATACAGAATTAATCATCCTCTTAATAACAATTTCTCTTTTAATTCACTTTGTGAATTTCCTCATTCCACGTTATGCCGCACAAGGCCTTCCACAATTGTCATCGTCAATTCCACACTTCTCAATTCTCATATAAATTCACTTTGTAGTAATCGAATTACTCATAACCTTTGATGGTTGATATATGGAAGTTGGGCTAAACAATTCCTTAAGAGAGCGAAGGTATATACGAAACTGGCAACCAATCTAACTCACTGTGATGGCAGTGTAGACGAGACGAGAACTTCTTTGTTGGTTGTTTGTGGGAAACCACTCAGAGTACCATATTGACTACTAGTAGAGAAGCGATGTGTAATGAGTCCTAGAGAAGTTATAAGAAGAAGATAAGAATGTAAATCATCAAATATGATGAACGTATTGAGTAAGACATCTCCGTATGTCATGAAGCCGTAAACCGATAGTAAAGGAAGTTAGTCGTGTAAACTTAGTTTGCAAGAACGCGAACCCTAAGAAGTAAAGTTAAGTAAACCAATGTGTAAGTCAAGTATATGACTAATTGGAATGAGCAGTTTAGTGTAAGCTGTAGCTGTGCGTAAGGTAAGTTTCCTAACTTCATTCATATTTTAAATGAATGCTAGTTTCTAAAACTTCTCAGATGTTGAACTTGAGAAGTTCTGTCTATGTGGAAATGTGTGATATTTGTACAAGGTAGTAGAACGTATGAGGCCTTGTTCCACAATGTGAACACTTCGGTGTTTCATTGAGATGAACTATTCTGTGATTGCACTGTTCAATAAGAGAATGTTCTATTTATACATGAATCATTATTGTTAAGTCTGTACTATTTATTCTAGCCAAACAGAATGTGTATGAAAAAGGTAGAAGAATGAACGTATTTCAAAGTGAATGTGAATAATGTTTTAAAATGATAGGAATCGAGATTATTCCTATTGTTCAAGCTGCTTCATAACCTTTGTTGGGTTATCAAAGTTTTTAAAGGCATGTTTGAATTCTTAAAGTTATTTGTTCAACTGCTATGACTTGCTGAGCAATTGAATGCTCACACCTGCTTTAAATGAAAAACATTTTCAGCATACGAGTAGAAGAACTTAAGGATCCCATAAATATCAAGTTGATCGGTATCCAGAAGAAGTTTCATTTATTAGATGAATGATTGTGAAGATCATTCGAAGACTTGTAATGTAGAATAGTTTAATTAAACTATAGACTAGTTTAATGAATTGTTATGTATCCCTGGTGGCGGATAAAAGTCACTCGTGTAAGATGTAAAGAATAATGTAATTATCATTATTTGTAATGAACGAGGTTATAAGGTATTAGAACTTGGGAATTGAGAATGTATGTTGTTATATTTAACCATATAATGATATATGTTTGGAAAGAAGTGGGACCGTGACGTACAGAATCCGGGTATGAAGATAGATTGGATTTCGGGACGTTACAGAGTGGTATCAGAGCTGATAGATTATAAACCTTAGGTACGAGTACCTAAGGCTGTAATCGTAAAAAGAAGGTTAAGAAAATTGTTGAGTTAAACGATTAAGGAAGGAGATCACCACGTGATCATAGTGAATCATAATAACAGATGATCTATTAAACGATGAATGATTTATAGCCAATGCTATAAATGAATGATACTATGAAGTAGTATGGGAAGAAGAACTCAGATTGAGTTATAAAAGATAGCATACGAATTAAAGAAAAATCGTATTAAGTAATGAGAAATTTAGAAGTTGTAAGATTTCAATTGAGGACTCATGTGATAGCTAAGTTGTATGAACCATTGTTATGGGAAGAGATTTGTGCTTTGGTGTAACTACTGCTTAGCTTATTATAGTGATAATCGTTGGAATATGTCACGTTATCAATATGTATATAATGAGAAGGTGAATCTTCTCGTGTATGTACTTGATAGGTAGAGAACAATAAGGTAGGTGCGAATTCTTGAAATTCATACTTACTGTAGGTTCATGACTTATAATCATATGGTATGTTTTTCAACTTCTCATCGAATGGACGCCTATGGTCTGATTGGGATAGTTCTTAAACTCATATTATTGTGGAAAGTTCTTGAAGTCATAATGTGTGGTAAGTTGATGGACTGTACTAAGGTATAGGGATGTTTGACTGAAAGTGTGTATTTTTAGTAGAATTAGCATTGAAGGTGCTAGAGAAGATTATGTATTATCGCAAGTAAGACAATGAAGGAAGATGGAGAATAGGATATTCCAAGTCATCTAGCTATGCTAGATTTCAAAGTTTCTTGAAATTGTGCTTATGTGCGCGTTTTGAAAATGAAAGAATTGGTTTGACTTTTGGAACCAATGGATTTTAAAAGAACTATTCTTGGTATGTCTATGTTATTTGTTTCAATTAGACAGAAATTGATTTGAAATATCAAAATTAATTTTATATTATTAGTGCATTTGATGCAAAGATGGTAAAAGGATGGAGTTGTTAATGTAATTGAACCTAGTGTTGGATGCGATCTCAGGATCAACAACCCACTATGGTATGATGTATAACGAAGAAATCATAAACTGACAAAGTCTTCAACGTACTATAAAAAGTACGGTATCATGACGTCATAAAACGTTTTGATTTATTGCGAAAGGAATTTAAAGAAGTAGTCAAAGTTAATTGATTTGACTAGACGAATGCTTCAAGTTGATGTCCAATTTATTGGTATGGTCTAAGCTATTTAATTTGGCTAAGACAAAAGGTATGTCATGTCATAAGAAAATCGAGCTTTCTTTGAAGAGTTATGCCGAACCAAATTGTTTTGGTGTAGAATCTAATGATTAAGTCTGAAGTGAACATACCCCCAAATGGGGTTATACAATGGGTTAATCGCCTACATATGAAAGAGGTAGTTTAATTTCTGTGTGATTGTAAACTGACCATGGAAGAAGGTTTACGACGTCATGCTGTTAAACCTAGTAAGAGTTCATGGTCAATTTGACCCCTCAGCAAAAGTATGAAATGTTTTAAAGGAATTCTTATATTGCTCATTATTCATTCTACTTCATAATTCTTGATAATTTATGAAGGTGGGGAAATGTTTGAAAGATAAGAACTTCTTTGAAGAGAAGTTGAGAAGAAGAGCATATTAAAATTTAAAGGACGAAATTCTCTGTTGAAGGGGTGAATGTGATGACCCGGGATTGGGTGTGGTTTTAGAAATTCCGAAGATGAAATTTTTATAAGGGAGGAAGAATGTGACTATCCGGAAAAATGGATTTTCCATAATTTAAGTTTAAAGAATTAGTTATTAATAAAATTATTTTTTATTAATAATATTATGTGTTATGTGTTTATTAATCATTTTAATTAATATTATGTGTTTCACCAGCCATGCGGTAATCCACGTAGACAGATCATTTCCATAATTTAATAAAGAATGAATACGAAGGATCAATCACCATGCCAGCAGTAATCCACATAGACAGGTTATTCCAACATAATAATAAAGAATAGAATAACAACAGAATTCACCAGGCATGTGATAGACCGCACAGATAGGTTATTCCAACAAAATATTAAAGAATGGAACTAGGTCATGCGTAATCCGCACAGATAGGATATTCCAACAAAATAATAAAGAATGAAACCAGGTCATGCGTAATCCGCACAGACAGGATATTCCAACAGAATAATGAAGAATGGAACTAGGTCATGCGTAATCCGCACCGACAGGATATTCCAACAGAATAATAAAGAATGGAATAACAACAGAATTCACCAGGCATGCGATAGACCGCATAGACATGTTATTCTAATACAATAATAAAGAATGGAATAACAGAAGAATTTCACCATGTATGCGGTACTTCGCATAGACATGTTATTCCAATATAATAGTAAAAAATTGAATAACAACCCTTATGAGTATTGAAAGAAAATAATTCTCTTCATGACTACGAAAGAATAATACCCCTTACCTTAGAAGAAACTTGATACTGGAATAGTGAGGTAGCAGAGTTCTCTTCTTCTTTTTCTCTATAATTTCTCTCTATAATAATTGTTGTATAGATTTAGTGAATTGGTGAAAAATAATGAAGGAATGAGCTTCTATTTATAGGAAAATATAGTTTCCATAATTGCACATTTTGGGGCTCAAAATATTACAGTATAATACCTTCATCTTTTCCTTCATTTTTAATTTAGTCATGAAAGTATTATCAAACTTGCACCACCTCCCCTAATAGTAAATCATGTGAATCAATAGTTCTAGACATGTAAAAATATAATTTACAGTATAGTACCTCCATCTATACCTCCATTTTTAACTTAGTCATTCAAGTATTATCAAACTTGCACCCAACTCCTCCAATAGTAAATGAATGTGATTTAATAGTACACACATGTGAACAAATAGTTATAATCATGTGAATTAATAGCAATTAATTGCTTATTTATCTGATTAATAACCCGATTGGTCAGTACAACTTCAAGACATCAATTATTATCGAAATAAATATCGATTTCCACTAACACCAATAATCCCAACACAATGAAACTATCAATTTCATCTTTAATCAACACGAACTTATTCATCATTAATATTATAACTCACAATATTTAACAACCAAGTCGTTCCCAGGAAAGTGGGGGCTTTCCAATAAGGATTTCTCCTTATTGGCGCGCAATTAGGTGACCAAACCTCTCCTTGACAGAACTTCTAGACATCGTCAATATTGCAAATAATAATATGAATAACTTTTTCGTCTCAATTATTGATTTAATAATATAAAATATTGTGACAATAATTGAATAAAAACTGTGTGACTTCTCACGTAAGTATCAATAATCAAAGATATTGTACAATACCGTGTGCTACTATTCAACCACGCATATTACTATACTTTTATCACCGATTATTTTATGACAACTTGTTTACTTTAAAAAAAAATTCAAATATCACCCTTCACTATAACCTTTTATCAATCTAACCATTTACTAAATAGAATAATTATAAGAAAATTGAATACTTTCATTTCATAAAATTCGGTGTCTCACAATCTCCCCACCTTATGAAATTTTGCCCTCAAAATTTACGTACCTGATAGTTCGAAGAGATGAGAATACCTTAGTTTCTTTTTCGGATTGTACCTTCCCGGTTATTTCCTCTGTATCATGATTTTCCCATTGCTCATCTCCTGTATTTCAGATATCATTCTAGAATATACCTTCAAAACAAAGGTTGATTTATATATCACAATTTGTCAACTTATCAAGTAAACAATTTCAGCTTAGGTAAGTCACACACTAGCGAAGTATATTACTCGTCTCTCCCCTCCTAGTTCTAGACTCATATCTCTCCGCCAGCGATCATATCCCTAAGCTCTGATACCATATGTGACGCCCCCAAAATAGGTCCACACAACCCATTCTGAGTCGCCAGATATCATACTATAAAAATCAAATACAAACTTCATTTATACAACTGTTGAACTGTCGTGCAGAATACGACCAAAGTTAACCTATGAGTTTTAATACAAATGTATGTAACTCTCATGGAGCCTCGACCACAACCTTACAATGGCAAGTCTTCTCCTGACATATAACTATCTCCACCGTCTGTAATTGAACATTATGTTTCAACCAAAATCCAATATCATATAGGTAGTGCTCGTAGATATACTCAGCAAGTGGATGTGCACAACCCTGTCTTATGATAACACGAGGTTGTATGTCATTAGACATCTTGTATGATAGTGACAAAACACCCTTCCAAAGTTAGGTTTGCCTCACCCTATTCGGTTCACCAAAATTAAATATCAAATGACGTATACAATACGACACATTTATCTAAAGTTCTCAATAAAATTATTTCTATACTATTTAGGGAGAACCTCAACAGCTATAGACCACCGTTCTATTCTCTTGTTACCCTGCTCGACCCAGCTACACTCTTATTACCTGAAAGGAATTATGAAGCAAAAAGGGTGAGCACTACTACCCCTGTAAAGAATATCATGACTAAAGATAATTTACATCATCAATAGCCTTCATCAGTAATAAATCGGAGATTTAGAACATATGGTAGATGATAAAACTCTTTAACCATAGTTGCAGCGGAACGAGCATTCCATTAGAAGAGTCAAATAGACCATCATGTCTATTATCTTCTCCATGTTAAAAGTCCACCAATAATGTTATATCCCTGTAACATCAATCAACAATTCATGTCCACAATCATATGAATAACTCATAATCATAATTGTGATTCTAAATTCCTCTTCGCACCCAGGACGAAGATAATTTTCATCACCTATCTTCACCTGAAACATCAAAAATCATGGTTATACCAAATCACAATTCCTGCTCATAATCATACTAATAAATTCATCTTTGCACTACGGCCAAAGATATTCATTAATAATTCATCTTTTCACTATAGGCCAAAGACATACAACTGTATTTTAGAAGAATCAAGTAGAGCATGATATCTACTATCTTTTACAAATTAAAAGTGTATAATCAATATGTTATCGCTGAGACTCATCTTAATAAATAATCCACATCATCGAATCATCCCTGCACTACGGCCAAGGATATTCATGTAATCAACAATGGTCATGATTATACCGAATAATCCCTGGTTATAATCATACCAATAACTGACATCAATGCACTACGGGCCAATGAGGACTTTTACCACATCATCTATAACATTACGGGTCATGATTATACCGAATGATCCCTGGTCATAATCATACCAATAAACAGTTCATCTATGAACATAAGCCAAAGATACTCATCAATCAATAGTTCATCTTTACACGTAAGCCAAAGATATACAACTATAAAACCAATAATCAACAGTCCATCTTTGCATATAAGCTAAAGATATACAACTTTAAAAACGATAATCAATAGTCCATATTTGCACATAATCCAAAGATATACAACTGTAAAAACAATAATCAACAGTCCATCTTTGCACGTAAGCCAAAGATGACTTTCATCATAATATAAGCATGAGGATGATGGCAATGATATAAACATTAATCAAACGAAATCAAGGATAAATATTAAAGACTTTAAATTTATCTTGAGTTTAAAAATATCCAAATTGTCAACATGATACTGCTTTGTGGAGTAAAATTAAAGAATAATATTCATGTACCAAAAATAATTTGGACATAAAAGAAATATAGTTTTCGGGTAAATAGTACCCCGCAATAGTACCCTATGAATAGTACTTTGGGAATAGTACCTCGAGAATAGTACCCCGACATGAAAAGTACCCCAAATACCCGAGTGAATAGTAATTTGGGTGAATAGTAACTCATGAATAGTACTCCAATACGAAAAATGCCCCGAATACCCGAGTGAATAATACTAAAGTGAAGAGTAACTGGGTAAATAGTAACCCATAAATAGTAACTCGTAAAAAAAATAACAAAGAAAATAATATTCCATGATGAGTACAAAAGAAATGATATCTCATACGAGTATAATAGAATATACGCAACTACAAATGGATTTTCACCCGCCATGCGGTAATCCACGTAGACAGATCATTTCCATAATTTAATAAAGAATGAATACGAAGGATCATTCACCATGCCAACGGTAATCCACATAGACATGTTATTCCAACAGAATAATAAAGAATGGAATAACAACAAAATTTACCAGGCATGCGATAGACCAGCATGCATAATTTATTCCAACGAATAATAAAGAAATGGAACCAGTCATGCGTAATCCGCATGCATGTGATATTCCAATAGAATAATAAAGAATGGAACCAGTCATCATGCAATCGACCGATAGGATATTCCAATGAATAATAAAGAATGGAACCAGTCATGCGTGTCTGCATGCATGACGGGATATTCCAATAGAATAATAAAGAATGGAATAACAACAAAATTCACCAGGCATGCGATAGACCGCACATACATGTTATTCCAACAGACACTACAAAAAAAGGGTCATTAGCGACGGACGCAATGCCGACGGCACAGTCCCCATCGATAATAAGGTCAATATCGACGTCCTAGCCGTCGCCAATGATCACCATCGGTAATGATCCTTTTTTTGGCGGTAGAGATTCCCGGTGGAGGGAAAACCTCATTGGCGACAGTGATGATTTTACCATCGATGGTTGTGCTGTCGACATTGACTTAATAACGACGGAGTTATTATCGACGTGGGATGCCGTCGAGAATGACAATTAAAACCTCTTCGACGACAACGACTCCTTTTATAAATTTTTCTTCTCTATATTTCTCTCCTTCTCAATTTCAGCCATTTTCGCTCTTTAATTTCCCCCACTGAATCTCAAATTCAGTTTATTGATTCTCTAAAGTTCACCCATTTCGCCCATTTCGGTTTATTGATTCACATTTTGCCCATTTCTCTCATCACTGTTGCAAACCCTCCCCTTTTACCGCTGCAATCGAAGCCTCTGACCGGTCCTCCGACGGTACCTTCGGCAAGTTCGTGGCTTCAACTTCAAAACTTTACCTTCACCTGTACAAGAAGCTGGTTTGCATTGGTAGGCTCATAAACATGTAAGATTTTGAACATACAACAACATTTAGTAAGTGTGCTATAATATTTGGGGCTATGATATATATTTATTCAATTTTTGGAAACTAATTTTTCGATCTCCTCTTTAATTTATTTAGGTTCAAGTTGGGTATTTAATATGAAACTATATGATCATTCAAGGTTGAACTTCTGTTGAACTGTATTTGGTTTAATATGATATTAATTTGTATGTGTACATTTTCAGCTCCATATGTACTTGGGGAAACATCTGTTATGTTTACTATTATGTAATTTCTGTAATAATTTCTTCATGATTTTTAAGTTTATTGTGACCGTCACAATTAAATTAATTAATGCAAATGATAAAATGCTAAAAATTATACTAAATTTAACTATTTTAGCATATATAAAAGCTAAAAAAAATTACTGACTTTTCATAACATACATTGTATAAAACCTTTATGACACAGGTATGTTGTTTCCAAAGGAAACAACGGCAAATTTTTTTGATAAATTCTCAATTAAAATCTATATGATTTAAAAAGTTCAGCCATTTAGAACCAGCCGACCCCCAATAAGGCTCACGTGGCTCCATCCCTGTATATAACATAACTTCATACCTTCTAAGCACATGAGAACTATATTATAAATAAACATTTGGGCTAGTTAGGTCCATTAGTTACATATAGATGGTTGGGGGAAAAAATTTACCACAACGCTAGGATATCTTTGGTTAGTAAGTTCTACTCATGAATTGGAAATGTATGCTATAATAGTTATTGTATTTTACAACTACGGTAGGAAATGATAAGCATTTAGATCATGATCATCCAACATATGATAAACCTCTTAGCCTAGTGGAAAAGCCAAGTATGTTAGGTAGTTCTTTGTTTACGAACGGAGGGATAGTTCTTTATATTGAACTTTGATTAGTTGTATTCGAATATCATAGCTGTTTCCTTTTAGTTATATCTGCATATTATATCCTTTTAGTTGTATGTGCATGATGATTCTGATATTTGTGTTTGTATCCTTTTAGTTGTATCGGCATATTATCTTCTTGATGATGATTTAATAGTATATATACAGATATGGCGCGTACACCACATGGTGATCATGGTGGACGTGCTGGTAGTTTAGGCCGTGGGGGCCGTGGAGGTAGTGCTGGTGAGGATCAGGCAATATCATCAGGTATAATTACATGTATTGTTGTTATACATCTTATTATTTGTAATTTTATATAATATTGACATTATATTCGTTTATATAAATATTGTTGTATTTCACTACATAGGTGATCGACGTAGGCCTCCGCGGGGACTAGCACGTGGATTGCTAGGGAATCCCCCCCAGGCGCCGCTTATATGCCGGGTCGGGACTACTAGGTAACATATACATTACGTTTGTATTAATTATTTAGTTCTTATATATTCTTTGTAATTTGGAAATTTAATAATTTCAATTTTAGTATCCTTGACGCGACGCTAAGGAACATGTTGCTTGGGATCATCCGCAATTGATTCTCAAGCCCGTGGATGAGGTGGGCGGATGTGGATGAACGCACACGTGGGCTTATTATTGCCGAGTTTAGGGTAAGAAGTCATTCATTCATATGTTAGTTTTAATTTATTCTTTTGAATATTTATTTACCGCTTTGCTTTATGTTGTCTACTAAGTAACTTCTGATATTCATATGTTGTATTATAGAGATATTATCGCTTCGAGGACGGGTAGAGGCCCATGGGATGACTGTTCTCAGGAAGTATTTCGAGATGAATTGGCACAAGTGGGTCTACGACTAGAAGAAGAAGGCCCATACCAAGATGGCTGATGGACAAACACTTAGAGATGTCCGGCCAGATTTCATTGGTGCTATGGTGTGGGGGCAGATGTGCGATATCTGGGAGGGTGAGGCATTCAAGAAGATGTTGGCACAACGTACAGCTGCCCGACAACAGAGTCGTCTCCCACACTGCACTGGGAGTCAGTCGTACGACCTCATAGGGAGAGACTCGAGGCGAGTCTAAAGCACCGACCTTCCCGCCTCAAGTTTTGGTGGCACGCTCACCAGAAAAAAGGTGATGGTGGTTATATCTCACCTGAGGCAGAGCGCATTGTGGTAAGTAATTTAATTATTACATTTAGTATATATTTAATGGCTCTGAAATTCTTTTGATTTTTTTTGTGTAATACTTGTTTTTCACCTATTTCTGTGTTTTTTCAGACATGGTTCGAGGACCTTTCTGTGGCCCGGAACACCCAGAGAGGTGATACTCCAGTGGCTGATGTTGAGCGTGAGGACGAGGAGATGGTGGACTGGCTGGAGGCTACAGGGGGGCCAAATAAGGGTAGAGTTATGGGCATCCCCTGTGTCCCAGCCTACACTATAGTCCCTACTGCGAGATCTCGACGTCGCCCACCCACCGGAGGTAGTGGTACGAGTGGATCAGGAGCCGGCCCTTCATTATCTGACGACTTCTTTAGGTGGATCATAGAGGGGTGCATGGCGAGCAGTGTCGTGTAGTCAAACGCACCATCACGCGATCGGATCAACCTGCTTGCTCAGGAGGTTGTCCACGGCTCCATAGATCCTACAACTGCCGCTGACGACCTCATGGGTGTAGTCCGGGAGGAGGCCATCCGTGTATGTGCAGTTGTCTTGGCCAACATCTTTCCTCCAAATATTCGACATGTAAAACATATTTTTGATGTATTTCTTTATTTATTTATATATTGCTAATATAAACTGTCAAATAACTAGTTAACATGCCTAGGCATAGGCAATAGACACGTGTTAGAACTTACGGGTCTCGATTCTGACATACAGAATCCGAGTTATCGCCTAGTTTGCAAAACTCGCCAATACTTGGTCAAAAAGCTGAAAAATAGGTCAAAATGCGCTACGATCGCCCGAACACCACACAAACACACACAT
This sequence comes from Panax ginseng, assembly GCA_020205605.1. Lineage (NCBI taxonomy): Eukaryota > Viridiplantae > Streptophyta > Magnoliopsida > Apiales > Araliaceae > Panax > Panax ginseng. Next base: position 75,086,564 of record CM035137.1, read on the forward strand.
AGAACCGAGTAGGTATTAGACACGTGTTAGAACTTACAGGTCTCGATTCCGACATACGAAATCCGAGTTATCGCCCAGTTTGCAAAACTCGCCAATACTTGGTCAAAAAGCCAAAAAATAGGTTAAAACGCACTTCAGTCGCCCGAACACCACACAAACACACGCATAGCACCGAGTAGGTATTAGACACGCGTTAGAACTTACGGGACTCGATTCCGACATACGGAATCTGAGTTATCGCCCAGTTTACAAAACTCGCCAACACTTGGTCAAAAAGCCGAAAAATAGGTCAAAACGCACTTAGGTCGCCCGAACGCCACACAAATACACACATAGCACTGAGTAGGTATTAAAGACGCGTTAGAACTTACGGGTCTCGATTCCGACATATGAAATCCGAGTTATCGCCCAGTTTGCAAAACTCGCCAACACTTGTCAAAAGTCAAAAATAGGTCAAAAGCGTGCTTGATTGCTCAATGCCACACAAACACACACATAGCATCGAGTAGGTATTCGAAACATGTTAGAACTTATGGGACTCGATTTCGACATACGAAATTCGAGTTATCGCCCAGTTTGAAAAACTCGCCAACACTTGGTCAAAAAGCCAAAAAATAGGTCAAAACGCGCTTCGGTCACCCGAACGCCACACAAACTCACACATAGCACCGAGTAGGTATTAGACACGCGTTAGAACTTACGGGAATCGATTCTGACATACGGAATCCGAGTTATCGCCCAGTTTACAAAACTTGCCAACACTTGGTCAAAATACCGAAAAAGCAGTCAAAACGCAGCGCTTACGCCGCAGCATACACAAACAACACACACATAGCACCGAGTAGGTATTAGACACGCGTTAGAACTTACGGGACTCGATTCTAACATACGTAATCCGAGTTATCGCCCAGTTTGCAAAACTCGCCAACACTTGGTCAAAAAGCCAAAAAATAGGTCAAAACGCGCTTCGGTTGCCCGAACGCCACACAAACACACACATAGCACCGAGTAGGTATTAGACACGCATTAGAACTTATGGGTCTCGATTCTGACATACGAAATCCGAGTTATCGGCCAGTTTGCAAAACTCGCCAACACTTGGTTAAAAGGCTAAAAAACAGGTCAAAACACGCTTCGGTAACCCGAGCGCCTCACAAACACACACATAGCATCGAGTAGGTATTAGACACGCGTTAGAACTTATGGGTCTCAATTCCGACATACGAAATCCGAGTTATCGCCCAGTTTGCAAAACTCGCCAACACTTGGTCAAAAAGCCGATAAAGAGCTCAAAACCAGCTTCAGTTGCCCGAATGCCACACAAACAGACACATAGCACCGAGTAGGTATTAGACACGCGTTAGAACTTATGGGTCTCGATTCAGACATACGGAATCTGAGTTATTGCCCAGTTTGTAAAACTCGCCAACACTTGGTCAAAAAGCCAAAAAATAGGTCAAAACACGCTTCAGTCGCCCGAACGCCACACAAACACACACATAGCACCGAGTAGGTATTAGACACGCGTTAGAACTTACGAGACTCAATTCTGACATACGGAATTCGAGTTATCGCCCAGTTTGCAAAACTCGCCAAAACTTGGTCAAAAAGCCAAAAAAGAGCTCAAAACCAGCCTCGGCCATCTAGTTGACACACGAACACAGGCAATAGCACCGCATAGGCAATAGACACGCGTTACAACTGACGAGACTTGATTCTGATATACGGAGCCCGAGTTCGAGTCCCGTCCGCCTAACTTGAAGAACACAAACTAAAATAATGTAAATATGTTTTCATTTTGATTTTGTTATTAATATTTAAATTTTGTAGGGTCTTGCTAACGATACTCGTGGAGGTGGAGGTGGAGGCACTGGTGATGACCGCAGAGCTGATGACGAGTAGCCTCCTCCAGTACAGGGTGATGACCGCCGACTAGATGACATGGAGACAGGCGACGGGTTGTAGTTAGTTTATTTTATGTTATATTTTGAGTTTTATATATGTATTTGTACAGTTTTTGAGTTGTACTGACGTCCATTATATTTTTTATCTATATATTTGATTTGGGTTACTAGTTTATAACAGGTATAGTTGTAATTTGATGGTTGTTATTAGTTTATAATAGGTGTATATTTGTAAATGAACTGGGAAATTTTGAAATGTAAAAAAAAATATTCAAAATTTATGAAGTCATTGCCGTCGGTAATGAGTTTTTTCCTCAAAAAAGGCTATTGGGTCATTGCTGACTGCCTTGTCGTCGGTAGTGACATTATTCCGTCGCCAATGACCCCCGTCGGTAATGACAATGATGCCGATGGCTGGCGACGGGAACTAGGGGCGACGACCTGTGGGGCGACGACAAGGCCCGTCGGCAATGCCCGTCGCCAATGACTCAATGCCGACGGCACTATGGTCATAGGAGACGACAGTGACCGTCGGCAATGACTGATTTTCTTGTAGTGAGAATAATAAAGAATGGAATAACAGAAGAATTTCACCATATATGCGATACTTTGCATAGACAGGTTATTCCAACATAATAGTAAAGAATGGAATAACAACCCTTACGAGTATTGAAAGAAAATAATTCTCTTCATGAATACGAAAGAATAATACCCCTTACCTTAGAAGAAACTTGATACTAGAATAGTGAGGTAGCAGAGTTCTCTTCTTCTTTTTTTCTATAATTTCTCTCTATAATAATTGTTGTATAGATTTAGTGAATTGGTGAAAAATAATGAAGGAATGAGCTTCTATTTATAGGAAAATATAGTTTCCATAATTGTACATTTTGGGGCTCGAAATATTACAGTATAATACCTTCATCTTTTACTTCATTTTTTAATTTAGTCATGCAAGTAATATCAAACTTGCAGCACCTCCCCTAATAGTAAATCATGTGAATCAATAGTTCTAGACATGTGAAAATACAATTTACAGTATAGTACCTCCATCTATACATCCATTTTTAACTTAGTCATGCAAGTATTATCAAACTTGCACCAACTCCACCAATAGTAAAGAATGTGATTCAATAGTACACACATGTGAATAAATAATTATAATCATGTGAATTAATAGCAATTAATTGCTCATTTATCCGATTAATTACCCGATTGGTCAGTATAACTTCCAGACATCAATTATTATCGAAATAAATGTCGGTTTCCACTAACACTAATAATCCCAACACAATGAAACTATCAATTTCATCTTTAATCAACACGAACTTATTCATCATTAATATTATAACTCACAATATTTAACAACCAGGTCGTTCCCAGGAAAGAGGGGGCTTTTCGATAAGGATTTCTCCTTATTGGCGCGCAATTAGGTGACCAAACCTCTCATTGACAGAACTTCTAGACATCGGCAATATTGCAAATAATAATATGAATAACTTTATCGTCTCAATTATTACTTTAATAATATAAAATATTGTGACAATAATTGAATAAAACTGAGTGACTTCTCACGTAAGTATCAATAATCAAATATAATGTACAATACCGTGTGCTACTATGCAACCACGCGTATTACTATACTTTTATCACCGATTATTTTATGAAAACTTGTTTACTTTAAAAAAAAATTCACATATCACCCTTAACTTTAACCTTTTATCAATTTAACCATTTACTAACTAGAATAATTATAAGAAATTGAATACTTTCCTTTCATAAAATTCGGGGTCTCACAATTATATTGTGATGATATTATTCTAATATTGGAGATCTATATTACTAATATTAGGTCTTCAAATAAAGCGATATAAATTACGTAGCAGTAATCAACGGTTCAGGCAAGTTTTTCTTTACTCTACTAAGAATTGTTTCATTCAGTTGTTCGTGCTAGTTCTCAATTATAGTGATGAATTATAGCCATCTTATTATTCAAACTCTTTCAATCATGATATATCATTAAATAAATTTAAACTTGTTGGGCAAATTTCATGCTCACCCTTACTATATCATGATAAACATTGCAGATAAGACGAATGCGTTCGGATATAGGAAAAGGTTAAAGCCAAGCTCAGCTTGGGGTGAAATATGCAGCTAATTTGTAATAGTATAGTTTGATAATAATGATATATGTTAGATAACTTATGAATTGTGTATAAGTTAAGGTTACTCGACCTTGGAGAATAGTGTGTAAGTGTATTGTATAAACAATTTATGTTTATATCTTCCGCAATAGTTATAGAATGTTTGAACCGAATCCGCGGTGATTTAGGACCCGAATTCGGGGCTTTCATAGTTGGTATCAAAGTTGTTGGTTATGAATCTTAGGTAGGAATACCTGAGACCAATAACCACAGTGATTAGGATAAGATCTAACTTACATAGAGTTAGTTGGTCGGTAAGATTCAAAGACGAATCTCGGCGAGTTGTTAAGACACAGAGTTCCCTAACTCTGATAATAAAGTTGAACAATAGTGGTGAATAGATAGAGTCTAAAAGACTAAAAGTTCATGGATAGGAGATCGTAAAACAAAACGATAATAGCATAGAAATGAATTATAATATATACGATAAGATCACCCCGTGATCTGATAAGGTGATAGAAGGGAAAAGAATCAATCTGATGATTAGAAAGTTTACAACAAGATTTCTGTGTGAATTGGTACAGATTCAAGAAAGGATTATGAATACGAGTTGAATGAAATTCGTATTGAGAAGGGAGTTAAGACTAGGTGGGGATTTCAATTGAGGACTCATGTCGGCAGCTGAGTTGTATGATTCCTTGTATGGGCGGGGAATTATACTTGGTGTAAAAACTACTTAGTTTCTGACATTGATAATCATTGAAATATTTGTGTCACGCTATTTGCTATACGCATGTTAAGAGGGTGATTCCTTTCTCATGTGTATAACAGATATATAGGTATAGTTGTTAAGTACGAGTTCTTAAAACTCATACTTATGTGACATTCTTGACTCATAGTTATATGAAATGTTTATGAACCCCTCAGCGAATGGAAGCCAAAGGTCTAACTAGGGTAAGTTCTTAAACTCATATGATTGTGGCAAGTTTATGAACTCATAAGTGTGGTTTGACTTGGGTATAGTTGTGTGTGAATGGAGTATTAAGGATTATAGGAACAGATAGATTGTAAGCAAATGATTATTAGTGGAGACATAACTTTTCCAAAACTCCTAGCTATGCTAGACTTCAAAATTTTGACATCAAGCTAAATACACACTATGTTCTTTTAAAAAAAATGTAGACTCGTAATCATTTTTGAAATGGTTTAAAGTACAGTCTATGCTACTTATTTCGGCTAGGCGCAAATGATTTGAAATATCAAAATATATTTTATTTATCACTTACGTACCATGTAGCCTGGTGTAGAAATGATAAAAAGGTGATGGAGTTGTAAATACAGGAATACTTAGTGTGAATTTGATCTAAAATTGTTATTCCACTATTGTATGATGTGTTATGACAAAGTCATACGATGACTGCATCCTCAAACGGACTGTTAGTACAGTACGGCATCATGATGTCATTCTCAAAAATATTTTCAAGATTTTAATTTGCCAACGGGGTTTGGCTACACCTAAATAATTCGATTGAATTGAATTATTGATATGAGTCTACGCTATTCGATTCAGCTAGACTAATGTTTATGAAAACTCTAAGTGTTCATTGAAAGAAATTTCTCGAACCAAATTATTTTGGTGCGGAATCCAATAAGACCGATGTAAAGCTTTGTGCCTATGGCAGTGACGAGAAATAGATAAAACCAGTACTTGGCCAGTACAAGGCATATCGGGCTAATCACCCTTTGTGTCCGTAAGTAATAACAGTTTGCGGATGAATTTCCATAAAACCATTTCGAAAATGACAGACAAATAGTCAATACGACTCCTCAACACAATTTGAAAACTTTTACTCTTGTGAGTAGTGTATTGGGTAGCATGTGATGATATGTGTGAATGGTGTAAGCAGTATAGTGTAAGGTGTAAGATGAATTTCGGGGACAAAATTCTTAGAAGAAAGGATGAATGTGACAACCCGAGATATTAGACAATTTATTAAAATCTTAAATGATTGATTTAAGGTCAAATAATATACCTAGATAGAAAATAAGTGTATGCATTTGATGTTTTTGGGAAGGAATTTTGAGGATTTCAAAATTCTGTGTAGGATTTTGGAGAATTATTCAGGATTAAGTGTATATGTGTATATGTTCTGTGTATATAGTATTATATATGTACAGTATGTGGTTAAGGGTCAAGGGTTGACCAGATAAATTTTATCAATGTCGAACCCTAGTATTATATTAAGAACGTCAACGTTCTGTTAGAAAACCCTAACGTCTGATAAGAAACCCTAGAAATCGGTTCTGGAAACCCTAAATTCAGTTCCGGGGATTTAAAACCCTAATTTGATATTTGAAAACCCTAGTTTGGGAATGCAAATGATAGTATCAAGCTTAAGTGTTATTAATAATAACCTAATTAGGGATAACCCTAATTAGTTTAGAAAATCCTAATTTCTGGATTAGAAACCCTAATTTATAATTAGGGAAAATCTAATTGTTAATGTAATAATTTTAATGTTAATTGGGAAACATTAATCCTAAATTTCAAGTTATTAGAAAACCCTAATCTAATTAAAAAAATCTAATTTCTAAATTAGAAAGATTATTTTTCTAATTTAAAACCCAAATTCTTGGGTTATAAACCCTAATGTACAATTTCGACCCTAATTGCTAAATTAGCAAATTTTAATTAGAAAATAATAATCCTAATTAGCAAGATTGAAGTTCATGATTAGGAAATCTTAATATATTTATAGAATCCTAATTATAATTTAGAAATGCTAATTTCTAATTTTGAAAACCTAAATTGGAAATTATAGAAATCAAATTGCCAAAACCTAAAGGGTTAAACTGTGACACCCCCAAACCAAGGTACTTCATTCCCACAGGATTTGGTATTCACTTAATCAAACATTCATATCTAACTACCCAATCATAATTAAATTTAATAAATAAAACCTTCCCCATTAAAGGGTTACATAATATAAATCTCTCAGGTTGTCTAACATTTAAATACAATCATTCTAATGCGGAAAATAAATAAACTTCATTACAACCATTCAATTAAAAACTGATAATAAAATATCATCATATTACAAATCTTCAATACTTGTTCATCTTTCCTTTTCCCTTACTGGTGCTAGGTACATCAACATTCTCATCTTTAACTGTAATAGATATATAAGCAAGAGTGAGGAAACAAAGCTCACTTGAAACAACAATGAATAAAAAAACTTACAACAACTGTCAAATAAGAGGCTCGAAAGAATTAAACATTATGATTTATCAACATTCTGAAGTATATAACTGAGGGTCCTAAGACCACGAACTATGTCCATAGTTATAAGTAATTTTTCAACTTAAACTTTAATCGTCATAAGACTATATGGACTCCTCGTACTTAGGGGGATCAGCCTTTCTTACAATGTATTGTGCATAAACATTTCAACGCAAAGCATAAATTACCCCTAATAATAGGGTTGTTCATCTCAGTATTAAGAGTACAAGTCCGCACCAAAGTGAGTTTGATTTGGATACATTTCAGGGTAATTTGGAATTCAACGAACATCAAATAAGGATTAGTTGAATAAAATTAATAACATTACATTATGGAATAATCATAACTGAATCGACATAGTAAATTAAAAGCATGCTTTAAGAATAATCTAATAGCATACATATTGAATAACTATAACACACCTTGTGTAAGACCCCAACTTTTATGAATAAAGATAAATTTCTCTCGATATATATTTTTGAATATTATGGTGTGGATACAATATAATGTTATAGTTGTGGGTAATATTTATAATTTGCAAAGTATGCAAGTGGTTGTATTATATTCGATTGTTCGGGGAATATGTTATATTATTAAATCAATAATTGAGACGATAAAGTTGTTCATATTATTAAATTGCAATATTTATAATGTCTAGAAGTTCTGTCAAGGAGAGGTTTGGTCACCTAATTGCGCGCCAATAGGGAGAAATCTTTATTGGAAAGCCCCCTCTTTCCTGGGAACAACCTGGTTGTTAAATATTGTGAGTTATAATATTAATGATGAATAAGCTCGTGTTGATTAAAGATGAATTTGATAGTTTCATTGTGTTGGGATTATTTGTGTTAGTAGAAATCGACATCTATTCCGATGATAATTGATGTCTGGAGGTTGTTCAATCGGGTATTTGGGACACTTTTCGTGTCGGAGTACTATTCACGAGTTACTATTCATGAGTTACTATTCATGAGTTATTATTTCTAAGTTACTATTCACGAGTTACTATTCATAAGTTACTATTCACTAGTTAATATTCACAAGTTACTATTCATGGCGTACTATTCACCCGAACAATATATTTCTTTTCGGTCCAAATTATTTTTGGGTACAATATTATTTCATGAGGCGATGTGCTAATTTTTCAGACCATTGGTTGAAATTATATTAGTAAATCAATATGGACCGTTGCTTTAAAGTTTAATAGTGAATCAGTATGGACCGTTGTTTTAAAGTTTAATAGTGAATTAGTATGGACCGTTGTTTTAAAGTTTTAATAGTGAATCAGTATTGACCGTTGTTTAAAGTTTTAATAGTGAATCAGTATGGACCGTTGCTTTAAGTTTTAATATGGACCATCCGATTAAAAGTAAATCAATCTACACCGTTCATGAATTAGTTACTATTTAGTCCATTCTCCTATAAATAAAAGCTCATTCCTTCATTATTTCTTACGAATTCACTAAAACTCTTGAGAGAGAAATTATAGAGAGAAAGAAGAAGAGAAGTCAACTACCTTTCTATTCCAATATCCAGTTTCTTCTAAGGTAATGGGTACTATTTCTTTCTTATTCATGAAGAGAACTTCTGTTATGCGAGGTACCGCATACATGGTGAAATTCTTCTGTTATTTCATTCTTTATTATTCTGTTGGAATAACTTGTTTATGCGAAGTACCACATACATAGTGAAATTCTTCTATTATTCTGTCGAAATTTCACATGCGTGCGTTTCTGTGGGACTGGTTCAATTATTTATTATTACGTTAGAATAACCTATCTGCATCTTGATTCATCGCATGCATGGTGATTTCTTGTTATTCCATTCTTTATTATTTTATCGGAATATACCGTCATGCATTGCCTTTTACGCCGGACTGGTTCCATTATTTATTATTACATCGTCGTAATATCACTGTCTGGTGCGTTTATGTGGGACTGGTTCCATTATTTATTCTTCCGCCGGAATATCACCTGCGTGCGTTTACGCCTGGGACCAGTTCCATTATTTATTATTCTGCTTGGAATAACATGTGCATGCGATCTATACATCGCATCGCATGGTGAATCCTTCTGTTATTCCATTCATTATTATTCTGTTTGAATAACCTATCTATGTGGATTACCACATGCATGGTGAATGATCCTTTGTATTCATTCCTTATTAAATTATGGAAATGATCTGTATACGTGAATTACCGCATGGCGGGTGAAAATCCATTTGCAGTTTCATATATTATATTATACTCAGTTGGTTAAAGTTTTGGCTTCTATACTCCATAAAATTAGTGGAATATCCTTGATATTTGCGCTTCATCCAGTATCTTTTCATGGAAATATTCTTCTGAGCATTCTTAAATTTTACTCTACAAAGAAGTATCATGTTGACAATTTGGACGTTATTAATTCTTGGATAAATTAATTCTTGAACTTGTTTTATTGAATTATTATGTCATTATCATCATCCTCATGCTTATATTGTAATGAAAGTCATCTTTGGCTTACGTGCATAGATGGACTTAGTATGAATATGACCAGGGATCATTCGGTATAATCATGACCTGTAATGTTATAAATGATGTGGTAAAAGTCCTCAGTGGCCTGTATTGCATTGGAGGACAATTTTTGGTATGATTATGACCAGGGATTATTCGGTATAGTCATGTCCGTTGATGATTTAATGAATATCCATGGCCCGTAGTACAGGGATGATTAAAAGATGTGGTTGATTTATTAAGCTGAGTCTCATCGATAAAAGTTGATGAAAACATTTTTAAATCATAGAAGATAATAGGTTTTATTCTCTACTTGACTTTTCTAATGGATTTCTTATTCCGCTGCAGTTAAACTTGATGTCTATTGTATTTTATCAGTTTAACATTGTTGTAAACTATTGATAATTTATTCTGCATTATCATAGTCATAATATTTCTTATTGGGCTAGTTGAGCTCAACCTTTCTTTCACTGTTCTCTTCAGGAAATGAGAATATAGCTGGGATGATTCGGAGAAAGGAGTGACGGTCCAGAAGATAGCATTAGTAGTCCTCACTATTCTGTTAAATAGTGTGACAATAAATGTAATGAGGACTCCTTTTAGTGTGGATATTGTCTAGATGACAATATTCCTATTAGAACTCTCAGTTTATGTATTGTCGTATTTTACACGACGGTTGTATAACTAAGTTTGTATTTGTATTCTGTACCATGTATTTGGCGACTCAGAATAGGTGATGTATACCTATTTTGGGGGCGTCACAGTTGGTATCAAAGCTTAGGGATATGATCCCTGGCTGAGATGTGAGACAAGAACTAGGAGGGGAGAAACGGAGGAATTCCTTCGCTAGTATGACCTACCTAAGTTTATTTGGTATTTAATTGGTCGGTCAGAGTATATGGATAATATGTGATATGTTAATTAACCCTTATTTTGTTTCAGTATTTGAAAATGGCATCCGAAAATGTTTAGATAAGCAATGAAGCACGTGAGACCGTTGAGTCAGCAACGATCAATGTCCAGGGTAATGTGCAACAGGAAGACAATAATCCTCATGAAAACAATAACACCGATGAAATGGTGAACGATGGGATGGTCAGAGGCTTTATTCAATTCATGCAACATCAGGTGAAGGCGGATCCTATTCAAAATGTAGGTGGAAACACCGACAACTCACGGTCGGTCACCGCTAAGCAGTTTAAGGAGCTGGGACCACCAGAGTTTTTTGGAGAGCCAAAACCACTTAAGGCAGAGACGTGGATAAAGCAGATCAACAAGATATTTGATGTCTTGGGATGCTCTGAGGAGCAAAAGGTTCCCTTTGCCACCTTCATGTTGCGTGTAGAGGCAGACATCTTGGGGAATCAGAAGCGTACTCAACTCCGCCGCCTTTGCAGATGTCTTGGGAGAAGTTCCAAGAGCTGTTCAACGACAAGTACTTTCCTAAAAGTATTCGTCACATGAAGGAGGTAGAGTTCATCAAGCTTGAGCAAAACAATATGACCGTGGAGCAGTATAAAGCTAAGTTTTCCGAGTTATCTCGGTTTACGTCCCACTTGGTTGATAACGAGGAGAGAATGACACAGATGTTTCTAAGAGGTTTGAAACCTGAGATACGTCAATATCTTATCTCTCATAAACTGTGCTTGTATTCAGATGTTGTGAATAGGGCTCATTTATTGGAGCGCGATAATGAGTCAACCCAACCAAGAGAGAGCAGCCGACAAGTCGATAATACCAGTGGTAGCAGTCATTAAAGCGGTGACAAAAAACGTGGAGGGAATTAACATGCCAGAAATTATAACCACTTCGGTGGTAATCATGGCCAAGACAATAGGAGTGGAAGATTCAAGAAGATAAGGTTCAGCAAAGATGGAAAGACGTCATCACCAGCGGCCGTTGTTAAGGAAGGAGAACGACCGTCGGTCGTATGTTACAATTGTGGAGGGGAAGGACATATAAGTCCAAATTGCATGATGCAGTCCAAAGCATGTTATAATTGTGGAAAAGAAGACCACCTAGCCCGATTTTGTCGTGCACCAAAGTCAAGTCCAGCTGGGATGGAGGCATCAAAAGGTGTCCCAGATAAGATAAAATCAGTAGTTCAAGGGAGAGCATTTGTAGTAACCTCCCAAAAAGCGAGGAATCCAAACGAGGTGATCACGGGTAAGTTAACCATAAATTCTAGCGAAGTTTAAACTTTATTTGATACCGGTTCTACCCATTCCTTTATTTCTCCTACTTGCTCTCAACGTTTAAATTTGACTCCAGAGAAATTAGACTTTGACTTATCTGTTGAAACTCCGTTGGGAGAAACCTTAATTACATCCACGGTTTATAAGTCTTGTTTGATTCAAATCGGTAACCGCACGTTACTTGTCGATCTTATTTCTTTGAAGATACTTGCATTTGATGTGATTTTAGGGATTGATTGGTTAACTACTCATCATGCTAAAATCGATTGTTTTTGTAAGGTTGTTAGCTTTCATATTCCTAACCAACCTATTATGCGAATTCAAGCAACCAACCCATTAAAATCCATCACTGTCATCTCAAGCCATAAAGCTATTCGTTTATTGAAAAATGGATGTCAAGCTTTCTTAGCTCATGTCACGGATCTAAACAAAAATACGTCAGTTTTGAATGATATTTCTATTGTTAATGAATTTCCTGACGTATTCCCTGAAGAACTTCCTGGCCTACCCCCAGAGTGTGAAATTGAATTTTGTATCGATCTTGAAACAGGTACAAAACCCATTTCTAAAGCCCCATATCGAATGGCTCTTATTGAACTTCAGGAGTTAAAAACCCAACTACATGAATTGTTAGACATCGGTTTCATTCATCCTAGTATGTCTCCTTGGGGTGCTCCTATTCTATTCGTGAAGAAGAAAGATGGAAGTATGCGACTTTGTATTGATTATCGGGAGTTAAATCATGTCACCATAAAAAATAGGTACCCATTACCTCGTATTGATGATCTGTTTGACCAGTTGCAAGGCGCCAAATTCTTTTCAAAGATCGATCTTCCTTCTGGATATCATCAGTTGAAGATTAAAACTGATGACAGTCCAAAGACTGCTTTCAGAACTCGGTACGGGCATTATGAATTCCTAGTCATGTCTTTTGGATTGACTAATGCTCCTGCTGCCTTTATAGACATGATGAACCGAGTATTCAAGGAATATTTGGATCACTTTGTGGTTGTCTTTATTGATGCAATCCTAATATATCCAAAACCCGTGAAGACCATGAGCAACACTTGAGGCTGATACTTCAAAAGCTTCGTGAAAACAAGCTATATTCCAAGTTGAAAAAATGCGAGTTCTAGCTTGAGGAAGTTGCATTCCTTGGGCACGTGATATCAAATCATGGAATATCTGTTGACCCAGCAAAGATTGAAGCAATTCAAAGCTGGGAACAACCTAAGTCAGTGACCGAAGTACGTAGATTTCTCGACTTAGCTGGTTATTATCGGAGATTCATAGAAGGGTTTTCTCGAATCGCTACTCCATTAACTCAGTTGACTCGGAAAGATAAAAAATTCGGTTGGAGCGAGGAATGTGAGAAGAGTTTTTCTAGAACTCAAGAGTAGACTCATTTCAGCACCTGTTCTGACAATACCATTTGGCATGGAGGGATTTGTCATTTATAGTGATGCTTCAGGCAAAGGGTTAGGATTTGTTCGCATGCAACATTGGAAAGTCGTAGCCTATGCCTCACGAAAACTCAAAGAATATGAGAGGAATTATTTTACTCATGATCTAGAGTTGGCCGCTGTCATTTTTGCGCTTAAGATTTGGAGGCATTACCTGTATGGAGAGAAGGTGGAAATTTATACAGATCATAAAAGCCTCAAATATTTCTTCACTCAAAAGGAACTCAACATGCGGCAACAACGTTTGCTCGAGTTGTTGAAGGATTATGATCATACCATCCAATACCATCCTGGAAAAGCGAACGTAATAGCTGACACATTGAGTAGAAGATCATATGCGGGCACGAGTGCATTATTGTCAACGCAAGGGCCCATTGTGTATGACTTAAGAAGGATGGAGATAGAGTTATAGACTCCAGGGACCCATATGATGATGGCGAATATACAAGTAGAACAGACCTTATTCTATAAAGTTAAAGCTGCTCAAGCTACAGACCTGGAGCTGATGCATATAGTGAAGAAAGTGGAAGAATGTGCTATTTCGGAAGCAAGAATCGATGAAGAAGGAATACTTCGAGTCAACTCCAGACTCTGTGTTCCCAACGATTCCTACTTGAAGTATAAAATCATGATGGAGGTGCACAACACACCGTTTTCAATCCATCCTAGGAGTACCAAAATGTATCGTGATCTTCGTCGTACATTTTGGTGGAGCAATATGAAGAGAGAGATAGCATTGTTTATCTCAAGGTGTCTAACTTGTCAACAAGTCAAGGCGGAGCATCAAGTGCCAAAAGGTCCATTACAACCACTTGAAATTCCAGAATGGAAGTGGGAGCACATTACCATGGATTTTGTTACTAGTCTTCCCAAGGTTTCTCAAGGAATAGATGCGATTTGGGTCATTGTTGATAGATTGACAAAGTCTGCTCATGTCTTGCTAGTATGTACATAAACGAGATTGTAAGATTGCATGGTATGCCAGTATCCATAGTTTCTGATCGAGACCCAAGATTCACTTCAAGATTTTGGCTTAGTTTACAAAAAGCTATGGGCACGGATTTAAAATTTAGTTCGTCATATCATCCTCAAATGGATGGACAATCGAAAAGGACTATTCAAACTCTTGAAGATTTATTAAGACTCTGTGTCCTTGACTTCAAGGGAAGTTGGGACAAGTTCTTACCATTGGTGGAGTTTTCCTACAACAACAATTATCAAAAAAGCAAGTATTAGTTCATAATGTTTTTCACATATATATGTTACGTAAATATGTGAAAGACCCGAACCACATTATTGAATTAGAACCGGATGAGATAGAGGAAGATTTAACGTATGAAGAGTTACCTGTTAAAATCTTGGATAAGAAGGATAATATTCTACATTCTAAAGTTATACCTCAAGTTAAAGTTTTGTGGAGAAACCACAATGTGGAGGAAATGATCTGGGAGTTAGAATCTGAGATGAAGTCAAGATATCCTCACCTCTTCGATATATCAGGTACGCATCCTAATTTTGAGGACGAAATTTCATAAGAAGGGGATGTTGTAAGACCCCAACTTTTATGAATAAAGATAAATTTCTCTCGATATATATTTTTGAATATTATGGTGGATATAATATAATGTTATAGTTATGGGTAATATTTATAATTTTGCAAAGTATGCAAGTGGTTGTATTATATTCGATTGGTTGGGGAATATTCGTTTTAACAGAGAATATTCGTACGACGACACAATCATTGGTGGACCCCACAACGGAAGCATTTTCGTTGTAAGAAAATGACAGGATTATCTTTTTATAAAAATAACGACGGAAGTGTTATCGTTAAAACTGTTGAACTACCTGGTAGTAAAAGTACAGTAATACGCGTGGTTGCATAATAGCACACGGTATTGGTTATTGATGCTTACGTGATAAGTCACTCAGTTATACTCAATTATTGCTACAGTAATTGTTGCATCATATCTCTCATATTATTGATTCGATTATTGTCACAGTATAATCTGCACAATATGTTATATTATTAAATTTCAATATTTACAATGTCTAGAAGTTCTGTGAAGGAGAGGTTTGGTCACCTAATTGCGCGCCAATAGGGAGAAATCCTTATTGGAAAGCCCCCTCTTTCCTGGGAACAACCTGGTTGTTAAATATTGTGAGGTATAATATTAATGATTAATAAGTTCGTGTTGATTAAAGATGAATTTGATAGTTTCATTGTGTTGGAATTATTTGTGTTAGTAGAAATCGACATCTATTCCGATGATAATTGATGTCTGGAGGTTATATTGTTCAATCGGGTATTCAGGACACTTTTTGTGTCGGAGTACTATTCACGAGTTACTATTTACGAGTTATTATTCATGAATTACTATTCATGAGTTACTATTCATGAGTTACTATTCACTAGTTACTATTCACGAGTTACTATTCACGGGGTACTATTCACCTGAACAATATATTTCTTTTCGGTCCAAATTATTTTTGGGTACAATATTATTTCACTAGGAGATGTGCTAATTTTTCAGACCGTTGGTTGAAATTATATTAGTAAATCAATATTGACCGTTGCTTTAAAGTTTAATAGTGAATCAGTATGGACCGTTGTTCTAAAGTTTAATAGTGAATCAGTATGGACCGTTGTTTTAAAGTTTTAATAGTGAATTAGTATAGACCGTTGCTTTAAGTTTTAATATGGACCATCCGTTTAAAAGTAAATCAATCTGGACCGTTCATGAATTAGTTACTATTTAGTCCATTCTCCTATAAATAAAAGCTCATTCCTTCATTATTTCTTACGAATTCACTGAAACTCTTGAGAGAGAAATTATAGAGAGAAAGAAGAAGAGAAGTCAACTACCTTTCTATTCCAATATCCAGTTTCTTCTAAGGTAAGGGGTATTATTTCTTTCTTATTCATGAAGAGAACTTCTGTTATTCCATTCTTTATTATTCTGTTGGAATAACTTGTTATGTGAAGTACCGCATACATGGTGAAATTCTTCTATTATTTCATTCTTTATTATTCTGTTGGAATAACCTGTTTATGCGAAGTACCGCATACATGGTGAAATTATTCTATTATTCTGTTCATTATTATTCTTACGGAATATCCTGTTTGTGCGTTTACGCCGGACCTGGTTCGATTATTTATTATTCTGTTGGAATAACCTATCTATGCGGTCTATCGTATGCATGGTGATTTCTTTTGTTATTCCATTCTTTATTATTCTCGCCGTAATATCATGTCTGCAATGCGTTCGCCGACCGGTTCCATTATTTATTATTCTCGCCGGAATATCCTCGTCTGCAATGCGTTTATGCCGAGCCCGGTTCCATTATTTATTCTTCCGTTTAATATCATGTATACGTATGCGTTTACGTTGACTTGGTTCCATTATTTATTATTACGTTGGGAATAACATGTCCAGCATGATCTACCGCATTTATTTATGGTGAATCCTTCTATTATTTCATTCATTATTATTACATTTGAATAACTTTTGTCTATGTGGATTACCACGCGTGGTGAATGATCCTTTGTATTCATTCCTTATTAAATTATGGAAATGATCTGTATACGTGGATTACCGCATGGCAGGTGAAAATCCATTTGCAGTTTCATATATTCTATTATACTCAGTTGGTTAAAGTTTTGGCTTCTATACTCCATGAAATTAGTGGAATATCATTTATATTTGCGCTTCATCCAGTATCTTTTCATAGAACTATTCTTCTGAGTATTCTTAAATTTTACTCTACAAAGAAGTATCATGTTGATAATTTGGACGTTATTAGTTCTTGGATAAATTAATTCTTGAACTTGTTTTATTGAATTATTATTAATCATTGTCATCATCCTCATGCTTATATTGTAATGAAAGTCATCTTTGGCTTACGTGCATAGATGGACTTAGTATGATTATGACCAGGGATCATTCGGTATAATCATGACCTGTAGTGTTATAAATGATGTGGTAAAAGTCCTCAGTGGCCTGTAATGCATTGGTGGACAGTTTTTGGTATGATTATGACCAAGGATTATTCGTTATAGTCATGACCGTTGATGATTTAATGAATATGCTTAGCCCATAGTACAGGGATGATTAGAAGATGTGGTTTATTTATTAAGCTGAGTCTCAGCGATAAAAGTTGATGAAAACATTTTTAAATCATAGAAGATAGTAGGTTTTATTCTCTACTTGACTCTTTTATGGATTGCTTATTCCGCTGCAGTTAAACTTGATGCCAATTGTATTTTATCAGTTTAACATTGTTGAAGACTATTGATAATTTATTCTGCATTATCATAGTCATAATATTTCTTACTGGGCTAGTTGAGCTCACCCTTTCTTTCACTATTCTCTTCAGAAAATGAGAATATAGCTGGGACGAGTCGGGGAAAGGGGTGACGGTCCAAAAGATAACATTAGTAGTCCTCACTATTCTGTTAAATTGTGTGACAATAAATATAATGAGGACTCCTTTGAGTGTGGATATTGTCTAGATGACAATATTCCTATTAGAACTCTCAGTTTATGTATTGTCGTATTTTACACGACGGTTGTATAACTAAGTTTGTATTTGTATTCTGTACCATGTATTTGGCGACTCAGAATAGGTGATGTATACCTATTTTGGGGGCGTCACACCTTACTTGAACAATAATAAGCCAGGGTTATTTAAAATTGAATACTAAGCATGCATAGCAATTTGAAAGATAAAATTATTTAACATAAGTATATATATATTTGCATGTTAAACAACAAGTTAAATACAAGAATAACTTGCTTAATATCAAAATAAAGTTTAGAAATCTTGCATCATTAATTTGTAATCGAATTGGAGACAATAATTGGTTTAACAAGATAATAGGTTTAGAGAACTTGCCTTGCTCGTAGGCTAAACCGAACAATTCAAATCACAATAGCCTATATATATATATATATATATATATATATATCATCATCATGACATAGTTAGTCACTACCACCTTACAAACATAACTATGTACATTCATCATGTAAGATTAAATTTTTAATGACATAATCAAGTTACAAAACTAGTTAATTGTTAATAGCATGCTCATTCATGGTATAGAAATACTGAAATCATAATTTAACAGTCCTACTATTAACACATAACAACTTCTTCAGACTTTGTGTACAAAATTGCACTATCTGACCATTCTGCTAACTTTCATGACTGCAATACTTCACGATTTATATTGTGGGTCAAGATCATTGATGCGGAGATAGTCTTTGTGGCGTGAGAATTATATTTTCACGAGGTCATGTTGCTGTAAGTATACGTGGTATATGGCACATAGAGAACTATACTACAAATCCGCGGTGTGGTGCCGAAATGCAGACTTCGGCAACCAGCTACGGAAATCACATGAACAAAGCCAATTTTAGCCTACAAGCTACTTTCTAACAGCCTAATTAGCATGTAATTCATACTTTGACTTTATATAAACATATTTCAAAGACTCTTTACATGATTATACTCATAAAACAACACAAACATCAAATTTAAAACATCCAATTTCACTATTTATGATAAAAACTCACTTTTTTGATGTTTTCAATGAAAATCAACACTGTGATTTTGTTTTTCAATAAAAACAGTTAATTCAAAGCACTTTATTTATGTTTATACAACCTTTTTCAAATAAAATAGTCAATTTATCAACTAATTAAACCTTAATTTTACCTTAAACTAAACCATATTCATATATTCATATAAAATCACTGTAATATAGTTTTCTTTACAAATTACAAACATAACATAAATTCATTGACTATACTAATATATAACTTATGAAAATAGTTTCACAACAACTAATTTATCATATCAAACCATCTATAAAAATTAATTCAATTTCTACAAAGATTTTATAGAGAAAATTGGGAGAGAATACAACTATAACTTTTGAAAAGAAAAACAAATAACGGAGTTTAGATGATACCTTAGAGTTAGAAGATAATGGCTATCCTTTGATATCAAACTTCTTTTCCCCAATTCCTTTCTCCAATTCTCTAGCCTTTTCCCAAATCTCTCTTCTTTTCTCTCTGAAAACTTTCTTCTTCTCTTCTACTGAGTCTTATCTCTCTATTCTAATCTTACGTATTAGAATTATAACGTATAAGATATAATATATATATTAATTATATAATTTAAATATAAGTATAACTGATATCAGTTGTCATATTTTTGAAAATCAAAAGCCATAAGGCTTGTTTGGTTACCCACTTAAAATATAATCATTTAATCCTTATGCCTTGTTTGGTAAAACACAATTAGATTAAAGACTTAATAGGCATTAGGCCTTGTTTGGCAAAAACTGAATTAAATTCCTTTAATTTATTTTAATAACTCCTTTATAGCAAGGTTGTTTGTCACACTTTTATTTAATTAAATTTTTAATAATCAATTTAATTAATTCTAATAACAATTAATTTTAATAATTAATTTTTTAAATTATTTATTTAACAAATAATTAACCAAATCGAATCAAATTTGAAAAATTTTTATTCAACAATAAACACATCCATTAAATACTTAAATAATTCAACAAATATTTAATAAAATAATTAAAAAAATTCTGGAATGTTACATCATTCCCTCCTTACAAGGATTCTGTCCTCAGAATCACAATTCAAACAACTCATTCGTCACATTCTCCCCTACTTACAAGGATTCTATCCCCAGAATTGAAGACATAAATTAAACAAATAACTCACGATAATTTTTCGTTATTTCAACTTCGAGTTCCCACGTTGCCTCTTCGACATTGTGGTTTCTCCAAATCACCTTCACAGAAGGTATCACTTTATTTCTGAGCACTTGTTCTTTTCTGTCGACTATCTGGATAGGAATCTCTTCATAAGACAAATCTTTATCAAACTGCAATGGTTCATACTCGATCACGTGATTGTAATTGGGTTTATACGGTCGTAACACCGAAATGTGAAAAACATTATAAATGTTTTGCAATTCTAGAGGTAGAGCTACCTCATAAGCCACTTCCCCCACTCTTCGTAGTATCTCGAATAGTCCAATAAATCTTGGGCTGAGCTTTCCTTTCTTGCCAAAACGTATTTTCCCCTTCCAAGAGAAACTTTTAGAAAGACGAAATTTCCTACTTCAAATTCGCGATTCTGCCTATATTGATCGGCATACTTTTTCTGTCTGTCTTGTGCTGCTACCAATCTTGTCCTGATGAGTTTGACAACTTCTGCAGTTTGTTGTACCAGTTCTGGCCCTAACAGTTGGCGTTCACCGACTTCTTTCTAGCATAATGGAGTTCTGCACTTTCTGCCGTATAACGCCTCGTACGGTGGCATACCAATGCTTGCGTGGTAACTGCTGTTGTATGAAAATTCCACCAATGGTAGATGATCATCCAAATTTCCTTTGAAATCCATTATGCATGCTCTAAGCATATCTTCTAGTGTCTGGATCATTCGTTCTCTTTGTCCATCGGTTTGTGGATGATATGTTGTACTCATCTTCAGTTGCGTTCCCATGCATTCTTGAAGTTTCTTCCAGAAATTTGATGTGAACCTCGAATCTCTGTCTGATACAATTGACACCAGAACTCCATGTCTGGAGATGATCTCCGTAAGGTATAGCTTTGCCAGCTGATCAAGATTAAATCTTATCTTTATTAGAAAAAAGTGTGCAGATTTCTTTAATCTGTCCACTATCACCCATATCGCGTCGTATCCTTTCTGAGTCATTGGAAGACCTACCACAAAATCCATTATGATATGCTCCCACTTCCATTCTGGTATTTCCAACGGTTGAAGTAATTCGCTTGGTCGTTGATGCTTGGCCTTCACTTTCTGACATGTCAAGCATTTTGCAACGCATTCTGCAATGTCTCTTTTCATATTTAGCCACCAAAATGTCACCGCAAATCTTGATACATCTTCGTACTTCCTGGGTGAATCGAATATCTCGAGCTATGAGCTTCTGTCAAGATGTCTTATTTAATATCTTGTACTGCTGGAACCCAAATTCGTCCCTCGAATCTTATCATTCCCTCAGTATCGACCTTGTACTTTACTTCTTTACCCTCAACTACACTTTCCTTTATTTTTCTGCATTCTTCATCCTGTAGTTGTGCGTTCTTCACTTTGTCCACCAAAGTTGGACTAGCTTCTATCTGGAATAATTTTTCACCGGATTCTTCTAGAAATTTGATTTCTAGCTCTAGCCTTGCCATTGCTGAAATGAGCTCCTACTTATCAGTTAACAACATCAACTTTTCTTTGCTTTCCTACTCAAGGCATCTGCAACCACGTTAGCTTTTCCCGAATGATAAAAGATCTCACAATCGTAATCCTTTATCAATTCCATCCATCTTCTTTGCCGCATGTTCAGGTCTTTCTGTGTGAAAATCTACTTCAGACTTTTATGGTCTGTGTAGATCTCACATTTTTTCCCATAGAGATAGTGTCTCCATATCTTCAGAGCAAATACTACTGCCGCCAACTCTAAATCATGAGTCAGATACCCTTTCTCGTAGTCTTTCAGTTGCCTTGATGCATACGCAATAACCTTGTCGTTCTGCATAAAAATACAACCCAATCCTTTGTGTGAAGCATCACTATACACCACAAAGTTTCCTGTATTATCTGGTAAGGACAACACAGGTGCCACACTTAATTTCTTCTTCAGTTCTTGAAAACTTTCTTCACACTTTTTCGTCCAAATAAACTTTATAGACTTCCTCGTCAAATTCGTCAACGGAGTGGCAATCTTGGAAAAATCCTGAATAAAGTGTCTATAATAGCCTGCCAATCCCAAGAAACTTCTCACTTCTGATGGAGTTCTTGGTTGTTCCCGATTTATCACAGCTTCAACTTTTGATGGATCTACCAAAATCCCATCCTTATCGATTACATGACCAAGAAATTGTACACGTTTCAGCCAAAATTCACATTTAGAGAATTTCGCGTACAACTTTTCTTTTCTTAGCGTCTCCAACGTCAGACGTAAGTGTTCCACATGTTCCTCCTGAGTTTTAGAGCACACCAGAATATCATCGATAAATACCACCACAAACTTGTCTAAAAATAGTTTAAACACCCTGTTCATCAAATCCATGAACGCTGCATGGGCGTTTGTCAAACCAAATGACATTACTAAAAATTTGGAATGTCCATATTAGTTCGGAATGCCGTCTTCGGTACATCCTCCTTCCTTACTTTCAATTAGTGATACCCACTTCTCAAATCTATTTTCGAGAAATATCTAGCACCCTTCAATTGATCAAACAAGTCATCTATTCTTGGCAATGGATATTTGTTTTTAATAGTGACTTTGTTTAATTCGCTATAATCAATGCAAAGATGCATTGACCCATCCTTCTTCTTCACAAATAACACCGGTTCTCCCCACGGTGATACGTTTGGCTGAATGTACTTCTTATCTAACAGTTCTTGCAGTTGTACCATCAGTTCCTTCATCTCTACCAGAGCCATTTTGTTTGGGGCCTTCGATATCGAAGTGGTTCCTGGCGCTAAGTCGATCATGAACTCGATTTCTCTGTAAGTCGGAAGTCCTGGAAAATCCTCCGGAAACACGTCCACAAATTCCCTAACCACTGGTATTTCTTCTAGTTTCACACCCTTCTTCTGAGTATCGACTATGTAAGCTAAATAACCCACACAACCTTGACTCAACAACTTCTTGGCCTACATAATCGTCAAACATCTCATTTGTCTAGGCGATTTGCTACCATTGAAAACTACCTTTCACGGAGTTATAAGGTTTACACATTTCTTTTGGCAATCAATTATCGCTCCACAATTGAACAACCAATCCATTCCCAAAGTAACATCAAACTCTCCAAGCCTAATCGGAATTAAATCTACCATAATAATATTTCCCTTAATATTCACCCTACAGTTCTTGTATATGAACCTAACAGGAATTACTTCCTTATTCGTAATTTCTATGTTTAAAGGGAATTTCAATTCTTCACTAGGCAATCCTAATCTCATAGCAAATTCATCAGATATAAATGAGCAAGTAGCACCCGAGTCAAATAATATATAAGCATCAATATCATTGATTGGGATAATACCTGACACCACATCCTTTGATTGCACAACATCTTGCACAGTCATGTTGAAGGTTCTGGCTGTGGGTTTGTTTAATATCGTTGGTCCAGTAATGGACCAAGTACCTCCACTGCTTCCTCCCTTGCTTCATGTTGTCTCTCCATCTTTCTCCTTAAGGCACTCACGAGAAAAGTGATCCTTGGACCCGCAAGTGAAGCAAACGTTCTTCTTGGGTTGATTGCAATTTGGGGCGATGTGACCCTCCTGGCCATAGTTAAAGCATACTCGTTTCCCCATTAAGCATACACCCTTGTGAAACTTCCCGCAAGTAGCACATGCTTCAAACTTCTTATTCTGCTGGTTACCTTGCTGATTTCCAGCACCCATATATGCATTCCACTTTCTTTTCAGATTACTGTTACCATTTTCACTACCACCAACTCCATTCTTAACCTCCACTTCATTCTTCTTCTTTTACTATTCTTGATTGAACTTAGTTACAGCCTCGCCTCCACCTTCAGTGAGAATTTCCTTTTCCATTACGGATGCAAATGTCTTCAATTGGAACAAGGAAACCCTACAATACAACCAAGGCTTCAGTCCCTGTTCAAACTTCTTCACCTTGCGTTCATCTGTGCTAACTTGGTATGGCACAAACCTCGCCAACTCGTTGAATTTCGCTGCATACTCCGACACCGTCATCGTTCCCTGCTTCTGTTCTAAAAACTGTACTTCTAACTGGCTTTTCGAACTCTCTGGGAAATAGGTCTCGAAGAACATCTCCTTAAATCTATCCCAAGTCATAACCCCTGGTCCTCCTCGAGTTTTATTGGCCTGACACCAATGACTAGCCTCTGCTTTCAACATGAATGTTGCAAAAGCAGTCTTATGATCTTCCCCTACTCCCGCAACATCAAACACTTTCTCTATCTCCATGACCCAGGTGTGTGCCTCAATCGGGTTCATGGACCCATGAAATTCTAGTGGTCCAACCACCTTGAAGTCCTTAAACGTTGTAGCTTAATTTTGTGGTTAATTATTCGGTTGATTCTGCAGTGCACTGCCGAGAACATCACCAATTTACTTTGAGCAGGGTTAACTTGACATTATTGTTGTTGGTTCCTTCAGTGGTTCTCTGTCGGGGTGGTTGACGTCTTGGAGGCATTTTCTGTTAAAAATACACTCATTAGATTATTACTCAACTCTTTTAAGTAATTTCTACTTAACTTTCCCCTATAAAAGTAATAATCACATAACACATAACACTTTGGATAAAACAATATCTTTTATTCATTCGTCATCTAAAAAAAACATCAAAACAATAGCATCCCTACTATTTACATTACTTTCCTGAATTATAACAGTTGCAGGACCACATCATCATCATCTATCCCATTGGTTATCATACCCGGGATTTACATTTCATTTATTTTCTAATCACCTATCAATTACACTCTCTACAATGTCCTACTAAGATACTGCGTAGCCTTACGACGCTCTTCATCCATAATTCGAAACATGGTTCGATGATCTAGTATGTAGGATGGCAGCATCTCAAACTGAATCGGATAACCCATGACCCGATCTTGAGCTCGATTAATCACGGTGTTGAACACATTATTCATTTCCTCCATCTTCATTCTCTTTGCTTGTGCGTCTCCCTCTGCTATTTCGGCTCGTTGTCAGCTTCCTCGTACACATCTTCGGCTCTTTCCCTCTTCGTAGATTCCTCTTTCAACTTGTTCTTCAATTCTGCAATCTCTACTCTCATTCGCTCGTTTTCTCCTTCCGTGTGAACCTGTTTTTCTTCAACATTGTTCAGACGTTCCTCTTGGTCCTGGATTTCGTCGTCCTTCTGTGCCATCGAGGTCTGTTGCTTAGCTACTATCTCTTGCAATTCCTCGATAGTATCTTGAAGTTCCACGTTGCGGTCGTAGACTTCATCGTACATATGAGCAGCCATCGAGGTCAGTGGAATCTCTTCCTCCTCATCCTCATCATCCTCATTCGCTTGCGGTAACTCAACAGGGTCTTCCTCATCTGTTTCTACATCATCATCCTCATCCTCAACCACTGTAAGCAACGAGGCTTACTCTCATGGAAGTAGTTATTCCCAAACCACTTGAATGTCACGAGATTCCTCCTCTTTAGGAAACTGAGGTCCTTCATCCCTAGCCTGACTAGATTCTCTGACATTAGCCATCCTGACAACAAGGTTTTTAAGTTTTAGTTATTACTCGACACTCACGAGCACATAAATTGTAATCACGTAAGCACATAAGTGTTTTATTACTCCATCCTTAAAACTCGATAAGAGTTCATCATCACTATCTTCTCAAAGGTTACTTCCTAAGGCTTTTCCCCCACCTAAGGTTCATAACCTAAAGCTTTGATACCAGCTTGTGACACCCCCAAACCCAGGTACTTCATTCCCACAGGATTTGGTGTTCACTTAATCAAACATTCATATCTAACTACCCAATCATAATAAAATTGAATAAATAAAACCTTCCCCATTAAAGGTTACATAATAAAAATCGCCCAGGTTGTCTAACCTTTAAATACAATCATTCAAATGCGGAAAATAAATAAACTTCATTACAACCATTCAATTAA
Source organism: Panax ginseng (assembly GCA_020205605.1). Classification (NCBI taxonomy): domain Eukaryota; kingdom Viridiplantae; phylum Streptophyta; class Magnoliopsida; order Apiales; family Araliaceae; genus Panax; species Panax ginseng. Next base: position 75,112,733 of record CM035137.1, read on the forward strand.
AAACTAATAATAAAATATCATCATATTACAAATCTTCAATACTTGTTCATCTTTCCTTTTCCCTTACTGATGCTAGGTACATCTACCTTCTCATCTTTAACTGTAATAGTTATATAAGCAAGAGTGAGCAAACAAAGCTCACTTGAAACAACAATGAATAAAAAAACTTACAACAACTGTCAAATAAGAGGCTCGAAAGAATTAAACAATATGATTTATCAACATTCTGAAGTATATAACTGAGGGTCCTAAGACCACGAACTATGTCCATAGTTATAAGTAATTTTTCAACTTAAACTTTAATAGTCATAAGACTATAGGGACTCCTCATACTTAGGGGGATCAGTCCTTTGTACAATGTATTGTGCACAAACATTTCAACGCAAAGCGTAAATTACCCCTAATAATAGGGTTGTTCATCTCAGTATTTAGAGTACAAGTCCGCACCAACGTGAGTTTGGTTTGGATACATTTTAGGATAATTTGAAATTCAACGAACATCAACTAAGGATTAGTTGAATAAAATTAATAACATTACATTATGGAATAATCATAACTGAATCGACATGGTAAATTAAAAGCATGCTTTAGGAATAATCTAATAGCATACATATTAAATAACTATAACACACCTTGCTTGAACAATAATAAGCCACAGTTATTTAAAATTGAATACTAAGCATGCATAGAAATTTGAAAGATAAAATTATTCAACATAAGTATATATAAATTTTCATGCTAAACAACAAGTTAAATATAAGAATAACTTGCTCAATATCAAAATAAAGTTTAGAAATCTTGCATCATTAATTTGTAATCGAATTGGAGACAATAATTACTTCAACAAGATAATAGATTTAGAGAACTTGCCTTGCTCGTAGGCTAAACCGAACAATTCGAATCATAATACCCTATATATATATATATATGTCATCATGACATAGTTAGTCACTACCACCTTACAAATATAACTATGTACATTCATCATGTAAGATTAAATTTTTAATCACATAATCAAGTTACAAAACTAGTTAATTGTTAATAACATGCTCATTCATGGTATAGAAATACAAAAATTATAATTTAACAGTCCTACTATTAACACATAACAACTTCTTCAGACTTTGTGTACAAAAATTGTCTTTGTCGACCATTACTGCTAACTTCATGTTGCTTATCCAGTTTATCTTGTGGGTCGTATTCTATGATCTTGAGAGATGGTTTTTCATGAGGCGAGAATTATACTATGAGGCCATTGACTGCGGTGTGCACCCTAGTAGTCTTCTTGTTGAGAATCTATATTACAAAATGGCATGCTATGCCTAATTACGAACTTTGGCAACCAAATTCTGAAATCACATGAACAAAGCCAATTTTGGCCTATAAGCTACTTTCTAACACCCTAATTAGCATGTAATTCATACATAGACTTTATATAAACATATTTCAAAGACTCTTAACATGATTATACTCATAAAACAACACAAACATCAAATTTAAAACATCTAATTTCACTATTTTTGATAAAAACTCACTTTTTTGATGTTTTCAATGAAAATCAACACTGTGTTTTGTTTTTCAACCAAAACAGTTAATTCAAAGCACCTTATTTATGTTTATACAACCTTTTTCAAATATAATAGCCAATTTATCAACTAATCAACTAATTAAACCTTAATTTTACCTTAAACTAAACCATATTCATATATTCATATAAACTCACTGTAATATAGTTTTCTTTACAAATTACAAACATAACATAAATTCATTGACTATACTCATATACAACTTATAAAATAGTTTCACAACAACTAATTTATCATATCAAACCATCTATAACAATTAATTCAATTTCTACAAAGATTTTATAGAGAAAATTGGGAGAGAATACAACTATAACTTTTGAAAAGAAAAACAAATAACAGAGTTTAGATGATACCTTAGAGTTAGAAGATGATGGCTATCCTTTGATATCAAACTTCTTTTCCCCAATTCCTTTCTCCAATTCTCTAGCCTTCTCCCAATTCTCTCTTCTTTTCTCTTTGTAAACCTTCTTCTTCTCTTCTACTGAGTCTTACCTCTCTATTCTAATCTTACGTATTAGAATTATAACGTATAAGATATAATATATATATTAATTATATAATATAAATATAAGTATAACTGATATCAGTTATCATATTTTTGAAAATCAAAAGCCATAAGGCTTGTTTGGTTACCCACTTAAAATATAATCATTTAATCCTTATGCCTTGTTTGGTAAAACACAATTAGATTAAAGACTTAATAGGCATTAGGCCTTGTTTGGCAAGAACTGAATTAAATTCCTTTAATTTATTTTAATAACTCCTTTATAGCAAGGTTGTTTGTCACACTTTTATTTAATTAAATTTTTAATAATCAATTTAATTAATTCTAATAACAATTTATTAAATTACTTCAACACCTAAATCAATACAACATAATTATAATTTTCTTTAAAATTATAACTTTATTTAATCAACTAACACATCATTTTTAATTACAAATTCAAATTAAAATATAATAGTTCATTTAATCATTATAACTCTCTAACTTAATAATTAAATTAAATTTGAATATAATAATTAATTTCCTTAATTATTTATTTAACAAATAATTAACCAAATCGAATCAAATTTGAATAATTTTTATTCAACAATAAACACATCCATTAAATATTTAAATACTTCAATAAATATTTAATATAGCAATTAAAAAAATTTTGGAATGTTACATAAACCCTAAACCCTAAGGGTTAAAACCTAAACATTAAGGGTTGTATCAATTGACAAGTGTGCCATTAAATTTAAGGGCCAAATGACTAGTTTACCCTTTTTGCATTATTTATGTGATAACTTGCAAATCTAGCCATAATATTGGAGTGGGTGACCAAATAAGATCTAACATGTGCAATATATCAAACATATCAGCCAACATATCTGTCAAATTCATTGTATCATATCATTTATATTGATTAAAGAGAGAGAAAAGAGCCACTATACTCTCATTTTTCTCCCAAGGCTTTCTCTCTCTAAAAATTCGGGAATGTAGAGTGAGAGTGTAAAAAATTTAAGCTAGGATCATGTGTTAGCTCTCAAAAGTCAGATCATCATAGATCAGTTCAAGAATCAAAGCTTAATAGGTATAAAAACCCTAAACCTAGAAATCTTTTGATTTGATGTTGAATGTTGTTGATTATTGGTTAAAGTTATGTTAAAGGGTATCATTTGATGATCTGGATTGCTAAAACTCAGATCCATATCATTTAGATGCTCGAAATTAAAGTTTATAAAAATCTGGAAAAATGGAAAAATAAGGCATGACAGCCTAATATCAGAGCCTCTAGATCTTTATGTGTTAATTGTTTAACGTGTTTTAAGTTATAGATGTGTTCTATGTCATGTGGACTATGATCTGAAACTCGAAACAGGACCAGATCATGAGTAGGTTAAGAGATATATGCAGTCAAACTGCATTGACCGAGCATGAAGTCTGGTTTCTGGGCAACCCAGATTTCTCAAAAACTCTGACAACCATTTTCTGGGCTTCAGATCTTAATATTGTTTGTGTTTTAGTTCGTGTTAGTGATTTAATCTTGTAGCCTGACATGCTTTTTACACATCCATGCTTTTACATTACTCAGATCTTGAACAGAATGCAAATTAATCATGGTCAAACTAAGTTGACCGAACTGCTTGATGAACAATCTGGAAAACCAAGATTTGTTCATGAACATGTACCTGACAGGTACTTTGACCAGCCATGACCTCTTGTATATGTTGTTGTTAGACTAGATTGGTAATATATTATCGTACCCTGGCATGACTACTACACGATTGAACCTTAATATTACACTGACTAATTCAAGAACGCTAGATTCAAGGCTTGCAAACTTGATACCTTGACTGTTCTTCATTTCTGGGAAACCCAGAAAATGAAGAACATGTCTGACAAGGATTTCGAAGGCCAAAAACTCTCTATAGTTTGATAGGATTACTAGGAAACAAGTTTTTGATTGTAGTACTACATTAGTATTACAATTCTAATCAAATTACCAGTTCAGAAACCCTGTGATCAACGATCTAGCACTAGTCAAAGTGGGCACATTGGTGTCTAACATTAAGTTCTGGGTTTTCCTCAAGAACACTCAAGAACACCTATAGCGACAGTTTCGTCGCTATAGGGCCCCTTTTAGCGACAATTTATTTAGAAAATTAATTATTTAATTAAATAAATAAAAAAAATGGTTTTAATTTATTAAAAATACATAATAAATTCTTAAAAATTATTTTAAACTCCAAAAATTAGTTTTTAATTATTTTGTGTATATTTTAAAAATATTTAATATTTTTGGATTATAAAGGGTATTTAATTTATTTAATTATAATATTAAATAAACTATTTAAAAATGATTTTAATACTTTTAAAATAATAAAAATTATATTATGGTGTGTTAGAAAATATTTTAAGTTATTTTTAATATCTTTTGATATTTTGTGATGAGAAATCATTAATAAATTAATATTAATGGTAATTAGTTTATTTAATAAATATATTAAATAAATTATGGAAAATTACAAATAATGCTTTAAAAATCATATAAAAATAATTTAAGTATTAGAAAATATTTGAAGTTACAAAATATAACTTTTGATATTTTGTCATGAAAATATTAATATTTTAATATTAATAGCAATTATCGGATAATGAATTTAATGGTTTAAAAATTATATAAATATGATTTTAAGGTATTAAAAATACTTTGATATATTATAATTATATTATAATATTATGTTATGATTTTCATTAATATTTAATATTAAATAAATATTAATAATAAAGGAATTATGTGGTATTTAATTCATTTAAATACGATATAAATGATTCAAAAATTATGATAAATGGTAATAATTATCTGAAAATTATTACGAGCTTATGAAAAATAAATTGACTGATAATAAAATTATATAAGATATTGTTAAGTGTTTTGGCAGAGTTTAATTGAACTTAAACTCGATTTTGTCCGACTAGACCGTCGGGATGATAGAATTGTGTCGGTTTCAACTCAGACTGTAATAGTTTGTCATATATATATATAATAGTATTATATTGTGATGATATTATTCTAATATTGGATATCTATATTACTAATATTGGGTCTTCGGATAAAGCGATATAAATTGCGTAGAGGTAATCAACGGTTCAGGCATGTTTTTCTTAACTATACTAAGAGTTGTTTCATTCGGATATGCTTATGGTTAATCATTGATGATTGCCATATAGATTTGTACTATGTACATATTGTATGTATAAGTCAGGTATGAAAGGCTGATCACCTTCATTACCGTTCGGTCCATATATATTTGTTCATGTTTAATACTTGTTTAGTCAAAAGTTTGTTCGTGCTAGTTCTCAATTATATTGATGAATTATAGCCAACTTATTATTCAGACTCTTTCAATCATGATATATCCTTAAATAAATTTAAACTTGTTGGGCAACTTTCATGCTCACCCTTGCTATATCATGATAAACATTGCAGATAAGGCGAATGCGTTCGGATACAGGAAAAGATTAAAGCCAAGCTCAGCTTGGGGTAAAATATACAGCTAATTTGTAATAGTATAGTTTGATAATAATTATATATATTAGATAGTTTATGAATTGTGTATAATTTAAGGTTACTCGACCTTGGGGAATAGTGTGTAAGTGTATTGTATAAACAATTTATGTTTATATCTTCCACAATAGTTATAGAATGTTTGAACTGAATCCGCGGTGAATGATGAATGATCATTAGATCAAGCGAATGATTGTGAACTGTTATATAGAATGAATGATCGTGAACTATTTAGGACCCGAATTCGGGGCTTTCACACATTAGATGAATGATCGTGAAGATCAAGCGAAAACTTGTAATGTAGAATAGTTTAATTAAACTATAGACTAGTTTAATGAACTGTTATATATCCTTGGTGGTGGATAAAAGTTACTCGTGTAAGATATAAAGAATAATGTAATTATCATTATTTGTAATGAACGAGGTTATAAGGTATTAGAACCTAGGAATTGAGATTATATGTTGTTATATTTAACCATATACTGATGTATGTTTGGAAAGAAGTGGGACCGTGACGTACGAAATTCGGGTATGAAGATAGACTAGATTTTGGGACGTTACAGAGTGGTATCAGAGCTGATAGATTATAAACCTTAGGTATGAGTACCTAAGGCTATAATCATAGATAGAAGGTTACAAAAATCGTTGAGTTAAACGATTAAGGAAGGAGATCACCACGTGATCATAGTGTATCGTAATAACAGTTGACCTGTTAAACGATAAATGATTTATAGCCAATGCTATAAATGAATGATACTACGAAGTAGTATGGGAAGAAGAACTCATATTGAGTTATAAAGGATAACATACGAATTAAAGAAAAATCATATTAAGTAAAGAGAAATTTAGAAGTTGTAAGATTTCAATTAAGGACTCATGTGATAGCTGAGTTGTATGAACCTTTGTTTCGGGAAGAGGTTTGTGCTTTGGTGTAATAGTTGCTTAGCTTATTACAGTGATAATCATTAGAATGTGTCGCACTATCAATATGTATATGACGAGAAGGTGAATTTTTTCGCATGTATATAATTGATAGGTAGAGAACGATAAGGTAGGTGCGAGTTCTTGATACTCATACTTATGGTAGGTTCGTGACTCATAATCATATGGTATGTTTTTGAACTTCTCAGCGAAAAGACGCCTATGGTCTGACCGGGATAGTTCTTAAACTCATATTATTGTGGAAAGTTCATGAACTCATAATGTGTTATAAGTTGATGGACTGTACTAAGGTATGGGGATGTTTAGACTGAAAGTGTGTATTTTTAGTAGAATTAGCATTGAAGGTGCTAAAGAAGATTAAGTATTATCGCAAGTAAGACAATGAAGGAAGATGGAGAATAGGATATTCCAAGTCATCTAGCTATGCTAGATTTTGAAGTTTCTTGAAATCATGCTTATGTGCGCATTTTGAAAATGAAAGAATTGGTTCAACATTTGGAACCAATGGATTTTAAAAGTACTATTCTTGGTATGTCTATGCTAATTGTTTTGGCTAGACAGAAATTGATTTAAAATATCAAAATGAATTTTATATCATCAGTGCATTTGATGCAAAGATTGTAAAAGGATGGAGTTGTTAATGTAATTGAACCTAGTGTTAGATGTGATCTTAGGATTAACAACCCACTATGGTATGATGTATAATGACGAAGTCATTAACGGACGAAGTCTTCAACGTACTATAAAAAGTACGGTATCGTGACGTCATAAAACGTTTTGATGTATTGCGAAAGGAATTTAAAGAAGTAGTCGATGTCATTTGATTTGATTAGACGAATGTTTCAAGTTGATGTCCAATTTATTGGTATGGTCTAAGCTATTGGATTTGGTTAAGACATAACGTACGTCATGTCATAAGAAAATCGAGCTTTCTTTGAAGAGTTATGCCGAACCAAATTATTTTGGTGCGAAATCTAATGATTAAGTCTGAGGTGAACATACCTCAAAATGGGGTTATACAATGGGTTGATCGTCTACGTATGAAAGAGGTAGTTTACTTTTTGTGTGATTGTAAACTGACCGTGGAAGAAGGTTTACAACGTCATGCTGTTAAACCTAGTAAAAGTTCATGGTCAATTTGACCCCTTAGCAAAAGTATGAAATGTTTTAAAGGAATTCTTATATTCCTCATTATTCATTCTACTTCATAATTCTTGATAAGTTATGAAAGTGAGGAAATGTTTGAAAGATAAGAACTTCTTTGAATAGAAGTTGAGAAGAAGAGTATATTAAAATTTCGAGGACTAAATTCTCTGATAAATGGGTGAATGTGATGACCCGGGATTGGGTGTTATTTTAGAAATTTCGAGGACGGAATTTTTATAAGGGTGGAAGAATGTGACAACCCGAAAAATCGGATTGTCCAGAATTGAAGTGTAAAAAATTAGTTATTAATAAAATAAATTTTTATTAATAATATTATGTGATATGTGTTTATTAATTGTTATAGAACCTAGGATGATTATAATGCGGGAGGATTCTGGCTACGAGCTAGATTGAACGAGTAAGAATTTTCAAGACGAAAATAAAATTTTTTAGGGAACAAAATATTTCTGGGGAAAAAGACGAAATAGGCACTATTCACCCAACGTAACCCTAAGGGTTAGGGTTTGAATAACATAAGCCTTTCCGAGAGTTCGGTATTTCGAAATGACATTCCGTCAAAAGATTTGACGATAATATCTCGTGAAAAGTTAAGCAAGCCAATACAAGTTTTTCTTGAAAAACGTGCAAAAATCGAACGAAATAAAAATGACGAAAAGTACTACTATATACTTTTCATTCGTTTAACTACGTTAGGGGAAAACAAGAAGGAAAAATCTTAACGTTGAAAAGTGTTTTTCAGTTTTTCGAAGATCCAAAGAATACAAAAAAGTTAATCGGTAAAGGAAAGACAAAATATCCAAAAATTTGGATTCTGAGAATCGCAGCTTTCGAACTGTCGGACGAATTCCACAAGACGGAACCACAAAACTTCCAAGGGAAGTTTCGTGAATAGTAAGGAGGTGGAATAGTAAGGAGGTATGAATAGTAACTGAAGGGGAAAATGACTATTTTGCCCCTAGCTTAAAAAATCTATAAATAGGAAGCTAATTTCATTTGTTTAGGATTTTGAAAATCCTACAACATTTGAGAGAAAGAGAGAGAGAGAGATTTCAGATGAAGAAAAAAATGAAAAGAAATAGGAAAAGTTCGCTCATGAGGAAACTTTGTCCGACAGAAATAGATTAAAGGAGAAAGGTAATCCGAAACCTAGTCTCCTATAATTTTTCTTTAAGTTTTCTATGTTTAAAATATATCTTAATGAGAATAAGAAGTAAATGATGTTAAGAATAATTTCATAAGGTTGAAATCATTGAGAAATGAAAAATTAGAATTATAAGTTTATTTTATAAATTTCTTAAGGAAGTATAAGATTCGTAATGAATTTGAGTGATTCAAATGAATTATATTAACTATTTGGTGAAATAAGTAAGGAATGGTGTTTTATAACATCGAATTCCAAGAAAAAGTGAAATCATAATTAAAAAATCGATTAAAAACGAAGAACAAATGAAGAACGCGAAGAACATGCGAAGAACGCGAATTTAAAACCATCGTAGTATAATTGTTGTTGATGGACAAGTTTAAACCATCGCATATAAGTTAGAGGCTTATTTCTTGGTTAGAAACGGTAGAAACGTTCATGAAGAACGGATTAAAACTTAGCTATAACGAAGCTATGGAAAATTTTTGTAAAAGACGAACGAAAATTCGAAAGTGTGTGAATGAATCTGAAGGTGTAGGGTTTCATAATAAAGTAAGAGAATGTAGAAAAAGTGAGTCGTGGACTCAAGAATGAACGAATTTCAAGTTCAGGTGACCGAATTACGGATGAACGAATGAAGAACGTTAAAAACATAAAACGAACGAAGGATGAAGATTAAGCCAGTTGAATGGCATGTTAACAGATTTAGAATGAAGTTCTGTCTATGGGGGATTAAAGTACGTAAGATAAGGAAGAGAATGGCTTTGGAATGACCTCATTCTGAGTTATAACGAAGAGGTTATGAGATTGGGAAGTAAGCATCTCAAAACAATTTAGGACTTTGAAAAAAAATTCATGGGTTAAGGCTTGGCACCGCAGCGCCATCCATGCCTTGTAAGGTGGTGCTGCAGCACTGGACTGGGAGAGCTAAGTATTGGAAACTCGCGCCGCAGCGTGAGTCATAGTGCAGGGAGTGATGCCACGACGCTAGTGGTGTTGCAGCGCGAGCATTGTGAAGGGAACCGGTGCCGCAACGCCGATGCAGGGCAAAGCCTAGTAATGAGCTTTTAATTCTTCAAAACCTGGGGAAAGTGTACCGAAAGCTAATGAACGTGTAGTTCATCGAATGTAACACTTAATCAAGTGAATTAAACCTTTAGTAAATGTTGAATAAAAAGATTAAACGATATTAAAAGACAAAGAATGTGAATGCGGGTTACAAAATTGATATCAGGGCACCGTAGTCGTGATAAACTAACGTGGGGGATTGCTATGGTTGTGATTCCTTAGGCATTGAGTGAGGAGGGTAATGAATAACATTTCGATGTTATGTTATGGTAACAAGAGATAAGTGTAAAGCATTTAGACGCTGTGAATGCAGCGTTGTTGTGATGAACGATCGGTCTTAGCATACAGCAAACCGTATGTCTTCGACATTAAGGAAGAGTAATAAACATGGGGTTCATGTAATGGATAACGAAAGTAAGTAAGATATGAATTATCAAGAAAGATGTAATGAACGGTAATAAGATTAACGAAAGCCGAATGTGGGTCGGATGGAGAATGTTAGAATAAAATGTATGCGTTGAACACTTTAACCGACGTGAAGGTTGAGTGTACGCGAATATTAAACGGGTAGAACCTACACCCCATCTATGGTTTGACCATAGGGTAATGAAGATCAATGATTAAACCTGTGAATGGTAAAGAACTGAATTAAAGACAATAACGTTTAACGTAAAGAAGCCGAGTTAATGATTAAATTGAATGATTGTTCTGAGTATACAAAAGACTGTATGACTTGGACGATAATGAATGAATCCTGAGGTATGACATTTAGTTGCCAAAATTCATAAGGAATGTGAAATTGACTTAACGAACATTATAGTTTAATAGTTTGGATAAGTTAAGATAAATTTAGGTTGTAGTCCAATCGTAACCTTTGATGGTTGACATATGGAAGCTAGGCTAAATAATTCCTTTAGAGATCAAAGGTATATATGAAACTGGCAACCGATCTAACTCACTGTGATGATGGCGATAGAGGCGTCTGAGGAACTTGTTTGTTGGTTGTTTGTGGGAAACCACTCAGAGTACCATATGGACTACTAGCAGAGAAGCAATGTGTGCTGAGTCCTAGAGAAGTTATAAGAAGAAGATAAGAATGTAAATCATCAAAGATGATGAACATATTGAGTAAGACATCTCTATATGTCATGAAGCCACTAACTTGTACTAAAGGAAGTTAGTCGCGTAAACATAGATTGCAAGAACGTGAACCCTAAGAAGTAAAGTTAAATAAACCAATGCGTAAGTCAAGTATATGACTAATTGGTGTATGTGTTATTTCCTTGTGTGTTATAGGGATTGGAATGAGCAGTTTAGCGTAAGCTATAGCTTTGTGTAAGGCATGTTTCCTAACTTCATTCATATTTTAAATGAATACGAGTTTCTAAAACTTCTCAGATGTTGAACTTGAGAAGTTCTATCTATGTGAAAATGTGTGATATTTGTATAAGGTGGTAGAACATATGAGGCCTTATGCCACAATGTGAATACTTCGGTGTCTTTATGAGATGAATTATTCTATGATTGAACTGTTCAATAAGAGAATGTTCTTATACATGAATCGTTATTGTTAAGTCTGTGCTATTGATTCTAGCCAGACAAAATATTTATGAAAAAGGTAGAAGAATGAACGTATTTCAAAGTGAATGTGAATAATGTTTTAAAATGATAGGAATCAAGATTATTCCTATTGTTCAAGCTACTTCATAACCTTTGTTTGATTATCGAAGTTTTTAAAGGCATGTTTGAATTCTTAAAGTTGTTTGTTCAACTGCTATGACTTGTTGGGAAATTGAATGCTCATACTTGCTTTAAATTAAAAAAAAAATTAGTGTACGAGTAGAAGAACCTAAGGATCCCATAAAGATCAAGCTGATCGGTATCCAGAAGAAGTGTCATTCATTAGATGAATGATCGTGAAGATCAAGTAAAGACTTGTAATGTAAAATAGTTTAATTAAACTATAGACTAGTTTAATAAACTGTTATATATCCTTGGTTGTAGATAAAATTAAAGTCACTCGTGTAAGATGTAAATAATAATGTAATTATCATTATTTGTAATGAACAAGGTTATAAGGTATTAGAAGCTTGGAATTGAGAATGTATGTTGTTATATTTAACCATATAATGATGTATGTTTGGAAAGAAGTGGGACCGTGACGTATGGAATCCGGGTATGAAGATAGACTGGATTTTGGGGCACTACACACTCACCGACAACTACTATAACTTCCCCACATACACGTTCTTTTCATATTCCTCCACCATTCCTCTTCTCTATCTACTTTACTTACCTCAATTAGATATAACCCCTTCTAAGAGATAAACACCACACTTACATTCTCAGTCCAATTCCTCCTCTCAAATACAATTACACACCTTCTCAACAACTACAAAGGATTGCTATCACAAATTGAGCATCTCTCTAAGGTGTGGAGATGGATTTTCTTCTTTAAGGTAATTCCAAATTGTTGCAACCTAGTTCTATTGAGAATATTCTTTCTTATTCACAACATTGGTTGGAAATCCTTGGGATACTGTTGCCCAAGGAGTGTATTGGATTATTTCATATTTTGGCCTAGAGTTTATCTAAAGAAGTCAAATTTGGGGGTGTTAGCCTTCACGCCCGCCATTTGTTCGATGATTTGCCTGAACCAAGTTTTCACCCTCTATTACACTAAAAACACCATGTCTTCGCATAAGAGACCACGTCCATCCACGGAGATGTGAAACACGTTATGGATGTGTTCCAACTCAGGTAGTAATGTAACTTTGTACACCACTTCGCCCACTCGCTTCATTATCTCAAATGGTCCTATGAACCTTAGACTCAATTTTCCCTTCTTGCCGAATAATATTTTTCCTTTTTGTTGGTTAAAATCTATATACGCACAACACACAAGTATACGTGGTCAACAAGTAATATAGTAATGAGTAGAGTATCGTTCCCATAGAGACAAAGTAGTAAGAAATTTTACCTTACAAGTATCAATTTCCTATTAACCCTAATTTTATTAAACTATCTAATTCAATGATTAAAATTATAGAAACTAAATTAAGAAATAAATAAATTACCACAAAACAATCACAAAGAATAAAATCTAGAATTTCAAACAATTAATGGAGAATTAGACTTATGATTTCACCTCAAGCTCACTCTGATTTCTACACCTTTATTCCAATTCAAATCACTTTCCTAGTTTATTAATCAAGAACACGAATGTAGTAATAGCCACCTCTCGATGCACTAATAACGTATTAACTTAAATCCATAAATTAGATAGAAACAATTTAAACACCTTAATCAACTAACCCACTATATCTCTATGTGAATTTATAATTAAAGAAGATTTTAGATTAAGTGCTTCATCTGATTACATGCGATGTCAAGCATATCTCTACCTTAACATTCATCAAGATTCTGCTATTCATAAAATTCATGAACACATGCTATATTAACTAAGTCTAGATTCGAATATCCTCTCTCGATTCCATACAAATCCACAAAGAATTGTTGATCAGGCAATTCATAAATTCAAGCTCAAATGAATATAGATAAACTGAAAATAGCTTATTGAAATGGAAATCAAAGTTTACAAAATCATCGTATCACTTAAGGCTCCACCATAAGCCTAAAAAGTGAATTAGTTCATCATAAATGAAATAACAACTGAATAAATCAAAGATAACATTCTTTCAATTACAAATAATAGTCTAAGAAGAAGAATAGTGAAAACACCATTCAAGTAGCCTAAATTTGCAATCGTCCCAAAAATCTCCTCAAAATCTTCCTCCAATGTTTGCTGTGAAAAACTGGAATTGATCTTCGTAATATGCCTTATGTCTTGTTTAATTTGTTGTTAATGGAGTAATAAACATCCAACACACAAGTCCCAGTTGAAATTCTCTGCTAGTTAGAGTTTATATGCTATTCAAATTCTCAAATTCATATCCCAGCAGAGTTCAAAACATAACAGGAGAGCCAGGTCATTGAGACCCCAGCCGGGTCAGACAGATGTTTATATAATAAGCATTCCTACGGGCACCCATTCTGCTAAAGTCTTTTGAAGACCCCCCACCCCGGTAGTGGTATACAAGTCAAATAAGCCTGCCCCGACGGGGGTCTATTCTGCTGAGTGATTTTTCTTGCATCATGAATTCTTCTAAAATGGTCTCAATTGACTCAAAATCTTGATAAATGCCACAACGACCACCCTACACATAAAAGAACATAAAAATAAATAAAAACGAACATGAACACAGGAAAATAACAACAATTAAGTGTGAAATGGACAATGATTCGTGGATATGAAATCCACTTATCACTTTCCAGGGAGATACTTTCAAGAAAATGTGACTTTCGAATTTAAAGTCGCGGTCCTAACGATGCAAGTCTTCATATTTCTTCTGCCGATCTTGTGCAGCTACTAATCTAGCCCTTATCAATGTCACCACATCTGCAGTTTGTTGAACTAATTTTGGCCCTAATATCTTTCCCTCTCCAACTTTATCCTAACACAATGGTGTTCTACACTTTCTTTCGTAAAGATCTTTGTACGGTGGCATGCCTATACTTGCATGGTAGCTATTGTTATAAGCAAATTCCACTAAGGGTAAGTGATCATCCCAATTTCATTTTAAGTCCATCACGCAAGTTCTAAGTATGTCCTCTAGCGTTTGTATCGTTCGCTCACTCTTCCCGTCGGTTTGCGGATGATAAGCGGTACTTAACCTTAATTTTTTTCCCATTCTCTCTTGTAAGCTTTTCCAAAATTTTAACGTGAAATGCAGATCTCGGTAAGAAATAATCGATATTGGCACTCCATGCCCTGAAATAATTTCCTTTACATACAGATTTACTAACCGATTCAAACTATATCAGATCTTGATTGGTAGAAAATGAGTCGTCTTCGTTAGTCGATCCACGGTAACCCAAATGGCGTCAAAACCTTTCTGCGTGACTGGAAGTCCTACCACAAAATCCATCGTAATATGCTTCCATTTCTACTTTGGTATTTCCAACGGTTGAAGTAAACCACTCGGCCTCTGGTGCTCTACTTTGACCCATTGACACGTAAGACATCTATTAACGCACTGCGCGATTTCTCATTTCAGATTTGGCCACCAAAAATGTTGCCTCAAATCTCGGTACATCTTCGTGCGTACTAGATGAACGGAATATGTCGTGTTGTGTGCCTCATGTAAAATTTCTTCCCTCAACTCGGTTATCGATGGTACCCACATTCTACCTTCAAATCTTAAAATATCGTATCTATCCATCTTGAACTTTTCTTCCTCATTCTCCAAGATCCTTTTTCTTGATTTTCTCACATTCTTTATTCTTTTCTTGGGATTCCTTTACTCTGTCCAACAAGGTCGGATGAGCTTTCTACTATAAACAATCTCTCATCAGGTTTCTCTGGTCCCTTCACTTCTATTTCCAATTTCTCCATATCCCTTATTAACTCCTCCTGAGTTGTCAATTGAAATAACTTCTCTCTTCCTTTCCTGCTCAACGCTTCGGCCACAACGTTCGCCTTTCTTGGGTGATAAAGAATATCATAGTCATAATCCTTAATCAATTCTAACCACCTCCTTTGACGCATGTTCAACTCCTTCTGTGTGAAGATATATTTCAGACTCTTGTGGTCCGTGTATATCTCACATTTTTCTCCATAAAAATAATGCCTATAAATCTTTAACGCAAAAACTACAACCGCTAACTCTAAGTCATGAGTAGGGTATCATTTTTTGTAATCCTTCAACTGTCGTGACGCATACGCAACGAACTTGCCATGTTGCATTAACACATAGCCCAGTCCTCTGTGCAACACATCACTATACACCACAAATCCTCTCGTATCATCTGGTAATGATAATACAAGCGCCTTGCTTGACCTCTTTTTCAGCTCTTGGAAACTCTCCTCACACTTGTCTATCCACACAAATTTCACCGTCTTCCTTGTTAAGTTGGTCAACGGGGTTGCTATCTTAGAAAAATCTTGGATAAATCTTCGATAGTACCTAGCTAACCCTAAGAAACTTCTTACTTCAGTTGGCGTCTTTGGTTATTCCCAATTACTCACTACTTCTACTTTCGCGGGGTCTACTGATATTCCATCCTTATCCACCACGTGTCCTAAAAATTGAACCTTCTCCATCCAAAGTTTACACTTAGAAAATTTTGCATACAACTTTTCTTTTTTTAGTGCTTCCAAAACCATCTTCAGATGTTCAATGTGTTCTTCTTCTGTCTTTCAGTAAATTAGTATATCATCGATGAAAACTACTACGAATTTATCTAATAATGGTTTGAACACTCGGTTCATCAAATCCATAAATGCTATCGGAGCATTCATCAACCCGAATAACATTACCAAAAATTAAAAATGTCCATAACGAGTTCGAAATGCCGTCTTTGATATATCCTCTTCCCACACCTTCAACTGGTGAGAACCCGTTCGCAAATCTATCTTCGAGAAATACTTGGCTCCCTTTAATTAGTCAAAAAGGTCGTCTATCCTTGGTAACGGATATGTATTCTTAATCTTCACCCTGTTTAATTCTCAATGATCGATATAGAGCCTCATCGATCCATCCTTCTTCTTTACAAACAACACGGGTGATCCCCAAGGAGACACACTCGGTCGTATGTAACATTTATCTAGTAATTCTTGCAATTGTATCATTAATTCTTTAATTTCTATTGGCGCCATATGGTATGAAGCTTTCAAAATCAGTGCAGTTTCTGGTGCTAAATCTATTATGAATTTAATTTCTCTGTCTAGAGGAAGACCAGGCAGATCGTCCGGAAATACATCTTGAAATTCTCTTACCACGGGTATATCCATAATTTATACTCCCTTTTTTTGAGTGTCAACAATGTACGATAAGTAACCTACACATCCTTTTCTTTTTAATCTCTTGGCCTGCATCATTGTAAGACAACATGATTGCTTAAGCGATGAGCTACCATAAAACACTACCTTAGACTTATTCGGAGTCTTAAGGTTTACACTTTTATTCTGGCAGTCAATTACCACGACATGGTTATACAACCAATCCATTCCCAATATTATGTCAAATTCTCCTAATCTTATCGGGATCATGTCTATGCTTAGTTCATGATTTCTAATATTTACGCGATAATTTAGCTAAATATACTCTATAGGGATTACTTCCTTATTCACAACTTCAATGTTCAAGTGATTTCCTAATCGTTCTCGGGGTAAATTAAGTCGACTAGCAAATTCCTTATATACAAAAGAATAGGTGGCACCCGAATAAAAAATATATAGGCATTTATTTCATTGATCAGGATGATACCAGGATGATACCTAACACAACATCCTTTGCAGCTACCGCATCCTGGATGGTCATATTAAACGTTCTAGCAGTGGGACAGTTGAATGGTGTCAGTCCGTCAATCATCAGTTTGACACTCCCTCCTTGTTGGCCACTTCCTCAGCTAATTATTTTCTTCAGGCAGTCTTTGATCAGATGGTCCAACGAACAAAAAGTGAAACACCCTTTGATCTATTTTGGCTTTGGGTAGTTTGGAGCATAATGTCCCTCTTGGCCACAGTTTTAACATACATTGCGCCCTTTCCAACATTCACACTGGTTATACCTTCCACACTTTTGGCATCCTTTCACATTCTTCTTAAATTCTCCTTGAAACTTTCCCACTTGATTGTTGAGATTCTTGTTGTTGTTGTTGTTCTCCCACTTTCTCTTTCCTAAGTTGCTACCTTCGTTGCTACTTCCTCCTCGGTTCTCTCCACTAGTTCTCTTTCCCTTCTTCTCTTTGTTATACAAACATAATGCTTCACTTCCCCCCTCTGCAATAATAGCTTTCTCCAGCAATGTAACAAAAGAATCAATCTAAAGAACCGATACCTTGTTAAACAACCAAGGCTTCAGTCCTTGTTCAAAACGCCTAGCTTTCCTCCCTTCGTCTACCACCTGGTGTTCAGCAAACTGGGCTAGTTCATTGAACTTAGCCATGTATTGCGCCACCGACATATCTCCTTGCTTAAGTTCTAAATTTTTTACCTCCATCATATTTTTCATGTTCTTTGGCAAATAATTCTCGAAGAACAGAGTCTTAAACCTCTCCTAAGTGACTATCTCTTCTCCTTCTCTCTGTTGATTCGCCTCCCACCAGTAGTTCGCTTCGCCTTTCATCATCTAGGTTGCAAATGTCGTCTTCTGATCTTCACCCATATGAGCGATGGTGAAAGCCTTCTCCATCTCTTTGATCCATGTCTGAGCCACGATAGGATCGGTCGTTCCAACAAATTCCAATGGTCCTACACTCCTAAAATCCTTAAAGTTTGTGACTTGAACCACTTGGGGAACGGGTGGTACTGGCTCATTTCTTCCCCTTAGAGCTTCTTCTAATAAGTCTACAAGTCTTTATATCGGATATATTGGTCCTCTCTCATCATGAATTGACTCTTCTGGTCCAGTTATTCTACTTTTTGGCGGAGTTTTTCTGCATCATAAAATTTTCATTTTATTATCTAATTATATTACTTAAATATTTCTCAAAAGAAATAAAATTTTAAAAACACTTTTCGAAAATAAAATCATTTATATTCATATGCCAAATGGTTACAATTACATGGTTTTTTTCTAGCATACTTCTATAAATGACAACATCATATCCCCTCTTAACACAAAAGATGTGGACAACACTCACATATTACCCCTCCGACATTCTTCAAAAGTTTGGGGGTTTAAAATTATCTCACATCTTACACAAAGACTGAGATTTAACACGAACAATATAAACAACACATAAATAAAATACTACAACTACTAGACTTCTTCCTCTAGACTCAATCTAACATCCCACGCTCCACAGCGCTCTAGTATTCAGTCTGAGTAATGTGCACCACCATATCTCGGCTTATGGTATACTGGGTCTATCCTTTCTCAGCCGGGTAATGATTTACCCCATCAATCAACCTCTCCATGGTCGTTCGTAGAGCATAGCCCATTTTGTTCATCTTCCTTCTCTTACATCGCACCTCGTCCTCTAGATCATTTGCCTTGTCATTGGCTTCCTCCCACTTCTACTCGAACTAAATCCTATCCATCACCTCCATCTCTAACTATGTATAAAGAGCCTCCTTCTTCGTCTTTTCACTCAAAACTCTCTTCTCCATTTCCTCCAGCTTCCCTATCAATTCTACTTTCCTAGCCACCGATCGGTGAAACAAAGTCCCCATCTGGATCCATGCCTCCTTACGGTGAGCAATCTCTACCTCCATCTCATACATCGCTAATTTCCTCCGATGGTCCTCGTCCCTCAATTTTTGGAACTCAGACTCCCTCTCCCAAGCCTTAGCCTCTAACTCCTCCACTCCACATCCTAACTTCAAAATCTGCTCCTCATACTCCCCCAACATCCAATCATAAAAATTAGCCTCGTTGGAGTCCTCCATAGGCTCATGCTCCTCCTCCATGGGCTCCTCCTACAGATAAGACTCCTCGGGTAATGGCTCCATTTTCTCCTCCTCGTCATCATCATCAATAGGGGCCACTGCTGATATAGGCTCTGCTATCAATGGTGCCTCAAATACCACATGGATTTCACACAACTCCTTCTCTACCACTCGGCTAGGTCCTCCCATATCAGTCATCCTACAATCACCAACATAAGACAACAAAAACAACAACTCCATCAGATTGTTAAATAAATATAAGTTCATTGTATATAATGAAATTATATTTCATAACACCCTAAGTCTCTCCCTAGGAAACTCTACATGAGTCTCCTCTATCTTCTAAGTTCTCCTAAGTTATAATCTATGGATCCTCGCTCCTGAGGTTTATAACTACAACTTTTATACCAACCTGTGACACCCCCAAATTCAGACCATACTTGTCTCAAATTTGGTTGCCACGTACTAACTCTAATAATAAATCAACATCTTATACAACGGAATAATAGAATAAATTACATTGATATAACATAATTATTCTTGTCCAAAGGGTTCACAACTTAAACATCTCTTACATGGCTTAGTCATAATCAAACATTGACTGGACATAACTGATACATAATACAATACCATTTAACTTAAACATAGCTTATTAAGTTCTTCTATAACCAAATCACAGTGCATTATTAGCAGTCTAGAAATAAATACTCCAAAACCTTTTCTCTTCCCTTGTCCTTGCCAGAGGGTTCGCCACGTTCTGCCTTCACTGAAAGTTTTACGGAAAGCAATGATGAACAACAATTTTGCCCAGCAATTAATATAGCAAAGAGGGTAATCAACATGTTTTAAATTTCTCAAGGGTATAGGATAGTTCAAGATAACAAGAGGTATCAATGATTAACAACAATGATCGCTATGGATAATAATATTCAATGATTAAAATATTCAAGTTTTCAAAGTAATAGATACTGAGCAGTCACTAAGGACTATGAACTTCTCCTAGAATTAAAAGTAATAGACTGAAAATTCTACAAAATGAGTACAACAGGTGATCAGCCTAAAGTACCATATGTCATGCATAACATTTAGTCTTCTCGCGCACGTCGGTTCCCCGACAATATATAATTCCCCTACTAAGAGGGTTGTTCTTCTCAGTTATAAGTGTTTGCACCAATTTAATTTGGTTTGGATAGCTTTCGATCAATTATCAATAGTCTAGCCGAATTAATAGCTTAGACAGCTTTTTCACAATATATATATATATATATATATGAACAATTATTGTTCGAATCAATGTTTGAAATTTTATTACGAAATATGTTTTCTTCAAAATTCTACTTGTACGATAAATAATTGCACAAGTTCAATAATGCTCAATAAAGAGTAAGGTTCGAGTACTTGCCTCAAGCGTAGTTTACCAAAGTAAAGCTTAATACCCTCTTTCGAGTCCTAACATAATATATTACACGTATAGGATAATCATCAGTTACATAAATTCATATATGTAAGTTCGAACGTACACTTAAACATCCAACCTAGTTGTAACTTCATACCTACCACATCACATATCCTATATCTTTATAGCTAAAATCAGATTGTATAACACCACAAAGTCAAACAACGTATTTTTTAAATAATTGCTTTTTAGCTTGTAAACATTCTTTTGGACTTAACCTTTGAAAGTTATAATTACTCTTTAGACTTTCAACTCAATCACCTAACAGGTTTCTTAACATATTTCATAACATATTGGTCATATAATACAAGCTAAAGTAATCATATAGGTATGCTTCGAACATCAGATCAGAAATAAAAAGCTGTATAATAATCTGCGGATAAGCCTTGGCTGCATACTGCCTGCAAACTTAGGGACGGCATGAATCGAAGTTATCCCCAGCTGCACCGGGTTGAGCTTTGCACTTCCTGTTTCTGTCCAACTCTAACACATTTATGCACTTATACTTTAACATACAAACATGTTAGAGGTTCTCACATAAGCATATGACCATTCGTGAGTTTATTTTTACAAGTTTTAACTTACAACTTACATGGTATTAAGGCATAACAAGATCATGTAGTTACCATGTTTTATAACTTACCTATATGTCCACATAAAGAGATCACACAATCTATTAAACACATGTTTATAGTATTCATATTGTTTATTCACAACTAGCATTGATTAACACTTCGAATCATGTTTTAAACTCATGTTTGATCAAATTATCTTTATATCCATCACATACGAATCATGTTTAGAGACATAATAACCATAACATGTCATTTTAGCTCTTTAGAATCTAGATACTAATATGATGCAACTAAATTTTGAAATTATGTTCAAGGTTGCCTTTGAAATAACTTTATCCTGAATGATGTAATATGGCAAATATAAGACAACATTAAAACTCTTATCATAAGTAACTAAGTCATGCTAACCTCTTTTCAAGATCAGAATGTATATCATGTAACATTCATGCATAATTACTTTAACATATCAAGCTTTTCCTTTAAAACATTTTCTAACACAAAGCTAACAAGTTCGATCATGAAAAGGACACTATAAACACCATATCATGCTTATTCCTATCTGAAATCAATCATGTATATAAACTACTAAGTTCAGAACTTGTAAAACATAAGTTTCCTTAAGGTTTGTTTTTAATATTTTAATTTTTATTACAAATCTCTTACTAACCCATGTTGATTACTTCATACTACATAAGAAAGTTTTATATCTCATATCATTTCCCCTTTTTAGGTATATATCTAAGTCATAACATCAAGTTAGCAACACATAGCGTAAAAAAAACTAGAAAAATTATTAAAGTGCAGTAACAATTTCATGCACGCACCATATAGTATAAATAGGCGCGCAATTGCACCATGTGCGGAATGAAGCATTAACGTCTTTGCTTTTGCGAGCCTTATTTCCCTTTGATACTTTTTGACTTTAACTTGTTCCAATTCATCATTATAATTTTTATATATGTACTCATACATCCTAAACACATTATAGCATACTAATTCACATCAATGGTTTGAGAATTTTAAGAAATTTTAAGAACTTGGCAAAAACCCAATTAAGTACAAAAGTTGATATTTTGTACCTTTTGGAGCTTAATGAACTTAGTTTCTTCCTTCTAAGTCTGCTAGCCTCTTCTTTAAACCACAAGTTACTCACTCACAAGTTATCAGTGTTTCAAGAACCAAAACAAAGTAACGTAAACTGAAATTTTGGTCTGCTATTTATAGAAGAAACTTGGACTGGGCATTTGCATTGTATTGAGGTTAGAGTTCATGGTGTAATGGAAGTAAACAACGGTTATTAAATGTTTGTTCAACCACCCACCATCAGACATCTCCATAGCTAATGTTCACTACTTGGAAGTTACATAAATAAGTGATAGGTTACTGTTCATTCACCGTTTGAGCAATTGATGAGTTTATTTCCCAGCAACGTGCTTCAATTTTGCTTAGTTAGTTACTTTAACTCCCAAATGAAATTTTAATGTACAATTGTTACCATATTAGGAAAATTAGGGATTATTTATGTACTCACATCATATAATCCATGTACATTAAGTATATGTAATAAAATAACGCAGTTAGGTATTATCGTCTGGGTATCTCCATAATTATTTTTACTACTCACATAACCTCTTTATAACATTATTTAACTGTTCAGTTTACACACGAAATTTCTTTCCCAATTTCTGGAATACACAGATATTTAGTTATTTTTGTATTAAAAATCACTTATGATTTTATTGTACTACTTGATACTTTATATCATTAGAATGTATTCTTATCATATGATTTTATTCATGTCACACCTTACATTAATGTTCCATTTCATTTCTACAGTAGAAACTAATTTTCCCAGATTAACCAATCGCACTCATTTGTGTTTTATCATTGGGGCGCATGTTCTTGCAGTCCTCACGCGATGCCAAAATGGTTTAGCTTCAAGCCAGTTCCAATATCTATCATCACACAAGTTTTACATGATATGAATTAACTTCTATAGTGGTGATATTACTAGTTCAAGAGTGTATTTATCACATAATCATACACAATTAATCATCTTCTTAATAACTATTTCTTTTTTAATTCACTTAGTGAATTTCCTCATTCCACACTATGCCACACAAGGCCTTTCACAATTCTCATCGTCAATTCCACACTTCTCAATTCTCATATAAATTCACTTTGCACTAATCAAATTACTCATCGTACAACACATTAATATTTATATTCAA
The DNA here is from genome assembly GCA_020205605.1 of Panax ginseng. Taxonomy (NCBI): domain Eukaryota; kingdom Viridiplantae; phylum Streptophyta; class Magnoliopsida; order Apiales; family Araliaceae; genus Panax; species Panax ginseng. The sequence goes on from CM035137.1 coordinate 75,136,408, forward strand.
ATAAATATTCATTTTCTTATTATATTGAAATAATTATTTATTCCTGAAATTCTCGGTTCTTACAATATAAACCCACATAACGCCAATTCTTCTCAACTTCTTTCCCAAATCAAACTCTTCCACTCTTCCATAACTTCCATAACGTTTAAATTTAACTATACCACTTCTTCCAATCTCTCCATCTCACTTCCCAAACCATATTGTATCTAAAATTGTCCGTATTCACCGCACCTTCTCAAATTCATGCTCAATTCAAGGTATCCCACTCACCCACAACCACTATAACTCCCCCATATACATGTTCCTTTCATATTCCTCCACCATTCCTCTTCTCTATCTACTTTACTTCCCTCAATAAGCCATAACCCCTTCTAAGAGATAAACACCACACTTACATTCTCAGTCTGATTCCTCCTCCCAAATACAATTACACACCTTCTCAACCACTACAAAGGATTGCTATCACAAATTGAACATCTCTCTAAGGTGTGGATGTGATACCCCCAAATCTGGGTACCTCAATCCCATAGATTTGGTGTTCACTGTCCAATTAAATCATAACTAACTACCCATAAAAAAGGATATAATTAAACTCAAAAGTTTAAAAAATCAATCTCCCATTAAAGGGTTGCATAATCTAAAATAAAGCCTAAGTCATCTAACCTTTATTACAATCAACAACGGAATATTAAAATATAGCCATAATCAAAACTATTACGTAAGCTTCATAAATAAAAGGTAAATTAAACGTTGACGTCTAATCAAGCACTTTGTCCTTGCCCTTGCTTGTAGAAAGCTCTTCAAACTTCTTCACTTCATCTGCATTGTTTTGTGCAAGAGTGAGAAAATAATTGCCCACAAGAAGGATAATATACAATAACGTTTCATGAACGACAATTAATTGAGCTTTCAATGGTAAAGTATTCTTACCAGAACAATAAACATTAATTCAACAGCTATGAGTTCAAAGGAATAATGAAAGTTAAAGTTACCAATAGATATCAACATCAAAGAATAAACTGAGGGTCAAAAGACCACGAACTATACTCTAGGTTTTCAAGTATTTCTACATTAACCTTTAATAGTCTAAAAGACTATAATCATCATCTATGTCCTAGGTTAACAGGTGTTTCTACTGTAACCTTTAACAGTCTAAACGACTATATAGACCATCATCCCGTACTCTAGGTGATCAGCCCTTTAACTATGTATTGCGCAAAAATTTTAATGCTATTGCGTAGCTCTAAAATAATCACCTAATATAGGGTTGTTCATCTCAGCTTAGATTATCAGGTTCCGAACCAAAGGAAGTTTGATTGGGAATCAACTTCAAAAGAATTCTAGCTTTTTAGAACGCTTATCAACCAAGTACTGGTTGAATCAGATAGGGGCCAATTACTGTTCAAGAGTTTGATTATAATATTTTCATGACAAAGGTATATCGATGAATCAATAAGAGCTAGGGTATTACCAACTTCTAAATTGAACAAATGTTATCATCGACAACATGCTTTCAAAATTGTGTGAGTACATAAGCAAACCAAAGGGAGTTTGGTTTGGGTTGACTTCAAGGGTAATTTAGAGTTTAGAACATTCATCAACTAAGGATTAGTTGAATTGGTAAAGAATCGTTAGGCAAGTTAGAGTTCGGTATAATAATGTAACATAGTACACAGACATTGGAGAACGAAGATCAAACAACTGTTATTAGTAGTTGAATAAAAACATTTCTTACAACAAAAGTACAGACTTTGAATAACCAAGGTAATCTCGTTTGGAATAAAAAAATAAAGATTAATTAACTTGCTCAACAGTAAATGAGGGTTAAAGAACTTGCAAAACAATAAATTGCTTAACAAAAGATTAGAAATAGAGAACTTGCAAAAGTATATCATGAAAATGAAAAGTAACCTTGTTGAATAATAAAGTAACAAAGGTTAGGGGACTTTCCTCTTGCGTAAGCTATACAATTACAACTCATGTACTCCAATGTCCCACACATACCATTAGGATTATCACATCAATTAGTTACATACATTAACCTCATAGATTCATTTTTCATCTTAGTTAAGTTATAACCTTTAGTTTAAGGTCTAACCATAATACTAAACAACATAACACGAATATGAAAACTCACTAACACATACATAAGACTTTTAGCATCCACATCACATTTTTAATTCTTATTAATCAATACTACATTTCTCCTTAATCGAACTTGAAGTTCAATCAAGGGTTTAAGTCTTCCTAGGACTACTTATTGATTTTATATTAACCACATTCCATATCTTATAATGTTCATCTCAGAATCACAAGTGTTAGCTTCATAACACCCATTCATTATTCATTGTGTACTTTAAATCATAACATAACGCGTTCGTAACTTACTAATCATCTTTACAAAGTTAAAATTATCAATGACATAACACGATTCTATTTTAACCTCCTTGTTACATGTTTGACACATTAACATAACCTTAGGCAAATTTATAGTGGTATCCCAGGTCTGCAGCAGTAGTAGAAGCCACTACCTTAGATCAGTGTATGGAGCAGTTGCATCATACATAAGCTTGGATCAAGTAGCAATTTCTTGCAACACAAGAATCTACACCATTTCTAGCCTTGGCACCAAAGTAGCAATTCTTATTTGATGCATAAACAAAACAAAGAAGCGTGAAACGATGGCCGCTTTTAGCCCAACTAATACGAATTTCACCCACCAAATAGTAATATTAACACGTATAATTGGTATAGAATTCTCACAAACATGATTGCTAACATATTAAAGCACTTAGAACAATTAACAACCATTTAAACTAGTTTAATTCCTCAAATTCCATATTTTCATATAAAAACACCATTTTTCAATTCCTTCACAAAATTCACACTGTAATCTCAATTCTATACCAAATCGCTTCGTTCAAACTACGTTCTCTTCGTTTCTTAATGAACTAGCATAAACAAGAGTCAATCTATAGTTTAAAATACGAATTAACCATCGAATTTTGTACTTTCACATGCCATATCCAAAATATTCACTATAAACATTTTTCTTACTTTTTGAACGAAATTAGCATAAAATTCCTTGTTTTCATACAACTCAAACATAACCAACACCGATAATCACCACAATTCAGTTGTATAGCAACAATTCAAAAAGTTTAAATTCACAGAATATAAAAGTTTTGCCATAAAACTCATATATATATATATATATATAATACCAAGGTGTTAAAGAAATACCTTCAAATTGCTTGCAATCCTTGCTAACTTCACTGAAATTTCTTTGAAAATCCTTAGGTTCTCTCTCAACTCTCTCAAGTTTTCTTCATAGGCTTAGCAACTAAGTTATGCGTAAGACCAACTGATAATCAAGCGTAAAAATAAAAAACGTATAAACCTTAGTACGCACACTTATTAGAATATCAGTTACAAAATAAACGTTTAGGTTATAATTATATTTTATTTATTAATTAATTTATTTTATTTATTTGATTTACAAATTCAAAAATTAAAAATCCAAAAGCCATAAGGCTCCGTTTGGCGAAACTCTTTCAAATTTAAAGACTTAATACCCTTAAGCCATGTTTGGCAAAACTAAATTAAACTCCTTTAATTTATTTTAATAAAGATTTCCATATCGAACATTAACCAAATAAATTAATTACACATACTATATTTTAAATAAATTTTCCACTTAAACAAATATCATAAAATTATAATCTCATTATAACTTTACTTAATAATTTAACATACCACTTTAAATTATTAAATTAAAACAACAATATAACATCTCATGTTATATTACAACTCTCTAAATTATAAATTAATTTAATTTAGAATATTATCTAATAAATTTAATTCATAAATATTTAATAACAACAATCACATCAATAAAATATTTATTAGATTGTTATCTAATAAATTTAATTCACACATATCTACTAATAACAACCACCTAAACATAATACTTATTTAATTTAAGAAATATTTTAAATTACAAAACAACAACTTTATCAATAAAATATTTATTTAATTTAATAAATATTTTAAATTACAAATAAAATCTTGAATTGTTACATCCTTCCCTCCTTACAAGGATTATGTCCCCAGAATCACAACTCAGACAATCCAATCGTCACATTCTTCCCTCCTTACGAAGATTCTGTCCCCAAAATCGAAGACATAGACTAAACAAATAACTCAGGGTAAATTTTTTTCATTTTCATTACATCCTCGAGTTCCCACGCGTCTCTTCGATATTGTGATTCCTCCATATCACCTTCACAGAAGGTATTAACTCATTCCTGAACATTTGTTCTTTCTTGTTGACTACCAGGGTAGAAATTTCCTAGTAGGACAACCATAATGGTTCGTACTTGATCACATGATTGCAGTCGAGCTTGTTCGATCATATCACCGAAACATGAAAACATTACGAATGCGCTCTAACTGTAGAGGTAAAGCTACCTCAAAACCATCTTTTCAACTTCATCAATGCTTCCTATACTATAACCGTTTTATACCCAATATAGTTCATAACTTACCACACTTTGGAAATTTAGGAACTTGCCACAATCATATGAGTTTAATAACTTATCCTAGTCAGATCATAGGCATCCATTTGCTGAGGGTTTTAAAATATACCATATACTTATGAGTCACGAACTTACCATAAGCTTAAGTTTTAAGAACCGAACCTAATCTTAATATCATCTTAAAAATCTAACTATCAAATATATACATGAGAAAAGAATCACCTTTTCACCACACATACATTGATAGCGCGATACCAATATTCCAATGATTATCAATGTGATAAACCAAGTACATGCTCAAAACTTCTGCCCATACAAAGGTTTGTACGACTTAGTTACCATATGAGTACTCAATTAAAAACCCACCTAGCATTACCTTACTCTTAACTTGCCCATAACTTGCTCAATGCGGATTCCTCATATGACATTATCGAAAACTTATCGTGCGCTTAGCACGCCTTTTTAGTTTGGCAATCGATTTGCAAATGATATGACATACTTATTTCTAATTGCGTTCCACACGTTCTTGTAAACCTTTCTAAAAATCTGATGTAAATTGTGAATCTCGGTTCGACACAATTGACACTGAAACACCACACCTTGAAACAATTTCATTAATATATAACTTCACACACTGATCGATAGGTAATATGCTAACTTTTACATACCATAAAATCTATCACAATATCTTGCCACCAATAGTATTATCGAAGGCAATATATAATTTCGTGCTTCCTAGTTGATTCAATATATAAATTTTATGCAAAACTTCATTTTCAACTCCGGTATTAACGAAACCTAGTTTCTTCCTTATAATTTCAACTATCCTTCAGTATCGATTTTGAATTTGACACCCTCATCTTGGAGGTACTCTTCCTTTACTCTGTCTAGCAAAGTTGTACGATTTTCCATCTGAATAGCTTCTCCTCTGACTTTTTCATATATCTTACTTCCTACCACAAATTTGCCCTTTCTATTATGAACCCATCTTGCACATTTAACAAAAATAACTACTACCTTTTTCCTTAAGACATCGTCAACCATAATCATTTAGGATTTTGCATTCACAATTCTTGAACAACTTCAGCTACCACTTTAAACACATGCTTAAATATCTCTGTGAGAGGATATACTTCAGACACTTGTGGTCTGTTTATATCTCACACTACTACCAAAAAATAATATCGTTAAATCCTCAGGGCAAACACTATTATCTCTAGTTCCAAATCATGAGTCAGATATCCTTTCACATAAAAATTTTAACTGACGCGATGCATATAAAATGACCTTGTCGTTCAAAATTTCCTGTATTATCTGGTAGAGACATCACAAATACCATACTAAATTCTTCTTCAATTCGTGAAAATTCACTCAATAATATCCTGCCTATATAAATTGCATCGATTTTCTCTTTAGTTAGCTAACGAAGTGACTATCTTGATCTTCACATATCCCATAGATTATTTTGTTAATAACTTCTTGATTTATAACATCGATAGATAACTCTACCGTATAGACGTCTTGCAACTAAAAGAATAAAATACTACCTTTGACTTCCTTAGAGTCTTAAGGTTTATGCACTTTCTTTGACAATGACTTATAACCACATCGTTTAACAACCTCAGAGTTTCACAAATCAAATTGGAAATAAATGCATTGACATCACATGACATTTAATACCAACTCAGAAATTCTACACATCAACTTAAAAGGAATCATTATTCACACTTTCTATATTTAAGGAATAGTCTAACTCTTCTCGCAGAGAATCTAGTTTCTAAGCAAATTCATCATACATACCTTAACAAGTGGCATTTAAATTAAATAACACATAGCCGTATAGATAACTTGATCGGAACCATACCTTACATTGCGCCCTGCATCGTCATGTTGGATGATTGTTCGGTTGGTCGACTTGGCAGAGCTAATTCTACAATAACCAGTTTGCCACTGCCCCCCTTGCTTCCACTTGTTTTTCCTGCCACTTTCTTTGGGCACCCTCGAGCTAAGTGCTCCTTTGATCCACACGTGAAGCAGACTCCCTTCCTCAGTCTTGAACATTTTGGTGCAATGTGGCCATTCAAGCCACAATTAAATCACACCCTTTTTCCATTCAAACAAACACCTACATGTTTCTTTCTGCAGTTGCTACACGCCTCCACCTTCTTATTTTCCTTCCCTTGCTGATTTTCAGCGTTAATATTACTGACCCACTTTCTTTTCCGAGCGTTACCGATATGACTATCTGTAATGACCCGAAATCTGGTCTATTTTCACATCCAGATTTCGTACGTCCCGATCCCAACTTCTTCCAAACATACATCATTATATACTGAAATATAACAATATACATTCTAAATTCCTAAGTTCTAAAACCTTCTAACTCCTTTCATTACAAATAACGATAATTACATTATCCTTTAAAACTTACACGAGTGACTTTCATCCGCCACTAAGGATACATAATGGTTCATTAAACTAATCTAAAACCTTCTAACATCGTTCGCTGAAAATGTTTTTCATTTAACGCAAGTGTGAGCATTCAATTGCCCAGCAAGTCATAACAGTTGAACAAACAACTTTAAGAATTCAAACATTCTTTTAAGACTCTAATAACCGAACAAAGGTTATGAAGTAGCTTGAATAATAGGAATAATCTCGATTCCCATCATTTTAAAATAATATTCACTTTCATTTTAAAATACTTTCATTCTTCTACCTTTTTCATACACATTTTGTATGGCTAGAATCATTAGCACCGACTTAACAATAACGAATCATGTATGAACAGAGCATTCTCTTATTGAACAGTTAAATCACAGAACGGTTCATCTCATTGAAACACCGAAGTGTTCATATTGTGGCACAAGGCCTCATATGTTCTACCACCTTGCACAAATATCGCACATTAGCGCATAGACGTAACTTCTCAAGTTCAACATCTGAGAAGTTTAAGAAACTAGCATTCATTTGAAATATGAATGAAGTTAGGAAACTTGCCTTACGCATAGATACAACTTATGCTGAACTGCTCATTCCAGTTCCTATGTAGCTCAAAAGAAAAACAATACATACCCCAATTAGTCATGTATATTTGACTTATGCATTAGTTTGCTTAACTTTACTTCTTAGGCTTCACATTCTTGCAACCTAAGTTTACGCGACCACTTTCATTACTGTTCTACGACTTCATGACATACGGAGATGTCTTACTTATACGTTCATCATCTTTGATGTTTTACATTCTTATCTTCTAGTTATAACTTCTCTAGGACTCAGCACACATCGCTTCTCTGCTAGTAGTCCATATGGTACTCTGAGTGGTTTCCCACAAATAACCAACAAACAAGTTCCCGTCTTGTCTACACCACTCATCATCACGATGAGTTAGATCGATTCTTGGGTTTAAGTATATACCTTCGCTCTCTGAAGGAATTGTTTTGCCCAACTCCTATATGTCAACCATCAAAGGTTACGATTATACCAAAACCTAAACTTATCGTAACTTATCTTAACCATTAACTATAACGTTTGTTAAGTTAATTTCTTTTTCCTTATGGCTTTCTGGCAACTAAATGCCATAACCCTAGATTTTTTCTTATACAACTCACATTTGACTTTCATTAGTCTTATTACCATTCATTACAGCTTTCTTAATACCATTCGTATCTTACTTAATACTTTCGTTATCCATTACTTGAACCTCATGTTCATTAGTTATTCTTAATGTCCAAGACATACCATTTGTTGTATGCTAAGACCGCTCATTTATCATAACAGATTTACATACACAACGTCTATACGCTTCACACTTATCTCCCATTATCATGACATAACATTGAAATGTTATTCATTACCCTCGTTGCTCAATGTCTAAGGAATCACAACCATAGCAATCCTCTACGTTCGTTTATCGTAACTACGGTCCCCGGATATCGATTCCGTAATCTGCATTTACATTCTTTATCTTTTACTCTCATTTAATCTTTTCGTTCAACCTTTATTAAAGGTTTAATTAACTAGATTAAGGGTTACATTAGTTGAACATTATGTTCTTTATCTTTCCTTATGTTTTCCCTAAGAGTTGAGCAGTTAAAACCTCTTCTCTAGCTTTTTCCCTACACTGACGCTGCGGTGCCACTCTCCCTTTTATTTCTCACTTGGTAGTTTGTTTGTAGTACCGCTTCTACAGTGCAGCCAAGCATTTCCACTTACAGTATGGTTGGCCTAGCGCATGCACCAAGCCCTAACCCTAGAAAATTTCTCTAAGTGCTAACTCCAATTTGAAATGCTTACTTCCTGCTTCCATAACTTATTCGTTGTAACTTGGAACGAGGTCGTTCCAAAGCCATACTCTTCCTTATCTTACGTACTTCAATACCCCCCAGATAGAACTTTGTTCAGAATCCGTTAACGTGCCATTTGATTGGCTTAATCTTTACCCTTGGTTCGTTTTACGTTTTTAACGCTCTTTGTTCGTTTGTCCGTAATTCGGTCATCTGAACCTGGAATTCGTTCATTGTTGAGTCCACAACTCAAGTTTTCTATGTTCTCTTAAATTCTTATGAAACCCTACACGTTCGGGTTCATTTACTAACTTTTTAATTCTCGTTCGTCTTTTACAAAATTTTCGCCATAACTTCGTTATAGCTATGTTTTAATCAGTTCTTCATGAACATTTCTACCATTCGTAACCAAGAAATATGCATCTAACTTATACGCGATGGTTTTAAACTTGTCCATCAAGAATAAATATCCTACGATGGTTTTAAATTTGTCCATCAACAACGTTCTTCATGTTCTTTGCACGTTCTTCGTGTTCTTCGTTTGTTCTTCATTTTAATCGATATTTTGGATTATGATTTCACTTTTTATTGGAATTTGATGTTATAGAACATCATTCCTTACTTATTTCACCTACTAATTTATATAATCCACTCGGATCGTTCTAATTCATTACGAATCTTATACTTCCTTAAGAAATTTATTTACTAAACTTCAAATTCTTATTTTCTTTATTTCTCATGATTTCAACCATATGAAATCAACCCTAAAATCATCTACTTCTTATTCTCATTAAGTTATATTTTTAAACATAAAAACTTAAAGAAAATATATAAAAGACTAGGTTTCGGATTACCGTTCTCATTTAATCTCTTTCCGTCAGACAAAGGTTGCTCACGAGCTAACTTTTCTACTTCCTTCTCCTTCTCATCCTCCCAACCGAACTCTCACTCTCTCTCTTTCAAAGTGTAGGATTCTTAAAATCCTTAAACAATGAAATAAGCTTTCTATTTATAGAATTTCCAAGCTAAGGGTATTTTAATCATTTCACCCATTTAACCTGCTTACTATTCCCACCTCCATACTATTCCCACCTCCTCAATACACCTCCTTACTATTCACGAAACTTCCCTTGGAAGTTTCGTGGTTCCGTCTTTCGGGTTTCGTCCGACAGTTTTAAAAACTGCGATTCTCAAAATCCAAATATTTTTAGATATTTCGTCTTTCCTTTACCGATTAACTTGTACGTATTCTTCGGATTTCTCACAAGCTGAAAAACACTTTTTGGCATTAAGCATTTTCCTTCACGTTTTCCTCTAACGTAGCTAAACGAATGAAAAGTACATAACAGTACTTTTAGTCATTCTTATTTGATCCGATTTCTGCACATTTTTTGAGAAAAACTTTTATCGGCTTACTTAACTTTTCACGATATTTTATCGTCAAATCTTTCAACAGAATGTCATTTCGGCAAACCAAACTCTCGGAAAGGGTTAGGTTATTCAAACCCTAACCCTTAGGTTTCGTCGGGAGAATAGTATCTATTTCGTCTTTTTCCCCAAAAATATTTTTGTTCCCGGAAAATTTTCATTTTTGTCTTGAAAATTATTACTCGTTCAATCTAGCTCGTAACCAGAATCCTCCAGACTTATAATCATCCTAGGTTCTATAACGATTAATAAAATCATAGCACATAATATTATTAATAAAAATTCATTTTATTAATAACTAATTCTTTAAACTTAAATTCTGGACGATCCGAATTTTCGGGTCGTTACACTCTTCCCCTCTTATAAAAATTCCATCCTTAGAATTTCTTATAACCACACTCATACCCGGGTCATCACATTCACCCCTTTTTCACAGAATTTCGTCCTCGAAATTTTAGCCTACCCTCTTCTCAACTTCTCTTCAAAGAAGTAGAATGAACAACGAGGAATATAAGAATTCCTTTAAAATATTTCATACTTTTGCTGAGGGGTCAAATCGACCATGAACTCTTACTAGGTTTACCAGCATGACGCCGTAACCTTTCTTCCACGGTCAGTTTACAATCACAAAGAAAGCAAACTACCTCTTACCCATCGTATACCCCATTTCAGGATATGTTCACCTCAGACTTAATCATTAGATTCCGCACCCAAACAATTTGGTTTGGCACAACATCTTCAAAGAAAGTTCGATTTTCTTTTAAACATGACATACCATTTGTCTAGCCGAATCAAGTAGCTTAGACCATACCAATAAATTGGATATCAACGTGAAACATTCATCTAATCAACTCAATTGACATTGACTACTTCTGTAAATTCTTTTCACAATACATCAAAACATTTTATGATGTCATGATACCGTACTTTTCACAGTACATTGAGGACTTCGTCAGTTTGTGACTTTGTCATTATACATCATACCATAGCGGGTTGTTGATCCTAAGATCACATCCAACACTAGGTTAAATTGCATTAATAACTCCATCCTTTTACCATCCTTGCATCAAATGCACTGATGATGTAAAATTCATTTCGATATTTCAAATCAATTTCTGTCTAGCTGAAAAAATTAGCATAAACATACCAAGAATAGTTCTTTTAAAAAAACTATTGGTTCCAAAAGTTGAACCAATTCTTTCATTTCAAAATACGAACACATAAGCACGATTTCAATAAACTTCGAAATCTAGCATAGCTAGATGACTTGGAATATCCTATTCTCCATCTTCCTTCATTATCTTACTGCGACAATACTTAATCTACTCTAGTACCTTCAATACTAAGACTACTGAAAACAACGCATTTTCAGTCTAAACATTCCTATATCTTAGTACAATCCATTAACTTACCACACATTATGAGTTCAGGAACTTTCCATAATAATATGAGTTTAAGAACTATCCCAGACAGACTATAAGCATACATTCGCTGAGAAGTTCAAAAACCTACCATATCAGTATGAGTCACGAATGTACCATAAGTATGAGTTTCAAGAACTCGCACCTACCTTATCGTTCTCTACCTATCAAGTATATACATGAGAAAAGATTCACCTTCTTGTCTTATACATCTTGACAGCGCGACCAATTCCAATGATTATCACTGTAATAAGCTAAGCAGTTGTTACACCATGCACAAACATTTGCCCATAATAAAGGTTCATACAACTCAGCTATCACATGAGTCCTCAATTGAAATTTTTGAACTTCTAAATCTCTCTTTACTAAATACGAATTTTCTTTAATTCTTATACTATCCTTCACAACTCAATCTTAGTTCTTCTTCCTGCACTACTTCGTAGTACTATAAATCATTCATTGTTTAATAGCTCATTTGTTACTACGATTCACTATGATCACGTGGTGATCTTCTTATCCCTCTCTACGATTATAGTCTTAGGTACTCTTACCCAAGATTTATAACCTATCAGCTCTGATACCAATCTGTAACGACCCTAAATTCGGTCTATTTTCACATCCGGATTTCGTACGTCACGATCCCAACTTCTTCCAAACATAAATCATTATATACTGAAATATAACAATATACTTTCTAAATTCCCAGGTTCTAAAACCTTCTAAATCCTTTCATTACAAATAATGATAATTACATTATCCTTTACATCTTACACGAGTGACTTTCATCCGCCACTAAGGATACATAACAGTTCATTAAACTAATCTAATGTTCATTTAACTTATTTTATATTACAAGTCTTCGCTCGATCTTCTCGCTCATCCAAATTCTGAATGGCACTTCATCTGGATACCATCAGCTTGATCATTACGGGATCCTTAAGTTCTTCTAACATCGTTCGCTGAAAATGTTTTTCATTTAAAGCAAGTGTGAGCATTCAATTGCCCAGCAAGTCATAACAGTTGAATAAACAACTTCAAGAATTCAAACATTCTTTTAAGATTCCAATAACCAAACAAAGGTTATAAAACAACTTGAATAATAGGAATAATCTCAATTCCTATCATTTTAAAACATTATTCACTTTCATTTTAAAATACTTTCATTCTTCTACCTTTTTCATACACATTTTGTCTGGCTAGAATCATTAGCACCGACTTAACAATAACGGATCATGTATGAATAGAGCATTCTCTTATTGAACAGTTAAATCATAGAACCGTTCATCTCATAGAAACACCGAAGTGTTCACATTGTGGCACAAGGCCTCATATGTTCTACCACCTTGCACAAATATCGCACATTAGCACATAGACGGAACTTCTCAATTCAACATCCGAGAAGTTTAAGAAAGTAGCATTAATTTGAAATATGAATGAAGTTAGGAAACTTGCCTTACGTACAACTACTTCTTATACTGAACTACTCATTCTAGTTCCTATGTAGCACAAAAGAAAAACAACACATACCCCAATTAGTCATGTATATTTGACTTATGCATTAGTTTGCTTAACTTTACTTCTTAGGGTTTGCATTCTTGGAACCTAAGTTTACGCAACCACTTTTATTACCGTTTTATGACTTCATGATATATGGAGATGTCTTACTTATACGTTCATCATCTTTGATGTTTTACATTCTTATCTTCTTCTTATAACTTCTCTAGGACTTAGTACACATCGCTTCTCTGCTAGTAGTCCATATGGTACTCTGAGTGATTTCCCACAAACAACCAACAAACAAGTTCCCGTCTCGTCTACACTGCCATCACAGTGTGTTAGATCGGTTTCCAGTTTCGTATATACCTTTTCTCTTTGAAGGAATTGTTTAGCCAGCTCCAATATGTCAACCATCAAAGGTTACGATTGTACCACAACCTAAACTTATCATAACTTATCTTAACCATTAACTATAGCTTTTGTTAAGTTAATTTCTTATTCCTTACGGCTTTCTGGAAACTAAGTGCCATAACCCTGGATTCATTCTTATAAGACTCACCTTCGACTTTTATTAGTCTTATTACCGTTCATTACGACTTTCTTAATACCGTTCATATCTTACTTAATACTTTCGTTATACATTACTTGAACCCCATGTTCATTAGTCATTCTTAATGTCCAAGCCATATCGTTTGTTGTATGCTAAGACCGCTCGTTTATCACAATAGCGTTGGGTACACAACATTTATACGCTTCACACTTATCTCTCATTATGATGACATAACATTGAAATGTTATTCATTAACCTCGTCGCTCAACGTATAAGGAATCACAACCATAACAATCGTTTACGCTCGTTTATCGTAACTACGATCCCAGAATATCTGTTCCGTAATTCGCGTTTACATTCTTTATCTTTTACTCTCATTTAATTTTTTGTTCAACCTTCATTAAAGGTTTAATTTACTAGATTAAGGGTTACATTAGTTGAAAATTATGTTCTTTATCTTTCCTTATGTTTTCTTCAAGAGTTGAGCAGTTAAAAGCACTTCTCTGGCTTTTTCCCTACACTGGCGCTGCGGCGCCAGTCTCCCTTTTATCTCTCTCACTGTGGCACGAGTTTGCAGTACCCGGCTTCCTGGTCTGGCACTAGAGCGCCACCTTATAAGGCATGGTTGGCGCCGCGCTGCCAAGCCCTAACCCTAGAAAATTTATCTAAGTGTTAACTCTAATTTGAAACGCTTACTTCCCGCTTTCATAACTTATTGGTTATAACTCGGAATGAGGTCCTTCCAAAGCCATACTCTTCCTTATCTTATGTTCGTTTTACGTTTTTAACGCTCTTTATTCGTTCGTCCGTAATTCGGTCATCTGAACTCGGAATTCGTTCATTCTTGAGTCCACGACTCACATTTTCTATGTTCTCTTAAATTATTATGAAACCCTACACGTTCGGCTTCATTTACTAACTTTCTAATTCTCATTCGTCTTTTACAAAATTTTCACCATAACTTCGTTATAACTAAATTTTAATCCGTTCTTCATGAACGTTTCTACCGTTCCTAGCCAAGAAATATGCATCTAACTTATACGCGATGGTTTTAAACTTGTCCATCAACAACAAATGTCCTACGATGGTTTTAAATTTTTCCATCAACAACGTTCTTCATGTTCTTCGCATGTTCTTCGTTCGTTCTTCATTTTAATCGATATTTTGGATTACGATTTCACTTTTTATTGGAATTTGATGTTATAGAACATCATTTCTTACTTATTTCACCTACTTATTTATATAATCCACTCGGATCGTTCTAATTCATTACGAATCTTATACTTCCTTAAGAAATTTATTTACTAAACTTTAAATTCTTATTTTTTTTATTTCTCATGATTTTAACCATATGAAATCAACCCTAACATCATCTACTTCTTATTCTCATTAAGTTATGTTTTTAAACATAAAAACATAAAGAAAATTTATAAAAGACTAGGTTTCGGATTACCGTTCACATTTAATCTCTTTCCGTCAGACAAAGGTTGCTCACGAGCAAACTTTTCTGCTTCCTTCTCCTTCTCATCCTCCCATCCGAACTCTCTCTATCTCTCTCTTTCAAAGTGTAGGATTCTCATAATCCTTTAACAATGAAATAGCTTTCTATTTATAGAATTTCCAAGCTAAGGGTATTTTAGTCATTTCACCCCCTTAACCTCCTTACTATTCACACCTCCATACTATTCCCACCTCCTCAATACACCTCCTTACTATTCATGAAACTTCCCTTGGAAGTTTTGTGGTTCCGTCTTTCGGGTTTCGTCCGACAGTTTTAAAAACTTCGATTCTCGGAATCCAAATATGTTTGGATATTTTGTCTTTCCTTTACCGATTAACTTTCCGTTTTCAGCTAACCCCAAAATATTTTGTCTTCACGTTTTCCCCTAACGTAGCTAAATGAATGAAAAGTACATAACAGTACTTTTCGTCATTTTTATTTCGTTCGATTTCTGCACATTTTTCGAGAAAAACTTATATCGGCTTACTTGACTTTTCACGATATTTTATCATCAAATCTTTCGACGGAATGTCATTTCGACATACCGAACTCTCGAAAAGGCTTAGGTTATTCAAACCCTAACCCTTAGGTTTCATCGGGTGAATAATGCCTATTTCGTCTTTTTCCCCGGAAAATTTTTATTTTTGTCTTGAAAATTATTACTCGTTCAGTCTAGCACGTAGCTAGAATCCTCCCGACTTATAATCATCCTAGGTTCAAGAACGATTAATAAACACATAGCACATAATATTATTAATAAAAATTCATTTTATTAATAACTAGTTCTTTAAACTTAAATTCTGGACGATCCGAATTTCCGGGTCGTTACACTATCTCCCACCTTATCATCTTCACTCTTCTTTCCCCTCTTCTCTTGATTGTATGCCAGCGTATTACCTTCCATGTCAACATCAATCGTTCTCTCCAACCCTGTCGTAAACGAATTTAGTTGGAACATCGAGATTTGATTATATAGCCAAAAATTCAGTTGATTTGCCAGAGCTCCCACCAGAAATTTCACCAATTGTGGCACTGGATTTGCGTTAGCTTCCCTATTGTATGCATATTCCTTGGGGCTCTATTGACACTGTTGTCTTCTACTAGGTGGCATCTTACTGATTCAAACTTGAACCATTAGATCATCATTCATTCTCGCATTAAAATTTTCAAACTTATCTCAACCACTTAAAGACAACACATAATATATCTTAATAAACAATGATGTCTTTATTCATTTATTACATCACCACATCACAAAATAGCCTCACTACTATTTATATTATTTATCCTGTAATGATAAAATTCTAGGATTACTTCATCATATCCCACTATTTATTTCAAAAGCCAGGATTAACATCTTATTAATTTTCATCATGATTTATACATAACATTAATGTTTTTCTTGCAATCTACAAGAACATTCCACATTATACAACTTCATTGCGCTCTTGCTCCATGATACGAATCATTGATGATCCGCAAACATACCAAATACAAATCTCAACCTATATAGAAAATAGAATACTAAATTCTAAGTTCCATCATTTGCTTGGCCTTCTTCAACTTGTCTTCAACATGATCTATACGTTTAGAAGCCTTCACCCATGCGTCTTCAGCTCTCGTACACTTTGCTGACCTCTTTCCCCAGTAATTCCTGCGCAATCTCATTCCTAGCTAATAACTATCATCTTTAATATTCTGACTGAGCTAATATCCGCTCTACATCTGCAAGTTATGAAATAAGGTCTTGAGTTGCGACATCTTCTTACGCTAACGTGGCTTGGTGCTTTACGGCTAGACCTTCTTTTATAACTCAATGTTATGACCATACACCTCATTTGAGGAATCCCCCATCTTCGTACTCATCCTTCACCTTTATTACCCTAAATTTATCCTCTCGTTCAAACTCAAGCCTATACCCAAGGTCTACAACAGAAATCAATGGGTATGGCTTTCCCAATACCAACCATACTCAGACTATACGAACTTCTCTGGCTCCTATTCCTTATCATCCTTCGTCAGTCATTCAGACAACAAAGTTTGAACAACCCCACAACTTCATATGTATAATATTCGGTACTCCTAAGTACTCGCGAGCACATAAGTCATTAACACATAAACACATAAAGTCTTTTATCATTTTATCTATAATGAATTTCCCTCAATTCATTCCTTAGAACTCGATAAGAGTTTATCACCTCTATGTTTTCGATCTCCTAGAAGGTTATAGCCTATGGTTTCCCCACCTAAGGTTCATAACCTAAAGCTTTGATACCAACTTGTGACACCCCCAAATCCAGGCACCTCAATCCCATAGATTTGGTGTTCACTGTCAAATTAAATCATAACTAACTACCCATAAACAAAGGATATAATTAAAATCAAAAGTTTAAACAATCAATCTCCCATTAAAGGGTTATATAATCTAAAATAAATCCTTGGTCATCTAACCTTTATTACAATCATCCGCGGAATATTAAAACATAGCCATAATCAAAACTATTACATAAGCTTCATAAAAAAAAGGTAAATTAAACATTGACGTCTAATCAAGCACTTTGTCCTTGCCCTTGCTTGTAGAAAGCTCTTCAAACTTCTTAACTTCATCTGCATTGTTTTGTGCAAGAGTGAGCAAACAATTTCCCACAAGAAGGATAATATACAATAACGTTTCATGAACGACAATTAACTGAGCTTTAAATGGTAAAGTATTCTTATCGGAACAATTAACTTTAATTCAACAGCTATGAGTTCAATGGAATAATGAAAGTTTAAGTTACCAATAGATATCAACATCAAAGAATAAACTGAGGGTCATAAGACCACGAACTATATTTCTACTTTAACCTTTAACAGTCTAAAAGACTATACTCATCATCTATGTCCTAGGTTAACAGGTGTTTCTACTGTAACCTTTAACAGTCTAAACGACTATATGGACCATCATCCCATACTCAAAGTGATCAGCCCTTTGTACTATGTATTGCGCAAACATTTTAACGCTATTGTGTAGCTCTAAAATAATCCACTAATATAGGGTTAATCATCTCAGCTTAGATTATAAGGTTCCGAACCAAAAGGATGTTTGGTTTGGAATCAAGTTCAAAGGAATTCTAGATTTTTAGAACACTTATCAACCAAGTACTGGTTTAATTAGATAGGGACCAATAACTGTTCAAGAGTCTGATTATAATATTTTCATGAATAAGGTATATCGATGAATCAATAAGAGCTAGAGTATTAACAATTTCTACATTGAACAAATGTTATCATCGATAACATTCTTTCAAAATTGTGTGAGTACATAAGCAAACCAAAGGAAGTTTGGTTTGGGTTGACTTCAAGGGTAATTTAGAGTTTAGAACATTCATCAACTAAGGATTAGTTGAATTGATAAAGAATCGCTAAGCAAGTTAGAGTTTGGTACAATAATGTAAGATAGTACAACGACATTGGAGAATGAAGATCAAACAATAGTTATTAATAGCTTAGTAAACTCATTTCTTACAACAAAAGTACAGACTTTGAATAACCAAGGTAATCTCGTTTGGAATAAAAAAATAAAGATTAATTAACTTGCTCAACAGTAAATGAGGGTTAAAGAACTTGCATAACAATAAATTAATCAACAAGAGATTAGAAATAGAGAACTTGCAAAAGTATATCATGACAGTGAAAAGTAACCTTGCTGAATAATAAAGTAGCAAAGGTTAAGGAACTTGCCTCTTGTGTAAGTTATATAATTATAACTCACGTACTCCAATGTCCTACATACACTATTAGGATTATCACATCAATTAGCTACATACATTAACCTCATAGATTCATTTCTCATCTTAGTCAAGTTATAACCTTTAGTTTAAGGTCTAACCATAATACTAAACCACATAACACGAATCTAAAAACTCACTAACACATGTATAAGACTTTTAGTATCCACATAACATTTTCAATTCCTATTAATCAATATTACATTTCTCCTTAATCGAACTTGAAGTTCAATCAAGGGTTTAAGTCTTCCTAGGACTACGTATTGATTTTATATTAACCACATTCCATATCTTATAATGTTCATCTCAGAATCACAAGTGTTAGCTTCATAACACCCATTCATTATTCATTGTGTACTTTAAATCATAACATAACGCGTTCGTAACTTACTAATCATTTTTACAAAGTTGAAATTATCAATGACCTGACACGATTCTGTTTTAACCTCCTTGTTACATGTTTGACACATTAACATAACCTTAGACCAAGTTATAGTGGTATCCCAGGTCTGCAGCAGTAGCAGAAGCCACTGCCTCAAACTACGTTCTCTTCATTTCTTAATGAACTAGCATAAACAAGACTCAATTTACAGTTTAGCATACGAATTGACCATCGAATTTTGTACTTTCATATGCCATATGCAAAATATTCACTGTAAACATTTTTCTTACTTTTTGAACGAAATTAGCATAAAATTCCTTGTTTTCATACAACTCAAACATAACCAACACAGATAATCACCACAATTCAGTTGTATAGCAACAATTCGAAAAGATGAAATTCACAGAATATAAAAGTTTTACGGTAAAACTCATATATATATATATATATATATATATATATATATATATATATATATATATATATAATACCAAGGTCTAAAAGAAATACCTTCAAATTGCTTGCAATCCTCGCTAACACCACTGAAATTTCTTTGAAAATCCTTAGGTTCTCTCTCAATTCTCTCAACTCTCTCAAGTTTTCTTCCTAGGCTTAGAAACTAAGTTATGCGTAAGATCAACTGATAATCAAGCGTAAAAATAAAAAACTGATAAACCTTAATACGCACACTTATTAGAATATCAGTTTCAAAATAGACGTTTAGGTTATAATTATATTTTATTTATTAATTAATTTATTTTATTTACAAATTAAAAAATTAAAAATCTAAAAGCCATAAGGCTTCGTATGGCGAAACTCTTTAAAATTTAAAGACATAATACCCTTAAGCCCTGTTTGGCAAAACTAAATTAAACTCCTTTAATTTATTTTAATAAAGATTTTCATATCCAACATTAACCCAAATAAATTAATTACACATACTATATTTTAAATAAATTTTCCACTTAAACAAATATCACAAAATTATAATCTCATTATAACTTCACTTAATAATTTAACATACCACTTTAAATTATTAAATTAAAACAACAATATAACATCTCATGTTATATTACAACTCTCTAAATTATAAATTAATTTAATTTAGAATATTATCTAATAAATTTAATTCATAAATATTTAATAACAACAATCACATTAATAAAATATTTATTAGAGTGTTATCTAATAAATTCAATTCACACATATCTACTAATAACAACCACTTAAACAAAATACTTATTTAATTTATGAAATATTTTAAATTACAAAATAACAATTTAATCAATAAAATATTTATTTAATTTTATAAATATTTTAAATTACAAATAAAATCTTGGATTGTTACAGTGGAGATGGATTTTCTTCTTCAAGGTAATTCCAAATTGTTGCAACCTAGTTTTATAGAGAATATTCTTTCTTGTTCACAATATTGGTTGGAAATCCTTGGGATACTGTTGCCCAAGGAGTGTATTGGATTATTTCGTATTTTGGCCAAGAGTTTGTCTAAAGAAGTCAAGTTTGGGGGTGTTAGCCTTCACGCCCACCAACTATTCGACGATTTTCCTGAACCATGTTTTCACCCTCTATTACACTAAAAACACCATGTCTTCACATAAGAGATCGCGTCCATCCACTTCTACAGCTTCGGCTCAATTTGATAACATAAAATTTGTCAGTGAGGGTGCCGAGGCGAAGTTCAAATCGACCATTGACAAGAAGACTTTGGTATTGGAACGGGGATTGAAGCCAGATGCCAATCTTGACGGAGATATGACATTAATGATTGTTGTGCGCAACTACTTTCAACTAGTGGAACAGCCACTACCCGTGGTGATCAACATCATAGAAGAATTTTATGCCAACACAATGAAGCATGTTGATCACACAGTCATGGTACGGGTTAAGCCGGTGTCGTTCCATGCCAATGCCATCAACGAATACTTTGGGCTGGAAACACCGACAGATACACGCTATGAAGACGGCTTACCTAATCTGGATGAACTAATTGCAAGATTATGCAAACCAGGAACGCAATAGGTTACCCAAGCCGATACTAATGAAAAAATAAGCTTTCCCACTCAGCTTTAATCCGTTATAGCAAAGCATGGTACGCCTTCATTTGTGGTCGGATGATGCCCACACGTCATCAAAATGATGTGACTAAGGAATGGGCGAGGCTATTATATGGCATTGTTCATCACCAGTTTTGGGCAAATAATTTAGTTGTGTTCTACAATGTGGATGTCGGTGAATGCATTCAAGAATTGATCGACAGGTTGCTACGGGGAAGTACCACGGGGGGCCTTCTTCATGGATTTTTCATCACCAATTTGTGCCACAAGCTAGAGTGCAATGTCATTCCTCCGATCTGATTCAACAACCAATGGCCATAATCGATCATGCTACCATTAAACAAGTATAAGGCATGGGATGGGATGAGATCGCATCCAAGAGGCAAAGGTTATATCATGATTCGACCACCCTCACCCCTAGTTGCAGCTAATTCAAGGCAAGAACAACCTAATCCTGCTACCTCTTCACGAGGTTCATGGAATCAATTCTCATGGTTGGCTCAATGTTAGGATTTGATGCTTCAGTATAATGACAATGCTTTCAACACTCTTGTCAGAGCATTTTCTCGCTGCAATCTAAGTGCCGGTCCGGTGTCCATTTATGTTCCTCTTGTTCTCCCAACATACCCTCCATCGGATGACGACGAGCAGTGACTCGTCATTCAGGGAAGTCCTCGCGCTTTTATTTTCTTTATATTGTCGTAGTAGGGACATTACTTGTATTAAGTTGTGGGGGGTTTTGCTTTTACTTGATTAATTAATTTTATTGGTGATTTAATAGTTTTTTTATGTTAGTTGGCTTTTGATAAATTAATATAATTATTTTGTTGATGATGATGGCGTTTAGATTGATTCATTCATGCATTTAAAAAAAATTATTTTGCTTTTTCATTTAGTTCATCTTGCATGAATCCATCTATTAGATAGTAAAAGTCTATTTTTGTCGATGATGAGATTGGAATTGTGTAGACAAGTATAGTGTTGATTATTTAGGTTGTGATGTGATCTCTTGTTATGAATTGAATCTTTTTCTGTTTGAAACTAGTATAATCAGGTTAGCACTTTAGAACAACCTTGTTGACTGATTAAGTTTAAATTGACACATAATAGAATTCTTAAGGATAATACTAGTTTGAATAAAAGAATGATGAGAATAGGCAGTAATGGCTAAAGTTAGGCAAGAACGTAAGTTTGGAGGAAAAAATTGGGGTATATAAGATATATATATATATATATATATATATATATATATATATATATATATGATAAAAGAATAAACACCATGGCTAGTCTAGTTTCGTGGCCTTTGTTACTTTAGTAAGTAAGTCTGGGGGAATGTCTCTACACCTAGCGCCCTAAGGCCTTAATGGCTTGAGAGTCGTTGGCCTAAAACTCGTTAAGGTAGCATTAAAAAGCCTAAGGGAATACGACATTTCACATCCATTAGATTTTTATATTAAAAAAATTTGGAAAAAGAGTAGAAAAAGCCCCCGTAAGTAAAAAAAATAAAGCATAAGTATCCTATTTGGACTCTTGAACTTAGTAAATATTTGACTTTAGTTGGATCTAGCTTTTTCTTAGATTTCATGAGTTTACACTGTTTGATGCCTTTAAAAAAGATTTAATATGTGATGTATTTAGCATTATATAAGTTAGCATGGTTGTTGAGCACACATGCACTATATTAGTAATAACAGTTTAAGATTTGATGACTGATTGGGAAGTTATTGATTGGTCTAGATATGATATACTATCGTGTTTGCTTAATTTCTCTGAGGCTGTATGATTAGGCTATGTTCTATCTTACGGTTGGATTCTTTAGTATATAGTAGTTATAGTTGCATGGCATATCATTTTGCTTGAGGACAAGCAATGTTTCAAGTTTGAGGGAATTTGATGAGTAGGTTTTTAACCTATGATTTAATCTTATTTTATCTTGGTGTATTGCTAGTTTTTGAGTATTTCACGTTACTTTTGATGGGTTTTTGCACTTGTTATAGGTTAATGAGGTGACAACGTTAAAAAGTTAGCATTAGAAGAAATCTTAAGTATTTTTGACATTCTGAATCACCAACGTGGGGCGCACCGTGACTATATAGAAGATGGCGCGAGGCGTGTTACATGAAGATTACATACTGATGACCTAGTGTGGACCACACTGCATTAATGAAGGACTCAGCGTGGGGTGTACCGGTCTGACTAGGCAATTGCTAATTTGATTGTTTATGCTTGAAGTTGAGTTTTACTTGGATCTATGCTTCCTTATATAATAGGGTCAAGTTAGTAGTGTGACAAGGAAGTTATTTCATAGTAATTGGGATGTTTGGAACAAAAAACTTGTTGGGTACAAAAAGGAGTTCACTTTTGATTTGAATTCCCAATTGGATTGAATTGGATGACTTTGCTATGGATTGGGATTGGATTTGGTTCAGCTATGGAAATTAACTTATGACAATTAGTAGAGGGCTGAACAAACCCAACAATTCAATTACACTTTGGAGAGCCTTAATTGAGAGAATATTATTAGAGGAGCAAAGCAAGGAAGGTGATTTCACGAAGATTGTAGAATTGGAGGCCAAGAAGGGTGGTGTATTAGTATTCTTCTTTTTAATTTTAGTTCCTGTAATTGGGATGATGATTTCTTTACTTTATTCAGTTTTTAATTCATTAATTATTTACTAAATTACTTTTTAGGCTTGCAATGGGTCTTTAGTGTTGAATGATAATTATCATGCCTTGATTTTAGTTTAATAAACTATTAATTCAGTTTATCTATTGTGATTCGTATTTAATTTATGAATTGCTTGATCACCAATTTTATGTGGATTTGTATGGATTCGAGAGATGATGTATGAATCTAGACCTAATCACACTAGCATGTGTTCTTGAATTCTGTGTTTTAATGGAATCTTGATTTATGTTAGGATAGAGATGTGATGCCCCCAAAATAGGTATACATCACCTATTCTGAGTCGCCAAATACATGGTACAGAATACAAATACAATCTTTAATATACAACAAGAAAGCTGTGAGTTTTAATACAAATATTATCTTCTAGACAATATCCACTCTCAGAATAAGTACTCAATACATTTATTATCACACTATTTAACAGAATAGTGAGGACTACTAAAACTATCATCTGGTTCATCACTCCGTTCCCCGACTCGTCCCAGCTATATTCTCATTTCCTGAAGAGAACAGTGAAAGAAAGGGTGAGCCCAACTAGCCCAATAAGAAACATTATGACTAAGATAATGCAGAATAAATTATCATTAGTCTTCAACAATGTTAAACTGATAAAATATAATAGACATCAAGTTTAACTGCAGCGGATCAAGCAATCCATTAAAAGAGTCAAGTAGAGAATAAAATCTCATATCTTTTATGATTTAAAAAGTTTTTCATCACTTTTATCGCTGAGACTCAGCTTAATAATAATACACATCATCCCTGCACTACGACCAAGGATATCCATTAGGGTCACGACCACAAATTATCCATGCACTACGGTCCAAGGATATTCGTGTATTCATCAATGGTCATGATCATGCCAACAACTGTCCATCAATGCACTATGGGCCAATGAGGACTTTTACCACATCATTTGTAACATTACGATCATGATTATAGCGAATAATCCCTGGTCATAATCATACCAAGTCCATCTATGCACTACAGGCCACAAATGACTTTCAACATAATATAAACATGAGGATGATGACAATGATATAAGAACTCAATAAAACAAGTTCATGAATTAATTTGTCCAGGAACCAATAACGTCCAAATTGTCAACATGATACTGCTTTGTAGAGTAAAATTAAAGAATGCTCAGAAGAATATTTCCATGAAAAGAGACTGGATGAAGCGCAAATATCAAGAATATTCCACTAATTTCATGGAGTATAGAAGTCAAAACTTTAACTAACTGAGTATAATAAAGAATGGAATAACAAAAGAAATCACCATGCATGCGGTACTTCGCATAGACAGGTTATTACAACAGAATAATAATAACGGAACCAGGTCCGGTGTAAAACACATAGACAGGATATTCCAACAGAATAGTAAAGACGGAATCAGATCCGGTGTAAAACACACAAACATGATATTCTAACAGAATAATAACGACGGAACCAGGTCCGGTGTAAAACACACAGACATGATATTCCAACAGAATAATAAAGACAGAATAATAGAAGAATGTCACCAACTATAGGGTAGACCGCGTATACAGGTTATTCTAACAGAATAATAAGAAATGGAATAACAACAGTTCTCTTCTTGAATAAGAAAGAATAACACCCTTCTTAGTAAAAAAGGAACTAGATATAAGAGTAGGGAAGTAGCAGAATACTTTTCTGTAGTTTCTCTATAATTTCTCTCTCTGGAGTTTCAGTGAATTCGTAAGAAATAATGAAGGAATGAGCTTCTATTTATAGAAGAATGGACTGAATAGTAACCAATCCATGAACGGTCTAGATTGATTTACTTTAATCGAACGGTCCATATTTAAAGCAAAATCTTTTAAATAAATTAATATATATATATATATTATATATTAAATATATATAACTGACATGTGCTAAATCATTCACGGGCAGAAAAATTTCAGACCCTTCATCCCATTTTTCAACTTATTAATATAATATTCAATAAAATATAATATATTCTATTTTTTTATAAAAAAAACAAAACTTATAATATATATATATATATATATATATATATATATATATAATTAATAAATAATACTACTCCTTCCCTCCATACACCACCAATTTTCTCCACTTTTCTTATTCCTATGACACACACACAAACACACACTAATTCCCCACCACATTCCACTAACAATATATATATATATATATATATATATATATATATATATATATATATATATATATATATATATATATTCACACTACTGCAAGATACAATATATAAGAAATTTGAGATTACTTTCTCCGACGATTTAGAAAAATGAGAAAGTGGGGGTCCAATCAATAATACGCCAAACTTTACAACAAATACTTCATAAAAAAATTCTCTGAATATTTTTAACAACATTTATCATCAATATTATAATTCGCAATATTAATCGACCAGGTCGTTCCCAGGAAAGAGGGGGCTTTCCAATAAGGATTTCTCCATATTGGCGCGCAATTAGGTGACCAAACCTCTCCTTGACAAAACTTCCAGACATCGTTAATATTGCAAATAATAATATTAATAACCTCGTTGTCTCAATTATTGATTTAATAATATATAAAAATATCGACAATAATTGAATCAAATAACGTGAGATACTATGCAACAATTACTGTGGTAATAATTAAACAAAACTGAGTGACTTCTTACGTAAGCATCAATAATCAATACCGTGTGCTACTATGTAACCACGCGTATTACTGTACTTTTACTATCGAGTAGTTCAACAGTATTAATGGTAAAACTTCCGCCATAATTTTCATAAAATATTTATGTCGTTTTCTCAATCCGACAATAATTCTATTGTGGGGTCCACCAATGATTACGCCGTTGTACGGATATTCTCTGCTAAAACGAATATTCTCCGACCAATCGAATATAATATAAAAACTTGCATACTTTGCAGAATTTATAAATACTACCCATAACTATAACATTATATCAAATTTATTCCATAATATTCAAAAATGATATTTATAGAAAATTCATTTTTATTCATAAAAGTTGGGTTCTTACAATCTCCCCTTCTTATGAAATTTCGCCCTCGAAATTAGGGTACATACCTGGTATGTCGAAGAGATAAGGATACATTGATTTCATTTCAGATTCTAACTCCCAAGTCATTTACTCAACATCGTGGTTCCTCCATAAAACTTTGACTTGAGGTATAACCTTGGAGCGTAGAATATGTTCCTTCTTATCCAAGATTTGAACAGGAACCTCTTCATATGTTTAATCATCCGCTATTTCATCCGGTTCTAACTTAATAATGTGGTTCGGGTCTTCCACATATTTACGTAACATGGATATATGAAAAATGTTATGAACACGAGGCATACATGGCGGTAAAGCGAGTCTATAGACTATAGTCCCTACTCGATCGAAGATTAAAAATGGGCCAATGAATCGAGGATTGAGCTTTCTTCTCTTTCCAAATCTCGTTACTCCTTTCCATGGACCAACACGTAACAACACATGATCTCCTATATCGAATTCCACGTCCTTTCGATGAAGATCAACATAACTCTTTTGTCGATCTTATGAGGTCTTTATACGTTGTCAGATCGCTTGAATCTTTTTTGTAGTCATACGTACCAACTCTGGTCCCAACAACGTTGCTTCACCCACCTCATCCCATCATACTGGAGAACGACACTTTATTCCATACAACGCCTCGAATGGAGCCATGCCAATACTTCTTTGATAACTGTTGTTGTATGAAAACTCCACCAACGGTAAGAACTTGTCCCAACTTCCCTTGAAATCACGGACACAGAGTCTTAATAAATCTTCAAGAGTTTGAATAGTCCTCTCTGATTGTCCGTCCTTCTGAGGATGATATGCCGAACTAAATCGTAAATCCATGCACATAGCTTTTTGTAAACTAACCCAAAATTGTGAAGTGAATCTTGGGTCTCGATAAAAAATTATGGATACTGGCATACTATGCAGTCTTACAATCTTGTTTATGTACATACGAGCAAGACGTTCAAGTGTATAAGTTTCTCGTATTTGTAAGAAATGAGCAGACTTGGTCAATCTATCAACAATGATCCAAATTGCATCAATGCCTTGAGAAACCTTGGGAAGACCAGTAACAAAATCCATGGTAATGTGCTCCCACTTCCATTCTGGAATTTCAAGTGGTTGCAATGGACCTTTTGGTACTTGATGCTCCGCCTTGACTCGTTGACAAGTTAGACACCTTGAGATAAACAGCGCCTCCATCATGATTTTATATTTTAAATCAGGATCGTTAGGAACACAAAGTCTGGAGTTGACTCGAAGTATTCCTTCATCATCGATTCTTACTTCCTAAGATAGCACCTTCTTGCACTTTCTTCCTCATACGCGCGATCGGCTCCGGTGCAGTAGTTTGAGTAGCTTTAACTTTATCAATTAAAGTCGGTTCTACTCGATATATTATTCATCATCACGTGGGTCCTCTGGAGTCTTTATCTCTATCTCCATCTTTTGCAAGTCACACAAAATGGGCCTTTAACTGAACAATATCTCACTCGTACCGCATATGATCTTCTACTCAATAAATCCACTACCACGTTAAACTTTTTCGATGATGGTATTGGATGGTATGATCATAATCTTTTAACAGTTCAAGCCAACGTCGTTGTTGCATGTTGAGTTCCTTTTGAGTGAAGAAATATTTGAGGCTTTTGTGATCTGTAAAGATCTCCACTTTCTCCCCATACAAGTAATGCCTCCAAATTTTAAGTGCAAAGACAACAGCTGCCAACTCTAGATCATGAGTAGGATAATTCCTCTCATATTCTTTGAGTTTTCGAGAGGCATAGGCTATAACTTTCCCATGTTGCATGAGAACACATCCTAATCCTTTGCCTGAAGCATCACTGTAGATGACAAATCCCTCCGAGCCAGATGGCATTGTCAGAACAGGTGCTGAAATGAGTCTCCTCTTGAGTTCTTGAAAACTCTTCTCACATTCCTCGTTCCAGCCAAATTTTATATCTTTTCGAGTCAGCTGAGTTAGTGGAGTAGCGATTCAAGAAAATCCTTCCACAAATCTCCGATAATAACCAGCTAAATCGAGAAAGCTACGTACTTCGGTCAATGATTTAGGTTGCTCCCAGCTTTGAATAGCTTCAATCTTTGCTGGGTCAACAAATATTCCATGACTTGATACCACATGCCCAAGGAATGCTACTTCCTCAAGCCAGAACTTGCATTTCTTTAACTTGGCATAAAGCTTATATTCACGAAGCTTTTGGAGTATCATCCTCAAGTGTTGCTCATGATCTTCACGGGTTTTGGAATATATGAGGATGTCATCAATAAAGACGACCACAAAGTGATCCAAATATTCCTTGAATACTCGGTTCATCATATCCATGAAGGCAGCAAGAGCATTAGTCAATCCAAAAGACATGACTAGGAATTCATAATGCCCGTACCGAGTTTTGAAAGCCGTCTTTGGAATGTCATCGGTTCTAATCTTCAACCGGTGATATCCTAATCGAAGATCAATCTTTGAAAAGAATTTGGCTCCTTAAAACGGGTCAAACAGGTCATCAATACGTGGGCAATGGTACCTATTTTTTGATGGTGACATGATTCAACTCCGATAATCAATACAAAGTCGCATACTCCCATCTTTCTTCTTCACGAATAGAATAGGAGCACCCCAAGGAGAAATACTAGGACGAATAAAGCCAATGTCTAACAATTCCTGCAGTTGGGTCTTTAACTCCTAAAGTTCAATAAGAGCCATTCGATATGGGGCTTTGGAAATAGGTTTTGTACCGGGTTCAAGGTCGATAGAAAATTCAATTTCACGCTCTGGGGGTAGGCCAGGAAGTTCTTCAGGGAATATGTCAGGAAATTCATTAACAATAGAAATATCATTCAAAACTGACGTATTTTTGTTTAGATCCGTGACATGAGCTAAGAAAGCTTGACATCCGTTTTTCAATAAATGAATAGCTTTATGGCTTGAGATGACAGTGATTAATTTTAATGGTTTGGTTGCTTGAATTTGCATAATAGGTTGGTTAGGAATATGAAAGCTAACAACCTTACGAAAATAATCAATTTTTGCATGCTGAGTAGTTAACCAATCAATCCCTAGTATTACATCAAATGCAAGTATTTTCAATAAAATAATATCGACAGGTAATGTGAGGGTACCGATTTGAACCAAACAAGACTTATAAACAATGGATGTAATGAAGGTTTCTCCCAACAGAGTTTCAACAGATAAGTCAAAGTCCAATTTCTCCGGAGTCAAATTTAAACATTGAGCGCAAGTAGGAGAAATAAAAGAATGGGTAGAACCGGTATCAAATAAGGTATAAACTTCGCTAGAGTTTATGATAAGCTTACCCGTGATGACCTCGTTCGGGTTCCTTGCTTTTTTGGGAGGTCACAACAAACGCTCTCCCTTGCACTACCGGCATTGACTTTTCTAGGACGACCTTTGGTGCCTCCATCCTAGTTGAACTTGTCTTCGGTGAACGACAAAATCGGGCTAGGTGACCTTCTCTTCCACAGTTGTAACATGCTTTGGATTGCATCGCATAGTTGAGACTGATGTGTCCCTCTCCTCCACACTTGAAGCATATGATAGGTGGTCGTTCTCCTTCCTTAATGACAGGTGTTGATGCTAACGTCTTTCCATCATTGTTGAATCTCCTTTTCTTGAAATGTCCATTCTTATTGTTTTGGCCATGATTACCACCGAAGTGGTTACCATTTCTGGCCTGTTGATTCCCTCCACGCTTGTTGTCACCGCTTCGATGACTGCTCTCACTAGTATTATCATTTTGCTAGTTGCTATCTTTTAGTTGGGATGACTCATTATCACGTTCCAATAACTGAGCCCTATTAACAACATCTGAATACAAACACAGTTTATGAGAGATAAGATATTGATGTATCTCAGGTTTCAAACCTCTTAAAAACATTCGTGTCATTCTTTCCTCATTATCAACCAAATGGGACGCAAACCGGGACAACTCAGCAAACTTGGCTTCATACTGCGATACGGTCATGTTGTTTTGTTCCAGCTTGATTTACTCTACCTCTTTCATGTGACGAATACTTTCGGGAAAGTACTTGTCATTGAATAGTTCCTGGAACTTCTCCCAAGACATCTTCGGTCTGGGCGAGTTGAGTACGCTTTACGATTCCCACCAAGTCGCGCTTCCTGCCCAACATGAAGGTGGCAAAGGGAACCTTTTGCTCCTCGGAGCATCCCAATACATCAAATATCTTATTGATCTGCTTAATCCACGTCTCCGCCTTAAGTGGTTTTGGCTCTCCAAAGAACTCCGGTGGTCCCAGTTCCTTAAACTGTTTCGCGGTGACCGTCCGAGAGTTGCCAGTGTTTCCACCTGCATTTTGGACAGGAGCCGCTCTCGCCTGATGTTGCATGAATTGTATAAAGCCTCTGAACATTCCATCGTTCATCATTTGGTCAGTGTTGTTGTTTGCCTGGGGAATGTCTCCTTCCTGATGCACATTATCCTGATTATTGATTTGTGGAGACTCAATGGTCTCTTGTGCTCCATTGATGATCTCAACATTCTCGGATGCCATTTTCAAATACTGCCACAAAACAAGGGTTAATTAACATATCACATATAATCCCTATACTCTGACCAACCAATTAAATACCAAATAAACTTAAGTAGGTCATACTAGCGAAGGAATTCCCCGTCTCTCCCCTCCTAGTTCTTATCTCACATCTTAGCTAGGGATCATAACCCTAAGCTTTGATACCAACTGTGACGCCCCCAAAATAGGTATACATCACCTATTCTGAGTTGCCAAATACATGGTATAGAATACAAATACAATCTTTAATATACAATAAGAAAGATGTGAGTTTTAATAGAAATACTGTCTTCTAGACAATATCCACTCTCAGAATAAGTCCTCATTACATTTATTATCACACTATTTAACAGAATAGTGAGAACTAATAAAACTATCATCCGGTTCATCACTCCGCTCCCAGGCTGTCCCCAAACTATATTCTCATTTCACAAGAGAACAAAAAGAAAGGGTGAGCTCAACTAGCCCAATAAGAAATATTATGACTAAGATAATACAGAATAAATTATCATTCGTCTTCAACAATGTTAAACTGATAAAATATAATAGACATCAAGTTTAACTTCAGCGGATCAAGCTATCCATTAAAAGAGTCAAGTAGAGAATAAAATCTACTATCTTTTATGATTTAAAAAGTTTTTCATCACTTTTATCACTGAGACTCAGCTTAATAATAATCCACATCATCCCTGCACTACGGCCAAGGATATTCATTAGGGTCACGACCACAAATTATCCATGCACTACGGGCCAAGGATATTCATGTATTCATCAATGGTCATGATCATGCCAACAACTGTCCATCAATGCACTACGGGCCAATGAGGACTTTTACCGCATCATTTGTAACATTACGGTCATGATTATACCGAATAATCCCGGGTCTTAATCATACCAAGTCCATCTATGCACTATAGGCCACAGATGACTTTTAACATAATATAAACATGAGGATGATGAAAATGATATAAGAATTCAATCAAACAAGTTCACGAATTAATTTATCCAGGAACCAATAACGTCCAAATTGTCAACATGATACTGCTTTGTAGAGTAAAATTTAAGAATGCTCAGAGGAATATTTCCATAAAAAGATACTGGATGAAACGCAAATATCAAGAATATTCTACTAATTTCATGGAGTATAGAAGTCAAAACTTTAACTAACTGAGTATAATAAAGAATGGAATAACAAAAGAAATCACCATGCATGTGGTACTTCGCATAGACAGGTTATTACAACAGAATAATAATAACGGAACCAGGTCCGGTGTAAAACACATAGACATGATATTCCAATAGAATAATAAAGACAGAATCAGGTCCGGTGTAAAACACATAGATAGGATATTCCAACAGAATAATAAATACGGAATCAGTCCCTGTAAAACATACGCATGTGAGGATATTCCAACGAATAATAATAAAGATTAACCCGGTCCGGTGTAAAACACATAGACAGGATATTCCAACGAAATAATAGAAGAATGTCACCAAGTATAGGGTTGACCGCGTATACAGGTTATTCCAACAGAATAATAAGAAATGGAATAACAACAGTTATCTTCATGAATAAGAAAGAATAACACCCCTTACCGTAAAAGGAACTGGATATAAGAGTAGGGAAGTAGCAGAATACTTTTCTGTAGTTTCTCTATAATTTCTCTCTCTGGAGTTTCAGTGAATTCGTAAGAAATAATGAAGGAATGAGCTTCTATTTATAGAAGAATGGACTGAATAGTAACCAATCCATGAACGGTCCAGATTGATTTACTTTAATCGATCGGTCCATATTTAACTGGCATGTGCTAAATCATTCACGGGCAAAAAAATTTCAAACGCTTCATCCCATTTTTCAACTTATTAATATAATATATTCTATTTTTTTATAAAAAAACAAATCTTATAATATATATATATATATATATAATCATCACATGTTGTTGAAAAAGTGCACCCCCCGTGAATTAATTGCCTCCCTTCTGCCAAATTTGTCAAACCTATATGTGTATATATATATATATATATATATATATATATATATATATATATATAAAATAATACTACTCCTTCCCGTAAACCACCAATTTTCTCCACTTTTCTTATTCCTATGACACACACTAATTCCCCCACCACATTCCACTAATAATATATATATATATATATATATATATATATATATATATATATATATATATATATATTCACATGCATGCAAAGACAATATATAAGAAAATTTGAGATTACTTTCTCTGACGATTTAGAAAAATGAGAAAGTGGGGGTCCAATCAATAATACGCCAAACTTTACAACAAATACTTCATAAAAAAATTCTCATAATATTTTTAACAACATTTATCATCAATATTATAATTCACAATATTAATCAACCAGGTCTTTCCCAGGAAAGAGGGGGCTTTTCAAAAAAAATTCTCCCTATTGGCGCGCAATTAGGTGACCAAACCTCTCCTTGACAGAACTTCTAAACATCGTTAATATTGCAAATAATAATATTAATAACCTCATTATCTCAATTATTGATTTAATAATATATAAAAATATCGAAAATAATTGAATCAAATAACGTGAGATATTATGCAACAATTACTGTGGTAATAATTAAACAAAACTGAGTGACTTCTTATGTAAGCATCAATAATCAATACCGTGTGCTACTATGCAACCACGCGTATTACTGTACTTTTACTATCGAATAGTTCAATAGTATTAACGGTAAAACTTCCGCCGTTATTTTCATAAAATATTTTTGTCGTTTTCTCAATCCGACAATAATTTTATTGTGGGGTCCACCAATGATTGCGCCATTGTACGAATATTCTCTGCTAAAACGTATATTCTCCGACCAATAGAATATAATATAACAACTTGCATACTTTGCAGAATTTATAAATACTACCCACAACTATAACATTATATCAAATTTATTCCATAATATTCAAAAATGATATTTATAGAAAATTCATTTTTATTCATAAAAGTTGGGGTCTTACAAGAGATATACCTAAAATCACATATAATTGGGTAAAGAACTTGAATTTAAACATTCTTTGATTTTAATTCACATAGAGATATAGTGCATTAGTTTATTAGGGTTTTTGGCTTAATTCTATCAAATTTTGCATTTAAGTTAATACGGTGTTAGTGCATCGAGAGATGGCTAATTCTACTTAAGTGTTTTTGATTAATAAACTGAGATAGTGAATTTAACTTGAAAAATGTGTGATAATTAGAGTGAAACTTAAAGTGAAATTGTAAGCCTAATTCTCCATTATCTGATTAAAATTATAGTTGCTAATTTCTGATTGACTTAATTTGGATTTTTAATTTATTAGTTTTTATTAATTACAATCATTGATTTGAATAATTTAATAAAATTGGAATAATATAAAATTGGTAATTGTTAACTTAAAATTCATACTAGTCTCTATGGGAACGATAATTTTTCTCATCATTATATTACTTGTTGATCACATATACTTGTGTGCTGTGCGTAATTAGATTTTACACCAACACCTATGGGTTATTACCTACCTGGTGATCAAATGATTCGATCCACGTGTTCGGTTCTTGGTTTGGGCTTAGGTTTAATTCAATTCGGGCCTAACCTTGGGCTTAAATTAAATTATCTTTGGGCCTTGATTAAGTTTGTCATTGGGCCTCAATCATCTTCCATTTAGGCTTGCCAAAGTTTACATTTCAATCTTTACTAGTCCATTAAAAATGTATAGTAATTTTAACGTACAATTCTCGTATACTAGTTCGTATAACATTAATCTTATACGTTGTATTATCTTTCGTATATACTTGTACAATACTTTGTATTATACTCATATTCTTTTCCCATATAATAACCTTTCTATTGTACTTAATCATTATTTATTCAAATCTTCACTTTCCCTAACATTCTCGAATTGAGTACGCAGGTGAAAAACTGTGTTTGCCATAACTAAATTATTATTAGATAATCCATCTTTCCTTAAAATTCTATCATTCTGTATTTCCCGGAAGTTTAAAAATAATTCCCGAGCAGAAACGGATGAATAGTTTTTTTTCAGAGAATTTCTAGGGAAACATTTATTTCGTCTTGGAAATTCACACTTTATTTCTAGCACTTAGCAAGAATACTACGATAATACATCACTTCTAGGTTATAAAATGACATTCATCTCGCTTACTTGTTATAAATAACATATAATATAATTTTATTCAATATACATTCAAATAAAATTAATTTACATTATAATCCAATTTTCTCGGTTGTTACATTATTCCCCCCTTATAAGGATTCTGTACCTAGAATCTCCTTATAATGTAGTCAAACAACTGAGGGTGATTATTCTTCATCTTTTCTTTGAGTTCCCACGTTGTTTCTTCGGCATCGTGGTTTCTCCATACTATCTTCACGACTAACCAATTAATATAATGCCCCCAAATCTATACACCCGCGATATCCGATCTGGTGCTCATATCTAACTGATTAGCTATAAATATTCGACAATATAAATTCCTATCTATCCAAGGTTCATAGTATCCTATAATACATAATAGTTCTCATCAGAACTATTGCTGTGTTTGGATACCCTCACTTGGATGTATAAATTGTATCTTATGAATATCTCTTTCATATGAATAGTACCTATCTATCCAAAATCCAAAGTATCAGCAATAACATGATCAATCCATATTGCCAATACCCTTACTCAGATGTATAGTTCCTAAGGATATTGTACTAGATCAATAATATAACTAAATCATCTAAGAATGTAAATGTAACACGATTGCGGAAACAAAAGATGATATTATATTTCATATATAAAAGGTTCGGTTACATAGTTCTCAATATAGAGTTCTTTATTACAAAAGTCTTACAAGACTTACATTACACTAGACAATGATTTAGAACTAATTTATACATGGCCTCTTCCCATTGTTGGTTCTAGATGTGTTGAGATTACTATCTAATACTGCAAAGAAAATGATTTGCAAGAATGAGCTATGGCATGCTCAACAAGTTTATATTTATAACCTGTGACACCCCCAAATTTGGTACTTCCATTTCCACAGGATTTGGTGTTCACTATACAAACATCATCTATCTATCTACCCATAAATAAATGCAAACCATGCAATAAATAGAAATAATAAATAAATCTACCCTTATGGGGTTACATCAACTGCATAATAAATAAAATCCTAGGTTGCTCTAACCTTAAACATCTGTGCGGAATCATAAACAAATAATAAGTCTTAAGTAACATCAAGTCTAATATCATTACATAACCACATAAATAATCAATCTTCATTACTTGCTAATCTTGCCCTTGCCTTTACTAGTGGAAGGCTCGTCTACTCTTTCGTTCTTAACTACAATGTTATTATTACGCAAGAGTGAGCTCGATTGCCCACAAGTATAACAATATAACAATGAATAATAACATGCAAATAAATTAAAGGCTTCTGAAATAGGAAAACTCGGCTTTTGAATCATGAATGAATAACAAGAAACAAAAGAACTTCTAAGGTCATAAGACCTTGAACTATGTCCTAGGTTGTCAACTGTTTATACTTGAAACCTTTAACAATCATAAGACTATGGACTCCTCTTCTCGTACTTAGGGGGGTCAGCCCTTAGTACCATACTGTGCACAATATCTTAACGCTAACGCATAAGTAATCCCCTATAGAGGGTTGTTCATCTCAGTTTGACATTATAGTCCGCACCAAAGGAAGTTTGGTTTGGATAATTCATCAAAGGGTTCTGAAATTTAGAACGCTCATGAACTATGGACTAGTCGAATCATTAAGGGTTCGCTAGTCTAACAAGGTTTAGCAGTAATTGATAACTGAATTTAAATAAAATCTCATAAAGTATACAATAGAATAAGTATTGTATTGCAACATCATGCTTGAAAGATTAATAAACTTTGATATAACAAAACATACTTGATCAATAATAATGAGAACTTGCTCAATGTAGAAAGGTGAATTTATCAACTTATATAACGATAACAAGTAGGGTTAGAAAACTTGCCTCGTGCGTAGATTACACTTTAATTAAACTCGTTCCTTGATTTAAATCCTACATATCATTTACGTTCACAATACCAGTTAATTATAACGTCCTAAACATCACAAGTTTATTCTTTTGTCTAACTCGAAATCATGACTATACATAGTCAATTACTACACTTATTGTCAAAATTAAGACTTCACGAACAATAAGCTAACTATGCATTCAATCATTCAATTCACACGTAATTGTGTTATGGACATGTTAAGAATTTATTTTAACACCTCATTATATGTCTAACAAGTTTTTATGTTCATTAGATTAAGTTAATAACGTATTGCTAGACTTAAACATTTAAAAAACTCATTTCTGGGCCATTCTGCTAAGTGGTATTGGTATTACCACTATTGTACTATGTCTTGGCTGCATGCACATGGCAAGGCGTGGCATCTATGTTTCGATTACGAGTTAGCGCGCAAATGCGAAACTCCAGATTTTGATTCTCAGTTCGCGAAGAACACAGAGTTCAGCGAAGTAAACACTACATGATCATTAATTTCACTAATTTAACATACCCACATGCTAGAATTCATACATAATCATTACCCAACATTTATAGAGTGATTTTAACCCATTAATACACATAATTATAGAATTAAAATATATGAATTTCACTATTCTTGATGTTCTTGAAGGTTTTGAACATAAATCATAAAATTCAACGCCACAGATTCGTTATAACACCAAATCCATCAATTCAAGTTTTGTTTACTTCGTTTTAGCATGCATAATCATATACCAGTGTGAATTTTTGCAGAACAATTTATGTTTGACATATTAATTTTACGTATAAGGGCCATATGGCCATATAACATACTCTGTAATCATATACTGTGAAATTTTATGAAACTAATGATATGGAATCATATACAATATATATTAAAACATGCTATGATGTTATATTAATACATATATTAACATAATTGTTACCCTAATCAACTACAGAGACTTTACAGAAGACTTAAGAGCCATATTCATGAAAACTTTAAAAGACGTAAAATAGGAATTGGGTTGAAGAGATTACCCAAGCGTAGTGCGAGTGAGGATGAAAATTTCTCTTTCAGATTGTACTTCAATCATAGATTTTCTCCCACAATTTCTCTAAATTCTCTCTGACTCTCAAGTTAATTCTAAATGAAGAATACGTAAACACAAAATGAACTGGTCCTTTATGCACAGAGTTGAGGTCAGTTACTCCAAACGTGGTTTAACTGCCCCCAACTCCCCTTAAGGCCTCGTTTCGCTAGCCTTAAAGGCTTATACCCAATTTAATTTAATAAAACCTTTATAATATAGTTTAAATCATGTCACACTCCTTTATAAAAATAAATCAATATCTTATATAATTTATTTTAAATACAATATAATAATTTCTCATTAATTCACATAATTAAATTTCTCATTTATTAATAATGTCAAATTATTAAATCTCTAATTACTAATTAAATTAATTAAAATACTATTAGGCTTATTAAATATTTATTTTAATACAATAAGCTCACATAACTACATACTTCGAATAATAAAAATTCTCCACATTAATTTAATAAATATAACACATATAATTAAATTAATCTACCACAACTTCATCAATTAAATATTTATTCTAATAATTAATTCATCGAAAATATTTATTCAATCCAATATATATTAAAATTAAATTACAAAATATCGGTTGTCACATAAACATAATGTTTGATTTGAAGAAATGATAGTTCAACAACTTTACTCAACTAAGGGTTGATGACCATTATTGGAATTTTTATATCAACCATTTATGTCAGTCACAAAGACTTAGATATATGTTTCATTCAAAAATAAGATAAGGGATCGGTCTATTCGGTATCTTAGGAGTATATATATCATCTTAATCGTGCCCACATGCACACAGTGTCAGTTTGTCGACACAATATAAGTCCCCTCAAGGGAAATTTGAACTCTGTATATGATGTCTTACCAAAATAATTTGGTTTGACACAACAGTTTATGCTTGATAAATAATAGTTAAATATTACATGAATAAATAATTCATTTATTAAGTTATACTAAAACCAAACTAATAACTTCACAATAATTGGTAACAAATTAGTTCAGTATACTATAACGAAAAGAATTCAAGATAGAAATCTTGTTCAAAGTAAAAGTACGGTTTAAGAACTTGTGTACAAAAATAAGTTAAGGATAGAACACTTGCATAAGCGAAGAACGCCTATAATACGCTACTCAAAGTGTTTATGACACCTAAATATGTTAAAACATATTTATATAGATCATTAGTACTGATAACAATACCTAAGTACTCAAATTATTTAAGTCCAGTCTATGTTAAACATGATTTCGGTGTCCTAAAACCTTACCAGATATTTATCAAGTAGATATCACAGTTAAACATTAATTATAGGCTTTATTATAATTTTAGATAATTTATTTATCATTTATAATAATTTCGAGAAGCTTAAAATAATTTTTAAACATTTAATTATCCATTAAAATGATTTTTAAATCAATGTTATTATTTTAGATAATTAATATTCATTTAGAATATTATTTAAAATCTTATTATTATTTTAAATAATTTATAATCTTTTAATATGACTTTTAAATCATTAATATCATTTTTAAATAATTAATTATTATTTATAAATTATTTATCTAATTTAATTTATTAATAAATTAATTAGTAATAATATTAAATAAATAAAATATTTATGAAATTTATGCCAAATTATTAAAGTTAATTATTATAATTTCAAATAATTTTTAAAACTTTATTTATAATTATTTATTAATTATTTCTAATTAATTTAATTTATTTATTTTATTTTATTTATTGCTTGTTGGTATAGGGCTATAACGACAGTAAGTGTAGCTATAGTTGTTCTTCAGCCTTGAATAACAGCCTTGGTAAATGTCAAGTAGGTGGTTTGACCAAGGTTTATCTTCTAA
This sequence comes from Panax ginseng, assembly GCA_020205605.1. Classification (NCBI taxonomy): domain Eukaryota; kingdom Viridiplantae; phylum Streptophyta; class Magnoliopsida; order Apiales; family Araliaceae; genus Panax; species Panax ginseng. Next base: position 75,177,199 of record CM035137.1, read on the forward strand.
TTGGTTATGATCTTGGGTTTCTAAGTGCTTCAATGGTGTAGTTTTTATGTAATACTACAATATGGTACTAAGTTTGGACTTTAATCATAACATAACAATAAGTTATTAAGGTTCAAAGTGGCTGTCAGAGCTGTTCTTGGGTTTCTGGATAACCTAGAACAGTGGTCAATGTTGGTCAATGAGTTTGGTGCTTCAATAACTCTCAATCTCTGTATTAGATATATGTGTTTTAATTGTTGTAGTTTGTAGTTTATACACTAGAGTACAAGAATGGAGCACTGACTTGGACTGAATAACATCATAAGGTGATGATTAAATCCAGTCAGAGGCTTGTTCATGTTGTTCTTAATTTTTTGGGTTGCCTAGAAAATGGTTGTGTTCGGTCAATGAGTTTTGACCATTAATTCTGGTCATCCATCCTACGAATTTCTAAGGTGTTAGAATACTATTTTGCTGTAATATACATATCAAGGTACAATAAAAAAATAGTTGCATAGCCTAACAACAACTCATCTAGAAAATTTGGGCCGGTCAAACGCCTGTCAGAGTCTTTCTGGGAAATTTCTGGAATTTCCAAAAACCAAAATTTTGTGATCGGTCAATGACATTTGACCACTTATATCTTTCAGTGTATTAATCCAATGAACATGATTCTTGTTCTAGATTAATAATCTCACGTAATACTACAACAAGCATACAATTAACAAACCTATACATTAACACATGAAGATATATACAGGCTCTAAAATAAGGTTGTTAGGCATATTTTCACAAAATTTCCAGATTGCTTAAAACATCATTTTGATGAATCTAGATGTTATGGAAGCATGATCTATCAACCCAGAGCACTTACTAACATGTTATTACACATAATTAAATAACAAAATAACAAATCTAATAAAGCATCAAAGATCTAGGGTTATTAATAAGTGAATTTTATATACGCGAATCAGTGTCTATTTCATGCTTAATAGTTGCTATATTCTTGTGTTCATGTTCGTTTTCACTTGTTTTATGTATAGAATGGTTGTTGTGGTATTTAACGTATATTTGGAGTTAGTTGGGATGATTTGGAGTCAAATGATGCGAATTGGAAAGAAGCCATGAAGTTCAGCAAAATTTCTAGCAGACTAGCTACACCCCCGCTGGGGCGAGCATGTTTGTATTTTATACCTCCACCATGGCGGGGGGTCTATATAAGGACTTAACAGAAAGGTAGCTCGCCGGGGCGGGCATATATAACACATACACCCCCGCCGGGGCGGGGGGTGTCAAATTCTGGTGTCTCCTATTGAGGTTGAAACTCTTGTTGGATTTGGTTTCAAACATATTGGATTACACATAGACTCTACTTGATGTAGAATTTCGGTTGGGACTGGTGTGTTGGACATTTATTTACTCAATTAACAACGAATTCAACAACACACAAGGCTTATTATGAAGATTAAGCTCAGTTTTGCTAAGCAAGCGTGGAGGAGTATTTCGAAGAGATTTTCGAGACAATTGCAATTCTAGGCTACATGAAGGGTGTTTTTCAATATTATTCATCTTAGGCTATTATTTGTAATTGAAAGAATGTTTTCTATGATTTATTCAGTGTTTATTTCATTTGTAATGAACTAATTCATTTTTTAATGCTTATGATGGATCCTTGAGTGAATCGATGATTTTGTGAACTTTGAATTCCAATTTTAATAATCTATTTCCATTTTATCTATATTAATTTGAGCTTGAAATTATGAATTGCCTGATCAACAATTCTTTGTGGACTTGTATGGAATCGAGAGAGGATATTCGAATCTAGACTTAGTTAATATAGCATGTGTTCATGAGTTTTGTGAATAGCAGAATTGTGATAAATGTTAAGGTAGAGATATGCTTGACATTGCATGTAATCGGATAGAGAACTTAATCTTAAACCTTCTTTAATTGTAATTCACATAGAGATATAGTGAGTTAGTTGATTAAGGTGTTTATCTTGTTTCTATCTTAATTGTAGATTTAAGTTAATATGGTATTAGTGCATCGAGAGTTGGTTAATACTACATTCGTGTTCTTGATTAATAAAATGGGATAGTGAATTGAATTGGAATACAAGTGTTCAAATTAGAGTGAAGCTTAGGGTAAAATCATAAGTCTAATTCTCCATTGATTGTGTGAAAATCCAGATTTTGATATTTGCGATTGGTTTGTGGTAGTTTATTTTATTATTTAATTTAGTTCTTTAATTATAATAGTTGATTTGAATAGTTAAATAAAATTAGGATTAATAGGAAATTGGTAATTGTAAGTTAAGATTATTGCTAGTTGATCTTTATGGGAACGATACTCTACTCATCACTTTATTACTTGTTGACCACGTATACTTGCGTGTTGTGCGTATATAGATTTTACCCAACAAGTTTTTGGCGCCGTTGCCAGGGATCAATTTAGTATAAATTTTAATATTTTTACAATATCAGTTTAATTAATCCAGTTTTACTTAGACATTTTTATTTTTATTTTCTTTTGTTCTTCTTATTTTAGTTGTTTGAAGTAGTTTATGCAAACTTGTTCCAAAAATCCAGACTTGCTGCCTTTAGAGGACGACATAGAGAAAAGGTTTCAGAGGTTAAGTAAGTATATCAAGGAAATGAGGAAAGAATTTAAAACATCTGAGAAAGAAGAGGAAATGTCAGCCGAAGATCATAAAGCATTAAGGGACTTCGCCACACCCAAGTTGACTGAACTGCAGTCAAGCATAACCAGGCCTGCAATAGCTGTAAATACATTTGAAATTAAGCCAGGGATGATTCAAATGATTCAGAATTCAGTTCAGTTTGGGGGTTTGGCAAATGACGATCTAAATGCGCATTTAGTCAGCTTTCTGGAGATTTGCGACACCTTTAGATACATTGAGGTGTCAGATGAGGCGGTTAGACTTCGCTTGTTCCCATTCACTTTATGGGACAAGGCGAAGAGTTGGTTGCATTCTCCACCGTCTGGTTCGATAACTACATGGGAGGATTTAGCTCCAAAATTCCTTGCCAAATTCTTTCCACCAGCGAAAACTACAAAGATGAAGTACAAGATAACAATGTTTGAGCAGCAACATGGAGAGTCGTTATATGAGTCATGGGAGAGATACAAAGAATTTTTAAGAAAATGCCCACATCATGGATTGCCCAAGTGGATGCAAATGAACACCTTTTACAATGGACTACATGGGAATCTCAGAACGAGTATCTATGCAGCGTCGGGTGGAGCATTCATGGCTAAGAGCTACGAGGAAGCTTACGATTTGATTAAAACCATGGCAGCTAATAACTACCAGTGGCCTACATCTAGAATGACACAGGCGAATGAAGCTGGGGTATTAGAAGTGGATGGTGTAACAGCTATACAAGCACAGATTTCTGCACTTTCGAAGAAATTGGATTCTATGATAGGGGTACAGGCACAACAAACACAACAAGTGGTAGTTATGTAAGACCCCAACTTTTCTGAATAAAGATGAATTTTCAATAAATATCATTTTTGAATATTATGGAATAAATTTGATATAATGTTATAGTCGTGGGTAATATTTATAAATTTTGCAAAGTACGCAGGTTGTTATATAATATTCGATTAGTCGGGGAATATTCGTTTTAACGAGGGAATATTAAATGCGGCAAGCACAATCATTGGTGGACCTCACAACAGAATTATTGTCGGATTAAAAAAAAGATAAAAATATTTTTATGAAAATAATGACGGAAGTTTTATCGTTAACTGTTGAAATACCCGGTGTTAAAAGTACAAGAATACGTGTGGTTGCATAGTAGCACACGGTATTGATTATTGATGCTTACGTGATAAGTCACTCAGTTTTGTTCAATTATTGCATCAGTAATTATTGCATAGTATCTCACTTTAATTGATTCAATTATTGTCGATATTTTATAATTGAGATAACGAGGTAATTAATATTATTATTTGCAATATTAACGATGTCTAGAAGTTCTGCCAAGGAGAGATTTGGTCACCTAATTGTGCGCCAATAGGGAGATATCTTTATTGGAAAGCCCCCTCTTTCTTGGGAACGACCTGCTCGATTAATAGTGTGAATTATAATAATGATGATGAAGTTTTGTTTTATTAGTATTATTAATGTAATAAAACATAAAAGTTTTTTATATAAAACATAATACTTTTATAAAGTTATTCATTTTATTAGACTATAAATAGAATATATTATACTCTATTATGCATAGTATTTTGTATAGTATAATCTTTTTATATAAAACAAAATACTTTTATAAAGTTATTCATTTTATTAGGCTATAAATAGAATATATTATACTTTATTATGCATAGTGTTTGCATAGTGCCTACATAGTGTTTGCATAGTAAAATCTTTTTATGTAAAATAGAATACTTTTATAAAGTTATTCGTTTTATTAGATTATAAATAGAATATATTATATTTTATTGTAAACCAATCTGGACCGTCCGTTTAAAAGTAAATCAATCTGGACCGTTCATGAATTAGTTACTATTCAATCCATTCTTCTATAAATAGAAGCTCATTCCTTCATTATTTCTTACGAATTCACTGAAACTCTAGAGAGAGAAACTGTAGAGAGAATTCTTCTTCTATAATCTTGAGTGTATTTCTTTAGAGTTTAAGAAAGCTTTGAGCGTAGTGTAAGTTTCTTCAAGTATATTCCCTATAAGACCCCAACGTTTATGAATAAAGATAAATTTCTCTCGATATATATTTTTGAATATTATGGTGTGGATATAATATAATGTTATAGTTGTGGGTAATATTTATAATTTTGCAAAGTATGCAAGTGGTTGTATTATATTCGATTGGTCGGGGAATATTCGTTTTAACAGGGAATATTCGTACGACGGCACAATCATTGGTGGACCCCACAATGGAAGCATTGTCATAGTAAGAAAATGATAGGATTATCTTTTTATAAAAATAATGGCGGAAGTGTTATCATTAAAACTGTTGAACTACCCGGTAGTAAAAGTACAGTAATACGCGTGGTTGCATAATAGCACACGGTATTGGTTATTGATGCTTACGTGATAAGTCACTCAGTTATACTCAATTATTGCTACAGTAATTGTTACATCATATCTCTCATATTATTGATTCGATTATTGTCACAGTATCATCTGCACAATATGTTATATTATTAAATCAATAATTGAGACGACAAAGTTGTTCATATTATTAAATTGCAATATTTACAATGTCTAGAAGTTCTGTCAAGGAGAGGTTTGTTCACCTAATTGTGCACCAATAGGGATAAATCCTTATTGGAAAGCCCCCTCTTTCCTGGGAACAACCTGGTTGTTAAATATTGTGAGTTATAATATTAATGATGAATAAGCTCATGTTGATTAAAGATGAATTTGATAGTTTCATTGTGTTGGGATTATTTGTGTTAGTAGAAATTGACATCTATTCCGATGATAATTGATGTCTGGAGGTTATATTGTTCAATCGGGTATTCGGGACACTTTTTGTGTCGGAGTACTATTCACGAGTTACTATTCATGAGTTACTATTCATGAGTTACTATTCATGAGATACTATTCATGAGTTACTATTCATGAGTTACTATTTATGAGTTACTATTCACTAGTTACTATTCACGAGTTACTATTCACGGGATACTATTCACCCGAACAATATATTTCTTTTCGGTCCAAATTATTTTTGGGTACAATATTATTTCATAAAGAGATGTGCTAATTTTTCAGACCATTGGTTGAAATTATATTAGTAAATCAATATGGATCGTTGTTTTAAAGTTTAATAGTGAATCAGTATGGACCGCTGTTTTAAAGTTTTAATAGTGAATCAGTATGGACCGTTGTTTTAAAGTTTTAATAGTGAATCAGTATGGACCGTTGCTTTAAGTTTTAATATGGACCGTCCGTTTAAAAGTAAATCGATCTGGACCGTTCATGAATTAGTTACTATTCAGTCCATTCATCTATAAATAGAAGCTCATTCCTTAATTATTTCTTACGAATTCACTGAAACTCTTGAGAGAGAAATTATAGAGAGAAAGAAGAAGAGAAGTCAACTACCTTTCTATTCCAATATCCAGTTTCTTCTAAGGTAAGGGGTATTATTTCTTTCTTATTCATGAAGAGAACTTTTGTTATTCCATTCTTTATTATTGTAACGACCGAGAAATTCGGATTTTAATGTAAAATGATTTTATTAAATTAAATAATAATAAAATCATATTATTTGTGATATCAAGATGGTTGTCATTCTATAACCTATTGATGTTGGAATGTCATAGTATTTGAGCTACGTGAAGGAATTAAAGTGTTTGAATTTCTAAGACGAAAATAAAAATTTCGAGAAATTTTCTGAAAAATACTATTCATCGGTATTTGCTCGTGAATTATTTTTGAACTTTCGAGAAATACGTAATGATAGAATATCAAAGTAAGACGGATTATGTAATAATAATCTAGTTATGGAAAACGTAATATTTCGCTTGCGGACTTAATTCGAGAATATTAAGGAGAGCGAAGTATTAGTAAGTAAGTATTAATTGTATGATACATAGGTATTGTACAAGGGAATGAAAATGAGTATAATACAATGAATTATACGAGTTTGTATGAAGAATGGAATATCGTATATAACGAAGTTGTATACGAAGTATAATACGAGAATAATACATAGACAATATGTATATGTATTAAGAAATGTTAATGGACTTGGAAGATTGGTTAACAATTGGTACAAGCCCAAGTAAATTAAATGTTAAGGCCCAATGTTAATTAATAAACAAGTTAATGTTTATTAATGCAAGCCCAAAAGGTAGGTTAATCTAAGTCCAAACTAAAGTCCAATGAATTGTTTGAACCATGGGGCAAACCATATTAATATGGTTAATGTGTAATGACCAAGATAAGTGGTGACCAAGTTAGTGTGGTAACCAAGATTAATAAGTAGTAACCAAGTTTAATGTGTGGTGATCAAGTTAATGTAATGACCAAGTAAAAGAATTAATGGCCAAACAAAGGATAAGTTTTGTGTTAGCCAAGTAATGAATAGTAAGGAGGTGGCTTAAGGAGGTGGGTGGATTTAATGACTAAATTGCCCTAACTTGTAAGTTCTATAAATAGGGAAGGTTGGCAAGCTATTTAGCACTTGTTTAAACAATCCAACACTTACAAAGTGCTTAATTGGTAGAGAGTTTAAATTACAAATAAGTCACTTACATAAGCAAGAAGAAGAAGAAGAAGCTACTTACCAAGACTTCTAAAGTAAGACTTCTTCTCTAAATTATCTTCTATCTCTATTCATGATAGGTTGATAAGAAAAGATGAATTAAGGAACATGAATGTTAAGAAGTAAGAAGAATGTGTAAGTAATGAACTTAAGCCACATAAGTTGGTAATAAGTCATTTAAGCTAGCATAAGTTATAAACTTATGTGAAAGTATTATGAACTTGTAATGAGTTTATTAATGGAAGTAAAGAATTTGTATGTATATGAATCATATATACATGAATAAAACTATATGTGAAAACATATATGCATGGTGATTAAAAGACTATAACTTTCATAAGTTATGATCAATGAAGCTATAAGTAGTTTATAATGGAATAAGTTATAAGCTCATGAATGAATAAAGTAAAAATCCAACAATGAAAATAAGTTATTGTATTAGGTTTATGGATGTGTGCATAGAATGAAATGAATGCAAGTGAAGTAATGAACAAATCCTAAGTAATGAAGATTTGCCGAAAATCGCACGATTAGACGATAATCGTCGAATTCGTGAAATTCCCGGATTAGAAGTTAAATTTTGAGTTTAAACTCGGAAGTGTTATTTTCCAATGGATACAAGTCATATTCGTCATTTTACAGTTGCGGACTCGAGAATGATCGAATTCTGACTTATAACGAAGAAACGAGCATTGAACGTTCACGAACGTTTATCGTTTACGTTAAAAATGAACCAATAGGTGAATTTTTAGCAAACGAAGTCAAATAGATAAATTTTTGCATGAACGCATAGATTACATAATTTGTGAACCGTAGGCTTTTGAACGAGCCAATTCAAATTTATAACGAAGAAGTTATGCGTCCGGGAAGATCACAAAATTTAAAGTTTGAAATTTTTTTCTGGTACACAGAGTTGGCGCCGTGGCCCCAACCCTAGGCCAAATGATGGCGTCGCAGCACCGTAACAGTATCTTATCATACTGGAAACTCGTTCCATAGTGCGAAGTATAGTACTAATGATGGCACCGCAGTGCCATGAAGCGAACTCATGACATATCTTGGAAAGTGGCATTGCAGCCATGCTGCCTTGATAAGTAAGGACTCATGTGCATGCCGCTAAGTCCGAGACTTCTCCAACATTAATTATTATATTGCCAATGTGAATAGTAGTAATAAAGTTGGCGCCACAGCGCCAGTCTAAGAGCAATGACAGTGAAGGATGTTTATAAGTATAAAGAAGGAATGATAATGGATTTAAAAGTAAACATACTTTAAGTAACATAAAGTAACATTGTTTTAACTTTGCTAAACCTTAAGGATGTTGTATAAAGGTTTAGATAACCTAGTCAAATGAATGTAATTATAATGATGAATCGAAACGAATAGTAAATGAATCTAATACACAATTAGATTGAGATGAAGGGTAAGATGTAGTCATATACATACTTGGTTATATATGACCTAATGTGAGGCATTATGTGATCATGTATTGTAGAGACTTGAACGTAAAGTATTTATACCATAGGAGACACTAAAGGCAAGTATTCTAACTCTTGTCTCAGTTCAATCTAAACAAGTTTTTGAAGTTCATGTATCCTTACGCATGAATTGATATTCAAGGAAGTTAAAGCCAATTTCTTTGGCTAGACTTGACATATTGAGTGGATTATTGATAATCTATTCATCTGTTATCAAATGTTATTATGTTTTGTCAACTACTTGATATGGTTTTCAAAAGAAGACTGAAATGTTAAACAAATGTTTTTGTCGGTTAAACGACAGGCACGCGAGGTTGCCACTAATTAAACGTACATACGTTTATTGAATGTAGTGTTGATCAACATAGAGTACAATAGGCTGATCACCTAGAAGTGCTCGTAAGTAATACCGGGCTTACGAACTTAGTTTCGGGTTGTCCTTTTCAAAGAAGAATGAAATTCTCGAGGTCTCTGACCGGAGTGAATGTTTTGCTGAATATTGTTATTATTGTAAAACATTTTGCAAGAAAGATGAAGTGCTATTTTGAATCATCAATAGTACTTCATAACTATTATTCAGTTATTGAAGATATACGATTTGTATGTGTCAAGCATGTTGTTATTGAAATTGTCATACTTGCTGAGCTAGTTATGCTCACTCTTGCTGGAACCATATGAATGCAGCTAAGACTAAACGTCCCGAAGGACCGAATAAGGATAAAGGAAAAGCTAAGGCAAATCATTAAGTTGTCTATGTAATAGTATAGGTTATTGTTGTAATGTTATTAATATTATGACAATGAACCTTTGAAATGGGTTTAGAACTTGGGACAATGAAAATATTATTTTGATAATATAGAAAAGATGTTCGTTCTTTTGAGGCTTTTCAATTGAATGAATGTATGAATGTTAGTACAGTATAGCACCATCTGTTGGGTTGGAAGATACCCGGATTTGGGGGCGCTACAGGTTGGTATCAAACCCTAGGTTATAAAACTTAAGGGGGGATTAGAACCTTAAGTCATAACCTTAATAAAGAAATAAAAGATGAAAGATAACCTTATAAAAATGCATTATCTTAGGTTATGTGTTTTTATTATTCTACTGATGTGTACTAATCAAACTATATTGTTTTATTGTAGATGTCAGGAGAAAATGATATGTATAGAGATATACATGTAGTGAGCGAGGATTCGGTTAATCGAGTAGAGATATTACCCAATCCCGTAGCAGTAGAACCAGAGGTGGTGACAATCAAGTCTGGAGACTCGGATGATTTAGACTACATGTCTATTTTCGATGGCATGCTAGAGGAAGAGGTGGACGTGATGTCCTTTGATCAGGTTCCACCTATGGAAGAGTTGACTACTGGAGAGTCAATGAAGGCACTGTTTATATAAGTTCTGGATAGAAATGTCCACTACTGTCAAGAAATTAAGGAGTTGAAAGAGGAACTCCAAGCTGTCCAGGAGGACAAATTAAGTATGGAAGGCATGTGGGAGGAGGAACACGATGATCGTGTTTTAGCCAAGGACAAGGTCCATGAGCTGAAACACGAAGTCTTTGAGCTCAAGCAGGAGCTAAAGACTAAACAGCAGAAGTTAGAGAGGATGTCCTATATACATGGTAGTTCTCACGTGGACTTCCAGCAGCAAGTAGCTGGATCTCCAATAGAAGCAAGACAGACTCGACACACTATAAGTCGAGATGTCATAGCCGGTTTGGCCAAGAAAGATTTCAAGAATGTCATTCGGCAAATGTAATCTAGTTATAGCTAGACTAGTTTAGATATGTAAATATTATGTATCTAGTAGTGACGTAAAACCCTCTTTTGTATATGAAGGGTAGTCTTTTGTAAATCCCAATTTTTGGAAAGCAATTGCGGGATGGTAATGTAATCAGCTAAGGTAGAGTAATGTAAAACAATGTAGTGTTATACTACAAGTTATGAATTAATATAAGTTTTTTTTATGGAACATATTATGTAATGGTTATGAGTTATTGTTTCAGTATAAATAATAACAAAATAAGAAGAAGAAAGTAATAATGAAGTATTGTTTTCTTAACAGCAAAATGCCGCCAAGAAGAAGACAACGAAATCAAGATACTACTGTTGAGCAATCGGAAGAAGGTCCAGTTAATCCAATGCAAGAGTTCGTTAATCTTTTAACGGCTGCATTTAATAGAACTGGGCTAATGTACCCATAAATCCTGGAGTAGTACGAGCTACTACTTTTAAGGATTTCAAAAGTGTCGGTCCGCCGGAGTTCAAAGGAACTACAGACCCGATAGAAGCCCAAACTTGGGTGAAAGAAATTGAGAAAGCATTTGTTATAACAAATGTTATGGAAGGTCAAAAGGTTGCTTTCGCAACCTATATGATGAAAGGGGAGGCTAATTTCTGGTGGGAGGCAAACCAGGCTAGGGCTGGAATAGAAAATCTAACGTGGGTAAGGTTTAAGGAGATTTTCTTCGAGAACTATTTTCCCACGAGTATGCAGGGGAGGATGGAAATGAGGTTTCTTGACTTGAAACAAGGGGATATGACAGTTCCCTAGTATGCTGCCAAGTTTAATGAACTGGCAAGATTTGCTCCACATCAAGTGGACACTGAAGTGAGAAAGGCTAGATGGTTTGAGCAGGGCTTGAAACCATGGCTCTATAGCCGAATCTCTGTGTTCCAAAGTACTTCCTTTGGAACCATATTAGAAAAGGCAATAATTGTCGAAGGTGGGAATGAGGATCTCAGCCAGTACCATAAGGATAAGAAAAATAAGGGAAAAGTTGATGGGGGAATCAAGACCGAGGGAGCCAGTGGTAGTGGCGACGGTCAAAAGAGGAAGGGTTTTAACTCTGGAAATACTGGAGTAAAGCAAGGGGATTCTAAAAGGAGGATGGAGGCCTGTAAAACCTATGGGAAGACTCATTTAGGAGTCTGTCTCAAGGGTAAGGTAGTATGTTATAATTGTGGGCAGGATGGGCACATTTCGCCTAACTGTCCCAATCCAAAGAAAAACCATGGATGCTTTGTATGTGGATCAACTGACCACATAGCAAAGAACTGTCCAACAAAGGGGGCAGATGGAAATAAGGGCACTAATAGCGGTAAGTTGGCTATTAGTGGTCCAGCTCAGCTGGGTAGACCAATGGCCCACACTTTTAATATTACGGTCCAAGATGCGGTGACATCAGGGGATGTAGTTGCAGGTATTATCCCGATCAATAACATAAATGCGTACGTGCTATTTGATTCGGGTGCTACTTGTTCATTTATAGCATGTGATTTTGCTAGACGATTAGAATTACTTTCAGAAAAGTTGCTTATACTTTGATTATTAAGGTAGCAAATTAAGAGATAATTCCTGTTGAAGATATTCAAAGGAATTGTTGCGTAGATATACAGGGTTATAAATTATTGGTAGATTTAATACCGATAAATTTGGGAGAATTCGCTGTAATTCTCGGAATGGATTGGTTGATTAACCATGGAGCAATTATAGATTTCCAGAAGAAATGTGTGAGCATTAGGACGTTGAAGCAACCTCTTGTAGTATTTTATGGTAATAAATCGTCGGGACGTTCGTGTTGTCTTACGATGACACAAACTAGAAAACTTTTAAGGAAAGGATGTGTAGGTTACTTGTGCCATGTTGTTGACACCCAGCAAGTGGGAGCAACAATGGAACAAATACACATAGTAAACGAATTCAAGGATGTGTTTCCAAGTGAATTACCGGGGTTACCACCGGATCGGGAGATTGAATTTATAATAGACATAGTGCCAGGAGCGGCACCAGTCTCAAGGGCACCGTATCGTATGGCGCCTGTGGAAATGAAGGAGCTAATGGTTCAGTTACAAGAACTATTGGATAGAAAGTACATTCAACCGAGTGTTTCCCCATGGGGTGCACCGGTATTGTTTGTCAAGAAGAAAGACGGATCGTTAAGGCTTTGTATCGACTATCGAGAGTTGAACAAGTTAACGATAAAGAATAAATACCCATTGCCCAGGATCGATGATCTTTATGATCAGTTGAAAGGGGAAAAGTATTTTCTAAAATAGATTTGCGGATGGGGTATCACCAATTGAAGGTTAGGAAGGAGGACATACCAAAGACGGCATTCAGAACTCGTTATGGTCAGTATGAGTTTCTGGTAATGTCATTTGGGTTGACGAATGCACCAACTGCGTTTATGGATATGATGAACAGAGTGTTCAAACCATACTTGGACAAGTTCGTTGTTGTATTTATCGATGATATTCTAGTCTACTCAAAGACGCCAGAAGATCATGCTGAACACTTAAGATTATTGTTGGAGACACTAAGAAAGGAGAAGTTATATGCGAAATTCACTAAGTGTGAATTTTGGCTAGAGAAGGTACAGTTTTTAGGTCATGTCATTGACCAAGAAGGGATTTCAGTGGATCCAGCGAAGGTGGAGGCATTCATGAACTGGGAACAACCGAAAACGCTGATTGAGGTGCGAAGTTTCCTAGGGTTAACGGGATACTATCGAAGATTTATCCAAGATTTTTCGAAGATAGCTACCCCGTTGACTAACTTGACAAGGAAGACGGTGAAATACGTGTGGACGGATAAATGTGAAGACAGTTTTCAAGAACTGAAGAAAAGATTAAGTGGAGCGCCCTGTTTTGTCATTACCCGATAACACATGAAATTTCGTAGTTTATAGCGATGCTTCGCATAGAGGACTTGGTTGCGTGCTCATGCAGCATGGCAAAGTCATTGCGTATGCATCACGACAGTTAAAGGATTATGAGAAAGTTTATCCTACTCATGATCTGGAACTGGCTGCGGTAGTGTTTGCCTTAAAGATATGGAGACATTATCTTTTTGGGGAGAAATGTGAGATATATACGGACCATAAGAGTCTTAAGTATATCTTCACTAAGAAGGAGCTGAATATGAGACAGAGAAGATGGCTAGAGTTGATAAAGGATTACGATTGTGAAATCCTGTATCACCTTGGGAAAGCCAATGTAGTGGCCGACGCCTTAAGTAGGAAGGGTCGGGAAATGTTATCTATGTTAAAAACTCAAAATGAGTTAATAACAGAGATGGCTAGGATGGAAATAGAAGTGAAGATGCCAAGTGACTCTAGGCAGATACTTTTTTCGACGGAGATACAATCTACCATCGTAGAGAGAGTCAAGGAGGTATAACTCAAGACTGATGAGTGTAGCCAAATGAAGAAGCGGATATCTGATAAGGAAGATACTAGGTATAGTCTTGATAATGAGGGATTATTAAGAATTGAATGAAGAATTTGAGTTCCGAATGAGACGGAATTAAAGGAGCAAGTGTTACAAGAAGCTCATAGTTCAAGGTACTCGATACATCCTGTTAGCACTAAGATGTATCAAGACATTCGATGGAGTTTTTGGTGGCCGAACATGAAGAGAGAAATAGCTGAATATGTGAGTAGATGCTTAACTTGTCAAAAAGTTAAAGCTGAACATCAAAGACCAAGTGGCTTGTTACAGTCATTGGAGATTCCAGAATGGAAGTGGGAGCATATCACGATGGACTTCGTGGTGGGACTTCCGACAACAACCAAAGGGTACGATTCAATTTGGGTAATAGTTGACCGGTTGACGAAATCGGATCACTTCTTACCAATTAGGGTCAAGTATAACTTACATCAGTTAGCTAAGCTTTATGTCAAGGAAATTATTTCCAGACATGGAGTACCAGTATCGATTGTGTCAGATCGTGATCCACGATTCACATCGAACTTCTGGAGAAGTTTGCAAGAACAGCTGGGAACACAGTTGAAGTTAAGCACAACTTGTCATCCACAAACTGATGGGCAGAGCGAGAGGACAATTCAAACGTTAGAAGACATGTTAAGGTCTTGCGTCATGGATTTCAAGGGTAGTTGGGATGATCACCTACCACTTGTAGAGTTTGCGTATAACAACAGTTATCATGCAAGCATAGGCATGCCGCCTTTTGAAGCTTTGTACGGAAAAAGGTGCAGAACACCATTGTATTGGGATGAAGTGGGAGAAAGCCGGATGCTAGAACCAGAATTGGTGCAGCAGACAGCGGATGTAATAAAGTTGATTCGGATGCGTCTTATTACAGCTCAAGACAGACAGAAGAAATATGCGGACTCTCATAGATTAAATCGAGAGTTTGAAGTAGGCTCGTAAGTATTTCTAAAGGTATCTCCCTGGAAAGGAAACATACGCTTTGGAAAGAAAGGGAAGTTAAGTCCAAGGTTTATAGGACCTTTTGAGGTATTAAAAAGGGTGGGAGAGGTAGCTTATATGATAGCATTACCTCCAGACCTAGAAAAAATACATAACGTGTTTCACGTATCTGTATTACGTCCTTATAAGCCAAATTTTAAGCATGTAATTGAATATGAGCCGATTCATATTGAGAAGGACTTAACCTATGAAGAATCGCCGATTCAAATCATTGATAGAAAAGAACAAGTTCTGCGGAACAAAGTAATACGGTCAGTAAAGGTATTATGGAAGAACCACGATGTCGAAGAAGAAACGTGGGAATTAGAAGAAAAGATGAAGAAAAATTTTCCTCATCTATTTGATTAAAATAAGACGAGATTCTGGGGATAGAATCTTTATAAGGTGGGAAGAATGTAACGACCGAGAAATTTAGATTTTAATGTAAAATGATTTTATGAAATTAAATAATAATAAAATCATATTATTTGTGATATCAAGATGGTTGTCATTCTATAACCTATTGATGTTGGAATGTCGTAGTATTTGAGCTACGTGAAAGAATTAAAGTGTTTGAATTTCTAAGAAGAAAATAAAAGGTTTCCGAGAAATTTTCCGAAAAACACTATTCATCAATATTTGCTCGGGAATTATTTTTGAACTTCCGAGAAATACGTAATGATAGAATATCAAAGTAAGACGGATTATGTAATAATAATCTAGTTATGAAAAACGTAATATTTCGCTTGCGGACTTAATTCGAGAATATTAAGGAGAGCGAAGTATTAGTAAGTAAGTATTAATTGTATGATACTTAGGTATTGTACAAGGGAATGAAAATGAGTATAATACAAAGTATTTTACGAGTTTGTATGAAAAATGGAATATCGTATATAATGAAGTTGTATACGAAGTATAATACGAGAATAATACATAGACAATATGTATATGTTTTAAGCAATGTTAATGGACTTGGAAGATTGGTTAACAATTGGTACAAGCCCAAGTAAATTAAATGTTAAGGCCCAATGTTAATTAATAAACAAGTTAATGTTTATTAATGCAAGCCCAAAAGGTAGGTTAATCTAAGTCCAAACTAAAGTCCAATGAATTGTTTGAACCATGGGGCAAACCATATTAATATAGTTAATGTGTAATGACCAAGATAAGTGGTGACCAAGTTAGTGTGGTAACCAAGATTAATAAGTAGTAACCAAGTTAAATGTGTGGTGATCAAGTTAATGTAATGACCATGTAAAAGAATTAATGGCCAAACAAAGGATAAGTTTTGTGTTAGCCAAGTAATGAATAGTAAGGAGGTGGCTTAAGGAAGTGGGTGGATTTAATGACTAAATTGCACTAACTTGTAAGTTCTATAAATAGGGAAGGTTGGCAAGCCATTTAGCACTTGTTTAAACAATCCAACACTTACAAAGTGCTTAATTGGTAGAGAGTTTAAATTACAAATAAGTCACTTCCATAAGCAAGAAGAAGAAGAAGAAGCTACTTACCAAGACTTCTAAAGTAAGACTTCTTCTCTAAATTATCTTCTATCTCTATTCATGATAGGTTGATAAGCAAAGATGAATTAAGGAACATGAATGTTAAGAAGTAAGAAGAATGTGTAAGTAATGAACTTAAGCCACATAAGTTGGTAATAAGTCATTTAAGCTAGCATAAGTTATATACTTATGTGAAAGTATTATGAACTTGTAATGAGTTTATTAATGGAAGTAAAGAATTTGTATGTATATGAATCATATATACATGAATAAAACTATATGTGAAAACATATATGCATGGTGATTAAAAGACTATAACTTTCATAAGTTATGATCAATGAAGCTATAAGTAGTTTATAATGGAATAAGTTATAAGCTCGTGAATGAATAAAGTAAAAATCCAACAATGAAAATAAGTTATTGTATTAGGTTTATGGATGTGTGCATAGAATGAAATGAATGCAAGTGAAGTAATGAACAAATCCTAAGTAATGAAGATTTGCCGGAAATCGCACGATTAGACGATAATCGTCAAATTCGTGAAATTCCCGGATTAGAAGTCGAATTTTGAGTTTGAACTCGGAAGTGTTATTTTCCAATGGAAACAAGTCATATTCGTCATTTTAGAGTTGCAGACTTGAGAATGATCGAATTTCAACTTATAACGAAGAAACGAGTGTTGAACGTTCAAGAACGTTTATCGTTTATGTTAAAAATGAACCAATAGGTGAATTTTTAGCAAACGAAGTCAAATAGATAAAATTTTTGCATGAACGCATAGATTACATAATTTGTGAACCGTAGGCTTTTGAACGAGCCAATTCAAATTTATAACGAAGAAGTTATGCGTCCGGGAAGATCACAAAATTTAAAGTTTGAAAATTTTTTCTGGTGCACAGAGTTGGCGTCGTGGCCCCAACCCTAGGCCAAATGATGGCACCGCAGCACCATAACAGTATCTTACCATACTAGAAACTCACGCTGGAACGCGAAGTATAATACTAATGATGGCGTCGCATCGCCATGAGCAGACCATGACATACTGGAAAGTGGCGCCCCCCGCCGGGGCTGGCTTTCCAAGCCTAGTACCCCCCGTCGGGGCGGGGGTCCTGAAATTCAACAGACTAATGAGGCAGTTAAGAAGCCTCTTCCCATGACCAATACCCCACTACCTCAATTAAATCTCCCATAACCACCAGCCACTACCACCACTTCTATTTCCCACTACCTCTTTAACTTCATTAATTCCCCCACCTCTTCACTCCACTAATAGAATTCATTCCACCACCTCTATATATTACTACATCTCCTACCATAATTCTCACACAAATTGAAGTGGGCACTCCTAGAGGTTACTAGAGAGCCAGAGAGGATCAAATTGCAAAGTTTGGGCGAGAGCTAAGGCAAGTCAAACAACAAGAGAGAAAATATGGCTACACAACCAACATCGAAACGCCAAAGGGGAGAGAGTTTAAGGCCATCACAACCAACCCGAACCTTTGATCGCCGGAAATTCGTGAGGGCCGCCACCGCCGATCGGTATGATTACATGCTCACCAAAGCCCTTACATCGGATCCTAGAGATGGGGAGATGATGCCTTAAATTTATCAAAAGGGGTGGACAAAATTCACCGAAGAATCGGAACCCGATGTGGTCAACATTGTCAAGGAATTCTATGCGAACACTGAGGACAAAGCACCATTCAACGCATTTTTGAGGGGTCGATTGGTTCCATTCAGTGCCAATGCAATCAACACCTACTATCAACTGCTGGTACCTCGCCACTGCTAATATGCTTGTAACGCCCCAAAAAATCGAACCTTTGTAAATACTTTTAATAATAAATAAAATATTATTATTTATTATTATTACGTGTTGATAAGATGAATGTCGTTCTATAACCTAGAAACGTCAGAATGTCGTAGTATTTTAACTACGTGAGAGAATTAAAGTGTTTGAATTTCTAAGACGAAAATAAAAGCTTTCCGAGAAATTTTCTGAAAAACACTATTCATCGATTTCTGCTCGGGAATTATTTTTGGATTTTCGAGAAAAATGTAACGTTATAATATCAAGGTAAGATTGATTATGTAATAATAATCGAAGTATGGAAAATGTAATATTTCGCATGCGGACCTAATTTGGGAACGTTAAGTTTATTAAGCGTTAAGGAAAGAAAGTTGTAATTTTATGATGTGTATGCATTGTACGAGGTAATGAACGTAAGTATAATACGACGTATTATACTATTAAATATGAAGAATGGAATAGCGTATATTACGATTTAATATACGAACTAGAATACGAGACTTATACGTGGTGTATATATGTTAAGATTCTTAATTGAATGTAATGGACTTGTAGGATTATTAACTTAATGGTAGAAGTCCAATTAGTAAGTGATACTCAAGCCCAAGTGTTTGATATGTCATGAGTCCAAACTATTGTAGTATAAGCCCAACAAGGAATTAGCTAGATTAATTAGCAAGCCCAATGAATTTGCCATGATCCATGGAGCGAACCATGTTAATATGTGTAGACTTGATGGGCAAACACTTTGTGTGGTGATCAAGTGTTGTGAGGGCCAAGAAATAGAAGTACTAGACAAGCTATGAATAGTAAGGAGGTGAAAGTGAGGAGGTTAATAAGGAGGTGGATTAAAGGAGGTGGGATGGCCTAATTCACCATAATGCCCTAACTTTGGATTGCCTATAAATAGAGAAGCTTTGAATGATGAAGTCAAAGTCAATTCTTTCGGCTAGACTTATATTATGAATCTATCAAGCATGATTAATGTTTACTGAGTTATATTGGTATAGTTTTCAATCGAAGACTAAGTATGCTAAAATATTTTTGTCGTTTAACGACAGGCACGTGAGGTTGCCACAACTTAAACGTATACAAGTTTAATGAATGTAGTGTTGATCAACATATGTTACTATGGGCTGATCACCCAGAAGTGCTCGTAAGTAATGTCGAACTTACGGACTTAGTTCTGGGATGTCCTTTTCAAAATAACTTATGAAATGCTCAAGGTCTTGGACCAGAATTGATGTTTTACTGAATATTGTTGTTGTAAAACGTTTTGAACCAAAAGAAGTGCTATTTTAAATTATCGATAGTACTTCATAACTATTGTTCAGTTACTGAAGATATATGAGTTCTATGTTTCAAGCATGTTGTTTATTAGAATTGTAGTACTTGCTAAGATAGTCGTGCTCACTCTTGCTTGAACCATATGAACACAACCAAGATCGAACGGACCGAAGGCTCCAGCAAAGATAAGGGCAAGGCGAAGGCGAACCCTTAGATTACTTATGTAATAATATAGGTAAATGTTTGTATTATATCGAATATTATGACCAGAATGAATGAATGTGTTATAAAGAACCTGGGGAAATGTAATATTATTTTGTATATATAGAAGACATATTAGTTCTTTTGAGACTTTTCAATTGAATGAATGTGTGAATGGTAGTACCGTGTAGCACCATATGTCGGGTTGGAAGATACCCAAGTTTGGGGGCGTCACAATGCTCATCTACTAGATTCTGATCCAGACTATGATGCGATAATCACGAAGATAACAAAGCCGGGAACATCTTTGATCAAAGGTCGGAAGGGTGGCACGGTATTCCACAACAAGGACCTCAGTCGATATGGAAAAATCTGGTATTCAATTCTATGCGCTAAACTGCTTCCATCCCAACACACATCGAACGTGACTAAAGAGAAGGCGTTACTGTTGTACACAATTGTGCAAGATTTCATTATCAATGTCGGGCCATTATCTTTTTCTCCATCCGTCGGTGTTTACGTGAAAATTTTTCGGGCGGCTTGCCACACCCCGCACTCATATGTGGGTTGTGCCGTCAAGCAGGGGTGAGATGGTCCGACGATGAGCACACACAAATGCCGCTGGCGTTGTTTGATTCTAGAATGATCACGCGGTATTCTGTATGGGCGGGAGGTGATTCTCATTCACGTGGTCTGGGCTTCATTTTTTCGTCAGCTTCGGAAGACGAAGTTGATTCTACAGAGGCATCGGAGGATGACGATGAAGCTATGGGAGATCAAGGAGCCAAGCAAGTAATGCAGACCGAGGCCATATCTAGTCGTCAGTTTTTAGATTTTAAAAATCAAATGAATGCGCATAACAAAGCAGCACGTCGAGAAATGCGGCGATTGGCAATGAGGCAAGATCACATGTTTAATGCTATGAACGCATCTTTCGCCTCATTCAACACCACCCTTCAAAGCTTCAACCCAGCGGCCCAATTTTCATATCAGCAGCCCGTGCCAATGCCGAGGTCTCCACCAAGTGATTCAGACGAAGAAGAACAACAACCACCTCCTCAGATTTAAACGATAGCAGGGAAGTCTTCACGTACTTAATTTTGGTTAATCATCCAATAAGGACATTGTATTAATTAAGTTTGGGGGATTTAAATTCATGTTTGCATGCATATATAGTACTTAGGGTGCATTTTGTCATTTTAATTTTAGTAGTGCATTTTAATTTCAGTATTGCATGATAGCTTAGGTGCATACATAGTAGCTTAGGTTATTTTTGTCATTGCATTGTTTTTAGTTTTATAAATAGCGCAGTTTGTTATCTATAAAAAAAATTAGTTAGTTAAATATTGTGTTTGCATAAGTCCAGTAATGTTGTAGTTCATATTATTTGTGGGCCAATGATGAGATTGATAATAAGTTAACCAATACAACATTGATTACTAGAATGGTGATACAATTTCTGTTATGAATCGAATCTTGTGATCGTTTGAAACTGGTATAAAATGGTTAGCACGATTAATAACATCTTTGTTGACTAGTTAGTTCAAATTGATACATAAGTAGCTTCTAAAGGATAATGCTAGAGTAAATGAGAAAACGACAAGGATAGGCAGTAAAGGCGAAAATTGTGCAAGAACCTAAGTTTGGGGGATTATATGTGGGCTACATAAGCTTTATAAAAAAAAGTGTATATATCATGACTAGTCTTGTTTCGGGGCCTTTTTTACTTGAGCAAGTACGCCCGAGGGGATTGTCTTTACACCTAGCGCCCTGAGGTCTTTTACGATCTGGGAGTCGTTGGTTGAAAGCTCGCTAAGGGGTAGCACTGTTAGCCTAATGGAATGGGGCATTGCACAGTCATGAATTTAAAAAAAAATGAATAAAATGGGAAAAGAGCAAAGAGCCCCCGTGAAAAAAAAGAAACGATATATAAATAATGTATAAGTACCATATGTGAATCCCTGGAAATAGTAATTGCTTAGTTTTAGTTGGAACTTGTCTATCTTTAGAAATTTTCAAGTTTGCATTGTATGATTCCTTCTAAGAAATTGATTATGTATTGAATTTGAGTCAGTAGTAGTTATCATGGATGTTGATCACACACACACACACACTATACCAGTGATGATGGCTTGAGATTTAAGGATTAAGATGGAATTATAGATTGGTTTTGGTAATTGATATTGTATAGTTGCTTATTTTATTGAGGCCATTAAGATAATCTTGATTCTGCGATACTGATGGATTCAAAGGCATATAATTTAGATCATATTCATTTCATCTCATTGCATAGCATGTAATTATTTTGTGCTCAAGGACTAGCACGGTTTATTTGTAATTGAAAGAATGTTTTATATGATTTATTCAGTGTTCATTTCGTTTATGATGAACTAATTCACTTTTCATGCTTATGATGGATCCTTGAGTGAATCGATGATTTTGTGAACTTTGAATTCCAATTTTAATAATCTATTTCCAGTTTATCTATATTAATTTGAGCTTGAATTTATGAATTGCCTGATCAACAATTCTAGGTGGATTTGTATGGAATCGAGATAGGATATTCGAATCTAGACTTAGTTAATATAGCATGTGTTCATGAGTTTTGTGAATAGCAGAATTGTGATGAATTTGAAGGTAGAGATATGCTTGACATCGCATGTAATCAGATAGAGAACTTAATCTTAAACCTTCTTTAATTATAATTCACATAGAGATATAGTGAGTTAGTTGATTAAGGTGTTTAACTTATTTCTATCTTAATTGTGGATTTAAGTTAATATGGTATTAGTGCATCGAGAGGTGGTTAATACTATATTCATGTTCTTGATTAATAAACTGGGATAGTGAATTGAATTGGAATACATGTGTTAAAATTAGAGTGAAGCTTAGGGTGAAATCATAAGTCTAATTCTCCATTGATTAATTGTGTGAAATTCCAGATTTTGATATTTGTGATTGGTTTGTGGTAGTTTATTTTATTATTTAATTTAGTTCTTTAATTATAATGATTGATTTGAATAGTTTAATAAAATTAGGATTAATAGGAAATTGATAATTGTAAGTTAAGATTATTGCTAGTTGATCTCTGTGGGAACGATACTCTACTCATCACTTTATTACTTGTTGACCACGTATACATGCGTGTTGTGCGTATATAGATTTTACCCAACAGTTATAATAGGGTTTGTACCTTTCTTGAGCAAATCTTTCTTTCTAGGCTTTGATTCTAATCTTGCTACTAGGGCTTCTTATGGTATGTAATATAAGTATACAGGTTAAAGAAATTTGTGGGTTTGGCCATAGATAGGGCTACTATTTATAAAATCTTGCATACTAGGGTTTTTAGTCATTTTCCACCTTTTTTGCCTCCATAAATATCCTAGCTATTGTACTTGTGCTGCTGGGGATCATATGCAAGATCATGTAACTGCATTGGGGTAAGGTTGTGGGGGTGGCACTTGCTTGTGAGCTACTTCACTTTAATTAGTAGTCTAATCTTTCCCTATTCCATCCTAATTATTATTAGGGTTTTGGATTTTGTGATTAGGGTTTTGGATTTTGTGATTAAGATTACTTAATGATGTAATTAACAAATAATTAAAGTTTAGTAATCATGATTAAGGTTTAAGATAACCAAATTATAATTATTATTGCTGAATTAGGGTTAAGGTTTAGGTTTTAAGGTTAGGGTTTTGTAATTTAAGTTTAGGGTTTACTAATTTAGATATTAGGGTTTCCTAACTTAAGGTTTGCATATATCCCAACAAGTATGAAAAAGTGTTTTGTAAGTGTAAGCACGATAAACCAGCTTGTCAAAACAAATATACCGAAAAGCCCGAATCGGGAAGAAAATTTTTAAGCACGATGTGTCAAGCACGTCAATTTTTGGATAAAAATTTATTTGACTTAATTTCTTTAGTAGAGTATATCATAACACAATTCACATTCAGAATGAAGAGATTTTATTTAATAAATACAGAATTTACATAATCGAATATTATTAGGGTTTTGGGATTTCACATTCACCCCCTAATAAGAATTTCGTCCTCAAAATTTCCAGTACATGTTAAGTAAATAATTGGGGATAGTTCTCTCACGTTTTATTTTCGACCTCTCATGTAGCCTCTTTAACGTTTTGATTTCTCTAGATCACCTTAACCGATGTTATCACTTTGTTTTTTAAGACTTGCTCTTTTCGGTTGATTATCTGAATAGGTTCTTCTATATGAGATAGATCTTCCTCGATTTGGATCGGCTCATAATTTATAACGTGTTTATAATAGGGTTTATGTGGTCGTAATACAGACACATGAAACACATTATGTGTAAGAACCCGAATTTTTAGAAAATATTAAAATAAGAATTTAGTAAATAAAATTCTTAAGACATGTGAATGGTATTGGTAAATATATATGTGTTAAGAGGTATGTGGTATAGTATTACATAGGTTAATATGAGCTATGTAATAAGTGTGGTTGTGTTTAATAAATATATATCATTATTATATATTTGTTATAAATTATAGAGACAAATTAATATGAAAATGTATAAAATTATCTATTGATATTAAATAATTTATGTGAAATTATTTTATTATGGTAAGTTGGTGACATTAAAATATCTTAGATAATCACCAATTTCTTGAGTATTTGTCTTATTATATTAATATTGTTATGGACAATATATTAGTATCTAGTAAATATTTGATGGTATATTGAATTATTATTATTGCGAGTGATAACATGATAATAAGTGTATTGGTTATAAATAATTATTGGTTAGAGGTGGAAGAAGTTGTCTTAGGAAAATTGAATAAGTATACGTATAGTGTATAATTTAAATAATTAATAGAGCAGATATTAATTATTTTAAGTTTAAAGGTTATACATATTACAAGTGTAAGGTAAGCTGAATGATTTAGCATTAAGGTAAGGTGTACCACTTAAGATTTATATTAAATGAATATTAAAAATACAGTGGAATTGGGGAAAAGCCAAATGTGGCCTGAACACGTAATATTTTATAATAAAAATAATGAGCCTTGTGTGGCTTGGGTATTAAAGTTAAACTGGACCGAAGGTTTGGCTGGAATTATTAAAAGAGAATTAATGAGAAAGATAATAAATGATTAATATTAATTAATCGTTGTGATATTCAAATGTGATAATAGGTTGAAAGTACCCAACTGAATAATTGGTAGCTCAATTAAAATATTAATAGTATTATAATGTGTGATATTGGAAAATTGTGAGCAGTAGTATATAATACATATGGCCTAAGAATACATGAAGTATGACATGTAAGTGGGACTAATGATATAAGGTGTCAAGTGGTATAATAAAATCATGTGTCATTTTAATACATAAATGATTAAATATTTGGGTATTCTAGAAACTGAGAAAGGAATTAAATGTCTAAATAAATATTAATATTAAATAAGGTTATAATGTGGTTATGTGAGTAGTAGAGATAATTATGGAACTACCCGGACAATAATACTTAACTGCGATATTTCTTTTCGTGTATTTAATGTACATGAATTATATGTAAGAGTAATATCAACTACCTTGAAATATTAAATCATATTGTGACATAAGGTTATAGCTAATGTATGGTTGATATATGTATAAAATATAACATAAGAGTAGAAATATTATAAGTGTATGGTCTAATGTTGCAATCATCCTGAGTAACTGAGATTGTCCCAAATTTAGTGTCCCATTTGCTCTCAATTCTCAGTCACGTGTAGAACATAAAGGCTAAGGCCTATGTTCTTATTTTCTTCCAAGCTTTGGCAGACCATGATTATGGAGGGAGTGGGCGTAATAATGATCTCCAACAACCATTTGCCAACTCTCTCTTAACCTTCATACAATCCTTCAATCTGTGGGTTTAATTTATTGGGAGATGGCAATATCTATGTATTGGTTTTTCTATATATATGGACTCTCCTTCTCCAATTGCAATTGCTGAGAATTGTTAAGTATAAGATTGAAAGCATACAAGTATTCTAGGACATTGGAAGTTCAATTAGTGGAACTCTATTCCTATTGTAGAGGTATAACCCCATTCCTTGCTTTCCATTTTTAGTTTTTGTCAAATAAGGATTGAATTTTTGAAATTCAAATTCTTGATTTCGTGGAATTGGATGTTAATGAGGTTGGGTATTGGTTGTATAGTTGTTAGATAACTATATAAGCATGTTTAAACTGATATGTGACTGTTTAGAATCAAATTAAATGAATAATTTACGTGGTTGGCTCGAAGTTACGCCAAGCGGACTACTTCTACTGAACACAACACGGCCTAATGCTATTCTTACCATAATTATCTTGGCCTTGTGCAGCCTCTGCTAGGTTCTGAGTTTAGTTGAGTTTTTGTTTTCAAATCTGATCAGTGCTAGTCAATCACTATGACTTAAACCAACATGCAAGCATGTGTAACATATATATATTAGAATAATAACCTAATGTGAGCATGTTTTACTAAGATTAACATGATTTGGTAGAAGATCTTTAATAAGGACTTTTAGTTTTGAAAACGAACTTTGTTAAAGTTCATGCTCTGCAAATTTTGAGCTTAGTGGTCTATATACATGACTGATTTTACACATAAACGAGCATGACATGTGATTCATAGTTCCTTTATTCATGATCACATTATTAGGCTTTGTGTAGAGAAGTTTTTCAAGAAAAAGCTTAGCATAGTGAACTAACATGCATGACTACTATATGATTTAAACTCTGACCTTGCGAGCATGATAACATGACTTAACTATGTACATTTAGAGCTTTGAAGTTGTCTTGTATGTGTTGAATGGCATTGTTCAATTCTACAATGGTTTCAAAAATAAACTTGAACATATTTTAGAATCCAGTTGCATCACATGGATATCTAGATTCCAAAGCATTTATATGTCATGATTTGTCTAGAATATCCCTAGATATGATTTATATGTGTTATGTCGCATCATTCATGAAAAATGATTTCAAAGGCAACCTCGAGCATGTTTTCGAACTTAAGTTGTATTACATATGAGTATTTAGATTTTAAAGGCTTGATATGCCATGTTATGTTTCATTATGTGACTAAACATAAGTCTTATATGTTAAACATAATGGAAGTAAACCAAGCATGAGGTGAAAACATGTTTTAAAGTGTTAAACGATGATAACTATGAGTAAAAGGTGTGAATACGTATGAGCATGTGTAGTACAAATTATGTGACCTCTTTATGAGAACAATGCTAATTAGTACACCTAGTGATTACATAACCCTAATTGGTTTTGATTCGTGAAAATCCTAAACTAAAGTCCCTAACATATGAGATTGAAATTGAAGTGGTCATACAAGTATGTAAAGACCTTTTGTGTGTATGCATGAAAAGTGTAAGTGTCTAAGTGTGTTAAAGTTTGGACTGAAAATAGGAAGTACAAAGCTCAACCTTGGTGCAGCCAAGGATAAAATAAGTGCCTGCTTTTCCTAAAGCCGTGAGAGTATGCAATTGCCATGCCATTTGTAGTCTAGAATAGGTTCTGTTTTTGGATCTGATGTTTGAAGCATGCTTGTATAATTACTATATATGATCAGTATGGTATGTAATGTGTTCAGAAGCATGCTATGTGATAAAGATGAATGTTAATTAAGATTTTCAAAATGTTAAAGTCCGAAGGAATGTTTTCAAGATATAAAGAAATGGTACGTTGTTTGAATTTGTGATGTCTTACAATCTGATTTGTGCTATATAGGTGATGTTGTATAAAGTTACAACTAAGTTAGACGTTTGTGTGCACAGTTGAACTTACCTATAAGAATTTTAAATGTGTCAAACACACAACAAGTCAAGTATGTGGTAGATATATCTGAATGTTGATATCAAGTACGAGTGGTTAAGGTATATCTATACATATCTAGGGTATGATAAGAAAGTGAAGTGTAGGTTTTACGAACCTAGTTAGGAAACTATGTAACATTGTTATTACATTAAGAATGCATGAAATATGTTACTGATGGATATGAATCCATGATTATATAACTGTGTAGGAATACATGAAGTACAAATAAACTTTAAGCAGTTAAGTTGTAGTTCATAAACTACGAATCAGACAAGTCTTTCAGTTCCTATTTGTTATATGAATTCAATAACTATTAGTTGAGCTATATTATGCTATGCAAATGTTGTTATATATGAAATGCGTATGAGATATGTATGAAATGTGAAAGTTGATCTTTCATCATATACTTGTCATATAAACATCTATGCCTGTTATGTGAGAAGTAACATGCGTAGTAAATATTAATCGATTGTGAATGCATGAACTAAATATGTTGTTATATGTTATGTGCTGCATGAAAACTATTAGAATTGTTGGGCTGTCGAGCTCACCCTTGCAAATAACAACTTTTGCAGGTTAAGGATACACGGTAAAGGTTACGTGCTATTTTGATTGATAAAGTTCAATGGTATCGAATGAGATTGATTTATTATTTAACAAGATGCTCTTGAACCATGTTTAGGTTCTAATAGATGTATATGATAGTAGTTTACTATGTGTAATACATGCTAAGTTATAAAGTTGTACTAGGAGGTACATAGTGAAATTCGAATTGGGATGTAAATATTTATACAATAATTCGAATAGACTGAATCATAACATGATTTGATTCAGGGATTGGTAATTGATTCGATTCAAGATATCAATAAAAGATTTATTTTCAAAGTAGATTGAAAAAGTTTAAATTATTCTGCGTATTTTTATAACATCAAATATGATGTAATACATGAATAGTAATGAGTAAGATTAAAAACTTTTAAAAGTTTGGGGTCATTGTGCAGATGCTGGTAATGGAAAGAATTTATATTCTAAATTGTAATAAGTAAAGTTATATTCATTAAGTTATGAATAAAAGATATTAATAGTTTGACGATAGTAGTATCGTGGTGGACCGGATCCGAGGTTCGAAGGAACCTGGATTTGGGGGCGTCATATTATGGATATGATTCAATTCAGAAGGTAGAGTTATTTCATAAGCTACTTCATCTATCCTCCACAGAATTTCAAATGGTCCAATGAATCTCATACTCAATTTTCCTTCTTGCCAAAATGTATCTTGCCCTTCTAAGGGGACACTTTCAAGAATACATGGCTTCTAATACTAAAATTTTGTTGTTGTCTATGCAGATCAGCATACTTCTTTTGTCGATCTTGAGACGCTTGTAATCACTCACGTATAACTTAAATCGTCTCGGTGGTTTGTTGGATTATCTCGGGTCCTAACATTTATCTTTCCCCGACCTCATCCCAACACAAAGGTTCTTACACTTTCTACAATATAAGGCTTCATAGGGTGGCATACCTATGCTAGCATGATAACTATTGTTGTAGGCAAATTCTACCAAAATGTAGCTGATCCTCCCAACTTCCTTTGAAGTCCATGATACAGGTTCTCAATATATCCTCTAGTTTTTGAATGGTTCTCTCACTCTGCCCATCTATTTGTGGGTGATATGTTGTACTTAATCTCAACTGAGTTCCTAAGTGTTTTTGAAGACTCCCCCAAAAATTTGAAGTGAACCTTGGATCTCTATCTGACACTATGGAAACAGTAACTGCATGCCTAGAGATAATTTCATTTATGTATAACTTGGTGAGTTGATCTAGGTTATGAGTAACCTTAATAGGTAGGAAATGAGCTAATTTCGTAATTCAGTCAACTATTACCCAAAATAGTATTATGGCCCTTCTGTGACACCCCAAAATCTGGGTACTTCATTCCCACATGATTCAGTGTTCACTGTCCAAACATACATTTCTAACTACCCAAATTTAATAAAATTTAAGCAATAAAACTTCCCATTAAAGGGTTACATAATTAAATCCGATAAATCCCACGTCATCTAACCTAAAACATAATCTTCAAAATGCAAAAAATATTAATTACATCACATGTGACACCCCAAAATTCGGTACTTCCATTTCCACAGGATTTGGTGTTCACTATACAAACATCATCTATCTATCTACCCGTAAATAAAATGCAAAACCATACAATAGATATAAATAATAATAAAATCTCTCCCCTTATGGGTTTACATGAATAATAATAAATCCCAAGTTACTCTAACCTTAAAACATCTGTGCGGAAAACATAAACAAATAAGTCTTAGTAACATCAATTCTAATTACATCACATAACCACAATAATAATACAGTCTTCATTACTTGCTAAGCTTGCCCTTGCCCTTACTAGTGGAAGGTTCGTCTGCTCTTTCGTTCTTAACTATAATGTTATTATTACGCAAGAGTGAGCACGATTGCCCACAAGTATAACAATATAACAATGAATAATAACATGTCAGAGAAATAATAACTTCTGATATAAAGCTCAACTTTTGAATCAAGAATGGATAACAAGAATCAAAAGAAATTCTGAGGGTCATAAGACCTTGAACTATGTCCTAGGTTGTCAAGTGTTTTTACTTGAAACCTTTAACAGTCATAAGACTATGAACTCTTCTTCTCGTACTTAGGGGGATCAGCCCTTAGTACCATACTGTGCACAATATCTTAACGCTAAAGCGTAAATAATCCCCTATACAGGGTTGTTCATCTTAGTTTGACATTCAAGTCCGCACCAAAGGAAGTTTGGTTTGGATAATTTATCAAGGGATTCTGAAATTTAGAACGCTCATCAACTATGGACTAGTCGAATCAATAAGGGTTCTCTAGTCTAATAATGTTTAACAGTAAATGAATATTTAACTTGAATAACATCTCAAAAGGTATACAATAGAATAATTATTGTATAACAACATCATGCTTGAAGATTAATAAACTTTATTATCCAAGACAGGCTTGATCAATAATAATGAGAACTTGCTCAATATCGAAAGAGGAATTAATCAATTTATATAATGATAACAAGTAAGGTTAGGAAACTTGCTCAATGAAAGTTTAGGGTAAGAAACTTGCTCACGTAAATGTAGAGTTAGAAAACTTGCTCAATGTAACAAGATAAGGTTTAGAAACTTGCCTCGTGCGTAGATTACACTTAAACAAACTCGTTCTTTGAATTAAATCCTACATATCAATTACGTTCACAATACCAGTCAATAATAACGTACTAAACATCATAAGTTATTCTTTGTCTAAACTCGACTTCATGACCATACTTAGTCAAATTACCATACTTGTTTTCACATAAAATAATACTACACGAACAACAAGTTAATTACATAATCAATGATTCAAATAACATGTAATTGTCTTCTTGACTTGGTAAAAACTCATTTTAATATCTCATTATATGTCTAACAAGTTTTTATGTTCATTAGACTAGGTCACTAACTCATTTCTATACTTGAACATTAAAAATTTGCATTTTCTGGACAATCTGCTAAGTGGCGTTATGGCCCACTTTTATCTTTAACTCTTATTGCGCATGGCTGGCGTTAATATTCTATGATGGAACACTTGGCTGATGGCAGTATGGTGGCGTTAACGGCATGGAAAAGTACTAGGAGTTGGCGCCATGGCGCGAGACTCCAGTTCCAGTTTCTGCAATTCGCGAAAATTGCAGAACACGACTAAAAATTTCTAATCAACTTATTTTTACACGAATTTAGACATACCCACATGCTATAATTCATAAATAATCAATATTTAACATCTATGGAGTGATTTTCACCCATTAAAACACATAACCACATAATTAAAGCATGCAAATTGGACTGTTCTTGATGTTCTTGAAGTTCTTGAACAAAAACATGGATTTTAATGCTACGGATTCGTTATAAAGCCAAATCCAACCATTCAAGTTTCATTTTGTTCATTTTGACATGCATAATCATATCAATGTGTGAATTTTGCAAAATAAATTATATTTGACATTTAAAAATCACGTATAAGGCCATATGGCCATATCACGTACTTTGTAAATTTTTGAAATAACAAGCCATAATCATACGTTGTAATCTTATGAAATTGATGTTGTGGAAACACACAATATATATATATATATATATATATATATATATATATATATATATAAAACTTGCCATACAACTCGAATTAATACATATATTCTCATAACAACAGAATTTCTCAAATACAGAGACTCACAGAAGTATGAAAGCCATTTTTATGAAAACTTAAAAGACGTAAAATAAGAATTTGGGTTGAAGAGAATTACCCAAAGCGTAGATTAAATAAAATGACAAATCTCTCTACTTCAATCACGAGTTTCTCCCAATCTCTCTCAAACTTTCTCAAACTCTCTCTGTTAAACTTTATCGACTTAGAAATAATAAGGAAAAGAAAAGAAGGCATATACTAATACATAAGGTAAATGATCGATGATGGAGGTCGATTACCTATCATGGGTAATCTTCCTCCCAACCTCTCTTAGTGCCATGTTTGGCTAGCAAGAATGGGGTTTAAAATCATTTAATTTAATAAATCATTATCATATAGTTTAAATAATGTCACATCCATATAAAATAAATCTAATATCTTATTTAATTTACTTTAAATAAAATATAATAATTTCTCATTAATACACATAGTCACATAATTCAAATTCTCTTTGATTAATAATGTCAAATTATTAAATCTCTAATTAATAATTAAATTAATTAAAATAACATAGGCTTATTAAATATTTCTTTTAATTCAATAAGCTCGCATAATCACATACTTGAATAATAAAAATTCTCCACATTAAATTAATAAATGTAACACATATAATTAAATTAATCTATCACAACTTAATCAATTAATTATTTAATCTATTAATTAATTCATCGAAAAATATTTATTCTATCAAATAAATATTAAAATTAAATTATAAAATTACGGTTGTCACATCACATAATTAAAATTAAGTCTGAATATATAAACTGAATAAACAACAAGTCTTCAACCCTTGTTCATCTTTCCTTTTCCTTTGCTAGTGGTTGACTCATAATCCTTCTCAACTGTAGTTGCAATGTTTATATATATATATATATATATATATATATATATATATATATATAAGAGTGAGCAAAAAATGCTCACTTAAAAGGATATAATAACCGACAACGAATAAACTCAATTGAATTGAATAACAGTTTATAATATTAATAATCAAGAACTAATATTGAAAATCATCTGAGGGTCACCAGACCATGAACTATGTCCCTGGTTATAAGTATTTCTACTTGAACCTTTAACAATCCTTAGACTACATGTGTAAGACCCCAACTTTTTATGAATAAAGATTTAATTTTCTCTAAATATTATTTTGAACAATAAGGTGTTGATTTGATATAATGTTATAGTTATGGGTGATATTTGCAAATTTTTCAAAGTAAGCATGTTGTCATAAAATATTCGTTTGGTCGAGAAATATTCTTTTTGTCGGGGAATATCTGTACGACGACACAATCATTGGTGGACCCCACAACGAAATAACTGTTGGATATAAAAAGTGACAGAAATAAACTTTTTATAAAAATAACAGCAAAACTTTTACCGTTAAACTGTTGAAATATTCGGTGATAAAAGTACAGTAATGCGCATTGTTGCACAGTAGCACACGGTATTGCATAGTATCTCTGATTATTGATGCTTACGTAAGTAGTCACCCAGTTTTATTCAATTATTGCAATAGTAGTTGCTACTTAGTATCTCATATTATTGATTCAATTATTGTCACAGTATCATTTGCACAATTTTTTATATTATTAAATGAATAATCGAGACAACACATTTATTTATATTATTAATTGCATTATTAACAATGTCTAGAAAGTTCTGTTGAGGAAAGGGGTTAGTGTAAGACCCCGAATTTTATGAAATAACAGTATTCATTTTTTCTTATAATTATTATTTAGTAAATGGCTAAATTGATAAAAAGTTAAAGTTACGGGTGAAATATGTAAATTTTTCAAAAAAAGCAAGTGGTTATAAAATATTCATTGTTGTCAAGAAATATTTGTTTGGTCGTGGAATATTCTTATTGTTAGGGAATATTAGTACGATGACGCAGTCATTTATGGGCCCCATAACATAATAACTGTCGGATGAAGAAAATAACAAGTATACATTTTTATAAATAACGGCGTAGTTGTTAACATTAAAACTGTTGGAATACCCGATGGGTAAAGTAAAGTAATACGCGTTATTACACAGTAGCACACGGTATTGCACAGTATTTTTGGATTATTTATTCTTAAGTAAGAAGGCACTACTCAATAATTGTTACAGTAATTATTGTTCAATATTTTATTTTATTGATTCAATAATTGCTACGTTGATATTTTATATTATTGTTAATTCAATAATTGTCACTGCATAGTATTTTCCATTATTAGATCAATAATTCATATTATTTGAATAATATTATTAGATTGCATTATTAGCAATATCTAAGGAAGTTATATCTAGAAAAGGGGTTTGGACACCTAATTGCGTGTCAGTAAGAAGAAATCCTTATCAGAAAGCCCCATTCTTTCCTGGAAACGACATGGTTGTCATTATTGTGATTCTGTAATATTATTTGTGAATAATTAATTATTAAATTATATGATAAGGAAATTTTTATTTTATGTGGTTATAAATGAAGGAATTAATGCTGAGGTGTTTTATCAGTATTTTGTCGGAATAGAGGTATTAAAAACCATCTGTATGTGGATTTCGGACATTTTCTGTTTGTAGAGAAATTAATTTTCTATGGAATTAGTACAAATAAACGGGTGGACCCGGGCCAAAAAATGGGCGACCCAAAAGGCCCAATTTTTCTTTGGGCCAAAATTGCAAATGAAAGCCTGCCCGTGGCAGGTAAGGGCAAAGTGACCCACCTGGTAGAGACCAATTTTGTGCCTATTTTATGCTATTTTTCTTTGGTTTGGCCCAAACGGGCTGGGTCGGTGGCAGGCCAGACCAAAAATGGGCAGGCCAAAAAGGCTCAAATTTTATTAGGCTAAAAAACTGTAGCCCAAAGCCCGGCCCATGGCGGGCAGGTCGGGTTGGCCCGCGGGCTTGGGCCATGTTTGCCAGGTCTATATGGAATGGACATAAAATTCGTATTTTTCTGATAAAAGAGCTATTTATTATGAATTATTGAAGTTTCAGAAATAAATATTTTTTTTTATTAAAAACATGGGTGGGCCCCACTTTTGGTTGGTGTGGAAAATCTAAATTTTGGTGGGCCCCACTAGTGGTGGTTAACTTTTGGTTCAAGAGGTGTGCGTAAAATATTTTTGAAAAAATTATTATTTTATTAATTTAGTTTGCTTTGGCGTTCTGACATTTGCATATAAATAGGTGTTTAGGTTAGAATTGAAAATTATTCTATTATATGAAGTTTTCTCTCTCTATATTATCGAGCATTTTTTGTGAGTATTTAAATACTTTGAGAGTTGCTATTCAATGCAAGTTTCCTTTAGCATTATATCCGATATTCCAGTCAGAAGTACTGTTCTTTTGAGGTAAGA
The DNA here is from genome assembly GCA_020205605.1 of Panax ginseng. Lineage (NCBI taxonomy): Eukaryota > Viridiplantae > Streptophyta > Magnoliopsida > Apiales > Araliaceae > Panax > Panax ginseng. The sequence continues at coordinate 75,212,418 of CM035137.1, forward strand.
GACGGTAAGGGATGTTATTTTCTTCATAAATGATATTATTTTTTCCAATATCATTATAGCGAAATATTGGTTTGAATTTTATTGTGAAATTTTTATCTTTTCATGTCGAGGTTACTATTCACGTATACGAAACTATTTACGTATACGACACTATTCACGAATACGGTACTATTCATGAGTACGATTCACGGTGTATGATTTTTCTTGTGAAATTTCTACCTTTTCGTGTCGGGGTTACTATTCAGGTATACGACACTATTCACATATACGGCACTATTCATGTATATGGCACTATTTACGTATATAGTACTATTCACGTATACGGCACTATGTACGGGGTACTATTCATGAGTTACTATTCACAAGTTATTATTCATGAGTTACTATTCTCGAGTTACTATTCACGGGGTACTATTCATGACAAAATTGGATTCTTTTTCTGACCAAATTATCGGTGATTTATGAATCTTACTCTTGAAATTAAATCCATGTTTTGATTATATTGTTTTTATTATCATATATAACATTTTTATAACCTTGGTGATGAAATTTCTCTTTCACTGGAGGGTAAAGATGGGTAGATTATTGGTATGATCGTGACTATGAGTTCTCTTTGGCCAGTAGTGCAAAGATAAATTGTTGACTGGTATGATCATGACCATTGAATTTATAATTAAATATATTTAGCTTAAGTGCGAAGGTGAATTAATCAACATGGTTATAATTATTGTTTATATAAATTCTGAAATGATTCTATTTTTTTTTGAGATATTAATATTTTTGGCCTGTAGTGCAAAGATGATCTGTTGTTGAATATCTTTGGCATGTAGTGCAAAGATGAACTGTTGATGTATATCTTTGGCCCGTAGTGCAAAGATGACATGTTGTTGAATATCTTTGGCTTATAGTGCAAAGATAAACTGTTGATGAATATCTTTGGCCCATAGTGCAAAGATGAATTTATTAGTATAATTATGAACAAGAACTATGATTTGGTATAACCATGATCTTTGATGTTTCAGGTAAAGACATGTGATGAAAATTATCTTCGTCCTTGATAAGAAGAGGAATTTAGAACTACAATTATGATTATGAGTTATTCACATGATTGTGGACAAGAACTTTTGATTGATGTTACAGGGTTAAAACATTGTTGGTGGACTTTTAACATGAAGAAGATAATAGACTTTATGGTCTATTTGACTCTTCTAATGGATTGCTCGTTCTACTGCAACTATGGTTGAAAAGTTTTATCATCTTCCATATGTTCTAAATCTCTGATTTATTATAGACGAAGACTATTGATAATTTAATTATCTTTAGTCATGATATTCTTTACTAGGCTTGTTGTGCCCACCCTTTTGCTTCACAATTCCTTTCAGGTAATAAGAGTGTAGCTGGGTCGAGCAGGGGTAACAGGGGAATAAAATGGAGGTCTATAGCTATTGAGGTTTCCCTTAAATCAGTATGAAAATAATTTTATTGAGAATTTTAGATAAATGTGTCATATTTTATACATCATATAACCGTTGATTTTGGTGAACCGAATAGGTTGAGGTGAACCCAACTTTGGAGGGTTGTGTTGTCACTATCATACAAGATATCTAATGACCTACGACTTCGTGTTATCATAAGACAGGGTTATGTACATCCACTTGATGATTATATCTACGAATACTACCTATATAATCTTGGAGTTTGGTTGAAATATAATTCTCAATTGGAGACAATGGAGATAATTATATGTTAAGAGAAGACTCTCCATTGGAAAGAACATGATAGCAATCTTCTCATTTTTCTTTGGGGTCTATTGGGTCAACCAATGATAATTCTCGAGTCATATGATATCTATTATAACTTAAATGCATGGCCTCCCATGTACGAAGGTTTCCATGAGCATTTTCCAAAGATTTTAATTTCTAAAACAGTTATTGACTGTACATTTATGTAAGGTATCAATGTGAGGTGTTATCCAAGTAAAGGGATGAGAGACACAGTTGGTATTTAAACTTACAGTATATGTGTTGTCATATTTTGCACGATAATTATAATAAAGAAGTTGTAGTTGTTTTCTGTACCATGTATTTGGTGACTTAGAATGGATTGGGTGATGTATACCTATTTTGGGGGTGTCACAGTTAGGTTATTTAATTGTGTGCCAATAAAGAGACATATTTATCGAAAAGACCCCTCTTTCCTGAGAATGATCTGGTTGTCAATATTATGAGTTATAATATTAATGATGAATAACTGTTAAAAGATTAAAATGTGTTTATTAAAGATAAGTGATTTGTGGTAAATATTTATTCATTTTTTTATATAAATAGAGGGGTTCGTCATGAGGTGTTTGTTGTAAGTTGACTTATTATTCCATGGAGAGATGTGCTAATTTCTGGACCGTTGGTGGTGGTTTTAATATTAAATCAATCTGAACCATCTATGGTGGTTTTAATAGTAAATCAATCTAAACTGTCGGTGGTGGTTTTAATAGTAAATCAATCTGGACCGTCAGTGGTGGTTTTAATAGTAAATCAATATGGACCTTTGGTTCTGGTTTTAATAGTAAATTAATATGGACCATCCGTTTTAATAGTAAATCAATCTGGACCGTCCGTGAATTAGTTACTATTTAGTCCATTCTCATATAAATAGAAGCTCATTTCTTCTTTCATTCTCACCAATTCACTAAAACTCACAAGAGAAACTATAGAAAAGAAACTATAGAGAGAAAGAAGAAGAGTATTCTGCTGCTTCACTATTGCTGTATCCAATCTTCTACTAAGGTAAGGGGTATTGTTTCTTTCGATTTCGTAATGGATATTATTTTTCGTATTCATTCATTAATCTGTGGGAATAACATGTCTATGCGGATTACCGTATGCATGGTGAATAACCCTTCGTACTCATTCTTTATTTGAGGAAAAGATCTGTCTATGCGAATTACTGTATGACGGGTGAAAGTCTATTTGCAGTTTTGTATATTATTTCTTTTTATATTCTTAAATCTAAACTTACTATGGTCAGTATTGCTTCTATAATCCCTGAAATTAGTAGAATATCCGTGAGTTTTGCGCTTCATCTAGTATCATTTTATTGGAATATTGGTCTGAACTTTCTTATTAAATTTCAATATTTTCACTCGGGTACTATTTATGGGTTACTATTCAATCGGTTATTATTCACTCGGGGATTCGGGGTACTTTAAATGACGGGGTACTATTCATTTAGGTACTATTCACAGGGTACTATTCATGACAAAAGTGATTTCTTTTCTGTCCATATTATTTTTGATACAGGAATATCATTCGTGAATTTTATTCCACAAATAGTTATCATGTTAAAATTTTGGACATTCTTGAACTCTGGATAAATTGAATTATAAATCTCTAATACCTATCCTCGATCTCAGTTGATTAATTCCTTATGTCATTATCATCATCCTCATGTTTATGTTGTGGTAAAAGTCATCTTTGGTCGTAGTGCATAGATTGTAAGACCCCAAATTTTATAAAATGAAAGTATTCAATTTCTTATAATTACTATTCTATTTAGTAAATGGTTAAATTAATAAAAGGTTAAAGTTAAGGGTAATATTTGAAAATTTTGCAAAGTAAGCAAGTTGATATAAAATATTAGTTGTGTCGGGGAATATTCGTGTGGTCGGGGAATATTCTTTTTGCCGGGGAATATTCATTCGACAACACTATCATTCATGGACCCCATAATGGAATAATTGTCGGAGTTAGAAAATGACAAAAATAACTTATTATAAAAATAACGACAAACGTTTTACAGTTAACTGTTGAAATATCGGGTGATAAAAGTATAGTAATACGCGCGATTTCACAGTAGCGCACGGTATTGCATAGTATCTCTAATTATTGATGATTACGTAAGAAGCCACTCAGTTTATTCAATTATTGCATTAGTAGTTGTTGTATAGTATTTCATATTATTGATTCAATTATTGTTACAATATCATCTGCATAATATTTTATATTATTAAATCAATAATTGAGAAAACACATTTATTCATATGATTATTTACATTATTGACAATGTCTAGAAAGTTTTGTCAAGGAAAGGGATTTGGTCACCTAATTGCGCGCCAATAAGAAGAAATCTTTATCGAAAAGCCCCCTCTTAACTGGGAATGATCTGGTTATCAATAGTGTAAGTTATAATATTAATGATGAATAATTGTTAAAATATTTAAAATATGTTTATTGAAGATAAGTGAATTACAAAAGTTAGAGGAGGATAATGCAAACTTGGAAAATTTAGGGGTATTAAAGTGTAATAAGTTATATCAATCCGGAACGTCGATGGTGGTTTTAATAGTAAATCAATATGGACCGTCGATGGTGGTTTTAATAGTAAATCAATCTGGACCGTCGATGGTGATTTTAATAGTAAATCAATCTGGACTGTCGGTGGTGGTTTTAATAGTAAATCAATCTAGACCGTCGGTGGTGGTTTTAAAAGAAAATCAATTTGGACTGTCGGTGGTGGTTTTAATAGTAATCAATATGGACCATCCGTTTTAATAGTAAATTAATCTGGACCGTTAGTGAATCAGTTACTATTTAGTCCATTCTCCTATAAATAGAAGCTTAATTCTTCTTTCATTCTCACCAATTCATTGAAACTCACAAGAGAAGCTATAGAGAGAGAAACTATTGAAAGAAAGAAGAAGAGTATTTTTCTACTTCACTATTGCAGTATCCAGTCTTCTACTAAGGTAAGGGATATTATTTGTTGTATTCGTAAGGGATATTATTTGTTGTATTCGTAGGGGGTATTATTTCTTTTGATATTCTTAAATCTAAACTTACTATAGTAAGTATTGCTTCTATAATAGCTAAAATTAGTGGAATGTCCTTGAGTTTAGTGCTTCATCAAGTATCGTTTCATTGGAATATTGATCTGAAATTTATTATTAAATATCAATATTGTCACCTAGGATACTATTCACGGGTTACTATTCACCCGGTTACTATTCACTCGAATATTATTCACTTGGGTATTCGGGGTACTTTTCATACCGGAGTACTATTCATGGTTTACTATTCACCCATTTACTATTCACTCAAATATTATTCACTCGGGTATTCGGGGAACTTTTCATGCCGGGGGACTATTTAATGGGTACTATTCTCGAAGTACTATTCACGGGGTACTATTTACTCAGGTACTATTCACCCAGGGTACTATTCACGACAAAAATTGATTTCTTTTTTGTCCAAAATTATTTTTGATACATAAATATTATTCTTGAATTTTACTCCACAAAGCAGTATCATGTTGACAATTTGGATATTTTTTAACTCTAGATAAATTTAAAGTCTTTAATATTTATCCTTGATTTCGTTTGCTTAATGCTTATATCATTGTCATCATCCTCATGCTTATATTGTGATGAAAGTCATCTTCGGCCAAGGGTGCAAAGATGAACTGTTGATTGGTATGATTATAACCATGGATCATTCAGTATAATCATGACTTGTAATGTTACAAATGATGTGGTAAAAGTCTTCATTGGTCCGTAGTGCATTAATGGATAGTTGTTGGTATGATTATGACCAGGGATTATTCGGTATAATCATGACCATTGGTGAAAACAAGAATATCCTTGGCCCGTAGTGCAATGATAATTCGTGGTCGTGATACTAATGAATATCCTTAGCCACAGTGCAAGGATGATTCGATGATGTGGATTATTTATTAAGTTGAGTCTCAGTGATAAAATTAATGATAAACTTTTTAAATCATAGAAGATAGTAGATATCATGCTCTACTTGACTCTTCTAATGGATTGCTTGTTTCGCTGCAGTTGTTGATCTAAAACTTGTTGTCTATTGTATTGTATCAGTTGTTATACTATTGAAGGCTAACGATAATTTATTCATCATTATCTTAGTCATAATATTTCTTGATGGGCTAGTTGAGCTCACCCTTTTCTTTCACTACTCTCTTCAGGAAATGAGAATATATAGCTGAGACTAGTCGGGGAATTGAGTGATGGTCCGAGATGGTGGCTATAGTAGTCCTCACTATTTTTATAAAATAGTGTGATAATAATTGTAATGAGGACTATATTTGAGTGTGGATATTGTCTACGAGACAATATCCATGTTAAAACTGTCAGCTGTGTTTTGTCGTATTTTACACGACAGTTGTATTAATTAAGTTTGTATTTAAGTTATGTACCATGTATTTGGCGACTCAGAATGGGTGATGTATACTTATTTTGGGGGCGTCACAGTTGGTATCAAAGCTTAGGGATATGATCTCTGGCTGAGATATTAGACTAGAATTAGGATGGGAGAGACGGGTAATTACTTCGCTAGTATTACCTACCTAAGTTTATTTGGTATTTAATTGTTGGTCAGAGTATAGGGATATTATGTGGTATGTCAATTAACCCATATTTTGTGGCAGTATTTGAAAATGGCATCTAAACATATTGAGATAAGCAATGAAGCACATGAGACCGTTGAATCACTGATGATCAATAACCAGGATAATGTGCATCAGGAAGGCAATAATCCTCGTGTAAACAAAAACACTGACCAAATGAAGAACGATGGTATGTTTAAGAAATTTTTAGAATTTATGCAAAACCAAACGAGAGACACTCATGTTCAAAATGAAGGTGGAAACATTGGCAACTCATGGCTGGTCACCGCTAAGTAGTTCAAGGAGCTGGGACCACCAAAGTTTTTGGGAAAGCCAAAACCACTTAAAGCAGAGACGTGGATAAAGCAGATCACCAATTATTTGATGTCTTGGAATGCTCAGAGGAACAAAAGGTTTCCTTTCCACCTTTATGTTGAGAGAAGAAGCAGATCATTGGTGGGAATCTTTAAAACGTACTCAATATGCCGCACTAAAGATGTCTTGGGAGAAGTTCCAAGAATTATTAAATGACAAGTACTTTCCCGAAAGTATTCGTCACATGAAGGAGGTGGAATTCATCAAGTTGGAGCAAAACAATATGATCATATCGTAGTATGAGGCTAAGTTTATGGAGTTATCTCGGTTTACATCACATTTGGTAGATAATGAGGAGAGAATGACATAAATGTCTCTGCGAGGTTTGAAACCCGAAATACGTCAATACCTTATTTCTCACAAACTTTGTTTATATTTAGACATTGTGAATAGGGCTCAGTTATTAGAATGAGATTATGAGTCAGCTCAACCAAAGGGCAACGACACGATAATAATCGTACCGATGGCAACGACCATCGGAACAACGATAACCATCGTGGAGAAAATTATCAGGCAAGAAATGTTAACCACTTTGGTGGTAATCATGGCCAAGATAATAGGAAAGGTAAACTAAGTGGGAACAATTTTAAGAAGAGAAGGTTCAATAATGATGGAAAGGCAGCAGCACCAGCACTCATTTTCAAGGAAGGAGAACGACCAACTATCGTATGCTTCAAATGTGGAGGGGAGGGACACATCAGTCCAAACAGCACGATGCAGTCCAAAACATGTTACAATTGCGGAAGAAAAGGTCACCTAGCTAGATTTTATCATGTAGTGAAGTCAAGTCCAACTAGGATGGTGACGCCAAAGGATGTCCCAGACAAGTCAAACTCGGTAGTTTAAGTGAGAGCTTTTATTGAGGAACCCGAACGAAGTTATCACAGGTAAGTTAATCATAAACGCTTACGAAGTCTATACCTTATTCGATACGGTTCTACCAACTCTTTTATTTCTCCTACTTGCGCTCAATGTTTAAATTTGACCCCAGAGAAGTTAGACTTTGACGTATTGGTTAAAATTCCATTAGGAGAAACTTTCGTTACATCCACCATTTATAAATCTTGTTTGATTCAAATCGATACCCTCACGTTACCTGTCGATCTTATCTCTTTGAAAATACTTGTCGTTGATGTGATTCTAGGAATTGACTGGTTAACTACTAACCATGCTAAAATTGATTGTTTTCGTAAGGTTGTTAGTTTTCATATTCCTAACCAACCTGTTATGCGAATTCAAGCAACCAAACCACTAAAGTCAATTATTGTCATATAAAGCCATAAGTAAACATCCCCGAACCTTTCGCTGGTGACTTCCTTGTGTGGGATGCACCGAAGCCAGACTTTCCACAGGAGACTTCGTGAATAACGGTGACAAGTTGATAGGTATCAATGTGAGGTGTTATCCAAGTCTTGGATGAGAGTCAGAATTTTGAATGATATTTCTATCGTTAATAAATTTCCTGACGTATACCCTGAAGAACTTCCTGGACTACCCCCAGAGCGTGAAATTAAATTTTGTATTGACCCCAATACAAAAAGCATTTCTAAAACCCTCAAATATTTCTTCATCCAAAACTAATGTAACCCATACCAAAGACATTAGTTGGAGCTGTTGAAGATTACGATTATACCATTCAATATCATCGTGGAAGAGCAAACGTGGTTGCTGATGATTTGAGTAGAAGATCGTATGCGGTTACGAGTGTGACGTTGTTAATGTAATAACCCAATATTTTCAACATAATTAAATAAGAAATTTTGCCAATATATTTTTTTTATATAAGGTGGGCATATGTGCAAAGTAAAATATATGTACTTATGTGAAAAATAAAATTTATTTATTACATGAATAGTTAAAAATAATTTCTTTTAAGAATTATTGATCTTTATAGATTATACTCTTATAATAAATTAATTTTGTAATAAAAATATTTATTAACTATTTCCATTAAAATATGATTATTGTATGATATGATTATTAGGAATTTATAAGTGAACAATTAATTTATATTGATTGTTATGGAAATTATAATTACTTTAATCAATGAGGAAAGGATTAATTAATACTATTGTTAATTAATCAATAAATAATTTATCTAATTGACATAAGTAAGTTATTAATATAATAAGATTACTTTGATTGTTATGTGTATGTGTGCAATAATTAAATATTTGTGTGTTTTAGAATCTGGGAAGGAGATTAAATGTTTAAATAAGGATTAATATTAAATAACGTTATAATATGGTTATGTGAGTAGTAGAGGTGATTATGGAACTACCCGAACAAAAATACTTGATGCGTTGTTTTAATGTGTATATTTAATGTACACAGATTATATATATGTTACATTTCCATATTATATCAACTACCTTAAAATATTAATTATGTAAATCATATTGTGACATTAAATTCTAACTACGTTATGGTTAATATATAAAATATAACATAAGATGTGACACCCCCAAATCCGGTACTTCCATTTCCACAGGATTTGGTGTTTACTGTACAAACATCATCTATCTATCTACCCATAAATAAATGCAAACCATGCAATAAATAGAAATAAATAATAAAATCTCTCCCCTTAGGGGGTTACATCAACTACATATTAAATAAATCTCAGGTTACTCTAACCTTAAATCATCTGTGCGGAAAATATAAACAAATAAGTCTTAAGTAACATCAATTCTAATCATCATTACATAACCACAATAATAAAGCAATCTTCATTACTTGCTAATCTTGCCCTTGCCCTTACTAGTGGAAGGTTAAATGCGCTCTTTAGTTTCTTAATCGCAATATTATTATTATGCAAGAGTGAGCACGATTGCCCACAAGTATAACAATATAACAATGAATAATAACATGCGAGAGAAATAATAACTTCTGATATAAAGCTCAACTTTTGAATCAAGAATGGATAACAAGAATCAAAAAAAATTCTGAGGGTCATAAGACCTTGAACTATGTCCTAGGTTGTCAAGTGTTTTTACTTGAAACCTTTAATGATCATAAGACTATGGACTCTTCTTCTCGTACTTAGGGGATCAACCCTTAGTACCATCTCATGCACAATATCTTAACGCTAAAAGCGTAAATAATCCCCTATCTGAGGTTGTTCATCTCGGTTTGACATTCGAGTCCGCAAAGAAAGGAAGTTTGGTTTAGATAATTCATCAAGGAATTCTAAAATTTAGAACGCTCATCAACTATGGACTAGTCGAATCAATAAGGGTTCGCTAGTCTAACAAGGTTTAACAGTAAACGAATATTTAACTTGAATAACATCTCAAAAGGTATACAATAGAATAATTATTGTATAACAACATCATGCTTTAAGATTAATAAACTTTAATATACAAGACATGCTTGATCAATAATAATGAGAACTTGCTCAATATCAAAAAATGAATTAATCAACTTATATAACGATAACAAGTAGGGTTAGGAAACTTGCTCAACGAAAGTTTAGGGTAAGAAACTTGCTCAACGTAAATGTAGAGTTAGAAAACTTGCTCAATGTAACAAGATAAGGTTTAGAAACTTGCCTCGTGCATAGATTACACGTTAATAAAACTTGTTATTTGATTTAAATCCTACATATCATTCATGTTCACAACACAAATCAATTATCACGTAATAAACATCACAAGTTTATTCTTTGTCTAACTTGAGTTCATGACTATACTTAGTTAATTACTACACTTATTGTCAAAAATTAAGACTTCACAAACAATAAGGTAACTATGCATTTGATCATTCAATTCACACGTAATTGTGTTATGGACATGTTAAGAATTTATTTTAACATCTCATTATAGGTCTAACAAGTCTTTATAATCATTAGACTAAGTTGCTATCACATTTCCATACTTGTACACTTTTAAAACTCATTTACGACCATCATATTGCTAAGAAAGTGGTATTTACTACTTCACTTTTATCTATCATCTTGGCGATGCGGTGCGGTTATGCATCATCTGCGGTCTCGCAGTCCTTGAGTTGAGTTGGCGCCATTGTTACGACACTCCAGATTCTGAATTTCCAGTTCGCGAAGAACACAGAATTCAGTGAAATAAACTCTACGTGATCATTAATTTCACCAATTTAAACATACCCACATGCTAGAATTTATACATAACCATTACCCAACATATATAGAGTGATTTTAACCCATTAAAACACATAATCATAGAATTAGAGCACGCAAATTGTACTGTTCTTAATGTTCTTGAAGTTCTTGAACAAAAACATAGATTTTAATGCTACGGATTCGTTATAAAGCCAAATCCAACCATTCAAGTTTCATTTTGTTCATTTTAACATGCATAATCATATCAATGTGTGAATTTTGCAAAATAAATTATATTTGACATATAAAAATCATGTATAAGGCCATATGGCCATATCACGTACTCTGTAATCGTATACTGTAAAATTTCATGAAACTGATGATATGGAATTATGCAATATATATATAAAACATGCCACTACTCGAATTATTACATATATTCTTATAACAACTTTCCAATTTACAGAGATTCACAGAAGACTTTAAGCCATATTCATGAAACTTAAAAGACGTAAAATAAGAATTTGGGTTGAAGAGAATTACCCAAGCGTAGATTAAATAAAATGACAATTCCCTCTACTTCAATCACAGAGTTTCTCCCAACTCTCTCAAAATTTCTCAAACTCTCTCTTTTGATTCTCTCTGTTAAGCTCTCTAGACTTAGGCAAATAATGAAGAAGAAAGAAGAAGACGTATTGTTAATAAGGAGAAGAACTGACGCTCATTGGTGGTCAGTTACCCAGTCATGGGTAACTTCCCTCAACTTCCATTAATGCCATGTTTGGCTAGCATACTAGGTTTCAAAACCCATTATTTTAATAAAACCTTATCATATAGTTTAAAAAAATGTCACATCCATATAAAATAAATCTAATATCTTATTTAATTTACTTTAAATAAAATATAATAATTTCTCATTAATACACATAGTCACATAATTCAAATTCTCTTTGATTAATAATGTCAAATTATTAAATCTCTAATTAATAATTAAATTAATTAAAATAACATAGGCTTATTAAAATTTTTTTTTAATTCAATAAGCTCACATAATCACAGATTTCGAATAATAAAAATTCTCTACATTAAATTAATAAATGTAACACATATAATTAAATTAATCTATCACAACTTCATCAATTAATTATTTAATCTAATAATTAATTCATTGAAAAATATTTATTTAATCCAATAAATATTTAAATTAAATTACAAAATCTCGGTTGTCACATAAGAGTAGGAAAGTGTATAAGTATTATAAGAATGCTGAGTATTTGCGTTGTCCCAAATTTAGTATCCAAATTGCTCCCTATTTTCACATTCACGTGCATAGCAAAAGGCTAAGGCCTATTTCCTTTTCTTTTTTCCAAGCTCCTCCTAGCTAATGATTATGGGGGAGTGGTCGTGATGATGATCTTCAACTACCATTTACCAACTCTCTCTTAACCATCAGGTAATCTAACATTCTCATTTGTTTAATTTGTTGTATATATGCTTTGTCTGTGTAAAATTCCTCCTATAAATATAAGCTCCATTTTCAATTTTTGGTTGCTTAAGAATTTGTCTGATATGTGTAGGAAGAGAGTGAGTGTACTGAGCATTGAGGGAGTATAATTAGTGCTTTGAGAAATCAAATTAAGCTTCAATGAGGTATAAACTTTATTTGTGTTCTTGAGTTTAAGTTTTGTCAAATTCTTGCCATTACTTGAATTTTCTGTAATTGGTAGATGATAGCATGCCATTATGTTAATTAAGTGTGTATGCATGTCTGGAAGTAGTCTATGTTGTAGCAGAAGATGTCGGCAATGCTTGTGTTTGAGGTTCTGCAAAAGCAGAGCCATATTTTTTGGCCTCTGGACAAAGTGGCGCGGCCGTGCCACTTCCTTATTCCTTCACCGCGTGGCCGCTCGGGTTGCCTGTCACAGTTACCGCTGTTGATTCCTTGAAATGTCCTGAGCATGCTACTTAAGTTAGATTATGCATAAATGACCCTAGCATGTGGTTAGATATTGTTTTGGACATAGTACATTGTTTTAGCTTGATTGAGTTGAGTTTTCAAGAAAACTTCAAGATTTGGAAAAAAACTAGAAATAGTAAACTTGGAATAATGTATATTCTAATTTGGTGAGCATGTGTAAATAATCTAGGCAAGTATGTACATGAGTATAACATAAGGCATGAACTGGTTTGGTGTATAATAAAGTTTTCTACCTTGGTTTTAAAGGATTTTTCTAAAGGAAAAGTTGAAGATATGTAAAACAAAGTATGATGAGCATTATGTTTTCAAATTTTGGATCTTTCTAGCTTATGTAAATAACTTGCATATGTGCAAAAATTAGTATGAAAGCATGATGTAGACTATGAGGACTTATCTTGCATGCTTAAATAAGTTTTATTAATGAAGACTTAGAGTTTCAAAAACAAACTTGATAAACTATATACGCTTGAGTTAGGAGTTTGTGGGCTTGTTTATATGTTCTATCTATGCATATGAGAAAATATGATGCATAGTAAGTAGAGTAGCTTTGCATACGTGATAGATTAACATGGTATTTTCAAGGAACCTTGAAAACTAGTTTTGTCAATAACTATATTACGAGTAGTCTATCACTTGACATATATGAGTTAACTAATGCAAGCATGTGTAGTGGAAACCTATGGACCACATAACATGTGTTTAACGATTAAACGTAAGAAAATTACGAATTTAACACTTAAAGTCTTGATTAAATAACAATAGATGATGACATATGCTAATGTTAGGATATAAGGTCAAACTTAGTTATCCACATACTAACATGTGTGTTTCGTATAATTATTCGTTTATGTGCAAGACGTGTGTTCACTGGATTTTTGCAGGAGCAGCCATGTCTTGGTTTGCACCAGGAGCAGTGCGGCCGCGCCACTCCTTAATACAAACCAAGCGTGGTCACGCCACCTTGAAGTAGGACCAGATTTGTGTAGTTGTTCTGTGGTTTCATAAATACATAAGTTGTTACTCTAATATGTAATACATGTCCAGTGTAGTACTCATGTGTTAATAAGCATGTTGTTGATAGGATCCTATGATGAATAAGTGTTTACCACTTTAAAGTCAAATTGTGATTTCTGCTATGACATGGGGTATTATGAACTAATTTTCATGTGATGGCATATGTATAAGATTTTGCGACTAGAAGAATAGCACTATATGTTAGCATTAATAAATTTCACTTGTGTATGATAGTAAATTAAGATAATAGGTGTACATGTTGAACTTGTATAACTAATGTGATTATACATGAATATGATATCATAATGTATTGGATTGATATTAAGCTTTACCTTGGTAAACTACGCTTGAGGCAAGATCCCTAAACTTACTCCAAATACTATTGAGCAAGTTTTTCTATGAACTTCACTCTTTGATTGTGCAAGTTCCATGAACCCTACGGAGGTGATGTTTTTAGAATTGAAGGAGGAGAACTTGACAGTTGTGGAGTATGCCGCAAAGTTCAATTAATTAGCTAGGTTCGCTCTGCATCAAGTTGATACGGAGGCAAGGAAGGCAAGGAGGTTTGAGCTAGGCCTAAAACCCTGGCTCTACAATAAGGTGGCGGTGTTGCAAATTAATACATTTTCTGCACTCTTAGAAAAGGCTATCATAACTGAAGGGGGAAGTGAGGCCATGAGCCTCTACAATAAAGAGAGAAAGAATAAGGGTGATGGAGCCGGGAAGGTAGAAGTAGGTAGTAGAAGTAGGGGTGAGAAAAGAAAGGGGAACAATTTTGGAAATATCCAAGTCAAGCAGGAAGGTGTGAAGAAGCAGGTTGTGCAGTGTAAGAATTGTGAGAAGAATCATTCTGCTGAGTGTCTTAGTGGTAAGTTTGTGTGCTATAAGTGTGGGCAGGAGGACATATCTCTCCTAACTACCCCAATCCTAGGATGAGCGGTGGATGTTTTCTGTGTGGATCAACGGAACATAAGGTAAAGGACTGTTCGAAAAGGAGAATGGATGTAGGAAGCGTGAATACGGGGAAAGGCAGTGGAACACTGGCGATAGCGGGACTAACTCCAACAAAATCAACCGCAAGAGTCTTCAAAATGACAGTTCAGGATACCGTAGCAGCCGGGGATGAAACTTTAGGTATTATTCGTATAAATTTTATTTTTGTATATACAACTTTTCTTAAATATAGTAAATTATGTTATAAAGAAATTTTGAAGGAGGAATTTGAGTTTTATTAGAAATCAAATTTCTGTATAATCAGATGGACAAGTTTTATGTTGAATAGTTAAAGATCAGTCCGATCGAATTTGATCGAGATCTACTTGAAATGATTGTGTATGCTATTTTCCCTAATGTCTATATGTTTTAAAACGGTGATTCCGGGGACGGAATCCTTATAAGGGAGGGTGAATGTAATAACCCAATATTTTCAACATAATTAAATAAGAAATTTTGCCTATAAATTTTTTTATATATAAGGTGGGCATATGTGCAAAGTAAAATATATGTACTTATGTGATAAATAAAATTTATTTATTACATGAATAGTTGAAAATTTTCTTTTAAGAATTATTGATCTTTATAGATTATACTCTTATAATAAATTAATTTTGTAATAAAAGTATTTATTAACTATTTCCATGAAAATATGATTATTGTATTATATGATTTTTAGGAATTTATAAGTGAACAATTAATTTATATTGATTGTTATGGAAATTATAATTACGTTAATCAACGAGGAAATGATTAATTAATACTATTGTTAATTAATCAAAAAATAATTTATCTAATTAACATAAGTAAGTTATTAATATAATAAGATTACTTTGACTGTTATGTGCAAGTGTGCAATAATTAAATATATGTCTGTTCTAGAATCTGGGAAGGAGGTTAAATGTTTAAATAAAAATTAATATTAAATAACGTTATAATATGGTCATGTGAGTAGTAGAGGTAATTATGGAACTACCCGGACAATAATACTTGACTGCGTTGTTTTAATGCGTATATTTAATTTACACGGATTATATATGTTACATTTCCATATTATATTTACTATCTTGAAATATTAATTATGTAAATCATATTGTGACAGTAAATTATAACTAAGGTATGGTTAATATATAAAATATAACATAAGAGTAGGAAAGTGTATAAGTATTATAAGAATGCTGAGTATTTGGGTTGTCCCAAATTTAGTGTCCAAATTGCTCCCTATTTTCACATTCACGTGTGTGACGCCCCCAAAATAGGTATACATCACCCATCTTGAGTCGCCAGATACATGGTACAGAAAACAAATACAAACTTAATTAATACAATATGACAAAAGCGTAGCTGAGAGTTTTTACACGAATATTGTCATCTAGACAGTATTCAAACTCAAATTCAATCTTATTAAATTTATTATCACACTATTTTCACAGAATAGTGAGGACTACTAATGCAACCATTTGGACCGTTAATCCATTCCTCGACTAGTCCCAGCTATATTCTCATTTCCTAAAGAGAATAGTGAAAGAAAGGGTGAGCTCAACTAGCCTAGTGAGAAATATCATGACTAAGATAATGCAAAATAAATTATCGTTAGCCTTCAACAGTATAACAACTGATAGAATATGATAGACAACAAGTTTTAGATCAACAACTGCAGCGGAATAAGCAATCCATTAGAAGAGTCAAGTAGAACATAATGTCTACTATCTCCTCTAGATTAAAAGTCCATCGTTAATATTTCATTCCTGTAATACTCATCAACAGTTCTTTGTTATACTCAAGACAAAGAGAACTCTCATCACCTGTCTTCACCTAAACCACCACAGATTATAATTAAATCACAATTCATATTTATAATCAAGTAAATCAACAGTCCGTTTTGCACAGCAGTCCAAAGATATACAACTGAAAAAACAATAATGCTGAGACTCAGCTTAATAGTATCACGACCACGAATTATCCATGCACTACGGGCCAAAGATATTCATGTTTTCAATTATAGTCATGATTATACCGAATAATCCATGGACATAATCATACCAAATCCATATATGCACTACGAGCCAAAGATGACTTTTACCACATCATTTGTAACATTACGGTCATGATTATACCGAATAATCCCTGATCATAATCATACCAAGTCCATCTATGCACTACTGGTCATAGATGACTTTCTACACAATATAAGCATGAGAATGATAACAATGATATAAAGAATCAATCAAATGAGATAAATGATAAATATTAAACATTTATAATACAATTTATCCAGAGTTCAAGAATATCCAAATTGTCAACATGATCACCAATTGTGGAGTAAAATTCAAGAATAATATTATATCAAAAATGATTTGAATAATATTTCAATGAATATTTAACGAAGATAATAAAATTATTCATTATATTATAAACTCAATTTAATATTATTCATAACATTAAATTCATTTACTAATATTATTAAACTCTATTTAATATTAAAAATTCATTATTCCTCTTTAATCTCTAATTAATTTCTCCATTTTAAACTAATTCTACTTGCTTTCATTTTTAAGAGGCCACATGGCATATTACGTTTCATAAAAAAACTTCTCATGGGCCTGATCAAACTTCATCCCATATTAATTAATCATTTTCTTATCTACACTACACTAAATATCAACTAACAACATAAACTTTTAAGTGCACTATTTGATTTTGATAAATATTCCCAAATTATCTACAGGATTCATATATGATTCAAAACCCGAATATTTTATTATTAACTTTTTTCTGAGACAATTGTTTATTTGTGGAACATTTGTGCCTCACACTTGGGAATAAGGAAGACTGACAATTGAAACTAGTGGGGTGTACCAAGAAAATCCAAACCCACCCATTTTTGCATATAACCACAAACTTAATAACTAATGGCTTCATGATTAATTGTGCAATTTGCATGTTACCATGTCTCACTTGAAATCAGATGGATGCATCATGTATAATATTAAAAATATATATATAATTCGAAATCTGAAACGAAATAATATTATTGACATACTATAGAGTATAAAAGAAAATATTATTTCTTACGAATACTAAACAAAATAATATCCCTCACGAATATTGAACGAAAATAATATTCCTTACGAATATTAAATGAAAATAATATTCATTACGAATATTAAACGAAAATAAAGAATATTGAATGATAATAATATTCATAAAAAATAATTTCTCTTCAGAATGTAAAAATAATAATAATCCTTATCTCAGAAAGAAGAGTATTCCAACTGGTATATCGGATATATTCTTGAAGAAAACTTTCATTGTTTTCTACGCTCAAAGCTTTCTAACACTCCAAAGAAATACGCTCAAGATTATAGAAGAAGAATTCTCTGATTCAGGTGTGATTTTCAATTCTAACTAAGCATCCTGTTTATAAGAGAATGAAAGGGTACCACTGTTTAAAACTTACACGGGTGAAACAATGAAAAATCTCACGGACTGAAATCAGAATTCACAAACGTCCTTTTTAAAAAAAAATAAGAATATAATATTCAAGTAAAACAAAAACGTTTAAATGAAATATAATATATATATATATATATATATATATATATATATATATATATATATACACATCTCCCATACGTTACATATTATATACATAACACCAATCACATTTATTTGGTTCACGAGACTAAGAACCTGAGGTTGCATTCAAGTAGGACAAAAACTAAATTACTTTATGCCTTAGTGCACATTAAAAAAAACTACCCATAAAACAAGAATTGATTTTATGAATATGCTACAAAGAATCCAACTTTTCAAATGCAGGATAAATTTGGACCTCTTGCATTACCTTTCTGCAAGTTGAGCCATTAAAAAAAAAAGCCCCAACAAAATTAAGCAATCTGCTGGTAATAAGTTACTGTGTTGGTTGATATATTCGAATTCTATCAGATTCAATAATTTAAGTCAAACAATTCACTTGGCTTCACAAAAACACATTTTTTATAACATTTATCATCATTATTATAATTCACAATATTTAACAACCAGGTCGTTCCCAGGAAAGAGGGGGCTTTCCAATAAGGATTTCTCCCTATTGGCGCGCAATTAGGTGACCAAACCTCTCCTTGTCAGAACTTATAGACATTGTCAATATTGCAAATAATAATATGAATAACTTGTCATCTCAATTATTGATTTAATGATATAAAATATTATGCAGATGATACTGTGACAATAATTGAATCAAATAATGTGAGATACTATGCAGCAATTACTGTAGTAATAATTTAACAAAACTGAGTGACTTCTCACGTAAGCATCAATAATCAATACCGTGTGCTACTATGCAACCACGCCAGACATCGCTTTTCTTTTAACACCGGGTGTTTCAATAGTTAACGGTAAAACTTCCGCCGTTATTTTCATAAAAAGATATTTATGTCGTTTTCCCATTTCGACAATAATTTCGTTGTGGGGTCCACCAATGATTATGCCGTCGTACGAATATTCCCCGTTAAAACGAATATTCCCCGACCAATTGAATATAATATAACAACTTGCATACTTTGCAAAATTTATAAATACTACCCACAACTATAACATTTTCTCAATTTCACACCATAATATTAAAAAAATATTTTGAGAAAACTAAATCTTTATTCATAAAATTTGGGGTCTTACAATCTCCCCTCCTTATGAAATTTTGCCCTTAAAATTTACGTACGCACCTGGTATGTCGAAGAGGTGAGGATACCTCGTTTAGATTCCAACTCTTGAGGTATAACCTTGGAGCGTAGAATATGATCCTTCTTATCCAAGATTCTAACAGGTATCTCCTCATACGTTAAATCTTCTGCTATCTCGTATGGTTCTAAATTAATAATGTGGTTCGGGACGTCCACATATTTACATAACATTGATACGTGAAGAAAAAACGTTATGAACATGCGACATACTCGGCGGTAAATGAGTCTATAGGCCACAGTTCCTACTCGATTGAGGATTTCAAATGGGCCAATAAAATCGAGGGTTGAGATTTTCTCTCTTCATCGACTCTTGCTTCTAGAATAATACCTTCTTGAACCTTCTTCTTCAGATTCATCAGTTCTGAGTCTATAGCTTGAGCATCTTTACTTTATTGATTAAAGTCGGTTCAAATCGTATATTCGTTATCTTCACGTAGTATCATATATTCGCACTCGTAAACGCATACGATCTTCTACTCAATGCGTCAGCTACCACGTCCGCTTTTTCAGGATGGTATTGAATGGCATTATCGTAATCTTTCAACAGCTCGAGCCAACATCTCTAGCGCATGTTACGTTCGTTTTGGGTAAAGAAATATTTGAGGATTTTTGTATCGGGTTCAAGGTCGATACAAAATTCAATTTCACACTTTGGGGTAGGCCATGAAGTTCTTCAGGGAATACGTCAGGAAATTTATTAACAATAGAAATAGCATTCAAATTTTACGTATTTTTAAATCTGTGAAATGGGCTAAGAAAGCTTGACATCCGTTTTTCAATAAAAGAATAGCTTTATGGATTGAGATGACATTGATTGATTTTAATGGTTTGGTTGCTTGAATTCGCATAATAGGTTGGTTAGGAATATGAAAACTAATAACCTTACGAAAATAATCAATTTTTTTTTGCATGATGAGTAGTTAATCAATCAATCCCTAAAATCACATCAAAGACAAGTATTTTCAAAGAAATTAATAAGATCGACAGTTAACGTGAGGGTGCCGATTTGAATCAAACAAGATTTATAAACAGTGGATGTAATGAAGGTTTCTCATAACGGAGTTTCAACAGAAAAGTCAAAGTCTAATTTCTCCGGAATCAAATTTAAACATTGAGCGCAAGTAGGAGAAATAAAAGATTGGGTAGAACCGATATTGAATAAGCTATAAACTTCACAAGAGTTTATGATAACTTACCAGTGATAACTTCATTTAGGTTTCTCACTTGTTGGGAAGTCATGACAATAGCTCTCCCTTAAACTATCCGATTTTGACTCGTTTGGGGTAGCATTTGGTGTCATCACTACCGTTGGAATTAACTTTTCTATAGGGCATATTCCACACTCATCTGCTTCGTCGTACTCCTGATTCATGATCTGAATCATCAATCTTTGATACATATCGAATTGAGGTTGACCGCTCTGTACAGGGTAATTCAAAACTCGATGTTGGGTTCTCCCAATTGCTGTCCAAAAAGAGAAATACACATCATCCAATTTAGCCTTTTTGGATCGGATGTCTCTTTCTATAATATCAACACGTCGTGCGGCTTTTACCCATGCATCCTTCATTCTCACTCGTTCAGCTGTTTCTTCTTTCAGCTGACCCTTGATATTTGAATTCTCAGATTCCAACTTTAATATTTACACTCTGCCAAAGAGTGTTTCTGTTCAAGCATCACATATCGGGTAACACAATTTTGAATTATTGCATCCCTTTGTTCCACGACTGCTTGCCGTTCTTCAACCTGTTCTTCTAACTCACGAATACGATCTTGCAGTTCTACATTTCGATCAAAAAATTCTTCTAATAAATTCTCCTCAGGTTCCTCTTCTTCCTCACTCTCAGCTCCTACCTCTGCGACTAGCTCAGGTGAAACTATTAATTCTTCCCTCACCATAAGAATATCTCTAATTTCTTCTTCTCCTGACATCACATTATCCTGGTTGGTGATTAGCGATGTCTCTACGGTCTCATTCACTCCATTGTTAACATTTTCAGCTGTCATTCTCAAATACTGCCACAAAACAAGGGTTAATTAAAGAAATTGACATGCCATATAATATCCTTATATTCTGAGTGACCAATTAAATAATAAATAAACTTAGGTAGGTCATACTAGCGAAGAAATTCTCCGTCTCTCCCCTCCTAGTTCTTGTCTCACATCTCAGACAGGGATCATATCCCTAAGCTTTGATACCAACTATGATGCCCCCAAAAAAGGTATACATCATCCATCTTGAGTCACCAGATATATGGTACAGAAATCAAATACAAGCTTAATTAATACAATATGACAAAAGTGTAGCTGGGAGTTTTTACACGAATATTGTCTTCTAGACAGTGTTCAAACTCAAATTCAATCTTATTACATTTATTATCACACTATTTTCACAGAATAGTGAGGACTACAGATGCAACCATCTGGACCATCAATCCGTTCCCCGACTAATCCCAACTATATTCTCATTTCCTGAAGAGAGTAGTGAAAGAAAGGGTGATCTCAACTAGCCCAGTAAGAAATATTATGACTAAGATAATGCAGAATAAATTGTCTTTAGCCTTCAACAGTATAACAACTGATAGAATATAATAGACAACAAGTGTTAGATCAACAATTGCAGCGGAATAAGCAATCCATTAGAAGAGTCAAGTAGAACATAATGTCTACTATCTCCTCTAGATTAAAAAGTCCATCGTTAATATTTCATTCCTATAATACTCATCAACAGTTCTTTGTTATACTCAAGACAAAGAGAACTCTCATCACCTGTCTTCACCTGAACCACCACAGATTATAATTAAATCATAATTCATATTTATAATCAAGTAAATCAACATTCCGACTTTGCACAACAGGCCAAAGATATACAACTGAAAAATCAATAATGTTGAGACTCAGCTTAATAGTATCACGACCACGAATTATCCATGCACTACGGGCCAAGGATATTCATGTTTTCAATTACGGTCATGATTATACCAAATAATCCATAGTCATAATCATACCAAGTCCATCTATGCAATACGGTCAAATATGACTTTTACCACATCATTTGTAACATTACGGTCATGATTATACCGAATAATCCCTGGTCATAATCATACCAAGTCCATCTATGCACTACTGGCCATAGATGACTTTCAACACAATATAAGCATGAGAATGATGACAATGATATAAAGAATCAATCAAATGAGATAAAGGATAACTATTAAACATTTATAATACAATTTATCCAGAGTTCAAGAATATCCAAATTGTCAACATGATCACCAATTGTGGAGTAAAATTCAAGAATAATATTATATCAAAAATGATTTGAATAATATTTCAATGAATATTTAACGAAGATAATAACATTATTCATTATATTATAAACTCAATTTAATATTATTCATAATATTAAATTCATTTACTAATATTATTAAACTCCATTTAATATTAAAAATTCATTATTCCTCTTTAATCTCTAATTAATTTCTCCACTTTAAACTAATTCTACATGCTTCCATTTTTAAGAGGCCACATGGCATATTACGTTTCATCAAAAAACTTCTCATGGGCCTGATCAAACTTCATCCCATAATAATTAATCATTTTCTTATCTACACTACACTAAATATCAACTAACAACATAAACTTTTAAGTGCACTATTTGATTTTGATAAATATTCCCAAATTATCTACAGGATTCATATATGATTCAAAACCCGAATATTTTATTATTAACTTTTTCTGAGACAATTGTTTATTTGTGGAACATTTGGGCCTCACACTTGGGACTAAGGAAGACCGACAATTGAAACTGATGGGGTGTACCAAGAAAATCCAAACCCACCCATTTTTGCATATAACCACAAACTTAATAACTAATGGCATCATGATTAATTATGCAATTTGCATGTTACCATGTCTCACTTGAAATCAGATGGATGCATCATGTATAATATTACAAAAAAATATAGAATTCGAAATCTGAAACGAAATAATATTATTGACATACTATTGAGTATGGAAGAAAATATTATTTCTTACGAATACTGAACAAAATAATATCCCTTACGAATATTGAACGAAAATAATATTCCTTACAAATATTAAATGAAACTAATATTCCTTACTAATATTAAATGAAAATAATATTCATTACAAATATTAAACGAAAATAATGAATATTGAATGATAATAATATTCATATAAAAATAATTTCCCTTCAGAATGTAAAAAAAAAAAATAATCCTTACCGCAGAAAGAAGAGTATTCCAACTGGTTTAGCGGATATATTCTTGAAGAAAACTTTCATTGTTTTCTACGCTCAAAGCTTTCTAACAGTCTAAAGAAATACGCTCAAGATTATAGAAGAAGAATTCTCTGATTCTAGTATGATTTTCAATTCTAACTAAGCATCCTATTTATAGGAGAATGAAAGGGTACCACTGTTTAAAACTTTCACGGGCGCAACAATGGAAAATCTCACGGACTGAAATCAGAATTCATAGACGTCCTTTTTAAAAAAAAAATAAGAATATAATATTCAAGTAAAACAAAAACTTTAAAATAAAATATAATATATATATATATATATATATATATATTACCTTTCCCATACGTTACCTATTACATACATAACAAAAATCACATTTATTTGGTTCATGAGACTGAGAACCTGAGGTTTCATTCAAGTAGGACAAAAACTAAATTACTTTATGCCTTAATGCACATTAAAAAAAAACTACCCATATATCAAGAATTGATTTTATGAATATGTTACAAAGAATCCAACTTTTCAAATGCACGATAAAATTGGACCTCTTTCATTAACTTTCTGCAAGTTGAGCCATTAAAAAAAAATTAAAGCCCCAACAAAATTAAGCAATCTGCTGGTAATAAGTTGTTGTGTTGGTTGATATATGCGAATTCTATTAGATTCAATAATTTAAGTCAAACAATTCACTTGGCTTCACAAAAACACATTTTTCATAACATTTATCATCATTATTATAATTCGCAATATTTAACAACCAGGTCGTTCCCAAGAAAGAGGGGGCTTTCCAATAAGGATTTCTCCCTATTGGCGCGCAATTAGGTGACCAAACCTCTCCTTGTCAGAACTTCTAGATATTTTCAATATTGCAATTAATAATATGAATAACTTGTCATCTTAATTATTATTTTAATAATATGAAATTTTATGCAGATGATACTGTGATAATAATTGAATCAAATAACGTGAGATACTATGCAGCAATTATTGTAGCAGTAATTGAACAAAACTAAGTGACTTCTCACGCAAGAATCAATAATCAAAACCGTGTGCAACTATGCAACCACGCGTATTACTGTATTTTTAACATCAGGTGTTTCAACAGTTAACATTAAAACTTCCGCCGTTATTTTCATAAAAAGATATTTCTATCGTTTTCCCATTCCGACAATAATTTTGTTATTGGGTCCACCAATGATTATGTCGTCGTACAAATATTCCCTGTTAAAACGAATATTCCCCGACCAATCGAATATAATATAACAACTTGCGTACTTTGCAAATTTTATAAATACTACCCACAGCTATAACATTTTCTCAATTCCACACCATAATATTAAAAAAAATATTTTGAGAAAATTAAATCTTTATTCATAAAATTTGGGGTCTTACAACGTGCATAGAAAAAGGCTAAGGCTTATTTCCTTTACTTTCTTCTAAGCTCCTCCTAGCTGATGATTATGGGGCATCGGTTGTGATGATGATATTCAACTACCATTTACCAACTCTCTCTTAACCATCATGTAATCTAACATTCTCATTGGTTTAATTTGGTGTATATATGCATTGTATGTGTAAAATTCCTCCTATAAATATAAGCTCCATTTTCAATTTTTGGTTACTTAAGAATTTGTCTGATAAGTGTAAGAAGAGAGTGAGTGTACTGAGCGTTCAGGGAGTATAATTAGTGCTTTGAGAAATCAAATTAAGCTTCAAAGAGGTATAAACTTTATTTATGTTCTTGAGTTTAAGTTTTGTCAAATTCTTACCATTACTTGAATTCTCTGTAATTGGTAGATGATAGCATGTCATTGTGTTAATTAAGTGTGTATGCATATCTGGAAGTAGTCTATGTTGCAGCAGAAGATGTTGGTAATGCTTGTGTTTGAGGCTCTACAAAAGCAGAGCCATATTTTTTTCCCTCTAGACGAAGTGGCGCAGCCCCTTAGTCCTTCACCGCGCGGCCAAGTGGGTTGCCTATCACAGTTACTTCTGTTGATTCCTTGAAATGTCCTGAGCATGTTACTTAAGTTAGATTATGCATAAATGACCCTAGCATGTGGTTAGATATTGTTTTGGACATAGTACGTTGTTTTAGCTTTATTGAGTTGAGTTTTCAAGAAAACATCAAGATTTGGAAAAAACTAGAAATAGTAAACTTGGAATAATGTATATTCTGATTTGGTGAGCATGTGTAAATAATCTAGGTAAGTACGTACATGAGTATGACATAAGGCATGAACTGGTTTGGGGTATAATAAAGTTTTCTAGCTTAGTTTTAAAAGATTTTTCTAAAGGAAAACTTGAAGATTTGTAAAACAAAGTATGATGAGCATTATGTTTTCAAATTTTGGATCTTTCTAGCTTATATAAATAACTTGCATATGTGCATAAATGAGCATGAAAGCATGATGTAGACTATGAGGACTTATCTTATATGCTTAAATAAGTTTTATTAATGAAGACTCGAAGTTTCAAAAACAAACTTGATAAACTATATACGCTTGAGTTAGGAGTTTGTGAGCATGTTTATATGTTCTATCTATGCATATGAGAAAATGTGATGCATAGTAAGTAGAGTAGCTTTGCATACATGATAGATTAACATGGTATTTTCAAGGAACCTTGAAAACTAGTTTTGTCAATAACTATATTACGAATATTCTTGCACTTGACATACATGATTTAACTAATGCAAGCATGTCTAGTAGAAACCTATGAACCACATAGCATGTGTTTTACGATTAAACATAAGAAAATTATGAATTTAACACTTAAAGTCTTGATTAAATAAAAATAGATGATGACATATGCTAATGTTAGGATATAAGGTCAAACTTAGTTATCTACATACTAACATGTGTGTTTCGTATGATAATTCGTTTATGTGCAAGACGTGTGTTCACTGGTTTTCTGCAGGAGCAGCTATGTCTTGGTTTGCACCAGAGTAAGCGGCGCCGGTGCCACTCCTTGAAGTACAAACCAAGTGCTTGCCATACCACCTTGAAGTAGGACCAGATTTGTGTAGTTATTCTGTGGTTTCATAAATACCTAAGTTGTTACTCTAATCTGTAATATATGTCTAGTGTAGTACTCATGTGTTAATAAGCATGTTGTTGATAGGATCCTATGATGAATAAGTGTTTACCACTTCAAAGTCAAATTGTGATTTCAGTTATGACATGGGGTATTATGAACTAATTTTCATGTGATGGCATATGTATAAGATTTTGCGACTAGAAGACTAGCACTATATGTTAGCATTAATAAATTTCACTTGTGTATGATAGTAAATTAAGATATTAGGTGTACATGTTGAACTTGTATAACTAATGTGATTATACATGAATAGGATATCATAGTGCATTAGTAAACTACGCTTGAGGTAAGTTCCCTAAACTTACTCCAATTACTATTGAGCAAGTTTTTCTATGAACTTCACACTTTGATTGTGCAAGTTCTTTCAAGCCTACTTTTATTGAGCAAGTTCACTAACCTTACTCAAATTTATACTGAGCAAGTATCCTAAACCCTTGCATTATTTTATTCAACGCATATCGTAAGCAAGTTCCCTAAACTTACTCTAATTACTATTGAGCAAGTTTTTCTATGAACTTCACTCTTTGATTGTGAAAGTTCCTTGAACCCTACTTTTATTGAGCAAGTTCACTAACCTTATTTAAATTTTATATCGAGCAAGTATCCTAACCTTTGCATTTGCTTTATGCAATGGACATGAGTAAGAAAGTTTCAAAATTATATTATCATTGTACCAGATTATTAACTCTATTGTTATCGATTATGTATCCAATCATTTGTATTCATACAAGTTCTTGAACTTCATTCATTTATTGTTTATCAGTATAATATTACAGTAAGATTTAGATACATATATTATGTTCGTTACATTCTAAGTAAGATTATACAAGTGTCCTCACTTGGATAATTATTGTACATGTTGATACATACTTGTTGAATTCCAGTATGTATACCTTAATTAAAAGTTGTCTAAGCTATTTGACTCGGCTAGACACAAATTTAAAAATATTATTAAACAAGATAGAACCCTATTAATATCCAACCAAATTGTTTTGGTTCGGATTCAGGCTAAGTATGAACATCCCGAATCTGGGAAACTTTTGTGCGCCCAAGGCAGATAAGATGAACGAGAATATCGTTCTGGTATGTAGTATTGATCAATACAGGGCATAACGGGCTGATCACCCCCATGCCCGTAAGTTATGACGGTTTACAGATGAAGTTCTGTTAAACCTTTTCAAAAATTGAAAACAATGTTCATAGTTTGTCGACTGCTCTCTATTTATAGTCAGTACGTAGTTTTAAAATTTTGAAATAGAATTGATATGTTGATTAGAATTGTTTTAGTTACTTCACAACTATTTCTTCGTTGTAGAAGTGTCACTCAAAGAAAACATTTAATCCTTTCAGCTAATGTTTATTGTTTGCTATTACTTGTTGGGCACTCAAATGCTCATTCTTGCTTAATTTAAATGTTTTCAGTTAAGTATGATCAACCAGAGGGCTCTGCCAGGAACAAAGGGAAAGGAAAGCTGTCATAATAAGTTTTTGTTATCTTATGTAATAGCTAGACTTAAATAAGATGATGATATTTATTATCTATCAAGTAATGCAATGTTTTAAGGTTGCGTACCTGGGATTTAGACAACTCTGATATGTAGATTAAGTTTAATATTTATGACATTATGATTATTATTCCGCTCAAAGAAATGGTATCGTGAAGCACTGAATTCGGGTTTCAAGTACCTGAATTTGGGGGCTTCACAGTTAACACAAAGACCCATTTCGTACGACTTACAAAAGATGGAGACAGAGTTAAAGACTCTAAGAACCTAAGTGGAGATAGCGAATATATGATTAGAACCGACTTTAATCGATAAAGTTAAAGCCGCTCAAGCTACAGACTAAGCGCTGATGAATGTGAAGAAGAAGGTGCAAGAAAGCGTTATTTTAGAAGCAAGAATCGACGAAGAAAGGAAATCTCAACCCTAGATTTTATTGGTCCATTTGAAATCCTCGATTGAGTAGGAACTGTGGCCTGCAGACTCGCCTTACCGCCAAGTATGTCGCGTACGTGTTCATAACATTTTTTTACGTATCGATGTTACATAAATATGTGGACGACCCGAACCACATTATTTAATTAGAAGTAGACAAGATTGCAGAAGATTTAACGTATGAGGAGATACTTGTTAAAATCTTGGATAAGAAGGAATGCATTCTACGCTCAATGATTATACCTCAAGAGTTAGAATCTAAACAAGGTATCCTCACCACTTCGACATACCAAGTACGTACGTAAATTTCGAGGGCAAAATTTTATAAAGAGGGGAGATTGTAAGACCCTGAATTTTATGAAATAGAAGTATTCAATTTCTTATAATTATTATTCTATTTAGTAAATGGTTAAATTAATAAAAGTTTAAAGTTAAGGGTGATATTTAAAAATTTTTCAAAGTAAGCAAGTTGATATAAAATATTCGTTGTGTCATGGAATATTCGTTTGGTCGGGGAATATTCGTTTTGTCGGGGAATATTCGTTCGACGACACTATCATTGGTGGACCCCATAATAGAATAACTATCAAAGTTAGAAAACGACAAAAATAACTTTTTATAAAAATAACGGCAAAAGTTTTACCGTTAACTGTTGAAATATTCGGTGATAAAAGTACAGTAATACGCGTGATTGCACAGTAGCACACGGTATTGCACAGTATCTCTGATTATTAATGCTTACGTAAGAAGCCACTCAGTTTATTCAATTATTGCAACAATAGTTGCTGTATAGTATCTCATATTATTAATTCAATTATTGTCACAGTATCATTTGCATAATATTTTCTATTATTAAATCAATAATTGAGAAAACATATTTATTCATATGATTATTTACATTATTGACAATGTCTAGAAAGTTCTGTCAAGGAAAGGGGTTTGGTCACCTAATTGCGCGCTAATAAGGAGAAATGTTTATCAGAAAGCCCCCTCTTACCTGGGAATGATCTGGTTGTCAATATTGTAAGTTATAATATTAATGATAAATAATTGTTTAAATATTAAAAATGTCAGGAATAAACATGTGAATAATATTCCTATTTATATATGATTTGATTATGATATATATATAAATGAATATGCAAGTATGCTTGCATTAAGAAAAGTTGTAAAGTCCTCTATAAGATTATAGAAACATATGTACAAGGACTTAGAATGAATTGATCAAATATGTTAGGTTGATCCTACATAAGCAAAACAGCTTTGCGAAGTCCTTAAAAAGAAATGATGTACAAGGACTATAAATATAGAAAGATCAAACATGTTACGTTGATCTTATGATGTAATAGATAGGTGTGTCTGATTGTCTAGCACTTCACTAGAAATCATAGTCTGCCAGGAGAGTCAAGGATAACTCGAGAGCTATCAAGGCAGAATCATAGTCTGTAAGATAGTAGATCTCGGAGTTCGTAGACTGCCAGGAGAGATGAGGAAGGATCGTAGTGTGTCGAGTAAAGCTTCCTTAGAGCCGTAGTCTACTGAGGAGGTTATGTTCAGAATTGTAGAGACAGCCTGCCTACGAGCCGACCGAGCATCTGTCGAAGCCAAGTCAAGAATTGTAGACTACACTCAGAGTCGTAGAGTCTACTAATAGCTAAGTCAAGGATCATAAACTACACTCTGAGTCGCAGAGTCTACTGATCGTATCAAAGGCAGAGATCATAGTCAAGCAAGATCAGATGAAGACAACAAGCACAACGACAGAAATCGTAGTGTCAAGATCTGATCTCAGAGTCGTAGTGTCTGCACAGCCGAAGCTGAATCGTAGAGTGCAGAGCTAAGACCTCAACAGATGTGCTCACAAAGCCAAGGTAGAATCGTATAGCAAACACGATTCTCAACAATTAAGCACTCCCAGAATATCCAAATGAATGAAGCCTCTGGTTGATATTGCAAAGATACATCTCACCTAAAGGAAGCCAAAGAGCAGTCAACGAATGGTATGCAAGCTAATAGAAGATCTAAGCATCAATCCAATCATCATCCAGATTGAGTTGTAAAGCCATTCAAGATGAAGTCATCCACAAGATGATCATAAGAAGACTTCAGTAGCTGACTAAGGAAAGTCAGCATGTGCAGTAGCTGTCAAGTGGAAAGATGACAATGATCTTGGAAATAACCAGGATCGTAGTGTTTGCCAAAAGAAGAAAGAACTGATGCAGTTTACACAAAGATACTGATGGAGTTTACACAAGGCTAAAGTGATTAAGCATTGGGTCAGTCCATTGATGATAAGTGAACGGGAGATCACAAGGAAAAAGCGAGCTGGACACGCCACAAATCTGAAGTGTCTTGTTATTCACAAGGGGCCCGAGTAAGGTGTCAAGCCATCAGTATCTGAGAGCAGTTGAGGAAAACAGAAGTGTTGAAGCACTGCATGAATGAAGGAAGAGTTGTTCTTCACTAAAGATCAAGTGAACACTCTTCAAAATCGTAGTGCTGACTCTACATGTCAATAAGCATCAGTCAATAAGACACTACGATCAGGTCCGAGAAGAAGTGCATCAGAATTGTTGAGCTCGAACAAATGAGGATTGCAGCATTTGCAGCGGTTCAATCCGAAGGTTGGCATTAGGACAAAAGCTTATTGAGAGCATCGATGTAAGGACAACCTCCAATCAAGAAATTAGAAAAAGGAAATAAAGTCGTCGACCATCTCGAAAATCCAAAAGTAATATATCTGATGGGGTAGGTGAAATAGTAGACTGCAGTGTCAAGATGTCTAAAAAAGATGTCATGTCATATCTGCAGTCTGCACCAAACAACTCGAGAAGCAATTCAAAGAGCTCTCAACGGCTACTTTCCAACGGGAAGATTGGGAAGGAGTATTAATCAGCTACAGCTTCAAAGATCAATGGATGCTAGAGTTGCTGAGTTTAGAGAAATGGTGGACTGATCTAACCAACGAAAAATAGTGAGTGACCAATGAAGGTCCGAAGGCTCACTCTACGATCCACCAAGAACACTTAGAGATAGACAAAGAAAGAAGTAGAAGTGAGAGTTCTACAATGTAGAAGTGATAGTTCTACTACAAGAAGAGTGTTCTAAACTGTCGAGAGAAAAAAGAGCATCATGTCATCTTGATGTCCATCATGGGAAGACTCTAAGTACCAGAGAGAAGAGCCTACAGTCATCTTAGCAAGTCCATCATGAGAAGGCATCAAGTATCAAGAAAGAAGTTCACCAATGCCATCATGGTGTCAAGTATGAGAAAGTTTCTAAGTACCTAGTAGAAGAGCTTACAGTCATCTTAGAAACCCATCATGTGCAACCATCAAGTATCTAGAAGAATGATCTTCAAGGCAGTTCATCAAGGGATCATCAGAAGTGGTTGAGTAACTAAAGAAGCTGAGCATCATGCAACACTCAACTGCACTTCAAGGATAATCACACCAAGCTGCTAAGTACAAAAGATGTTCAGAGCTTAAAGACATCTTAGCAGCTCAACACCTACTCCAACAAACAAACAAACAACTCAACAACAAGAAGCCAAGGCCTGGGGGGTCCTTGTCCGGAGGGACTAAATGAAGTTCCAAGCCTGTTGGGCTTAAAGAGTTCCTAGGGAACTAGATAAGTTCCATGGCTGCTGGCCTTGAAGAGTTCTTAGTGAACTGAAGTCCCAAGGTTGCTGGCCTTAAAGGAATCTTAGTTTTTCAGGGTGTTGCCCTTCCTTAGTGGAAATCCTGCTAGTTGAAAGTAGAAGAGTGGATTAGGAGCTTGAGTCTCTAAACCACTTAAAACCCCTTGTGTCTTTTATTTTGGGTCATTTACATTATGTACATTAACTGCTATAACTGTTATGTCTGTTTTAATTGCTTACCACTGAATTAACTCTACGAACAATGTATATATGATTATGAATATATCAATGAAGGGGATCTTTTACTTATTCTGCTGTGCTTGAAAAGATTATTATGTTTGTCATATGCTAAATTATTAGCAATATAAAATAAATCAGAAAAAGTATTTATAAAGAAAAAGGATCTATTCAACCCCCCCTTCTAGATCTATTATGCCTATTGGGAACTAATAATTGGTATCAGAGCAGGTTCTCATGCTATATTCAAAAGCTAATCGCTTTGAGTCTGATCCTAGGCACAAACATTGTTCTAAACTTAGTTCAGTAGTAAGTCACTTGTTATATGCAGATAAGCTCACACGTTGGAAATATTGTGTACTTGTAAATGTGCATATATACCTGAAGCTGCTCAGACTAGTCCATGTTCTTGATTGCCATATCAACAAGACCAATCCTTGCTCGTGGTCAATCTTGTATTCTGAAGACCCGGCTAGAAAGCTGAAGAGACATCAATAGAAAATAATTAAACATCCACCAGCCCGAAAAAATGAAAGGGTCATACATGCTAAGTAATGCTTATCTAGAGAAGAAAGAAGAACTTCTCAAACATGTGTATGGCCAACCTGCAGCTGGATGTAAATCTTGTGAACTCAAGGATATCAAAGAACTAAAGATGTTGATACTCTCTTAGCTTGCATCTTCAAGACCACGACCGATTAATTGAAGGTCAGCTGGAGTAGCTAGTTGTCAGGAGAAATTTAGAAACTATGCACATCAATGCCTAAACTCAGTATATCTTAGATAAATGATTGTTAAGAAACTGACAGTAAAAAGGTACGGTTCCTCATATACAAATATGTACATCATGATTGCACCTTCTTATGAACTATAACAATATTCTTTCAAGGAATCATAATCTTCCTAAATAGGTGAAGAGAGAAAGTACTCTGAAGGTGGAAACTCAAATGCCTATAAACTTTCTCTCCATCCAAGCTTTAGGTTGAAGATCACATCTTGAAAGAAATCAAAAATGGGTCATAATAGCATCAAAAGATTAAAATAATTTTATGTGAAATAATATTTGCTGATGGGTTAGTATGTGTATAACCTATAGTCTAAATGTTTAATAACACACAGAGTATGATCAGTTCTACAGGAGCATCTTGAAGATTCGTATAAATTGATCACCTCTATGAATCAACCAGATACAAATAAATTATAGAGTTGATTTTCACTCTTTGAACATTTAAACCCTGTGAACATAACCTAGAAAATGATGAAACCACCAAAGAAAAAGAGTGTTTTATTAAAATAGCAAATCTCACACACACTCACCATCATGCATCTCAAAATGTAGTATCTAAATTAGTTACATGCATGAATATAACTGTTGGTGATCAATATGATGATTATCCAAATATATGAGGAACAGGGGTTTAGAAAACTAACCAAGCAGGACCCATTTAAACATGGGTACCAAAAATAGAAATTTATAACCTGAAAGTACTTGGTCTATCTGGCCACACTAAGGAATGCTAAAGAAAAAAAATTCAGTCAAGAAGATTCAACCAGCAGAAGGCTCAGGACTGTTCAGAAATAATTCTGATAAAACTCTTATATGTCAAAGCCTGTCCTTGAAGATCTACTGAGCCAATCTAAATGAAGCTCAAATGGCTGCTAACCTTTAAATGATAGTAGGCCACTCAACCAAAGATGAAAAAGGGTCTTAGATGCTCAAGCATACAAAGCTTGTCCTCAAGGAAGCTCACATCAGAAGATCATCGAGCATCAAACATGAGGAATGCATTACGAAAGCAAAACTCCACAAGTTCAAGCTGACAAAGTAGACTACTATCGTAGTATTATCAAAGGATCATAGAGTGATCAGTTCTGGAGATATCAATGTCTACGGTGCAAACAGATTCAATTGTTAGTAGTGATTCCAGCCTGAAAGAACCATGCAAGGATACCTCCTAATACACATGAAGAAAAGGAAATCACACCTCATTGAAGAGACAGTATCAACCATGGGGAAGCAATGATCTGCTAAGGGACAACATCACTGAGATATTCTATGAAGCAATGTACCACCTACAAAGTCCCAAAATTTTGTGATTGATGAACCAAATAAAGATCTATAGTCAGTAGGAACGTCTCAAAATGTACTATTGATAAACCTATCAGCCACCTAAGTAAAAATGGTGGAGCGCCTACGATCAAACATCTAATCATAGTATAAGAGCAGGAAGACACCACGATTACAGCAAATGCAACTGTCTAAAGTTGGAAGAGGATCTCCCCACTAGAAAAGGTTAATGATATCAGTGCAAACTACTCCTAAAGTACTTCATCTGGAAAGCACCTTAGGGACAAACCTGACCCTTAGCTCACTCCAAGAGGTTGGCCCTTCCTGAGCTACCTTAATCCAAAAGGATTGCTTGATCAAGTTCGTCTCAAGGACCAAGACAGTCAATGATCGTAGAATAGAGACTAAAGAGAACTCAACGATCATGATGTAACATCAACGATCGTAGTGCCACCTCAGCGATCGTAGAAACAGAATCAACTATCGCAGTCTTACAAGAGGCTATTCTAACTCATAAGGAGCTTGGAAGAACAAGACAATTGCTCAAACATTCAGATTATGGGAGATAAGTTCGAATGCTGGTTGGAAAGATGTCCTACTGAACAAAAGTACCCAAGGCTTCATGAAGTACATGTGACAACCCAAAAATCAGGATTATCCAAAAATTAAGATTTAAAGAATTAGTTATTAATAAAATGAATTTTTATTAATACTATTCTGTGCTATGTGTTTATTAATCGTTCTATAACCTAGAATGATTATTAATCGGGAGGATTCTGGCTATGAGCTAGACTGAATGAGTAGGAATTTTCAAGACAAAAATAAAATTTTTCCGGAGACAAAATATTTTTGGGGAAAAAGACGAAATAAGCACTATTCACCCGAAGAAACCTAAGGGTTACGGTTTGAATAACCTAAGCCTTTCCGAGAGTTCGGTATGTCAAAATGATATTCCGTCGAAAGATTTGACGATAATATATCGTGAAAAGTTAAGTAAGCCGATAAAAGTTTTTCTCGAAAAATGTGCTGAAATCGGATAAAATAAAAACGACGAAAAGTACTGTTATGTACTTTTCAC
Organism: Panax ginseng; assembly: GCA_020205605.1. Classification (NCBI taxonomy): domain Eukaryota; kingdom Viridiplantae; phylum Streptophyta; class Magnoliopsida; order Apiales; family Araliaceae; genus Panax; species Panax ginseng. Next base: position 75,248,323 of record CM035137.1, read on the forward strand.
TCATTTAGCTACGTTAGGGGAAAAAGTGAAGGAAAACGCTTAACATCAAAAAGTGTTTTTCAGTTTTTCAGAAATCCGAAGAATACGTAAAAGTTAATCGGTAAAGGAAATACGAAATATCCAAAAATATTTGGATTCCGAGAATCGTAGTTTTTAAAACTATCGAATAAAACCCGAAAGACGAAAATACAAAACTTAAGGGCTAAGAAAACTTGAGGGCTAAGTTAACTTAGTCCTTAAGTAATGAATAGTAAGGAGGTTAGGGTGTGAAAAGACCAAAATGCCCCTAGCCTTGAAAATCTATAAATAGGAAGCTTAATCTCATTTGAATGGGATTTTGAAAATCCTATCATTTGAGAGAGAAAGAGAGAGAGTTCGGATGGAAGATGAAAGGGAGAAGAAAGAGGAAAAATTGGCTCGTGAGCAAACTTTGTCCGACGGAAGGAATTTAAGGATGAACGGTAATCTGAATCCTAGTTTCTTCTAATTTTCTTTAAGTTTAATATGTTCAATACATAACTTAATGAAGATAAGAAGTAGATAATGTTAATAATGAATTCATATAGTTGAATTCATGAGAAAACGAAGAAATAAGAATTAGAAATTTAGTTTATAAATTTCTTAAGGAAGTATAAGATTCGTAAGGATTTTGAGCGATCCGAATGAATCTTACGAATGAGTAGGTCAAATAAGTAAGGAATGATGTTCTATAACATCAAATTCCAAGAAAAAGTGAAATCTTAATCCAAAATATCGATTAAAAATGAAGAACGAACGAAGAACACAAAGAACACGCGAAGAACAAGCGAAGAATGCGAAGAACAAGCGAAGAATGCGAAGAACGTTGTTGATGGACAAATTTAAAACCATCGTAGTGTAATTGTTGTTGATGGACAAGTTTAAAACCATCATGTATAAGTTAGATGCTTATTACTTGGTTAGGAACGTTGGAAACGTTTTGAAGAACGGATTAGAATTGAACTATAACGAAGTTATGGCAAAAATTTCGTAAAAGAAGATCGAGAATTTGAAAGTTAGTAAATGAACCCGAACATGTAGGGTTTCATAAGAATATAAGAGAACATATAAAACGTGAGTCGTGGACTCAAGAATGAACGAATTCCGAGTTCGGATGACCGAATTACGGACGAACGAACGAAGAACGTTAAAAACGTAAAATGAACGAAGAGCAAAGATTAAGCCAACTGAATAGTATGTTAACAAATTCAGAACGAAGTTCTATCCATGGGTAATTGAAGTACGTAAGATAAGGAAGAAAATGGCTTTGGAACGACCTCGTTCTGAGTTCTAACGAAGAAGTTATGAGATCAGAAAGTAAGCATCTCAAAAGGAAGTTAACACTTAGAAAAATTTTCGGGAAGAAGGTCTTGGCGCCGCGACGCCAGTCATGCCTAGAATGGTGGTGCTACAGCACCAGATTTGAGGGTCACGTCATCGCTAACTCCTTAACCGTGTGAAAGCGAGAATCAAGAATTAAGGTAAGCGCCACAGTCAATGGTAGAAGCAATGCCGGAAATGAGATTTTAATTGCTCAATTTCTCGGGGGATGTGTAAGAAAGAAATAAGAACATAATGTTCAACTAATGTAACACTTAATCAAGTGTATTAAACCTTTAATGAAGGTGGAACGAAAAGATTAAACGAGATTAAAAGATAAAGAATGTGAACGCGGGTTACGTAACCGATATCCGGGGACCGTAGTCGTGATAATCGAATGTGAGGAATTGTTATAATGGTGATCCCTTAGACGTTGATTAACAAAAGTAATGAATAACATTTCGATGTTATGTCATAGTAATGCGAGATGAATGTAAAGCATATAGACGCTGTGAACGCAATGTTGTTGCGATGAACGATCGGTCTTAGCATACAATGATCTGTATGGCTTCGACATTAAGAAAGAATAATGAACATGGGGTTCATGGGATGGATAACAATCGGAAAGTGATTAAAACCTTGAGTAAAGGTTGAATGAGAGATTAAGAGACAAGCAACGTGAATGTTGAATACGTAAACTATTCTCGTAAATCGTATTCGCATTGGCCGAACGTTCTAAGTATACCCTGGTTGTATGATTTAGACGTTGACAAAAGTAGTAAGTAAGATTTGAGTTATCAAGAAAGCCGTAGGAAACAGTAGTATGATTAATGAAAGCCGAACGTAAGTCGGATGAGAATGTTAAAATGAAATGTAAGCGTTGAACACTTGAACCGTCGTAAAGGTTAAGTGTACGCGAATATTAAACGGGTAGGACCTACACTCCGTGTATGGTTTGACCATAAAGTAATGAAGATCAGTTATTAAACCTGTGATGGGTGAAGAAGCTGAATCAAAGACAAGTACGTATAACGTAAAGAAGCTGAGTTAATGTTTATAACTTGGAGGACGTTCCAAGTCTAATGAACCAGACGTTGTGAGATAAGAATAAGGTAACGTAAAATGCTTAACGCTATATATGCGTAGAATGAATATTGAATGATCGTTCTGAGTATACAAAAGACTGTATGACTTAGACGATGATGAATGAATCCTGAGGTATGGCATTTAGTTGCCAGAAAGCCATAAGGAATAAGAAATTGACTTAACGAACATTATAGTTTAATAGTTCGGGTAAGTTAAGATGAATTTAGGTTGTAGTACAATCGTAACCTTTGATGGTTGACATATGGGAGCTGGGCTAAACAATTCCTTCAGAGAGCGAAGGTATATACAAAACTGGCAACCGACCTAACTCAGTGTTATGGGCAGTGTAGATGAGATGGGAACTTGTTTGTTGGTTGTTTGTGGAAAACCACTCAGAGTACCATATGGACTACTAGCAGAGACACGATGTGTACTGAGTCCTAGGAAGGCATAATAAGAAGATAAGAATATAAATCATCAAGGATGATGAATGTATTGAGTAAGACATATCCGTGTCATGAAGCCGTTAACTGGTAAAGGAAGTTGGTCGCATAAACTTAGTTTATAAGAACGCGAACCCTAAGAAGTAAAGTTAAGTAAACCAATGCGTAAGTCAAGTATATGACTAATTGGTGTACGTGTTATTTCCTTATCTGCTGCATAGGAATTGGAATGAGCAGTTCAGCGTAAACTATAAGTTGTATCTGTGCGTAAGGCAAGTTTCCTAACTTCATTCATATTTTAAATGAATGCTAGTTTCTAAAACTTCTCAGATGTTGAACTTGAGAAGTTCTATCTATATGCAAATGTGTGATATTTGTACAAGGTGGTGGAATGTATGAGGCCTTATGCCACAATGTGAACACTTCGGTGTTTCTATGATATGAACTGTTCTGTGATTGAACTATTCAATATGAGCATGTTCTGTTTATACATGAAACGTTATTGTTAAGTCTATGCTATTGATTCTAGCCAGATAAAATGTGAATGAAAGAAAGTAGAGAATGAAAGTATTTCAAAGTGAATATAATTAATGTTTTAAAATGATAGGAATCGAGATTATTCCTATTATTTGAGCTGCTTCATAACCTTTGTTCAGTTATTGAAGTCTGAAAAGAATGTGAATTCTTAAAGTTGTTTGTTCAACTGTTATGACTTGCTAGGCAATTGAATACTCACACTTGCTTTAAATGAAAAACATTTTCAGCAAACGATGTTAGAAGAACTTAAGGATCCCGTATAGATCAAGCTGACGGTATCCAGATGAAGTGCCATTCAGAATGTGAATGAACGAGAAGATCAAGTGAAGAATTTTAATGTAGAAAGATGAGAATTAAACTATAGAATAGTTTAATGAACGATTATGTATCCTTGGTGGCGGATAAAAGTCACTCGTGCAAGATGTAAAGAATAATGTAACTATCATTATTTGTAATGAAAAAAAAAAGCTATAAGGTTTTAGAACCTGGGATTTGAGAGTGTATGTTGTTATATTTTAGTATATAATGATGTATGCAGAATGAATGATGTACTCGTGACGTATGGAATCTGGGTATGAAGATAGACCGGATTTGAGGCGTTCTGATACATCGATGAATTGAAACTATCTTGAGTTCAAAATGAGTAGAAATGTCAAAACCATCCACTACAACATCTCTCAAAAGTTGATCGTTGAGTAAACAATGAAAAACATAGAGTCCATAGCTGCCTTATTATGCTACTCTATGAACCGAAGAGGTCAACGGTCAATCCACGTCAATCAAACGTCTACTCTTCTAAAAGAGACATATAACTAAAAAGTTAATGGGGAGTTACAACTCATTACTGGGCATCGTGCAACCAATGGCTAGTTGACACATCACAATGTATACAGAGTCAGAAGGAACTGCCATAAAGACAAATTTAAAATTTACAAACAGTTACCAGAACCTATCGAACCTCTCACCCTCCCATTTTTAAACCCTAGAACCTTCTTTGAAGCCAAACCAATCAAACTTCCAGAGCCCAAATCACATTCAGTTAAATCTCTCCAAATCACATACTCATATACCTTGAACTCTTCAAATAGCAGAATGGCGAGATATAACAGGAATCCAACTCGGCTTCAAAAAGTTCAAAAAATTAGAAACAATGTTTAAGGACATACTTGAGCTCGTAAAGAAGGTTGGGTTCTCTGAGTGCTTGGAAACTGACACTCCAGTCTATAAAGAGCTAGTGAAACAGTTCTACTCAAATGCTTCAAAGAATACATAAGTCCCAGGTCTACTAACCTTAACATTACAGACATACCCCTTTAGATATAAAAAAAAGGGTTTACAATACAATACAACATAATAATAATATTGTTCATCATAACTAATTCATAACTATTCCTTTTCCTTTGTTCTTCTTCGCAACACCTTCTGCAACTTCGTCCTTAGCTGAAAAGTTTTATTTATAGCAAGGGTGAGCAACAAGTTTGCTCCGCAAGTTAAGAGATACAATAAAGATATAGAAATCAATATTAAACCTTCTCACATTCTACGAAACAATCATTCGATAATGAAAGAGTACAACGCTTTCGAGGTTTTCTACGATATTCAAATGAATAATCAAGAATTAATTCTACGAAATAGCAAAGTGGAATGTTTTCCAGATTTATGCTGAGTGATCTATTTGGATCTTGAACTTCTCTTCTCGAGTAACTATCAAAGTTAAACTTTGATATACCCAGGTGTATCAGATAACCATAAAGATTAAATCATACCCCTCTACAAGTATATAAAGTGATAAGCTTTAGTATAACCTATATTACGCATAATACTTAATCATACAAGCAAAAGTAGAATACTCGAATAGATAAAATATTCCCTTTATATAAAAGGTTGTTCTTCTAAGTCTTAGAATCAAGATTTTGATTTTACAACGAAATCTTGTGATTTCAAATTCTATTTACTTCTCGATCGAGTAAAAATAATTGGCATCGATCATCAATAATAATTTAATTCTCTTCTAACCTATCAAGTTCTAACAAATGTTGCCTAACAACGAATAATTGGCTAAGATATTTCTCAACATAATTCGATAATAAATGCAGAATTATTTGTCTTTGTCAATTCTAGATTCTACGGATATGTATATCCAACAACAGCTTATTCTACGAATGTATATATTCTGAATCGGTAATTCATTTTGAATTATTAAACATGCGATAGAATCGAATAATCACAATAAATCCACGGGCGTGGTCTAATTAGTAATAATTAACCACCAATAATAATTAAACAATATTAACTCAAGGTTGAGTTAGGGAACTTGCCTCTTCCATGATTACATTACCTACACAATAAACTTATCTGCGTTCGTAAGACCTATAACCAATAATATCGTTCTCACAATTAGCACAATAATTTATAACACATAACACTTTAATTCACAGTCAAACTTCTCCTAGACACATTACCACATAGCCACATCAGTGTTTATAACCTATATAAACACATAACAAGTCTAACTATTTTGGTCTGGTTGGATTTCGGTTCATTCTCGGTGATCTGGTCACCCAATCCGACAATTAACACAATTATTGTCAATTAAACTCGGTTTCTAAGCTTCAATATTATTTGGATAAGTCAAATATCATTTATAATATTTTTCAGAAGCTTTTAATAATTTATAAACAATTATTATAATTTATAATAATTTTTCAAACATCGAATCATTTTTAAACGATTTAATTATCAAATAATCTTATCATTATTAATATTTAATAATATAAAAATATTAATAACATACATAACTTAAAATATTTTTAAATCATCAACATTCTACTTAAATAATTTTTAAAGTAATTAAAATTATTTATTAATCATCACCATTAATAATCAAATATTAATGAAATTATCATCAAAATATTAAAAGTCATTAATTATAACTTAAAATATTTTTAAATCATTTTTCTCATTTTTAAATGATTTTTAAAATCAATAAAATCATTTTTAATTCATTTATTTAATATAATAATTAAATAAATCTAATATCATTAATATTAAATTAGTAATGAAAATTCTCTAAAAATATTAAAAATTATATTTTATAATTCAAAATATTTTCTTAACACATTATTCTTATTTAAAATGATTTTTATTGATATTAAATCATTTTTCTTTAATTTATTTAATATATTAATTAAATAAATTAAATATCATTAATATTCAAATAATTATAAATATTAATGAAAATATCTCAAATAGTCAAAAATTATTTTTCATAATTTAAAATAAATTTTAAAACCATTTTGGTAATTTTTAGAATTTATTTCTATTTTTAATCATTTTCCTAAAATATCGTAAATTAAAAAATAAAAACCGTATTATAGGGCTTTAGAGACACTAAGTTAATGTTGTTGGTGTTCTTGAGCTCAAGAACAACGACAAATAGCAATATCAAGAGGTTAACTTTGGTCGATAATAAATCTTAATACCAAATGTTTCGGATAATCTATCACCATGGTCTTGTAGGCGAAGACACCACTCTCTACAACAAACAACCAATATCCAAGTCATATATCAACATGTCATGAAGATCTCGGACTTATAAAGTTATTGTCGACATTACACTGGTTTCTCCGAAACCCGAACATCGACCGCCACTTTCCAGTACAAATTAATCTAGGTTATAATCATTGTTTTGGTGGTTCTATGATTCATACATGTAGTATTCATGACAAGGAACAACGAGATGCCAAGATCGTAGTCCAAAAACAACAACATCTCGATCTAAGACACGGTCAAACCAGGCCTGAAAGACTGCTCAAAAAGTTTTTGGGTTTTCCCCAGAAACTGTGTTCATGATCAAATGACTAGGTTTGACCACCCATTACATTTCATATGTTTATTATTTAAGCGATCTTAAAGCATGGATCTATTATCCACATAACCAGCTACGTTTATGATACAACAACAACATCAAACAAACCAAAATCTGTCAGATTCGAGCTGTTAAAAAGGCTGTCAGATGGGGTTTCTATCTTTTTGGGCTGCCCAGATTGTACTCAGTCATGGTCGATCAACCGAATTTGACCGAGTATAACTTGGACTCTAGCCATTCAAATGCTGTGATACCACTTGCAGATGAAAGACAACATAGCAAACTATAGAACTAACACATAACATCTTACAGATCATGAACAGACAAAGATAAGTGGCGTCTAACATTTGCTTGTCAGACGACTTTGACTGTTCTTGAGCAGTTTTTGAAAACTTCATTTTAAAGCTATTTAATGTTGTGGATCCATCATGGATCATCATAGATCAACTAAAAACAACTTCTAACATAAAAATATAAACACATAAACATAAAAATTTTCTTAGCAACAAAGATCAAAAATCAATTTGGGTTTATACCTTCTAGCTTTCCAATCCTTGATCTATACTCTCCAATCTATTATTGGTTGATCTAGGGGCTGTATTTAGGACTGGTTTACCTTAGAATTTTGGAGGTATGAGAGAGAATAAGAGTTAGTGAGAGCAAAGTTGAAAATGAGCAAGTTTTATGAACTTTCTCTCTCTAGATCTCTTATGTCCTAGATGTAATGAACCCAAGTGTGCAAGTTGGCAAGATATGGATAAGATTTGATATAAAATTTAAGCACATGGGATAATCTCAAGTGCTGACTCACTAGATCTTGCAAATCTTCTAACTAAATATCTAAGTAAAGGGGTATTTTGGACTTTGTACATGAAATTTTAATGGCATACAAGGAATTTACCAAACCTAGGGTTTGACCCTTAGGGTTTAACCGTAAGGCTCTAACGCTAAAGTTTTACAACTTTAGTTTCTAGGATTTTCTAAATTAGGATCTTTAAAATCGAAAATTAAGATGTTCAAAAATATAATTAGTGTTCCCTAATTATATTAAAGGTTACTAATCACATTAAAGAATACTAATCACTTTAGAGCTTAATAATTAGGATTAGGCTTCCTAATTAGGGTTTAGGATTCCCGAATTAAAAATTAGGGTTTCCCGGCTTTCGATTAGGGTTCCTAACTACGCGTTAGGGTTCAAATCTTGAGATTAGAGTTTCCAATCCCTTATTAGGGTTTACAAATATGGTACCCTACCCAACCAATCATTGATCAACATTCAATATATAGTACAAACACGTACTCATCAGTATAATTATTTAAATTATATTTTCAATCATATCCCTATCCGGACTTAGGGTTAGGGTTTTTATTCTCCATTAAGAACAACTCTACTCTAATTTCTCAGTCAATACACAAATTGACTACTTCTCGATACTCGTATCACAGATACATAGTACAATATTAACAGTCAATATTTATATTAAAAAAAAAATTGCTTGAAATTTGGATTATTCGAAATCCCGGGTTATCACATCCACCCCTCCTTAAAAGGATTCCGTCCTCGGAATCACCGCTTTCTTATTCTCTACAATATTTTAAAGTTGTATCATCAATTCATTTTTAACAACACAATATTAATTTGTTTTTCAAATTCTAACTTGTGACTTGAATCTATAAAAGAAAACAATTCACAGCAATAACTAACCAAGATTACTTGCGTAATTAAATTTCTAAACGAAATCAAGCATCTTGCCACCTCCCGAGTAGTCACTACATCTTGCATCGTCATGTGTTGAAAGTACGGTAGTTGGTCTTCCCAGGTTGTGCGGTCCTCGAATCGCCAAGGTTCCACCATCGGGTCCGTTGTTGACACTTTCCTTCTATATTCCTTTTGAATGCTTTCTAACTACTATATGATCAGTTGATCCACAGGCAAAACAACCTTGAATTTTCTTTGGACTGGGATAATTGGGTGACATGTGCCCCTCTTGCCCGCAGTTGTAACAAACTCCTTTCTTCTTTAAATAGACTCCAGAATGGTTCTTTCTGCAGGTCGCGCATGGTTCCCTTCCTTTCCTATTCTCTTCAGTCTTGCTACCCGATTGGGTATTCTCACTCCACTTCTTCTTATTCTAATTACTACCACCACTGCTTCCACCATCATTGGTCTTCTTCTTCTTCTTCTCCTGATGAAATCGAGATACAGCCTCGCTTCCTCCTTCAGTAATTAATGCTTTCTCCAACAAAGCCGCGAACGTGTTGATCTGCAATACTGCTACCTTATTGAATATCCCCAGCTTCATTCCGTTCTCAAATCTTCTCGCTTTTCTTGCTTCTGTGTCCACCTGATGAGGTGCAAATCTTGGTAATTCGTTGAATTTGGCAGCATACTCCGATACCGACATGTTCTCCTACTTAAGTTCTACGAATATAACTTCCATCCGAGCTTGCATACTCGGTGAGAAGTAATTCTCAAAGAACAACTCCTTAAACCTTGTCCACACTACCACCGTCATACCAGCTCTTGCCTGATTAGTCTCCCACCAGTAGTTAGTTTCTCCCTTCATTAAGTATGTAGCAAAAGCCGTCTTTTGCTCTTCTTCCACTCGTGCAATGATGAACGCTTTCTCCATCTCCTTTACCCAAGTTTGGGCTTCAATCGGATTTGTGGTTCCCTTGAATTTAGGCGGTCTTACGGCCTTAAAGTCCTTGAAGTTAGCCAATCTGTCGGCTGGCTGATTCGTCGCTCTTCCTCTTGCAGAAGAAACTCTATTCTCTATAGCTTCGGCTATCATATTTGCAAAGTTTTGCATTGGGTCAGCTTCACCTCCTTTGTTATTCACCGACTGCTCTTCTCGTTGGTTTCAATTCTGTCGTCTAGGCGGCATGATCTGATAAAAATCTTATATTAATTTTCTTTCTCCATACAAATTCTTAACACAATAAGAATTCAACACATAGTTCTCATGTAATCGCATATTTATTCAAATAGCAAATAGTACATATAGTACTTAACACATATTACTATCCCTTTTTAAAATAATTCTAGGATTAACATACTCAACTTTACATAGGAAGCTACAATTCTCCAACTTTACACAAAAAGTTGCCATTTACCAAATTCACATATCTAATCCTCGTTCATCAAACTTAACACACTTAGGAGTTCAGTAACTTGCCACAATTATATGAGTGTATGAACTTATCCTAGTCAGACCTTTGGCGTCCATTCGCTGAGGGGTTCAAAATATTTCATATAATCATGAGTCATGAGCTTACCATAAGTATGAGTTTTAAGAACACACAACTTAATCTTAATCTTATATTCATATAGAAAATAAATATTTCATTAATTCAAACATATATATATATATACACATATGCTTAAACATCATTCTCGATATTATAACACTTACTATCATAAGCTTCTACCAAAAGATACTATTACATATATCTAAGTTGTCTACCGACCACTCCCTTCACCAGTCTTCTTCTTGTTGGGACACTTGTTAAATCCGTGACCTATTCTTCCATATGAGAAACACTTCCTCATATTCGGCTTAGGATAATGCAAAAAAATATGTCCTTCCTACTTACAGTTGAAGCAGACGTTCTTCCACATCATGCATTCTCTCGCGTGAGTCTTTCCACACTTGCTGCAAGCTTGTCTCTTCTTCGGGTTTGACTTTTCAGAGTTGTCGATGTCGTTGTCCCTCTTTCTCTTCTTCTTATCTTTCTTGATGGTTCCTTCAGATGATCCACCACCTTCAGTCTTCATCCTCTCCACTTGCGCCTTTAACTCGTTCCATTCTTCAGTCATTTCGCGTAATGCCCGCTTTGTCTTCCACAACTCTTCCAAGAGAAATACCTTACTCTGGGGTTCCTGGACTTCTACAGTTAGCTGATCTTGTCCTCTAACTTTGACCTTATTCTTCAACTCCACCTTAGCTTCTTCAGACTCCGCATCCTCATCACCACTTAGATACATCTCGGGATAATCATGATGATCACTCCCGAGATTGATCATTGGTTCATCTTTCTCCATTTCTTCCACTGACTCGCTTTGCTCTGGCACCTCGGCTACTGGCACTGGTACGACAGCCGCTGGCATCTCCGTACTCATCTTATCTTCTCCCGACATCCTATAATCTGTTTAAACAACTTGATTAGTACTTTACCAGTACACACTCCTCAGACTATGTGTCTACTTATCTCACTATCGATACGCATCAACAATCCCTCACTTAGTACTCTAAATGAGTATTCTCTATCTCGCTCAGGGTTATAATCCTAGGGTTTTCCCCCACCCCACTTAAGGTTTATAACCTATAGCTTTGATACCAACCTCAGTAACACTCATGGTGCTTCCAACCATAGCACCTCTACAAGGGTACCTATCAACTTATTACACCACATTAACTTATAAAGTTAATACATTAGTCCCAGTGTCCCTAACCTTAATATTACAAACATACCCTTTAGATATACAAAAAGGGCCATTAATAAATATATTATTCATAACTAATTTATAACTATGCCTTTTCCTTTGTCCTTCAAGGGATGTCACCAGAGCTAAAAAGCTCGTGGTTTGCTCTTTTAAGTAAATTCATGCTTATAGCTTTGATACCAACACCTATGACCCCCCCAATCAAGGTTACTCGACCCCGAATTTGGTGTTCACGATCCACAATATAATTTTATCTAACTACCAATTTTAATATGAATAGGAATACATAACTCATTAACATAGATTTTTAATACATAAGTCTCAGTCTACTAACCTTAACATTACGTATATACATACCCTTTAGATATACAAAAAGGGTTTACAATACAATACAACATAATAATAATAATTGTTCATCATAACTAATTCATAACTATTCCTTTTCCTTTGTTCTTCTTCGCAAAGACCTTCTCGCAACTTCATCCCTAGTTTGAAAAGTTTTATTTATAGCAAGGGTGAGCAACAAGTTTGCTCCGCAAGTTAAGAGATAAAATAAAGATATAGAAATCAATATCAAACCTTCTCACAATCTACGCAACAATAATTTGATAATGAAAGAGTACAATGCTTTCAAGGTTTTCTACGATATTCAAACGAATAATCAATAATTAATTCTACGAAATAGCAAAGTGGAATGTTTTCAAGAATTATGCTGAGCGATCCATTGTATCTTGAACTTCTCTTCTCGAGTAACTATCAAAGTTAAACTTTGATATACCCAGGTGTATCAGATAACCATAAAGATTAAATCATACCCCTCTGCAAGTATATAAAGTGATCAGCTTTAATATACCCTATATTATGCATAATACTTAATCGCGCGCAAAGGCCGAATACTCGACCGATAAAATATTCCCTTTATATAAAAGGTTGTTCTTCTCAGTCTTAGAATCAAGATTTTGATTTTACAACGAAATACTGTGATTTCAAATTCTATTTACTTCTCGATTTAGCCAAAATAATTGGCATCGATCTGTCAATAATAATTTAATTCTCTTCTCGAACCTATCAAGTTCTAACAAATGTTTGTCTAACCAAAATAATTGGCTAAGACATTTCTCAACATAATTCGATAATAAACAGGAATTATCTGTACTGTCAATTCTAGCTTATACGGATATGTATATCCAACAATAGTTATTCTACGAACGTATATATTCTGAATCAGTAATTCATTTTGAATTATTAAACATGCACTAACTGCGAAAAATCAACAATAAATTCCCTAGACGTGGTGTAATTAGCAATAATTAACCACTATAATAATTTAATGAATATAACTCAAGGTTGAGTTAGGAAACTTGCCTCTTCCACTGATTACAGCTACACAATAAACTTATCTGCGTTAAGTAAGACCTATAACCAATAATATAATATCGGTCTCCACTATTAGCACAATAATTTATAACATATAACACTTTAATTCACAACAAACTTCTCTAGACAACATTACCACATAGCCACATCGGTGTTTATAACCTATATAAACACATAACAAGTCTAATTATTTTGGTCTGGTTGAATTTCGGTTCATTCTCGGTGATCTGGTCACCCTATCCGACAATTAACATAATTATTGTCAATTAAACTCGGTTTCTAAGCTTCACTATTAATTTAGATAAGTCAAATATCATTTATAATATTTTTTCAGAAGCTTTTAATAATTTATAAGCAATTATTATAATTTATAATAATTTTTCAAATATCGGAATCATTTTTAAATGATTTAATTATCAAATAATCTTATCATTATTAATATTTAATAATATAAAAATATTAATAACATACTTGTCAAAATATTAAAGTTATTTTCAATAACTTAAAATATTTTAAATCATCAATATTCTACTTAAATGATTTTTAAAGTAATTAAAATCATTTTTAAATCATCACCATTAATAATCAAATATTAATGAAATTATCATCAAAATATTAAAAGTCATTAATTATAACTTAAAATATTTTTAAATCATTTTTCTCACTTTTAAATTATTTTTTAAATCAATAAAATCAATTTTCATTTATTTATTTAATATAATAATTAAATAAATCTAATATCATTAATATTAAATTATTAATGAAAATTCTCTAAAAATATTAAAAATTATATTTTATAATTCAAAATATTTTCTAACACATTATTCTTATTTAAAATGATTTTTAATAATATTAAATCATTTTTCTCTAATTTATTTAATATAATAATTAAATAAATTAAATATCATTAATATTCAAATAATTATAAATATTAATGAAAAATATCTCAAATAGTCAAAAATTATTTTTCATAATTTAAAATAAATTTTAAAACCACTTTTGGTAATTTTTAGAATTTATTTCTATTTTTAATCATTTTCCGGAAATATCAAAAAATAAAAACCGTCGCTATAGGGCTTTAGCGACACAAAGCGTCGTTGTTGGTGTTCTTGAGCTCAAGAACACTGACAACCGGCAATATCAAGAGGTCAACTTTGACCGACAATAAATCTTAATACCAAATGTTTCTGGGTAATCTATCACCATGGTCTTGTAGAGAGTACACCACTCTACAACAAACAACCAATATCCAAGTCATATATCAACATGTCATGAAGATCTGGACTTATAAAGTTACTGTCAGACATTACTTGGGTTTCTCCAGAAATCCAGAACATCGACTGGCCACTTTCCAGTACAAATTAATCTAGGTTATAATCATTGTTTTGGTGGTTCTATGATTCATAGATGTAGTATTCATGACAAGGAACAACGAGATGTCAAGATCTCAGTCCAAAAACAACAACATCTCGATCTAAGACACGGTAAAACCAGGCCTGAAAGACTGCTCAAAAAGTTTCTGGGTTTTTCCCAGAAACTGTGTTCCTGATCAAACGTCTAGGTTTGACCACCCATTACATTTCATATGTTTATTATTTAAGCTATCTTAAACCATGGATCTATTGTCCACATAACCAACTACGTTTATGATATAACAACAACATCAAACAAACCAAAATATGTCGATTCGAAATTATTAAAAAGGTCATCGACGACGGGTTTTTATCTTTCCGGGTTGCCCAGATTGTACTTTCGATCATGCTTGGCCATTCAACCGGTTTTGACCGAAAATAACTTGACTCTAGCCATTCAAATCTTTGTGATACCACTTGCGGATGAAAGACAACATAGCAAACTATAGATCTAACACATAACATCTTACAGATCATGAACAGACAAAGATCAGTGGCGTCTAACATTTGCTTGTCAGACGACTTTGACTGTTCTTGAGCAGTTTTTGAAAACTTCATTTTAAAGCCATTTAATGTTGTGGATCCATCATGGATCATCATAGATCAACTACAAACAACTTCTAACATAAATATAAACACATAAACATAAAAATTTTCTTAGCAACGAAGATCAAAAATCAATTTGGGTTTATACCTTCTAGCTTTCCAATCCTTGATCTATACTCTCCAATCTGTTATTGGTTGATCTAGGGGCTGTATTTAGGACTGGTTTACCTTAGATTTTGGAGGTATGAGAGAGAATAAGAGTTGGTGAGAGCAAAGTTGAAAATGAGCAAGTTTTATGAACTTTCTCTCTCTAGATCTCTTATATCCTAGATGTAATGAACCCAAGTGTGCAAGTTGGCAAGATATGGATAAGATTTGATATAGAATTTAAGCACATGGGATAATTTCAAGTGATGACTCACTAGATCTTGCAAATCTTCTAACTAAATATCTAAGTAAATGGGTTTTTTGGACTTTGTACATGAAATTTTAACGGCATACAAGGAATTTACCAAACCCTTAGGGTTTAAACCTAAGGCTCTAACCTTAAAGTTTTACAACTTTAGCTTCTAGGATTTTCTAAATTAGGATCTTTAAAATAAAAAATTAAGATGTTCAAAAATATAATTAGTGTTCCCTAATTATATTAAAGGTTACTAATCACATTAAAGAATACTAATTACTTTAGACCTTAATAATTAGGATTAGGCTTCCTAATTAGGGTTTAGGATTCCCGAATTAAAAATTAGGGTTTCCCGGCTTTTGATTAGGGTTCCTAACTACGCGTTAGGGTTTCAAATCTTGAGATTAGAGTTTCCAATCACTTATTAGGGTTTACAAATATGGTAACCTACCCGACCAATCATTGATCAACATTCTATACAGTACAAACACATACTCATCAGTATAATTATTTAAATTATATTTTCAATCGAATCCCTATCCGGACTTAGGGTTAGGGTTTCTACTCTCCATTAAGCACAACTCTACTCTAATTTCTTAGTCAATACACAAATTGACTACTTCTCGATACTCGTATCACAGATACACAGTAAAATATTAACAATGAATATTTATATATAAAAAAAAATTTATTCGTGAAATTTGCATTATTCGAAATCCCGGGTTATCACATTAACATATCTTCAAGCATTTGAATTGTTCGTTCACTCTGCCCATCCGTCTGAGGATGATATGCTGTACTCAATCTTAAGTGTTTTCCCATTCGCTCTTGAAAACTCTTCCAAAAGTTCGATGTGAATCGTGGATCACAATCTGACACAATCGAAACAGGTACTCCATGTCTGGAAATAATTTTCTTGACGTACAACTTAGCTAACTATTCTAGGTTATACCTAACTCCTATTGGTAGAAAATGAGCCAATTTCGTCAATCGATCCACTATCACCCAAATAGCGTCGTATCCTTTCCTTGTTGTTGGAAGTCCCACCACAAAATCCATTGTGATGTGCTCCCATTTCCACTCTGGAATCTCTAATGGTTGCAACAACCCGCTAGGTCGTTGGTGTTCAGCCTTAACTTTTTGACAAGTTAAGCACCTACTAACATATTCTGCTATCTCCCTTTTCATGTTTGGCCACCAAAAGTTCTGACGAAGGTCTTGATACATCTTCGTACTACCGGGATGTATCGAGTACCTCAAACTATGGGCCTCTATCATTATCTCCTCCTTTAATTCAGAATTATTTGGAACCCAAATTCTTCCTTCAAAATGAAGTAATCCCTCCTTATCGAGGTTATACTTAGTCTTTTCTTCATCTTATATCCTCTTCTTCATCTGCTCGCATTCCTCGTTGATCATTTGTACTCCCTTAACCCATTCCACTATGGTCAGTTGGATTTCCATGAATAACATTTCCACTGTTTCTTCCAGTAACTTAACTGTGACGCCCCCAAATCCTGGTATCTTCTAACCCGACAGATGGTGCTACACGATACTCATAACTATACATTCATTCTATTGAAATGACATCAAAATGTGTGTATCAACGACAGTCTTATTACATTAATAATATTACATCCCGTTCCCAAGTTCTAAAACCATTACATTCTTTGTGAATCATTCTATAATATATACAACTTACTAGTTTATTACAAGGTAACTAATCATTCAGCTTCGTCTTGCCTCTATCCTTGTCAGATCCCTTGGTTTGTTCGGTCCTAGCTGCATTCATATGGTTCAAGCAAGAGTGAGCATAACAAGCTCAGCAAGTATAACAATTTCTTTTAAACAACATGCTTGAAACATTGGAATCGTATATCTTCAATAACTGGATAATAGTTATGAAGTACTATCAATAATTTAAAATAGTATTTCTTTTACTTCAAAACGTTTTACAATAACAATATCCAGTAAAACATCAATTCTAGCTCAAGACCATGAGCATTTCATAATTTCTTTAAAAAGGATAACCCGACACTAAGTCCGTAAGTCCGGCATATCTTACGAGCACTTCTGGGTGATCAGCCCATAGTACTCTATGTTGATCAACACTACATCTTGTTAAACGTATGTACATTTAAGTTTTGGCAACCTCGCGTGCCCATCGAATAATCGATGAAAAATACATTTGTTTATTCATACTCAGGCTTACCTTGAATCCGTACCAAACAATTGGCGTAGGATAGCGTTAGCAATTCTATATTTGAAAGACTTGTAAATAAATCAATCAACTCTTCAAGATTAGTCTAGCCGAG
This sequence comes from Panax ginseng, assembly GCA_020205605.1. Classification (NCBI taxonomy): domain Eukaryota; kingdom Viridiplantae; phylum Streptophyta; class Magnoliopsida; order Apiales; family Araliaceae; genus Panax; species Panax ginseng. Next base: position 75,266,095 of record CM035137.1, read on the forward strand.
GTAAAACTAACATCGACCCTTTAGTAGAACACTTCATGCATCTCATAACATGAATCACAGAAAACTTGGCTAACACGAATGTTAGACAAGCGTTTAAGAAAAACTTGCCTTCAGCGTCTGCTACAGTAAAAATAACTTTTCCTTTCAGTCTTTACGGTCTATACAATACATAACCACATAACATACCACATTAGGTCATGAATGAACATAATGGTTCCTAATGAACATACATCCGCAGATGCACATTCCTATCCAACACTTCCAGATACAATAATCTCATTGCATCCGGAGGTGTTTGCTCCTGAGTAGGTACCACCGTATTAATCGATGTTACCTCCATCTCCTCCTCCACGTCAATCATCATATTCAGATATAACGTTATCCCCATTGTCTCCTCGGAGTATTCCTCCTCAGAGATGTACTTTTCAATATCAGAGTCTTCCAGAACCACTAACGGTACCTCCACCACTGGCATCGGTAATATCTCCACTTGGTTCACCGACTCCTCACTTATCTCGTGAATGTCTCTAAACATCAAGCTATCATTTGTCATCTACAAAACACATAACACGTTGATTAGTACATAATACACAATAGTATAAACACAAATCACATTTAACTTATTTAAGATTAATTTCCATCTTTTAAATCTTTCGGTACTGAGTTTTCTTAATACCTTATTAATTCATTTGACTTGAATTTCTTTCTTTAGACTTTACCTTACTTACAAGGTTATTAGCCTAAGGTTCTTCCCCACTTAAGTTTTATAACCTAATGCTTTGATACCAACCTATGATGCCCCCAAATTTGGGTATCTTCCAACCCGACATATGGTGTTACACGGTACTCATAACTATACAATCATTCCATTGAAAACACAACATAATGAATGTAATTACTATCTTCTTATTATAATCAAAGTGAAATCCTTTCCCAGATTCATAAACCGATTACATCGTTCGTTGTTCGTAAGGTATAATACATACAAACATACTAATCTATTACACGATGGTTAATTATCCATCTTACCTTTGCCCTTATCTCTCTTAGCATTCTCAGTATGTTCATCCTTAACTGCAATCATATAATTCACGCAAGAAGTGAGCATAACAAGCTCAACAAGTTTACAAAGGATAACATTAATACCACATTCGTGAATTATATGACAAATCATACATAACTGAACAAAGAGTTGTGAAGTATTATAAAGCATTAATACTTTAACAATTCATATCATCAATTCCCAACGTATAGAGTAAATTAGGAATTCTGAACCGGTCGATGGACCATGAACAGTAGCTTTTTGTTTTCATACTTGAAAAGGACATCACAACACTAAGGTTGTACACCACTTCTAGGTGATCAGCTTATAGTACTCTATGTTGATCAACATTCATCCGTTAAACGTATTTACGTTTAAGTTTTGGCAAACTCGCGTGCCCATCGAATATCGATGAAAATACATTTGTTTGTTCATAGACAAACCTTACCTTCAAATCTGTACCAATTACTTGGCATAGGATAGCGTTAACATTTATATATAGAAAGATATGTATACAAATTAATCTATATCTTACGAGTAGTCTAGCTGAGTAAAACTGGCATTGACCCTTTCGTTTAAAACCAATCATGCAATTCAGTACAGTGAATCACATAAAACTTGACTAACGTGAAAGTTAGACAAGCGTTAAGAAAACTTGCCTTTTAGCGTCTTCAAATAACTTAATCGACTGTTCTCAGCCTTTACAGAATCTAAATGATATATTCACATAGCACACTGTAATTAGCTACCAAACAATTACTCACATTGATTCTACTAGCTTCTTTCTCTTCTATGTCTTAGTTAACTTTGTTTCATTAATAAAGTCAATTCGACTTATTACCCTTCATCCTGGCTTATTAACAATCTCACGTCACTAACCGCACTATATTATCATTGATGAAGTACCAATGTTGTTTAACGATTATGGTTCATTAATAATACGTTGTGTTCTTTGATCACAACTTACGTTAAATTCCTAAGTTTCATTACCATATATATTAGTATATGTAATATAGGAATAGTCTTAGTACATTCATTAAGTGTACAAACTTAACTCATATAGGACTCGAAATAATTGAAGTTCAAATCTAAGTTATCTAACAAAGACCACCTTTCTCGCTTTCTCGGCGTGGCCTTCCTATATACATCGACAACATTGCGGGCGCGGTTTGCGATACCTAAGCTCGATCTCTAGGTCTTTGCAATGACGCAAAAACTCCTTCACATGAGTGGTGTACGCTACCACTCTTGATAAAGAGGGTAATGACATTGTATCGGCGTTGTGGCACGACACTTTAAGCTTTGTCTGGCGCCGCGGCGCCAGACCTCAGCACCAGAAAACTTTGAAAAATAAAAATTTTGGTGAGTTTCCCGGATTCATAACTTCTTTGTTATAAGTCCAATTTGGTCCGTTCAAAATCCTACAAGTTATAAATTACATACTCTACGCGTTTATATAAGAATTCTACACTTTCGAATCTGTAAACTCAAAATTCACTATTAAGTTCATTTTTAAGCGTTCAATACTCGTTTTCTTCATTTTAAGTTGGAATTCGACGATTCTTGAGTCCACAACTCTTAAATACCCTATCTCACGTGTTGACATTGAAGACCAATGTTTTTAAGTCTCACGGCAACTCTCGACTACCAATCCGAAATTTTCTACGTTTTCGACGTTTAACGTCTAATTACGTAAAATTCTACATAACTTCGTTACTAGTGTTCTATAAGTCAAATCACATTGAATACTCCATTAATTTCATATCTACATCTTAATAGAGAAAGATGCACATAAATAAGTATTGATGGAGTTTAATTGTTCATCAACAATCAGCCTCAACAATCAACATTTTCATGGTTTAAAACTTACGTCAACCTTTACGATTTCTATGTCTTCATGACTTATAACGATTTCACATATTGCAAGTCATCATTATTCCTCCATAAGAGGCATACACCACCAATTTATGATTCTTCCTACATAAAGAAATATGGAACTATTATTAAGGAATATTACCTTAATGAATCTTGGTGTTCTTGAAAGAAACTCTAAAGAAAAGCTTCAAGGTAGATTGATGGCTTAAGTCTAGATTTTTCTCTCTCTCAATATAGGTAGAATTCTCTTTGAAAAATCACAAAATGGTCAACCTTTGCTCTCTATTTATAAGCAATTGAAGTGGAGGGAAAAATAGACATTCTCCCCCATCTCCTTACTATTCCCTACTTTATCACCAAGTAAAATACTTGGTGATCAAGTAGTTATCTTTGTTTGCACACCAAGTGCCCGGCCCACCATGCCCATGGTTCATCCCCATGGGTTGCCCCATGGGTTTTACCCATTCGGTGACCCACTAGTTCGATCTACAGGTTGGTTTCTTAGATCAGGCTTAATCAACTCTAACATTGGGCTTTAGTTTGGGCTCAACCACTTAATTCATTGGTCTTACATACTCAATTGCTTAGACTTGGCATAATCCAAATCTAATTGGATTACTCTAAGTCATAACCTTAATTCCATAATACCAATTGTATTCTACACGTATAATTCACGTATTCCTCCGTATAATACTTGTACGATAATCGTATTTGTACTTCGTATTAACTCTTCGTATTATACATAGATACTAAATAGTATCATACTTGTATAACACACACTTTATCAATATCGTAATTCCTTCTGCGCGTCACATTTTCTTCTCAAAAATCGTTCTACTTAACCCTTAGGTTTTAAGTCCGCAGACGAAAACTTTGTTTGCCATAAATTAAATATTATTAGATATTTCATCTCATCTCAATATTTTATCATTATGAGTTTCTCGAAATTTCAAAATAATTTCCCGAGCAGAAACGAATGAATAGTATTTTTACAGGAATTTCTCAGAAAATATTTATTCTCGTCTTGGAAATTCTAAATAATTAATTCTAGCACGTAGCCAGATTACTAACCATATTAGCACATTCTAGGTCATAGAACGACCTTCACATAGCTTACTCACAAAATAAATCAATTAAATTTATTTATTTCATATAATCAAATAAAAATTTAATTATCATAAAAATCCGATTTTCTAGGGCGTTACATACCTGACTCCCGAGTTTGGTGCTTACGATCCACAATATAAATAACATCTAACTACCCACTTAATTATGAATAGACATATAAACCACATTAACCGATATAGTTAATACATTTGTCCCAGGTTATCTAACCTTTATATTACAAACATAACCTTTAGATATACAAAAAGGGTTTATAAATACAACATAATATATATGTTAAACACAATTATCATAGCATAGCACCTCTGCCTTTTATCTTCACAGCTCATCTAGCTTCTTCATCCCGAGCTGAAATGTTTTATTTAGCAAGGGTGAGCAACAAATTTGCCCCGCAAGTTAAGGTATATAATAAATGTATCAGAATCAAAACAACAAACTATCTAATTCGATAGAATGACTCCAAAGTTTGGGGTACTTTGAAATAGCCAAACAATTTGTTCTTCTCTAACTAATCTTCTCGCAACCTATGCAACAAATTAACGAAAGTATACAATGCTTTCAAAATTTCTACGATATTCTAATGAATAGTCAAGAATCAATTCTACGCAATAGCAAAGTGGAATGTTTTCTAGATTTATGCTAATTGTCACACAAGACCTTGAACTTATGTTTTCGGGTAGATATCAAAGATTTACTTTGATATATACTCAGGTGTATTAGATAACCATAAAAATTAAATCATACCCCTCTGCAAGTATAACAAGTGATCAGCTTTATTATACCCTTATATTATGCATAATACTTAATCGCGCACAAAGGCCGAATATACGACCAATAAAATATTCCCTTTATATAAAAGGTTGTTCTTCTCACTCTCAGAATCAAGATTTTGATTTAACAACACAATACTGTGATTTTAAATTCTAATTACTTCTCGATCTAGCCAAAATAATTGGCATCGATCTGTCAATAATAATTGAATTCTCTTCTCGAACCTACCAAGTTCTAACAAACGTTCGTCTAGCCAGAATAATTGACTAAGACATTTCTCAACATAATTCAAAAATAAACAAGAATTATCTCTACTGTCAATACTAGCTTCTACGGATATGAATGTCCAATAAAACTTATTCTACGAATGTATATTATATGAATCAGTAATTCAATTTGAATTATTAAACATGCACTAACTGCGAATAATCAACAATAAATTCTTGGACATGGTATAATTAACAATAATCAACCACTACAATATTTAAACAATATTAACTCAGGGTTGAGTTAGGAAACTTGCCTTCCGCGTTGATTACTACTACACAATATACTTATCTGCGTTCACAAGACCTATATTCACAATAGTAGTCTTACAATTAGCACAATATGTCACAACACATAACACTTTATTTTACAATCAATCTTTCTCCTGACACATTAGCAGATTAATAACATTAGTGTTTATAACTTTTGATAAACACTTCTCAATTCTAACTAGTTCTATTTAGTTGGACTTGATCCATCTCTTATTCACGGTCACCCTATTCAACAATTAACACAGTTATTTGTCAATTAAATTCGATTTCTAAGCTTCAATATTATATTAAATAAGTCAAATACCATTTATAATATTTTTTTGGAAGCTTTTAATAATTATCAAACAATTATTATAATTTATAATAATTTTTCAAACACTCAAATCATTTTTAAATGATTTAAATATCAAATAAATCCATCATCATTAATATTTAATAATATTAAAATATTAATGACATACTTGTCAAAATAATAAAGTTATTTATAATAACTTATAATATTTTTAAATTACCAAATATTTTACTTAAATGATTTTTAAAGTAATTAAAATCCTTTTAAACTATCACCATTAATATTTAAATATTAATAAAATTATCATTCAAATATTAAAAGTCATTAATTATAACTTCAAATATTTTTAAATCATTTTCTTCATTTTGAAATGATTTTTAAATCAATAAAATCATTTTTAATTCATTTATTTAATATAATAATTAAATAAATCAAATATCATTTATTAATGAGAATTCTCCAAAAATATAGAAAATTATATTTTGTAATTCATAATATTTTCTAACACTTTATTCTCATTTAAAATGATTTTTAAATCAATAAAATCATTTTTATCTTATTTATTTAATTTAATAATTAAATAAATCTTATATCATTAATATTAAATTATTAATGAAAATTCTCCAAAAATATTAAAATTTATATTTTATAACTCAAAATATTTTTAAATACATTATTCTTATTTAAAATGATTTTTCATAATATTAAATCATGGGTTAAGTTCAGATAACCACCTGGAGTTTGGGCGGTTTTCCACTTAACAACCTGTAGTCAGTAAAGCTACATTTAAACTCCCGACTTTTTGAGTTAAAGTGAATAATTGTTTTCTGTCATAACTTTGTTACTTAAGTTGGATAAAGACTTAATTACCCTCCTTTCTGTCATAACTCGGTTCACTCCCCACCACCACCAATTCACTCCACACCGCCACCAGTTCACTCCCCACCACAACCAGTTCAATCACATCTACCACCTCCAGTCTTCTCTCCACCACCACCTGTTAAGTCATCCCATGCTTGACAAAGACGGGTCCCTCCCTCCTCCACCAACCCTTGTACTTTCTCCACCACCAAAGACTGCTCATTCTCCTCCTCCTCCTCCTACCCTGCTTTTCACCACCACCAACCGATTTCACCTTACCAACGGAGTTGGATTCTTGTACTCATCACCACCACCGCCTAATGTTCCCAAAGCTATTAAGCGAGTCATGATATACACATTCTTTTATTTAAACACTAGTATTCCCTTAGATTTCAACTCATTCTTTGTATGAATTATTAAATACTATCTAATGTTAGTGTAATAGTGTTGCAGAGACCAAGAGATTATATATATTAAAAGATTCCTTGTGGGTAAAAAAAAACCATATATGAATATAAAAGGAATGTCGTATTATATCTTTCGTAATTTGCTTCCAATTTGGTTATGTAATATACAACATTATGAAGAAAAATAAATTGAAACAACTACTTATATCTTTGAATCATATTGTTCTTGCCAGAAGAATTAACACTAATTTTTATTTTGTTTTTGGAGATATATCTAGGGAGAAAATCAATGTAATTTAACAGCAAAAAGATTCCAATCTTCCAAAAAATCAATGTAATCTAGGAATTTTTTTCTTGTTACTCCAGTTCTTGGATCATCTGTACCACTTGGTCCATTGAAGGCCTCTCTTCTGGGTCATTTTGAAGACACAATCTTGCAATGCCAATCACTGCAACCAAATTTTCATTCACATCTACCATTCTCTTGTCAGGTACACCTATCAATTGGCAGCCTATCTGCATGAGCATATCTGCATAACAACACATATAGAGGAAACACAAGACCTATGCAACAAATTAACGAAAGTATACAATGCTTTCAAATTTTCTACGATATTCTAATGAATAGTCAAGAATCAATTCTACGCAATAGCAAAGTGGAATGTTTTCCATATTTATGCTGAGTGGTCACACAAGACCTTGAACTTATCTTCTCGGGTAGATTTCAAAGATCTACTTTGATATATACTCAGGTGTATCAGATAACCATAAAGATTATATCATACCCCTCTGCAAGTATAACAAGTGATCAGCTTTATTATACCCTTATATTATGCATAATACTTAATCGCATGCAAAGGCCGAATATACGACCAATAAAATATTCCCTTTATATAAAAGGTTGTTCTTCTTAGTCTCAGAATCAAGATTTTGATTTAACAACGAAATACTGTGATTTCAAATTCTACTTACTTCTCGATCTAGCCGAAATAATTGGCATCATTCTGTCAATAATAATTGAATTCTCTTCTCGAACCTATCAAGTTCTAACAAATGTTTATCTAGCCAGAATAATTGACTAAGACATTTCTCAACATAATTTGACAATAAATAGGAATTATCTGTACTGTCAATACTAGCTTCTACGGATATGAATATCCAACAATAGTTATTTTGCGAATTTATATTTTATGAATCAGTAATTCAATTTGAATTATTAAACATGCACTAACTGCGAATAAGCAACAATAAATTCTTGGACGTGGTATAATTAACAATAATCAACCACTACAATATTTAAACAATATTAACTCAGGGATGAGTTAGGAAACTTGCCTTCCGCGTTGATCACTACTACACAATATACTTATCTGCGTTCACAAGACCTATATTGACAATATTGGTCTTACAATTAGCACAATATGTCACAACACATAATAATTTATTTTACAGTCAATCTTTGTCCTAGACACATTAGCACATAGTAACATTAGTATTTATAACCTGTATAAACACTTCTCAATTCTAACTAGTTCGGTCTGATTGGACTTCGGTCCATCTCGGTGTTCTGGTCACCCTATCCGATAATTAACATAGTTATTTGTCAATTAAATTCGGTTTCTAAGCTTCAATATTATATTAGATAAGTCAAATACCATTTATAATATTTTTCGAAAGCTTTTAATAATTATCAAACAATTATTATAATATATAATAATTTTTCAAACCCTAAAATCATTTTTAAATAATTTAAATATCAAATAAATTCATCATCATTAATATTTAATAATATTAAAATATTAATGACATACTTGTCAAAATATTAAAATTATTTATAATAACTTAAAATATTTTTAAATTACCAATATTTCACTTAAATGATTTTTAAAGTAATTAAAATCATTTTTAAACTATCACCATTAATATTTAAATATTAATGAAATTATCATTCAAATATTAAAAGTCATTAATTATAACTTAAAATATTTTTAAATCATTTTCCTCATTTTTAATTGATTTTTATATCAATAAAATTATTTTTAATTTATTTATTTAATATATTAATTAAATAAATCAAATATCATTTTTAATGAGAATTCTCCAAAAATATAGAAAATTATATTTTGTAATTCATAATATTTTCTAACACTTTATTCTCATTTAAAATGATTTTTAAATCAATAAAATCATTTTTATCTTATTTATTTAATTTAAGAATTAAATAAATCTTATATCATTAATATTAAATTATTAATGAAAATTCTCCAAAAATATTAAAAGTTATATTTTATAACTCAAAGTATTTTTAAATACATTATTCTTATTTAAAATGGTATTTCATAATATCAAAACATTTTCCTCTAATTTATTTAATACACTAATTAAATAAATTAAATACCTTTAATATTTATATAATTATAAATATTAAAGAAAAATATTCAATTAATTCAAAAATTATTTTTCATAATTTAAAATAATTTTTAAAACCATTTTTAATAATTTTTATAATTTATTTCTATTTTTAAATAATTTTCTGGAAAATCAGAAATTAAATATAATTAAATCGTCGCTATAGGTCTTTAGCGACACTTATCTGTCGCCCTTGGTGTTCTTGGCTCAAGAACACTGACAATCTCAGTGTTCAAGGGGTCATGTTTGACCGGCCTTAATCCTCAAATCAATCATGTTCTTGGCCGTCTAAAACCTAGGTATTGTTGTAGAAACATAATACTACACTTATAAATTACCAACTTGGTCGTACGACATCACAACAAGGAGATCAATGCCTCTAAAGTTGCTGTCAGACGATTTCTAGGTTTTCCCAGAAACCCAACAGTCTGAGTGGACACTTTCAAGATTAATTTCCTATAAGTTCCAGCCATGAATTAAGTAATATAATGGTTCCTATATGAAGTCCTTATGTCATAGAACATTCACAAAGCAACATATCAGTTTAACAACAACAGGATTACAAGATATGATCCGGTCAAAGGCTGTCAGAACTATGTTCTTTATTGTTTCTGGAAATTCCAGAAACTGCAAAACGTGACTGAGTGGCTTGGTTTTACCACTCATTACGTTCAATATATTGATGTTTTGAAGGGTCTAAATACATGGATCTAGAGTCTATCTTACAAGCTACGAACTGCATACAACCATATCATTATATCACATAAATCCTGACAGTTCTTGGCTTGGAAAAGTGTTGGTCATGCTCGGTCAACTCTCTTTGACCATTAATAAAATATAATCTGGACATGTAATGGTTGTGATTTCACTTCCAGATTACAGTCCTTATATCAGACAACAGATCCAAAACACAAAACAATAAAAATCACAATCAACCAAGAATCTATGAACACTGGCATTTGCTTGTCAGAGCAATTTCTAGGGTTCATCCAGTTTTTGAAAAATTCATTTTTAATGCATTTTGATGCTATGGATCCATGTTGGATCATCATAGATCATCTAAAAACATCATTTAACTTGTATTAAAACACATAAACACAGATTTATCTTAAGCATACAAGATCAAAGTAGGGTTAGGGTTTATACCTTTTAGTTTCCAATCTTTGATCTAAGCTCTTCTCTACTGATCTTGATGATCTAGGGACTCTTTTAGGGACTGACACACTTAGTGTTTTCGTGGGTTTTGTGAGATAAAAAGTTGGTGAGAGCTTGAGAGCAAATGACTAAGTTTTTATGAATTTTCTCTCTCCAAAATCACTTATAACTTAGATTCAATGTTTCTAAGCAATGCTAGGTGTCCATTTGGATAGAATTTGCTGAGATTTTAATACACAAGTAAGTACCTAACATGGTGAATCACCCCATTCTAGAATTTACATAACTTAAGTTTTAAGTTAAGGGGTATTTTTATCTTTTCACCACTAAAAGGGTAATTTCATAATTTCCCTTATAAATTTGAGGGTATTCTAGTTAATTAACATCACTTTCCTTAATTCTCGCCATTAGGGTTTGATAGTCATAATTAGGGTTTCTTAATTAGGGTTTAGGGTTCCCAAAAATAAAATTAGGGTTTTTCAGCTTTCGGTTAGGGTTTCTAACTACGTGTTAGGTTTTCTAATCCTGAGATTAGGATTTCTAATCTCTCATTAGGGTTTACTAATGTTATACCCTACTCGATCAATCACTGATCAAAATTTTATATAGTATAAACACGTACTCAACAATACAGTTATAATAACTGTATTTTCTATCGAATCCCTTATCCGGACTTAAGGTTAAGGTTTCTATTCTCAGTTAAGCACAACTCTACTCTTATTTATCAGTTAATACACAAATTGACAACTACTCAAGACTCGTATCATAGATACACAGTATAATATTAACAGTCAATATTAATATTAAATAAAAAATAATAATTTTATTCGTACATTTCGAATTATTCGAAATCTCGGGTTATTACATTCACTCGTCCTTAAAAGGATTCCATCCTCGGAATCACCGCTTTCTTATTCTCTACAATCTTTTAAAGTTGTATCATCAATTCCTTTTTATCAACATAATGTTAATTTGTGTCTTATATTCTAACCTGTGACTTGGATCTATAAAAGAAAACAATTCACAGCTTATATCACCAATATTTCTCACTTAATTTAATTATTAAGCAAAATTATTACCTATCGCCACCTCCTGGGCAGCCACTGTATCTTGAGCCATCATATTAAATGCATGGGCTGTTGGTCTCCCTGACTGAGAAGGTCCTTTAATCGCCAAGGTTTCGCTACCGGTTCCCTTGTTGGCACTCCACTTCTCCTTAATACTTTTCGGATAATTTCGAACTAGATGATCAATTGAACCACAGGCATAACAACATTATATCTTCTTCAGATTGGGACAATTGAGAGACATATGTCCCTCTTGACCGCAGTTATAACAAACTCCATTCTTCTTCAGACAAAGTCCTGAATGATTCTTTCCACAGTTCGCACAAGGCTTTCCTTCTTTCTTATTCCCTTCTTTCTTATTACTCGACTTGGTATTCTCACTCCACTTTCTCTTGTTCGAATTACTACCAGCACTACTTCCTTCATCATTTGTATTCTTCTTCTCCTGATTATAACGGATGCGCCTTTCGCTTCCCCTTCAAAGAATTATTGCCTTTTCCAACAAAGCCACGAACGTATTGATTTGCAATACAACTACTTTGTTGTATATACCTGGCTTCAATCCATTCTCAAACCTTCTTGCCTTCCATAGCTCCGTATCCACCTGATGAGGTGCAAATCTCGCTAACTCATTGAATCTAGCAAGATATTCGAGACAATCGATATTCTCTCCGCTTTAGTTCTAAGAACTTAACCTCCATCCGAGCTTGCATACTCGGTGAAAAATGGTTCTCAAAGAACAACTCCTTGAATCTTGTCCAATTCACCACAGCTGTGCCAGCTCTCGCCTGATTAGTCTCCCACTAGTAATTGGTTTCTCCCTTCATTAAATAAGTTGCAAAAGCTGTCTTTTGCTCTTCTGCCACTCTCGCAATGATATATGCTTTCTCCATTTCTTTCACCCAGGTTTGGGCTTCAATCGGATCCGTAGTTCCCTTAAATTCTTGCGGTCCCACCGCTTTAAAGTCCTTAAAGTTAGCCAATATATTGACTTCCTTTATTATTCGCCGACTGCTCTTTTCTTTGATTTTGATTTTATCATCTAGGCGTCATTAAAATAAAAATCTTATATTAATTCTCTTTCTCTACACAAACTCTTATTAATCACACAATAAGAATTTAACACATAGTCCTCATATAATTGTATATTTATTCAAAAAAAAAACACAGTACATTTATCACTTAACACATATATAACACTATCACTTTTTAAATAATATTGGGATTAACAACAAAACATTAAATAAAAGTTGTAATTCTCTGACTTTAAACAAAATTCGCAATTCTCCATTCACATATAACTATTCCCAGTTCATCAAACTTACCACACCTAGGGGTTCAGGAACTTGCCACAATTATATGAGTTTATGAACTTATCCTCAGGACCTTTCGACGTCCATTTCTTTGAGGGTTCAAAATAGCTCATATAATTATGAGTCATGAACTTACCATAAGTATGAGTTTTAAGAACTCACAAATTTATCTTAATCTTATATTCATATAGAAAATAAAGATTTTATTCATACAAACATATATATTTGCATATGTTCACACATCATTCTTGATATTGCAACTGCTAATATCTCACACTATCCAAAAGATATTATCGCTTAAACTTAAGCTATCTACCGTCCACTCCCTTTACCATTCTTCTTCTTGATGGGACACTTGTTAAATCTGTGACCCGTTCTCCCACATGAAAAATATTTTCTCATATTCAACTTAGAACAATGTAGGGAAACATGTCCTTCCTTCTTACAATTGAAGCACACATTCTCCCACATTATGCATTCTCCCGCGTGAGTCTTTCCACACTTGCTACAGACTTGTTTCTTCTTCAGGTTTGAATTTTTCAGAGTTATCACTGTTGTGATCCCTCTTTCTCTTATTCTTGCCTTTCTGATTGGTTGTTCCCTCCGACGATCCACCACCTTCAGTCTTCATCCTTTCTACCTGCGCCTTCAACTCGTTCCGTTCTTCAATCATTTCGTGTAACGCTCGCTCTGTCTTCCACAACTCTTCTAAGAGAAACACTTTATTTCAGAGTTCTTGTACTTCTACAGATTCTTGATCTTTCTCCCCAACTTTAGTCTTATTCCCTTTCTCCACCTTAGCTTCTTCGGACTACGCCTTCTCATCACCAATCTGATACATCTCGTGATAATCATCATGATCACTCCCAAGATTAACCATAGGTTCATCTTTTTCCACCTTCTCAACTGATTCTCTTTGCGCTGGCACCTCGGCTACTGGCACTGGTGCAACAACCGCTAACACTTCTGTACTCATCTCATCTTCTCCTGACATCCTACAGTCAGTTACACAACTTGATTAGTACTTCACCAGTATGAAATTCTCACACTGTGTCCACATATCTTTCTATTGATGCGCTTTGGCAATCCGTCACTTAGTAATCTAAATGAGTATTCTATTTTACTTATGGTTATAATCCTAGGGTTTCCCCCCCCCCCCCCATCTTAAGGTTTATAACCTATAACTCTGCTACCAACTTGTGACACCTTGGTCACTATAAACTTTGATACTAACTCATGACTCCCCCAAATCAAGTTACCCGACTCCAGGTTTGGTGCTCATGATCCACAATATAAATAACATCTAACTACCCATTTAATTATGAATAGACATATAAATCACATTAATCGATATAGTTAATACATTTATCCCAGGTTATCTAACCTTTATATTACAAACATACCCTTTAGATATACAAAAAGGGTTTATAAATACAACATAATATATATGTTAAACACAATTATCACAGCATAACACCTTTGCCTTTTATCTTCACAGCTCCTCTAACATCTTTGTCCCTAGCTGAAATGTTTTATTTAGCAAGGGTGAGCAACAAATTTTCCCCACAAGTTAAGATATACAATAAATGTATCAGAATCAAGACAACAAACTATCTAATTCGATAGAATGATTCCAAAGTTCAGGGAACTTTGAAATAGCTAAAAACAATTTGTTCTTCTCTAACTAATCTTCTCGCAACCTATGCAACAAATTAACGAAAGTATACAATGCTTTCAAAATTTCTACGATATTCTAATGAATAGTCAAGAATCAATTCTACGCAATAGCAAAGTGGAATGTTTTCTAGATTTATGCTAATTGTCACACAAGACCTTGAACTTATGTTTTTCGGGTAGATATCAAAGATTTACTTTGATATATACTCGTGTGTATCGATAACCATAAAATTAAATCATACCCTCTCTCGCAAGTATAACAAGTGATCAGCTTTATTATACCCTTATATTATGCATAATACTTAATCGCGCACAAAGGCCGAATATACGACCAATAAAATATTCCCTTTATATAAAAGGTTGTTCTTCTCACTCTCAGAATCAAGATTTTGATTTAACAACACAATACTGTGATTTTAAATTCTAATTACTTCTCGATCTAGCCAAAATAATTGGCATCGATCTGTCAATAATAATTGAATTCTCTTCTCGAACCTACCAAGTTCTAACAAACGTTCGTCTAGCCAGAATAATTGACTAAGACATTTCTCAACATAATTCAAAAATAAACAAGAATTATCTCTACTGTCAATACTAGCTTCTACGGATATGAATGTCCAACAAAACTTATTCTACGAATGTATATTATACGATTCAGTAATTCAATTTGAATTATTAAACATGCACTAACTGCGAATAATCAACAATAAATTCTTGGACATGGTATAATTAACAATAATCAACCACTACAATATTTAAACAATATTAACTCAGGGTTGAGTTAGGAAACTTGCCTTCCGCGTTGATTACTACTACACAATATACTTATCTGCGTTCACAAGACCTATATTCACAATATTAGTCTTACAATTAGCACAATATGTCACAACACATAACACTTTATTTTACAATCAATCTTTCTCCTAGACACATTAGCACATAATAACATTAGTGTTTATAACCTGTATAAACACTTCTCAATTCTAACTAGTTCGGTCTAGTTGGACTTCGGTCCATCTCGGTGTTCTGGTCACCCTATTCAACAATTAACACAGTTATTTGTCAATTAAATTCGGTTTCTAAGCTTCAATATTATATTAAATAAGTCAAATACCATTTATAATATTTTTTTGGAAGCTTTTAATAATTATCAAACAATTATTATAATTTATAATAATTTTTCAAACACTGAAATCATTTTTAAATGATTTAAATATCAAATAAATCCATCATCATTAATATTTAATGATATTAAAATATTAATGACATACTTGTCAAAATAATAAAGTTATTTATAATAACTTATAATATTTTAAATTACCAAATTTTTACTTAAATGATTTTTAAAGTAATTAAAATCCTTTTAAACTATCACCATTAATATTTAAATATTAATAAAATTATCATTCAAATATTAAAAGTCATTAATTATAACTTCAAATATTTTTAAATCATTTTCCTCATTTTGAAATGATTTTTAAATCAATAAAATCATTTTTAATTCATTTATTTAATATAATAATTAAATAAATCAAATATCATTTATTAATGAGAATTCTCCAAAAATATAGAAAATTATATTTTGTAATTCATAATATTTTCTAACACTTTATTCTCATTTAAAATGATTTTTAAATCAATAAAATCATTTTATCTTATTTATTTAATTTAATAATTAAATAAATCTTATATCATTAATATTAAATTATTAATGAAAATTCTCCAAAAATATTAAAATTTATATTTTATAACTCAAAATATTTTTAAATACATTATTCTTATTTAAAATGATTTTTCATAATATTAAGTCATGGGTTAAGTTCAGATAACCACCTGGAGTTTGGGCGGTTTTCCACTTAACAACCTGTAGTCAGTAAAGCTACATTTAAACTCCCGACTTTTTGAGTTAAAGTGAATAATTGTTTTCTGTCATAACTTTGTTACTTAAGTTGGATAAAGACTTAATTACCCTCCTTTCTGTCATAACTCGGTTCACTCCCCACCACCACCAATTCACTCCACACCGCCACCAGTTCACTCCCCACCACAACCAGTTCAATCACATCTACCACCTCCAGTCTTCTCTCCACCACCACCTGTTAAGTCATCCCACGCCAAACCACGGGTCCCTCTCTCCTCCACCAACCCTTGTACTTTCTCCACCACCAAAGACTGCTCATTCTCCTCCTCCTCCTACCCCCTGTTTCTTCACCACCACCAACCGATTTCACCTTACCAACGGAGTTGGGATTCTTGTACTCATCACCACCACCGCTAATGTTCCCAAAGCATAAGCGAGTCATGAATACACATTCTTTTATTTAAACACTAGTATTCCCCTTAGATTTCAGCTCATTCTTTGTATGAATTATTAAATACTATATAATGTTAGTGTAATAGTGTTGCAGACCAAGAGATTATATATGTTAAAGATTCCTTGTGGGTAAAAAAAAACTGACATGAATATAAAAGGAATGTCGTATTATATCTTTCGCAATTTGCTTCCAATTTGGTTATGTAATATACAACATTATGAAGAAAAATAAATTGAAACAACTAATTCTATACTGAATCATATTGTTCTTGCCAGAAGAATTAACACTAATTTTTATTTTGTTTTTGGAGATATATCTAGGGAGAAAATCAATGTAATTTAATAGCAAAAAGATTCCAATCTTCCAAAAAATCAATGTAATCTAGGAATTTTTTTCTTGTTACTCCAGTTCTTGGATCATCTGTACCACTTGGTCCATTGAAGGCCTCTCTTCTGGGTCATTTTGAAGACACAATCTTGCAATGCCAATCACTGCAACCAAATTTTCATTCACATCTACCATTCTCTTGTCAGGTACACCTATCAATTGGCAGCCTATCTGCATGAGCATATCTGCATAACAACACATATAGAGGAAATTTCAATCACAAATTGGAAATTACTCCAATATTTTTGCATGCGATAACACCAAAACACACAATTCTAACTAATATTAACAAGTAATAATAATTCTAAAAGGCAAAAGGCAAAAGGCAAAAGGCAAAAGCCATATAATTAGTATAATATAAAAATTTACCCGGCCTCTTCGTTCTTGAAATTCATAGAAAGCTCTGGAGTCATTTACAGAAGAATAACGCAAATCAAGTTATATTTTGGTTTTATAAACCAAAATCCCAAAAGAAGTTCAAGTCGTAAGGTTGTATCTGCACAGTAACCAGATGCAGTTCCAGCTCCACATCTTCACATCTCCACAAGCAGGATATACATCTTCACATGAAGCAATTAAACTAATGCACTGGAGATCTATATTGAACATATTTACCTTAACATACAAATAATCCCAAATTCTAATTATATTTTTTTCATACCCTTTCTTGTTAGTTGAAGATTCAAAGATAAAAATCTAATCTTTATGCATTTCAAAGTCACCCACTTCCAAATTTCAGAAACACAAATACATAAACCATTATACTAGTACTAATTAAATAGGAAAATATTATAGTTAATAATTTTTCAGAAAATCAGAAATTAAATATAATTAAACCATCGCTATAGGTCTTTAGCGACACTTATCTGTCGCCTTTAGTGTTCTTGGCTCAAGAACATTGACAATCTCAGTGTTCAAGGGGACATATTTGACCGACCTTAATTCTCAAATAAATTATGTTCTGGACCGTCTAAGACTTAGGTATTGTAGTAGAAATGTAATACTACACTTATAAATCACCAACTTGGTCATACGACATCACAACAAGGAGATCAATGACTCCAAAGTTGCTGTCAGACAGTTTCTAGGTTTTCCCAGAAACCCAGCAGTCCGAGTGGACACTTTCAAGATTAATTTCCTATAAGTTCCAGCCATGATTCAAGTACTATAATGGTTTCTGTAAGACCCCAACTTTTATGAATAAAAATGAATTTTCTATAAATATCATTTTTGAATATTATGGAATAAATTTGATATAATGTTATAGTTGTGGGTAATATTTATAAATTTTACAAAGTACGCAAGTTGTTATATAATATTCGATTGGTCAGGGAATATTCGTATGACGGCACAATCATTGGTGGACCCCACAACAGAATTATTGTCAGATTGAGAAAACGACAAAAATATTTTTATGAAAATAACGACGGAAGTTTTACCGTTGATACTGTTGAACTACTCGGTAGTAAAATTACAGTAATACGCGTGGTTGCATAGTAGCATACGGTATTGATTATTAATGCTTATGTGAGAAGTCACTCAGTTTGATTTAATTATTGTCGATATTTTATGTGTTATTAAATCAATAATTGAGATGACGAAGTTGTTAATATTATTATTTGCATTATTAACGATGTCTAGAAGTTCTGCCAAGGAGAGGTTTGGTCACCTAATTGCGCGCCAATAGGAGAAAATCCTTATTAGAAAGCCCCTCTTTCTCGGAAACGACACGGTCGATTAATAGTGTGAATAATAATAATGATGATGACGTTTTGTTTTATTTGTATTATTAACGTAATAAAATGTAAAAACTTTTTATATAAAAATGTAATACTTTTATAAAGTTATTCGCTTTATTAGGCTAATAATAAAATCGCTTTTATATAAAAATGTAATACTTTTATAAAGTTATATGTTTTATTAGACAATAATTAGAATATATTATATTTTATTATGCATAGTGTTTGCATAGTCCTTGCATAGTGTTTGTATAGTAAAATCTTTTAAAAGTTATTCGTTTTATTAGATTATAAATAGAATATATTATATTTTATTTAAAAGATTTTGTTTCTAAATATGGACCGTCCGATTAAAGTAAATCAATCTGACCGTTCATGGATTGGTTACTATTCATTCTATTCTTCTATAAATAGAAGCTCATTCCTTCATTATTTCTTTACTTAATTCAATTGAAACTCTAGAGAGAGAAACTATAGAGAGAAAGAAGAAAAGTATTCTCTACTTCACTACTCCGATATCAAGTTTCTTTTACTAGTGAGGGTATTATTATTTTTATATTCATGAGGAGAACTTCATTATTCCATCTTTATTATTCTGTTGAATAACTCAGATACGCAAGCTACCCTATACTTATGAAAATTCTTCCGTATTCCATTCTTTATTATTCTCGTTGGAATATCCTCGTTCATGCTTTTACGCTGGGACCGGTTCCGCTTCTTTATTATTCTCATTGGAACATCCTATTGGTGTGAATTTCACCCCGACCGGTTTCGCCATTTAGTATTCTCATTGAATAACTTTGTTTATCGCAATCTGCATGCATGGTAATTTACATTGTATTCCATTCTTTATTATTTTGTTGGAATATCCTGTCGGTGCGTATTACGCCTGACCTAGTTCCGTTATTTATTATTCTGATGGAATAACCTGTCTATGCGAAGTACCACATGCATGATGGTTTCTTTTGTTATTCCATTCTTTATTATACTTAGTTGGTTAAAGTTTTGACTTCTACACTTTATGAAATTAGTGGAATATTCTTGATATTTGCGCTTCATCCAGTATCTTTTCATGGAAATGTTCTTCTGAGCATTCTTGAATTTTACTTTACAAAGAAGTATCATGTTGACAATTTGGACGTTATTAGTTCCTGAATAAATTAATTCTTGAACTTGTTTTATTGAATTCTTATATCATTGTCATCATCCTCATGTTTATATTATTTTTTGAAAGTCATTTGTGGCCTCAGAGTGCATAGATGGACTTGGTATGATTATGACCGAGAATTATTCTTGTAATCATGACCGTAATGTTACAAATGATGTGGTAAAAGTCCTCATTCGCCCAAAGTGCATTGATGGATGCTTGTTGGCATGATCATGACCATTGATGAATACACAAATATCCTTGGCCCGTGAGTGCGTGGATAATTTGTGGTCGTGACCTAATGAATATCCTTGGTCGAAGTGCAAGGATGATGTGGATTATTTATTGTCGAGTCTCGCCGATAAAAGTGATGAAAACCTTTTAAATCATAAAAGATAGTAGATTTTATTCTCTACTTGACTCTTTTAATGGATTGTATGTTCCTCTGTAGTTAAACTTGATGTCTATTGTATTTTATCAGTTTAACACTGTTGAGGACTAATGATAATTTATTCTGCATTATCTTAGTCATAATATATCTTACTGGGCTAGTTGAGCTCACCCTTTCTTTCACTGTTCTCTTCAGGAAATGAGAACGTAGCCTGGACTAGCCGGGGAACAGAGTGATGGTCCGAGATGGTGTCTTAGTAGTCCTCACTATTCTGTTAAATAGTGTGATAATAAATGTAATGATGACTAAATTGAGTGTGGATATTGTCTAGATGACAATATTTGTATTAAAACTCACAGCATGTATTTTGACGTATTTTACACGACTGTTGTATAATCAAGTTGTATTTGAATTTAGTACCATGTATTTGGCGACTCAAGATGGGGTGATGTATACCTATTTTGGGGGCGTCACAGTTTCTATATGAAGTCCTTATGTCATAGAACATTCACAAAGCAACATATTAGTTTAACAACAACAGGATTACAAGATATGATCCTATTAAAAGGTCGTCGAACTATAGCTTCTACAGCTTCGAAATTCCGAAATCGCAAAACGTGACCGAGTGGCTTGGTTTAACCACTAATTACGTTCAATATATTGATGTTTAAATACATGGATCTAGAGTCCAACTTAGAAGCTATGAACTGAATACAACCATATCATCATATCACATAAATCCTGACAGTTCCTGGCTTGGTAAAGTGTTGTCAGACGCTAGTTGCACACTTTCTGGGTTAACCAGAAAGTGTTGGTCATGCTCGGTAAACTCTCTTTGACCATCAATAAAATATAATATGGACATGTAATGGTTGTGATTTCACTTCCAAATTACAGTCCTTATATCAGACAACAGATCCAAAACACAAAACAATAAAAATCACAATCAACCAAGAATCTATAAACACTGACATTTGCTTGTCAAAGCAATTTCTAGGGTTCATGCAGTTTTTGAAAAATTCACTTTTAATGCATTTTGATGCTATGGATCCATGATGGATCATCATAGATCATCTAAAAACATCATTTAACATGTATTAAAATAAATAAACACAGATTTATCTTAAGCATACAAGATCAAAGTAGGGTTAGGGTTTACACCTTTTAGTTTTCAATCTTTGATCTAAGCTCTTCTCTACTGATCTTGATGATCTAGGGACTCTTTTAGGGACTGAGACAATTAGTGTTTTTCATGGGTTTTGTGAGAGAAAAAGTTGGTGAGAGCTTGAGAGCAAATGGCTAAGTTTTTAAGAATTTTCTCTCTCCAAAATCACTTATAACTTAGATTTAATGTTTCTAAGCAATGTTAGGTGTCCATTTGGATAGGATTTGCTGAGATTTTAATACACAAGTCAATACCTAACATGGTGAATCACCCCATTCTAGAATTTACATAACTTAAGTTTTAAGTTAAGGGGTATTTTTGTCTTTTCACCACTAAAAGGGTAATTTCATAATTTCCCTTACAAATTTAAGGGTATTCTAGTCAATTAACATAACTTCCCTTAATTCTCACCATTAGGGTTTGATAATCTCAATTAGGGTTTCCTAATTAGGGTTTAGGGTTCTCGTAAATAAAATTAGGGTTTTTTGACTTTTGGTTAGGGTTTCTAACTATGCGTTAGGTTTTCTAATCCTGAGATTAGGGTTTTTAATCTCTCATTAGGGTTTACTAATGTTATACCCTACTCGATCAATCACTGATCAAAATTCTATATAATATAAATGTATACTCAACAATACAGTTATAATAACTATATTTTCTATCAAATTCCTTATCCGAACTTAGGGTTAGGGTTTCTATTCTTAGTTAAGCACAACTCTACTCTTATTTATCAGTCAATACACAAATTGACCACTACTCAAGACTCGTATCACAGATACACAGTATAATATTAACAGTCAATATAAATTTTAAATAAAAAAATTTATTCATAAATTTTGGAGTATTCGAAATCCCGGGTTATTACAAGCATGACTTAGCATACTAGCATTGTGTTAGGATGTATGTGTATATACATAGAACCTGTAATTATGGTTGGGAACATGTTTTAATCAAGAGAAATAAGACTTGGTTATGGTCTACGTAATGCAGCACCATCGCTTCGGTCTCCGACACTGCCTTGATTCTGCCCATAATTATAATTGGTTAGGTGCGGTCAAATCTTGGCTGTAACAAAACTTCGCTTCTATTTACGGCATGGCGCAGCCCACGCCTCTAATTGTACTAGGGTGCGGTGGCCTACGCCTGCACTCTACACCGCACTTGATGTGTTCTGTTATGTTTCTATTGTGCTAACTTGTTAGTACATGGTTAGAGAAAGCTTGTAAACTGTTGTAGCACACACACAAGCATGTGCATGTAGTATGAACAAGTATAACCATGTTAGTACTTACAATGGACACAACACTTGTGGTCTTGAAATGAGATTTATGATTCAAAAGTGAACTTTGTCACGAACACATCATGTGAGCATTCTGACTTTATGAGTAAGATAATATGGTTTATATTGACATGAAATGCAAGACTAAAGTGATTAAACATACTAGCATACATGATTTTAAGATTAGACTAGTTCAAAGATAAGAAACTTAAGACTTTTCAAAGTGAACTTGACCAATACTTTTATCTTGTAAGTTCTGACCATTTGAGCATGCATATGTGACTTTAATATATGTTATAAATGCATGAGAGTTATATGCTAATATGCCTTGTATATGCTAAGTTGACTTAGTGTAAAATTCAAAGAAAATTAGAATGAGAAAGCTAATGTAATCAAGAAATGAGTAAAGTATGTTATGACCATGCAAGCATGTATATTAGGACTCATTATGCCTATAGATATATTGGCATGAACATCGTTTGGTTAATGTATTTGTTTTCACTTATTCACACATATTCATGCAAAGGAAATTTCTAAAATATGAACTATGTGAGTAAAGTATACATATGTTGTCTATATACAAGCATAACTACTGAGTGTTGAATGATCAAGTTGTATGGAACAAA
This sequence comes from Panax ginseng, assembly GCA_020205605.1. NCBI lineage: Eukaryota > Viridiplantae > Streptophyta > Magnoliopsida > Apiales > Araliaceae > Panax > Panax ginseng. The sequence continues at coordinate 75,289,677 of CM035137.1, forward strand.
TAATTACATGACTTTTTTGTGTTTTAATGACATATAAAGTGTAAATTAAACTTGAAGTAATGGATTCAAGTATGGTCATGTGTTATATGTGAAGCTCTAGCATGTATGTATGCTAAAGTAGGTGTGTGATTAGTGTGTTAGAGTTGATCAAGTCGAGAGGGCAAAGCTCAAACTTGGTCTGGCTAGGGACACAACGCAATTACAAGCCTGTCCCCTAAGCTTCTAGACTCAGCGCAGTCACTGCCATCCTCAGCCATTTTCATAAATAGATTCTGTTTTTGGTTCTGAAATTTAAGGTATCCTTATATGATTTCTTTAACTTGTAATATATGACCAATGTGCCATATAATGTGTTGAGAAGCATGCTATGTGAAGACTTGATTATTGTAAGTGTAAACGCATATTAGTTTACTCATATTAATTGAAAGACCAACTTGTTAATGTTAGGTCGTTTCAACACGACTTAGTTAAAGCTAGTATTATATTGTAGCTGAGCAAACATGCAAGTTTCCTAAACTTACTCCAATTATTATTAAGCACGTTTTCTTTGAACTTCACTCTTTGATTGTGCAAGTTCCTTGAACCTTACTTTTATTGAGCAAGTTTCCCTAACCTTACTCAAATTTATATTGAGCAAGTATCCGAACACTATTTTATTGTGTTGCAATGTTTCCTAACTTACACAACTTTGTTTTTGTGAAAAAGTTTCTTATCCTTCTCATATTGTATTGAGTAGGTTATTGTTGAATTGAAAGTTATTCATTTAAGCTTGAATCTTATTTCCAAGCATGCTATTAAGTGGTTTAATTACTTTACAATTATTCCACATCGATATTATTGATATTCGCACTTAGTGCACTTGAGTTCGCATACCTTGACTTGTACATCATTTAAAGTTCAATAATTTTGAACTGTGTTAGATAGAGTCCTAAACTTTGTTCTCTCGATAAGTTGTATGAAGTTTTATAAAAGCTATCCAAACCAATTGATGGTAAGGATTCTTAGATCGAAAGAACACCCTTTTATGATAGGGGAGTACCCTGTATCTAATATAAGATACAAAGAGCAGATTTAAATGTTATGCATATATATAGTGTACGTGAGGTCGATCCCCAAAGTACTTATTCTCAGAGCCAAGAACCAAAGGGTCAATTAGCTATTGATTCCATTGAGTGTTATAGTTCAAAGTCTACTTGACTAGCAGCTATTCTAAAAGCAATCATTATCTTTGCTTATAATATTCATATTGTTGATCCTTCGATATTCATATTGTTGAATCCATTTGCGATATTTTTTCCATTCATCATGATATATCCTTATTGTTGTATTTAAACTTGTTGAGCAAACTTGTTGCTCATCCTTGCTATATCATGAATTATATTGCAAATAAGCCCGAGACCTCGTGGAAGGACAAGGGTAAAGGAAAGATGTAGAATAATGGCAAGGAGCAGACATTTTACCTTATGCCTAGTTTAAATTACTATTATGTAATATGAACCCTAATGTTTATTTTAGGGTATGTTTGTAAGATGATATTAAGGTTATCGATTTGGGACTAGTAACACCTTTTGAATGAACGACGACGCTTTATTATATTCCGTATTTTAGTTATCGTATGTTGTTTAGAGGTGGATGTTTGTATTTTATCGTGATGACCAAAATCGGGGTCGAGGACCCTTGATTCGGGGGCGTCACAAAGTTGGTATCAAAGTCGAGGGTTATAAACGTAGGAATGCAAAACCTAGGTTATAACCTTAGTAGAAAAACTCAAGTAGTATGTAAGTGATGGGTTGAGGAAATCCATCGAGTTTTATTGTGATAATGAAGTTGTTTATTTAAATCAAAATGATTAATAGACGCCTTAAAACTTCTTAATGCTAACATGAATAAAGATATCACATAAAAGCCTAATAATTTTCTTCCTTTCCTCGCATCATGCCGCCTAGAGAATTCACTGAATCGAGGGGAGGAAGGATCCGTTAACAATGGTGGAGGGGGGAAATGTTGATCCAATGCGTAACTTCGTTAACTCTGTTAACTAAGGCAATGCAAAATGCACTTCACCAAGCAAAGAAGAAGGGCAACCAGACAACACTTGGCTAGCTTTTAAGGACTTTAAATTGGTAGACCACCGAGTTCCGGGAACCTTGGACCCAATTGAAGCCCAAATATGGATAGAAGAAATGGAGAAGGTGTTTGAGGTCGCACGAGTGGGTCAAGCATAAAGACGAGTTTTTTTACTTTCATGATGAAAGGGCGGCTAACTATTGGTGGAAAGCCAATAAGGGCCGAGCGTATTTAAGGAGTTATTCCTCGGGATAGATTTAAGGAGCTATTCTTCGAGAATTACTTCTCAAGAATACGCAATGATATATGAAGTTAAGTTTCTAGAACTCAAGCAAGGTAGTATGTCTCGCCGCAGAGTACGCGGCAAAATTTAACGAAGTTAGCCCGATTCGCCCACATCAAAGTCGACACGAGGGCCGTGAAGGCAAGGAGGTTCAAATTAGGACCAAAACCATGGGTGCAGTAAAGCAAGGGTTGTATTAAAGATTAAGACTTACTCGATCTTTGAAAGGGCTATCATTGTCAAGGAGGCAATGAAGCCATCGCCGATTCAAACAAGAAAAGAAGACCCACAGAAGGATGAAAGGGGGAAGCAAAAAGAGGCAAAGAACCCCAACAAGCATAAATGGATGGACAAGAGCCAATCCTCTGAGGTAATAAGTCCGGGGGGAGGCTAAGAAAAGTATGAAGTGCAACAACTCAGGAGGAATCACTGGGGAGTGCATGAAGGGAAAGAGTGTTTGTTATCATTATGACAACCGGGGCACATGGCTCCTCAAAGTCCGAATAAGGTAAGGGAGGATGTTTCTCGTGGGAGCCACATACCATCAAATTAAGGATCGCCCAAGAAAAGGGATGATGCAAATGAAGCGCAAATCGCAAACAACAACAACAATGGACTCAACATTGAGGGTCACCACCAAGCCAATGCACTAAACGGCACGAAACGCTCAACATGACCGCATAAGATGCGGGAGTCTAAGGACGTGGTGTCAGGTATCATTCCGATCAATGATATAGATGCATACGTGTTATTTGATTCGGGTGCTACCTGCTCTTTTGTTTCCAAAGAATTTGCTAAATAGTTAGACTTACCCTATGAGAGATTAGAACACCCTATGAACGTAGAAGTAGCAAACAAGGAAATTATCCCCGTAGAATACATTCATAAGAATTGTTATACCGAATTGTGAGGATTTAAGCTCAAAGTGGATTTGATACCGATTCGCTTTGGGGAGTTCATGTAATCCTTGGAATGGATTGGTTATCGGCTCACTGAGCAGCTTATAGATCGTAAGAAGAAGTGTGTACACCTTAAGACTCAATAAAGTCAAAGGTGGTATTTTATGGTAGTAAATCGCCGAGACAATCTCATTGTTCTCGACGATGGTGCAAGCGCAGAGATTGCTTAGGAAGGGTTGTATAGGTTATTTGGCTCACGTGGTTGATACTCGACGAGTCGAGGGTGAACTGAGTCAAATACCTATTGTAAGGGATTTCATTGATGTCTTCCCAGACGAGATTCCAGGATTGCCACCGATAGAGAGATTGAGTTTGTTATTGATTTGGCACCGTGGACAACACCCCAGATATACAAAGCGCCGTGTATCGTATGGCACCGGTAGAGATGAAAGAACTAATGGCTCAATTACAAGAGTTGTTAGATAAGGGATACATTCACCGAGCGCATATCACCGGGGGAGCAGCACCACCTTTTATTCAGAAGAAGAAAGATGGGTCGCTAAGACTTTGTATCGACTACCGAGAGTTGAACAAGGTCACCATTAAGAACAAGTACCCGCTGCCCAGTGATAGACGATTTGTTTGATCAACAAAGGGGGCAAAGTACTTTTCAAAGATTAACTTGAGGACCTAAGTATCACCAACTCGAAGTGAGGCCGAGGATATTCCAAAGACGACATTCTAACTCCCAGATGGACACTTTGAGTTTTCGGTAATGTCATTTGATTGACGAAACGCGCCAAAGAAAGATTTATGGATTTGATGAACAGAGTGTTCAAACAAGATTTGGATAAGTTTGTTGTCGATTCATCGATGACATTCTAGTGTATTCAGAGAAATGGAGGAAGAACACGCCGAGCATCTTCTTGATAGTGTTGAGACATTAAGGAGGAGAAGTTGTATGCAAAATTCTCCAAGTGTGAGTTTTGGTTGCAAAGAGTGCAATTTTTAGGGCACGTTATCGACAAGAATGGTGTTTCAAAGGATCCAAATAAGGTAGAAGCTATTATCAATTGGGAGCAACCAAGACGCCGACATAAATTAGGAGTTTCTTAGATCAAGGATACTATCAAGATTTATTCGAGATTTTTCAAAATTAGCATCACCATTGACCAATCTTACCGTAAAAATAGTTAAGTTCATTTGACGAGAAGTGTGAAGAAAGTTTCCTAGAATTGAAGAAGAGGCTTAGTCAAGCACCGTGTTGGCTTTTACCGACAACACGGAGGGTTTAAGTGTATAGTGATGCGTCACACAAGGGTCTTGGTCATGTATCGATGCAACACGGCAGGTCATTGCAGACGCTTCACGCCGCCTAAAAAGATTATGAGAAGGGATATCCACTCATGATCCGAGTTAGTTAGCAGCAGTAGTTTTTGCCTTGAAGATTTGGAGGCATTATTTGTATGGTATGAGAGAAGTGAGATATATACGATCACAAGAGTCTCAAGTACATCTTCACGCAGAAGAGAGTTAAATATGAGGCAAATACCGATGGCTAGAATTGATCAAAGATTATGATTGTGAGATTTTATACCATCCAGCAAAGCAAATGTAGTGGCGTATGCCTTGAGCGTAAAAAGCGAGAGAGAAGTTATTAAAGTCGACCATTCAAGAAGAATTGGTGAAAGATTTTGAAACGACTAGACTTGAGATTAAGTATCCGATGGAGACCAACGAACAATTATTTACAAAGGATGAAATGAGTCCAACTTTTATTGGATAAGGTTAAAGAGGCACAAGAAAAGGACGAAGATTGCAATAACATCAAGAAGCGATCGATCAAGGTGATGAATTGAAATTTAAGATTGATAGCACTCGGATCGCTAAGATTTGAAGGATTTAATTTGGGTACCGCTAGTACCGTAACCGAGAGAAGAGATTTTGCAAAGAAGCGCATAGACGAGATATATTCGATACACCTGAAGCACGAAGATGTACCAAGATTTGCGCCACCACTTCGTGGCCAAACATGAAGAGAGAGGTTGCGAATGCGTAAGTAGATGTCTAACTTGTCGAGAGTCAAGGCAAGAGCACCAACGACCAAGCCGTTATTACAACCATTAGAGATTCCAGAATGGAAATGGGAGCACATCACAATGGACTTTGTGGTGGGACTTCCAAAGAACGCAGTAAAGGGCACGACGCCATATGGGTGATTGTAGATCGCCTTACTAAGTCACTCACTTTTTTCCGATTAAGATTAAGTATAGTTTGGACCAATTAGCCAAATTATATGTTAAGGAAATTATCTCGAGGCATGGGGTGCCGATTCTATTGTATCGATAGAGATCCGCGATTCACGCCAAACTTCCGGAAGAGTCTTCAAGAAAGAATGGGGACACAACTACGAATGAGTACCGCGATCATCCGCAGAATCGATGGGCAAAGCGAGAGAACAATTCAAACACTTGAAGACATGCTCCGAAAGCAGTGTGATGGACTTCAAGGGTAGTTGGGAGGATCACCTTCCATTAGTAGAGTTCACAGATAACAATAGTTATCACGCCAAGATTGGAATGCCACCGCATACGAAGCAATCGTATGGGAGGAAATGTAAACGCCTTTATGCCGGGACGAAGTTGAGAACGCCGACTCGTTGGGACCAGAGTTGGTACAATGTATTAGAGAAATCATCAAGGTGATAAGAGCACAATTAGTAGCAAACAAGATCGCCAAAAAGAAGTATGCGACTTACATCGCAAGAAGAGAGATTTTGAAGTAGGAGCTATGCATTTCAGTATCTCCTGAAAGGGAAGATTCATTTTGGGAAGAAGGGCAAGTTGAGCCCTAGGTTCATAGGACCGCTCGAGATTCTTAGGCGAGTCTGTGAAGTGGCGTGACGAGGTAGCATTACCTCCTCGAACTTGAGCACATTCACAACGTGTTTCATGTGTCAAGATATTACACCAGATAAAACCGACTACAAGCACGTTATCTCCTATGAACCAATTCAAGTCGAGAAAGACTTATCGTACGAGGAAGTTCCCGCCCGATACTAGATAGAAGGAAACAAAAGTTGAGGAATAAGATTATCCATCTCGTTAAGATTCTCTGGAGGAACCACGCAATAGAAGAAGCTACGTGGGAGCTAGAAGAGAAAATGAGCGAATTATCCATTTTTATTTGTGTAACCTTATTTTTACAATTTCGATGACGGAATTTTTATAAGGTGGGAGGGATGTAATGACCATGAATTTTAAACTCCTTATTAATTAAATATGTGATTTAATTTTAATGAGTTAGTTTTTTAAGTTTATTTAAACCTTATGTGGTTAAGTGAATTTATGAAATGATTAAATGGAGTCACTAATAGTTATTTAAATTAGTGGACTAACCCTAAGACTCTAATATCAAGGAATTGATAGGATTATTAATAATTAAATATTTAATTTATTTGAATATGGTGGCAAGAGTTGAACATATTGATTAATTACAATTATGAGTAATTAATTGATAATGTGTTAATTAATAATTATTATGAATAAATAATAATTAATGAGTAAGAGATTAATAATTTATAAAATGATTATATGTTTACTTGATTAATTTGTGCAATATAGTAAACCTTTATTATTATATGGTAGTTAACTATATATTTTATATATACAAGGTGGCACATTAATATGTCTATATATTATATATATATATATATATATAGAAGAGTTATTTGCATTCATGTGAGTTGCATAATAATATTGTTATATGATATGAAGTGTGTGGGTAAACATTCATGTATATCCTATCGACATATAATAATATCAATTGTTAAATTAATAATGATTTCATTAAGTTATTATGATAATAATAATATGGTAATTGAAAATGTACATGAATTATATGTATGTGCACTACTTGATACCTTGTAATTAGGAAATACATTGTATGCTCTTTAAATCATTATAACCTATGTTATGTGAAATGAATTGTGCATACATAATTTATAACCAAAGTTTATATTATGTGTATATATGGTATAAGCCAATTGTTGCCTTTTATTTCTTTTGCAAGTGTTTGAGAATTTCTTGTCCCAAAATGAGTGTTTCTTTGTACATAAATAGAGTCCCAAGATAATTTATGTATTTTCCAAAGAGCTAGCTATCCTACTCTATTCTTCATCTCAAATTCACCAATCTAGAGCAATAAGTGGATGGGGAGTGGGATTCATGAGTGAATCACCAACTCTCTCCTACTCGTTATACATTCTTGAAATCCAACAGTTTGATTTGTGAGGTAATGGCATTATCTAGTTAACCATTCTTCTATAAATAAGACCTTCATCTTCCTCATTACAATTTGCTGAGATTTAGTTTGCTAAGAGTGAGTAGATTGATAAATTGAAGCTGAATTGAGTCACAAAGGTATAAATTCCATTTCCATTCTTCATTTTTGATAAATTGTTTAATGGGTTGATTCTTTGAATTAAGCATGACTTAGCATATAGTTGATTGTGTTAGTGATGTATGTGTATATACATATAAATGTGTATGCTCTGAAAATAAGGAATTTTTATGATGGGTGCTTCGGTAACGTAGAAAGCATCGGCTCGATGTATGCTGCTAATTATACTAAGTATACTAGGGTGCAGCAGCAACAACCCAGTAACTCCAAACTCGCTTTCCATTTACGGCATGGCATACCTTAATTGTATACTAGGGTGCAGCCAGCAATACACTTAGACCTGCACTGCACTGATGTGTTCTCATTTATGTTTTTGTTTTGCTAACTTTTAGTACATGGTTAGAGCAAGCTTGTAAGCTGTTGTAGCACACACACACAAGTATGTGCATGTAGTATGAACAAGTATAACCATGTTAGTACCTATATTGGACACAACACTTGTGGTCTTGAAATGGGACTTATGATTTCAAAAGTGAACTTTGTCACGAACACATCATGTGAGCATTCTGACTTTATGAGTAAGATAATATGGTTTATATTGACATGAAATGCAAGACTAAAGTGATTGACCACACAAGCATACATGATTGAAAGATTAGACTAGTTCAAAGATGAGAAACTTAAGACTTTTCAAAGTGAACTTGACCAAGACTTTTATTTTGTAAGTTTTGACCATTTGAGCATGCATATGTGACTTTAATATATGTTGTAAATGCATGAGAGTTATATGCTAATATGCCTTGTATATGTTATGTTCACTTAGTGTAAAATTCAAAGAAAATTAGAATGAGAAAGCTATTGTCATCAAGAAATGAGTTAAGTACGTTATGACCATGCAAGCATGTATATTAGGACTCATTATGCCTATAGATATATTGGCATGAACATCGTTTGGTTATTGTATGGTTTTTACTTATTCAAACATAGTCATGAAAGGGAAATTTCTAAAATATGAACTATGTGAGTAAAGTATACATGTGTTGTCTATATACAAGCATGACTACTGAGTGTTGAATGATCAAGTTGTAAGGTACAAATGATTACATGACCTTTTTGTGTTTTAATGACATATAAAGTGTAAGTTAAACTTGAAGTAATGGATTCAAGTATGGTCAGGTGTTATATGTGAAACTCTAGCATGTATGTATGCTAAGGTAGGTGTGTGATTAGTGTGTTAGAGTTGGACTGAAGTCAGGTGGGCAAAGTTCAAACTTGGTCTGGCTAGGGGACAACGCAGCTATGCCGTCCCTAAGCCTAGACCAAGTGCAACTGCGCCATCCTGCGGTCATAAATAGATTCTGTTTTTGGTTCTAAAATTTAAGGTATGCTTATATGATTTCTTTATCTTGTAATATGTGACCAATGTGCCATATAATGTGTTAGAAGCATGCTATGTGAAGACTTGATTATTGTAAGTGTAAACACATATTAGTTTACACATACTAATTGAAAGACCAACTTGTTAATGTTAGGTCGTTTCAATGCGAGTTAGTAAAAGCTAGTATTATATTGTAGCTGAGCAAACAAGCAAGTTCCCTAAACTTACTCCAATTATTATTGAGCAAGTTTTCTATTAACTTCACTCTTTGATTGTGCAAGTTCTTTAAGCCCTACTTTTATTGAGCAAGTTTTCCTAACCTTACTCAAGTTTATATTGAGCAAGTATCCGAACACTATATTATTGTGTTTCAATGTTTCCTAACTTACACAACTTTATTTGTTGTGAAAGTTTCTTGTCCTTCTCATATTGTATTATTGTTGAATTGAAAGTTACTCATTTAAGCTTGAATCTTATTTCCAAGCATGTTATTAAGTGGTTTAATTACCTTACAATTATTCCACATCGATATTATTGATATTCGCAATTAGTGCACTTGAGTTCGTACAGTCTTGGACTTGTACATCATTTAAAGTTCAATAATTCTTGAACTGTGTCAGATAGAGTCTTAACCTTTGTTCGGTTAGACAAGTGTATGAAGTATTATAAAAGTTATCCAAACCAATTGATGGTAAGGATTCTTAGAGTGAATGAACACCCCTTTTATGATAGGGGAGTACCCCAGGTATCTAATATAAGATACAAAGAGCAGATTTAAATGTTATGCATATACATAGTGTACGTGAGGCTGATCCCCTCAAGTACTTATTCTGTAGCCAGTAACCAAAGGGTAAATTAGTAATTGATTCCATTGGAGTGTTATAGTTCAAAGTCTACTTGACTAGCAGTTATTCTAAAAGTAATCATTATCTTTGCCTATAATATTTATATTGTTGACTCTTTCAGATATTCATATTGTTGAATCCATTGCCAGATATTTTTCCATTCATCATGATATATCCTTATTGTTGTATTTAACTTGTTGAGCAAACTTTTTGCTCATCCTTGCTATATCATGAATTATATTGCAGCTAAGCCCAAGACCCCAGGGAAGGACAAGGGTAAAGGAAAGATGTAGGATAATGGCAAGGAGCAGACATTACCTTATGCCTAGTTTAAATTACTATTATGTAATATGAACCCTAATGTTATTTTAGGGTATATTTGTAACTTGATATTAAGGTTATCATATCTTGGGACTAGTAACACCTTTTGAATGAACGACGTACGTTTATTATATTCCGCATTTTAGTTATCGTATGTTGTTTAGAGGTGGATGTTTGTATTTTATCGTGATAACCGAAACGGGGTCAGAGGACCCGGATTTGGGGGAGTCACAGGTTTGTATCAGAGCCAGGTTATAAACGTTAGGAATTTGAAACCTAGGTTATAACCTTAGTAGAAAACTCAAGTGGAGTATGTAAGGATGGGTTGAGGAAATTCATCGAGTTTTATTGTGATACTAAAGTTGTTTATTTAAATCAAAAATGATTAATAGACGTCTTAAACTTCTTAATGCTAACATGAATAACATATTACATAAAGCCTAATAATTTTCTTCCTTTCCTCAAATTATGCCGCCAGGAGAATTCCACGGAACCAGAGGGAGGAAGGATCCGTTAACAATGGTGGAGGGGCAAATGTTGATCCAATGCAGAACTTCGTTAACCTATTAACTAAGGCAATACAAAACATACCCCCGCCAGCAGTAGAGCAGCCAGGACAACATTTGGCTAGCTTTAAGGACTTTAAATTTGTAGGACCACCAGAGTTCCGAGGAACCCTGGACCTAATTGAAGCCCAGACATGGATAGAAGAGATGGATAAGGTGTTTGAGGTCGCACGTGTGGCCGAAGCATAGAAGACGAGTTTTGCCACTTTCATGATGAAGGGCGAAGCTAACTATTGGTGGAAAGCCAATAAGGGGCGAGCAGAAGAGGGAGTTTGTGACGCCCCCAAATTCGGGTATCTTCCCATCCGACAGATGGTGCTACACGGTACTACCATTCACACATACATTCAATTAAAAAGTCTCAAAGGAACAAATATGTCTTCTATATATTCAAAATAATATTAACATTTTTCCAGGTTCTTTATAACCATTACATTGTTCTTGTCATAATATCAAATATATTACAATCAGTCACCCTATACTATTACATAAGTATTCTACAAGTTTGTCTTCTCTTTGCCTTTATCCTTGCCGGAGCCTTCGGTCCGTTCGATCTTAGCTGTGTTCATATGGTTCAAGCAAGAGTAAGCATGACTAGCTCAACAAGTACAACAATTCTAATAAACAACATGCTTGAAACATAGGAATCTTATATCTTCAATAACTGAACAATAGTTACGAAGTACTATCGATAATTCAAAATAGCACTTATTTTCCTTCAAAACATATTACAGCAACAATATTCAGTAAAACATCAATTTCGGTCTAAGACCTTGAGCATCTCATAAGTTCTTTTGAAAAGGACAACCCGACACTAAGTCCGTAAGTCCGACATTACTTACGAGCACGTCTAGGTGATCAACCTATAGTACTCTATGTTGATCAACACTACATTCATTAAACGTATGTACGTTTAAGTTGTAGCAACCTCACGTGCCTTTCATTAAACGACAAAACATTTTTAGCATACTCAGTTTTCGTTTGAAAACCACACAAATATAACTTGGTAAACATTGACCATTCTTTGATAGTAACATAATATAAGTCTAGCCGAAAGAATTGGCCTTGACTTCATCATACAAGACTTCATGTGTAAGAATACATTAATTACAAAGCTTGTCCAGATTGAACTGGATAAAGGGTTTGAATACTTTCCTTTGGCGTCTGCTACAGTTAAAACACGTTCTCGTTTAAGTCTTTAAGTCTCTACTGTTATTGATAACATCACATAACACATTAGGTCATGAATGAATATATAGGGTTCCTAATGTATCTTACCCGTCATGTTTGATTACTTATCTTCAACCTTTAGACAACATAAATAAGGTTAAACAATATCTTACAATGCCTTATTAAGTTCCTTAATTCATTATCAAAGAGTTACTATTCATTTAATACTTGTATACCTTCATTACTGTCCAAACCCTAGGGTTAGCATTGTGGCGCCACCCTTCCTTCTTTATGCCGCGCTGAGGAGCCACTCTGTAGTGGCTAAAGACCAGACTCGGCGCTGCGGCGCGAGCCTTTGTGCTTTATATCGCGTTGCGGTGCGAAACTCCAGTAGGTTGAGACACTGTGCCAGCATTGTAGCCCCATAATTTGGCCTTGGGTTGGCGCCGCGGCGCCAACTCTGTGCCTCAGATAACTTTGATAGATTTTCAACTTTGTGAAATTCTCGGACGCATAACTTCTTCGTTATAAGTCCGAATTGGCTCGTTCAAAAGCCTACGGTTCACAAATTTCATACTCTATGCGTTCATGCAAGAATTTTATCTATTTGACTTCGTTTGCTAAAATTTCACGTATTAGTTCATTTTTAACGAAAATAATAAACGTTTGTGAACGTTCAACGCTCGTTTCTTCGTTCTAAGTCAGAATCTGGTCATTTTCGAGTCCGCAACTGTGACACCCCCAAAATAGGTCCAATCCATCCGACCTATTCTAAGTCGCCAAATACATGGTACAGAAAATAACTACAACTTTATTACTACAATTATCGTACAAAATACAACAACACATATACTTTGAGTTTTAATACCAACTGTGACTCATGTCCTAACTATATACAGCACCTCACAGTGATACCTTACATAAAGGTACAATCTAGAACTATTTTAGAAATTAAAATCTTTGGGAAGTGCTCAAGGAAACCTTCGTACATAGGAGGCCATGAATCTAAGTTATGGTAGATATCATATGTCCAGAGAATTATCCTTGGTTGATCCAATAGACCCCAAAGAAAAATGAGAAGATTACTATCATGTTCCTTCCAATGGTGAGTCTTCTCTTGACATATAACTATCTCCACCGTCTGCGATTGAACATTATGTTTCAACCCAACTCCAAGATCATATAGGTAGTGCTCGTAGATATAGTCAGCAAGTGGATGCGTACAACCCTTTCTTATGATAACACGAGATTGTATGTCCTTAGACATCTTGTATGATAGTCGTAAAACACCCTTCCAAAGTTGGGTTCACCTCACCCTATTGTTGTTCACCAAAATCAATTATTAAGTGACGTATAATATACGACACACACATCTTAGGTCCTCAATACAATTATATATTGTATGTCATGCCATTTTATAATGTGTTGAGAAACTTTGACGGTCTCGGACCACCACACTATTCCCCTTATACCCGCGCTCGCCAGAGCCACCCTTATTTTACCGAAAGGAATTGTGAAGCAAAAGGGTGAGCACAACTAGCTTCGGTAAAGAATATCATGACTAAAGATAATTAAATTATCAATAGCCTTCATCGATAATAAATCGTAGATTTAGAACATATGGTAGATGATAAAACTTTTCAACCATAGTTGCAGCGGAACGAGCAATCCATTAGAAGAGTCAAATAGACCATAAAGTCTATTATCTTCTCCATGTTAAAAGTCTACCAACAATGATTTAACCCTGTAACATTAATCAACAGATCTTGTTCACAGTCATGTGAATAACTCATAATCATAATTGTAGTTCTAATTTTCTCTTCTCATCCAAGACGAAGATATTTTTTTCATCACATGTCTTTACCTGAAACATCAAAGATCATGGTTATACCAAATCACAGTTCTTGTTCATAATCAAACTAATAAGTTCATCTTTGCACTACGGGCCAAAGATATTCATTAAAAGTTCATCTTTGCACTACATGCCAAAGATATTCAACAACAGGTCATCTTTGCACTACGGGCCAAAGATATTCAACAACAGGTCATCTTTGTACTACACGCCAAAGATATTCAACAACAATTCATCTTTGCACTACAGGCCAAAGATATTCATATTTCAAAGAAATATATAATCATTTCAGAATTTATATAAACAATAATTATAATCATGTTGATCAATTCACCTTTGCACTTATGCTAAAAATATTCAATTATAAATTCAATGGTCATGATCATACCAGTTAATAGTTCATCTTTGCACTATTGGCCAAAGAAAACCCATAGTCACGATCATACCAATAATCAACCCATCTATACACCTAAGTCAAAGAGAAATTTCATCACCGGGATTATAAAAATGTTATATATGATAATAAAAACAATACGATCAACAACTGCATTTAATTTCAAGAGTAAGATTCATAAATCAATGATTTCATAACACCTTAATCCAAATGTTATAAATCACTTAATAATCTCATAATCTAATATTATTAATACTACCACAATATTTTAATCATTTCTTAAACTTATAAACAATTTATTTTAATTATTTACACTTTACCAATTAATGCATTTAATCATCCTAAAATGCCAAAATTATAAAATTTCATCACCAATAACCAAAACCCTCATCAAAAATCTGCATATACCTTATATAGGATTCCCAAGCCATAAAATCCTATTTTTCAATTTTGTTACTTCACATAACATATTTAATTCATTTACTCATAACTAGTCTATTTTCATGAAAAATACCAAATTAGTTCCAAAAATATTTCTTTTTTGGGATTTAGCAGAATATAGTCCCATATTAAACATATATTTTTCTCGGAATTTTTAAAATTCATTTACTATTTTTCACATAGCCAAAACTGCCGAATATTGAGACATTTATCATAAATTGTACTTTTGTCCAAAAATTTCGAAATTTACAAAATATACTGATGTTATATAGATGTACTCCCAATAAAAATTTTACCAATTTTGGAGTTAACGACAAGGAGTTATAAGGTTTACTTTTAAAATAGTCTTTTCTCATAAAATCCATAACTCCTAATCTATACATCCAAAAATCGCTATTTTGGACACAATCAAGGAAACTCATCAAATTATTATTTCAATTTTTTCCAGAATTTTTGAAGGTTCAGAAAAATTTCGAAACTGAAAAACATAAGAACCCTTAAAATTCCCTACCTCAAAAAAGCAGTACTTCTGACCGGAATGTCGGATGAAAAGCCGAAGGAAACTTGCACTGAATAGCAACTCTCCAAGTATCTAAATACTCACAAAAATACGCTCGAGAATATAGAGAGAGAAAACTTCAGTTTCTGGTGTGATTTTCAATTCTAACTTAAGCGCCTATTTATAAGAAAATGCTTGAACGCCAAAGGAGACTAAATAATAAAATATTATTATTATTTATTCACCTTCTATGCAAGCCTCATTTGAATCAAAAATTCAGCCACCACTTTTGAACAAGAAATTCAGCACATGTTTTCAACAAATGACAAAAGTGGGTCCCACCCCTATTTTAATAAAAATCATTTTATTTTTTAAAACTTCAGTAATTCATATAAAATAGCCCTTTTATCAGAAAAATATGAATTTTATATTCATTCCGCATGAAATTGAATTCTCTACAACTTTGTAGCTTTGAATTTTTCCAAATTCCAAACAGAAAATATCCGAAATCCACAAACGGACGATTTTCAACACCGTTTCAACACCTTTTAAAATTCATAACAAATCATGCGTTAATTTTCAATGGTTCAAAATTTGTAGACATATACTCAACTCATATATGTATAACATATCCAAAAATCACAACGATCCAACGGTCGGATTAAAATTACAACTCACGCAATAAAGCTTTAAGAACACCGATTTGAGTTTTTAATACCTCCAATCCGACAAAATACTGATAAAATACCTCAACGTTAATTCCTTAATTTATAACCACATAAATAAATCCATCATTTATATCCACATCAAATAAATATTTCCATATCATATAAATCAATAATTAATTATTCACAAATAATATTACAAAATCACAATAATGACAACCAGACAGTTCCTAGGAAAGAGGGGGCTTTCCGATAAGGATTTCTCCTTACTGGCGCGCAATTAGGTGACCAAACCTCTCCTTGACAGAACTTTCTAGACATTGCCAATAATGCTATCTAATAATATTATTCAAATAATATGAATTATTGATATGATAATGAAAAATACTGTGTCGTGACAATTATTGAAACAACAATAATATAAAATATCAACGCAGCAATTATTGAATCAATAAAATAAAATATTGAATGCGAATTAATTCACGTAACAATTATTGAGTAGTGCCTTCACGTAAGAATCAATAATTCAAAAATACTGTAAATCTGGTAAATACTCTTTATGCAACCACGCCAGACATCGTATTTTAACCACCGTATTCCAACGGTGTTAATGGTAACAACTACGTCGTTATTTATAAAAACTCAAACTTGTCGTTTTCTTCATCCGACAGTTATTCTGTTATGGGGCCCACAAATGGTCGTGCTGCAATTACAAATATTTCCGACAACAATAATATTCCACGACCAAACGAATATTCCCTACGAAATGAATATTTTATAACCACTTGCATGTATTTTGAAAAATTTCATATATCACCCTTAACTTTAACTTTTTATTAATTTAACCATTTACTGAATAACAATTATAAGAAAAATTAAATACTTTTATTTCATAAAATTCGGGGTCTGACAGCAACTCTATAATGCCAAATATGACTTGTCTCCATCGAAAACCAACGTTTGCGATCTTAAACCCAAAATTTGACTTCTATTCCGAGAATTTCATGAATTCGACAATTATCGTCCAATTGTGTGAATTTTGGCGAAACTTCATTACTTATGATTTGATCAACGTTCTAAATATATTCAAACCATCAAATGAACATTTCAAAGTACTTATTACATAAACTTATTTTCAAATTAGGTTTTGACTTATTCTTCATAAGTTCATGTCTTAACAACTTATAACCTACAAGTTTTCATTCCTTATGACTTATTATAGATTTAAGTCCTTTAATCAACATTCTCACATCTTATCAAACATACTAACTTCATATGACAATCATATGACAAGTTTATCATAAGTTATCAACTTATTTAGATTCAAGTTACTTATTCATAGCTTATTCAGCTTAAGTCCATTGCTTAATTACTTCTTATGATTGCTTAACATACATGCTTAATAGACTACACTTCTCTTATCACCTTACAATGATAGAGATAAAGATTATTAGACAAGAGTCTTACCCTTGATGACTAACTTCTTCTTCTTGGAAATATAACAAAGGATGTTTTGGCTTAAAAAGTGCTTATTCTCTCTAACACTTAAGTTGCTTTAATGTTGGATGAAAACTAACCACCAACAAATGAATTGTGAGCTTGCTATTTATAAACTTGGCAAAGTTAGGGCATTATGGACATTATAACATCCCACCTCCTCAACTAACCTCCTTACTATTCATTTGCTTAACAATTAAGTAAACTTTCCCACTACTCTTATTACTTGGCCATCACAACAAAATCTTGGTCACCAAGTTCACCCATATAAACCTTAGTGGTCTCCATGGATCATTACATTGGGCTTAAGTTAATTAACTTAGCTTATTCATTTTGGGCATGTATTACTTTAGTTTGGACTTTTGATTAACAAACACTTGGGCTTGCACCTTATACATCCTACATATTCCATACATTCATTCACAAGTGGCTTAAAGCCTTAGTATATATTATATACATATAATTCTCGTATTATACTCGTATACTAATTCGTAATATACGTTATTCCATTCTCCATACATACTCGTATAGTACTTCGTATTATACTTGTATTCAATACCTCGTACAATATTTACAAATCATACGATTAATACACTCTTCTTAACGCTCAATATTCCTAACGTTCTCAAATAAAGTCCGCATGCGAAATATTACGTTTTCCATACGTGAATTATTATTACATAATTCATCTCACCTTGATATTATAACGTTACGTATTTCTCGGAAGTTCAAAAATAATCCCCGAGCGAAAATCGATGAATAGTGTTTTTCAAAAAAATTCTCGAAAATCTTATATTTTCGTCTTGGAAATTCAAACACTTTAATTCATTCGCGTAGTTAAAATACTACGACTTTCTAACATTTTTAGGTTATAGAACGACATTTATCTTACTATCACATAATAATAATAAATAATATTATTTTATTCATTATTAAAAGTATTTACAACAGATTCAATTTTCTGGGGCGTTACACTCTCTCCCCCTAATAAGGATTCTGTCCCCAGAATCTCGCAAAAAAAAAAAATTACACAAATAAATGAGGGTAATTCTTTTTCATCTTCTCTTCCAATTTCCACGTTGCTTCTTCAACATCGTGGTTCTTCCATATCACCTTCACGAAAGGTATGACTTTGTTCCGCAGAACTTGCTCTTTCCTATCCATAATTTGAATCAGCGTTTCTTCGTACGTTAAGTCCTTCTCGAAATGAATAGGCTCATATTCTATCACGTGCTTATAATTCGGCTTATAAGGACGCAATATCGATACATAAAACACGTTATGTATTCGTTCTAGGTCTGGAGGTAATGCTATCATGTAAGCTACCTCAGCCACCCGTTTTAATACTTCAAAAGGTCCAATAAATCTCGGACTTAACTTTCCCTTCTTTCCAAAGCATATCTTTTCATTCTAGGGAGATACCTTTAGAAATACGTAAGAACCTACTTCAAATTCTCTATTTTCTAGATGCGAATCCGTAAATTTCTTTTGTCTATCTTTAGCTGCTAAGAGATGTATTTGTATCATCTTGACAATATCCGCTGTTTGCTGCACCAATTCTGGTCCTAGCATTCGGCATTCTCCTACTTCATCCCAATACAATGGTGTTCTGCATTTCCTTCCGTACAAAGCTTCGTAAGGCGGCATACCTATACTTGCATGATAACTATTGTTATACGCAAACTCTACTAATGGTAGATGATCGTCCCAACTACCCTTGAAATCCATGACGCAAGATCTCAACATATCTTCTAACGTCTGAATTGTTCTCTCGCTCTGTCCATTAGTTTGTGGATGATACGTCGTACTCAGTTTCAACTATGTTCCCAACTATTCCTGTAGACTTCTCCAAACGTTCGATGTGAATCTTGGATCACGATCTAACACAATCGATACTGGTGTTCCACGTCTAGAAATTATTTCCTTAATATAAAGTCTATCTAACTGGTCTAAGTTATACTTGACCCTAATTGGCAAAAAGTGAGCCAATTTCTTCAATCGATCCACTATTACCCAAATCGCATCATACCCTTTCGTTGTAGTTGGAAGTCCCACCACAAAATCCATCGTGATATGATCCCATTTCCACTCTGGAATCTCTAATGACTGTAACAAGCCACTTGGTCGTTGATGTTCAGCCTTAACTTTCTGACAAGTCAAGGACCTAATCACATACTCTGCTATCTCTTTCTTCATGTTCGGCCACCAAAACCTCTGTCGAAGGTCTTGATACATCTTAGTACTACTAGGATGAATCGAAAACCTCAAACTATGAGCCTCTTGTAACACCTGCTCCTTTAATTCTGTCTCATTCGGAACCCAAATTCTTCCTTCAAATCTTAATAATCCTTCATTATCAAGACTATACTTAATATCTTTTTCATTGGCTAGCCACTCCTTTATCTGGTCACATTCATCAGTTTTGAGTCGCACCCCCTTAACTCTTTCTAAGATGGTAGATTGCATCTCCGTCGCAAACAGTATTTGTCCTGATTCACTCGGAAACTTCACTTCCAATTCCATCATAGCCATCTCTGTTATTAACTCAATTTGAGCCGTTAACAAATATAATTTTCCCGACCCTTCCTACGTAAGGCATCGGCAACTACATTGGCTTTTCAGTCGTAATCCTTTATCAACTCCAGCCACCTCCTCTACCTCATATTCAACTCCTTCTGGGTAAAGATATATTTTAAACTCTTGTGGTCCGTGTATATCTTACATTTTTCTACATAAAGATAATGTCTCCATATCTTTAGAGCAAAAACTATTGTGGCGAGTACCAGATCATGAGTAGGGTAAACTTTCTCAAATCCTTCAACTGCCTAGATGCATACGCAATGACCTTGCCATGCTACATAAGCACGCAACCAAGTCCTCTATGCGAAGCATCGCTATAAACTACGAAATTTCCACGCGTATTTCACCGGCTTCCTTGTCAAATTAGTCAATGGAGTAGCTATCTTTGAAAAATCCTGGATGAATCACCGATAGTAACCCTAGGAAACTCCGCACCTCAGTCGGTGTTTTTGGTTGTTCCCAATTCATCACGGCTTCCACCTTTGCTGGATCTACCGAAATCCCCTCATGGTCAATGACATGACCTAAAAATTATACCTTCTCCAACCAAAATTCACACTTAGTGAACTTCGCATATAACTTCTCCTTTCTTAGTGTCTCCAACACTAATCTTAGGTGTTCAGCATGATCTTCTGGCGTCTTAGAATAGACTAGAATATCATCGATAAACACCACGACAAACTTGTCTAAATATTATTTGGACACTCTGTTCATCATATCCATAAATGCTGCTGGTGCATTAGTCAACCCAAATGACATCACCAGAAACCCGTAATGACCATAACGAGTCCTGAATGTTGTCTTTGGTACATCCTCCTTCCTAACCTTCAACTGATGATACCCCGTTCTTAAATCTATTTTAGAAAAATACTTAGCCCCTTTCAACTGATCAAAGAGATCATTGATCCTGGGAAATGGGTATTTATTCTTTATCGTCAACTTGTTTAACTCTTGGTAGTCGATACAAAGTCTCAACGATCCGTCCTTCTTCTTGACAAACAGTACCGGTGCTCCCCATGGCGAAACACTCAGTTGAATGTACTTCCTGTCCAACTGTAACGACCCCAAAATTCATACAATTTAATTCTCGACTTCGGTCGTTAATAATACATTCAACCTCTAATTTTACATCATTAAACGATAATATAATCATTGATATTTGCAAAATAATTAAAATTTTCTATTACAAACTATCCTCATTTCCAAAACCTTCAACCTTTACATATAAATATCTCAAAATCATTCAAAATCATTTCAATACTATAATAATTTACATCGCAAAACGATATTACAATTCAAAATTAATACATTATTCGGAACCTTAAATATGGTTCAAATAATAATAACACAACCAAAGTGCATAAATCTTCAAGTATCACATATGATTCATGTCTTTCAAGTAACACATAACATTATTTTGAATCTTGAACCTACAAAAGTGGTTATTTGCAAGGTTGAGCTCGACAGCCCAGCAAAATCTAACAGTTTTCATACATCATATAGCACAGAATAACATGCTCAACATATAACATACATGCTACAGTTCATATAACAAGTATAAAGATTTAATCAATCAACATAAATTGACATAGTCATAAATTGACTTTAACATTTCATACTTTCAACATATATATATATATAACACATCATGCTCTTTTCAATAAAGAATTAAAACATTTAATCATCAAGGTCACATAGCAAATAGGAACTGAAAGACTTGTCTTGATCGTTGTTTACCAATAATAGTTTAACAGCTTACAGTTATCTATACTTCACGTGCCCTACACAATTATATAATCATTCACATCAACTATTAGTCACATAGAAACGCATAATAGTTGTAATGTAAACTTTAATCTACATCCTATAACTCTTCCTATTAATCAATACACAATGTTCAATTTGATTGTGTTAACTTTAGACTTAGCTCACTATATTCTTCTTAGTCAAACTCGAAGTTCATTCAAGTTCATAATTCTTGCTAGGACTACTTATCGGTTTTATATTAAATCTATTCCATATCTTATAATATTCATTTCAATTGAATTGAAACACTTTTTAAGTTCATTAACACTTGGCATGGCGTTTTGACTTCCATACGTCACACGCCCAATTCATCTCTCTTGTGTGTGCTTAGTATGCTTATAGAATATATCTAATATATCATTTACTAATGTTAAGCATCATTATATTTACTAATATTCATGTTTATAACTTAGGACAACATCTTTTATCGTCAGGAGCACTACATTTGCATACGTGCATTCCTGACGCCCTCTGATTGCCTCCTAATACATATATGTCCCACAAATGACCATTTGGACCCCTGTTCCCGACCTCAAATTGAAAAACATAAAAAACGACAGTTGTAGGTCTATTCGTCCTCGTTCTGGATCATCTTGAATCACCTTAATCAGAGTTCGTATGAAGAGTTCATGGCCGTTTTACTACAGGAGGTCAAAATTGTCCGACCCAGACTACTATTCCAAATTGGGCGCGAGAAAAGCAATGAAATATGCAAAAAAAATAGGTGTGAAGGCGCGAAAATTAGAATCGAGAGCGTGAATTTTTGTATTTGACTGGGCGCCAAAACTTACGTAAACAACCACAAAGAATGAATAACTAAATTCTGGACAAATTAATACTGCTAACATCTAAATTAAGACGTAAAACTTATATAGATTACTCATAAACATTTACTTATCATACATATACCAATTTAAAGAAATTAAACAAAAATTTTAGAAAATTTAAATCCTTGAAACCATAGTTTAAAACACAACTCCATTGTTGACGTTGTTTTACAAGGTTTAACATTGTAAACCACAATTATCCAACAAATTCATTCCTTTGAACTACGTTCTCATTAAGTTCTTACCCAATTAACATATATAAGGTTCAATTTCACAATTAGCATACAATCACCTACTAATTTTGTTATCCTACAAAACATGTTCATGTACATGTAATCAGTGTAAAACCATTTTTCTTATTTTTGAACGTACATGTAAACTACAGTCATATATCTATGCTAGTTATTACCAAAATACATGATTCCATAATCAATTAGTAAAACATATGGATTACACACACTTTTTGTAAAGAATTTTTTATACTACAGTCAAATTTAGAAACATAGAGAATCAAATTCACAGTAAATTTGGCGTAAAACATATATAGTAAAGACATAGTGTGATAACCCGGGATTTCAAATAATCCAAATTTCACGAATAATTTTTTTTTTATATATATATTGACATTGACTGTTAATATTGTATTGTGTATTTTTGATACGAGTATCGAGAAGTAATCAATTTGTGTATCGACTGAGAAATTAGAGTAGAGTTGTGCTTAACGGAGAATAGGAACCCTAACCCTAAGTGCGGATATGGATTCGATTGAAAATATAATTGAAATAATTATACTGATGAGTACGTGTTTGTACTGTATAGAATGTTGATCAATGATTGGTCGGGTAGGGTACAATATTTGTAAACCCTAATAAGGGATTGGAAATTCTAATCTCAAGATTTGAAACCCTAACGCATAGTTAGGAACCCTAATCGAAAGTCGGGAAACCCTAATTTTTAATTCGGGAATCCTAAACCCTAATTAGGAAGCCCTAATCCTAATTAGTAAGCTCTAAAGTGATTAGTATACTTTAATGTGATTAGTAACCTTTAATATAATTAGGGAACACTAATTATATTTTTGAAAATCTTAATTTTCTATTTTAAAGATCCTAATATAGAAAATCCTAGAAGCTAAAGTTGTAAAACTAGGGTTAGAGCCTTAGGGTTAAACCCTAAGGGTTTGGTAAATCCCATGTATGCCATTAAAATTTCATGTACAAAGTCTAAAATACCCCTTTACTTAGATATTTAGTTAGAAGATTTGCAAGATCTAGTGAGTCATCACTTAAGATTATCCCATGTGCTAGAAATCAGCCCAAATCTTATCCATATCTTGCCAACTTGCACACTTGGATTCATTGCATCTAGGATATAAGAGATCTAGAGAGAGAAAGTTCATAAAACTTGCTCATTTTAAACTTTGCTCTCACCAACTCTTATTCTCTCTCATGCCTCCGAAATTCTAAGGTAGACCAGTCCTAAATACAGCCCCTAGATCAACCAATAACAGATTGGAGAGTATAGATCAAGGATTGGAAAGCTAGAAGGTATAAACCCAAATTGATTTTTGATCTTTGTTGCTAAGAAAAATTTTATGTTTATGTGTTTATATTTATGTTAGAAGTTGTTTTTAGTTGATCTATGATGATCCATGATGGATCCATAACATTAAATTGCTTTAAATGGTGTTTTTCCAAAACTGTCGAAGAACAGATTTTGTGCTCTGACAAGCAAATGTCAGACGTCTCAGATCTCTGTCTGTTAATGTTTTGTTATGTTTTATGTGTTTAATCTATAGCCTGATATTTGGTCTTTAATTAGAAAGTGGAATCAGTGTCATTGGATAGCTAGATTGCAAGTTATACTCGGTCAAAGTCCGTTGACCGAGCAACATTCTGGGTAACCTAGAACGTGATAAACTGTGTCTGCCAACATGTTTCGTAGCCCAGATCGGCCAGTATGTTTAGTGTTTGATGTTGTTATTTGGTACATATTATAGCTGGTTATGTGTAATATATATTGGAGTCTTTATATCTCTTAAAATATCAACAGATTGATCAGAAAAGGTAGTCAAAGTAGGCTTCACGCTCAGTTTTGGAATTTCTGGAAAAAACCCAGAAATTTGGGGAATACAATTTCTGACATGCTTTGACCATACTGATTCTGTAGATTGAGTTGTTTTTGAACCGAAGTGTTACTTTGTAATTGTTCTTTGGTACCCGGAATAAAACTTTGAGCCTTTATATCACATAAACCATGAGCAGAACATAGATTAAAATGATCAAAAAGGTGCCTAGTCGAGTTTCTGGATTTCTGGAGAAACCCAGATATGGTCTGACAACTTCTTTGAGAGCCCAGATCGTTATGTTATGTAGTGTTATGACCAAGTTGATGGGTTATAGATGTAGTATTACATGTGTACTACGATTTTGAACTTTAAGCTGGCCCAAAAACGATTTTAATCTAAGGATTTAAGTTGGTCAAACAAGGAAGGTTGATAAGCCGGCTGTCAGTGTTCTTGAGTTCAAGAACACCAACAGCGACGCTTTGTGTCGCTAAAGCCCTATAGCGACGGTTTTTATAATTATTTAAATATTAAAGGTATTTAATTTATTTAATTAGTGTATTAAATAAATTAGAGAAAATGATTTAATATTATGAAAAATCATTTTAAATAAGAATAATATATTTAAAAATATTTTGAGTTATAAAATGTAACTTTTAATATTTTTAGAGAATTTTCATTAATAATTTAATATTAATGATATTATATTTATTTAATTATTATATTAAATAAATGAATTAAAAATGATTTTATTGATTTAAAAATCATTGAAAAATTAGAAAAATGATTTAAAATTATTTTAAGTTATAATTAATGACTTTTAATATTTTGATGATAATTTCATTAATAATTGATTATTAATGGTGATGATTTAAAATGATTTTAATTACTTTAAAAATCATTTAAGTAGAATATTGATGATTTAAAAATATTGTGAGTTATTAAAAATAACTTTAATATTTTGACAAGTATGTTATTAATATTTTTATATTATTAAATATTAATAATGATAAGATTATTTGATAATTAAATCATTTAAAAATGATTTTGATGTTTGGAAAATTATTATAAATTATAATAATTTATTATAAATTATTAAAAGCATCCGAAAAATATTATAAATGATATTTGACTTATCTAAAATAATATTGAAGTTTAGAAAACCGAGTTTAATTGTCAATAGTTGTGTTAATTGTCGAATAGCGTGACCAGATCACCGAGAATGGACCGAAGTCTAGCTAGACCGAAATAGTTAGACTTGATAAGTGTTTATCTAGGTTATAAACATTGATGTGGCTATGTGGTAATGTGCCTAGGAGAAGTTTGACTATGAATTAAAGTGTTATGTGTTATAAATAATTGTGCTAATTGTTAGACCGATATTATTGGTTATAGGTCTTTAGAAAGCAGATAAGTTTATTGTGTAGTTGTAATTAGTGGAAGAGGCAAGTTACCTAGCTCAACCTTGAGTTAATATTGTTTAATTATTATTGGTGGTTAATTATTTCTCATTAGACCACGTCTAGGGATTTATTGTTGATTATTCGCAGTTAGTGCATGCTTAATAATTCAAATTGAATTACTGATTCAGAATATATATATATATACATTCGTAGAATAACTGTTGTTGGATATACATATCCGTAGAAGCTAGAATTGACAGTATAGATAATTCCCGTTTATTGTCGAATTATGTTGAGAAATGTCTTAGCCAATTATTCTGGTTAGACGAACATTTGTTAGAACTTGATAGGTTCGAGAAGAGAATTCAATTATTATTGATAGATCGATGCCAATTATTTTGGCTAGATCGAGAAGTAAATAGAATTTGAAATCACAGTATTTTGTTGTAAAATCGAAATCTTGATTCTAAGACAGAGAAGAACAACCTTTTATATAAAGGGAATATTTTATTGGTCGAGTATTCGGCCTTTGCACGCGATTAAGTATTATGCATAATACAGGGTATACTAAAGCTGATCACTTTATATACTTGCAGAGGGGTATGATTTAATCTTTATGGTTATCTGATACACCTAGGTATATCAAAGTTTAACTTTGATAGTTACTTGAGAAGAGAAGTTCAAGATCCAATGGATCGCTCAACATAAATCTGGAAAACATCCCACTTTGCTATTTCGTAGAATTAATTCTTGATTATTCATTTGAATATCGCAGAAAACCTTGAAAGCGTTGTACTCTTTCATTATTGAATTTTTGTTGCGTAGAATGTGAGAAGGTTTGATATTGATTTCTAAATCTTTATTGCTTCTCTTAACTTGCGGAGCAAACTTGTTTCTCTCCCTTGCTATAAATAAAACTTTTCAGCTAGGGACGAAGTTGCAAAAGGTGCTGCGAAGAAGAACAAAGGAAAAGGAATAGTTATGATGAACAATATTATTATTATGTTGTATTGTATTGTAAACCCTTTTTGTATATCTAAAGGGGTATGTCTGTAATGTAAAGGTTAATAAACCGGGGACTTATGTATTAACAATCTATGTTAATGAGTTATGTATTCCTATTTATATTAAAATGGGTAGTTAGATGGTATTATATTGTGGATCATGAACAACAAATTCGGGGGTCAGGTAACCTGGATTTGGGGGTGTCCCACATACCTTCAATTTGCTCAGACAATCTTTGTTAAACACCACAGATGACTGCTACGTAATCCTTAGGTTTTCTCTCAATTTCTCTCAATCTCTCAAGTTCTCTGTCAAGCTCTCTCTCTTTGAATTCTCTTCTCTCTTTTCTCAGTATCACCACATAGGCTAACTTAAGCGTAAAAACCAAACTGATACTAATCAAGCGTAAGAAGAAAACTGATACACCTTAATACGCATAAATATAATAACAGTTACAAAAATAAACGTATATATTGTAAATATATTGTATTTATTATTTTAATTTATTTTATATATTATATTTATATTATTAAAATTCAAAATTTAATAATCCAAAAGCCATAAGGCTTTATTTGACAAAACTCTTTAAAAATTAAAGACTTAATATATTTAAGCCTTGTTTGGCAAAACTAAATTAAACTACTTTAATTTATTTTAATAACTCCTTTATAATATAGTTATTTATCACACTTTATATAATTAAGTTTTCATACTTAACTTAATTAATCCTAATAACAATTTATTGAATAAATCATTTAATCATTATAAACTCTCTAACTTAATTATTAAATTAAATTAGAATATTATCTCAAAACAATTAATTTCCTTAACCCATTAATTATTTATTAAACAAATAATTAACCAAAATCAAATCAAATTAAACAAATATTTATTCAATAATAAACAAATATTTATTCAACAATAAACACATCCATTAAATATTTATATAATTCAATAAATATTTATAATTACAATTAAAATTTTGGATTGTTACATTAATCACATAATAATTTCAATTATTAAATTCTTATTTTAATAACTTATGAAAATTCGAGTTGTCACATCATTCCCTCCTTATAAGGATTCTGTCATCGGAATCAAAGAAACCTCTTTTACTCGGTTTTCACCAAGTATCTTTTCAAAAATTTATCGCTGAATATCTTCAACACATTACCTTAATATAGATTTTATATTTCCTACTACATTCATTACTTCAACAAATTCTAGGTTTTATTTCATAACTTTCACTTGAACTCAATTATATTTTGAGTATTATATACTCTTTAACCCATTCATTTCCTTTGCTAAGGATCGTTATCATAAACACTCGGGATATTACATTCACTCATTCTTCTAAGAATTTCGTCCTTGAAATTTTATCTATTAATCTTTATTCATTCAATCTATCAAAATAGATTTTGCGTTAATACTTTATTCATTCATTGGGTTTTACAACAAAATTCTTTTTTTAAGGATCTTTCTAAGATCATCATATTCCATACCTCTTCTTTTTTTAAGAGTTTCACATTTCTCTTCTTTCTGGAGTTTCAATTCTTTCTTGAAATTATTATGTTTTGCTTAATTTTCTCATCCTTTCCACTTTTACCTTTCAGAATAATAAGAATCTTCCACAATTGCTCAATAATTGGGAAGCAATATGAATAACAAGAATTTAAAAGATTCCAAATCATGTTGAGGGTCATAAGACCTTGAACTACGTCCACGGTTACAAGTACTCTTTTAACTTAAACCTTAACAATCATTAGACTATAGGGACTCCCGTACTTAGGGTGTTAAGCCCTTCATACGATGTATTGTGCACAAACATCTAAATGCATCGCGTAACTATGTCCACGGTTACAAGTAATCTTTCAACTTTAACCTTAACAGTAACACTGTAGGGACTCCCCGTACTTAGCGTGATCACCCCTTTGTACCATGTATTTTGCACAAACATCTAAGCACTTCCACGTAATCCCCTATAAAAGGGTTGTTCATCTCAGCATTTCAACATCTGAATCCGCACCAAAACAATTTGGTTTGGCAAAACTTCTCAAGAACGCATGAATTTCATGAACATCTTTCAATAATCGTCTAGCTGAATCAAATAGCATGGACTTCTACAACAATTCAGACATCAATCGAAATATACACACACACATATATATATATATATATATATATATATATTATCATATCTTAAAGAAATCTCAAAAATCTTTTTATGACATCATGATACCGCACTGTATTTATAGCCCGTTTGAGGATTCTGTCATTTGGTGATTTTATCATATTACATCATACCATAGTGGGCAGACGATCCTTAAATCACATCCAACACTAAGTAATACTGCATTGATGACTCCATCATTTTTATCATCTCTGCACCAGGTTCCATGATGTATTGATGATATAAAAATACATTTTGATATATTTCAAATCATTTTTGTCTAGCCGAAGCAATTAGCATAGACATACGAATAATGGTATTGTTTTTAAAACCCATTGGTTTCATCATTTGATCCAATGTTTTTCAAGAAAATAGAAGTGCAAACATCAGCACGAAGTCAATAAATTTCAAAAGTCTAGCATAGCTAGTAGATTTAGAATATCTAGGTATCCATCAACTTCAACCTTTACTTCACTACTTCATTACTTAATCAATTCTTTTTATTTCTAGCACCACTAATGCTCTTATACTAAATATTCTTGTATTTCAACTTACAATCTTCCTATACCCCCAGTATAGTTCATCAAACTTATCGCACATTGGAAGTTCAGGAACTTACCACAATAATATGAGTTTAAGAACTTATCCTAGTCAGACCATAGGCGTCCATTCACTGAGGGTTCAAAACATACCATATTATTATGAGTCACGAACTTACCATATGCATTAGTTTTGAGAACTGCACCTAATCCTAATAATATCTTAATAATCTTAATAGTTTCTAACTATCATATATATACATGAGAAAAGAATCACCTTTTCACCACATATACATTGATAGCGTGACACCAACATTCCAATGATTATCAATGGGATAAACTGAGTGCAAGCACAAAACCCTCGCCCATACAAAGGTTAGTACAACTTAGCCATTACATGAGTCCTCAATTGAAATACCCACCTAAATCTATCTTGCTTATAACTTGTTATTTGCTTAATACGAGTTTTTCGTACCTCATCATTTATAACTCCTTACGAGTTTACCTCGTACTATTTCATAGTACATTATCTTTATAGCATCAAGCTATAATTATTCAAACATTACAAACCATTTTTCTCTTATAACTTAAACAGATCACATTGTGATCTTATTCTATAATCATCTCCCTTAAATTTCTTTTCTTAACTCGTGATTGTTTTGCTTTATGATCCTCTTTCTTTCCCTTTTTCATCATTTATGATTTCATTTATGCATTTAATCTTACAGTCTTTGTCTATTCATCATTATTCGTTATCTTACCTATTGGAGTTAGGGTAGCTCCCATTTCTTATCTTTATATCTCTTCAAGATTCTTCTTTGAATTTTCTTGTTTATAAAACAATTCTTCCTTTAAGAATTTCTAACTTCGTTTACATTGCTCAACATTTCATCCGAGTTCCACATTTTCATCAAACGTATCCACTTTCTATACTTGGTACACATCGAGTCTCTAATAGTTTCAATATGGTACGGTGAATGGTTTTCCACAAATAACCAACAAACTAGGTTCGTACATACCTCCACTCTATTAAGGAATCGTTTAGCCCAAATACCATACATCAACTATTAAAGAGTACGATTGTACCATACAATTTAATTCTCGACTTCGGTCATTAATAATACATTCAACCTCTAATTTTACATCATTAAACAATAATACAATCATTGAAATTTGCGGAATAATTAAAATTTTCTATTACAAACTATCCTCGTTCTTAAAACCTTCAACCTTTACATATAAATATCTCAAAATCATTTTAATACTATAATAATTTACATCGCAAAATGATATTACAATTCAAAATTAATACATTATTCGGAACCTTAAACATGGTTCAAATAATACTAACACAACCAAAGTGTATAAATCTTCAAGTATCACATCTGATTCATGTCTTTCAAGTAACACATAACTTTACCTTGAATCATGAACCTGCAAAAGTGGTTATTTGCAAGGTTGAGCTCGACAGCCCAGCAAAATCTAACAGTTTTCATGCATCACATAGCACACAATAACATGCTCAACATATAACATACATACTATATTTCATATAACAAGTATAAAGATTTAATCAATCAACATAAATTGACATAGTCATAAATTGATTTTAACATTTCATACTTTCAACATATATATAACACATCATGCTCTTTGCAATAAATATTTAAAATACTTAATCATCAAGTTCACGTAGCAAATATAAACGAAAAAGACTTGACTTGATCGTTGTTTACCAATAACAGTTTAATAACTTACAGTTATCTGTACTTCACGTGCCCTACACAATTATATAATCATTCACATCAACTATTAGTCACATAACAACACATAATAATTGTAATGTAAACTTTAATCTACATCATATAACTCTTCCTATTAATCAATACACAATGTTCAATTTGATTGTGTTAACTTTAGACTTAACTCACTATATTCTTCTTAGTCAAACTCAAAGTTCATTCAAGTGCTTAAGTCTTGCTAGGAATACTTATTGGTTTTATATGAAATCTATTCCATATCTTATAATATTCATTTCAATTGAATTGAAACACTTTTTAAGTTCATTAACACTTGGAATGGCGTTTCGACGTTCAAACGTCACACGCCCGATTCGTCTCTATTGTGTGTTCTTAATATTCTTATAGAACTTATCTAATACATCATTTACTAATGTTAAGTATCATTATATTTACTAATATTCATGTTTTATAACTTAGGATAACATCTTTTATCGTCAGGAGCACTACAATTGCATATGTGAATTCCCGACGCCCTCTGATTGCCTCCTAATACATATCAGTACCACAAATGACCATTTTGACCCCTGTTCTCGACCTCAAATTGAAACACTTACAGAATGACAGTTGTAGGTCTATTCGTCCTCGTTCTGGATCATCTTGAATCACCTCAATTGGAGTTCGTACGAAAAGATTATGGCTGTTTTACTACAAGAGGTCAAAACCGTCTGACCTGCATTATTATTCCAAGCTAGAACACGAGAAAATGTTGATGATGTGCAGTATGAAATTGGTCTTTGAGGCACGAAATTTTGGCGCTAGGCGTGAAGTTCTAGGCTTATTTTTGGTACCGAGGCGCTTAAAATTACAAATTGGCGCAGATTTTGACGTTGGGGCGCCAAAACTTACAGAACCCAACCACGAAGAACAGAATAACTAAATTCTGGACTAATTTGTGAGACCTCAAATTTTATGAAATAAAATTATTCAATTTTTCTATTTTGGTAAATAGTTAAATTGATAAAAGTTTAAAGTTAAGGGTAATATGTGAAAATTTTGCAAAGTAAACGACAAAATTATTGTCGGATTGAGAAAACGACAAAAATATTTTTATGAAAATAACGACGGAAGTTTTACCGTTAAAACTGTTGAACTACTAGGTAGTAAAAGTATAGTAATACGCGTGGTTGCATAGTAGCACACGGTATTGATTATTAATGCTTACGTGATAAGTCACTCAGTTTTGTTTTATTAGTATTATTAATGTAATAAAACAGAAAAGCTTTTTATATAAAACAGAATACTTTTATAAAGTTATTCTATAAATAGAATATATTATATTCTATTGTGCATAGTATTTTGCATAGTAAAATCTTTTTATATATAACAAAATACTTTTATAAAGTTATTCTATAAATAGAATATATTATATTTTATTATGCATAGTGTTGCATAGTGCTTCGTATAGTGTTTTTGCATAGTAAAATCTTTTTATATAAAATGTAATACTTTTATAAAGTTATTCGTTTTATTAGATTATAAATAGAATATATATTATATTTTATTTAAAAGATTTTGCTTTAAATATGGACCGTCTGATTTAAAAGTAAATCAATTTGGACCGTTCATAAATTAGTTACTATGCAAATCCATTCTTATATAAATAGAAGCTCATTCCTTCATTATTTCTTACTTAATTCAATTTAAACTCTAGAGAGAAAACTATAGAGAGAGTTCTTCTTCTATAATCTTGAGCGTATTTCTTTAGAGTTTAAGAAAGCTTTGAGCATAGTGCAAGTTTTCTTCGAGTATATCCTTGTCCTACCAGTCGAAGTACGTACTCTTCTTTCGAAGGTAAGGGATATTTTTTGTTATACCGGTAAGGGATATTTTTTGTTATACCTGTAAGGGGTATTATTTCTTTCATATTCATGAAGAGAACTTCTATTATTTCATTATTTATTATTCTGTTGGAATAACCTGTATACGTGGTCTACCCTATACTTGGTGAAATTCTTCTGTTATTCCATTCTTTATTATTCTGTTGGAATATCTTGTTCACATGCGTTTTGGCGGGACTGGTTCCGCTTTTTTATTATTCTCATTTGAATATCCTCATGCTCGCTTTTCTGTGGACTGGTTCCATTATTTATTATTCTGTTGGAATAACCTATCTATGCGAAGTACCGCATGTATGGTGATTTCTGTTGTTATTCCATTCTTTATTATTCTGTTGGAACATCCTATTGGTGCGAATTTCGCCTGACCTGGTTCCATTAATTATTATTCTGTTGGAATAACCTTTCTATGCGAGGTACCGCATGCATGGTGATTTCTTTTATTACTCCATTCGTTATTATACTCAGTTGGTTAAAGTTTTGACTTCTATACTCCATGAAATTAGTGGAATATCCTTGATATTTGCACTTCATCCAGTATCTTTTCATGGAAATATTCTTCTGAGCATTCTTGAATTTTACTCTACAAAGAAGTATCATGTTGACAATTTGGACATTATTGAGTTCAGGATAAATTAACTTATAAATCTTTAAAATTTATTCTTAAACTTGTTTTATTGAATTATTATGTCATTATCATGATGAGTTATGTTGGTTATTATGTGAAAACATGAAAGTTTCTTAGAAATCACAAAGGGTTGAAAATCAGATTTTAGTGAAAATAGAACATGAAATTCAATTGACCATATCTCCTATTATATTTTGAATTTTTGAGTGTGGTCAAGTTTTAGAGTTAGATCTATGAGTTTTGTAGCATCTCCAAGTAGAATGACTAGAAAAGGTGTTGTAGATTTTTGTGTGGAATGATTTTAGTAAAGGATGAAAAAGCTGGAAATTACTG
The DNA here is from genome assembly GCA_020205605.1 of Panax ginseng. NCBI lineage: Eukaryota > Viridiplantae > Streptophyta > Magnoliopsida > Apiales > Araliaceae > Panax > Panax ginseng. The sequence goes on from CM035137.1 coordinate 75,323,948, forward strand.
AAATGCTACTGTTCATATTTTAGAAGGGCTGTTTCAGCCACTTAATTTGTGAGAAAAATTCTGGCCTTTTGGGACATGAAAGTATATGGTATAAAGAACCTCCTGTCCAAAAATGAGCTCATTCTGACTTAAAATGAGCAAGTTATGACCATTTCAATATTTAGGTTTTTCCGACGAAAAACGCTATAATCAGAGTTCTATAACTCCGATGACCATGAAATTTAAACTGGAAGATTACGTTAACATGTGTAAGATTCTGCCAAGATTTGGGAATTTCTGGAGTTAAACTTGAGGTAGCAAATTTCTTAAGGAATTAATTAAAAATTGATTTTTAAAAAATAGTACATGAATTTTAAAAATTCCGAGAAAAATATATGCTCAATATGGGACTATATTCTGCTAAATCCCAGAAAAGAAATATTTTTGGGACTGATTTGATATTTTTCATGAAAATGGTTTAGTTACGAACATATGAATTAAATATGTTATGTGAAGTTGAAAAATTGGTAAATAGAATTTTATGGCTTGAAAATCCTATATAAAGTATATGCAGATTTTTGATGAGTGATTTGATCATTGGTGATGAAATCTTATGAGTATGGCATTTTTGAATGATTAAATGTATTATTTAGTAAAGTGTAATCAATTAAATTAAATTTTTTATAAGTTTAAGAAGTGATTAAAATATTGTTATAATATTAACAATATTTAATTATGATTTTATTAAGTGATTGATAATATTTGGATAAATTTAAAGTCTTTAATATTTATCCTTGATTTCATTTGAGTAATGCTTATAATATTGTCATCATCCTCATGCTTATATTATGTTGAAAGTCATATGTGGCCTGTAGTGAATAGATGGACTTGGTATGATTATGACCAGGGATTATTCGGTATAATCATGACCGTAATGTTACAAGTGATGTAAAAAAAGTCCTCATTGGCCCGTAGTGCATTGATGGACAGTTTTTGGTATGATTATGGCTATGGATTCTCTTCGGCCAACGGTGCAAAGATGAATTGTTTTATGGCATGATCAGGACCGTTGATGAAAACACGATTATCTTTGGTCCGTAGTGCATGGATAATTCGTGGTCGTGATACTAAAAGAATATCCTTGGCCTATAGTGCAGGGATGAATTGATGATGTGGATTAATTATTGAGCTGAGTCTCAGCAATGAAATATTAATTCATGGATGTGATAATAATGAATATCCTTGGCCGAAGTGCATGGATAATTCATGGATGTGATATTAACGAATATCCTTGGCCGTAGTGCAAGGGTGATTCGATGATGTGGATTATTTATTAAGCTGAGTCTCAGCAATGAAATATTAATTCATAGATGTGATAATATTGAATATCTTTGGCCGTAGTGCAAAGATGATTTAATTAGTATGATTATGAGCAGAAATTGTGATTTAGTATAACCATGATTCTTGATGTTTCAGGTAAAGATAGGTGATGAAAATTATCTTCGTCCTTGATGCGAAGAGGAATTTAGAACCATGATTATGATTACGAGTTATTCATATGATTGTGGACAGGAATTGTTGATTGATGTTACAAGGATAAAACATTATCGGTGGACTTTTAACATAGAGAAGATAATTGATCTGATGGTCTATTTGACTCTTCTAATGGATTGCTCGTTCCGCTGCAATTATGGTTGAAAAGTTTTTATCATCTACCATATGTTCTAAATCTCTGATTTATTATTGATGAAAGTTGTTGATAATTTAATTATCTTTAGTCATGATATTCTTTACTGGGCTAGTTGTGTTCACCCTTTTTGCTTCACAATTCCTTTCAGCTAATAAGAGTGTAGATGGGTCGAGCGGGGATAACATGGAAATAGTGTGATTGTCTGAGACTGTCGAAGTTTCTCAATACATTATAAAACGGCATGACATGCAACAGATAATTGTATTGAGGACCTAAGATGTGTGTGTCGTATTTTATATGTCACTTAATAATTGATTTTGGCGAACAACAATAGGGTGATGAGAACCCGACTTTGAAAGCGTCAAAAGTGCACCTCATTAGAATGAATATGATAGTAATCTTCTCGTTCTTCTTTGGGGTCTTAAAATTTTTGCTGCTGTATTTTATATGGCATTGTAACAATTTGAGTTTGGATACTGTCTACGAGATAATATTGTATTAAAACTCACAAACTTAATCGTGGGTCGTATTATATACTGACGCTTCAACAGATTATATATACATAAGTTTGTATTTGATTTTTATAGTGTGATATCTGACGACTCAGAATGGGTCGTGTATACCTATTTTGGGGGCGTCACATAATTAATACTACTAACATCTAAATTAAGATGTAAAACTTATATAGATTACTCATAAAAATTTACTTATCATACATATACCAATTTAAAGAAATTAAACAACAATTTTAGAAAATTTAAATCCTTGAAACCATAGTTTAAAACCCAACTCCATTGTTAACGTTGTTTTACAAGGTTTAACACTGTAAACCACAATTATCCAACGAATTCATTCCTTTGAACTACGTTCTCATTAAGTTTTTATCCAATTAACATACATAAGGTTCAATTCCACAATTAGCATACAATCACCTACTAATTTTGTTATCCTACAAAACATGTGTTATCTACGTGTAATCACTATAAAACCATTTTTCTTATTTTTGAATGTACATGTAAACTACAGTCATATATCTATGCTAGTTATTACCAAAACACATGATTCCATAATCAATTAGTAAAACATATGGATTACAGACACTTTTTGTAAAGAATTTTTTATACTACAGTCAAATTTAGAAACATAGAGAATCAAAGTCACAGTAAATTTGGCGTAAAACATATATAGTAAAGACATACCTTCAATTTCCTCAGACAATCTTTGTTAAACACCACAGGTGACTGCTTGGTAATCCTTAGGCTGTCTCTCAATTTCTCTCAATCTCTCAAGTTCTCTGTCAAACTCTCTCTGAATTCTCTTCTCTCTTTTCTCAGTATCACAACATAGGCTAACTTAAGCGTAAAAACCAAACGGATACTAATCAAGCGTAAGAAGAACACTGATACATCTTAATACGCATAAATATAATAACAGTTACAAAAATAAACGTATATATATTATAAATATATTGTATTTATTATTTTAATTTATTTTATATATTCTATTTATATTATTAAAATTTAAAAATCCAAAAGCCATAAGGCTTTGTTTGACAAAACTCTTTAAAAATTAAAGACTTAATATATTTAAGCCTTGTTTGGAAAAACTAAATTAAGCTACTTTAATTTATTTTAATAACTCCTTTATAATATAGTTATTTATCACACTATATTTAATTAAGTTTTCATACTTAATTCAATTAATCCTAATAACAATTTATTGAATAAATCATTTAATCATTATAAACTCTCTAACTTAATTATTAAATTAAATTAGAATACTATCTCATAATAATTAATTTTCTTAACCCATTAATTATTTATTAAACAAGTAATTAACCAAATCAAATCAAATCAAATTAAACAAATATTTATTCAATAATAAAGAAATGTTTATTCAACAATAAAAACATCCATTAAATATTTATATAATTCAATAAATATTTATAATTATAATTAAAATTCTGGATTGTTACATTAATCACATAATAATTTTAATTATTAAATTCTTATTTTAATAACTTATGAAAATTCGGGTTGTCACACCAACAGTTCTTGTAACTGCATCATCAACTCCTTCATCTCCACTCGCGCCATACGATACGGTGCCCTGGAAATTGGTGCCGCTCCTGGCACGATATCTATTACAAACTATGTCTCCCTATCCAGCTGAAGACCCGACAATTCACTAGGAAATACATCTGCGAATTCTCTAACTATAGGTATTTGTTCCATGGTTGCTACCACTTTCTAGGTATCAATAACATGACACAGATAACCTACACATCCCTTCCTCAATAATTTCCTAGTTTGTGTCATGGTTAGACAACATGAACGTCCCGACAATCTATTCCCGTAAAATACTACCTGAGGTTGTTTTAACATTCTAAGGTTCACACATTTCTTCTAACAATCTATAATTGCCCCATGGTTAACTAACCAATCCATTCCGAGAATTACGTCGAATCCTCCTAACTTTATCGGTATCAAATCTAGCGATAATTTACAACCCCTTATATCTACGCAACAACTCCTATAAATATTTTCAATAGGAATTATTTCTTTGTTTGCTACCTTAATATTTAAAGGTATAGGCAAATTTTTGGGAAGTAATCCTAATCGTCTAGAAAAATCACATGCTATAAACGAACAAGTAGCACCCGAATCAAATAGCATATAAGCATTTGTGTCATTGATCAGAATAATACCTGCGACGACGTCCCCTGATGCAACTGAATCTTGGACTGTCATGTTAAAGGTACGGCCCATCGGCCTACCCGGCTGCGCTGGACAACTAATAGCTAACTTACCGCCATTTGAACCCAATTCCCGTATGTCCCCTTCTTCGGGTAGTTCTTTGCCACGTGGTCAGTTGACCCACACACAAAGCATCCGTGGTTCTTCTTCGAACTTGGACAGTTAGGCGAAATGTTCCCTTCCTGTCCACAGTTGTAACATACGACCTTCCCCTTGAGACAGACTCCTAAGTGAGTCTTCCCACAGGTCTTGCAGGCCTCCATCATCCTCTTTGGGTCTCCTTGCTTGACTCCGGTATTCCCAGAGCTGAAAATTTTCCTCTTCTGTCCCTCACCACTACCATTGGCTCCCTCGACCTTTACTCCCCCATCCACTTTCCCCTTGCTCTTCTTATCCTTGTGGTATTGGCTTAGAGCCTCACCACCACCTTCAACGAATCGCCTTCTCTAAAATGGTTCCAAATGAAGTACTGTAGCGCCCCCAAATCTGGGTATCTTCCAACACGACAGATGGTGTTATACTGTACTAACATTCATACATTCATTCAATTGAAAAGCCTCAAAAGAACGAACATCTCTTATATATTATCAAAATAATATTTACATTGTCCCAAGTTCTAAACCCATTTCAAAGGTTCATTGTCATAATATTAATAACATTACAACAATAACCTATACTATTACATAGACAACTTATTGATCTGCCTTAGCTTTTCCTTTATCCTTATTTGATCCTTCGGGACGTTCAGTCTTAGCTGCATTCATATGGTTCCAACAAGAGTGAACATAACTAGCTCAGCAAGTATGACAATTTCAATAACAACATGCTTGACACATACGAATCGTATATCTTCAATAACTGAACAATAGTTATGAAGTACTATTGATGATTCAAAATAGCACTTCATCTTTCTTTCAAAATGTTTTACAATAATAACAATATTCAGCAAAACATTCACTCCGGTCAGAGACCTCGAGCATTTCATTCTTCTTTGAAAAGGACAACCCAGAACTAAGTCCGTAAGCCAGGTATTACTTACGAGCACTTCTAGGTGATTAGCCTATTGTACTCTATGTTGATCAACACTACATTCATTAAACGTATGTACGTTTAATTGGTGGCAATCTCGTGTGCCTGTAGTTTAACCGACAAAAACATTTGTTTAACATTTCAGTCTTCTTTTGAAAACCATATCAAGTAGTTGACAAAAGATAATAACATTTGATAACAGATGAATAGATTATCAATAATCCACTCAATATGTCAAGTCTAGCCAAAGAAATTGGCTTTAACTTCCTTGAATATCAATTCATGCGTAAAGATACATGAACTTCAAAAACTTGTTCAGATTGAACTGAGACAAGAGTTAGAATACTTGCCTTTAGCGTCTGCTACGGTATAAATACTTTACGTTCAAGTCCTTCAAGTTTCTACAATACATGATCACATAATGCCTCACATTAGGTCATATCTAACCAAGCATGTATATGACTACATCTTACCCTTCATCTCAATCTAATTGTGTATTAGATTCATTTACTATTCGTTTTGGTTCATCATTATAATTACATTCATTTGACTAGGTTATCTCAACCTTTATACAACATCCTTAAGGTTTAACAAAGTTTAAACAATGTTAATTAAAGTATGTTTACTTTTAAATCCATTATCATTCCTTCTTTATACTTATAAACATCCTTCACTATCATTGCTCGAGATCGGTGTCATGATGCCGCTTTATTACTACAAACTCACACTACAAAGACGAGTTAACGATGGGAGAAGTCCTGACTTGGCGCTGTGGCGCGAGTCCTTACTTAGTGGGCGTACCACGATGCCACTTTCCAAGATGTCATGAGTACGCTCATGGCGCTACTACCATCATTAATACTATACTTTATACGCGCTGACGAGTTTCTAGTATGCTAAGATATCACATTACGGTAATGGCTGCCATATTTCATCATTTGGCCTAGGGTTGGCGCCACGACGCCAACTCTGTGCACCAGAAATTTTTTTCAAACTTTAAATTTTGTGAACTTCCCAGACGCATAACTTCTTCGTTATAAGTCTGAATTGGCTCGTTCAAAAGCCTACAGTTCAAAAATTATGTAATCTATGCGTTCATGTAAAAATTTTATCTATTTGACTTTGTTTGTTAAAAATTCAACTATTGGTTCATTTTTAACGTAAACGATAAACGTTCGTGAACGTTAAATGCTCGTTTATTCGTTATAAGTCAGAATTCGATCATTCTCGAGTCCGCAACTCTAAAATGACGAATATGACTTGTCTCTATTGGAAAATAACACTTCCGAGTTCAAACTCAAAATTTGACTTCTAATCCGGGAATTTCACGAATTCGACGATTATCGTCTAATCGTGCGATTTCCGGAAAATCTTCATTACTTAGGATTTGTTCATTACTTAACTTGCATTCATTTCATTCTATGCACACATCCATAAACCTAATACAACAAATTATTTTCATTGTTGGATTTTGACTTTATTCATTCATGACCTTATAACTTATTCCATTATAAACTACTTATAGCTTCATTGATCATAACTTATGAAAGTTATAGTCTTTTAATCACCATGCATATATGTTTTCACATATAGTTTTATTCATGTATATATGATTCATATACATACAAATTCTTTACTTCCATTAATAAACTCATTACAAGTTCATAATACTTTCACATAAGTTTATAACTTATGCTAGCTTAAATGACTTATTACCAACTTATGTGGCTTAAGTTCATTACTTACACATTCTTCTTACTTCTTAACATTCATGTTCCTTAATTCATCTTTGCTTATCAACCTATCATGAATAGAGATAGAAGATAATTTAGAGAAGAAGTCTTACTTTAGAAGTCTTGGTAAGTAGCTTCTTCTTCTTCATGCTTATGGAAGTGACTTATTTGTAACTTAAACCCTCTACCAATTAAGCACTTTGTAAGTGTTGGATTGTTTAAACAAGTACTAAATGGCTTGCCAACCTTCCCTATTTATAGAACTTACAAAGTTAGGGCAATTTAGTCATTAAATCCACCCACCTCCTTAAGCCACCTCCTTACTATTCATTACTTGGCTAACACAAAACTTATCCTTTGCTTGGCCATTAATTCTTTTACTTGGTCATTACATTAACTTGATCACCACACATTTAACTTGGTTACTACTTATTAATCTTGGTTACCACACTAACTTGGTCATCATTTATCTTGGTCATTACACATTAACCATATTAATATGGTTTGCCCCATGGTTCAAACAATTCATTGGACTTTTGTTTGGACTTAGATTAACCTACCTTTTGGGCTTGCATTAATAAACATTAACTTGTTTATTAATTAACATTGGGCCTTAACATTTAATTTACTTGGGCTTGTACCAATTGTTAACCAATCTTCCAAGTCCATTAACATTGCTTAATACACATACATATTGTCTATGTATTATTCTCGTATTATACTTTGTATACAACTTGGTTATATACGATATTCCATTCTTCATACAAACTTGTATAATACTTCGTATTATACTCGTTTTCATTCCCTTGTACAATACCTAAGTATCATACAATTAATACTTACTTACTAATACTTCGCTCTCCTTAATATTCTCGAATTAAGTCCGCAAACGAAATACTACATTTTCCATAACTAGATTATTATTACATAATCCGTCTTACTTTGATATTCTATCATTACGTATTTCTCGAAAGTTCAAAAATAATTCCTGAGCAAATACCGATGAATAGTGTTTTTCAGAAAATTTCTCAAAAAACTTTTATTTTCGTCTTAGAAATTCAAACACTTTAATTCCTTCACGTAGCTCAAATACTACGACATTCCAACATCAATAGGTTATAGAATGACAACCATCTTGATATCACAAATAATATGATTTTATTATTATTTAATTTAATAAAATCATTTTACATTAAAATCTGAATATCTCGGCCGTTACAAGTACTCTAGAACACCGAAATACGGTTATAGAGCCAGGATTTCAAGCCCTACTCAAACCATCACACCTTCGTAACCTCGATCTCCACTTGGTGTGGAGCGAACCTTACCAGTTCATTAAACTTGGCGGCGTATTGCGGAACCGTCATGTCCCCTTATTTCAACTCGAGAAACCGCATCTCCATCCTTCCCTGCATGCTCATCGGAAAGTAGTTCTCGAAGAATATCTCCTTGAACCTCACCCACGTTAGATTCTCAATATCGACCCTAGCCTGATTGGCTTCCCACCAAAAGTTGGCCTCTCCCTTCATCATATAGGTTGCAAAGGCAACCTTCTGGGCCTCGTCAACATTTGCTATCACAAATGCCTTCTCTATTTCTTTCACCCACGTTTGGGCTTCTATAGGGTCCGTAGTTCCTTTGAACTCCGGCGGACCCACACTCTTAAAATCCTTAACGGTAGTAGCTCGTGTTATTCCTGGATTTACGGGGATATTAGCCCCTGTTCTATTAAATGTAGTTGTTAAAAGATTAACAAACTCTTGTATAGGGTTAACCGGACCTCCCTCTGGTTGATTTACATTAGCTCCTTGATTACGTTGTACTCTTCTTGGCGGCATTTTGCTGATACAATAAATAATACATTTCGTTATTATTCCTTTTTTATTATTATTTATTCAATATTAAACAATAACTTCAATCATCCATTGCTAATTATGTTCCATAAAAAGGCTTATATTCATTCATTCATTATAGTATAATACTACATCGGTTACATTACACAGCCTAAGCTGATTACATTACTTTCCCGCCATTGCTTTCCAAAAATAGGGATTCACAAAAGACTACCCTTTGATATACAAAAGATGGTTTTATATCACTACTAAATACAAAATATTTATATACCTATACTACTCTAGCTACTACTAGATTACATCTGCCTCAAGACATTATCAAAATCTGCCTTGGCAAGACCGGCAATAATATCACGGCTGATAGTATGCCGTGTCTGCCCCACCTCTACAGGATAACCAGCTACCTGCTGTTGGAAATCTATATAAGAACTCCTATGAATATAGGACATTCTCCCAAATTTCTGGTTTTTGGTCTTTAGCTCCTCCTTAAGCTTAAAGATCTCATGTTTCAGCTTATGGACCTTGTCCTTAGCCAAAACCCTTTCATCGTGCTCCTGCTCCCACTGGACTCAACGTCCGTCTTGTCCTCTATGACAGCTTGGAGCTCTGCCTTCAGCTCCTTAACTTCCTGACAATAATGGATATTTCTATCCAACACTGACATGAATAATGACATCATTGACTACCAGGAGCCATCTCTACTGCTATTGCTATAGGATTGAAGGACACTACCTCTACTTCCTCTTTTACCATACCATCGAATACTGACATGAGGTCAGGATCCTCTAAGTCTCCAGACTCAATGACCACTATCTCGGGCTCTGCCGTTATGGGGTTTGGTATAACCTCTATTTGGTTCACCGACTCTTCACTAACTTCCTGTCCATCTAAATGCATTCCATTTACTCCTGACATCTACACAAAACAATTAAGTTGATTAGTACACGTCAGTAGAATAATAAAAACACATAAAATAATCATAATGCATTTTTATAAGGTTATTTTCTTATTTTACTTCTTTGACTTCTCTTAAGGTTATAACTTAAGGTTTTAATCCCCCCCCCCCTTAAGTTTTATAACCTAATGCTTTGATACCAACTTGTGACGCCCCCAAATCCGGGTATCTTCCAACCCGGCAGATGGTGCTACACGGTACTACCATTCACACATACATTCAATTGAAAAGTCTCAAAGGAACGAATATGTCTTCTATATATTCAAAATAATATTAACATTTCCCCAGGTTCTTTATAACCATTACATTGTTCTTGTCATAATATCAAATATATTATAATCGGTCACCCTATACTATTACATAAGTATTCTACAGGTTCATCTTCGCTTTGCCTTTATACTTGCTGGAGCCTTCGGTCCGTTCGATCTTAGCTGTGTTCATATGGTTCAAGCAAGAGTGAGCATGACTAGCTCAGAAAGTACAACAATTCTAATAAACAACATGCTTGAAACATAGGAATCGTATATCTTTAATAACTGAACAATAGTTACGAAGTACTATCGATAATTCAAAATAGCACTTCTTTTCCTTCGAAACATTTTACAGCAACAATATTCAGTAAAACATCAATTCCAGTCTAAGACCTTGAGCATCTCATAAGTTCTTTTAAAAATGACATCCCGGCACTAATTCCGTAAGTCCAACTTTACTTACGAGCACGTCTAGGTGATCAGCCTATAGTACTCTATGTTGATCAACATTACATTCATTAAACGTATGTACATTTAAGTTGTGGCAACCTCACTTGCTTGTCGTTAAACGACAAAACATTTTTAGCATACGCAGTCTTCGTTTGACAACCACACCAATATAACTTAGTAAACATTAACCATGCTTTGATAGTAACATAATATAAGTCTAGCCGAAAGAATTGGCCTTGAGTTCATCATACAAGACTTCATGTGTTAGAATACATGAATTACAAAGCTTGTCCAGATTGAACTGGAACAAGGGTTAGAATACTTGCCTTTGGCATCTGCTACAGTTATAACACGTTCTCGTTTAATTCTTTAAGTCTCTACTATAATTGATAACATCACATAACACATTAGGTCATGAATTGAATGTGAGGAAGGAGGATGTACCAAAGATGGCATTCCAAACTCGGTATGGACATTATGAATTTTTAGTAATGTCTTTTGGTTTGACAAACGCCCCTGCAACGTTCGTGGATTTGATGAATAGGGTGTTTAAACCATTTTTGGACGAGTTTGTGGTGGTATTTATCAATGATATTTTGGTGTACTCCAAAACTGAAGAAGAACATGTGGAACACTTACGTCTGACATTGGAGACACTAAGAAAAGAAAAGTTGTACGCGAAATTCTCTAAATGTGAATTTCTGGCTAGAATGTGTACAATTTCTTGGGCATGTAATTGACAAGGATGGAATTTCAGTGGATCCATCAAAGGTCGAAGCCGTGATAAATTGGGAACAACCAAGAACTGCATCAGAATTGAGAAGTTCTTGGGATTTGCAGGGTATTACAGACGGTTTATCCAGGATTTCTCCAAGATTGCCACTCCGTTGACAAATTTGACGAGAAAATCTATTAAATTTATTTGGTCGGAGAAATGTGAAGAGAGTTTTCAGGAATTGAAAAAGAAGTTAAGTGTGGCACCTGTGTTGTCATTACCAGATAATACATGAAATTTTGTAGTGTATAGTAATGCTTCACGCAAAGGATTGGGTTGTGTCCTTATACAGAACAACAAGGTTATTGTGTATGCATCGAGGCAATTGAAAGACTACGAGAAAGGGTATCTGACTCATGATTTAGAGTTGGCGGCAGTTGTGTTTGCTCTGAAAATATGGACACACTATCTCTACAGAGAAAAATGTGAGATTTACACAGACCATAAGAGTCTGAAGTATATTTTCACTCAAAAGGACTTGAACATGCGTCAAAGGAGATGGATGGAATTGATAAAGGATTACGATTGTGAGATCTTTTATCATCCCGACAAAGCGAATGTGGTTGCAGATGCTTTAAGCAGGAAAGGTTGAGAGAAATTAATGTTGTTAACCGATAAGGAGGAGCTCATTTCAGCAATGGCAAGGCTAGAGTTGGAAATCAAAATTCCAAAAGAATCCGATGAAAAATTGTACCAGATGGAAGCAAGTCAAACCTTGATGGACAAAGTAAAGAATGCTCAACTACAAGATGAAGAATGCAGCAAAATTAAAGAAAGTGTGGTCGAATGAAAAGAACCGAAGTTCAAGGTTGATACTGAGGGAATGCTGAGATTCGAGGGATGAATTTGGGTTCCAGCATTACAAGATATTAAAGAAGAAATCTTGACAGAAGCTCATAGCTTAAGATATTCGATTCATCCAGGAAGTACGAAGATGTATCAAGATTTACGGCGACATTTTTGGTGGAAAAATATGAAAAGAGACGTTGCAGAATGCATTGCAAAATGCTTGACATGTCAGAAGGTGAAAGCTGAACATCAAAGACCAAGCGGCTTACTTCAACCATTGGAAATACCAGAATAGAAATGGGAGCATATCACAATGGATTTTGTGGTAGGCCTTCTAACGACTCAGAAAGGATACGATGCGATATGGGTGATAGTGGACACACTGATAAAATCTGTACACTTTTTGCTAATAAAGATTAGGTTTAATCTTGATCAGCTGGCGAACCTTTACGTTAAGGAGATCGTCTCAAGACATGGAGTTCCAATGTCAATTGTATCAGACAGAGATCTGAGATTCACATCAAATTTTTGGAAGAGATTACAAGAATGCATGGGAACACAATTGAAGATGAGCATAGCATATCATCCGCAAACAGATGGGCAAAGCGAACGAACGATCCAGACGCTAGAAGATATGCATAGAGTGCGCATCATGGATTTCAAAGGAAATTGGGATAATCATCTACCGTTGGTGCAATTTGCATACAACAACAGTTACCATGCAAGCATTGGTATGTCGCCATACGAGGAATTATACGGTAGGAAATGCAGGACTCCACTATGCTGGGATGAAGTTGGTAAACATCAATTGCTAGGACCAGAACTGGTGCAACAGATCGCTGAAGTTGTCAAACTCATCAGAGCAAGATTAGCAGCTGTTCAAGATCGACAGAAAAAGTATGCTGATCAACACAGGTAGAGTCATGAATTTGAAGTAGGAAATTTCGTGTTCCTGAAAGTTTCTCCTTGGAAGGGAAAAACTCATTTAGGCAAGAAAGGAAAGCTCAGCCCAAGGTTTATTGGACCTTTCAAAATTTTACGCAGAGTGGGAGAAGTGGCTTACGAGGTAGCTTTACCTCCAGAATTAGAACATGTGCACAATGTTTTTCACGTGTCGGTGTTACAACCATATAAACCCGATTACAAACATTGATCGAGTATAAATGGTTGCTGTGACGACCCCAAATCCAGGTACTTGAAACCCGAACTCGGTTCTCCACGATACCATTTCTTTAAGCTGAATAATACTAAATAATAATACATTCGAACTTAATTTACATACATCAAAGTTTACTTCCCCAGGTACGTGACCTTCAAATACATTCCTTACAATACTTGAATAGATACCAATACAACTATAACCATTAACTCATAATACACACTTATTCGATCAGCTTTCCTTTTCCTTTGTTCGGTGCTCGAGCCTTCAAAGTTGCTTTCATACATAACTGAAAACATTTAATTTAAGCAAGGATGAGCATTTAAGTGCCCAACAAGTAATAGCAATTATATATAAGCTAAAAGAATATAAGTATTCTCTTTACATAACACTTCTACAACGAATTAAAAGTTGTGAAGTAATCTGTACTGATAAAAAATTCACATAACAACTCTCTTTCAAATTCTTTAAATTTGGCTCTGGTTCTACCCTTGAATAGGGTTTAAGAAACATACTATGAACATTCTTTTCATTTTTGAAAAGGTTTAGCGGAATTCTATCCTCAAACCATCATAACTTACTACAGCACGGAGGGTGATCACCCAGTTTGTACCTGTCAGATTGATCAATACTACATAACTTGAACGAAATTCATCGCTCACTCTATCCGCCTTTAAGCAAAAAAATCTTCCCATATAGGGATGTTCATACATGCACGTTCCAAACCCAAGGTTTTAATCTTACTCAACAATAATATGTAATTCAACATATATATACGGGTAATTGACAAAGGTGTATCAACATGTGAACAAATGCCATGATTATCCAAGTGGGGACACTTGTATAACCATTTATAGAAATCAATGAACAGAATATATATCTGAGCTAACATGTCGATAATCAAAGAGTACATAATCTGTACAGGGATAGAATAATTCTGAAACTTCTTACTCATGTCCATCGCATAAAGGAAGTGCAAAGGTAGGATACTTGCACCGATTCATTGATTACAAATCTCAACTTAGGTTCTCTTTATCACAACCTATCAATAATCGATCATTCGCTTCGATTAGAATAATATATCTTAACACATAGTACTGTCTATTACAGTCAGCACATAGTCTAATCACATAATCACAGTGATCATACTTTTAGTTCCTATTCTATACTTGAAATATTTTTATACATTTTTCAAATATCTCATCCATGCTCTTACAGTAGTCTTTTCTTTCTTTTATAAGGTCTGACATTTGTTTGCTGCATCGAAAACTTTTTATCGGCAAAAATACTTTAGTCTAAGACTCTTATTCTATACCTCAACATCTCAGAAATATCGACATCTTATTTTTAATCATTTTCGCAATTTCGTAAATTGAAAAATTTAAAATAATTCAAATTTGTCACTAAAGTGCCTATAGTGATATAATCATTACTATAGGTGTTCTTCTTCAAATTCGAACTTCATAATCGGTTCTCAAGTCACTAGTTTGGTAATTATAACTTTCAAATATCTCTAATCATAATTAAATGATTTAAACATTAAACAATTCCATTATCATTAATAGTTTAATTAATACTAAACTATTAATGAAACCATCGCTAAAAAATATAAAAGTTATTTATAATAACTTAAACTATTTTTAAAACATTTATATTACCCAAATAATTACCATTAATATTTAAATATTAATGTACTATTTATCCAAATATTAAAAGTCATTAATTATAACTTAAAATATTTTTAAATCCTTAAATATCCTCTTTAAATGGTTTTTAAATAAGTAAAACCATTTTAAAACTATTTATTTAATATTAATCATTAAATAAACTAAATATCATTAATATTATCTTAATATCATTAATATTTAATTATTAATGAAATTATCATTTAAATATTAAAAGTTATATTTTATAACTTCAAATATTTTTAAATACCTTATTTTCATTTAAAATAATTTTTATAATATTAAAATCATTTTTAAACTAAATTATTTAATATAATCATTAAATAACTTTAATATCATTAATAATTATTAATTAATGAAATTCATCACAAAATATTAAAAGTCATCACAAATAACTCATTTACATAATCAATTCCAAGCCAAAATAAACATAGTAAACTAACTAGTTTATTAACAACACTAACTAAACTTCAAAAATTCAAACTTTAACTAACAATTAAAAAATAATAACATTACAAAATTAAATAAGAAACATACCCTAAATACGAATTCTACTGATCAATACGCACTTCCACGCCAAAAATTTAACTAATGAGATCTTTATAAAAGTTCTCCCACAACAAAGCCTTTCTCAAAAATTGGAGGCCTTATTGTTGGTGAATGAAACAAAGGCCAAGCCCTTCTATTTATAGGTTTAGAAAATGGTGAAGTTCTCAATTTAGTCGATGTGGGACTTGGTTTATACTAATTTTTCAATAGCTCACTTTGCGATTTTCTAACGCATTGCTCATAACTCCGATTAATCTGATTTTTGGATATGTTATACATGGTATGTAAGACTATTTTAAAAAATACAAATTCCCCAATTCGGGTTCATTAGGTAGCCCAAACAAGGCGTCAAAAGTGGACGTTCATAATAGCTTTTCAATCTCGTTTCACTTTACCCTCTTCCGCTAAAAAAATACCATAACTTTTTCATTTTAAAACATTTTTGAGTGATTCTTGAGCCCACGCGAAGCTAACTTCTGGGGCTACAAGTTTTATTCTTTGACCATTTCCAAATTCCGAACACATCAGCCCAGAAATTCCGTTCAAATGGACTTCACCGCACTTGTTGGGAAATTTTGACACTACTACTTTGAAATGTCATAACTCTCTCCTCCGATATCGGATTTAGTCCGTTTCGGAGTCTATGGAAAGCTTATTCGGTGTACTATAACATACCAAAAGCCCAGAAGGTTTTGGAAATATTAACTGATTGAAACAGTGTCCCGAATAGCACATCCCGCTGCTGGCTTTTAATTTTGAGAAATTTGACACATTTCCTTCCAATCACCGTAATTCCCTCATCCGAGGTCGGAATGAGGTCATTCCAAAGCCTATGACTTCCTAACTCAGTGTACTACAACATATCAAAAGCCCAAACCTTTTAAAGTACAAAAAGTGGACGAGAATGCCCCCATTACAGACTGCCCAAAAATAGTTTATCATGATCGGTCAACCATGTTTGACCATCTATAACTTCTAATCTATACATGATATGGACTTGATTCTTTTTGCAGATTAAAGACCACATATCAAAGCTACACATAACAACTTTTGAAGAACAAAACTCATGATCGAGCAAAAGAGTTATGACCTCGACATTTGGTGAAAAAATAACGTAATCTTGGTTTTTCCAACTTGCTTAAATCTTCAAATTCGTGCACTTTGATGTTATGGGTCTTTGATTTAAACATTCTATTACACAACTTTAAACAATCAATTGCATCAAATAACATCGAATCAAAGGATTTCTAGGTTTAGTGTTCTTATACTCTTTTTGCCAAAAATTCTTGATTCTTGCTTCTGATTTGTTATGGGTGATGGTTGGGCTTTGTTTAAGAGTGTATGGGCAATCTTGTACAAGGCAATTAAATGTAATATTTAATCACTAGATTTAATTCTTATAATTTACCAATTAACTTCTATCCTTTGGTAAATTAAAACACTTATACAATAACATCGAAATTAAACCCTAGTAGTTAAAATTAGGGTTTCTCAACGTCATCAATTAGGGTTTCTAATTGACCATTAGTGGTTCTTTAATTATCTGTATGTATGTTACTAACACAAATCGTTACGGTTTCTAATTTCAAATAGGTTAGGGTTATAATAATTAGGGTTTGTCCTAATTATCGACGTCATGTGAAGATATTAGGGTTTCTTCTAATTACCGATATTCTTATTCACAAAAACTCATATACACAAATACTACTCGAAATATCCCATAACCGAAGTTTAATAATTAGGGTTTCACAGTACGGTAATATGCTATGACCTAATTGACCGTCAATACTCAATATTATATGTCCGCACATACCCAAAGACATAATTATGGTAATCAGAAAATCATTATATAAATAATATAATATTATTATTCTCATCTCTTGATCACAATCCCAATCCGTGGTTTGGATCTCATGTCCGACTTATTCTTCGTACACAACATCAATAATCAAGTTAAAATAATTAACTTAAATATTCTGAACAATTCATATAATAAAATATTTATTATATAAATCTAATTATCACTTCATATATTATTTCCAATCATGTTTTCATGGAAAATAATTAATAAAAATATTTCTACTACGTAAATTTATTACCATATAATTTGTGGTAATTAATAATTCCAAAATTATTTCTAATTTTTAAGTAATAAATGTATTCGCATTTATCGTTCACTTTACTTGACACTTAGTCTCGTCATTAAATAAAAAAAAATTTATACGCAAAATTTCTTATTTATTTTATATAAAAAATCTCGGGTTATTACAGTTGCAGTTCAGTAAAGATTTGTCTTATGAAAAGGTTCCTATCAAGATAGTCGACAGGAAAGAACAAGTGCTAAGGAATAAAGTGATACCTTCTGTGAAGGTGATATGGAGGAACCACAATGTCGAAGAGGCTACGTGGGAACTCGAAGCTAATATGATGAAAAATTATCTTGAGTTATTTTTTTAGTCTGTGTCTTCGATTTCGGGGACAGAATCTTTGTAAGTAGGGCATAATGTGATGATTTGATTGTTTGAATTGTGATTCTGGGGACAAAATCCTTGTAAGGAGGGAAGGATGTAACGATCCAAAATTTCAAAGTGTAATATTAAATATTTATTAAATAATATAAATATTTATTTGATGTGTCTAGTGGTGAATTAGTGAAATAAATATTTATTTGGTGTGATGGTTATGGAATCTAAAATTTATTAGAGAATTTTCAAAATTAAATTAATTTATAATTTAGAGATTTGTATTATAACACGAGGTGTTATATTGTTGTGTTGATTTAATAATTTAAATGGTATATTAAATTAATAAATAAAGTTATAATGAAAATTATAATTTGGTGATATTTTCTAAAATGGTATATTTAATTAAAATATAGTATGTAATTGGCTAATGTTGGATATGGAGATCCAAATAAATAATATGTAATTATAAATTATAAACTAAAGTGTTTATTAAAATAAACTAAATGAGTTTAATTTAGTTTTTGCCAAACAAGGCTTAATATATTAATTCTTTAAAAATTAAAGGGTTTTGCCAAACAAAGCCTTATGGCTTTTGGTTTTCTAATTTTTGAATTTAAAAAAAATAAATAAAATAAATTAAAATAATAAATATAATATATTTATATTATATACATTAGTAACTGAAATACCAATTAGTATTATTAAGGGTGATCAGTTTTATTTCTTACGTTGTTTATCAGTTGGTTTTACGCATTCTATTTGCTAGCCTAGAGATTATAGAGAGTTGAGAGAATTGTGAGGAAACTTAGGCAATTTCCAGAGATTTTAGCAAAGATTACAAGAGTTAGCAAGGATTTCATGCTATTTTAAGGTAATTTATCTAACCTTGATATTTCATATATATATATATATATATATATATATATATATATATATATATATATATATGAATTCACTGATAGTAGTTTTTGTTTTCTGTGAAATCAAATTTGATGAATTGTGGATATATACTTGGTAACTATGATAATGCATGCATATGATGCTAGAGTTATGTTTAAAACAAGAAATTTGTATGCTAATTTTCGTTCTAACATTAAAATTTTTTGACAGTTTATATATTTTTCATGTGGCTTATGTAAGTACCAATTTTGAGGGTCAAATTGTATATGAAACTGTTAATTGAGTCTTGTATATGTTAGTTCATTAAGAAACAAGCATAACGTAATTTGAATGGAGTGATTTGGCCTAGTATTGAATTCACAGTGATAATTTTTGGGATGAATGTCAAGAAAATTGATTTTTATATAAAAACATGATATTTGAGAAATTAAACTAGTATAGTTGATGTTAAAGTGTTCTAATTGGTTGAAAATGTTAACAAACATGTTTACAATAGTTTTATATCAATTGTACATGTTGATATTACTGTTTAGTGGGTGAAATTTGTGTCCGTTGGGCTAAAGTTTGGCTACTTATTCATCACCGCTCTTCCTCTGCACAAGACCTGCCGTCAAGACCGAATCAAATGCGCGCCATACCTACTCGGTTTGAGATTAAAGCTTCATTGTTATTCTGCAGGACTTAGGATAGTAACATAACATGGTCTGAAATTATGCTAGCATGTCAAATGTGTAATGTTAAGGTTAACATAACAAAGGGAATGATGGTTAGTAATTTCAAAGTTTCAAATGATTATGATATGAACGTGTTATGATATAACTTGGTTAAGTGTTGTGAGGATAACACTTGGATAATTTAGAAACGTATATGGTAATATAAGACTTGTGCTAAATTAACAAGCCTAACTAGAAATGCATGTTATGATGGAACATGAATGTTAGTATATCTAATAGATGATGGTTCTAAAGTTATGTGTAGGTGATCGTGAGTTTAATTTTATAGCTTACGCTCAAGGCAAGTTTCTAAACCCTATCTCTTTACATTGAGAAAATTTTCTAACTCTACACTTTCGTTGAGTTAGTTCTATTATAACATTGTGTAACTTTATTCTTTTGATTAAGCAAGTTTTCTATCTTAACTGTTATTGAACAAGTCGATTGTTCCTAAATTTTCATTTGAGCAAACTTTAACTCTAATGTTATTTGAAATTCTCATTCGGGTTGATTCATTCTAACTTATTTATAATTAAGCAAGTTTCTTAAGTTCTATTCTTGTATAATGAACGCAGTTTTGAACTCTTGTCTTTATTATTAAACTGTTTTAAATTCTTTGCATGAGTTAATACCATATTGGGCATGTTTTAGTTTCAACTTGATATCAGTTATCATACATTTTATAATTTCATTTCTATTGTTATAAGACTCTAACCTTAGCTTATTTGTTGTTCAAGCAAAAAGGTTTACCATTTTATCATTTTGTTGAATACTTATACTCTATAGTTATTTCAAGCATGATTTAATATGTCTAATCAGTTCACTTATGATTCTCAATTGTTCTATGTTATGTTGTTATTAAACAACTGTTGTGTTATCAAACACTATTGATTCAACTAGTCCTCTAGTTGATGTTCGTTAATCTTCAAATTACCCTAGAAAGCTTATCCAAACCAAACTTTTTTTGGTGCGGACTTGTACTCTAAATACTGAGATGAACAATCCTATTATTATTAGGGGATAATTTACGCTTACTGTTGAAATGTTTGTGCATAATACATTGTACGTAGGGATGATCCACCTAAGTACGAGGAGTCCTTATAGTCTTATGACTGTTAAAGTTGGAGTTGAAAGATTACTCGAAACTGTGGACATTGTAATATCCCGAGTGTTTATGATAACGATCCTTAGCAAAGAAAATGAATGGGTTAAAGAGTATATATAATACTCAAAATATAATTGAGTTCAAGTGAAAGTTATGAAATAAAGCCTAGAATTTGTTGAAGTAATGAATGTAGTAGGAAATATAAAATCTATATTAAGGTAATGTGTTGAAGATATTCAACGATAATTTTTTTAAAAGAAATTTGGTGAAAACCGAGTAAGGGAGGTTTCGTTGATTCCGAGGACGGAATCCTTATAAGGAGGGGAGGATGTGACAACCCGAATTTTTCATAAATTATTAAAATAAGAATTTAATAATTAAAATTCTTATTGCGATGTGATTAATGTAACAATCCAGAATTTTAATTGTAATTATGAATATTTATTGAATTATATAAATATTTAATGGATGTGTTTATTATTGAATAAATATTTGTTTGTTGTTGAATAAATATTTGTTTAATTTGATTTGATTTGATTCGGTTAATTATTTGTTAAATAAATAATTAATGGGTTAAGAAAATTAATTGTTATGAGATAATATTCTAATTTAATTTAATAATTGAGTTAAGAGAATTTATAATTATTGTAACATTCTAGAATTTTTAATTGTTATATTAAATATTTATTGAAATATTTAAGTATTTAATGGAGATGTTTATTATTGAATAAGTAATTATTCAAATTTGATTCAAATTGGTTAATTATTTGTTAAATAAATAATTAAGGAAATTAATTATTATATGCTAATTTAATTTAATTATTAAGTTAGAGAGTTTGATTAATTGAATTATTATTCTTTTATTTGAATTTGTGATTAAAAGGATGTGTTAGTTGATTAAATAAAGTTATAATTATATAAAAAATTATAATTTTGTAGTATTGATTTACGTGGTAAAGTAATTTAATAAATTGTTATTAGAATTATTTTAATTAATTAAAAGTGTGACAAATAACCTTTTATAAAGGAGTTATTAAAATAACTTAAAGGAGTTTAATTCAGTTTTGCCAAACAATGCCTAATGTCTATTAAGTCTTTATTCTAATTGTGTTTTACCAAACAAGGCATAAGGATTAATTGATTATTATTTTTAGTGATTAGCCAAACAAGCCTTATGGCTTTTGGTTTTCAAAACTTGGATAACTGATATCAGTTATATTTATATTTATATTATATAATTAATATATATTATATCTTATATGTTATATTCTAAGACGTAGAATTAGAATAGAGAGGAGAAGAGAGTTTACATAGAGAAAAGAAGAGAGGAAGAAAGGCTAGGGAATTGGAGAGAAGAAGAAGCTTGAGAATCAAAAGGGTTGGCTATCATCTTCTTCAAACAAGGTATTATCTAAACTCTATTATTTTTTTTCTTTTCAAAGTTATAGTTGTATTCTCTCTCCCATTTTTCTCCATAAAAGTTTTGTAGAAGTTGAATTTTTTGTTATGTATGTGATTTTATATGATAATCTAGTGTTGTTAAACTATTTTCTTAAGCTATAATTGAGAATAGTCAAAGAATTTATATTATGTATGGGTTGTGAAGAAAAGCTTTTTTTTATAGAGAGTTTTTGTGAATATATATTGTTTAGTTTAAGGTAGAAATTAATGGTTAATTAGTTGCTTAGTTGATAAATTGACTATTGAATTTGATAGAGTATGTATAAACATTGATAAAATGCTTTGAATTAATTGTTTTGGTTGAAAAACAAAATCACAGTGTTTATTTTCATTAAAAACATCAAAAAGTGAGTTTTTATCAAAAAAAAAAAAAACAGTGGAATTGTATGTTGTAAATTTGTTATTTATGTTATTTTATGGGTATAAACATGTTAAGAGTCTTTGAATTATGTTTATATGAAGTCTCTATATGAAATACATGTTAATTAGACTGTTAGAAAGTAGCTTTTAGGCCAAAAATGACTTTTGTTCATACTGCTGTCAAGGTGTCACCGAAGACTATAATTTAGCATGCATGGCTTTCTTCAATAATACAACATTCACGCCAAGAACGATGGCACCACATGATGCACATACGTACCGGTAGTATAAAATGTGGTGCCAAGAACGCCATCACCGTATGTGCAAATAATGAACCAAAGTATAAATCGTGGAGCCAAGCAAACATGAAAGTTAGCAAAGACATGGTCTGAAAGTGTTAATTTTGTACTCAAAGTCTGAAGAAATGGTTATGTGCTAATAATAGGAATATTAAGATATAATTTTAATATGTCTATATCTAGAATGAGCATGTTATTAATGATTAACTTGTGTTATAACTTGATATGTGATCAACCTACATGATGAATGTACTTAGTTATGTTTGTAAAGTGGTAATGACTAACTATGTCATGATGACATATGTATATAGAATATTGTGATTCGAATTGTACGGTTTATCCGTATGTCATGAAGCCGTAAATCGGTAATGAAAGTTGTCGCATAAAATTATATTGCAAGAACGCGAACCCTAAGAAGTAAAGTTAAGTAAACCAATGTGTAAGTCAAATATATGACTAATTGGTGAATGTGTTATTTTCTTATGTGTCTTGATAGGAATTGAATGAGCAGCTTCAAATGTAAGTCGTAATGAAGCCGTAAAAGCAAGTTTCCTAACTTCATTCATATTTTAAATGAATGCTAGTTTCTTAAACTTCTCAAATGTTGAACTTGAGAAGTTCTGTCTATGTGCAAATGTGTGATATTTGTACAAGGTGGTAGAATGTAGGAGGCCGTGTGCCACAATGTGAACACTTCGGTGTTTCTATGATATGAACTGTTCTGTGATTGAACTGTTCAATAAGAGAATGTTCTGTTTATACATGAACCGTTATTGTTAAGTCTGTGCTATTGATTCTAGCTAGACAGAATGTGTATGAAAGATAGTAGAGAATGAAAGTATTTCAAAGTGAATGTGACTAATGTTTTAAAATGATAGGAATTGAGATTATTCCTATTGTTCAAGCTGCTTCATAACCTTTGTTCGGTTATCAAAGTTTCAAAGGAATATTAAACTCTTAAAGTTGTTTGTTCAACGGTTAAGACTTGTTGGGCAATTGAATGTTCACACTTGCTTTAAATGAAAAACATTTTCAGCGAACGATGTTAGAAGAACTTAAGGATCCCGTATAGATCAAGCTATCGGTATCCAGATGAAGTGCCATTCAGAATGTGAATGAGCGAGAAGATCAAGTGAAGAATTGTAATGTAGAAAGATAAGAATTAAACTATAGAATAGTTTAATGAACGATTATGTATCCTTGGTGGCGGATAAAAGTTACTCGTGCAAGATGTAAAGAATATTGTAATTATCATTATTTGTAATAAGAAAAGCTGTAAGGTTTTTAGAACCTAGGATTTTAGAGTGTATGTTGTTATATTTCAGTATATAATGATGTTTGTTGGATGAATGATGTACTAGTGATGCACGGAATCCGGGTGTGAAGATAGACCGGATTTCGGGGCGTTACAATTAATGTAACAATCCAAAATTTTAATTGTAATTATGAATATTTATTGAATTATATAAATATTTAATGGATGTGTTTATTGTTGAATAAATATTTGTTTGTTGTTGAATAAATATTTGTTTAATTTGATTTTATTTTATTCGGTTAATTATTTGTTTAATAAATAATTAATGGGTTAAAAAAATTAATTGTTATGAGATAATATTCTAATTTAATTTAATAATTAAGTTAAGAGAATTTATAATTATTAAATGAATTATTATATTATTCATTAAATTGTTATTAGAATTAATTAAATTAAGTATGAAAACTTAATTAAATAAAGTGTGACAAATAACTATACTATAAAGGAGTTATTAAAATAAATTAAGAAGTTTAATTTAGTTTGCCAACACGGCTTATATATATATATATATATATATATATATATATATATTAAGTCTTTAAGTTTTAAAAGGTTTTTTCCAATCAAATCTCTATGGCTTTTGGATTTTTGAAATTTAAATTATTTATAAAATATACTAAAAATATATATATATTTATAAGCTATACGTTATATTGGTAACTGGTGCTATTTATTAGGTTATTATGACCATATGCGTTTCTTTTATGTACTCTTTGTTATCAGTTTATTAGGTTATTATGACCATATGCGTTTCTTTTATGTACACTTTGTTATCAGTTTAGTATTATGTATAATCTATATTGTCTAAACCTAAGCCTAAGAAAAGCTACAGAGAAAAAGAAAGCAAAAGGTTTTTAAAGAAGAAAAGTACAGAAAGTTTTGAGAGAGAATTATCAGAGAAATTGAGAGTGTACACGTGAGGTTTTCAAACAATTCTAGTGGTGTTAGCAAGGATTACTGAGCAATTAGAAGGTATGTGGCATAACCTTTATGCGTATATATGTTTTACGTAATTATGCCTAAAGTCTCTATGTATATGTGAATTTGACTATAATATAAGGTTCTTTACAAAATTGTCTGTAAACTATGCTTTACTAAATCATGTGTTTTGGTAATAACTAGCATGTATATATGTATATATATGATTGTATGCTTAATGTATAGATAAGATTGTATGCTAATTTACTACATGTTGAAAATAGTTTTACATTAAAGATATGAACAGTGATTGTTAAATTTTGTATGACAACAAAATTAGATTATACTAATTGAGAAATTAAACTGTGATTATGTTAATTCGTTTTTTACGAATTTTAGAGAATTGTAGTTAAAGTAAACAAATTGGTTGTTATTAGAATTTACAGTGTTTACTGTGTTAAAATATATCAACTATGGAGTTTTGGTTTTTAAACCGAGTTTTCAAAATTTAAGTTTTCTAAAAAATTTTATTTAGTTATTTAAATTGGTTCATATATGCTTGGTAATATTTATGTGTGCTTTACATGAATTATACATGTTAATTGGTGTTAGAAATTAAGACATAGTAGCTTGGTTTTATTTCTGGTTTTGGGTGTTCTGTAATTCGGAGCCCCAGCGCCAAATTTTGCGCCTCAACGCCAACAATGGGCCAGAAGTTCGCCCCAAATATTTGGAATTCGCACCCCTATTGCTGAATTCACATGACAAATACATCGCCTCATGCCCCAAATACCGAATTGTGGTCAGGTCTGATAGTTTTGACCTCTTGTAGTAAAATGGCCATAACCTTTGCATACGAACTCCGATTGAGGTGACTCAAGATGATCCGGAATAGGGACAAATAGACCTACAACTTTCGTTCTTTAAGTTTTTTAATTTGAGGTCGGAAACAGGGGTAAAAAAGGTCATTTGTTGGACTGATATGTATTAGGAGGCAATCAGAGGGTGTCGGGAATTCACATATGCAAATGTAGTGCTCCTAACGATAAAAGATGTTGTCCTAAGTTATAAAACATGAGTATTAGTAAATATAATAATGCTTAACATTAATAAATGATGTATTAGATAAGTTGTATAAGCATAATAAGCACACACGTGAGAGACGAATCGGGCGTGTGACGAAAGAACGTCGAAACGTCGTGCCAAGTGTTAATGAACTTCAAAATGCTTCAATTCAATTGAAATGAATATTATAAGATATAGAATGGATTTAACATAAAACCAATAAGTAGTCCTAGCAAGATTTAAGCACTTGAATGAACTTCGAGTTATAGGAAGAGTTATAAGAAGTAGATTAAAGTTTACATTACAACTACTATGCGTTTCTATGTGACTAATAGTTGATGTGAATGATTATATAACTGTGTAGGGCACGTGAAGTACAGATTTATTATTGGTAAACAACGATCAAGGCAAGTCTTTCGGTTCTTATTTGCTATGTGAATTTGATCTTTATTGCAAAGAGCATGATGTGTTATATATATGTTGAATGTATGAAACGTTAAAGTCAATTTATGACTACGTTGTTTGACTAAAACATGTTGATTGAGTAAGGAACTCAATCTTTATAATTGTTATATGAATTGTAGCATGTATATTATGTTAGTCTGTTGTTTATGAGATATATGTTGAGCATGTTATTATGTGCTACGTGATGCATGAAAACTGTTAGATTTTGCTGGGCTGTCGAGCTCAACCTTGCAAATAACCACTTTTGCAGGTTCAAGATTCAAGGTAAAGTTATGTTTTACTTGAAAGATATGAATCAGATGTGATACTTGAAGAATTATATAGTTTGGTTGATTTATGATTATTTGAACCATGTTTAAGGTTCTGAACAATGTATAAATGTTGAACTGTAATAACGTTTTGCGATGTAAACTATTGTAGTATTAAAATGATTCTGAGATATTTAGATGTAAAGGTTGAAGGTTTTGGGAACAAGGATAGTTTGTAATAGAAAATTTTAATTATTCCGCAAATTTCAATGGTTGTATTATCGTTTAATAATGTAAAATTAAAGGTTGAATGTATTATTAACGACCGAAGTCGAGAATTAAATTGTATGAATTTTGGGTCGTTACAGTTGGTATCAAAGCTATAGGTTATAAACCTTAGGTAAGAGTACCACAGGCTATAACCTTAAAGAAGGAAGGTGAAGATAATGAAAGAATAAGCTCAAATAGAGTTGGAACAATAAGAAGTAATTTAAGAAGGGATTAAAACATGCGTGAGAGGATTCAAAGAAGAATCTCGCGAAGTTATAAGGAATATGAAAGTGGGGTTACCCAACTCCAATAATAAGGATGTAAGGTGATAATAAATAGGCAATGTTTGTAAGAAGAGAATGGTAAAGAAGTTAAAAATTAAAAAGTTATATTTAAGTATGGCACAATTGTACTCTTTAATAGTTGATGTATGGTATCTGGGCTAAACGATTCCTTCATAGAGCGGAGGTATATACGAACTAGCAACTTGAAACCTAGTTTGTTGGTTGTTTGTGGGAAACCACTCAGCGTATCTTATTAAAACTGTTAGAGACTCTATATGTACCAAGTATAGAAAGTGGATACATATGATGAAAATGTGGAACTCGAATGAAATGTTGAGTAATGTAAATGAAGTTAGAAATTCTTAAATGAAGAATTGTTATATAAACAAGAAAATTCAAAGAAGATTCTTGAAGAGATATAAAGATAAGAAATGGGAGTTGCCCTAACTCCAATAGCCAAGATAATGAATAATGATGAATAGACAAAGCCTGTAAGATTAAAAGCATAAACGAAATCATAAATGATGAAAAAGGAAATAAAGATGATCGTAAAACAAAATGATCACATGTTAAGAAAAGAATTTTAAAGAAGATGATTATAGAATAAGATCACGACGTGATCTGTTTAAGTTATAAGAGAAAAATGGTTTGTAATGTTTGAATAATTATAGCTTGATGCTATGAAGTTAATGTACTATGATATAGTACAAGATAACTCACGAGGAGTTATAGATAATGTGATACGAGGAATTCGTATTGAGTAAGTTAAGGGAAAGTTGTTAAGAGTAAGATAGAGTTAGGTGGGATTTCAATTGAGGACTCATGTGGTGGCTGAGTTGTACAAACCTTTGTTTGGGAGAGGGTTTTGTGCTTGCACTCAGTTTATTACATTGATAATCATTGGAATGTTGGTGTCGCACTATCTATGTATGTGTGGTGAAAAGGTGATTCTTTTCTCATGTGTATATTTGATAGTTAGAAACTATTAAGATTAGTCAGATATTATTAGGATTAGGTGCGGTTCTTAAAACTAATGCATATGGTAAGTTTGTGACTCATAATAATATGGTATGTTTTGAACCCCTCAGCGAATGGACGCCTATGGTCTGACTAGGATAAGTTCATAAACTCATATTATTCTGGCAAGTTCCTGAACTTCCGATGTACGGTAAGTTTGATGAACTATTTTGGGTAGAAAACGGTTATAGTATAGAGAGCATTGATGAAGTTGAAGATTGATAGAATGGTTAAGTAATGAAGTAATGAAGTAAAGATTGAAGTTGATTGATACATGGATATTCTAAATCTACTACTTATGCTAGACTTTTAAAATTTATTGACTTCGTGCTGATGTTACACTTCTATTTTCTTGAAAAACATTGGATCAAATGATGAAACCAATGAGTTTTAAAAAAAAAATATCGTTATTCGTATGTCTATGCTAATTACTTCGGCTAGACAAAAAATGATTTGAAATATATCAAAATGTATTTATATATATATATATATATATATATATATATATATATATATATATATATATCATCAATGCATCATGTAACCTGGTGCAGATATGATAAAAATGATGGAGTCATTAATGCAATATTACTTAGTGTTAGATGTGATCTAAGGATTGTCAGCCCACTATGGTATGATGTAGTACGATAAAATCACCAAATGATTTTAATCCTCAAACTGATCAGTAAATACAAAGGCAATGATCATAACGTCATAAAAAGATATTTGAGATTTCTTTAAGATATGAGAATATATATATATATATATATATATATATATATATATTTTCGATTGATGTCCGAATTATTGTAGAAGTCTATGTTATTTGATTCAGCTAGATGAGTATTGAAAGATGTTCATGAAATTCAAGCATTTATTGAAAAGTTATGCCAAACCAAATTGTTTTGGTGCAGATTCAAATGTTGAAAAGCTGAGGTGAACAACCCTATAAGGGGACATGTTTTCGGGGACAATGGTTCTGAGCGTAATGCATATAGTCATTACAAAACACTACGTTGCGGCCCAACGTAGTGGTACAATAGGTTGGCCACCTAGTGTACATGTGGAGGGTATTTTCAGTCTTTGTGATTGATAAACACTTTGGTTTACAGTGTGAAGGATTGAGTTGAAGCACTAGTAAACCGAGAATAGAGTTCACGGTCTTGTGACCCCTCAGCATGATTTGGAATCTTTGAAAGTCCTGTTATTCATATCGCTTCCCAATTATTGAGCAATTATGGAAGATTCTTATTATTCTGAAAGGTGAAAGTGGAAAGGATGAGAAAATTAAGCAAAACATAATAATTTCAAGCAATAATTGAAACTCCAGAAAGAAGAGAAATGTGAAACTCTTAGAAGAAGAAGAGATGAGGAATATGATGATCTTAGAAAGATCCTTAGAGAAAGAATTTGGTTGTAGAATCCAATGAATGAATAAAGTATTAACGTAAAATCTATTTTGATAAATTGAATGAATAAAGATTAATAGATAAAATTTTGAGGACAAAATTCTTAAAAGAATGGGTGAATGTAATATCCTGAATGTTTATGATAACGATTCTTAGCAAAGGAAATGAATGAGTTAAAGAGTATATATAATACTCAAAATATAATTGAGTTCAAGTGAAAGTTATGAAATAAAGCCTAGAATTTGTTGAAGTAATGAATGTAGTAGGAAATATAAAATCTATATTAAGGTAATGTGTTGAAGATATTCAACGATAATTTTTTTAAAAGAGATTTGGTGAAAACCGAGTAAGGGAGGTTCGTTGATTCCGAGGACAGAATCCTTATAAGGAGGGAAGGATGTGACAACCCGAATTTTTCATAAGTTATTAAAATAAGAATTTAATAATTAAAATTCTTATTGCGATGTGATTAATGTAACCATCCATAATTTTAATTGTAATTATGAATATTTATTGAATTATATAAATATTTAATGGATGTTTTATTGTTGAATAAATATTTGTTTGTTGTTGAATAAATATTTGTTTAATTTGATTTGATTCTTTAGTTAATTATTTGTTTAATAAATAATTAATGGGTTAAGGAAATTAATTGTTATAAGATAATATTATAATTTAATTTAATAATTAAGTTAAGAGAATTTATAATTATTAAATGAATTATTATATTATTCAATAAATTGTTATTAGAATTAATTAAATTAAGTATGAAAACTTAATTAAATAAAGTGTGACAAATAACTATACTATAAAGGAGTTATTAAAATAAATTAAGGAGTTTAATTTAGTTTGCCAAACAAGGCTTATATATATATTAAGTCTTTAAGTTTTAAAATGTTTTTTCCAAACAAATCCCTATGGCTTTTTGATTTTTGAAATTTAAATTATTTATAAAATAAACTAAATAAATAAAATATATTTATAAGCTATACGTTATATTGGTAACTATTGCTATTTATTAGGTTATTATGACCATGTGCGTTTCTTTTATGCACGCTTTGTTATCAGTTTAGTATTACGTATAATCTATATTGTCTAAACCTAAGCCTAAGAAAAGCTACAGAGAAAAAGAAAGCAAAAGGCTTTTAAAGAAGAAAAGTACAAAAAGTTTTGAGAGAGAATTATCAGAGAAATTGAGAGTGTACACGTGAGGTTTTCAAACAATTCCAGTAGTGTTAGCAATGATTACTGAGCAATTAGAAGGTATGTGGCATAACCTTTTTACGTATATATGTTTTACGTAATTATGGCTAAAGTCTCTATGTATATGTGAATTTGACTGTAATATAAGGTTCTTTACAAAAATTGTCTGTAACTATGCTTTACTAAATCATGTATTTTGGTAATAACTAGCATGTATATATGTATATATATGATTGTATGCTTAATGTATAGATAAGATTGTATGCTAATTTACTGACTTCTAAGAAGGAAATAGTTTTACATTAAAGATATGAATAAAGGATTGTTAAATTTTGTATGATAACAAAATTAGATTATACTAATTGAGAAATTAAACTGTGATTATGTTAATTCGTTTGTTACGAATTTTAGAGAATTGTAGTTAAAAGTAAACAAAATTGGTTGTTATTAGAATTTACCGTGTTTACTATGTTAAAATATATCAACTATGGAGTTTTGGTTTTTAAACCGTGTTTTCAAAATTTAAGTTTTCTAAAAAATTTTGTTTAGTTCTTTAAATTGGTACATATATGCTTGGTAATATTTATGTGTGCTTTACATGGATTACACATGTTAATTGGTGTTAGAAATTAAGATACAGTAGCTTTGTTTTGTTTCTGGTTTTGGGTGTTCTGTAATTCGGAGCCCAAAGCTAAATTTCGTGCCCCAGTGCCAAATTTTGCGCCCCAACGCCAAATTTCGCACCTCAGCGTAAAAATAGGTCGTGAAGTTCGTGTTCCTAATATTGAATTTGCGCCTTGCCGCTTAGAATTCACTCCCAGCCACATCGTCTCTTCAAATACCGGAATTATGGTTTGAGCGACACGGTTTGCATACGAACTTCGATTAAGGTGATTCAAGATGATCCAGAATGAGGACGAATAGACCTACAACTTTTGTTCTCTACGTTTTTCAATTTGAGGTCGGTAACAGGGGTCAAAATGGTCATTTGTGGGACTGATATGTATTAAGAGGTAATCAGAGGGCGTCGGGAATTCACATATGGAAATGTAGTGCTCCTAACAATAAAAGATGTTGTCCTAAGTCATAAAACATGAGTATTAGTAAATATAATGATGCTTAACATTAATAAATGATGGATTAGATAAGTTGTATAAGCATACTAAGCACACACGTGAGAGAGATTTAATCCAAGCGTGTGATTTAAAAGAACGTCGAAACGCCGTGCCAAGTGTTAATGAACTTAAAAAGTGTTTCAATTCAATTGAAATGAATATTATAAGATATAGAATGGATTTAATATAAAACCAATAAGTATTCCTAGCAAGACTTAATCACTTTAATGAACTTCGAGTTTGACTAAGAAGAAATATAGTGAGTTATAAGTCTAAAGTTAACACAATCAAATTGAACATTGTGTATTGATTAATAGGAAGAGTTATAAGATGTAGATTAAAGTTTACATTTCAACTACTATGCGTTGCTATGTGACTAATAGTTGATGTGAATGATTATATAACTGTGTAGGGCACATGAAGTACAGATAAATGTAAGTTGTTAAACTGTTATTGGTAAACAACGATCAAGGCAAGTCTTTCGGTTCCTATTTGCTATGTGAATTTGATCTTTATTGCAAAGAGCATGATGTGTTATATATATGTTGAATGTAGATGTAACATTCCAGAATTTTTATTGTTATAATAAATAATTTATTGAATTATTTATGTATTTAATGGATGTGTTTGTTGTTGAATAAATAATTATTCAAATTTGATTTGATGTGGTTAATTATTTGTTAAATAAATAATTAAGAAAATTAATTATTATTTGCTAATTTAATTTAATTATTAAGTTAGAGAATTTTGATTAATTCAATTACTATTCTTTTTATTGGAATTTGTAATTTAAAAGGAAGTGTTGGTTGATTAAATAAAGTTATAATTATATAGAAATTATAATTTTGGTGGTATTGATTTACGTGATGAAGTGATTTAATAAATTGTTATTATGATTAATTAAATTAAATTAATGTGTGACAAATAACCTTTTATAAAGTAGTTATTAAAATAACTTAAAGGAGTTTTAATTTCGTTTTGCCAAACAAGGCCTAATGTCTATTAAGTCTTTAATCTATGTAAGTTTTACCAAACAGGGTGTTAGGATTAATGGGTTATTTTTTTAGTTAGTAACCAAACAAGCCTTATGGCTTTTGATTTTTAAAACTCATATAACCGATATCGCTTATATGTTTTGTATTTATATTATATAATCAATATATATTATATTATATATCGTTATTTGTTAAAATGCGTTAGATAGAGAGAGAAGAAAAGAAAACTCAGAGGAAGAAAAAGAAGGGAAGAAGAAGAGAAGAAGAGAAGAGAGGAAGAAAGGCTAGAGAGTGGGAAGAAGGAGCTTAAGAATAGAAAGGATAGTCATCATCTTCTTCAAGGTATTACCCTATTCTTTTTAAGTTTTAAAAGTTTTAGTTTCTCTTCTCCTATTTCTCTGTAAAATTCTTGTGATAGGATAATTATTGATTTTATGTGTGTTCATATGATAAACTAGTGTTGTAAAGTTATTTTTATAGGTTATATATGATTATAATCAATGTATTGTTATTATGTATGAAGTTTGTGAAGAAAACATTTTTGCAGAGAGTTTTTGGTGATTATATATTGTTTAGTTAAAATAGAAATTGAGGGTTAATTAGTTGTTTAGTTGATAAATTGATCGTTTAATTTGTTAGAGTATGTATAATCATTGATAAAGACACTTTGAATTAGTGGTTTTGGTTGAAAAACAAAAGTTACAGTGTTGATTTTCATTGAAATATAAGAAAATGAGTTTTAGCCAAAAACAGTGAATTTGGGTGTGTTAATTTTGTTTTTTATGTTGTTGTATGGGTAGAATCATGTTTAGAGTTTTTGAAATATGTTTACATGAAGTTTTTGTATGAATTACATGTTAATTAGGCTATTAGAAACGAGCTTGTAGGCCAAAATTGGCTTTTTCTTGTATGTTGTCAAGCTTATCGATCGAGATCAGTAGTTTATTGTGCATTCAAGGCCGTACCAAAGAAGACGCTTGTGGTGTCGCAGTATTTATCGCCATACCGCAATGTAGCAACCGTGGTTTAATTATCGAGTCATGAAAATAACCCACGATAAAAGCGTAGCGCCATGCCATGAAAGTTAGCGAGTAATGGTCTCGACGGTTGTTGATTTTGTACTTGAAATTTAAAGGAATTGTAAAATGTTGATTTTAGTATTTTTATACTATGAATAAGTATGTTATTAACAATTAACTTCTGTTATAACTTGATTATGTGATTAAAATCCAATTTTAAATGATGAACGTACTTAGTTATGTTTGTAAGATGGTAATGACTAATTATGTCACGATGACATATGTTTATCGGATATTGTGATTCGTATTGATTTGATTTAGCCTACGAGCAAGGCAAGTTCTCTAACTCTACTTTTGTAATTGGAATCAATTATTATTCCCAATATAGTAATGCAAGTTTTCTAATTCTTCATCCTGTTGAACTATTTACTCAATTCGATTACTTTATAAATGATGCAAGCTTCCTAAACTTTGGTTTGATGTTGACAAGTTATTCTTGTATTTAACTTGTTGTTTAGCATGCACAACTATTTATACTAATGTCGAGCAATTTTATCATTCAAACTGGTATGCATGCGTAGTATTCAATTCTAATTAACCTTAACTTAATATTGTTCAAGCAAGGCATGTTATAGTTATTCAAAGTATATGCTATTAGATTATTCCTAAAGCATGATTTTGATTTACCATGTTGATTCAATTACGATTATTCTGTAATATGATATTATTAATTCAACTAGTCCTCTAGTTGATGATCGTTGAACTTCAAATTTCCCTTGAAAGCTTATTCAAACCAAACTCTCTTTGGTGCGAACTTGTACTCCAAATACTGAGATGAACAACCCTATTATTATTATTAAGGGTTAACTTACGCGTAGCGTTAAATGTTTGTGCACAATACATGGTACGAAGGGCTGATCCCCCTAAGTACGAGGAGTCCTTATAGTCTTATATTTGTTAAAGTTGGAGTTGAAAGATTACTCATGAATCGTGGACATAGTTCATGGTCTTATGACCCTCAGTTATATTTATTCCACATTTTGGATTTCAGTTTCTGATTATTGATGATAGAGTACTATTCATTGTTAATGAGCCTATTATTGGCAGTTATTATTACTATACTCATGTTGATTTCATATTGTATCCAGTGAGAAATTGTTTTGCTCACTCTTGCATATTTATAAACTCAAAGAAGAGAAGGTAGATGATACTTCGTCTAGCAAAGGAAAGGGAAAAATGTGCAAGTGATGAAGACTTGTAATTTTACTTTGATTGAGATGTTAGACTTTTATTATGATTATCTTAGATTTGGTTTTAATGAAATTTATTTAATTTCCGCATATGAATGATTGTATTTAAAGCTTAGATAACCTGGGAGATTTTATTATGTAACCCTTTAATGGGAAAGGTTATATTTATCCAGTTTTATTATGATTGGGTAGTTAGCTATGGATGTTTGATTAAGTTAACACCAGATTATGTGGGAATGAAGTACGTGGATTTGGGGGTGTCACATATGAAATATTAAAGTCAATTTATGACTACGTTGTTTGACTAAAGCATTGACTAAAGCATGCTGATTGAGTAAGGAACTTAATCTTTATAATTGTTATATGAATTGTAGCATGTATGTTATGTTAGTCCGATGTTTATGAGATATATGTTGAGCATGTTATTATGTGCTACGTGATGCATGAAAACTGTTAGATTTTACTGGGATGTCTAGCTCAACCTTGCAAATAACCACTTTTGCAAGTTCAAGATTCAAGGTAAAGTTATGTCTTACTTGAAAGATATGAATCAGATGTGATACTTGAAGAATTATATACTTTGGTTGAGTTATGATTATTTGAACCATGTTTAAGGTTTTGAACAATGTATAAATGTTGAACTGTAATAACGTTTTGCGATGTAAACTATTGTAGTATTAAAATGATTCTGAGATATTTAGATGTAAAGGTTGAAGGTTTTGGGAACAATGATAGTTTGTGATAGAAAATTTTAAATTATTACGCAAATTTTAATGGTTGTATTATCGTTTAATAATGTAAAATTAGAGGTTGAATGTATTGTTAACGATCGAAGTCGAGAATTAAATTGTATGAATTTTGGGGTCGTTATAGAC
Source organism: Panax ginseng (assembly GCA_020205605.1). Taxonomy (NCBI): domain Eukaryota; kingdom Viridiplantae; phylum Streptophyta; class Magnoliopsida; order Apiales; family Araliaceae; genus Panax; species Panax ginseng. The sequence goes on from CM035137.1 coordinate 75,360,352, forward strand.
ATAGTTCATGGTCTTATGACCCTCAGTTATATATATTCCATATTTTGGATTCCAGTTTCTGATTATCATTGTTAGAGTACTATCCAGTTTTGATGAGCCTATTCGTTGGCAGTTATTATTATTATTCTCCTGCTGATTCATTGTTATATCTAGTGAGCAATTGTTTTGCTCACTCTTGCATATTTATACACTCATTACAGCTAAAGTTGAGAAGGTAGATGGGCCTTCAACTAGTAAAGGAAAGGGAAAAACGTACAAGTGATGAAGACTTATAATTATGATTATTGTTATGATATTAGACTTTTAAACTTAATGATAGACTTTTATATAATGATGTAATGTAATAATTTATTTCCGCATTTGAATGATGTTTTAAGGTTAGATAACCTAGGATGCTTTTGGATTAAATGATGTAACCCTATTTAAAAGGGAGGATTTATGGTTCAAATATTATTTTATTTATGTAGATAGTATGATTGTATGGATAGTGAGCACCAAATCTCGTGGGAATGAAGTACCTAGATTTAGGGGTGTCACATAAAACCTTTATAAGTCATGTGGAAATATAAATCGTAAGGGAATGTCGTAGTATTTTAACTACATGAGAGAATTAAAGTGTTTGAATTTCTAAGACGAAAATAAAAGCTTTCAGAGAAATTTTGCAAAAAACACTATTCATCGATTTCTGCTTGGGAATTATTTTTGGATTTTCGAGAAATATGTAACGTTATAATATCAAGGTAAGATTGATTATGTAATAATAATCTAAGTATGGAACACGTAATATTTTGCATGCGGACCTAATTTGGGAACGTTAGGTTTATTAAGCGTTAAGGAAAGAAAGTTGTAATTGTATGATGCATATGCATTGTACGAGGTAATGAACGTAAGTATAATACGACGTATTATACTATTATGTATGAGGAATGGAATGACATATATTAAAATTTAGTATATGAACTAGCATACGAGAATTATGTGTGGTGTATGTATATTAAGTTGTTTAATTAAAGGTAATGGACTTGTAGGATTATTAGAATAATGGTAGAAGTCAAATAGAAAGTGATACTCAAGCCCAAGTGTTTGATAAGTCATGAGTCCAAACTATTGTAATGTAAGCCCAATAAGAAATAAGCTAGATAATTAGCAAGCCCAATGAATAAACCATGATCCATGGAGCAAACCAAGTGTAAAGTGGGTAGTCTTGATGGGCAAGCTTTTTGTGTGATGAGCAAGTGTTGTGCTAGACAAAGTTTATTGGTTGATAGGTTATGAATAGTAAGGAGGTGGAAGTTGAGGAGGTTAATAAGCAGGTGGGATGGCCTAAAAGACTATTATGCCCTAACTTTACCAAACCTATAAATAACAAGTGGGATTTCATTATTTTGCTTGTTCAAATTTCATCCAACTCCTCTCAAGTTAAGTAGCTTATTGGTTAGAGAGAATAAGCACATAAGTTAAGAATAAGTCAAAAGTTCTTTGCTAGTTTCCAAAGAGAAGAGAAGTACAAGTGCTTCTAGGGTAAGACTCTTGTCTAATATATATTCATCTCTATCATTGTAGGGTGATAAGAGAAGTGTGATTGTATGCTAAGAACATGTAATAAGTCATTGATGAATGAACTTAAGCCGAATAAGCAACTTGAACCTAAATAAATTGATAAGCTTGTGAAGAACTTGTCATATGATGTTAGTATGTTCATTATAGTATGAGAACATTGATTGATGGACTTAAGTTCATAGTAAGTCATAAGCATGAGAATTTGTAGTTAATAAGTTAATTAAGTCATTGACTTATGAGAATAAGTCAAAACCTAATTTGGCAATAAGTTGGTGTAATGTGTAACTTGTAATGTTTATATGTTGATTAAAATCCATTTAGAATGATTAGTAATGATATTTTGCCGGAATTCACACGATTAGACGATAATCGTCGAATTCGTGAAATTCTCGGAATGGAAGTCGTACTTTGTGTTTGAAGTCGAAAATGTTGGTTTTCGATGGAGACAAGTCATATTTGGCATTATAGAGTTGCGGACTCGAAAAATGACCGAATTCCGACTTAGAACGAAGAAACGAGCGTTGAACGTTCACGAACGTTTATTATTTTTGTTAAAAATGAACTAATAGGTGAAATTTTATCAAACGAATTCAAATAGATAAAATTCTTGAATGAACGCATAGAGTATGTAATTTGTGAACCGTAGGCATTTGAATGAGCCAATTCGGACTTATAACGAAGAAGATATGCGTCCGGGAGTTTCGCCAAATTTACAAAAGCTGCAAATTTTCTAAGGCACAGAGTTGGCGCCGCGGCACCAACCCGAGGACAAATGATGGCACCGCAATCATTTAAAGACGATTCTTCGAGCACATTGCTAACTTCAATAAGCATGTATGACATGAAAAGTAAAGACTCGCATCATGCCAATACGAAGTCCGGTCTCGAGCATACTGTTAACTCGCGTCGTGTTGTGTAAAATCTAGTTACGCACAACACGCAAGTATACATGGTCAACAAGTAATACAGTGAAAGTAGAGTATCGTTGCCACGAGGAATTATTAATATAAATTACCAAATATTAACTCTTAACCAAACTAATTTTATTTAAACAATCAATTTAATGTTATTAAGTAAATTACTTAATTAAACTAATTCTAATTACCACTAATTACAAATCAGATTAACTATTCCACTATATCTCTATGTGAATTACAATTAAAAAGGATTTAAAGCACAAGTTCTCTATAAGATTACATATGGCGTAAAGGCATATCTCTATCCTAAACACGAATCATGAATTCCATCTATGCAAAAATCACAAACACATGCTATCATGATCAGATCTAAATCTACACTTCATCTCTCGAGTTCATATAGATTATCACGGTAATTGTTAGCTAGGCAATTAAGCAATTAAGTCCAAATCACAATAGATAATCCTCACGATAGAATATAAAAATTGATAGCGAAGCATATTAAAATAAACTACACAATAAGATCCATTGTAATCTCAAACAAAGAATTAGTTCATTGAATTAAAATTAAGAATCCACACTTGAATAAACATTAAAAGACAAAGATAGAAGAAGATAAGAAGATAGAATCTATTGTCTATCGATTTGATGCTCTCTCCTTGCTCCTACTTTGAATCTTCAATGGTCTCCAAGTTGCTTCAATCTCCAAATCTAATAAGAACTAGGGTTTTTCACAATCTACTCTAATCTAATATAATGGAATTCTTCCAAATACTTCCCTCTAATCCTTGTAATTGTCCTCCTTTTATATGCCTCTTTATATGTCTTTAAGTCCTCTTGGAAGTCCTTGAGTCAATCAGCTAGAACCAATCCTTATCAGACTCAAATTCTGACAAAAACTACTCTTTCTGCGCGTACCCAAGCCCCAGCTTTCTTTTTACCTTGCAAATAGCAAGCCCTGGCTTGCTATGCTACTGATTTTAAACTCAGGACCCCAAGCTCCGGCTTGGGTATTAGGCATAAAAGAACAAGCCCCGGCTTGGGTACACGCTGTTAGTTATTTTTCTGTTGCAGTGTCCTCTGGTAAAACGGCCATAACATTTGATCCGGGAGGAGTTACGGGGCCTGCCACCTATCAAATCGAAGCAATCGACGAGCTATACAACTTTTATTCTTTGAGATTGGACTGATTCAGATTGGATAAAGGTCGAAAGTGGACTGGAAGTGACTACTATGCAAATGGCCATCCAAAACAGCGAAGGTCAACGTCCGTTGGTACAAATGTCATAACTCTTGAATCCAAACTCCGATTAAAATGATTCAAGATATTCCGGAAATCTAAGAAGAAGTTCTACAATATAGTCCAAGTTCTAAGCCAAGAACATAAAATGAAGATGAAAGCACAAACGATGTCCAGATTGTTTTTCCTTGCGTTTTCATACCAATAGTCGCTCACACAGCTCCCAAACATATAATCTACAAAATGAACACAAAATGCATGAAAAGTAACTAAGAAAAATGAGATTAAGCAAATAACTCAAGTAATAGATACCAGATAAGTAGGTATAAAACCTACTTATCATACCATGACCATAACTTACAGAGAAGCGATGGGTGAAATACAGCATACCAACCCTAGAATGTTAAAAAGTAATGAATGTTTATGAGTACAACATGAATAGTAACCTATAATAATTAACTGAGGAACTTAATAAGGTATTGTAAGGTAATTATAAACCTTATGTATGTTGATTAATGGTTAATAATCAATTGAATATGAACGAAATGAGAATGATGTAATGAAAAGCCGAAACCCATAATAACAGATCTAAGTCAGGATTTAGATTAAGATGAAGGGTAAGATATAATAGTATACATACTTGATTGTATGTGACCAAATATGGTACGTTATATGATCATGTATTGTAGAGACTTAGAGACTTAATGTGTACGTGTGATAATCAGTAAGCAGACGCTAAAGGCAAGTATTCTAACCCTTGTTCCAGTTCAGTTTGGACAAGCTTTGTAATTCATGTATTCTTTCACATGAAGTCTTGAATGATGAAGTCAAAGCCAATTCTTTCGGCTAGACTTATATTATGAATCTATCAAGCATGATTAATGTTTACCAAGTTATATTGGTATAGTTTTCAATCGAAGACTGAGTAAATGTTTTTGTCGTTTAACGACAGGCACGTGAGGTTGCCACAACTTAAACGTATACACATTTAATGAAGGTAGTTTTGATCAACATAGAGTATTATAAGCTGATCAACTAGACGTGCTCGTCAGTAATGTCGGACTTACAGACTTAGTGTCGGGATGTCCTTTTCAAAAGAACTTATGAAATGCTCAAGGTCTTGGACCAGAATTGATGTTTCTTGAATAATATGTTGTTGTAAACGCGTTTTGAATGAAAAGAAGTGCTATTTTAAATTATCGATAGTACTTCATAACTATTGTTCAGTTACTGAAGATATATGAGTTCTATATTTCAAGCATATTGTTTATTAGAATTGTAGTACTTACTGAGCTAGTTATGCTCACTCTTGCTTAAACCATATGAACACAACTAAGATCGAGCGGACCGAAGGCTCCGACAAGGACAAGGGCAAAGCGAAGATGAACCCTTAGATTACTTATGTAATAGTATAGTTGAATGTCTATAATATATTGAATATTATGACATAAATGAACGAATGGGTTATAAAGAACCTAGGAAATGTTATATTATTTTGAATACATAGAAGTTATATTATTCCTTTTGAGACTGTTCAATTGAATTAATAAATGAGTGGTAGTACCATGTAGCACCATCTGGCAGGTTGGAAGATACCCAGATTTGAGGGCGTCACAGGTTGGTATCAAAGCATTAGGTTATAAAACTTAAGGGGGGATTAAAAACCTTAAGTCATAACCTTAAGAGAAGTCAAAGAAGTACAAGAAGAAAATAACCTTATAAAAATGCATTATGATTATGTTATGTGTTTTTATTATTCTACTGACGTGTACTAATCAACTTAATTGTTTTGTGTAGATGTCAGGAGTAAACGGAATGTTTGTAGGTGGTCAAGCCATTAGTGATGAATAGGTGAACCAAGTAGAGGTTTTACCGATGTAACATTCTAGAATTTTTTTAACTGTTATATTAAATATTTATTGAATTATTTAAGTATTTAATGGATGTGTTCATTGTTTAATAATTGTTAATTATTTGTTAAATAAATAATTAAGGAAATTAATTATTATATGCTAATTTAATTTAATTATTAAGTTAGAGAGTTTTGATTAATTGAATTATTATTCTTTTTATTTTAATTTGTAATTAAAAAGATGTGTTAGTTGATTAAATAAAGTTATAATTATATAGAAAATTATAATTTTGTGGTATTGATTTATGTGTTAGAGTAATTAAATAAAAGTGTGACAAATAACCTTTTATAAAGGAGTTATTAAAATAACTTAAAGGAGTTTTAATTCAGTTTTGTCAGTCAAGGCCTAATGCCTATTAAGTCTTTAATCTAATTGTGTTTTACCAAACAAGGAATAAGAGTTAATTGATTAATTTTTTTAGTGGTTAGCCAAACAAGCCTTATTGCTTTTGGTTTTCAAAATAAAAATAACTGATGTCAGTTAAGTTAGTATTATATTATATAATTAATATATATTATATCTTATATGCGTTATATTCTAAGACGTAAGAATAGAGAAGAGAGGTAAGAGAGAAGAAAAGAAAAACTTAGAGGAAGAAGAAGAAGAGTGAGAGAATCCTAGAGAATTGGGAGTGAAGAGGAGAAAAGCTTGACAATCAAAGAGATAATATCATCATCTTCTTCAAGGTATCATCCTATTTTTTTTTTAGTTTTAAAAGTTTAGTTTTTTTTCTCTTCCCTAATTCTCTGTAAAAACCTTGTGTAAGGATAAATTATTTGTTATGTATGTGATTTTATATGATAATCTAGTGTTGTTAAACTATTTTATTAAGCTATAATTGAGAATAGTCCATGAATTTATATTATGTATATGGTTATGAAGAAAAACTATTTTTACAGAGAGTTTTTGTGTATATATATATTGTTTGGTTTAAGGTAGAAATTAAGGGTTTATTTGTTGTTTAGTTGATAAATTGATTATTGAATGTGATAGAGTATGTATAAACTTTGATAAAGTGTTTTGAATTAACTGTTTTGGTTGAAAAACAAAATCACAGTGTTTATTTTCATCAAAAGCAGCAAAAAGTGAGTTTTTATCAAAAACAATGAAATTGTATTTGTTAAATTTGTTGTTTATACTATTTTATGAGTAGAAATATGTTTACAATCTTTGACCTATTTTTATGTGAAGTCTCTATAGGAATTACATGCTAATTAGGCTGTTAGAAAGGAACTTTTAGGCCAAAATTGGCTTTAGTTCATACTGCTCTTAAGAAAATTTGTCGGCCAAGGTCAGTAGTTTAAATGCAGCAGCGTGGCCCAAAGAAGAAAATTGTCACGCCGTTAACGTCGGCGTCCATACATATGTAACCAAGTAACTCTAACTCTCATATTCGTATGGCATTCTGCATTATATTTATCATGTGCACCACCACAAGATAAACTGTATGCGCTTGCAACACGAAAGTTAGCGAATGGTTTAACAATGTACTTTTTGTACTCGAAATTTGAAGGAATTGTTATGGGATAATAGTAGGACTGTAAAATGTTAATTTCAGTATTTCTATATTATGAATAAGCATGTTATCAACGATTAACTTGTGTTATAACTTGATTATGTGATTAAATAATCAAACCTACATGATGAATGTATTTAGGTAAGTTTGTAAAGTGGTAGTGACTAATTATGTCATGATGACATATGTTTATAGGATATTATGATTTGAATTGTTCGGTTTAGCCCACGAGTAAGGCAAGTTCTCTAATCTATTTTCTTATTGAAGCAATTATTATTTCCAATTCGATTACCTTATAAATGATGCAAGTTTTCTAATCCATTAACTTGTTGAATCAATTATTGATTCCAATATAATAATGCAAGGTTTCTAAACATTGATTTTTGATATTGAACAAGTTATTCTTGTATTTAACTTGTTGTTTAGCTTGCTTTTTTATATATTTGAATAGTTTTATCGCTTCATATTACCATGCATGCTTAGTATTCAATTCTAAATAACCTTGACTTAATGTTGTTCAAGCAAGGTGTGTTATAGTTACTCAAGTTGTATGCTATTAGATTATTCCTAAAGCATGACTTTAATTTACCATGTTTATTCAATTACGATTATTCTATAGTATGACGTTATTGGTTTTATTCAACTAATCCTTAGTTGATGTTCGTTGAATTCCAAATTACCCTGAAATGTTTCCAAACCAAACTCACTTTGAGTGCGGACTTGTACTCTAAATATCGAGATGAACAACCCTATTATTAGGGGTAACTTACAGCGTAGCGTTAAATGTTTAATGCACAATACATGGTATGCGAAGGGTCGATCCCCCTAAGTGCGAGGAGTCCTTATAGTCTTATGACTGTTAAAGTTGGAGTTGAAAGATTACTCGCAACTGTGGACATAATTCATGGTCTTATGACCCTCAGTTATGTTTATTCCATACTTTGGATTTCAGTTCCTGATGATCATTTTTAGAGTACTATCTAGTTTTGATGAGCCTATTCATTGGCAGTTATTATTGTTATTCTTCTGTTGATTCATTATTTTATCCAGTGAGCAATTGTTTTTCTCACTCTTGCATATTTATAAACTCATTGCAGCTAAAGTGGAGAATGTAAATGAACCTTCAACTAGCAAAGGAAAGGGAAAATTGTACAAGTGATGTTGATTTGTACTTTTATTATTGTGATGATCTTAGACTTCTTAATAATGGTGTTATGTAATAATTTTAATTTCGTATTTGAATGATTGTATTTAAAGGTTAGACAACCTGGGAGATTTTTATTATGTAACCCTTTAATGGGAAAGGTTTTCATTATTCAATTTGATTGTGATTGGGTAGTTAGATATGAACGTTTGATTAAGTGAACACCAAATCCTGTGGGAATGAAGTACCTGGGTTTGGGGGTTTCACAACCGAACCCCATAGCAGCAGATCCGGATGTAGTGATTATTGAGTCTGGAGACTCAGATGATGCTGAATACATGTAAGTATTCGATGGGATGATCAAGGAAGAAGTAGAGACAGTGTCCTTTAATCCAGTAGCTATAGCAGCGGAGTGTAAGCTAAGTTCCAAACCAAGAATATGAAGTAAACATGAAAGCCCAAATGATGTCTGGATTGCTTTTCTTTGCATTTTCCTTACCAATAGTCGCTCACACCGCTCCCAGACATAAGATCTACAAAATAAACACAAAATGCATGAAAAGTAACTACGAAACATGAATATAAGCAACTAATTCAAGTAAAAGATATCGGATAAGTAGGTATAAAACCAACTTATCACGGAGATAGCTCATGGGGGGTCGATGATGTCTCTGTTCATGTCAGTATTGGATAGAAATATTCATTACTATCAGGAGGTCAAGGAGCTGAAGGTAGAGCTCCAAATGGTTATAGAGGACAAGACTGATGTCGAGTCCATGTGGGAGCAGGAAGATGATGAGAGGATTTTGGCTAAAGACAAAGTCCACGAGTTAAAGAGTGAAGTCTTTGAGCTCAAGGAGGAGCTAAAGACCAAGGTGCAGAAGATAGGGAGAATGTCCTATATCTATAGGAGTTCTCATACATATTTCTAGCAGCAAGTAGCTGGATATCCTATAGAGGTGGGGCAGACACGACATACTATTAGCCGTGATATCATTGCCGGTCTTGCCAAGGTAGATTTCGAGAATGCCTTAAGGCAGATGTAGACTAGTAGTAGCTAGAATAGTATGTAAATATTTTGTATTTAGTAGTGACGTAAAGCCCTCTTTGTATAGTAATGGGTAGTCTTTTGTAAATCCTAATTTTTGGAAAGCGAGAACGAGAAAGTAATGTAATCAGCTTAGGCTGTGTATGTAACCGATGTAGTATTATACTACGAAGAATGAATATAAGTCCTTTTTATGGAAAACAATAAGTACTGAATGTTGAAGTTATTGTTTAATATTAAATGATAACTAATAAAGAAAGGAATAATAACGAAATGTGTTTATTTTATCAACAAAATGCCGCCGAGCAGAGTGCAATGTAATCAAGGTGCTAACGTGAATCAACCAGAGGGAGGTCCAGTTAACCCAATGCAGGAGTTTATTAACCTACTAACAGCTGCCTTTAATAAAACAGGGGCTAATATCCCCGTAAATCCAGGAATAACACGAGCTACTACCTTTAAGGATTTCAAGAGCGTGTGTCTGCCGGAGTTCAAAGGAACTATGGACCCTATTGAAGCCCAAACGTTGGTTAAGGAAATAAAGAAGGCATTTGTGATAGCAACTGTCGACGAGGCCGAAAAGGTTACCTTTGCAACCTATATGATGAATGGAGAGGCCAAATTTTGGTGGGAAGCCAATCAGACTAGGGTTGGGATAGTAAATTTGACGTGGGAGAGGTTCAATGAGATATTCTTCGAGAACTACTTTCCCACGAGCATGCAGGGAAGGATGGAGATGCGATTTCTAGAGTTGAAACAAGGGGACATGACAGTTCCCCAATACGCCGCCAATTTTAATGAACTGGCAAGGTTCGCTCCACATCAAGTGGATACTGAGGTGAGGAAGGTGCGACGGTTCGAGCAGGGCTTGAAACCCTGGCTCTATAACCGTATTTCGGTGTTCAAAAGTACTTCTTTTGGAACCATTTTAGAGAAGGCGATAATCGCCGAGGGTGGTAGTGAGGCTCTGAGTCAATACCACAAGGACAAGAAGAGCAAGGGGAAAGTAGATGGGGGAGTAAAGATTGAGGGAGCCAGCGGTAGTGGCGAGGGTCAGAAGAGGAAGGTATTTAGCTCTGGGAATACCGGGGTGAAGCAAGGAGACCCAAAGAGGAGAATTGAGGCCTGCAAAACCTGTGGGAAGACTCATTTAGGAGTCTGTCTCAAGGGGAAGACCGTCTGTTACAACTGTGGATAGGAGGGGCACATTGCGCCTAACTGTCCGAGTCTGAAGAAGAATCACGGATGTTTTGTGTGTGGGTCAACCAACCACATGGCAAAGAACTGCCTGAAGAAGGGGACGGACGGAAATCGGGGCACTAATAGCGGTAAGTTAGCTATTAGTGGACCGGCGCAGCCGGGTAGGCCGATGGGTTATACCTTTAACATGACAGTCTAAGATGCAGTTGCATCAGGGGACGTCGTCGCATGTATTATTTCGATCAACGACATAAATGCTTACATGCTGTTTGATTCGGGTGCTACTTGTTTGTTTATAACATGCGATTTTGCTAGACGATTAGGATTACTTCCCGAGAAGTTGCCTATACCTTTAAATATTAAGGTAGCAAACGAAGAAATAATTCTTGTTAAAGATGTTCATAGGAGTTGTTGCGTAGATATACGGGGTTGTAAATTATCGATAGATTTGTTACCGATAAAGTTAGAAGAATTAGACGTAATTCTCGAAATGGATTGGTTAGTGAACCATGGGGCAATTATAGATTGTCAAAAGAAATGTGTGAATATTAAGACGTTAAAACAACCTTAGGTAGTATTTTACGGGAATAGATCATCGGGACGTTCGTGTTGTCTAACCATGGCACAAACTAGGAAATTATTGAGGAAGGGATGTGTAGGCTATCTGTGTCATGTTGTTGATACCCAGAGAGTGGTAGCAACCATGGAACAAATACCTATAGTGAGAGAATTCACCGATGTATTTCTGAGTGAATTGTCGGGTCTTCTGCCGGATAGGGAGACAGAGTTTGTAGTAGACATTGTGCCAGGAGCGGCACCAGTTTCCAGGGCACCGTATCGTATGGCACCAGTGGAGATGAAGGAATTGATGGTGCAGTTACAAGAACTGTTGGATAGGAAGTACATTCAACTGAGTGTTTCACCGTGGGGAGCACCAGTACTGTTTGTTAAGAAGAAGGACAGATCGTTAAGACTGTGTATCGACTATCGAGAGTTGAACAAGTTAACGATAAAGAATAAATACCGATTGCCCAGGATCGATGATCTCTTTGATCAGTTGAAAGGGGCTAAGTATTTTTCTAAAATAGATTTAAGAACGGGGTATCATCAGTTGATGGTTAGGAAGGAGGATGTACCAAAGACAGCATCCAGGACTCATTATGGTCATTACAAGTTTCTGGTGATGTCGTTTGGGTTGACAAATGCACCAGCTGTATTTATGGATATTATGAACAGAGTGTTCAAATAATATTTGGACAAGTTCGTCGTGGTGTTTGTTGATGCTATTCTAGTCTATTCTAAGACGCCAGAAGATCATGACGAACACCTTAGATTAGTGTTGGAGACACTATGAAAGGAGAAGTTGTATGCAAAATTCACTAAGTGTGAATTTTGGTTGGAAAAGGTACAATTTTTAGGTCATGTCATTGACCATGAGGGAATTTTAGTAGATTCAACGAAGGTGGAAGCCGTGATGAATTGGGAATAACCGAAGACGCCGACTGAGGTGCAGAGTTTCCTAGGGTTAGCAGGTTACTATCGGAGATTCATCTAGGATTTTTTGAAGATAGCTACTCCGTTGATTAACTTGACGAGGAAGATGGTGAAATATGCTTGGACTGACAAGTGTGAGGACAGTTTTCAAGAACTGAAGAAGAGGTTGAGTGAAGCGCATGTTTTTTCATTGCCCGATGACACAGGAAAATTTGTAGTATATAGTGATGCTTCATATAGAGAACTTGGTTATGTGCTCATGCAGCATGGCAAGGTCATTGTATATGCATCTAGGAAGTTGAAGGATTATGAGAAACTTTATCTTACTCATGATCTGGAACTGGCCGCAGTAGTTTTTGCTCTAAAGATATGGAGACATTATCTTTATGGAGGAAAATGTGAGATATACACGGACCACAAGAGTCTAAAATATAACTTCACATAGAAGGAGTTGAATATGAGGCAGAGGAGATGTCTGGAGTTGATAAAGGATTACGACTGTGAAATCCTGTATCACCCGGGAAAAGCCAATGTAGTTGTCGACGCCTTGAGTAGGAAGGGTCGGGAAAAGTTGTCTTTGTTAACGGCTCAAACTGAGTTAATAACAAAGATGACTAGGATGGAGTTGGAAGTGAAGTTGCCAAGTGAAGGAGGACGAATGTTGTTTGCGACGGAGATGCAATCTACCATCATAGAGAGAGTTAAACAGGTACAACTCAAAACTGATGAGTGTGACCGGATGAAGGAGCGGCTGGCCAATGAAAAAGATAGTAAGTATAGTCTTGATAATGAGGAATTATTAAGATTTGAAGGAAGAATTTGGGTTCCGAATGAGATAGAATTAAAGGAGCAGGTATTACACGAGGCTCATAGTTCGAGGTTTTCGATTCATCATGGTAGCACTAAGATGTATCAAGACCTTCGACAGAGTTTTTGGTGGCCGAACATGAAGAGAGAGATAACAGAGTATGTGAGTAGGTGCTTAACTTGCCAAAAAGTTAAGGTCGAACATCAACGACCAAGTGGCTTGTTACAGTCATTGAAAATTTCGGAGTGGAAGTGGGAGAATATCACTATGGATTTTTTGGTAAGACTTCCGACTACAACAAAGGGATATGATGCGATTTGGGTAATAGTTGACCGATTGACAAAGTCGGCTCACTTTTTTCCAATTAGGGTCAAGTATAACTTAGATCAGTTAGTTAGACTCTATATTAAGGAAATAATCTCCAAACATGGAATACCAGTATCGATTGTGTCAGATCGAGATCCACGATTCACATCGAACTTTTGGAGGAGTCTACAAGAGCAGTTAAGAACGCAGTTGAAGCTGAGTACGACGTATCATCCATAAACGAATGGACAGAGCGAGAGAACAATCTAGACGTTAAAAGATATGCTAAGATCTTGCGTCATAGATTTCAAGGGTAGTTGGGATGATCATCTACCATTAGTGGAGTTTGCATATAATAATAGTTGTCATGCAAGCATAGGTATGCCACCTTATGAAGCTTTGTATGGGAGGAAATGCAGAACACCACTGTATTGGGATGAGGTAGGAGAACGCCGAATGTTGGGACCAGAATTGGTGCAACAGACAGCGAACATTGTCAAGAAGATACAAATGCGTCTTCTAGCAACTCAAGATGGACAGAAGAAGTTTATGGAGCCACATAGAGAGAATCGAGAGTTTGAAGTAAGTTTATACGTATTCCTAAAAGTATCTCCCTAGAAAGGAAAGATATGTTTTGGGAAGAAGGGAAAGTTAAGTCCGAGATTGGTAGGACCTTTTGAGGTATTAAAACGGGTGGGTGAGGTAGCTTATAATGTATTTCATGTATCCATGTTACGTCCTTATAAGCCAGATTATAAGCACGTGATATAGTATGAACCTATTCATATCGAGAAGGACTTAACGTACGAGGAAACGTCGATTCAAATTGTTGATAGAAAAGAACAAGTTCTGTGGAATAAAGTCATACCTTCCATGAAGGTGATATAGAAGAACCACGATGCAGAAGAGGCAACGTGGGAGTGCGAAGAAATGATGAAAAAGAATTACCCTCAATTATTTGTGTAATTTTTTTTATATAGCGAGATTCTGGGGACAGAATCCTTATAAGGGGTAGAGAGTGTAACTCCCTGGAAAATTGAACATTTGTAAATACTTTTAATAATGAATAAAATAATATTATTTATTATTATTACGTGTTGATAAGATGAATGTCGTTCTATAACATAGAAACGTTGGAATGTCGTAGTATTTTAACTATGTGAGAGAATTAAAGTGTTTGAATTTCTATGACGAAAATAAAAGCTTTCCGAGAAATTTTCTGAAAAACACTATTCATCGATTTTTGCTCGGGAATTATTTTTGGATTTTCGAAAAATATGTAATGTTATAATATCAAGGTAAGATTGATTATGTAATAATAATCTAAGTATGGAAAATGTAATAAATTGCATGCGGACCTAATTTGGGAATATTAGGTTTATTAAGCGTTAAGGAAAGAAAGTTGTAATTGTATGATGTGTATACATTGTACGAGGTAATGAACGTAAGTATAATATGACGTATTATACTATTATGTATGAGGAATGGAATGACATATATTATAATTTAGTATACGAACTAGCATACAAGAATTATACGTGGTGTATGTATATTAAGTTGTTTAATTAAAGTGAATGGACTTGTAGGATTATTAGAATAATGGTAGAAGTCAAATAGAAAGTGATACTCAAGCCCAAGTATTTGATAAGTCATGAGTCCAAACTATTGTAATGTAAGCCCAATAAGAAATAAGCTAGATAATTAGCAAGCCCAATGAATAAACCATGATCCATGGAGCAAACCAAGTGTAAAGTGGGTAGCCTTAATGGGCAAGCTTTTTGTGTGATGAGCAAGTGTTGTGCTAGACAAGTTTACTTGGTTGATAGGTTATGAATAGTAAGGAGGTGGAAGTTGAGGAGGTTAATAAAGAGGTGGGATGGCCTAAAAGACTATTATGCCCTAACTTTGCCAAGCTTATATAGCAAGTGGGATTTCATTATTTTGCTTGTTCAAATTTCATCCAACTCCTCTCAAGTTAAGTAGCTTATTGGTTAGAGAGAATAAGCACATAAGTCAAGAATAAGTCAAAAGTTCTTTGCTAGTTTCTAAAGAGAAGAGAATTACAAGTGCTTTTAGGGTAAGACTCTTGTCTAATATATATTCATCTCTATAATTGTAGGGTGATAAGAGAAGTATGATTGTATGCTAAGAACATGTAATAAGTCATTGATGAATGAACTTAAGCTGATTAAGCAACTTGAACCTAAATAAATTGATAAGGTTGTGAAGAACTTGTCATATTATGTTAGTATGTTCATTATAGTATGAGAACATTGATTGATGGACTTAAGTGCATAGTAAGTCATAAGCATGAGAATTTGTAGTTAATAAGTTGATTAAGTCATTGACTTATGAGAATAAGTCAAAACCTACTATGGCAATAAGTTGGTGTAATGTGTAACTTGTAATGTTCATATGTTGATTAAAATCCATTTAGAATGATTAGTAATGAATTTTTGCCGAAATTCACACGATTAGACGATAATCGTCGAATTCCTGAAATTCTTGGAATGGAAGTTGTATTTTGTGTTTGAAGTTGGAAACATTGGTTTTTGATAGAGACAAGTCATATTTGGCATCATAGAGTTGCGGACTCGAAAATGACCGAATTCTGACTTAGAACGAAGAAACGAGCGTTGAACGTTCACGAACGTTTATCGTTTTCGTTAAAAATGAACTAATAGGTGAAATTTTAGCAAACGAAGTCAAATAGATAAAATTCTTGCATGAACGTATAGAGTATGTAATTTGTGAACCGTAGGCTTTTGAATGAGCCAATTCGGACTTATAACGAAAAAGTTATGCATCCGGGAATTTTGCCAAATTTGCAAAAGCTTTAAATTTTCTAAGGCACAAAGTTGGCGCTGTGGCGCCAACCCAAGGCCAAATGATGGCGCTGCAGCACCGGCACAATTTCTGAGCACACTGCTAACTAGCGCCACAGTGCGACATGAAGAGTAAAGACTCGCGCCGCAGCACCGAGTCCGATCTGAGCATACTATTAACTCGTATCGCAGCGCGACTTACAGAGCAATGGGTGGAGCCGCAGCGCCAACCCTAGAATGTTGAACAGTAATGAATGTTTATGAGTATAACATGAACAGTAACTTGTAATAATTAACTGAGGAACTTAATAAGGTATTGTAAGGTACTTATAAACCTTATTATGTTGATTAAAGGTTAATAATCAATTGAATATGAACGAAATGAGAATGACGTAATGAAAAGCCGAAACCCATAATAACAGATCTAAGTCGGGATTTAGATTGAGATGAAGGGTAAGATATAATAGTATACATACTTGATTGTATGTGACCTAATATGGTACGTTATAGGATCATGTATTGTAGAGACTTAGAGACTTAAAGTGTACGTGTGATAATCAGTAAGCAGATGCTAAATGCAAGTATTCTAACCCTTGTTCCAGTTTAGTCTGGACAAGCTTTGTAATTCATGTATTCTTTTGCATGAAGTCTTGAATGATGATGTCAAAGCCAATTCTTTCGGCTAGACTTATATTATGAATCTATCAATCATGATTAATGTTTACCAAGTTATATTGGTATAGTTTTCAATCGAAGACTGAGTATGCTAAAATGTTTTTTGTCATTTAACGACAGGCACGTGAGGTTGCCACAACTTAAACGTATACACGTTTAATGAATGTAGTGTTGATCAACATAGAGTACTATAGGTTGATCACCTGACGCGCTTTCGTAAGTAATGCCTGGACTTACGGACTTAGTGTCGGGATGTCCTTTTCAAAAGAACTTATGAAATGCTCAAGGTCTTGGACCGTAATTGATGTTTTACCGAATATTTTTTGTTGTAAAACGTTTTTAATGAAAAGTGCTATTTTGAATTATCGATAGTACTTACGTAATTCATTGTTCGATTCATCAAGATATATGAGTTCTATGTTTCATGCATATTGTTTATTAGAATTGTAGTACTTGCTGAGCTAGTTATGCTCACTCTTGCTTGAACCATATGAACATAACTAAGATTGAGCAGACTGAAGGCTCCAGCAAGGACAAGGGCAAAGCGAAGACGAACCCTTAGATTACTTATGTAATAGTATAGTTGAATGTCTGTAATATATTGAATATTATAACAAAAATGAACGAATGGGTTATAAATAACCTGGGAAATGTTATATTATTTTGAATACATAGAAGTTATATTAGTCCTTTCGAGACTATTTAATTGAATGAATGAATGAATGAATGGTAGTACCGTGTAGCACCATCTACCGGGTTGGAATACCCGGATTTGGGGGCATCACATCATCACTATTAATATATGTGCATTTTTCTTGGTTAGGATGTAGATATGAAATCAATGAAGTGTTCCATTTGATTTAGCTCATAGAACACTAGTAACGAAGTTATGGCGAATTTTACGAAATTAGACGTTAAACGTCTAAAATGTAGAAATTCCGAATTAGTAGTTGAAAGTTGTCGTGGGACTTGAAAATATTGGTTTTCAATGTCAACACGTGAGATAGGGTATTTAAGAGTCGTGGGCTCAAGAATCATCGGATTTCGACTTATAACAAAGAAAACGAGTATTGAACGCTCGAAAGCATTTAACGAACGCTCAAAAATTAACTTAGAAGTGAATTTTGAGTTAACGGATTCAGAATTGTGAAATTCTTATATGAACACGTAGAATATGTAAAATAGGAGTTGTAGGATTTTGAATGGACCAAATCGGACTTATAACAAAGAAGTTATGAAGCCAGAAAGTTCAATAAAATTTTTATCTGTAAAAATTTACAGTCTTTGAGGTTCTGGCCATGCTTGAAAAAGCTTAATGTGTCATACATGTGCACGAACAAAGTGTAATAGCCCTCTTCAAGAGTGGGCGCCACAACACTACTCATACGAAGGAGTTTCGCATCATAAATACCGAACCGGAAATAGCTATCTCTGCAGACTTACTTGCACTTGTTGTAGTGTTAGGTATAAGAGTCATGTCGCGGCGCTGAGGCAGGTCCTTTTTAGACAAGTTAGATTTTGAACTTCAATTGTTCCGAGACATATGTAAGTTAAGTTTATATACTTAATAAGTGTACTAAAACTATTCCTACGTTACATATACAAGTGTATATGGTAATAAACTTAGGAATTAAACGCGAGTTGTGAACGATAATCGACATTGGTACTTCACCAATGATGATTGAGTCGGTTAGTAACGTAAAATCGTTAACAAGTCGGGATGAAGGGTAATAAGTTGAATTGACTTTATTAATGAACTGATGTCAACTATGACATGGAAGAGAAAGAAGTTGGTAGAAACAATGTGATTAATTGTTTGGTAGCTAATTACAGTGTGCTATGTGAATATATCATGTAGATTCTGTAAAGGCTGAGAGCAGTCGAATAAGTTATTTGAAAACGCTTGAAGGCAAGTTTTCTTAATGCTTGTCTAACCTTCGAGTTAGGCGAGTTTTCTGTGATTCATAGTACTGAGTTGCATGAATGATTTTAAAGTAAGAGTCAATGCCAGTTTTATTTCGGCTAGACTATTTGTAAGATATAGATTGATTTGTATACATATCTTTCTATAGAGAAATGATAACGCTATCCTATGCCAAGTAATCGGTACGGATTCAAAGGTAAGTTTGTCTATGAACAAACAAAAGTATTTTTCATCGATTATTCGATAGGCATGCGAGTTTGCCAAAACTTAAACGTAAATATGTTTAACGGATGAATGTTGATGTAACATTCCATAATTTTTAACTGTTATATTAAATATTTATTGAATTATTTAAGTATTTAATGGATGTGTTCATTGTTGAATAATTTTTAATTATTTGTTAAATAAATAATTAAGGAAATTAATTATTATATGCTAATTTAATTTAATTATTAAGTTAGAGAGTTTTGATTAATAGAATTATTATTCTTTTATTTGAATTTGTAATTAAAAGGATGTATTAGTTGATTAGATAAAGTTATAATTATATAGAAAATTATAATTTTGTGGTATTGATTTACATGTTAAAGTAATTTAATAAATTGTTATTAGAATTATTTTAATTAATTAAAAGTGTGACAAATAACCTTTTATAAAGGAGTTATTCAAATAACTTAAAGGAGTTTTAATTCAGTTTTTCCAATCAAGGCCTAATGTCTATTAAGTCTTTAATCTAATTGTGTTTTACCAAACAAGGCATAAGGATTAATTGATTATTTTTTTAGTGATTAGCCAAACAAGCCTTATGACTTTTGGTTTTCAAAATAAAAATAACTGATGTCAGTTAAGTTAGTATTATATTATATAATTAATATATATTATATCTTATATGCTTTATATTCTAAGACGTAAGAATAGAAGAGAGAGGTAAGAGAGATGAAAAGAAAAACTCAAAGGAAGAAGAAGAAGAGAAGAAGAAAAGTAAGAGAATCCTAGAGAATTGGGAGTGAAGAGGAGAAAAGCTTGACAATCAAAGAGATAGTATCATCATTTTCTTCAAGGTATCATCTTATTTTTTTTAGTTTTAAAAGTTTAGTTTTTCTCTTCCCTAATTCTCTGTAGAATCCTTGTGTAAGGATAAATTGTTGTTGTTATGTGGCTTTATATGATATACTAATGATGTTAAAACTATTTTCATAAGTTATAGTCAATGAATTGATGATATGTATGTAATTTGTGAAGAAAAATATTTTTACAAAGAGTTTTTGTGAATATATATTGTTTGGTTTAAGGTGGAAATTAAGGGTTAATTAGTTGTTTAGTTGATAAATTGATTATTAAATGTGGTAGAGTATGTATAAACATTGATAAAGTGCTTTGAATTAACTATTTTGGTTGGAAAACAAAATCATAGTGTTTATTTTCATTTAAAACATCAAAAAGTGAGTTTTTATCAAAAACAGTAAAATTGGATGTTTTAAATTTGTTGTTTATGTTGTTGTATGGGCAGAAACATGTTAGGAGTTCTTGAATTATGTTTATCTGAAGTCTTTGTATGAATTACGTGTTAATTAGACTGTTAGAAAGGAGCTTGTAGGCCAAAATTGGCTTTTGTTAATATCTTGTTGTCAAGCCGTCCGATTAAGATCTAGGCAGCTTTCTTGTCGCAACGCTACTTAGCGATATTAATCTCACGCCATATATTGGCTCTCATGCCATGCCAGCCGGTAGTATTTTGTCGCATCATATGCCAAGACCACAAAGATAAATCTATGCGACGCCACAATGTGAGTTAAGCGAAATGGTCTGACAGTGTACTTTTTGTACTCGAAATTTGAAGGAATTGTTATGGGATAATAGTAGGACTATAAAATGTTAATTTCAATATTTCTATACTATGAATAAGCATATTATCAATGATTAACTTGTGTTACAACTTGATTATGTGATTGAATAATCAAACCTACATGATGAATGTAGTTAGTTAAGTTTGTAAAGTGGTAGTGACTAACTATGTCATGATGACATATATATATAGGATATTGTGATTCGAATTGTTTGGTTTAATTTACGAGCAAGGCAAGTTCTCTAATCTATTTTCTTATTGAAGCAATTATTGTTTCTAGTTCAATAATACAAGGTTTCTAAACTTTGATTTTTGATATTGAACAAGTTATTCTTGTATTTAACTTGTTATTTAGCATGCCCAGATATGTTTGAATAGTTTTATCGTTCATATTACCATGCATGCTTAGTATTCGATTTTAAATAACCTTGGCTTAACATTGTTCAAGCAAGGTGTGTTATAGTTATTCAAGTTGTATGCTATTAGATTATTCCTAAAGCATGACTTTAACTTACCATGTTAATTCAATTACGATTATTCTATAGTATGATGTTATTGGTTTTCTTCAACTAATCCTTAGTTGATGTTCGTTGAATTCCAAATTACCCTGAAATTTATCCAAACCAAACTCACTTTGGTGCGGACTTGGACTCTAAATATTGAGATGAACAACCCTATTATTAGGGGTAACTTACGCTTAGCGTTGAAATATTTGTGCACAATACATTGTACAAAGGGCTGATCCCCCTAAGTACTAGGAGTCCCTATAGTCTTATGACTGTTAAAGTTTAAGTTGAAAATTACTTATAACTATGGACATAGTTCGTGGTCTTAGGACCCTCAGTTATATACTTCAGAATGTTGATATATCATATTGATTAATTATATCGAGTCTCTCATTTGACAATTGTTGTAAATATTTTTCATTCATTGTTGTTCCAAGTGAGCTTTGTTTGCTCACTTGTTGGGTAAAATCTAATTACGCACAACACGCAAGTATACGTGGTTAACAAGTAATACAGTAATAAGTCAAGTATCGTTCCCACATAGATAAATTAGCAAATACCTTAACTTACAATTACCAATCTTTTATTAACCCTAATTTTATTAAACAAACCAAATCAATAATTTAAATTATCAAAACTAAAATTAAGAATAATTAAATTAGCACAAAACAACCACGAATATCAAAATCTGAATTTTAAACAATTAATGGAGAATTAGACTTATGATTTCACCCTAAGCTTCACTTTGATTTTAACACCTTTATTCCAATTCAACTCATTATCCCAGTTTATTAATCAAGAACACGAACGTATTATTAACCACCTCTCGATGCACTAATACCATATTAACTTCAATCCACAATTAAGATAGAAATCCGTTAAAAACCTTAATCAACTAACCCACTATATCTCTATTTGAATTACAATTGAAGAAGGTTGACGAATAATTTCTCTATCCAATTACATGCGGCGTCAAGCATATCTCTACCTTAACACACATCAAGTTTAAGCTGCTAAAAACATCATGAACACGTGCTATATTAACTAGGTCTAGAATTGAATATCCTCTCTCGATTCCACCCAACTCCACAAAGAATTGTTGATCAGGCAATTCATAGATTCAAGCGCAAATTAATATAGTTAAACTGGAGATAGCATATTAAATTTGAAATCAAAGTTTACAAAATCATCGATTCACTCAAGGATCCATCACAAGCCTAAGAAGTGAATTAGTTCATAATAAATGAAATAAACGCTGAATAAATCATAGAAATCATTCCCTCAATTACAAATAATAATTTAACACAAAGAATATTAGAAAACACCCTTCACGTAGACTAGAGTTGCAATTGTCTTGAAAAACTCCTCGAAATACCCCTCCACACTTGTTCTCTGAAACTCAGCTTTTTTTCTTCATAAACTGTCTTCTGTAATCTCCCTTTTTGTGTTTGATAGAGTCCTAGATATCTAGCCTCCAATTCCAGCCACAATCTCTATCCATTAGAGTTATACTGACATGCAAAAAGCTAAAATTCGTACTTTAAAGGAATTATAACTGAAACAAGACACTCAGATTTTTTCACCTTGCCTCAATGGGGTTTGTACACTATAGATGCCTACCAAAGAACTTGCCTCCTTTTTTCTCGAATGAAGACCCCCACCCCGGCGGGCTTGTGTTTTGTTAACTGATTTGAAAGACCCCCTGCATAGCGTGAAACATGTGTTCTTGCCTCATTGTCAATCGGTGCATTTCCCGACGAGTTGCCTTGGTGTGTGCATTCAGTTGATTTTGGAAATCAAAGAATTGAGTTCGGGATATAGCCTAGGCCTGCGGTATCTCTTCGTCTCCTTGATCACCCATTGCATCATCATCATACCCCGAGGCCTCTATAGCATCCACATCGTCTTCCGATGATGACGAAAAAATGAACCCCAATCCACGCGGGTGTGATTCACCTCCCCGCCCATACACGATGTAACGCTATCATTCGAATCCAAAGAACATGAAAGCGATTTGAGTGGGCTCGTCATCAGACCATCTAACTCCTGCTTGACGGCACAACCCACATATGAGTGATGGGTGTGGCAAGCCTCCAGAAAAATTCCCACTTAGGCATCGGCGGATGGAGAAGCAAATGATAGCTCTGACATCAATTATAAAATCTTGCACTATGGTCTACAACAACAATGCCTTCTCTTTGGTGACGTCCGAGGTATGTTGGGACGGAAATAATTTTGCGCAGAGGAAGGCATACCATATTTTTCCATACCTGCTAAGGGTCTTACTGGGGAACACGGTGCCGCCCTTCCGCCCTTTCTTCCACGACGTTCCTGGCTTTGTCATCTCCATGATTATGGCATCCCAGTCAGGATTGGAATCACGAAGGTGCGCATACTGGCAATGACGAGGCACCCACATTTGGTAGTATGTGTTGATGGAGTCGGCACTAAACGGAACCAACCGTCCTCGCACAAATGCTTGAAATGGTTCCTTGTCCACCGCATTTGCGTAAAACTCCTTGACAATGTTGACAATCTATTTTGGTTCCGCTCCTCGGTGAATTTTACCCATCCTTTTTTGGTAAATTTATGGTATGAGCTCCCCATCATTAGGATCCGGTGCCAACCCCCGCTCCGGTGTAAGGGCTTTGGTAAGCATATAGTCATACCGGTCGGTGGCAGTGGCACTTGCAAATTTTCGACGATCGAAGGTGTGGATAGGTTGGGATGGGCGTGAACTCTCTCCCCGTTGGCGTTTAGATGATGATTGTGAAGCCATTTCTCCCTATTGCTGGTTTTGCCCTAACTCTCCCCCAAACTTTTCAATTGTATTTCTCTAGCTCACAATTATGCTCTCTTGTTGCCTTATATGAAGTGTGGTGTAGGAGTTTGGAAGAGTTGTTGTGGTATTTATAGATGGAGAGGGAAGGCTAGCATTGGTGGAGTGAGGAGGTGGGAAGGTGGAGAAGAGTAATTGAATATTGGGAATGTGGGGAAAGTGGGTGGTGGTTATGGAGTAGTGGGGAAGTGTAAAAGTGGGAGTTATTGGGAAGGAGAGAAGACCAGCAAACTGCCACGTCTATAAAAATTCCAGGACCTCACTTGCCCGTGGCTTATCCCCGATTTACGATTTTGAGGACACCTTCCCGTACGGGGTTATATCAAGTTTAGGGCCGCCCCGTGGCTGGCATAGTCACCGTCTGCGTATATGTTTTTCTTTATTTTAGCTTACTCTGCTGCAAAATACTCGTTTGACGATCCTTTTCCCACCCTGCATGGCATGAAACATGAAAATTAGTGAGTCGTGGATGTCATGGCATGTTGTGGAGAGATTAACGAGATTTTATTTTATTCTTCTACCTAATAATGTAATAAAAACTACGATTAAGAAAATATGAATGGAAAATACGATAAAGAAATAAAAATTGGGTTGCCTCCCAATGAGTGCTTGATTTTAAGTCGTTCAGCCTGACTACTTCCTGCTTAAGTTGTATCGGCCAACATGATAGCGATCACGTCGGTGTTGGCTTTTCCTCCCCAGTAATTCTTTAGACGGTGTCCGTTGACTTTGAATGTTTCGAGTGGATTATTACTATAAATTTCAACTGCCCCGTGAGGGAATACTTGCTTGACTGTGAATGGTCCCGACCATCTTGATTTAAGCTTTCCAGGGAACAAAGGCAGCCTTGAGTTGAATAACAGTACTGATTGGCCTGGCTCGAATGTTCGATGCAAAATTTTCTGGTCGTGCCATCTTTTGACTTTTTCTTTGTATATCTTGGCATTCTCATAGGCATGAAGGCAAAACTTGTCTAGTTCATTCAACTGGAGTAGTCTATTCTCTCCTACAACTTTTTGATCAAAATTGAGTTTTTGCACTGTCCAATATGCCTTATGTTGTAGTTCCACCGGTAAATGACAGACCTTCCGGTACAACAGTTGATATGGTGACATCCAGATTGGCGTCTTGTATGATGTCCGGTAAGCCCATAAAGCATCATCCAATCTAAGTGATCAATCTTTCCGACTCGAATTCACCACTTTCTCCAATATCTTTTTGACTTCTCTGTTCGATACCTCAGCTTGTCCACTGGTTTGAGGGTGATATGTTGTAGCTATTTTGTGGTTCACCCCATACTTGGCCAAAAGAGTGGTAAATGGTTTATTGCAAAAGTGACTACCTTCGTCACTTATAATTGCTCTTGGTGTGCCAAACCTAGTGAAGATGTTCTTTTGCAGGAATTTGAGGAGCACTTTGGCATCGTTTATTGGTAGAGCTGCAGCTTCAACCCACTTTGACACGTAGTCCACTGCGAGGAGAATGTATTGATTGTTCAAGGACGATGGAAATGGTCCCATGAAATTGATACCCCATACATCAAAAATTTCCACTTCCAGAATCATTTGTAAGGGCATCTCATTACGCTTCGAAATGTTGCCCACCCTTTGACACCTATCACATTGTTTGACAAACTGGTGGGCATCTTTGAATAATGTGGGCCAATAAAAACCACATTGTAGCACCGTCGCTGCTATTCTCTCACTCCCATAATGTCCGCCATATGCCGATGAGTGACACTCATGCAGGATATTCTTCACTTCGCTATATAGGACGCACCATCGAATCACCTTGTCGGCGCACTGCTTAAACAAATATGGATCATCCCACATGTACCACTTCACGTCGCGCGGAAATTTCTTTTTCTGTTACCTTGTGAGGTCAGGTGGTAGAATATTGCTCACAATGAAATTTGCATAATCGCCATACCACGGAATCTCCGCTGAAATCTCAAACAATTACTCATTTGGGAACGATTCATTGATTTCACATTTGTCATCTTTTTCTTTACCGTGGTTTTCCAACCTCGACAAGTGGTCGGCTACTTGGTTCTCCGTCCCCTTCCTATCCTTTATTTCTAAATCTAATTCTTGCAGTAGGAGAATCCACCGGATAAGGCGTGGCTTAGCATCCTTTTTCTCTATCAAGTACCGAATCGCTACATGGTCTGTATAGACTATCACCTTAGTCCCGATCAAGTAAGCACGAAATTTGTCAAATGCATATACCACGTCAAGCAACTCCTTTTCTGTGGTTGTGTAGTTCAATTGAGTTTCTGTAAGTGTTTTGCTTGTGTAGTATATAGCGTGAAATACCTTGTCTCTCCGTTGACCCAACACAGTCCCAACCGCGAAGTCGCTTGCATCACACTTAAGATCGAATGGCATGCTCCAATTGCGGCAACTATAACGAAATGAGTCAATTTCCTTTTAATAAATCAAATTTGTCTTGCAATCTTCATCAAAGCTGAATGTCGCATCTTTCTCTAAAAGACTGCATAGGGGTTTCACAATTTTAGAGAAATCCTTTATAAACCTCCTGTAGAACCCGGCGTGTCTCAAGAAACTCCTAATACCCTTCATTGAGGTTGGTGGAGGCAATTTTTCAATTGTTTCCAGCTTTGCTTTATCGACTTCCAGCCCTTGAGTCGAGACCTTATGGCCCAAAATTATGCCCTCTTCAACCATGAAGTGGCATTTTTCCCAATTTAGAACGAGATTCATTTCCTTGCATCTTTGCAGCACCATGACCAGATTCTTCAAACAATTATCAAACTTGTCCCCATAAACTAAAAAGTCATCCATGAATACCTCAACGTTTTTCTCTACTATGTCCGAAAAAATTGCCATCATACACCTTTGGAAAGTTGCCGGTGTGTTGCATAGCCCGAATGACATCCTCCTGAATGCAAATGTTCCGTAAGGGCACGTAAATGTGATCTTTTCTTGATCCTCCGGAGCGATAACTATTTGGTTGTAGCCCGAATACCCATCCAATAAACAGTAATACTGATGTCCCGCCAATCTATCTAACATTTAGTCAATAAAGCGCAGCGGGAAATGGTCTTTAGGAGTTGCCTTGTTCAATTTTCTGTAATCCATGCAAACCCACCAACCCGTCACTGTTCTGGTTGGGATTAACTTGTTGTCGTCATTCTGTACCACCGTCATTCCTCCTTTTTTCGGTACACACTGGACTGGACTAACCCATTTACTATCGAAAATCGGATAGATGATGCCAGTGTCTAACCATTTTAAAATTTCCTTCTTTACCACTTCCTTCATAATTGGATTGAGTCGCCGCTGTTGTTCCACCGTTGGTTTTGCATCATCTTCCATCAGAATTTTGTGCATACAAAATGAAGGGCTTATTCCCTTTATGTCCACAATATCCGTCCAGTAGCTGATTTGTGTTCCCAAAGCACCCTTAGCAACTTTTCTTCCTACAATTCGTTAAGTGTAGCTGAAATAATAACAGGTAAAGAATTTAAATTGCCTAAATACGCATACTTGAGGTGCTTAGGAAGTGGCTTAAGTTCCAGCTTTGGTGGCTCTTCCAATGATGGTTTCAATTTTTCTTCATTTACCTCCTCCGTGTACAGTAGTTCAAATGGGGTTCTAAATCTTGGTACTCGTGGCAATGAGTCTAACAATTGAAGGTAATCCACCAATTCTGGATTATCGTTCTCTTCATCTCCCAATAATGTTGTTTCTAATAGATCGTTCACCAAACTTTTGCTCATGTCATCACTAAAGATTTGCTCAATTAGATCCATTCGAAAACATTCTTCCTCATCCGTAGGAAATTTCATGGCCTTAAACACACTGAATTTCACTTCTTGATCTTGGACCCTCATAGTGAGTTCTCCCTTTTGTACATCAATGAGTGTTCTCCCTGTAGCCAAAACTGGTCTCCCTAGGATAATTGGGATGTTCTTGTCCTCCTCAAAATACAGAATAATAAAGTCCGCGGGGAATATAAACTTATCCACTTTCACTAAGATGTCCTCTACTATGGCTCTCGGATACGTAACTGGCCTATCCGCCAACTGTAGGGAGATGTTAGTAGGCCTTGGCTCGGGCAAACCTAATTCTAAGTACACTAATAATGGCATAAGGTTTACACTCGCCCCCAAATCACATAAACACTTGCTGAAATGCCACTCCCCAATCGTACATGGAATAGTAAAGCTCCCCGGATCCTTGAGTTTTGGTGGTAATTTCTGCTGTAATACCGCATTACACTCCTCTGTTAATGCCACCATCTCAAATCTTCCCATTTCTTTTTCCTTGATAGAATCCCTTTCATAAATTTTACGTAACTAGGCATTTGTTCTAGGGCCTCTGCAAATGGTATGTTAATTTGAAGTTTCTTGAAAACATCCAAAAATTTTGAAAATTGCTTGTCTAACTTTTGTTTTTGAACTCTTTGCTGGAATGGTGGGGGAGGATAAACAACTGGTTCGTTGACTGGTCTATTCTTTTCCATCTGTTTTTCGTTCCCTTGCTTTACCTCGCCCACTGTATTTTCTATTTCTGGTTCATTCTCCTTTGTAATCGAAATTTCTTGCTCTTGACCAACAAGCTGTTTTCCACTTCTTAACATAATGGCTTGACACTGCTCATGATTACCCTTAGGATTTTTCTCGGTGTCACTTGGTAGTGTTCCTTGTGGTCTGCTATTCACTGCCAACGCTATCTGGCCTATCTTATTTTCTAGATTCTTGATCGCCATCTCTTGTACTTTAAACATAAATGTGTGATTTTTTATAGCCAACTCGGTGGTAGCTATGAATTTATCCAACTTTTCCTCCAGATCGGGTTTCCTTTCTTGATATTGAACTGGTTATTGCTGATTCTAGAAACCTGGAGGGTATGTTTGACGTGAAGCTTGATTTTGCTGGTTGTTGCTCCATGAGAAATTTTGATGATTCCTATTTCCTTGATTGTATGTGTTCTGATATGTGTTTTGAGGAATTCTGTTGTAATTACTGATGAACTGCACCGCTGCTGGATTAATTGCCCATTGCTCCGTTGGGTGTTCTCCTGCACACAACTCACATACTATTGCCACTTGTGGTGCTTGTTGTGTTTGTTGTGTCTGTGATGCTGCCACTTGCTCCAACTTCTTTGACATTGCAGCTATCTGTGCTTGCATTGCTGTCATATTATCTACTTCTAATACCCCAGCTGCCTTCGCATGTGTCATCCTCGTTGTGGGCCACTGATAGTTATTAGCAGTCATGGTTTCAATCAACTCGTATGCTTCCTCGTAACTCTTAGCCATGAATGTTCCGCCCGATGGTGCATCGATACTTGTCCTAAGATTCCCATGTAGTTCGTTATAGAAGGTGTTCATTTGTATCCACTGGGGCAATCCATGATGAGGGCATTTTCTGAGCAGTTCTTTGTATCTCTCCCATGCCTCATATAACGACTCCCCATGTTGTTGTTCAAACATTGTAATCTCATTCCTCATCTTCGCAGTTTTGGCCGGTGGGAAGAATTTTGCAAGGAATTTCTGAGCTAAATCCTCCCAAGTTGTTATCGAACCGGACGGTAGGGAATGCAGCCAACTCTTTGCCTTGTCCCGTAGAGAGAATGGGAACAATCGAAGTCTCACCGCCTCATCTGAAACTCCATTAAACCTAAAAGTGTCGCACAATTCTAGAAAGCTGACTAAATGCTCGTTGGGATCATCGTTAGCAAATCCCCCAAACTGAACTGAATTCTGAATCATTAGTATCATCCCAGGCTTAATCTCGAATGTATTTGCTGCTATTGCAGGCCTGGTGATGCTTGAGTGCAGTTCCGTCACCTTCGGTGTTGTGAAGTCCCTCAACGCTTTCCGATCTTCGGCCGCCATTACTATTTCCTCTTCCTTTTCAGGTAATTCGAATCCTTGCCTTGTTTCCTTGATCCACTTACTCAACCTCTGAAACCTTTTCTCAATGTCATCCTCAAAAGGCAGCAAGTCTGGATTTTGGGACCGAGTTCGCATAAACTACATCCAACACCTGAAATAAGAAGCACAATGCAAAAATAAAAATGTCTAAGTAAAACTGGATTAATTAAACTGATATTGTCAAAATATTAAGAATTATACTAAAAATATCCCCAAGAATTCACCGCGCTAAAAAAACTTGTTGGGTAAAATCTAATTACGCACAACACACGCAAGTATACGTAATCAACAAGTAATACAAAGAATAAGTCAAGTATCGTTCCCACAGAGATAAATTAGCAAATACCTTAACTTACAATTACCAATCTTTTATTAACCCTAATTTTATTAAACAAACCAAATCAATAATTTAAATTATCAAAACTAAATTTAAGAATAATTAAATTAGCACAAAACAACCACGAATATCAAAATCTGAATTTTAAACAATTAGTGGAGAATTAGACTTATGATTTCACCCTATGCTTCACTTTGATTTTAACACCTTTATTCCAATTCAACGCATTATCCCAGTTTATTAATCAAGAACATGAACGTGGTATTAACCACCTCTCGATGAACTAATACCATATTAACTTCAATCCACAATTAAGATAGAAATCCGTTAAATACCTTAATCAACTAACCCACTATATCTCTATGTGAATTACAATTGAAAAAGGTTGAAGAATAAGTTCTCTATCCGATTACATGCGGCGTCAAGCATATCTCTACCTTAACACACGTCAAGTTTAAGCTACTAACAAAATCCTGAACACATGCTATATTAACTAGGTCTAGAATTGAATATCCTCTTTTCGATTCCACCCAACTCCACAAAGAATTGTTGATCAGGCAATTCATAGATTCAAGCACAAATTAATATAGATAAACTGGAGATAGCTTATTAAATTGGTAATCAAAGTTTACAAAATCATCGATTCACTCAAGGATCCATCACAAGCCTAAAAAGTGAATTAGTTCATAATAAATGAAATAAACGCTGAATAAATCATAGAAATCATTCTCTCAATTACAAATAATAATCTAACACAAAGAATATTAGAAAACACCCTTCACGTAGACTAGAGTTGCAATTGTCTTGAAAAACTCCTCAAATACCCTCCACACTTGTTCTCTAAAACTCAAACTTTTTCTTCTTAAGTAAACCTGCCTTCCTCAAATCTCCTTTTTGTTTGATAGAGTCCTAGATATCTAGCCTCCAATTCCAGTAAATCTCTATCCATTAGAGTTATAATTGACATGCAAAAAGCTAAAATTGTACTCTAAAGGAATTATAACCAAACAGGACACTCAGATTTTTTCACTTTTTTTGCCGTGGGTGTGTAACTTAATAATGCCCGTCCCAAATGCTTGTGTTCTCGTTAATCGATTTGAAAGACCTCACCAAATGGGGTTTCAGATGTATCTTGTTAAGGCCATACCTTGGCCGGGGTACCTCTTATGTCGACTTAGTCATGCATCTTGAGTTGCTTCCAAATATGCTCCATTAAAGTTCCAAATGCAATCAATAATCATCAAATTGTACGTTAAATGCCACAACCACCAACCTACACATAAAATAACATAGAACACTTAAAAATGCACATGATTACAAGAATATAGCAACGAATAAGCATGAATTAGATATGAAATCGCGTATATAAAATACACTTATCATCACTCTTGCTTATATAATTATTACAGTGAAAGATTAGAAGGTTGATGTACCTAGCACCAGTAAGGGAAAAGGAAAGATGAACAAGTATTGAAGACTTGTAATATGATGATATTATATTATCAATTTTTAATTGAATGGTTGTAATGAAGTTTATTTATTTTCCGCATTTGAATTATTGTATTTAAAGGTTAGATAACCTGGGAGCTTTTTATTATGTAACCCTTTAATGGGAAAGGTTTTATTTATCCAGTTTTATTGTGATGGGTAGTTAGATATGATTGTTTGATTTAGTGAGCACCAAATCCTGTGGGAATGAAGTACTTGGGTTTGGGGGTGTCACAAGTTGGTATCAAAGCCTTAGGTTATGAACCTTAGGTGGGGAAAAGCCTTAGGAAGTAACCTTCGAAAAGATAGTGATGATAAAATCTTATCGAGTTTTAAGGAAGAAGTAATAAAATACTTATGTGCTTATGTGTTTACAACTTATGTGCTCGTGAGTGTCGAATAGTAATGATTAGTAATTAAAACTTAAATTTTGGTTGACAGGATGTCTAATATATAGAAGGATCCAGTCAAGCTAGGGAGGAGAAGCCTCGAAATATTCAGGTAGTTTGGAACAATTACTGCCACGGGAAACAGTTTCGTTGGTCACAGTAGTCGAGCAGGAGAGAGTACCTAATGAGGATGATGAGATAGAGACAGACGAGGAGGATTCGTTGGAGCTGCCACAGATGGATGAAGAGGACGAGGTGGAAAGGATTCCACTTAACTCGATAGATGGCCGTATATATGATGAGGTGCATGACCACAACGTGGAACTTCAAGATACTGTCGACGAATTGCAAGAGATAGTAGATGAACAACAGACCTCAATGGCACAGAAGGATGACGAGATCCAGGATAAAGAAGAACGACTGAACAATGTTGAAGAAAAGTTGGTTCACACTGAAGAAGAGAACGAGAAAATGAGAGTAGAGATTGCAGAGTTGAAGACCAAGTTGAGAGAAGAATATGCAAAAAGGGCAAGAGCCGAAGACGCGTACAGTGAAGCTTATCAACAAGTTGGAACAGCGGAGAGGGATGCACAAGTAAAGAGAAGGAAGATGGAAGAGATGGATAACGTGTTCAACATCGCAATTAATCGAGCTCAAGATCGGGTCATGGGTTACCCAATTCAGTTTGAGACGCTGCCATCGTACATACTAGATCATCGAACCATGTTCCGAATTATGGAAGAAGAGCGTCGTAAGGCTTTGCAGTATCTTAATAGGACATCATAGGGAGTGTACTTGATTTATGATTTATATTATGATAAATAATATGTAAATCCCAAGTGTTATGCAACCTATGGGATATGATGATGATGTCCTGAAACTTTAGTAGTTCAGGAAAATAATGTAAATAGCAGTGATGCTATGGATATGATGTTTTCAAAGAATTAAGAATGAATAAAAGTTATTATCTTCTTTTATCCAAAGTGTTGTGTTATGTGGTGATTACTTTTATGGGGATAAGTTAAGTATAAATTACTTGAAAAGAGTTGAGTAATAATCTAATGGGTGTATTTTTAATGTAAAAATGCCTCCAAGGCGTCAACCACCCCTGGCGCAGAGAACCATCAAGGAACCAACAATGATAATGTCAAAACTAACCCTGCTCTTGAGTGGTGGCGTGACGCATCGACAGTGCACTACGTAATTAATTAACCAGAATCAACCACAAAATCAAGCTACAATGTTTAAGGACTTCAAGGCGGTTGGACCACCAGAATTTCGTGGGTCCATGAACCCAATTGAGGCACAGACTTGGGTCATTGAGATAGAGAAAGTGTTTGATGTTGCGGGAGTAGGGGAAGATCAGAAGACTGCTTTTGCAACATTTATGTTGAAAGCAGAGGCTAGTTATTGGTGGCAGACCAATAAAACCCGAGGAGGACCAGGAGTTATGACTTGGGAAAGGTTTAAGGAGGTTTTCTTCTAGACCTATTTCCCAGAGAGTTCGAAGAGTCAGCTAGAGGTGCAATTTTTAGAACTGAAGTAGGTAATGATGACGGTGTCGGAGTATGCCGTAAAATTCAACGAGTTGGCGAGGTTTACGCCATACCAAGTCAGCACAGATGAACGCAAAGCGAAGAGGTTTGAACAGGGACTAAAGCCTTGGTTGTTTAGTTGGGTTTCCTTATTCCAGTTGAATACGTTTGCAGCTGTGATGGAAAAGGCAATTCTCGCTAAAAGTGGAGGCGAGGTTGTAACTAAGTTCAATCAGGAACAGAAAAAGAAGAAGAATGAAATGGAGATTAAGAATGGAGGAGGTGGTAGTTGAAATGATAACAATAATCTGAAAAGAAAGTGGAACAGAAATATGGGTGTCGGGAATCAGCAGGGTAACCATCAAGGTAAGAAGTTTAAAGCATGTGCTACATACAGAAAGTTTCACAAGGGTGTATGCTTAATGGGGAAACGAGTATGCTTTAACTGTGGCCAGGAGGGTCACATCGCCCCAAATTTTCAATTAACCCAAGAAGAATGTTTGCTACATTGCGGGTCCAAGGATCACTTTGCTCGTGAGTGCCCCAAGAAGAAAGCTGGCGAAACAACGGGAAGCAATGGAGGAAGCAGTGGAGGTACTTGGGCCATTACTGGACCAATGGCATCAACCAAACCCATAGCCAGATCCTTCAACATTACTGTGCAAGATGTTGTGCAATTAAAGGATGTGGTTTCAGGTATTATCCCAATCAATGATATTGATGCTTATGTATTATTTGATTCGGGTGCTACTTGCTCATTTATATCTGATGAATTTGCTATGAGATTAAGATTGCCTAGTGAAGAATTGAATTTTCCTTTAAACATAGAAATTGCGAATAAGGAAGTAATTCCTGTTAGGTTCGTATACAAGAACTGTAGGGTGAATATTAAGGGAAATATTTTGATGGTAGATTTAATTCTGATTAGGCTTGGAGAGTTTGATGTTATTTTGGGAATGGATTGGTTGTTCAATTATGGAGCAATAATTGACTGCCAAAAGAAGTGTGTAAACCTTATGACTCGCCATCAGGTAGTTTTCAATGGTAGCAAATCGCTTGATACAAATGAGATGTCTCACAATTATGCGCAGCAAGAAGTTATTGAGTCAAGGTCAGGTGGTTATTTAGCTTACATAGTCGATACTCGTAAGAAGGGTGCGAAATCGAAGAAATACCGATGGTTAGGGAATTTGTGGACGTGTTTCCGGAGGATTTGCCAGGACTTCCGACCGACAGAGAAATCGTTAATTCGTGATCGACTTTAACTCCGTGAACCGGCCCGATATCGAAATCCCGCATGTAATGGCTCCGGTAGAGATGAAGGAACTGATGGTACAACTGCAGGAGCTGTTGGACAAGAAATACATTCAGCTGAGTGTGTCACCGTAGGGAGCATCGGTGTTGTTCGTAAAGAAGAAGGATGAGTTAATGCATCTTTTCATTGATTATAGGGAATTAAACAAAGTCACTATTAAGAATAGATATCCATTACAGAGAATAGATGACTTGTTTAATCAATTAAAGGGTGTTAGATATTTCTCGAAAATAGATTTGAGGAGTGGGTATCACCAACTCCGAAAGTAAGGAAGGAGGATGTACCAAGACGGCATTCAACTCCTGTATGGACATTACAAATTTTGGTGATGTCTTTTAGTTTGACAAACGCCTCCTAGCTGCGTTCATGGATTTGATGAACGGGGTGTTTAAACCATTTTTAGACAAGTTTGTGGTGGTGTTTATTGACGATATTCGTGTATTCTAGAACTCAAGAAGAACACGTGGAACACTTACGCCTAACGCCGGAGACGCTAAGAAAGGAAAAGTTGTACGCAAAATTCTCTAAATGTGAATTTCGGTTTAACGCGTGTACAATTTCTTGGGCACGAATTGACAAGGATGGAATTTCGATGGATCCATCAAAGGTCGAAATCAGTGATAAATTGGGAGCAACCAAGAACTCCATCGTAAATAAGAAGTTTCTTGGGATTGGCGGGTATATTACAGACGGTTTATCCAGATTTCTCTAAGATTGCCATTCGCTGACAAATTTGACGAGGAAATCAGAAAATTTGTTTGACGGAGAAATGTGAAGGAAGTTTTCAGGAATTAAAAAATAAACTAAGTATGGCACCTGTGTTGTCATTACCAGATAATACAGGAAATTTTGTGGTGTACAGTGATGCTTCACACAAAGGATTAGGATGTGTTCTTATGCAGAACGGAAAAGTCATTGCGTATGCATCTAGGCAATTGAAGGACTACAAAAAAGGGTATCTGACTCATGATTTAGAGTTGGCGGCGGTTGTGTTTTCTTTAAAAATATGGAGACACTATCTCTATGGAGAGAAATGTGAGATTTACACAGACCATAAGAGTCTGAAGTACATTTTCACTCAGAAAGTCCTGAACATGCGTCAAAGGAGATGGATGAAATTGATAAAGGATTACGATTGTGAGATCTTTTATCATCCAGGCAAAGCAAACGTGGTTGCAGATGCCTTGAGTAGGAAAGGCAGGGAAAAATTGATGTTGTTAACTGATAAGGAGGAGCTTATTACAGCAATGTCAAGATTAGAGTTAGAAATCAAATTTCCAAAAGAATCCGATGAGAAATTATACCAGATGGAAGCCAGTCCAACTTTGGTAGACAAAGTGAAAAATGCTCAACTACAGGATGAGGAATGTAGAAAAATAAGAGAAAGAGTGGTCGAGGGAAAAGAAGTGAAATACAAGGTTGATACCGATGGAATGCTGAGATTCGAGGGACGAATTTGGGTTCCAGCAGTACCAGATATTAAAGAAGACATCTTGGAAGAAGCTCATAGCTCGAGATATTCGATTCATCCAGGAAGTACGAAGATGTATCAAGATTTGCGACAACATTTTTGGTGGCCAAATATGAAAAGAGACATTGCAGAATGCATTGCAAAGTGCTTAACATGTCAGAGAGTCAAGGGCTAGCATCAAAGGCCAAGCGGATTACTTCAACCATTAGAAATACCATAATGGAAATGGGAACATATCACAATGGATTTTGTGGAAGGTCTCCCACTGACTCAAAAAGGATACGATGCGATTTGGGTGATAGTGGACAGATTGACAAAATCTGCACACTTTTTGCCAATAAAGGTTAGATTCAATCTTGATCAGCTGGCAAAACTATATGTTAAAGAGATTGTGACATGACATGGAGTTCCAGTGTCAATTATGTCAGATAGAGATCCGAGGTTCACATCAAACTTCTAGAAGAGACTACAAGAATGTATGGGAACACAGTTGCGAATGAGTACGGCATATCATCCACAAACAGATGGCCAAAGCGAATGAACGATTCAGACATTAGAAGATATGTTGAGAGCATGCGTCATGGATTTCAAAGGAAGCTGAGATGAACAATTACCATTGGTGGAATTTTCCTACAATAACGGTTACCACGCAAGCATCGGCATGCCGCCTTACGAAGCATTATACTATGCAGAAAGTGTAACTCCAATCGTGTCTTTGGGATGAAGTCATGAACGCCAACTCGTTAGAACCGTAATCGGTACAACAAATCACCGAGGTCGTCAAACTCATCAGAATAAGATTGATAGCTACTCAAGACAGATAAAAGAAATATGACGATCAACAAAGACAAGATCGTGCATTTGACGTAGGAAATTATATTTTCCTAAAAGTTTCACATTGGAAGGGAAAAATTTGATTTGGTAAGAAGGGGAAACTAAGCCCGAGGTTTATTAGACCCTTTGAAGTGCTGCAAAACGTTGGAGAGGTGCCTTACGAGGTAGCTCTACCTCCAGAATTGCAAAACATTAATAATGTTTTTCACGTTTCGGTGTTACGACCATATAAGTCCGATTACAAGCATGTGATCGAGTACGAACCATTGCAATTTGAGAAGACTTGTCCTATGAAGAGGTTCCTATCCAGATAGTCGACAGGAAAGAACAAGTGCTCAAAAATAAAGTGATACCTTCTTGAAGGTAATATGGAGGAACCATAATGTCGAAGAGGCTACGTGGGAACTCGAAGCTGAAATGATGAAGAATTACCCTGAGTTATTTGCTTAATCTGTGTCTTCAATTCTGGGGACAAAATCTTTATAAGTAGGGGAGAATGTGACGAATGAGTTGTTTGAGTTGTGATTCTGAGGACAGAATTCTTGTAAGGAGGGAATGATGTAACATTCCAGAATTTTTAACTGTTATATTAAATATTTATTGAATTATTTAAGTATTTAATGGATGTGTTCATTGTTGAATAATTGTTAATTATTTGTTAAATAAATAATTAAGGAAATTAATTATTATATGTTAATTTAATTTAATTATTAAGTTAGAGAGTTTTGATTAATTGAATTATTATTCTTTTATTTGAATTTGTAATTGAAAGGATGTATTAGTTGATTAAATAAAGTTATAATTATATAGAAAATTATAATTTTGTGGTATTGATTTACGTGTTAAAGTAATTTAATAAATTGTTATTAGAATTATTTTAATTAATTAAAAGTGTGACAAATAACCTTTTATAAAGGAGTTATGAAAATAACTTAAAGGAGTTTTAATTCAGTTTTGTCAATCAAGGCCTAATGTCTATTAAGTCTTTAATCTAATTATGTTTTACCAAACAAGGCATAAGGATTAATTGATTATTTTTTTAGTGGTTAGCCAAACAAGCCTTATGGCTTTTAGTTTTCAAAATAAAAATAACTGATGTCAGTTAAGTTAGTATTATATTATATAATTAATATATATTATATCTTATATGCGTTATATTCTAAGACGTAAGAATAGAAGAGACAGGTAAGAGAGAAGAAAAGAAAAACTCAGAGGAAGAAGAAGAAGAGAAGAAGAAAAGTGAGAGAATCCTAGAGAATTGGGAGTGAAGAGGAGAAAAGCTTGACAATCAAAGAGATAGTATCATCATCTTCTTCAAGGTATCATCCTATTTTTTTTAGTTTTAAAAGTTTAGTTTTTCTCTTCCCTAATTCTCTGTAGAATCCTTGTGTAAGGATAAATTGTTGTTGTTATGTGGCTTTATATGATATATTAATGATGTTAAAACTATTTTCATAAGTTATAGTCAATGAATTGACGATATGTATGTAATTTGTGAAGAAAAATATTTTACAGAAAGTTTTTGTGAATATATATTGCTTGGTTTAAGGTGGAAATTAAGGGTTAATTAGTTGTTTAGTTGATAAATTGATTATTGAATGTGGTAGAGTATGTATAAACATTGATAAAGTGCTTTGAATTAACTATTTTGGTTGGAAAACAAAATCACAGTGTTTATTTTCATTTAAAACATCAAAAAGTTAGTTTTTATCAAAAACAATGAAATTGGATGTTTTAAATTTGTTGTTTATGTTGTTGTATGGGTAGAAACATGTTAGGAGTTCTTGAATTATGTTTACATGAAGTCTTTGTATGAATTACATGTGAATTACACTGTTAGAAAGGAGCTTGTAGGCCAAAATTGGCTTTTGTTCATATCATTTCAAGCATCGTCACCGAAGATCGCAGCTTTGCATAATCTTGCTTAGCGATATTAATCTAATCTCCATAGCCTTACGGGCCCATGCCGCAGTCACGACCGGTAGTATTTTTTTGTTACGCCGCAAAGACTATCTCTCAGGTCGCAAATAACACACACCACAAAGATAAACTATGGCTACCAGAAGCGAAAGTTAGCGTAATGGTCCGACAAAGTATTTCTTGTACTCAAAATTTGAAGGAATTGTTATGGGATAATAGTAGGGATCAGTAAAATGTTAATTTCAAAGATTTCTATACTATGAATAAGCATGTTATCAACGATTAACTTGTGTTATAACTTGATTATGTGATTGAATAATCAAACCTACATGATGAATGTAGTTAGTTAAGTTTGTAAAGTGGTAGTGACTAACTATGTCATGATGACATATGTATATAGGATATTGTGATTCGAATTGTTCGGTTTAATCTACGAGCAAGGCAAGTTCTCTAATCTATTTTCTTATTGAAGCAATTATTATTTCCAATTCAATAATGCAAGGTTTCTAAACTTTGATTTTTGATATTGAACAAGTTATTCTTTTATTTAACTTGTTATGCTCACTTCTTGCGTGAATTATATGATTGCAGTTAAAGCCGAGCATACTGAGAATGCTAAGAGAAATTAGGGCAAGGCTAAGATGGATAGTTAACCATCTTGTAATAGATTAGTATGATTGTATGTATTATACTTAAGAACAACGAATGATGAAATCGGTTTATGAACCTGGGAAATGTTTTCACTTTGATTGTAATAAAAAGATAGTAATTACATTCATTATGTTGTGTTTTCAATGGAATGATTGTATAGTTATGAGTACCGTGTAGCACCATATGTCTGGTTGGAAGATACCCGAATTTGGAGGCATCACATGTTGGTATCAAAGCATTAGGTTATAAAACTTTAGGGGGGAAGAACCTTAGGCTAATAACCTCATAAGGAAGGTAAAGTTCGAAGAAAGAAATTTGAGTCAAATGAATTAATAAGGTATTGAGAAAACTCAGTACCGAAAGATTTAAAAGATGGAAATTAATCCTAAATAAATTAAATGTGATTTGTGCTTATACTATTGTGTGTTATGTACAAATCAACGTGTTATGTGTTTTGTAGATATCAAATGATAGCTTGATGTATAGAGACATTCACGTGATAAGTGAACAGTCAATGAACCAAGTGGAGATAGTACCTATGCCAGTGGCGGAGGTACCAATAGTGGTTCTGAATACTCTGATCCAGAAGAGTACTCTTCGGAGGAGGAGTACTCCGAGGAAACAATGGGAATAACATCATATCTGAATATGATGATAGATGTGGAGGAGGAGATGGAGGTAACATCGATTAATATAGTGGTACCTACTCAGGAAGCGACACCTCTGGATGTAATGAGATCATTCTACTTGGCAGTGTTGGATTAGAATGTGCATCTACGCACTGTGGTGCAGAAACAAAATGAGTAGATTACTGCCCTATATGAGGCGAAGGAATTTGCAGAGGCGAATTTTGAGTCGGAGCACGATGAGAAAGTGTTGATGACGAATAAGGCGAGGGATTATAAGGAAGAGGCCGTAGAGCTTTGAAAGAAACTGGTTGAAAAAGACCGGAAGATTGCTAGGATGTTGTACATCCATGAATGTGCTCACGAGGATTTCAAGCTGAAAATTGCTTGTTATTCTATTGAGTCAGGGCATACTCGACATATGATTATTCGAGATATTGTTTCAATTTTAGCAAATCAGAAACATGAGAATGTCGTACGACAGTGTTAGTAGATCATTAGATCTTTTTGGTATATGTGTAGTGACATAAAGCCCTCTTTTGTATAATTAAAGGGTAGTCTTTTGTAAATCCCAATTTTTGTAGAAGTCAATTGCGGGATAGTAATATAATAGCTTTTTGGCTATGGAAGCAAAGTGTATATAGTTTTGACTATGAAAGCAAATTAATATAATGAAGTTTTTATTTAATATGCTTGTTGTGGTATGAGTTGTTATTTGGGAATGATAACTAAGTAAGTAAATAGATAATAATGGAACTTTATTTATTTAATCAGAATTATGCCGCCAAGAAGGAGACAACGTAACCAAGAGGCTGAGTCTCATAATGAAAATCAAGTGGGTCCTAATAACCCTATGCAAGAGTTCTTTAATTTATTAACGGAAGCATTTAACCAAGTTGGGGGAGGAATTCCAGCAGCACCTAGGGTAGGTAGAACAACTACCTTTAAGGAATTCAAGAGTGTGGGTCCTTCAGAGTTCCGAGGAATGATAGACCCATTAAAGGCCCAAACATGGGTAAAAGAGATAGAGAAGTCGTTTGTTATCACAAACGTGGGTGAGGCACAAAAGACTTCTTTTGCGACTTACATGATGAAAGGGGAAGCCAACTACTGGTGGGAGACTCACCAGGGTTGGGCTAGGATGGAGGCAGTTACTTGGGAACAGTTCAAGAAGGTATTCTTCGAGAACTACTTCCCTACTTGCATGCAAGGTAGAATGGAGATTAAGTTCTTGGAACCTAAACAAGGGGATATGACTGTTCCCCAGTACGCAGCCAAATTCAATGAATTGGCGAGATTCACTCCACGTCAGGTGGACACAGAAGAGAGAAAGGCTCGTAGGTTTGAACGTGGCTTGAAACCCTGGCTCTATAGTAGGATTTTGGTATTTTAGAGTGCTTCCTACGAGACCATTCTGGAAAAGGAAATAATAGCTAAAGGTGGTGGTGAGGCATTGTCTCAGTACAACAAGGAAAGGAAGAATAAGAATAAAGTAGAGGGAGGAAATAAGGCAGAAGTTGATAGCGGTAGTGGAAACATGCCTAAGAGGAAGAGCTTTAACCCTGGAAATATTGGGGTGAAATAAGGACATCCTAAGTGTAGGATGGAGGCATGCAAGACATGCGGAAAGACTCATCTGGGAGTCTGTTTAAAGGGAAAATCAGTTTGTTACAACTGTGGGTAGGAGGGACATTTATCACCCAACTATCCTAACCCTAAGAAAAATCATGGGTGTTTTATTTGT
Organism: Panax ginseng; assembly: GCA_020205605.1. Lineage (NCBI taxonomy): Eukaryota > Viridiplantae > Streptophyta > Magnoliopsida > Apiales > Araliaceae > Panax > Panax ginseng. The sequence continues at coordinate 75,402,327 of CM035137.1, forward strand.
GGCTCGTTGGACCACATGGCAAGAAATTGCCCGAAGAAAGGGTTAGAGGGAAATAAGGGTTTTGGTAGTTGTAAGTTAGCAATTCTCGGACCAACAAACATCACGGTAGACCTCTCATTTCGTACATTTAATATGATCATCCCAAGATGCACTTGCATCATCGGATGTAGTAGCAGGTATCATTCCAGTCAATGAAATAAATTCTTATGTGTTATTTGACTTGGGTGCTACTTGTTCTTTTATACCATGTGGATTTGCTAAGCGATTAGGTTTAATCCCTGAAAATTTAGCAATACCTTTAGACGTTAAGGTAGCAAACAAGGAGATAATCCCCATTGAACATATTCATAAGGATTATTGCATAGATATTAGAGGTAATAAGTTATCTATAGATTTGGTACCGATAAGGTTAAAAGAATTTGATGTAATTCTTGGTATGGATTGGTTGATTAACCAAAAGGCTATAATAGATTGCCATAGGAAAAGTATGAACCTTAGGCTTTTTAAGAAAACTAAGGTAGTATTCTTCGGTAGTAAATCACTGAGGCGCTCTTGTTGTCTATCGATGACACAAGCTAGGAAGATGTTGAGAAAAGGGTGTGTAGGTTATCTGTGTCATGTTGTGGATACCCGAAGAGTGGGAACATCCTTGGATCAGATACCTATAGTTCAAGAGTTCGCGGATGTATTCCGGAGGAATTATCGGGTATTCCACCGGATAGGGAGGTTGAGTTTGTAATTGATCTGTTACTGGGTACGGCACCAGTTTTAAGGGCACCATATCAGATGGCGCCAGTTGAGATGAAGGAGTTAATGGTTCAATTACAAGAACTATTAGACAAGAAGTACATTCAACCGAGTGTGTCTCCCTGGGGAGCACCTGTATTGTTTGTAAAGAAAAAGGATGGGTCGTTACGACTTTGTATCGACTATCGAGAGTTAAACAAGTTAACGATTAAGAATAAATACCTGTTGCCCAGGATCGATGATCTATTTGATCGACTTGAAAGGGCAAAAGTATTTTTCTAAAATAGATTTCGTCACGGGTATCATCGGTAAAAAGTGAGGAAGGAGGATGTACCTAAGACGCGCTCGTAAACTTGTTATGGTCATTACGAGTTTACATGATGATGTCGTTTGGGTTGACTAATGCAATGCGCCACCAAGATTTTATGGATATGATGAACAGAGTGTTCAAACAGTATTTGGACAAGTTCGTCGTAGTGTTCATTGATGATATTCTAGTCTATTCAAAGACGCCAGAAGATCATGCTGAACATTTAAGGATAGTGTTGGAAACACTACGAAAGGAAAAGTTGTATGCGAAATTCACAAAGTGTGAATTTTGGCTTGAACGAGTGCAGTTTCTAGGACATGTTATTGATAAAGATGGTATTTTTGTGGTTCCAGCAAAAGTAGAAGCAGTAAATGAGTGGGAGAAATAGAAAATACCAACCGAGGTTCGGAGTTTTCTGGGGTTAGCGGGATACTATAGAAGGTTCATTCAAGACTTTTCTAAAATAGCTACTCCGCTAACAAATTTAACAAGGAAGTCGGTGAAGTATTTGTGGACTGAAAAATGTGAAAACAGTTTTCAGGAACTAAAGAAGAGGTTAAGTGAGGCACCTGTATTGTCCATACCAGATGATACAGGGAATTATGTAGTGTATAGCAATGCTTCGCATAGAGGACTGGGTTACGTGCTCATACAGCATGGCAAGGTCATTGTGTATGCATCACGTCAAATAAAGGATTATGAGAAGGCCTATCATACTCATGATTTGGAATTGGCAGCTGTAGTTTTTGCCTTCAAGATATGGAGGCATTATCTATACGGTGAGAAGTGTGAGATATACACGAACCACAAAAGTCTAAAATATATCTTCATACAGAAGGAGTTGAATATGAGGCAGAGAAGGTGGTTGGAACTAATAAAAGATTACGATTGTGATATCTTATATCATCCGGGGAAAGCAAATGTAGTAGCCGATGCGCTAAGTAGGAAGGGTTGAGAGAAACTGTCAATGTTAATAACTCAGGATGAGTTATTAACAGCGATGGCGAGAATGAAATTAGAAGTTACATTACCGGATGAAGCAGAGGAGATGTTATTTTCCATGGAGACTCAACCGACTATAGTGGAACGTGTTAAGGAAGTTTAGTTAAGAAACGAGGAATGCGAACATATGAAGAAGAGGATAGAAAATAAAGAAAAGACTAAGTATAACCTTGATAAGGAGGGATTACTTCGTTTATAAGGAAGAATTTGGGTTCCAAATAATTCCGAATTGAAGGAGGAGATAATGAGTGAGGCCCATAGTTCGAGGTACTCGATACATCCCGGTAGTACGAAGATGTATCAAGACCTTCGTCAGAACTTTTGGTGGCCGAACATGAAAAGGGAGATAGTAGAATATGTTAGTAAGTGCTTAACTTTTCAAAAGGTTAAGGTTGAACACCAACGATCGAGCGGGTTGTTGCAATCATTAGAAATTCTAGAGTGGAAATGGGAGCACATCACAATGGACTTTATGGGGGGACTTCCAATAACAAGGAAAGGATTCGATGCTATTTGGGTGATAGTGGATTGATTGACGAAATCGACTCATTTTCTACAAATAGGAGTTAGGTATAACCTAGACCAATTAGCTAAGCTTGATGTCAAGGACATTATTTCAAGATATGGAGTACCTATTTTGATTGTGTCAGATCATGATCCATGATTCACATCGAACTTTTGGAGCAGTTTGCAAGAGCAAATGGGAACACAGTTGAGATTGAGTATTTGCGATCATCCTCGATTTGGATGGACAAAGTGAATGGAAAATTCAAACGCTTGAAGATATGTTAAGATCTTGCGTTATGGATTTCAAAGGGAGTTGGGACGACCATCTACCGTTGGTGGAATTTGCGTACAACAATAGTTTTCACGCTAGTATAGGCGTGCCGCCTTACTAAGCGTTGTATGGGAGGAAGTGTAGAACTCCACTATGTTGGGATAAAGTGGGTGAACGTCGGATGTTGGGACCTGAGTTGGTACAACAAACGGCGGACATCGTAAAGCTAATACGTACTCGATTGGTAGTGGCTCAAGATAGGCAGAAGAAGTATGTCGATCCTCATAGAAAAAAGAGAGAATTCAAAGTAGGGTCTTATGTATTTCTGAAAGTATCGCCTTGGAAAGGGAAGATACATTTTGGAAAGAAAGGGAAGTTAAGTCCAAGGTTTATAGGACCTTTTCAGATTTTAAGAAGGGTAGGAGAGGTATATTATGAAGTAGCTTTACCTCCACAAATGGATCGCATTCATAATGTGTTTTATATGTCTGTGTTGCGTCCCTATAAGCCGGACTATAAACACGTAATAGAGTATGAATCTATCCGGATAGAGGTATGAAGAACTTCCAATTCAAATTGTTGATAGGAAGGAACAAGTTTTGAGGAATAAGATAATACCTTCAGTGAAGGTGATATGGAAAAACCACAATGCTGAAGATGCAACGTGGGAACTTGAAAGTTAAATGAAGGAAAATTTTCCTCATTTGTTTATGTAATTATAAGCAAGATTCTGGGGACAGGATCCTTATAAAGGGGGAGAATGTAACGTCCGAGAAAATAGAATTTATATGAGAATTAAATTTTTATTTGATTATGTGAATTAAATGAATTTAATTGATTATTTATGTGAGTAATCTATGTGAAGGTCGTTCTATGACCTAGAATGTGCGGATGTGGTTAGTATTCTAGGTACGTGCTAGAATTAATTATTTTGAATTTCCAAGACGAAAATAAAAGTTTTCCGAGAAATTTCTGTAAAAACATTATTCATCCGTTTTTGCTCGGAAGTTAAGTTTGAAATTTTGAGAAACGCGTAATGATAAAATATGAAGACGAGATGGAATATTTAATAATATTTCATTTATGGCAAACGAAGTTTTCGCCGGCGGACTTAAAACCTAAGGGTTGAGTAGAATGATTTCTGAGAAGGAAATGAGATGCGTATAATGAGTTATGATAATGATTATACGTACGTTATACGAGTATGATACTATTTAGTATACGAGTATAATAAGAAGATTTAATATGAAGTACAATATGATTATCATACGAGTATTATACGAAGAGAATACGTGAAATATACATATAGAATACGATTGGTATTATGGAATTAAAGTTGAAGAGTTAAAATGATTCAATTGGATTTGGATTATGTCAAGTCCAAGCAATTGAGTATTTAAGCCCAATGAATTAAGTGGTTAAGCCCAAGTCAAGGCCCAATGTTTAGTTTAATTAATCCCGATCCAAGAAACCGAACCATGGGTCAAACCGGTGGGTCACCGAATGGGCAAAACCCATGGGGATGACCCATGGGCATGTGGGCTGGCCACTTGGTGGCCAAGTAAAGTGATCTACTTGATCACCAAGTATTTTACTTGGTGATGAAGTAGTGAATAGTAAGGAGGTGGGAGAAAGGACCATTTTGCCCTCCATTTGGTTGCCTATAAAAGAGAAGCTTAAGTTGGTTATTTTTGGTTTTCAAAGAGTCATTCAACTTATATTGAGAGAGAGAAATAGCTAGAATCATGATAACATATCACTTTGAAGCAAAAACCTTAGAGTTTTTAACAAGAACCCCAAGATCGTAAAGGTAATATTCCTTAATAATAGTTTTCCATCCCTTTCAATTTCTTTGATTATAAAGAATCATATTGGTAGAGCATGCCTCTCATGGAGGAATAAGGATGACTTCTAATATATAAAACCTTTATAAGTCATATGGAAATAGAAATCGTAAGGGTTTGCGTAAGTTTAAACCGTACGAAATATTGATTGATAAGTTTGGTTGTTGATGAACAATTGAACCTCATCACTATTAATATATGTGCATCTTGCTTTGTTAGGATGTAGATATGAAATCAATGGAGTGTTCCATTTGATTTGGCTTATAGAACACTAGTAACGAAGTTATGGCAAATTTTACGAAATTATACATTAAACGTCGAAAATGTTGAAATTCCAGATTAGTAGTCGAAAGTTGTCGTGGGACTTGAAAACATTGGTTTTCAATGTCAAAACGTGAGATATGGTATTTAATAGTCGTTGGGTCAAGAATCGTCAAATTTCGACTTATAACGAAGAAAACGAGTATTGAACGCTCGAAAACATTTAACGAACGCTCGAAAATGAACTTAGAAGTGAATTATGAGTTAATGGATACTAAATTATGAAATTCTTATATAAACGCGTAGAATATGTAAAATGGGAGTTGTAGGCTTTTGAATGGACCAAATCAAACTTATAACAAAGAAGTTATGAAGCCGGGAAGTTCACTAAAATTTTTGTGTGTGAAAAATTTTGGGTGCTACGGTCTGGCGCCGTGGCGCCAGACAAAGCTTAATGTGCCGCACTACATCACTGGAATAGTGTAATGACTTGATTAAAGAGTGAGCCATATGCCACCACTCATATTTAAGGAGTTTCAGCCGCAATGGCCGTAACCGGGACTTAGTTATCGCAGATCGCGGCGCCGCAACGCCATTGTTAGGTATAAGAGCCACGCCGCGGCGCCGAGGCAGGGCTTTTGTTAGAAAAGTTATATTTTGAACTTCAATTGTTCTGAGACCTGTGTAAGTTAAGTTTATATACTTAATAAGTGTACTAAAACTATTCATACGTTACATATACAAGTGTATATGGTAATAAACTTAGGAATTGAACGCGAGTTGATAGTATTATAACAAAGAACACAAATTGTTAATAATAAACCGTGAACGGTAATCGACATTGGTACTTCACCAATGTGATTGAGTCGGTTAGTAACGTAAAATCGTTAACAAGTCGTGATGAAGGGTAGTAAGTCGAATTGACTTTATTAATGAACTGAAGTCAACTATGACATGGAAGAGAAAGAAGTTGGTAGAAACAATGTGATTTATTGTTTGGTAGCTAATTACAGTGTGTTATGTGAATATATCATGTAGATTCTGTGAAGGCTGAGAACAGTCAAAAAAATTATTTGAAAATGCTTGAAGGCAAGTTTTCTTAACGCTTGTCTAACCTTCGAGTTAGCCGAGTTTTCTGTGATTCATAGTACTGAGTTGCATGAATGATTTTAAAGAAAGAGTCAATGCCAGTTTTAGTTCGGCTAGACTATTCGTAAGATATATATTGATTTGTATACATATCTTTCTATATAGAAATGATAATGCTATCCTATGCCAAGTAATTGGTACGGATTCAAAGGTAAGTTTGTCTATGAACAAATAAAAGTATTTTTCATCGATTATTCGATGGGCACGCGAGTTTGCCAAAACTTAAACGTAAATACGTTTAACGGATGAATGTTGATCAACATAGAGTACTATAGGTTGATCACTTAGAAGTGCTCGTAAGTAATACTGGATGTACAGCCTTAGTGTTGTGATGTCCTTTTTAAGTATGAAAACAAAAAGATATTGTTCATGGTCTTTCGACCGGTTCAGAATTAATAAACTATTATATACTTTGGGAATTGATGTTATGAATTGTTAAGTATTAATGTTTCATAATATTTCATGACTATTTGTTCAGTTATGGAAGATTGTCATATAATTCACAAATGTGGTATTGATATTATTATTTGTTAAATTTGTTGAGCTTGTTTTGCTCACTTCTTGCGTGAATTATATGATTGCAGTTTAAAGCTGGGCATACTGAGAATGCTAAGAGAAATAAGGGCAAGGCTAAGATGGATAGTTAACCTTCTTGTAATAGATTAGTATGATTGTATGTATTATACTCAAGAACAACGAATGATGTAATCGGTTTATGAACCTGGGAAAGGTTTTCACTTTGATTGTAATAAAAAGATAGTAAATACATTCATTATGTTCTGTTTTCAATGGAATGATTGTATAGTTATGAGTACCGTGTAGCACCATATGTTGGGTTGGAAGATACCCGAATTTGGGGGAGTCACAGTCATCGCCAATCAATACCCAAGATAATGTGCATCAGGAAGGAAATAATCCTCATGTAAAAAATAACACCGACCAAATGATGAATGATGGGATGTTCAGAAGTTTTCTGCAATTCTTGCAACATCAGGCAAGAGAGACTCCTGTTCAAAATGCAAGTGGAAACACTGGCAACTCACAGCTGGTCACTGCTAAGAAATTCAAGGAGCTGGGCTCACCGCAGTTTTTGGGAAAGCTAGAACCACTTAAGGCAGAGACATGGTGTAATAACCCAGGATATCGAATAATTCGAATTTTACGAATAATTTTTTTATTTATTTAATATTGATATTGACTATCAATATTGTGTCGAGTATCTGTGATACGAGTCTTGAGAAGTGGTCAATTTGTGTATTGACTGAGAAATAAGAGTAGAGTTGTGCTTAATAGAGAATAAAAACCCTTACCCTAGTTACGGATAGGGATTTGGTAGAAAAATACTATTTTGATAATTGTGTTGATGAGTACGCATTTGTAATATATAGAGTTAATGACCAATGATTGATCGGATAGGGTTTAAAATTAGTAAAACCTAATAAGGGATTAGAAACCCTAATCTCAGATTTAAGAACTCTAACGTATAGTTAAGAACCCTAATCGAATGTCGGGAAGCCCTAATTTTAAATTTGGGAACCCTAAGCCCTAATTATGAAACCTTAATCATAATTAGCAAGCCCTAAAGTGATTAGTAACCTTTAATATAATTAGGAAACACTAATTATATTTTAGTTATTTTAAATTACTATTTTAAAAACCCTAATTAGAAAATCTTAGAAACTAAAGTTGTAAAACCGAAGGGTTAAAATCATAGGGTTAAACCCTAAGGGTTTGGAAAAATGTCTAATTTGCCATTAAAATTACATGTTCAATGACCAAAATACCCTTTTTATATATTTTTAATATGTAACTTGTCAATCTTGCCATATTTGGAGTTGTTCACCAACTTTGACTTTCTTTGTGACTTAAAATATCAGCAATCAGCTGCTTAATTAACAGCAACATCAGCTATAGGCATTATATTTATAATATGTAAGGATTAAAGAGAGAAAAAGTCACCAATATTGCTCATTTGCTCTATAACCTTCAACCAACCTCTTCTGTCACACCCCCAAATCCAGGTACTGCATTCCCACAGGATTTGGTGTTCACTATTCAAAATCATTACATCTAACTACCCATAATCAAAGGATAAAGACATAAATTAAATAACTTAACAATAATCTTTCCCATTAAAGGGTTACATCACCATAAAATAATCCCATGTAATCTAACCTTAAATTATTACATAAGTTTGCAGAATACATCATAAAATAAAATAAGTCTTATAATATAATTCATTTAAATAAATTCTCATAAATCTTCAACACTTGGACATCTTGCCCTTTCCTTTTCTAGTAGATGGCTCATCGACTTTCTGAACTTTAGCTGCAGTGTTAAATGCAAGAGTGAGCAAACAATTGCTCACTGATATAGAGATTAGTAATGATAGCAACATGAGAATGAACAACGAATGTTGAACAATAATGAGCTTGTTCTACAAATCAAAAATAGAAAACAAGTTCGAACTTTAATATCTGAGGGTCTTAAGACCACGAACTATGTCTCCGGTATTTAGGTATTATTACCTCAATCTTAACAGTCATTTAGACTATACAGACCCTTCTTAACGTACTTAGGGGGATCAGCCCCTTGTACCATGTATTGTGCACAAACATGTAAACATTACACGTAAAAAATCCCCTATGTTAGGGTTGTTCGTCTCAGTTTGGATTTAGAATTTCCGCACTAAAAAAAGTTTAGCTCGAAACTAACTTATCAATGTTTCTAGAACTTTAGAACACTATTCCATTATAGACTATTTCAATCAATAAGAGTTTGCGTACTACTTGAAGGTTTAATACAACAATATAGAATTGAACAAGGTTATCAAAGTCATAGATCGAATAACAACATTATACAATTGAGTAGACATGATATACATGCAAAGTACTATATTCAAAAGAGTTAGAACAATCTCCTTTAAATCAATGTATTAGAACAATTTATGCTTCAAATAATATTAAGGAAAATGAAACTCGCTCTTTGTAACGAATTAGGTTAAAAGATTACAAGAGCTTGTACAAACATACACAAGATAAGTTAGGCTTGCTCAACTTTACATAGAATTTTAGGAACTTGTGCAATGATAATTTAGGATAAGGAACTTGCATTCATATAAAGAGAATGAAATTAGAAAACTTGCATAAGAATAACATAACAACGAAAAGTAAACCTTGCTGAATAATAAAGTAGCAGCGGTTAGGGAAACTTGCCTTGTATGTAAGCTACACAAGTATAATAATGTTCGCCAATTACCCTACACATATCATTGAAATCGCAATAACAATTAGTTGTATTAATATTAGCTTTATGAGTTTAACCCATCATTTAGGTCATAACCTTAAGCAAACACTTAACCATATTGGTTAACATCCTTAACGAATCTGAAACCTCACCATAACTAACATACACTTTATCATTCATCTCTAACTTTTGAAAACATCACATTTAGTTCCATTATATAGCTTATTCAAATAATCACATAAAATCTTCACACTTTGTATTACAACACATTGAAATCTGTTATTGTAGTCCACGTTATGTTTTAATCATCACTAACATGTATGTCACACTAGACTAGGTCCTTGAATTATAACCTACAAATAAGCAGAAGTCATTGCCTAGGCTCGTAGAACGCGCAATCTTGACACTGTTGTCCCCATGCCTTAACCTTTGGTCTTGCAAATTTGACCTTCTTGATTCCCGTATATTATATTACTTGTTAACCGTGTATACTTGCACGCATATATTGATCGGTAAAACGACCAACAAGTTTTTGGCACTGTTGCCGGGGAATTAACTTAATAAATTTTTTCCAACATTAATTTCAATCAAATTGGTCTTAATTTAAACATTTTTATTTTGTTTTAATTATCTTCCTATATTTCTCTCTTTTCAGGTACCATGGCTGACTTTGCTTATCAATGGCCTTATGCAAATATGATTCAACCAAGAGACACAAGCACTGAGGGACTTAATGTATTTTCTACATTGTCAGCACAAATTGCAACACTTTCGGAGAGGTTGGATATTCTTACCCAACGCACTCGAGAGATAGTAGTTACATGTGAATACTGTGCTGGCGAGCATCCGAGTTATCAGTGCAACATCAAGGTTGGACAAGTGCAGTTTGGGGGTGATTACTTCAACAATGATGTTTATCCTGATTATCAACAAGGTTGGGGGTATCACCCAGATTATAAATGGGGTTATAACTATCAAGATCAATACTGCATCTCAAGTCTAACATATCCATCAGATTTCTCATATCCACCTCCAATGCAACAAGAAGAAAATTCAAAGTAGAAGGAATTCATGTCAAAAATCATAGTAGACCATGAAGAGATGATGATGAGTCAGGGGTTATCAAGACAAAATCTTAACAAACAGATGAAACAACTCATTAATTCGTCAATGAACGGTCCTCAATACTTGGATTTCAAAACTGAGAAAGATAATTCAAGACTGAAGGACTTGTGGTTCAAATTTATAGCATCAACTGAGGAGAAGATGATTGAGCAAGAGAGGTCAATTCAAAATCTTCATAATCAGATGGATCAAATGTTTGAAGCCTTGAATAATCTCCATCCAAATAATTAGTGCTATGACATGGACGATGAAATTGATGGAGTGTCAGAAGTGTACATGCCACTGAATGAACTGAAAGGAGTGGACATTGAGGAGACAAATGGGGGTATAGAAAATGAAGAACATGATCCAACTTGTATTATACCCCAAGTGCCTTCTCAGTTAGAGTTGAAAAATTCAGTGAAAATTGCACACCCATGTCCCCTTGGTAGTCATATCCAAAGCAAGAATTTCTGCGATTATGAGGCCTCTTACAAACCATGGTGGGCAAAGGAAGAGATAATAAAAGAAGAAAAGCTTGTTGAATCTTTCATGCCTCAATGCAAAAATCTATTCACAAATACAACGGACGAAGCACCTAGCTATACAATAGAACTGGGGGCATCATGTACAGGAAATATGCTAGGTTGTTTCAATTCACAAACACGCAAGATGGGGAACCTACCTACGTACATTGCAATTCTAATGGATGGAGGGTTCCTAGCTTATCATAGAGGAATTAGATAGTGGTGTCAAGAAAAGAGTCCAACTAACGGACTATAAACCGAGCACTCGATGGGAGGCACCCCATCCAATCTTTCTCCCTCCATGTTTAATTCTTTTTTACATTTCCATATTTAGTAGATGTTAGATAGTGGTAAGTCTTAATAATAATTTTATTGTTTCTCCTCTCAGGTTTAGTCCAATTGCTATAAGCATTCAAGATCAAGCAGAAGTCATAAATTTGAAGCTGCCAGAGTATAGGGTCGCGCGGCCGCGCCCAACTACAAGCTAAACATCGTGCGGTCGCGCCATACCTCAGTCACAGAAAAAAAAATTGCTAAATTTTTAGAATTTCTGACTCAAGCATTCGGACAGTTAGAAGCCCACACTCAGTTTCCAACTATAGAATATCTCAAACTTAGCCATCGCCTGATATACCATCGGATCTTGAGGAGGCGAACGAAGATTACATTTCCACTTAGGGGAGTATTCTTTCACTTTTAATTACAATGAGGGCATTGTTTATTTTAAGTTTGGGGGTATTGGGTTGTAGTGAGTAGTTGTTGTATATAGTTAGCTGTATATAGTTTGATTGCATGTTTAAGTTTCATAGTAGGGGTACTTTAGTATGAATTTTGTTTTTAGTTTTCTTTTGTCGTGTTTATTTAGTATGTCTTTAGTTGCATAACATTGCATAATCCCAGGCTTTTAGTTAGTTGAATTCTAATTTGGCCAATGATAACATAGAAATTTGATAGATTTTTGAATTTAATGGATATCTTGAGCTTAGTCATAATTTTATACATGATATAATTCATACTTGTTGTTTAGATGTTACCAGGTAGCACGATAATGTTCCTATTTGCTTGTTGGTTAAGATTAGCATGCTTGACTGCTGAGAGGAAAATGTTGTTTTTAATGATAGAATTGTGTAGGAAGTGAGTAATGACTATGAAGACACTGAAACTCAAGTTTTGGGAACACATGGGTATGCTTGCTTTAAAAAAAATAAAAAAAAATGAATAATTACCGTGGCTAGTCTTGTTTCGGGGCCTTTGTTACTTGAGTAAGTACACCCGAGGGGATTGTCTCTACACCTAGCGCCCTAAGGTCTTAATGGTCTGGGAGTCGTTAGTTGAAAGCTCGCTAAGGGGTAGCACTGTTAGCCTAATGGAATGAGACATTGCACAGTCATAAAAAAAAATCAATAAACACCGCGAGAAAGTGCGAAAATCGCCCTCGTGAGTAAAAATAAAGCAGAATAAACCCATTGTTGAACCTTAATTTGTATTGATGTGTTGGAGTAGTTGATGTCTCGTTAGTATATGTAGTTCTTGATTTAAACTTCAATTTTCTGTCTTAAGCATGTAGCATGTGGTATCTTCACCTTTGTCAAGCGTATCTGTGAACACATCACACACACACAGCATCTTTATAGCAGGTTAGGATTATCTGATTGTATGTCATTATGCATGTAGCTTAGTTTGATGCTTTGTTCTTGGATCTTGATATTTCTCTGAGGCGTGTCTCACTAGAATTCTTAATATGGCTAAAAATCTGGGGATTCATTGTCATAGTAGCGTAGCTTGCATAGCATGTAGATTGCATTATATTGTGTTGTTTGGGGACAAGCAACGATTTAAGTTTGGGGTTATTTGATAAGTTGGTTTTATAACTACTTATCCGGTATCTTTTACTTGAATTAGTTGCTTATATTCATGTTTCTTAGTTACTTTTCATGCATTTTGTGTTTATTTTGTAGATCTTATGTTTGGGAGCGGTGTGAGCGACTATTGGTAAGGAAAAGCGAGGAAAATGCAAAGAAAAGCAATCCGAACATCATTTGGGCTTTCATGTTTACTTCATGTTATTGGTTTGGAACTTAGCTTACATTATAGAGCGTCTTTGTAGCTTTCCAGAACATCTTGAATTTTCTAATCAGAGTTCGGATGCAAGAGTTATGATCTTTGTACCAACGGACGTCAAACTTCGCTGTTTTGGTTAGCCATTTTCATATCAGTCACTTCCAGACAACTTTCAACCTTCATCCGGCCAGAATTTCTCAATTATCAAAGAATGAAAGTTGTAGACCTCGTCGATATATTCGATTTGTTAGGTGGAAGGCCCCATAACTCTTCTCGGATCAAAAGTTATGGCCATTTTACCAGAGGACACTGCAAAGAAAAAATGGACCCTGCAAGCGTCATGAATTTGTAGTGTATTTCCCTGCAAGGTGACGTCTGATGTTGACCAAAGCTGACTTTTCATTAAACAGTGCTATTAAAGCGTAATTGAGAGGGGGGGTTCAATTAGGGCTTATATATTAAACGTATATTCATTATGTAAGACATATTCCACCCTTGGGGGATTAATCTAGATTACATATGCTCTTTTCTTCTCTTTCTTTTTAGATTAGATTAGAACCCTAGATTAGATTAGAGTTGAAGATTGAAGCAATTGGAGAGCATAGGAAATTCAGAATTGGAGCAAGAGAGATCAGATTTGCATTCTTAATTCCTTAACTTCTCTTTACTTCTATCTTTATTTCTCAATGTGTAATCTATTGTGGATTATGGATTTTGATTCTAAGATGAGCTAAATTATATTTTGAGATTACAATGGAGTCTATTGCTTAGTTTATTTTGACATACTTCTTTGTTAGTCTTATTGATTGCTATGGGATTTGCTATTAAGATTCATGCTTATTTGTTTAGTTGATTGGCCATCAATTACTATAATACCCATATGAACTTGAAAGACGAAGTATGGGTTTAGATTTGATCTTGATAGCTTGTGATTGTATGTTCTACATTGTGATGGGATGTATGATTTGTGCTTAGGATAGACATATACTGAAGCACCACTCATAGTTAATTGAGAACTTGGGCTTAAACCCTAATTATTTGTAAATCGCATAGACATATAGTGGTTTAGGTAATTTGGGTGTTCATGTGTATTCTTTCAACTGGGGATTATATTTGATATGGGTATGGTACATTGAGATACGATTGTACTTTACTTTCGTGTTCTCGACTTGTAATCCAGTACAGGTAATTTGGCTTAATAAGGAGTGTGTTGATTTAAATTATTCAATAGATGAAATTGTAATCTCAAGTCTTCATTATCTAATCTCACTCTAGAAATAGTTAGGTTTATTTAATTTCATAGTTTAAATATAAAATATAATATCATTCGTTTAAATAAGACTGAAATGGTTATGGGTTAGTGTTTGGTAAACTTTATTAGTTAATTCTCCGTGGGAATGACACTTTACTTACTCTTTATTACTTGTTGACCATGTATACTTGCACGCATATACTGATCGGTAAAACGACCAACAAGTTTTTGGTGCCGTTGTCGAGGAATTAGCTTAATAAATTTTTTCCAACATTATTGGGGTAGTAGTATAGTAGCATGTAATTTAGTTTTTGCATGATTAGTTTAAAATTTTAAAATTTTGCATAATTAGTTTACTAGTTTAGTTGTTTGTGCGTTACTGTTTTATGTGATAGAAAATTTTCATTTTAGTTAGTTTGCATGTCTCACAAAGTTCTTGCTTTTTGGAATTTATTGCCTAGCCAATGATGTTAGTGAATTGTGAAGGATTTTTGAGTATATGGAATAACATGAACGTAGTTATAATGTTTTACACGATGAAATTCATGTCGCTGTTTAAATGCTTTCGGTTTGCACGGATGTGTTCACAATCACTTGTAGGTATAAGAATTATGTGTGGCATTGCTTGTTAGAAAATATAGTTTTAAAAAGAGAAATATGTGGAACATGCATGTAGACTTGACAAACATTAACATTCGAACTTTAGGAAAACATGGGTATGTGATGTATAAAAAAAATGAATAGCAATAATATGGCTAGTCTTATTTCGGGGCCCTGGCTACTTGAGTAAGTACGCCCGAGGGGATTGTCTCTACACCTAGCGCCCTAAGGTCTTTCATGGTCTGGGAGTCGTTGGTTGAAAGCTCGCTAAGGGGTAGCAGTGTTGCCTAATGGAATAAGGCATTGCACAGTCATGTGAAAAAAAAAAAAAAAAGAAATGAAAAATAGCAATAAACACCACTGGAAAGAGAGAAAATCGCCCTCGTGAGTAGCAATAAAGCAGGTAAGCCCATTGTTGAACTTTATTTTGTTTGGATATGTTGGAACAGTCTTCATTGCATAAGTATACATGATTCTTAATTTAGACTATAATTTTCTGTTTTGAGCAGTCTAGCATGTGTATTCTTTACTTGGATCAAGTTTTGGTGAACACTATACACACACACAACATTTTTATAGCATGTATGAATTATCTGAGTGTATGATGTTATGACCATAGTTTAGTTTGAACTTGTATTCTTGAATGTGGATAATTCGCTAAGGCATTTTGGGCTGAAATTCTGTTTAAGCTGGAATGATGTGAGACTAGTCTGCATAGTAATTTAGCTGCATAATAGTGCTTTTGCATTTTCATTGTTATTTAGCATGCATTGCTTGAGGGCAAGCAATAGTTCAAGTTTGGGGGTATTTGATAAGTGGGTTTTATACCTACTTATTGGATATCAATTTACGCAAATTATGCCCATCTCAAGTATATTTTAGTCTGTTTTAGTTGCATTTCATGTTATTTTGCATTGCATGTACTAAGAACTCCTTTTGGCATAAAAGTGCAGGAAATGGTGTACTTTGGTGGTGTTGGATGGCAAAAGGCTATTGCATGCATGGTTCGAGGCTTACGGATGCACGGCATGAGAATGTAGTGAAGAAAAGGGACTGATAATGAAGGAAGGAAGGAAAAGAATGAACAAGTAGCGATGGCAATGACATAACAAAACCGAAATTAGAGTACACAATTGCGGAAGAAGTCGCGACGGCCACGGCAGAACACGCTTGAGGACACGCGGTCACGCGCTCCCCTAGTATAATCCTCGCGCGGGCCCAAGACTTGCATTATGTAGAGTTGTTCTGGTTGGTACTACAGCGCTGCGTCTCAATCCTCAGCGTGTTCGCCATACTGCCCATGCTGCTTCTTCATTGCATACTCTAGTTCTCGTTCTCATTATGTCATTGCCATCGCTACTTGTTCATTCTTTTCCTTCCTTCCTTCATTATTAGTCCCTTTGCTTCACTACATTCTCATGTCGTGCATCCGTAAGCCTCGAGCCATGCATCCAATTGCCTCTTTCCATCCAACACCACCAAAGTACGCCATTTCCTATACTTTTATGCCAAAAGGAGTTTTCAGTACATGCAATGCAAAATAACATGAAATGCAACTAAAACAGACTAAAATGTACTTGAGATGGGAATAATTCGCGTAAATTGATATCAAATAAGTAGGTATAAAACCCACTTATCAAATACCCCCAAACTTGAACTATTGCTTGCCCTCAAGCAATGCATGCTAAATAACAATGAAAATGCAAAAGCACTATTAAGTAGCTAAATTACTATGCAGACTAGTCTCATATTGTGACGCCCCCAAATTCGGGTTACCTGACTCCCGAGTTTGGTGTTCACGATCCACAATATAAATAGCATTTAACTACCCATAATCTATATAGATAGTATCTTACATAAGTTTTATCGTAGTTTTATAATACATCACCCGTGTTTTCTAAACTTAACTTTACAAACGTACCCTTTAGATATACAAAAAGGGTTTACAAATACAACATCATAAATATGTTAATCATAACTAGTTTATTACAATGCCTTTGCCTTTATTCTTCGCAGCACCTCCTGCCACTTCGCCCCTAGCCGAAATGTTTTATTTAGCAAGGGTGAGCAACAAATTTGCCCCACAAGTTAATACATACAATAAATGTATAAGTATTCAAATCACCGTACTATCTATTTTGATAGAATGAAACCAAAGTTCGGGAACTTTGAAATAGTTTGACAAATGGTTATTCAATAACAAGTCTTCTCGTATTCTATACTTTGCATAATAATGTAATGATGAAAGGGTACAACGCTTTCAAGGTTCTCTGATATATTCAATTGAATAATCAAGAATTAATTCTACTTAATTTGCAAAGTGGATTGTTTTCCGATTTATCTTCGAGTGATCACACAAGATCTTTGAACTTCTCTTCTCGAGTAACTATCAAAGTTATACTTTGCTATACCCAGTGTATCGAGATAACCGTAAAGATTAAATCATACCCCTCTCGCAAGTATAACAAGTGATCGACTTTATTATACCCTATATTATGCATAATATTTAAGTCATGCGCAATGATCGAATATACGATTTAATGATATTCCCTTTTATAAAAGGTTGTTCTTCTCGGTCTCGAATCAAGATTTTGATTTAACAACGAAATACTGTGATTAATTCTATTTACTTCTTGATCTTAGCCGAAATAATTGGCATCGATCTATCAATAATAATTGAATTCTCTTCTCGAACTTATCAAGTTCTAACTAATATTAAATCTAGCCGAATAATTAGCTAAGACATTTCTCGATGTAATTTGACAATAAATGAAATTATCTCAGATTGTCAATTCTAACTTCTACGAGATATGAATATCCAACAATGCTTATTCTACAAATATATATTTGGAATCAATAATTCAATTTGAATTATTAAGCATGCACTAACTGCGAATAATCAACAATAAATTCCCTGGATGTGGTGTAATTAGCAATAATTAACCACTATAATAAATGAATAAATTTAACTCAAGGTTGAGTTAGGAAACTTGCCTCTTCCGCTGATTACAGCTACACAAAATACTTATCTGCTTTCGAAAGACCTATAACCAATAATATCTGGTCTTACAATTAGCACAATTATTCATAACACATAACACTCAGTAGTTCACAAATCAAACTTCTCCTAGGCACATTACCACATAGCCACATCGGTGTTTATAACCTATATAAACACATAACAAGTCTAACTATATCGATGCGTTGGACTTCATTCCATTCTCGGTGTTTTGGTCACCCTATCCGACAATTAACACATTGATTGTCCAATAAACTTGGTCTCTAAGCTTCAATATTAATTTAGATAAGTCAATTATCAATTATAATATTTTTCTAAGCTTTTAATAATTATCAAGCAATTATTATAATTTATAATAATTTTTCAAACATCGGAATCATTTTTAAATGATTTAATTCTCAAATAATCTTATCATTATTAATATTTAATAATATTAAAATATTAATAACATACTTGTCAAAATATTAAAGTTAATATCAATAACTTAAAATATTTTAAATCAACAATATTCCACTTAAATGATTTTTAAAGTAATTAAAATCATTTTTAAATCACCATCATTAGTATATAAATATTAATGAAATTATCATCTAAATATTAAAAGTCATTAATTATAACTTAAAATATTTTAAACTATTTTTCTCATTGTTAAATGATTTTTAAATCAATAAAATCATTTTTAATTCATTTATTTAATATCATAATTAAATAAATCAAATATCATTAATATTAATTTATTAATGAAAATTCTCCAAAAATATTGAAAATTATATTTTATAATTTAAAATATTTTCTAACACTTTATTCTCAATTAAAATGATTTTTAAATCATTTAAATCATTTTAATCTTATTTATTTAATTTAATAATCAAATAAATATATTCTCATTAATATAAAATTATTAATGAAAATTCTCCAAAAATATTAAAAGTTACATTTTATAACTCAAAATATTTTTAAATACATTTTTTTTTTAAAATGATTTTTCATAATATTAAATCATTTTTCTCTAATTTATTTAATACACTAATTAAATAAATTAAATACCTTCAATATTTAAATAATTATAAATATTAAAGAAAAATATTTCAATTGGTCGTAAATTATTTTCATAATTTAAAATAATTTGTAAAACCATTTTTGGTAATTTTAGAATTTATTTCTAGTTTTTATTAATTTTGAATATTCGTAAAATTAATTAATTAAACCGTCGCTAATGGTCTTTAGCGACACTTCTTTCGTCGCTTTGGTGTTCTTGGTCTTGTCGGACCAGCTTCTAGATGGTCATGGGGTCGACCACTTGCCATTCTCGATCCAAACAGTTTCTGGGAAATCTTTAAGCACGATCTTGTAGGTTTTATGTAACACTACAAGAATCAACAACAATCAAGGTGATATCACTCAACACCATCAAGATTCAAGCCTCTAAAATCACTGACAACGTGACCTGGGAATTTTCTGGGCATGAGCAGTTCGAGTTGCCATATTCAAGCTCAATTATTTCTACTTTCGGTTCATTGTTTATGTGATATAAAAGTTTGAACATGTAGTCCATGTGTCAGTGAACAATACTAAAGCAACAAATTTGTTTATCAACAACCGAATCAACATGAAACATATGGTCAAAGTATGTCAGAATCAGTTGTTCTAACTGCTTCGGGTTTGCCGTAAAAGTTAAAGAATGTGGATCGGGTGGTCTACTTTGACCACCTTTCACGATTGATCTGTAGACGTTATAAAAGATATAAGGACCCGGATCACATAGTACACATAACCAACTACAGGATGTACTAATAAACAACATCAAACACTAAATGTATCGAGATCCGGACACTACAAAATCTTGTCGGACATTGATTTCAACGCTCGGTCGCCTTGAAAGTCACTTTCGGTCAATCCGGCCAACGGATTTTGACCGTTAATAACTCTCGATCCAGACATCATTTAGCAGTAATACCAACTAAAGATTAAAGACCTCCTACCAGGCTACAACTTAAACCTTTTAAATAACAAAAACAACAAACGCGAGTAACGATCAGGCGCTGACATTGGGTTGTCGGACCACGATTTTTGTTCTTAACGCTTTTGAAAAACACCATTTTAAAGCCATTTGATGTTATGGATCCGTGTTATATCAACATAGATCAACTAAAACATCTTCTAGCAATATCTTAAACACATAAACACAAAAATTTCTCAAGCAACAAAGATCAAAAATAAAATAGGATTATACCTTATCTTGAATAATTTTCGATCTTGGCTCTCCAATCTGTTTATGATTGATATTGAGGCTTGTATTAGGGCTGATTTACTATCAAATTCCGTGGGTTCTAGTATGAGAAAGAGTTGGTGAGAGCTAGAGTAAAAATTAGCAACTTTTGGCCACTTTTCTCTCTCTAAACTTATATATAATACTTGATGTTGCTTGATCCGATCTTGTTGACCGAATTTGGGTGGATTTTCTTTGAGATTTTATGTTGCAAAAAGTCAATAGTTGGTAAAGAGTTGGTGTCCTAATAAAGGCATTGGACAATTTTGCAATTTAACTTAAAAGAAATCCCATAAAGGGCATTTAGGTCATTTCTAATTTTTTCTAGATTTTTGCATTAGATGAAACCCTTAGGGTTTAGGGTTTGGACAATCTAGGGTTTAGGTTTTGTACCCTTTAGGTCTAAAAATTCTAATTCCCATAATTTGCAAATTTAGGGTTTAATTAGAAAAATAAATTTTCTAAAATAAAATTAGGGTTTCTAAAATAGAAATTTAAATTACAAAAATATAATTAGTGATTTCTAATCATATTTATGTTTAACAAACACTTTAGGCATGCTAATAAAAATTAGGGTTGCCTAATTAGGGTTTACAATTCCCGGTTTTGAAATTAGGGTTTTCCGGCATACAATTAGGGTTTTAATTGTACAATTTATTTTCTAAATTTAAGATTAGGGTTTTAAATCCCTTATTAAGGTTTATTAAATACAAACCTTATCTGATCAATTATTGATCAACATTTCTATACAGTCCAAACACATAATCAACAATACAATTATTTTAATTGTATTTTCTACCGAATCCCTATCTAAAAATTAAGGTTAGGGTTTTCTAAAGCTGTTAAGCACAACTCTACTCTAATTTCTCAGTCAAAACATATATTGACTAATTCTCGAGACTTGTCTCACAAATTCTCACTACAATATTAACAGTCAATGTCAATATTAATAAAAAAAAAAATTATTCGTAAAATTTTAATTATTCGAAATCTCGGGTTATCACACACATCATTCCAACTTAAAATGCAATTTCACATTTCAAAATGCCTCAAATGAATTATCCGATTCAAGAATACAAGTTCAAACTAAACTATGGTCATAACATCATACACTCGGATAATTCATACATGCTATAGAGATGTTGTGTGTGTGTATAGTGTTCACCAAAACTTGATTCAAGCAAAGAATAAACATCTTTAGACCGCTCAAAATGTAAAAATTATAGTCTAAATTAAGAATCATGTATACTTATGCAACGAAGACTGTTCCAACATATCCAAACAAACTAAAGTTCAACAATGGGCTTACCTGTTTCATTGCTATTCACGAGGGCAACTTTCACTCTTTCCAGCGGTGTTTATTGCTATTTTTCTTTTCTTTTTCTCTTTTTTTTTCACATGACTGTGCAGTGCCTTATTCCATTAGGCAACACTGCTACCCCTTAGAGAGCTTTCAACCAATGACTCCCAGACCATGAAAGACCTTAGGGCGCTAGGTGTAGAGACAATCCCCTCGGGCGTACTTACTCAAGTATCCAGGGCCCCGAAATAAGACTAGCCACGTTATTGCTATTCATTTTTTTTATACATCACATACCCATGTTTTCCTAAAGTTCGAATGTCAATGTTTGTCAAGTCTATATGCATGTTCCACATATTTCTCTTTTTAAAACTACATTTTCTAACAAGCAATGCAACACATAATTCTTATACCTACAAGTGATTGTGAACACATCCGTGCAAACCGAAAGCATTTAAACAACGACATGAATTTCATCGTGTAAAACATTATAACTACGTTCATGTTATTCCATATACTCAAAAATCCTTCACAATTAATTAACATCATTGGCTAGGCAAGAAATTCCAAAAAGCAAGAACTTTATGAGACATGCAAACTAACTAAAATGAAAATTTTCTATCACATAAAACAATAGCACACAAACAACTAAACTAGTAAACTAATTATGCAAAATTTTAAAATTTTAAACTAATCATGCAAAAACTAAATTACATGCTACTATACTACTACCCCAATACCCCCAAACTTAAAGTATTCAATGCCCCCATTGAATGAAGGTACAGGGTACAAGAGAACTCCCCTAATGATCGACTACACAACCCTCCTCGGGTGGTGAATCTGGTGGTGGATATGGCACTGCTGTCCCAAACTGAGGCCATTCTAGCATTGTTCGTTACTGCGCAAAGGCTTCGACCAACGCCCTCGTGAGACCCGTAGCAAACGCTCCAAAATTGTCGTAGATGGCATCAACTCGTCGCTCCAACCTTCGGAACTGGCGATCACCATGAGGAGCTTGTGGTTGTGTCGAGGGGCCTGCCTCATCTATCTGCGATGGCTGCTGTGATGGCTCGGGGAAAGTGGGCTGGAGGACAAATCCTCGTCCTCATGGGTGCGGTACGCCTCCCGCCCAGTCCTCAAATTTCGCAATTGTGGCATGAGTGATGTCCTGGCTTGTATATTGCATTTGTTCGTTGCCCCAGTTGCATCCCGGATGAGCGCATAGCATGGCTACCACTGAGGCGTGTGGAATGCTCCCAGTGGTGCCTCCCCGCAGATATCGCAGCATATTCTGATGGATGAGATGGCCAATATCAATGTATTTTTTGGTGATTATTCCCCACAGAATAATGGCCCTCTCTGCTGTGATCTCATGCTGATGAGATGAAGGCACTAGCTTTACACAGATGAATAGGTTCCACGCCTTTGCATAGCGGTTTAGGGCTGCTGCTGGGAATATGCGAGGTTGGTTTGTGCCGGTCTTGTATGTCCATTTCGTGCTAGGCACGCACAACTCAGCAATCACTAATTCCAAGTCCGTCTCCAAGTGTGCACTTGTAACCTAGTTAGCCGACCCTCTTGTTGGTGTCTCAGTATGTCTGAAAATGGTTCTGATGGCGGCGGGTCTGTAGTGTATCTCGAAACCTCGAACCATAGAGACACCGCTCATGGTGACTTTGGCGTTGGCATAGAACTAGCGGACTATTCTCCTTGGAATGGGCATGGGAGTGGCAGTCAGTCCACCCCATCCTTGTTCGTGGATCATGGCACACAACTGACCATCTTGCCCCTCCAGTTTGAATCCTCTTTCCTCGACAAATGTTTTTGCTACGATTCAGTAATACTCCTGCTGGGCTTCCAAACACAGGGACTTGGTGTGGTCGACAATGTCCTCCCCTTGACTGCCGGAGGAGGATGATGAGGAAGAAGATGATCGTGCTCTCTTTGGACCCATTTACAGATGATTGAGAGAGAATGCAGATGAAATTACTGAGAGTGAATGAGAGCATGTGATGTGATAACCCCCAAACTCATTTCTGCCTACCCAAATCAGGAACCCTAGCTTTATATGGTGGATGATAGCGTGGGTTTGAGCCTTGAATGTGGGAGAAATCGTGGATTATTATGTGGTGGAGAGATTGACGGCTTCAAGTTTTTAACTGATAGAAGGGAAATGAAGAGACGTGCGGTTTGGAGACTGAGGTGATTACGCTTCTGTTATTATTTCAAATGAGAGTCCAAATGGTCCCCAACTCATTTTTTAAATTTTCCAATCTATATCGAGACCGATTAATGTCGCCAGCATGCATACGAGGTTTTAATGGGTCAAGGCGTCACAGCACGCAGCCTGCAGGTTGTAATCATCTCATGGTCGTGCGATCCTGATACCTGCACTGCTAACTTTTGTTCTTAGAATCTACAAGACAGAAATGTATGCTCTCCAATACACCTGCAATAACATTAATAGACCTTATCAAAGCATGGTTTACTAAATAAAAATAAATGCCCATTTTGTCATCCTAATTTCAATGCAATGCACGAACATAATCTTCTGCAAGTCGACTACAATTAATAAGCATAAAAAGGTACTCATACTGTCCTAATAAGTAATGAAAATAAGCTAAACCAACAACTTGAACTGAATAAATACTACGTAGAGATGGAAACAATGGGTTGCCTCCCATCAAGCGCTAAGTTATAGTCAATTAGCTTGACTGTCTTTGAATCTCATGGCGAAGATAGAGTTGAGGCGCCTTTCTGTCTGTCCACCGCACCCTGAAATTTAATGACTTCAACTTTCGTCAATGGCTTTACCTCCAAATCTGAGTTTTCACCAAGTACACAACTTAACAGTTCATAGTTCACCAAACTCTGTACTTCATCATTTAAGCCTCGATCCACCAAATCAATCTGAAAACACTCTTCTTCGTCTATTGGGAACTTCATGGCTTTGAAGACATTGAAAGTGACCTCCTGATCATGTACACGCATAGTGAGTTCCCCTTTTTGCACATCTATCAAAGTCTTGCATGTGGCTAAGAATGGTCTCCCCAATATTATTGGTATGCTCTTGTCCTCCTCATAGTCTAAGATGATGAAGTCAGCCGAAAAAATAAACTTGTCCACCTATACCAACACATCTTCAATAATTCCTCGTGGATACGTGATGGATCTGTCAGCTAGCTGTAATGATATGTTTGTCGGCCTTGGAGTCGGCAATTCCAACTGATTGAACACTGACAAGGGCATCAAATTTATACTTGCCCCAAGATCACATAAACACTTATTAAAGCTCATCTTCCCAATTGTGCAAGGAATTGTGAAGCTGCCCGGATCCTTCAGCTTTGGAGGTAATTTCTGCTGAAGCACTGCACTGCATTCCTCTGTCAAGGCTACTGTCTCAAATTCATCTAATCTTCTCTTCCTTGACAATATACCCTTCATAAACTTTGCATAACTTGGCATTTGTTCCAATACCTCAGCAAATGGTATGTTGATTTGCAGCTTCTTAAATACCTCCAAGAACTTGCTAACCTGTTTATCCTCCCTCTACTTATTCAATCTCTGCGGATACGGTACTTGAGGTTGAATTGGTGGTAATGAACCCTTAATCTTTTCCTCTGAACCTACTTTATCTTTCTCTTCCTGTTGCGACTCAGATTTTTCCAGATTTTCTTCCTCAGCATTCACCTGCCCTGCCTCGTGCGGCTGCGCGGCATCCCCTTATAAATCAGGTGTTGGCCCGCGACTTGTAGTACCTGTAGTATTCTTCCCAGATCTCAACGTGATTGCTTGACACTGTTCCTTCCCTTCTCTTCGTGGATTTGTCTCTGTGTTACTTGGTAAAGAACCTTGGGGCCTGTTGTTAAGCATGCTCGCCATCTATCCCATTTGAGTTTCTAGATTCTTAATAGCCACTACTTTGCTTTTGATCATCACCTCCGTATTTGCCATGTATTTCAACATCATCTCCTCCATTTCTGATTTCTTTTCTGGCCGTGGTGCAGCTGGAGTGTGATGTTGTTGTTGTTGAGAAAATCCCGGTGGAAACGGTGGTATTGATGAAAACTGTGGCTGAGATGACTGTGGATGAAACTGTTGATTTGGCTGAAACTAATTCTGCTGATTCCCTTGGTTATTTGACCAACTAAAGTTTGGATGGTTTCTGTTATTGGGGTGGTATGTGTTCTGAAACTGACCTTGGTCTTTTCTGTAATTGCTCACATACTGTACCGACTCCGACCTGATAGCACACTCCCGCACAAATCTCACATACAAAGGCAACTGTTTTTGCTTTGCTCTCTGCCAATGTATCTATTTTCTTTGCCATAGCTGCCATCTGTGCCGACAACTGAGTAATAGCATCTACCTCCAACACACCTGCAACCTTGGGATGTGGCATCTGAGATGTAGGATTCTGAAAATCATTAGCTACCATAGTCTCGATAAGTGTATAGGCCTCATTATAGCTCTTGGCCCATAATGCCCCTCCTGCAGCTGCATCTACAATCGGTCTCGACTGCCAGCCCAATCAATTGTAAAAAGTGTTAATCACCATCCAATCTGGCATACCATGATGAGGACACTTCCGTATCATCTCTTTGTATCTCTCTCATGCTTCATATAAGGACTCTCCCTGTTGTTGCTCAAACTGACATATAACTGCCCTCATCTTCGCAGTCTTAGCCATTGGGAAGAACTTAGCTAAGAATTTTTGCGCTAAGTCCTCCCATGTAGTGATTGACCCTGACGGCAAAGAATGTAGCCAACTTTTCGCCTTATCCCTCAATGAGAATGGGAACAACCTCAGTCTAATAGCATCCTCCGTCACACCGTTATATTTGAATGTATCACAAATCTTGATGAAACTCAATAGGTGTTCATTCGGATCATCCGTAGCAGCACCCCCAAACTGTACCGAATTCTACACCATCTGAATAGTGCCCGGTTTAATCTCAAAAGTATTGGCTGCTATCGCCTGTCGGACTATGCTAGACTGTAGTCCGTTTATATTTGACATGGAATAATCCCTTAGAGCCCGATGCTCTTCTCTTTTCTCAATTCTCTGTTCTTCTACCATACTAACTGTAGTACTTTCTAACTGAGCTTGAAAATTTCTCCGCACACTTTCTTTCCAACCCCTTCCGTTGATGATATCCTGCGCTGGTGTTAATTCTGAATTAGATGATCGCGTGTGCATAAAAATCTACAAGTACCTGAAACCAAAAATAAACAAAAATAGAAATGAGAAATGATTAGAATTGTCTAAGTCATACAATGTAGCTTGAAATTGATGATAATTATTTAAATTAAACGCCTTTCCCCAGCAACGGCGCCAAAAACTTGTTGCCTCTTTTTCAGTTCTGATAAAAGAGCTCTAACTCATGCAAGCATACATGTGTCAACAAGTAATATAGAGTAAGTAGAGTATCGATCCCATAGAGAAAGTTGTCACATTTAAACTACTATGCATCAATTAAATCACTATATTTATATGCTTAAACTAATGACTATAATTGATGAATTACTCTAATTGCAAATAACAACTAACACAAGAATAATAACGGAATAAACCAAATTTGGAAATAATGGGATCCTAACTTCATTTAATATTTCATCTAATTACCACTATCATGCAAGAATTGTTCACATATCACAGGAAAGTAGCCAAGAGCACTAATAGAGTCATAGCCATTTTTCAATGCACTATAACCTACTTACACAACATCCCCAAATGATAGACTCCATGTAATCATCAATATAACCAAAATCACTATATGTCTATGTGAAATTGCAATCATACTGAATTAAAGCACAAGCCCTTATTTTACCTCATACGGTGAAACAGTATATGTCTATCTGGTTCACGAAATACACAAGCCATATAAAACAGCCCCATATACGTATGCTATCATGATTACAATACATACTTGAATGTTCATTGTCAATTCCATACAAGTACTGAAACGAATAGTGATCAAGCATTCATATATGCAAAACAATAATAATAGAATTCCCATATGATATGTAAAACAGCCCCAGCAATCAAGCATGCAACTAAACTACATATTAAAATCTGTTAGAATCCCATAATGGAGTTTAGTTCATGACTGAACCAAAAGCCATTATGGGATCAAAGCTAAACATGATTAACAAGCAAACAATTGAAGATGAAGGATAGAAATCATCAAACCCAATTGCAGATTGTAAACCAATGTCAACGTTCAACTCCTCATAAAAATCCAGCAAAATAATAATAATAATCCACAATGACAGAAAATCTCAAGAAGAATTGGAAAAGTAGGCTTTTAAGCTTCGTTCTACGTTGGAATCTCTCTCTATGTGTAAACCCTAGTTACCAATATGAAAATACGTCAAAAGTTATCAAAAGTTGCGTCTGACACCAGTCAGATATCGTTTTAAAACAAATTACAACCCTTTTAATTAAAAATTAAAATAAAACAAATCGCTAGCTTTCAACCCGTCACGCGCGCATGACGCTTCCCCCCCAATATAATCCTCACGCGAGCGCGAGACTTGCAGTATGTAGAGTTGTCTGGCTGGGTGCTCGCGTGGGCGCGCGTCCTCAAGTGTGTTCTGCCATGCGGCCGCGCGGCTTCTGCAGTATGTACTCTAGTTCTGGTTCTATCATGCTGCTGCTACTGCTACTTGTTCATTCTTTTCCTTCCTTCCTTCATTATTAGTCCCTTTGCTTCACTACATTCTCATGTCGTGCATCCGTAAGCCTCGAGCCATGCATCCAATAGCCTCTTGCCATCCAACACCACCAAAGTACGCCATTTCCTGCACTTTTATGCCAAAAGGAGTTCTCAGTACATGTAATGCAAAATAACATGAAATGCAACTAAAACAGACTAAAATGTACTTGAGATGGGCATATTTCGTGTAAATTGATATCCAATAAATAGGAATAAAACCCACTTATCAGCTGTGAAGAACAAAGGCAAAGGTGTTATGCTGGAATAGTTATGAATAACATTATACTTATGTTATGTTTGTAAACCCTTTTTGTATATCTAAAGGGTATGTTTGTAATATAAAGGTTAGATAACCTGGGACGAATGTATTAACAATATCTGTTAATAGGTTATGTATTGCTATTTATAAATAAATGGGTAGTTAGATGTTATTTATATTGTGGATCATGAGCACCAAACTCAGGAGTCAGGTAACCCAGATTTGGGGGCGTCACACGTGTATTAAGTAGATCACCAAGATATTTGATGTCTTGGGATGCTCCGAGGAGCAAAAGGTTCCCTTTGCCATTTTCATGTGGCAAGGAGAGGAGATTATTAGTGAGAATCTGTAAAATGTACTCAACCTGCCGCATTGAAGTTGTCTTCGAAGAAGTTCCAAGAATTGTTCAATGACAAGTACTTTCTTGAAAGTATTCGTCACATGAAGGAGGTAGAATTCATCAAGCTGGAGCAAAAGTGATAACACCAAAGGTAGTAGTCATCGAAGCGGTGACAACAAATGTGGAAGAAATCATCATGCCAGAAATGGTAACCACTTCGGTGGTAATCCTGGCCAAGATAATAGAAGTAGAAATTTTAAAAACAGAAGGTTCAATAATGATGGAAAAAACAGTAGCACCCATTGTTAAGGAAGGAGAACGACCATTGGTCGTATGCTACAGATGCGGAGGGGAAGGACACATCAGTCCAAACTACACGCAGCAACCTAAAGCGTGCTACAATTTCAGAAGAGAAGGTCACCTAACTCAATTTTATCATGTAGTGAAGTCAAGTCCAGCTGGGATAGAGACCCAAAGGTTGTCCTAGACAAGTCAAAGCTGGTAGTTCAAGGGATAGCGTTTGTCGTGACCTCCCAAAAAGCGAGGAACCCGAACGAAGTTATCACAGGTAAGCTAATCATAAACTCTTTCAAAGTCTATACCTTATTTGATACCAGTTCTACCCATTCTTTTATTTCACCTACTTACGCTCAACGTTTAAATTTGACTCTAGAGAAATTAGACTTTGAATTATCTGTTGAAACTCCATTGGGAGAAACCTTCATTACATCCACTATTTCATAATCTTGTTTGATTCAAATCGGTAACCTCACATTACCTGTTGATCTTATCTCTTTGAAAATACTTGTATTTGATTTGATTTTAGGGATTGATTGGTTAACTACTCATCATACTAAAATTAATTATTTTCGTAAGGTTGTTAGATTTCATATTCCTAACCAATATATTATGCGAATTCAAGAAACCAAACCACTAAAGTCAATCACTGTCATATCAAGCCATAAAGTCATCCGTTTATTGAAAAATGGATGTCAAGCTTTCTTAGCCCATGTCACTGATTTAAACAAAAATACGTCAGATTTGAATGATATTTCTATTGTTAATAACCTTCCTGACGTATTCCTTGAAAAACTTCTTGGCCTACCCCCAGAGCGTGAAATCAAGTTTTATATTGACCTTGAACCGATACAAAACCCATTTCCAAAACCCTATATCGAATGGCTCCTATTGAACTTTAGGAGTTAAAAACCCAACTGTAGGAATTGTTAGACATCGGTTTCATTCATCCTAGTACGTGTACTTGGGGTGCTCATGTTGTATTCATAAAGAAGAAATATGGGAGTATACGACTTTGTATTGATTATTGGGAGTTGAATCATGTCACCATCAAAAATAGGTACCTGTTGCCTCGCATTGATGACTTGTTTGACCAGTTGCAAGGTGCCAATTCTTTTCAAAGATCGATCTTCGTTCCGGATATCATCAGTTAAAAATTAAAACTGATGACATTCCAAATACTGCTTCTAGAACTAGATACGGACATTACAAATTCCTAGTCATGTCTTTTGGATTGACTAATGTTGTGACACTCCCAAATCTAGGTACTTCATTCCCACAAGACTTGGTGTTTACTTTCCATTCATTCATATCTAACTACCCAAATATACTAAAAATTTAAACAATAAATCTTCCCATTGAAAGGGTTACATAATTAAATCAATAAGTCTCTCAGGTTATCTAACCTTTAACATACATCAAGTGCAGAAAATTAAAATAATTACATCACATCATTTAAAATAAAGTTTATCATCACGAAATTCAATAAATTACAAGTCTTCAACACTTGTTCATTTTTCCTTTCCCTTTTCTAGTGGTAGGTTCATCGACCTTCTTAACCTTAGCTGCAATGGTTGTATATATGCAAGAGTGAGCAAAACAAATGCTCACTTGAAATAACAATGAATAACAACAGTATGATAACTACCAATGAATAGGCTCAAGAAAACTGAATAATACTATATAAATGATAATCAGAAACTAAAATCAAAAATATGAAATATATCTGAGGGTCACAAGACCACGAACTATGTCCAAGGTTATAAGTAATCTTTCAATTTAAACCTAAACAGTCATCAGACTGTAGGGACTCCCCGTACTTAGGGTGATCAGACCATCATACCATGTATTGTGCACAAACATCTAAACACATCGCATAAATAATTCCCCTATAATAGGGTTGTTCTTCTCAGTTTTAGAGTACAAGTCCGCACCAAAGAAAGTTTGGGTTGGATAAGCTTCAAGGGTAA
Organism: Panax ginseng; assembly: GCA_020205605.1. Lineage (NCBI taxonomy): Eukaryota > Viridiplantae > Streptophyta > Magnoliopsida > Apiales > Araliaceae > Panax > Panax ginseng. The sequence goes on from CM035137.1 coordinate 75,433,381, forward strand.
TTTAGGGTTTAACGATCATCAACTAAAGGATTAGTTGAATCAACAAAGTTTAATACCATCTCAAATGGTCGATAACAACATAATGTGAAATAACTATGAATCATATGTGAATCAACGCTATATATCGAAATCATGCTTAAAATAAACTAAAAGCTTAAGCATTGAATAATACAATAAACCTTGCTTGAACAATATTAAGTTAAGGCTATAATCTTGTCGAATAAGAAAATTGAATTATTGAACATGCATTAATGAATAACAAGTTGAAAAACAAAAACTTGCTCAATATGACAATAAGATTTCAACTTCCGTAAAGTAAATGAAATAGGACAACTCAATTAGAGATTAGAGTTCAGGAACTTGCATTCATTATAAAGAGAATGAAACTAGGACAACTTGCTTAATTATAAACAAGTTAGGGTAACTCAAACAAAGATTAGAATTCAAAAATTTTGCTCAACTAAAGTTTAGAGTTAGAGAACTTGCCTCGTGTGTAAGCTATAAATTACAACACGCGTTCACCTACACATATTATTAGAATCACAACATCTATTAGATATACTAACATTCACTTTCCAAATTAAATCTCATTTTAGTTAAACTTGTTACTTTAGTACAAGTTTTGAATCACTAGTACTATATACACTTCAGAATCACAAGTCTTAGAATTACAACACTTAGTCACCAACTCTCGTTTTCAATAAATCACAACGTAAAGTTTTCACGACTTACTAATTTTTACAACTTTGGAATTACCACCTACATGATACAAATCTGTTATAAAATCTTTATTACATGATCATCACATTAACATTTCATTAGACTAGGTTACAATGGGTTTTTAAAGTCTGCACCATCAACAGACTTCACTGCTTCTGTTCTAGCTATGGCGCAGCTGCGCCATATTCCATATTTAACCTTGGAACCAAACCAACTGTGTTGTCTTTTTCGCCTTTTACCACCGAAGTCTAATCGCTGTTAGTCTCTGTGAACAAAAACTACTACGTATAGTTTATCATACTATGTTCAGTCCAACTCTCATGAATTTCATCTATTAAACAGCAAATTATACATACCCAAATGATATAGACTTCATCAAAACATTATTCATCACATATATATTGCCTTAGAACAATTAAACAACAACTACAAACAAATTTTGTCCTTTGAATTCCATATTTTTGCAAAAATTTCATTTTTGACATCCTTAGCAAAAACTAACACTGATGTCTTACTGCACCAAATCAACTAATTCAAATTGTATTCCTTTCATTTCTTAATGAATTAACATGTTCAAGACTCAATTTACAGTTTAGCTCACAAACCAACTATCAATTTTAGACTCTCATAAGCCATATTCATACTCATATTCACTGTAAACGATTTCTTTTCTTTTTGAACATAATTCATCTAAATTAATATCCCAAATCCTTGTCTAGATGTTAGTTATAACATCACAATTTACTAATAAACACAAACAAACACTTTATATAACAACAATTCATCAAATTTGCATTTACAGAGAGTTTGAAACTCAAAAACATAAAGCTTTTCATATACGTAAAACTAAAGTTTTTTTGTAGAAATTATACCTTCAGTTGCTTGAATAATCCTTGATAGAAGACAAAGAATTGTGTGGTATTAACAGACTTTTCTCTTCTCTCAAACTCTCTCTCCTATTTTTTTTCTCTGTATTCTTCCTTTCTTCTCTTTTCAAACTTAGGCCAACTCTTACGTAAAACATAAAACAGACGCAATAAACAAAAACATATAAAATTGTCATACTAATAAATATAATAATTACGTATCAGTTAAAAAAATATTTATTATTATTATTATTATTTTATTTTTTAAAATTAAAAAGTCATAAGGCTTTGTTTGATAAAATACTTAAAAAAAAATAAAGGCTTAATATTCCTTAAGCCTAGTTTGGTAAATCCATTTTGAACTACTTTAAATTATTTCAATAAATCATTTATACTATAATTTATAGTCCCACATTATTTATTTGGATTTTCATATCCAATCTTAATTAAATAAAAATTAATTATAACTTATTAAACAAATTCTCCACTTAACTAATTACAACAAAATTATAATTTTTATTATAATTTTATTTAATAAATTAACATATCACTTTAATTATTAAATTAAATTAAAGCAATGTTATATCCATTCATATAATCCTTATCAACTCTTTAATTATTAAATTAGAGTATTATCCCATAATTTAATTCATCACTCTTTTATCTTAATTAACTTAATTTCTATAACTCATGAATTATTTACTTATTAATAAATAATCCAACAAATATCTACTAAACAATAAACACAACAATTAAAAATATTTATTTAATTTAATAAATATTTGAAATTACAAATAAAATTCTGGATTGTTACAAATGTTCCTACTTCTTTCATGGATATGATGAACCGAGTATTCAAGGAATATTTGGATCATTTTGTGGCTGTCTTTATTGATGACATCCTCATATACTCCAAAAGTCGTGAAGATCATGAGCAACACTTGAGGTTTATACTCCAAAAGCTTCGTGAGAACAAGTTATATGCCAAGTTGAAGAAATACGAGTTCTGGCTTGAGGAAGTAGCATTCCTTGGGCACGCGATATCAAATCATTGGATATATGTTGACCCGACTAAGATTGAAGTAATACAAAGCTGAGAGCAGCCTAAGTCAGTAACCGAAGTACGTAGCTTTTTGGGCTTAGCTTGTTATTATCAGAGATTCGTGGAAGAATTTTCTCAAATTGCTACTCTATTAACCCAGCTAACTCGAAAAGATACAAAATTCGGTTGGAGTGAGAAATGTGAGAAAAGTTTTTAAGAACTCAAGAGGAGACTATTTCAGCACATGTTCTTATAATACCATCAGGTTCGGAGGGATTTGTCATCTACCATGATGCTTCAGGCAGAGGTTTAGGATGTGTTCTCATGCAACATGGGAAAGTCATAGCCTATGCCTCACGACAACTCAAAGAATATTAGAGGAATTATCCTACTCATGATCTAGAGTTGGCAGTTGTCATTTTTGCGCTTAAAATTTGGAGGCATTACCTGTATAGGGAGAAGGTGGAAATCTATACAGATCATAAAAACCTCAAAAGTTTCTTCACCCAAAAGAAACTCAACATGCGGCAACGACGTTGTCTTGAGCTGTTGAAAGATTATGATCATACAATTCAATACTATCTTAGAAAAGCGAATGTGGTAGCTTACACGTTGAGTAGAAGATCATATGCGGGTACTAGTGCGATATTGTCAATGTAAAGGCCCATCTAGTATGACTTACAAAGGATGGAGATAGAGTTAAAGACTCCAGCGACCCACGTGATGATGTCAAATGTACGAGTAGAACCAACTTTAATCAATAAATTTAAAACTACTCAAGCTACAGACCTAGAGCTGATGCGTATGAGGAAGAAAGTATAAGGTGTTATTCCGAAAGAAAAAATCGATGAAGAAGGAATACTTTGAGTCAACTCCAGACTTTGTGTTCCTAACGACTCTAATTTGAAGTATAAAATCATGATGGAGGCGCACAACACACCATTTGTAATCCATCCTGGGAGTACCAAAATGTATCGTGATCTTCGACATACATTTTAGTGGAGCAATATGAAGAGAGAGATAGCGTAGTTTATCTCAAGGTGTTTATCTTGTCAACGAGTCAAGGCGGAGCATCAAGTACCAACAGGACCATTGCAACCACTTGAAATTCCAGAATGGAAGTGGGAGCATATTACCATGGATTTCCTTACTGGTTTTCCCAAGGTTTCTCAAGGCATAGATGCAATTTGGGTCATTGTCGATAGATTAACCAAGTCTGCTCATTTCTTACCCATACGAGAAACTTATTCACTTGAATGTCTTGCTCGTATATACATAAATGAGATTATAAGACTACATGGTATGCTAGTATCCATAGTTTCTAATCGAGGACCAAGATTCACTTCACAGTTTTGGGTTAGTTTGCAGAAAGCTATGGACCCGGATTTACAATTCAATTATGCATATCAACCTCAGACGGATGGGCAGTTAGAGAGGACTATTCAAACTCTTAAATATCTATTAAGACTATGTGTCCTAGACTTCAAAGGAAGTTGGGACAAGTTCTTGCCATTAGTGGAATTCTCCTACAATAACAGTTATCCAGACAGTATAGGCATGGCTCCATTCGAGGCGTTGTATGGATGAAAGTGTCGTTCTCCAGTATGCTGGGACGAGGTGGGTGAAGCAACGTTGTTGGGACCAAAATTGGTACGCATGACTACATAAAAGATTCAAATGATCCGTCAACGTATAAAAACCTCACAAGATCGATAAAAGAGTTATGTTGATCTTCATCGAAGGGACGTGGAGATCAATGTTGGGGATCATGTGTTGTTATGTGTTGCTCCATTGAAAGGAGTTATGAGATTTGGAAATAGAGGAAAGCTCAATCCTCAATTCATTGGCTCATTTGAAATCCTTGATCGAGTAGGAACTGTGGCCTATAGATTCGCCTTACTGCCAAGTATGTCTTGTGTTCATAACGTTTTTCACATATCTATGTTACGTAAATATGTGAAAGACCCGAACCACATTATTGAATTAGAACCAGATGAGATAGCGGATGATTTAACGTATGAAGAGGTACCTGTTAAAATTTTGGATAAGAAGGAACATATTTTATGCTCAAAGGTTATACCTCAAGTCAAAGTTTTGTGGAGAAACCGCGATATTGAGGAAATAACCTGGGAGTTAGAATCTGAAATGAAAACAATGTATCATCACCTCTTCGACATACCAGGTACGTACACTAATTTCGAGGACAAAATTTCATAAGAAGGGGAGGTTGTAAGACCCAAACTTTTATGAATAAAGATTAATTTTTCTCTAAATGTTATTTTGAATAATAAGGTTTGGATTTGATATAATGTTATAGTTGTTTGTAATATTTATAAATTTTGCAGAGTAAACAAGTTGTCATAAAATATTCGTTTGGTCGGGGAATAGTCGTTTTATCAGAAAATATTCGTACAATGGCACAATCATTGATGGACCCAACAACGGAATTACTGTCGGAGTTAGAAAATGAAAGAAATAACTTTTTATAAAAATAATGGTAAAACTTTTACCTTTAATAGTTAAAATACCCAGTGATAGAAGTATAGTAATACGCGTGGTTGCACAGTAGCACACGGTATTGCACAATATCTTTGATTATTGATGCTTATGTGAGAAATCACTTAGTTTTATTCAATTATTGCCACAGTAATTGCTACATAGTATCTCGCATTATTGATTCAATTATTGTCACAATATTTTATATTATTCAATCAATAATTGAGATGACAAAGTTATTCATAATATTATTTGCATTATTGACAATGTCTAGAAAGTTCTGTCGAGGAAAAGGGTTTGGTCACCTAATTGCGCGCCATTATGGAGAAGTCCTTATCGGAAAGCCCCTTTTTTCTGGGAATGATCTGGTTTTTAATATTGTGAGTTATAATATTAATGATGAATAATTGTTGAAAGATTAAAAATGTGTTTAGTGAAGTCAAGTGAATTGAGATAAATAGAGGGGATTTTAGGAAGTATTTGTTGTAAGTTTGGCTTATTATATGGACCCTCACTTACTCATTTTTCAAAATCGTCGATAGAAAGTTATCTCAATTTTGTGTTATATATATATATAAGTTTTGTTTTATTAGTAATAAAACAGAAAACTTTTTATATAGAATAGAATATATTATATTTTATTTAAAATTTTCATTTTATTAGAATATTTTATTGCATAATGCTGCATAGTAAATCAAATTTTTCGTCAGTGAATTGCGTCGGTGATTCCTGCACTGTGCGTCCGCGATTATTATTTTTAAATAGTTCTCTACCATTCTCCTATAAATAGGATGCTTAGTTTAGAATTGAAAATTACACTAGAATCAGAGAATTCTTCTTCTATAATATTGAGTGTATTTCTTTTCACTTTAAGGAAGCTTTGAGTGTAAAAAATATTATAAGTTTTCTTCAAGAATATCCCGCTATACGAGTCAGAAATACTCTCCTTTTAAGGTAAGGGATATTGTTTTGTTCAGTATTCGTAAGAGATAATATTTTCTTCTATATTCTGTAGTATGTAAGTAATATTATTTCGTTTCATATTCCTAATTCTACACTTATTTTGATAACTATTGCTTTTATACTCTTTGAAATTAGTAAAATATCCTTGAAATTTGCGCTTCATATAGTATCATTTCACAAGAATATTTTTATTAATATTCTTGTTAAATTTTAATCTTTTCATGTCGGGGTACTATTCATGAAATACTATTCACTGGGTACTATTCACCCGGGGCATTATTCACGACAAAAATTGATTTCTTTTTTGTCCAAATTATTTTTGATACATGAATATTATTCTTGAATTTTACTCCACGAAGCAGTTATCATATTGATAATTTGGACATTCTTGAACTCTGAATAAATTGAATTATAAATATTGAAAATTTATCCTTGCTCTCACTTAATTGAATTGTTATATCATTGTCATCATCCTCGTGCTTAAATTATGAAGAAAGTCATCTATAGCCCATAGTGCATAGATGGACTGTTGATTGGTATGATTATGACCAAGAATTATGTATCGGTATAATCATGACATGTAATGTTACAAATGATGTGGTAAAAGTCCTCATTGGCCCGTAGTGCATTGATGGACAGTGGTTGGCATGATCATGACCATTGGTGATAATAACGAATATCCTTGGCCTGTAGTGCATGGATAATTCGATGATGTGGATTATTTATTGATCTATGTTACAACGATAAAATATTGATGATAAACTTTTAAATCATAGAAGATAGTAGATATCATGCTCTACTTGACTCTTTTAATGGATTGCTTGTTCCGCAACAGTTAAACTTGTTGTCTATTATATTCTATCAGTCTTACACTGTTGAAGGCTAACGATAATTTATTCTACATTATCTTAGTCATAATATTCTTTATTGGGCTAGTTGTTCTCACCCTTTACTTTCATTGTTCTCTTTAAGAAATGAGAACATAGCTGGGACTAGTCGGGGAATGGTGTGATGGTCCGAGATGGTGGATGTAGTAGTCCTCACTATTTTATAAAATAATGTGATAATAATTATAATGAGGGCAACATTTGAGTTTGGATATTGTCTACGAGACAATATTCGTGTTAAAACTCTCAGTTTATGTTTTTTCATATTTTACACGACAGTTGTATAATTAAGTTATTTGAATTTTGTACCATATATATGGCGACTGAGAATGGGTTGTGTATACCTATTTTGGAGGCATCACAGTTGGTATCAAAGCTAAAGGATATGATCCATGGCTGAGATTTGAGGCTAGAACTAGGAGGGGAGAGACGGGTAAATCCTTCGCTAGTATGACCTACCTAAGCTTATTTGTTATTTAATTGGTCGGTAGAAATATAGGGATAATATGTGGCATGTCAATTAACCCTTGTTTCGTGGCAGTGTTTAAAAATGACATCTAAAAATGTTGAGATAAGCAATGGAGCACATGAGATCGTTGAGTGATCACCGCCAATTAATACCTAGACTAATGTGCAACAGGAAGACAATAATCCTCATGTAAACAAATGTAAAGACCGTGAATTTTCAGACAATTATATCTATATTTTTACGAATAATTTTTTTTAATTATTATGAATATTGGTATCAGTAATAATATTTTGAAATATATGCGATATGGATTAATTTAGCATGTTAGTCAATTTAATTTCTATAAGTTGACTAGGAATGAAAGTGAAGTCGGATATTATTCAAAACCCTAATTTTGGATTTTGAATAAGGAATTTGAATATTAATATAAAATTAATTGTATTTCAGTATTATAAGTATGTATTGTATGTTTGTAATGTTAATTCTTGATCAGATATAGCATAGCATTAGAAAACCCTTATGTTAAATTGAAAAACCATAATTTGAAATTCAAATAGGAAATTAAGAATGATTAGTAATTGTGTTTGTGTGATTAAGGAGATACGGTACTGATTATAAACCTAATTAAGGAAACTCTAACGATTAGTTAGAAACCCTAATTTCATTTCTGGAAAACCTTAAACCCTAATCGGTAATCCTAAACCCTAAATTTTAAACCTTAAGTGGTGATTAACAACCCTAATGGTGATTATCAAACCCTAAGGGTTAAACGTTAAGGGAAGTATATGAAATGACCAAAATACCATTTACTTAACTTTTAAGTTAAAAGATGTTCTAGATCTAGTGACTCATCACCTTGGTTTATCCCATGTGCTCTAAAAACCAATCCAAGTTTGATCTTAAGTGACACCTTGCATCTTATTGATACATTGAATCAAATTAAGAAGATTAAAGAAAGAGAAAATCAAAATAAAATCCCATTTCTATCCATACACTTAAGTCTTTTTCTCTCCAAAGCCACGAATTTGATAAGTGAATCAGTCCCTAATCATGTCCTTAGCACCCCAAGAATAGATTAGGAAGCAAGAATCAAAGCTTGTTCAAAGAGAGGTATTAACCCTAACTTGAATTTAATCTTGTATGCTAAGATAGATTTGTTGTTTTTGTATTTAATCATGTGTTATAAGATGTTATTTAGTGATCCATGATGTTATATCATAGATCCATAACATTAAAGTGCTCAAAAATTAGGTTTTCAAAGCTGCCAAGAACCCTAGATATATGGCCTAACAACTAAATGTCAGAGACCATAGATGTAGATCTATTTATGATTTTACTTGTTTAATGTAATAGACTTGTAGTATGCTATGTGGGGAGTAATCTGGAAGTGGAATCATTGTTATATCATGTCCAGATTCCAAGATATTGATGGTCAAAGTGGGTTGACCGGTCATGACTTTGTGTTTCTGAGTAACCCAGAAAACCTAAAAAGGGCCTGACAACCACTTTGAGCCTTTAGATCTTGCATATGTGTTATAGTATGACATTGATAGTTGTTGATACATGTAGTATTACATGAATACTACATGATTTGTACATTAACATGCCCAGAAACATCATGAGCTGAGATTTATGGTTGGTCAAACAAGGTACCAAGACACTGACTTTGAATGTTCTTGATGTTCAAGAACACTTATAGTGACAGTTTCTATTGCTAAAGGTTTTAGCGACAATTTTATTAAAATTAATTAAATTAATTTCCAACAAATCATTAAAAATTGAAATTTATTTCTAAAAATTCCAAAATTGTTTTTAAAAATTATTTTAAGTTATAAAAATTAACTTTTGATAATTTGACATATTTTTCATTAATATTATTATTTATTTGAATATTAATGATATTAAATTTATTTAATAAATATATTAAATAAATTGGTCAAAAATGATTTTATTATATTAAAAATTATTTTAAATGATAATAAAGTGTTTAAAATTATTTTAAGTTATAAAAGATAACTTTTAATATTTTGAGGTAAATTTCATTAATAATTTAATATTAAAGATAATAGGTTTATTTAATAATTATATTAAATAAATTATTTTAAAATGGTTTTATTGATTTAAAATCATTTAAAAAGGATTTAAAGGATTTAAAAATATTTTAAGTTATAATAAATTACTTTTAATATTTTGATGAAAAATACATTAATATTTAAATATTAATGGTAATTAGTTAAAAATGATTTTAAATGTTTTAAAAATCATTTAAGGGTAATATTAATGTTTTAATAATATTTTGAGTTATTATAAATAACTTCAATATTTTGGCAAGTATTTAAATAGGATTTAAATCATTTAAAAATGATTTCAATGTTTGAAAAATCATGATAAATGATAATAATTATTTACAAATTATTGTAAGCCACTGAAAAATAATATGACTGATATTTGAATTATCTAAAAGAATATTGAAGCTTTTAAATAGAGTTTAATTAAAAATAAATTCGATAAAAATCTGATAAAGTCGTCAATACACCAAATTATTTCTAAAATTAATCCGGACTTATATAGTTTGACCTGATAAGTGGTTATTTATGTTCTAATAATAGGTATAAATATGTGACAATGTGCTTAAGTTATGTGATGACTGCAAATAGCAGTATTATGTGTTACGATGTATTATTCTAATCGAAAGAATAATCTTATTAATGATAAGTCTTCGTATAAAAGATAAAACTAAGTTGTATAGCCGTAAGCAGCATGTGACACCCCCAAATCCAGGTACTTCACTTCCACCAGATTTGGTGTTCACTTGATAAAAACATTCATATCTAACTACCCAAACATAATAAAGTTTAACAATAAATCTTTCCATTAAAGGGTTACATCAACAAATCCAACAAAATCTCCCAGGTTATCTAACCTTTAATTACAAACATCATATACGAAAAATTAAATAAATACATCATCAGATTAAAATAAAGTTCAACAATATAATAGTCAATAGTTTTACAAGTCTTCAAAACTTGCTTATCTTCCCTTTCCCTCTATTGGTTGTAGGTTCATCAACCTTCTCAACTTTAGTTGTAATGTTTATACAAGCAAGAGTGAGCAAACAAAGCTCACTTAAAACGATAATGAATAAACATCATATCAATTGCCAAATGAATAGGCTCAATAGAAAATGAATAAGGAATTTCATCAATAATAATTAGGAACAAATTCTAAAATATATAACTGAGGGTCAAAAGACCACGAACTATGTCCATAGTTATATAAGTATTCTTTCAACTTAAACTTTAACAGTCATAAGACTATAAGGACTCCTCGTACTTAGGGGGATCAGCCCTTCGTACAATGTATTGTGCATAAACATTTTAATGCTATGCGTAAGTTATCCCCTATAATAGGGTTGTTCATCTCAGCATTTAGAATACGAGTCTGCACCAAAGTAAGTTTGGTTTGGATAAGTTTTAAGGTAATTTAGAGTTTAACGAACATCAACTAAGGATTAGTTGAATAAAAGTTCACAATGTTATACTATGGAATAAATCATAACTGAATCAATATTGTACACTAAGGTCATGCTTTAGGAATAATCTAAGAGCATAAACATTGAATAATTATAAAATACCTTGCTTGAACAATAATAAGCCAAGGTTATTTAGAATTGAGTTCTAAGCATGCATAACAAATAGTAAATTGAACGATAACACTTGTTCAACATTAGTATATCAGGATATACAAACTTGCATGCTAAATAACAAGTTAAAGACAAGAATAACTTGCTCAATATCAGAATAAGGTTTAGAAAACTTGCATCATCATAAATAAACTAGATACAAGAAACTTGCTCAACGAAAATGTAGAGTTAGAACACTTGCCTTGTGTGTAGGCTAAACCTTAATAATTTGATTCACAATATCTTAATCACATATCATTAGGATACAATTAGTCACTATAGATACTTATATACCAATAAGTGCCTATTTCATGTATGTCTTGATTTTGAACCACATAATCAAGTTACAAGAATAAAATAATAATAACACTCATTAAGTATTAATAATATGCTCATTCATAGCATTATAATACCATACTAACACAATGACATTTTTAACAAGTATAATATTACATTATATTAGCATTTACAGAATTCGTATAAAAGAAAACTCATTCTTGGCCCTACTGCTAACCGGCGCTACGGCACAAAAGTCGGGGCTTTGGCTCTGACTTTGGCACTGAGGCTCCGAACTTGAAGAACAAAACAAGGCTAAATTATGTCTATTTAATAGCTAATTTAACATGTATAACTTACGGAATTTACACATAACCTTTACCCATCATACATATACCAATTTAAAAATAATTAAACAACAATTTTAGAAAGATTAAATCCTTGAATACCATGTTTTAAACCAAAACTCTGTTTTTGACATTTGTTTAACACAGTGAACACGGTAACCACAATTATACACCAAATTGATTCCTTTGAACTACTTTCTTTTTATTTCTTAACAAATTAGCATATTTAAGGTTCAATTTCACAATTATCTCAAAATCAAATATAAATTTTTATACTCATACCAGTCATGTTCATACGCATACTCACTGTAAAGCCAATTCCTTTCTTGCAAACGTAATTTAGCATACAATCACATAAATATATATATATATATATATATATGTGTGTGTGTGTGTGTGTGTGTGTGTGTGTGCTATTTATAACATTACAATTACAATTACACATAATTTCACAACCAATTATAAAAACATGGTTTACAAAAGTTTTGTAAAAACTTCATACTATAGTCAAGAACATAGAACACGTAAAAACTATGACGTAAAACATACACACACACACACACACACACACACATATATATATATATATATATATATATATATATATATATATATATATATATAATATTAAGGTTATGGAAAAGAAATACCTTTTTGTTTCTTTAAAATCCTTGTTAACCATCTGCGAATCGCTTGAAAACTTAGAACTTTCTCTCAATTTCTCTATGAAACCTTCTTTTCCTTTTTCTCTGTAACTTTCTACTTAGGCTTAGGTTTAAACCAAATACATTATACGTAAGTTAAACAAAACCAACGCACGATTTACAACTGTCTAAAATCGACGTCTACTAATTGTCCCTATTAAATTATCAGTTACCATAATTTAAATATATTATTTAATATTTATTTATTATATTTATATTATTAAAATTTAAAATTCAAAATTCCAAAAGCCATAAGGCTCTGTTTGGCAAAACTCTTTAAAAATCAAAGACTTAATATCTTTAAGCCTTGTTTGGCAAAACTAATTTAAACTCCTTTAATTTATTTTAATAACTCATTTATAGCATAGTTTATTGTCACCCTTTTATTATCAAATTTAGATTAAAACATTATAATAATCCCTTTATTCCCTGTCAACTTTCTAATTAAATTAAATTAGAATATAATCTCATAATAATTAATTTCCTTCGCTCGTTAATTATTTATTTAACAAATAAATAATTAAATCAAAAAAATTAAACAAATATTTACTCAACCATAAACACATCAATTAAATATTCATATAATTCAATAAATATTTAAAATTATAATTTAAATTTCTAGATTGTTACACAGCAAGTCAGTCAAGTATCCCTACTCTATGCATTTACTTTATGCAAGAGATTTATAACTATGCAAATATCTTAACCTTTGCATTTACTTTATGCAATGAACATGCGTAAGTAAGTTACTGAATTATATTCTTGTTGTACAAGTTTCTTAATCTCTATTTTCATTGATCAAGATATATTCTGTTTGTTAATAGCTAAGTTTGGTTATACAAGTGTCCTCACTTGGATAATTATTGTATTTAAATACTTGTTGATACATACTAATTGAATTCCAATATGTATACATTAATTAAAAGTCGTCTAAGCTATTTGACTCAGCTAAACATAGATTGAAATATATCGTTGAACATGATAGAACATTATTGTCATCAAACTTAATTGTTTTAGTTAGGATTCTAGACTGAATATCAACATCCCGAACCTAGGAAACTTTTGTGCCCGAAAGGCGGATATGATGAGCGAAAATATCGTTCTAACACATAATATTGATCAGTACATGGCATAACGGGCTGATCACCCTCCGTGCCCGTAAGTCATGACGATTTGCGGGTTAATTTTTGTATAACCTTTTCATAAATTGAAAATAAAAGTTCATAGTCTATCGAAAGCTCATCATTCATAGTCAGTACGTAGTTTTAAAAATGTAATTGATTTGATATGTTGTTCAGTATTGTTTCAGATTACTTCATAACTATTGTTTCGTTGTAGAAGTGTAGTTCAAAGAAGATATTTATTTCTTTCAGCTAATATTTATTAATTGATATTACTTGCTGGAAAATTAAATGTTCATTCTTGCTTTCAATTTAAATATTTTCAGCTAAGCTGGATCGACCTGAAGGTTCTGGCAAGGACAAAGGGAAGGGAAAGCTGAAGGATTAGGTTATATAATGTTATTTTTAATTACTGTTTGTATGATAAGATACTAATTATCATGTAATGTATAACTTAAAGGTTCTCGAATCTGGGGAGGTAGACAACTTTGTTATAACTCTTTTATTTAATTAATAAATTAAGTAGTTTGAATGAATGTTATCGTGGAGCACCAAGTACGGGTTTCAAGTACCCGCATTTGGGGGCGTCACAACATGGTATCAAAGCTTTAGGTTAGAAACCTTAGGTGAGGATATGCCTTAGGTTATAACCTTAGGATAGATAGAGGCGTTAAAAACACAAATAACTCAAATAGAGTTTAAAGGAGATGAATTAAATAAATTCATCGTAAAACAAAATAAAAATAACTTATATAAAACTATTATTTGTTGTGTGTATATAATATCTATTATATGCTAATCAAGATAATTTATGTGTAGATGTCAGGTGGAAAAGGAATAGGATATGCTTATATCATGAAGAAGGAGCAAATCACTTCACCCAAGCCAATAGCTCAAATAGAGGCTCACGTTGAAAGTAACCCTGATGAGGTGATTATTTTGGAAAATGTAGTAATGAACCCAGAAACGGTGGTACTAACAGATAGTGATTCGGACACTGAAGTTGGAGCTGATCAAGCATCAATGGAAGTGCAGAATCTGTGGAACAAGGTTTCTTCTTTGGAAAAGTTGTGGGAAATAGAAAGATTATTAAATAGTCAATTGCAGAAGGTGTTAATCGAAATAATAGAAGAACAAGATAAGCTTAAAATCCAAATTGATCAGATGGGAGCCAAAACCAGCATATCATGTGCAACTCCAAGCAGGAAGGGGAAAAGAAAGATGAATGACCGTGAATTAGGAAATTCTAATTATAACCAAGGGAACTTTAAAGGAATAGGAAAGTGTACGAACTGTAAAAGGAAACATGAAGGCGTATGTAGGAAAGGGGAAAATGTATGTTACAATTGCGGACATGAGGGACATATCTCTCTTCATTGTCCCAATCCAAAACAAGGTACATGTTTTATTTGTGGGTTGGAAGGTCATCAGGCTAAAGGTTGTCTAAGATCAGGAGAAGGCGTAGGAAATAAATAGTATTAGTATTATTTAAATATGTATATATGTTAGATAATGTGTATATGATATATCTGCGTGTGTAATTTAATACTCTCAACGTTTGTATAAGTTGTACCAGGGAATCCTGACTTTTGTGGTCGCAAAGGGATAGTGGATGTTTATAGCGATATGTGTTATATTGTGTAAAGTACTATGAATTAGTTGTGTAATAACTCGGGATTTCGAATATTCCAAAATTTACGAATAATTTTTTTTATTTAATATTAATATTGATTGTTAATATTGTACTGTGTATCTGTGATACGAGTCTTGAGTAGTGGTCAATTTGTGTATTGACTGAAAAATAAGAGTAGAGTTGTGCTTAACTAAGAATAGAAACCCTAACCCTAAGTACAGATAAGGGATTCGATAGAAAATACAGTTATTATAACTGTATCATTGAGTACGTGTTTATACTATATAGAATTTTGATCAGTGATTGATCGAGTATGGTATAACATTAGTAAACCCTAATGAGAGATTAGAAACCCTAATCTCAGGATTAGAAAACCTAACGCGTAGTTAGAAACCCTAATCGAAAGCCGAAAAACCTTAATTTTATTTTTGGAAACCCTAAACCCTAATTAGAATTATCAAACCCTAATGGTGAGAATTAAGGAGAATGATGTTAATTGACTAGAATACCCTTATATTTGTGAGGGAAATTATGAAACTACCCTTTTAGTGGTGAAAAGATCAAAATACCCCATAACTTAAAACTTAAGTTAAGTGCATTCTAGAATGGGATGATTCACCATGTTAGGTATTGACTTGTGTATTAAAATCTCAGCAAATCCTATCCAAATAGACACCTATCTTTGCTTAGAAACATTGAATCTAAGTTATAAGTGATTTTGGAGAGAAAATTCATAAAAACTTAGCCATTTGCTCTCAAGATCTCACCAACTTTTTCTCTCACAAAACCCATGAAAACACTAAGTGTCTCAGTCCCTAAAAGAGTCCATAGATCATCAAGATCAGTAGAGAAGATCTTAGATCAAAGATTAGAAACTAAAAGGTATAAACCCTAACCCTACTTTGATCTTGTAAGCTTAAGATAAATCTGTGTTTATGTGTTTTAATACATGTTAAATGATGTTTTTAGATGATCTATGATGATCCATCATGGATCCATAGCATCAAAATGCATTAAAAGTGAATTTTTCAAAAACTGCATGAACCCTAGAAATTGCTCTGACAAGCGAATGTCAGTGTCTATTGATTCTTGGTTGATTGTGATTTTTCTTGTTTTGTGTTTTGGATCTATTGTCTGATATAAGGACTGTAATCTGGAAGTGAAATCACAACCATTAAATGTCCAGATTTTATTTTATTGATGGTCAAAGAGAGTTGACCGAGCATGACCATGCAATCAGCGTCTGACAACACTTTGCCAAGCCAAGAACTGTCAGGATTTATGTGATATGATGATATGGTTGTATGCATTTAGTAGATTGTAAGATGGACTCTAGATCCATGTATTTAGACCGTTCAAAACATCAATATATTGAACGTAATTAGTGGTCAAACCAAGCCACTCGGTCACGTTTTGCAGTTTCTGGAATTTCCAGAAACTGTAAAGAACATAGTTGTGACAGCCTTTGACCGGATCATATCTTGTAATCCTGTTGTTGTTAAATTGATATGTTGCTTTTTGAATGTTCTATGACATAAGGACTTCATATAGGAACCATTATATTACTTGAATCATGGTTGGAACTTATAGGAAATTAATCTTGAAAGTGTCCACTCGGACTGCTAGAAACAGTTTGACAAGAACTTTGTGAGCTTAGATCTTCGCGATGTGTGATTAAATAGTTCAAGTGATGATTAGAACTTGTAGTTCTACATGTTTATTACATGATTGAAGCTTTAGGTAGCCCAGAAACGATTTGAGAAGAGAATTATATTCGGTCAAACAGAGCACCTTGAACACTGACCTTGTCAGTGTTCTTGAGCTAAGAACACCTAAGGCGACAGACAAGTGTCGCTAAAGACCTATAGCGACGGTTTAATTATATTTAATTTCTGATTTTCTGGAAATTACTTAAAAATTGAAAATAAATTATAAAAATTGCCAAAAATGATTTGAATAATTATTTTAAATTATGAAAAATAATTTTTGATTAATTGGGATATTTTTCATTAATATTTATATTTATTTGAATATTAATGATATTCAATTTATTTAATTAGTGTATTAAATAAATTAGAGAAAAATGATTTTAATATATTAAAAATTATTATAAATAAGAATAAAGTATTTAAAAATATTTTGAGTTAGAAAATGTAACTTTTAATATTTTGGAGAATTTTCATTAGTAATTTAATATTAATGATATAAAATTGTTTAATTATTATATTAAATAAATGAGTTAAAAATGATTTTATTGATTTAAAATTATTTTAAATGAGAATAAAGTGGCGAAAAATATTATGAATTAAAATATAATTTTCTATAGTTTTTGGAGAATTTTCATTAATAAATGATATTTGATTTATTTAATTATTATATTAAATAAATGAATTAAAAATGATTTTATTGACTTAAAAATCATTTAAAAATGAGGAAAATGATTTAAAAATATTTAAGTTATAATTAATGACTTTTAATATTTGAATGATAATTTCATTAATATTTAAATATTAATGGTGATAGTTTAAAATGATTCTAATTACTTTAAAATCATTTAAGTTAAATATTGGTGATTTAAAAATATTTTAAGTTATTATAAATAACTTTAATATTTTGATAAGTATGTCATTAATATTTTAATAATATTAAATATTAATGATGATGGATTTATTTGATATTTAAATCATTTAAAAATAATTTCGGTGTTTGAAAAATTATTATAAATTATAATAATTGTTTGATAATTATTAAAAGCTTCTAAAAAAATATTATAAATGGTATTTGACTTATCTAATATAATATTGAAGCTTAGAAACCGAATTTAATTGACAAATAATTGTGTTAATTGTCGGATAAGGTGACCATAACACTGAGATGGACCGAAGTCCAACCAGACCGAACTAGTTAGAATTGAGAAGTGTTTATACATGTTATAAATACTAATGTTACTATGTGCTAATGTGTCTAGGAAAAAGATTGACTGTAAAATAAAGTGTTATGTATTATGACATATTGTGCTAATTGTAAGACCAATATTGTGAATATAGGTCTTGTGAACGCAGATAAGTATATTGTGTAGAAGTAATCAACGCGGAAGGCAAGTTTCCTTAACTCAACCTTGAGTTAATATTGTTCAATTATTATGGTGGTTAATTATTGTTAATTAGACCACGTCCAATGATTTATTGTTGATTATTCGTAGTTAGTGCATGCTTATTATTTCAAATTGAATTATTGATTATGAGAATATACTTGTAGAATAACTATTATTGGAAATTCATATCCGTAGAAGCTATTATTGATTATAAATAGTACAGATAATTTCTATCTATTGTTAAGTCATGTTGAGAAATATCTCAACCAATTGTTTTGGGAAAACGAATGATAAGTAGGTTTTCTACATATTTATTCGATATCTGTTACTTGAATTAGTTGCTTATAATTATGTTTCTTAGTTACTTTTCATGAATTTTGTGTTCATTTTGTAGATCTTATGCTTGGGAACGATGTGAGCGACTATTGGTATGAAAACGCAAGGAAAAGCAATCCGGACATCTTTTGGGCTATCATATTCATTTCATGTTCTTGGCCTGGAAATTGCATTATGTTGTAGAGCTTCTTCTTATCTTTTTGGAACATCTTGAATCATTCCAATCAGAGTTTGGATGCAAGAGTTATGACATTTGTACCAACGAACGTTGAACGTCATTGTTTTGGATGGCCATTTGCGTAGCTGTCACTTCGAACCCAATTTCAGCCTTCATCCGTGCATTATTTCTCAATTCTGAATGAATAAAAGTTGTAGAACTCGTCGAAAGCTTCGATTTGATAGGTGGAAGGCCCCGTAACTCTTCCCAAATCAAACGTTATGGCCGTTTTACCAGAGGACACTGCAGCAGAAAATCCTTGGCATGGGCGCACGGATTTCTAGTGTATTTTAGGCGCGACGCCATGAATCCTGGAGTAAAAAATGTGATTTGATACTTGGCCTTGGGCCGCCAACTTTAGGCCAATTCCAAAGATGCGGTCGCGCCTTCGGATGTTGACTAGAGATGACTTTTTTACTAGATAGTGCGATTGAAGCGTAACTTAGAGGAGGGGTTCGATTAGGGCTTATATATTAGACGTATTTTCATTATGAAAAGGATATTCCACCCCTTGGGGGATCACGTAGCTAATATTGTTTTCTTCTCTTTAATTTTCATATTAGATTAGAGTAGATTAGTGTAGTTTTTAGAGTTGATTAGATTGAAGACTTGAAGCAATTGGAAAGCATCGAAGATTCCATCTTGGAGCGAGAGAAACAGTTTGCATTTCAATTCTCTACAGTTAACCTCTCTTTGATTCCTATTTATAATTTTATGATGTTTATTCAATATGTGGATGGTGGGTTTGATTCAACTATGATCTAAACTCTATTTTGGGATTGCAATTAATTCTATTGCTTAGTTTAATCTGATATACTTCATTGTTAACCTTATTGATTGCTATGGGATTATCTATTAAGATTCATGCTTATTTGCTTAGTTGATTAGCCATCAATTACTGTGGTAACCCATATGAACTTGAAAGACGAAGTATGGGTTTAGATTTGATCTTGATAGTTTGTGATTGTATGTTATACATTGTGATGGGATGTATGATTCGTGCTTAGGATAGACATATACCGAGGCATCACTCGTAGTCATTTGAGAACTTGGGCCTTAATTATTTGTAAATCACATAGACATATAGTGATTTAGGTAATTTAGGTTTTCATGTGTATTCTTTCAACTGGGGATTATATTTGATATGGGTATGGTACATTGAGATATGGCTGTACTTTACTTTCGTGTTCTCGACTAGCAATCCAGTGCAAGTAATTTGGCTTAACAGGGAGTGTGTTGATTTAAATTATTCAATAGATAAAATTGTAATCTCAGGTCTTCATTATCTAATCTCACTCTAGGAATAGTTAGATTTATTTAATTTCACAGTTTAAATATAAAATATCAAATCATTTGTTTAAATAAGACTGAAATGGTTATGGGCTAGTGCTTGGTGAACTTTATTAGTTAATTCTCCGTGGGAACGATACTTTACTTACTCTTTATTACTTGTTGACCATGTATACTTGCACGCATATATTGATCGGTAAAACGACCAACAAGTTTTTGGCGTCGTTGCTGGGTAATTAACTTAATAAATTTTTGCCAACATTAATTTCAATCAAATTGGTCTTAATTTAAACATTTTTTTTGTTTTAATTATCTTCTTATATTTCTCTCTTTTTTCAGGTATCATGGGTGACTTTGCCTATCAATGGCCTTATGCAAATATGATTCAACCAAGGGACACAAGAACTGAAGGACTCAATGTATTTTCTACATTGTCGGCTACAAATTGCAACACTTTGGAGAGGTTGGATATTCTTGCATTGAACTCACTTTCGAGAGATAGTAGTTACATGTGAATATTGTGTTGGCGAGCATCCGAGAGTTATCGATTGCAACATCGAGTTGGACAAGAAATGCAGGTTTGGGGGTGATTACCTCAACAACTATGTTTATCCCAATTATCATCAAGGTTGGGGGTATCACCCATATTATGAATGGAATTGTAACTATTAAGACTAATACTGCGTTCTAGATCCAACATATCCATCAAATTTCTCATATCCACCTCCAATGCAACAAGAAGAAAATTCAAGGTTGAAGGAATTCATGTCAAAAAGCGTAGCATACCATGAAGAGATGATGGTGAGTCATGAGTTATCAAGCCAAAATCTTAACAGATAAATGGAACAACTCATTAACTCCTCAATGAATGGTCCTCAATACATGGATTTTGAAACTGAACAAGATAATTCAAGATTGGAGGATTTGTGGTTCAAATTTGTAGCATCAACTGAGGAGAAGATGATTGAGCAAGATAGGTCAATTCAAAATCTTTATAGTTATATGGATAAAATGTTCGAAGCATTGAACAATCACCCTCTAAACAATTGGTGCTCTAACATGGACGATGAAACTATGGAGAACAAGAAGTGTACATGCCACTGAATGAACTGAAAGGAGTGGACATTGAGGAGACAACTGGGGGTATGGAAAATGAAGAACATGAGCTAACTTGTATTATATCCCAAGTGCCTTCTCAATTAGAGTTAAAAAATTCAGTGAACTTTGCACACCCATGTCCCCTTGGTAGTCACATCCAAAGCAAGAATTTCTGCGATTATGAGGCCTCTTACAAACCATGGTGGGCTGAGGAAGAGATAATAGAAGAAGAAAAGCCCGTTGAATCTTTCACGCCTCAATGCAAAAATCTATTCATAGATACAACGGGAGAAGCACTTGGCGATGCAATGGAACTGGGGACATCATGTACAAGAAATATGCTAGGTGGCTTCAATTTGAAGACTCTCACGAAGGGGAACCTCCCAATGCGCATTGCAATTCTAATGGATGAAGGGTTCCTAGATTATCGTAGAGAAATCAAATAGCGTTGTCAAGAAAAGAATCCAGCTAACGGACTATAAACCGAGTGCTAGATGGGAGGCACCCCATCTAATCTTTCTCCTTCCTTGTTTAATTCTTATTTACATTTCTAATTACTTCTTCTCCTATGTTTAATTCTTCATGCTTTCCATATTTAGTAGATGTTAGATAGTTGTAAGTATTAATAATAGTTTGATTGTTTCTCCTCTCAGGTTCAATCCAATTGCTATAAGCATTCAGGATCAAACAGAAGTCAAAAAAAAATTGAAGCTGCAAAGGTACAAGGTAGTGCGACCGCGCCCAACTACAAGCCAAACACAGAGCGACCGCGCCATAGCTCAGTCATAGAAAAAAATAATGCTAAATTTTTAGAATTTCTGACTCAAGCATTTGGACAGTTAGAAGCCAACACTCAGTTTCTAACTATAGAATATCTCAAACTTAGCCATCACCTGATCTACCATCGGATCATGAGGAGGTCAACGGAGATGACATTGCCACTTAGGGGAGTATTCTTTCACTTTAAATTACAATGAGGGCATTGTTAATTTTAAATTTGGGGGTATTGGGTTGTAGTGGGTAGTTGTTGCATATATTAGTGTAATATAGTTTGATTGCATGTTTAAGTTCATAGTAGTAGGGGTATTTAAGTATCATTGTAGTTAAATTCTACATTAATTTTTTTTTAAGTTTTCTTTTGTCTTGTTTACTTAGTATGTGTTTAGTTGCATTACATAGCATATTCCCATGTTTTTAGTCGGTTGAATTCTAATTTGGCCAATGATGATATAGAAATTTGATAGATTTTTGAATTTAGTGGATAACATGAGCTTAGTTATAATGTTATACATGATTTAATTCATGCTTGTTGTTTAGATGCTATCGGTTAGCACATAGGTGTTCATATCTGTTTGTTGGTTTAAGAATAATTTGTTTGTTTGCTGAGTAAAAAATTTTGTTTTTAAAGATGGAATTGTGTATAAAGTAGACATAGACTATGAAAACACAGATACTCAAACTTTGAGAACACATTGGTATGCTTGTTATTGGGACGAGATGGAGCGTAAAACGCACTCGTTTAAATGGGAATGGAAAGTGAGATGGAGCGTAAAACGCACTCGTTATATATATAAATAAAAAAATCTTAAAAAATAAATAAATAATAATAATCAATAAACACTGAGGGAAAATGCGAAAATCGCCCTCATGAGTAAAAATAAAGCAGAATAAACCCATTGTTGAACCTTAGTTTGTATTGATGTGTTGGAGTAGTTGATGTCTCATTAGTATATGCAGGTCTTGATTTAAACTTCAATTTTCTATCTTAAGCAATATAGCATGTGGTATCTTCACCTTTGTCAAGCTTATCTGTGAACACATCACACACACACAACATCTTTATAGCAGGTTAGGATTATCTGATTATATGTCATTATGCCTTTAGCTTAGTTTGATGCTTTGTTCTTGGATCTTGATATTTCTCTGAGGCATATCTTATTGGAATTCTTAACATAGATGGAAATATGGGGATTCATTATCATAGTAGCGTAGCTTGCATAGCATGTAGATTGCATTATATTGTGTTGCTTGGGGACAAGCAACGATTTAAGTTTGGGGGTATTTGATAAGTAGGTTTTATACCTATTTATCAGGTATCTATTACTTGAATTAGTTGTTTATACTCATGTTTCTTAGTTACTTTTCATGCATTTTGTGTTCATTTTGTAGATCTTATGCTTGGGAACGATGTGAGCGACTATTGGTATGAAAACGAAAAGAAAAGTAATCCGGACATCGTTTGGGCTATCATATTCATTTCATGTTCTTGGCTTGGAAATTCCATTATGTTGTAGAGCTTCTTCTTATCTTTCTGGAACATCTTGAATCATTCCAATCGGAGTTTGGATGCAAGAGTTATGACATTTGTACCAACGAACGTTGAACGTCACTGTTTTGGATGGCCATTTGCGTAGCTGTCACTTTGAACCCAATTTCAGCCTTCATCCGTGCATTATTTCTCAATTCTGAATGAATAAAAGTTGTAGAACTCGTCGAGAGCTTTGATTTGATAGGTGGCAGGCCCCGTAACTCTTCCCAAATCAAACGTTATGGCCGTTTTACCAGAGGACACTGCAGCAGAAAATCTTTGGCATGGGCGCACGGATTTCTAGTGTATTTTAGGCGCGGCCCCGCCAATCCCTAGAGCAAAAAAATGTGATTTGATACTTGGTAGCGTGCGGCGCGCCAACTTCGAATTCAATTCCAGTCTTGGCGCCGCCACTTCGGATGTTGACTAGAGATGACTTTTTCACTAGATAGTGCGATTGAAGCGTAACTTAGAGGGGGGGTTCAATTAGGGCTTATATATTAGACGCATTTTCATTATGTAAAGGATATTCCACCCCTTGGGGGATCACGTAGCTAATATTGTTTTCTTCTCTTTAATTTCCATATTAGATTGGAGTAGACCAAAGTAGTGATTTCTAGAGTTAATTAGATTGAAGACTTGAAGCAATTGGAAAGCATCAGAGATTCCATCTTGGAGCAGGAGAACAGATTTGCATTTCAATTTTCTACACTTAACCTCTCTTTGATTCCTATTTGTAATTTTATGATGTTTATTCAATATGTGGATGGTGAGTTTGATTCAACTATGATCTAAACTCTATTTTGGGATTGCAATGGATTCTATTGCTTAGTTTAATCTGATATACTTCATTGTTAACCTTATTGATTGCTATGGGATTGTCTATTAAGATTCATGCTTATTTACTTAGTTGATTGACCATCAATTACTGTGATAACCCATATGAACTTGAAAGACGAAGTATGGGTTTAAATTTGATCTTGATAGTTTGTGATTGTATGTTCTACATTGTGATGGGATGTATGATTCGTGCTTGGGATAGACATATACCGAGGCATCGCTCGTAGTCAATTGAGAAATTAGGCTTAAACCCTAATTATTTGTAAATCACATAGACATATAGTGGTTTAGGTAATTTAGGTGTTCATGTGTATTCTTTCAATTGGGGATTATATTTGATATGGGTATGGTACATTGAGATATGGTTGTACTTTACTTTACGTGTTCTCATTAGCAATCCGGTCTGAGTAATTTGGCTTAACAGGGAGTGCGTTGATTTAAATTATTCAATATATGAAATTGTAATCTCAGGTCTTCATTATCTAATCTCACTCTAGGAATAGTTAGATTTATTTAATTTCACAGTTTAAATATAAAATATCAAATCATTCGTTTAAATAAGACTGAAATGGTTATGGGCTAGTGCTTGGTGAACTTTATTAGTTAATTCTCTGTGGGAACGATACTTTACTTACTCTTTATTACTTGTTGACCGTGTATATTTGCATGCATATATTGATCGGTAAAACGACCAACAACGAACATTTGTTAGAACTTGATAGGTTCGAGAAGAAATGAAAGGAGAAGTGATTAGAAATTGAAATCACAGTATTTCGTTGTTAAATCAAAATCTTGATTCTGAGACTGAGAAGAACAACCTTTTATATAAAGGGAACATTTTAATTGGTCATAAATTCGACTGTTGCGCGCTATGTTTAAGTATTATGCATAGTATAGGGTATAATAAAGTTGATCACTTGTTATACTTGCAGAGGGGTATGATTTAATCTTTATGGTTATCTGATACACCTAAGTATATATCAAAGTAAATCTTTGATATCTACCCGAGAAGAAAAGTTCAAGGTCTTATGTGACCACTCTGCATAAATCTGGAAAACATTCTACTTTGCTATTGCATAGAATTAATTCTTGATTATTCATTAGAATATCGTAGAAATTTTGAAAGCATTGTATACTTTCGTTAATTTGTTGCATAGGTTGCAAGAAGATTAGTTAGAGAAGAACAAATTTTTCAGCTATTTCAAAGTTCCCCAAACTTTGGAGTCATTCTATCGAATTAGATAGTTTGTTGTCTTGATTCTGATACATTTATTGTATATCTTAACTTGCTAAATAAAACATTTCAACTAGGAACGAAGAAGCCAGTGGTGCTGTGAAGATAAAAGGCAAAGGTGTTATGTTGTGTTAATTGTGTTTAGCATATATATTATGTTGTATTTGCAAACCCTTTTTGTATATCTAAAGGGTATGTTTGTAATATAAAGTTTTGATAACCTGGAACGAATGTATTAACTATATCAGTTAATGTGGTTTATATGTCTATTCATAATTAAATGGGTAGTTAGATGTTATTTATATTGTGGATCGTGAGCACCAAACTCGGGAGTCAGGTAACCCGGATTTGGGGGTGTCACAGGTTAGTATCAGAGCAGTAGTGACCAAGGTGTCTCCAGTTGGTAGTAGAGCTATAGGTTATAAACCTTAAATGGGGTGGGGAAAACCCTAGGATTATAACCATAAGCGAAATATAATACTCATTTAGAGTACTAAGTGAGGGATTGATAAAGTGTATCTATAGTGAGGTATGTGGACACAAAGTGTGAGATGTTTGTACTATTAAAGTACTAATCAAGTTGTGTAACTAACTGTAGGATGTCAAGAGAAGATGAGATGAGTCTGAAAGTTCTAGCGGTACATTGTACCAATGCCGATGAGGCGAGGTGTCAAATAAGTATGCGAATTAGTTGAGAAGGTGGGAAAAGATGAACCTATGGTTAATCTTGGGAGTGATCATGACGATTATCCCGAGATGTATCCGAGTGGTGATGAAGAGGCAGAGTCCGAAGAAGCTAAGGTGGAGAAAGGGAATAAGACTAAAGTAGGGGATAAAGATCAAGAATCTGCAGAAGTACAAGAACTTCGAAATAAAGTGTTTATCTTAGAAGAGTTGTGGAAGACGGAGCGAGCGTTACGCGAAATGACTGAAGAACAGAACGAGTTGAAGGCGAATGTGGACAAAATGAAGACTGAAGGTGGTGAATCGTCGGAGGGATCACGATAGTGATAACTTTGAAAATTCAAACCCAAAGAAGAAGAAGGTCTGTAGCAAGTGTGGAAAGACTCACTTGGGAGAATGCCTGATGTGGAAGAATGTGTGCTTCAATTGTAAGCAGGAAGGATAAGTTTCCGAACATTGTCCTAAGCCGAATATGAGGAAGTGTTTTTCATGTGGAAGAACGAGTCATGGATCCAACAAGTGTCCTGGTAAGAAGAAGAATGGTGAAGGGAGTGGAAGGTAGACAGCTTAAGTATAAGCGATAGTATCTTCTGATAGGGTATCGAGAATGATGTGTAAACATATATAAATATATATTTTTGTATGAATAAAATCTTTATTTTCTATATGAATATAAGATTAAGATAAATTTGTGAGTTCTTAAAACTCATACTTATGGTAAGTTCATGACTCATAATTATATGAGCTGTTTTGAACCCCTCAGTGAATGGACGTCAAAGGTCTAACTAGAATAAGTTCATAAACTCATATAATTGTGGCAAGTTCCTGAACCCCTAGGTGTGGTAAGTTTGATGAACTGGGAATAGTTGTGTGTGAATGGAGAATTACAACTTTTGTTTAAAGTTGTGTTGTTAATCCTATGAAAAAGGGATAGTTGTATATGTTAAGTACAAAATGTACTGTATGCTATTTGAATAAATATGCAATTATATGAGGACTATGTGTTAAATTCTTATTGTGTGATTAATAAGAGTTTGTGTAGAGAAAGAGAATTAATATAAGATTTTTATTTTAATGTCGCCTAGACGATAGAATCGAATCAAAGAAAAGAGCAGTCGGTGAATAATAAAGGAGGTCAATAAATTGGCTAACTTTAAGGACTTTAAAGCGGTGGGACCGCCATAATTTAAGGGAACTACAGATCCGATTGAAGCCCAAACCTGGGTGAAAGAAATGGAGAAAGCATTTATCATTGCGAGAGTGGTAGAAGAGCAAATGACAACTTTTGCAACTTATTTAATGAAGGGAGAAACCACTTACTGGTGGGAGACTAATCAGGCGAGAGCTGGTACAACTGTGGTGAATTGGACAAGATTCAAGGAGTTGTTCTTTGAGAACTATTTTTCACCGAGTATGCAAGCTCGGATGGAGGTTAAGTTCTTAGAACTAAAGCAGGAGAATATGTCGGTGTCTGAATATCCTGCTAGATTCAATGAGTTAGCGAGATTTGCACCTCATCAGGTGGATACAGAGCTACGGAAGGCGAAAAGGTTTGAGAATGGATTGAAGCCGAGTATATACAACAAAGTAGCTGTATTACAAATCAATACGTTCGCGGCTTTGTTGGAAAAGGCATTAATTGCTGAAGGGGGAAGCGAAGCTGCATCCCGTTATAATCAGGAGAAGAAGAATACAAATGATGGAGGAAGTAGTGGTGGTAGTAATTCGAACAAGAAAAAGTGGAGTAAGAATACCCAGTCGGGTAATAAAAAAGAAGGAAATAAGAAAGGAGGAGAGCCTTATGCGAACTGTGGAAAGAATCATCCAGGACTTTGTTTGAAGAAGAAGGGAGTTTGTTATAATTGCGGTCGAGAGGGACATATATCGCCCAATTGTCCCAATCCGAAGAAGATACAATATTGTTATGCTTGTGGATCAATTGATCATCTAGTTCGGAATTGTCCGAAAAGGAATAAGGAGAAGAGGAGTGCCAACAGGGGAACCGGTAGCGAAACCTTGGCGATTAAAGAACCTGCTTAGCCAGGCAGATCAACAGCCCATGCATTTAATATGACAGCTCACGATGCAGTGGCTGCCCAGGAGGTGGCGATAGGTAATAATTTCGCTTAATAATTAAATTAAGTGAGAAATATTGGTGATATAAGCTGTGAATTATTTTCTTTTATAGTTCCAAGTCACAGGTTAGATTATAAGACACAAATTAATATTGTGTTGATAAAAATGAATTGATGATACAACTTTAAAAGATTGTAGAGAGTAAGAAAGCGGTGATTCCGAGGACGGAATCCTTTTAAGGAGGGGTGAATGTAATAACCAGGGATTTCGAATAATCCAAAATTTACGAATAATTTTTTTTTATTTAATATTAATATTGACTGTTAATATTGTATTGTGTATCTGTGATACGAGTCTTGAGTAGTGGTAAATTTGTATATTGACTAATAAATAAGAGTAGAGTTGTGCTTAACTGAGAATAGAAACCCTAACCCTAAGTCCGGATAAGGGATTCGACAAAAAATACAGTTATTATAACTGTATCGTTGAGTACGTGTTAATACTATATAGAATTTTGATCAGTGATTGATCAAGTAGGGTATAACATTAGTAAACCCTAATGAGAGATTAGAAACCCTAATCTTAGGATTAGAAAACCTAAAGCGTAGTTAGAAACCCTAATCGAAAGTCGAAAAACCCTAATTTTATTTTTAGGAACCCTAAACCCTAATTAGAAAACCCTAATTGGAATTATCAAACCCTAATGGTGAGAATTAAGGAGAATGATGTTAATTGACTAGAATACCCTTATATTTGTGAGGGAAATTATGAAATTACCCTTTTAGTGGTGAAAAGATCAAAATACCCCTTAACTTAAAACTTAAGTTAAGTGCATTCTAGAATGGGATGATTCACCATGTTAGGTATTGACTTGTGTATTAAAATCTCAGCAAATTCTATCCAAATGGACACCTATCATTGCTTAGAAACATTGAATCTAAGTTATAAGTGATTTTGGAGAGAGAAAATTCATAAAAACTTAGCCATTTGCTCTCAAGCTCTCACCAACTTTTTCTCTCACAAAACCCACGAAAACACTAAGTGTCTCAGTCCCTAAAAGAGAACCTAGATCATCAAGATCAGTAGAGAAGAGCTTAGATCAAAGATTAGAAACTAAAAGGTATAAACCCTACTTTGATCTTATATGCTTAAGATAAATTTGTGTTTATGTGTTTTAATACATGTTAAATGATGTTTTTAGATGATCTATGATGATCCATCATGGATCCATAACATCAAAATGCATTAAAAGTGAATTTTTCAAAAATTGCATGAACCCTAGAAATTGCTCTGACAAGCAAATGTCAGTGTCTATAGATTCTTGGTTGGTTGTGATTTTTCTTGTTTTGTGTTTTGGATCTATTGTCTGATATAAGGACTGTAATCTGGAAGTGAAATCACAACCATTACATGTCCAGATTTTATTTTATCGATGGTCAAAGAGAGTTGACCGAGCATGACCAACACTTTTTGGGTAACCCAGAAAGTGTGCAACCAGCGTCTGACAACACTTTGTCAAGCCAAGAACTGTTAGGATTTATGTGATATGATGATATGGTTGTATGCAGTTCGTAGATTGTAAGATGGACTCTAGATCCATGTATTTAGACCCTTCAAAACATCAATATATTGAACGTAATGAGTGGTCAAACCAAGCCACTCGGTCACATTTTGCAGTTTCTAGAATTTCCAGAAACTATAAAGAACATAGTTCTGACAGCCTTTGACCGGATCATATCTTGTAATCCTGTTGTTGTTAAACTGATATGTTGCTTTTTGAATGTTCTATGACATAAGGACTTCATATAGGAACCATTATATTACTTGAATCATGGCTGGAACTTATAGGAAATTAATCTTGAAAGTGTCCACTCGGACTGCTAGGTTTCTGGGAAAACCTAAAAACCGTCTGACAAGAACATTGTGAGCTTAGATCGCGATGTGTGATTAAATGGTTCAAGTGATGATTAGAACTTGTAGTACTACATGTTTATTACATGATTGAAGCTTTAGGTAGCCCAGAAACATTTGAGAAGAGAATTATATTAGGTCAAACAGAGCACCTTGAACACTGACCTTGTCAGTGTTCTTGAGCCAAGAGCAACTAAGGCGACAGACAAGTGTCGCTAAAGACCTATAGCGACGGTTTAATTATATTTAATTTCTGATTTTCCAAAAATTACTTAAAAATTGAAAATAAATTATAAAAATGACCAAAAATGATTTTAAAAATTATTTTAAATTATGAAAAATAATTTTTGATTAAATGGGATATTTTTCATTAATATTTATATTTATTTGAATATTAATGATATTCAATTTATTTAATTAGTGTATTAAATAAATTAAAGAAAAATGATTTTAATATATTAAAATTATTTTAAATAAGAATAAAGTATTTAAAAATATTTTTCGAGTTAGAAAATGTAACTTTTAATATTTTTGGAGAATTTTCATTAATAATGTAATATTAATGATATAAGATTTATTTAATTATTATATTAAATAAATAATTTAAAAATAATTTTATTGATTTAAAAATCATTTTAAATGAGAATAAAGTGGCGAGAAAAAATTATGAATTACAAAATATAATTTTCTATATTTTTGGAGAATTCTCATTAATAAATGATATTTGATTTATTTAATTATTATATTAAATAAATGAATTAAAAATGATTTTATTGACTTAAAAATCATTTAAAAATGAGGAAAATGATTTAAAAATATTTTAAGTTATAATTAATGACTTTTAATATTTGAATGATAATTTCATTAATATTTAAATATTAATGGTGATAGTTTAAAATGATTCTAATTACTTTAAAAATCATTTAAGTTAAATATTGGTGATTTAAAATATTTTAAGTTATTATAAATAACTTTAATATTTTGACAAGTATGTCATTAATATTTTAATAATATTAAATATTAATGATGATGGATTTATTTGATATTTAAATCATTTAAAAATAATTTCAGTGTTTGAAAAATTATTATAAATTATAATAATTGTTTGATAATTATTACAAGCTTCCAAAAAATATTAAAAATGGTATTTAACTTATCTAATATAATATTGAAGCTTAGAAACCAAATTTAATTGACAAATAACTGTGTTAATTGTCGGATAGGGTGACCAGAACACCGAGATGGATCGAAGTCCAACAAGACCGAACTAGTTAGAATTGAGAAGTGTTTACACAGGTTATAAACACTAATGTTACTATGTGCTAATGTGTCTAGGAGAAAGATTGACTGTAAAATAAAGTGTTATGTGTTATGCAATATTGTGCTACTTGTAAGACCAATATTGTGAATATAGGTCTTGTGAACGCAGATAAGTATATTGTGTAGCAGTAATCAACACAGAAGGCAAGTTTCCTTAACTCAACCTTGAGTTAATATTGTTCAATTATTATGGTGGTTAATTATTGTTCATTAGATCACGTCCAATGATTTATTGTTGATTATTTACAGTTAGTGCATGCTTATTAATTCAAATTGAATTATTGATTATGAGAATATACTTGTAGAATAACTATTATTAGAAATTCATATCCGTAGAAGCTATTATTGATTGTAAATAGTACAGATAATTTCTATCTATTATTCAGTCATGTTGAGAAATGTCTCAGCCAATTGTTCTGGCAAGACGAATATTTGTTAGAACTTGATAGGTTCAAAAAGAAAAGAAAGGAGAAGTGATTAGAAATTGAAATCACAGTATTTCATTGTTAAATCAAAATCCTTACTCTAAGACTGAGAAGAACAATCTTTTGTATAAAGGGAACATTTTAATTGGTCGTAAATTCGACTAGTGCGCGATATGTTTAAGTATTATGCATAATATAAGGTATAATAAAGCTGATCACTTGTTATACTTGTAGAGGGGTATGATTTAATCTTTATGGTTATCTGATACACCTGAGTATATATCAAAGTAAATATTTGATATCTACCCGAGAAGAAAAGTTCAAGGTCTTGTGTGACCACTCAGCATAAATCTGGAAAACATTCCACTTTGCTATTGCGTAGAATTGATTCTTGATTATTCATTAGAATATTGTAGAAATTTTGAAAGCATTGTATACTTTCGTTAATTTTTTGCATAGGTTGCGAGAAGATTAGTTAGAGAAGAACAAATTGTTTAGCTATTTCAAAGTTCCACGAACTTTGGAGTCAATCTATCGAATTAGATAGTTTGTTGTCTTGATTCTGATACATTTATTGTATATCTTAACTTGCAGGGCAAATTTGTTGCTCACGCTTGCTAAATAAAACATTTTAGCTAGGGACGAATAAGCTAGTGGTGCTGTGAAGATAAAAGGCAAAGGTGCTATGCTGTATTAATTGTGTTTAACATATATTTTATGTTGTATTTGTAAACCTTTTTTGTATATCTAAAGGGTATGTTTGTAATATAATGGTTTGATAACCTGGGACGAATGCATTAACTATATCAGTTAATGTGGTTTATATGTCTATCCATAATTAAATGGGTAGTTAGATGTTATTTATATTGTGGATCGTGAGCACCAAACTCGGGAGTTAGGTAACCCAGATTTGGGGGTGCCACAAGTTGAATGAATATGAGTATATGTTTGATTAATGAAATAAGTTTTGTATTAAGATAGTAAGTATCTATTTGATAGTTGGTTAATACAGTAAACCAAGTTTTCAAAATCCAATATTTTGAGTACATGATTATTTGAGTTTGATATTAAGTGGTATATGTTAAACTTATACGATAAGGCATAGAATGTAATTCAATAAAGAATAATGTATGGTTTTATTTAATCAGATAATGCCGCCAAAAAGACAAAACCGAAACCAAAGAGCAAAAGAATCTGTTAACCATGTTGGAATACCAGCCGCAGAAAATCATCCAGACAATCGATTGGCGAACTTTAAAGACTTCAACGCAGTAGGACCGCCAGAGTTTAGAGGGACAACTGACCCTATAGAAGGTCAAACTTGGGTAAAGGAGATAGAAAATGTTTTTGTGATTGCTAGGGTAGCGGAGGGGCAAAAAGCGGC
Organism: Panax ginseng; assembly: GCA_020205605.1. NCBI lineage: Eukaryota > Viridiplantae > Streptophyta > Magnoliopsida > Apiales > Araliaceae > Panax > Panax ginseng. Next base: position 75,466,804 of record CM035137.1, read on the forward strand.
TTTTGCTACCTATATGATGAAATGGGAGGCGAATTTCTGGTGGGAGGAAAATCAAACTAGAACCGGAGAAGGAGAGGTGACGTGGACTAGGTTTAAAGAACTGTTCTTCATGAATTATTTCTCATCTAGTATGCAAGCTAGGATGAAGGTGAGGTTTTTGGAGTTGAAGTAGGAAAAGATGACAGTTTTTGAGAACGCCGCAAAGTTTAAAGAATTAGCTAAGTTCGCTCCACACCAAGTGGATACGGAAGTAAGGAAGGCAAGAAGGTTTGAGTTGGGCTTAAAACCCTAGCTCTACAATAAGGTGACGGTGTTGTAGATTAATAATTTTGCATCACTCTTGGAAAAGGCTATCATAGCCGAAGAAGAAAATAAGGCCATGAGTCTGTACAATAAGGAAAAGAAGAATAAGGTTAAGGTTGAGGGAGCTATTAAGGTGGAAAGAAGCAGTGAAAATAGGAGTGGAAAAAGAAAAGGGGACAATTTCGGAAATACCAAAAACAAGTAAGGAAGTATAAGGAAGAAAGTGGCGCAGTGTGGAAATTATGGGAAAAATCACTCGGGTGAGTGTTTGAAGGGAAAGTTTGTGTGTTTTAAGTGTGGGCAGGAGTGACATTTCTCTCCTAACTTCCCCAATCCAAGGAAGAATAGTGGGTGTTTTATTTGTGGATCAATGGAGCATAAAGTGAGGGATTGTCCGAAAAGGAGAGTTGATGGGGGCAGTGTGAATGCGGGGAAAAATAGTGAGACGTTAGCAATAACAGATCCAACTCCACCAAACAAACAAACTAAATTGACCATAAGGACCTTCAATATGACAGTTCAGGACACGATAGCAGCCGGTGATGGAGTTCCAGGTATGAACCCAATCAACAATATTAATATATATATATATATATATATATATATATATGCATGATTCAGATGTAATCTATTTTCTTACCGCAAGTTTGTTAATATAAGTATGTTTACATTAGGAAACCTTGAATATAGGTATACAAAAGACAATTTTTGAAAAAGATACATATATTATTATAATAATTCATTAATAAAAGGATTTTTGAAGGAGGAATTTGAGTTCCGGATTTGTAACACGAAATCCTATAAGGAGGGGAGAATGTAGCAATTTAATAAAAATTTTAATAAATAAAAATCTAAGGATAAAACATTAATATTAAACGTAAGGTAGTGGTGATTCCGGGGACGGAATCCTTATAAGGAGGGAAGAATATAAAAACCGAGAATTTTCAGACAATTATATCTATATTTTTACGAATAATTTTTTTTAATTATTATGAATATTGTTATCAGTAATAATATTTGGAAATATATGTGATATGGATTTAGCAGGTTAGTCAATTTAATTTCTATAAGTGACTAGGAATGAAAGTGAAGTTAGATATTGTTCAAAACCCTAATTTTGGATTTTGAAAAAGGAATCTGAATAATAATACAATATTAATTATATTTCAGTATTATAATTATGTACTTTATATATGTAATATTAATTGTTGATCAGATATAACATAGCATTAGAAAACTCTAATATTAAATTGAAAACCCTAATTTGAAATTCAAATAGGAAATTAAGAATGATTAGTAATTGTGTTTGTGTGATTAAGGAGATACGTTATTGATTATAAACTTAATTAAGGAAACTCTAACGATTAGTTAGAAACCCTAATTGTTAAGTTAGAAACCTTAATTTCATTTCTGGAAAACCTTAAATCCTAATCAGTAATTCTAAACCCTAAATTTTAAACCCCAAGTGGTGATTAACAACCCTAATGGTGATTATCAAACCCTAAGGGTTAAATGTTAAGGGAAGTATATGAATTGACCAAACTACGCTTAAAATTGTGATAAAAATGACCAAAATACCCTTTTATATATAAAATGACCAAAATACCCTTTTATATATGAAATGACCAAAATACCCTTTACTTAACTTTTAAGTTAAAAGATGTTCTAGATCTAATGACTCATCACCTTGGTTATCCCATGTGCTCTAAAAACCAATCCAAGTCTGATCTTAAGTGACACCTTGCATCTTATTGACACATTGAATCAAATTAAGAAGATTAAAGAAAGAGAAAATCAAAATAAAAGCCCATTTCTATATCATACACTTAGCCAAGTCTTTTTCTCTCCAAAGCCACGAATTTGATAAGTGAATCAGTCCCTAATCAAGTCCTTAGCACCCCAAGAACAGATTAGGAAGCAAGAATCAAAGCTTGTTCAAAGAGAGGTATAAACCCTAACTTGAATTTAATCTTGTATGCTAAGATAGATTTGTTGTTTTGTGTTTAATCATGTGTTATAAGATGTTCTTTAGTGATCCATGATGTTATATTATAGATCTATTGCTCAAAAATCAAGTTTTCAAAACTGCCAAGAACCCTAGATTTATGGCCTAACAACCGAATGTCAGAGGCCATAAAACCCTAGATTTATGGTCAAAGTGGGTTGATCGGTCTTGACTTTGTGTTTCTGGGTAACCCAGAAAACCTAAAAAGGGCCTGACAGCCACTTTGAGCCTTTAGATTTTACATGTGTTATAGTATGACGTTTATAGTTGTTGATACATGTAGTATTACATCAATACTACATGATCTGTACATTAACATGCCCAGAAACATCATGAGCTAAGATTTATGGTTGGTCAAACAAGTCACCAAGACACTGACTTTGAATGTTCTTGATGCTCAAGAACACCTATAGTGACAATTTTCATTGCTAAAGGCTTTAGCGACATTTTTATTGAAATTAATTAAATTAATTTCTAATAAATCATTAAAAATAGAAATTAATTTCTAAAAATTCCAAAATGAGTTTTAAAAATTATTTTTAAGTTATAAAAATTAACTTTTGATAATTTGACATATTTTTTATTAATATTATTATTTATTTGAATATTAATGATATTAAATTTATTTAATAAATGTATTAAATAAATTAGTTAATAATGATTTTATTATATTAAAATTATTTTAAATGTTAATAAAGTGCTTAAAATATTTTAAATTATAAAAGAAGACTTTTAATATTTTGAGGTAAATTTTATTAATAATTTAATATTAAAGATAATAGATTTATTTAATAATTATATTAAATAAATGGTTTAAAAATGGTTTTATTGATTTAAAAATCATTTAAAAAGGATATAAAGGATTTAAAAATATTTTAGGTTATAATAAATAACTTTTAATATTTTATATGAAAATACATTAATATTTAAATATTAATGGTAATTAATTAAAATAATTTTAAAAATATTTTGAGTTATTATAAATAACTTTAATATTTTGGCAACTATTTGATTAATATTTTAATATTATTTAAATATTAATGATAATAGGATTATTGAGTATTTATATCATTTAAAAATAATTTCAATGTTTGAAAAATCATGATAAATGATAATAATTATTTAAAAATTATTGTAAGCCACTGAAAAATAATATGACTTATATTTGAATTATCTAAAAAAATGTTGAAGCTTTTAAATAGAGTTTAATTGAAAATAATCTCGATACTTATTTGATAAAGTTGTCGGTTCACCAAATTATTTCTGATATTAATCCGGACCTATATAGTTTGACCTGATAAGTGGCTGTTTATGTTCTAATAACATATATAAATAAGTGACAATGTGCTTAAGTTATGTGATAACTGCAAATAACAGTATTATGTGTTACAATGTATTATTCTAATCGAAAGAATAATCTTATTAATGATAAGTCTTTGTATAAAAGATAAAATTAAGTTATGTAGCCGTAAGCAGCAAGTCAGGCAAGTATCCCTACTATATGCATTTATTTTATGCAAGAGATTTATAACTATGCAAGTATCTTAACCTTTGCATTTACTTTATGCAATGAATATGTGTAAGTAAGTTACTGAATTATATTCTTATTGTACAAGTTTCTTAATCTCTATTTTCATTGATCAAGATATATTCTGTTTGTTAATAGCTAAGTTTGGTTATACAAGTGTCCTCACTTGAATAATTGTTTTATTTAAATGCTTTTGTTGATACATACTTATTGAATACCAGTATCACTAGTACAAAGTAGTAAATAGACAACACTTAAACCACAACGTTTTTATAAAAAAACATTGTGATATTATTTTTCATAATATTTTTTAATAAAATTTTGTAGATATATATGAAAAAACGTTATCTATTTAAAAGGGTATTTTTTTGGTTTTAACTAGATAACGTTTTTAAAAAAAATGTTATCTAGTTAAAAAACACCGAGCAAAAAACGCACTCAAGCTAAAACTTAAAATTAAAAAAAAACGTGACTCGGTGACTGGGAGTGTATCCTCGAGGGTTCCAAGTAGGGAAAGTTAGAGAGAGAGGCTCATCATTCTGCTGATTTTAGGGGTTTTGACAGTTGAAATCCTTGGGGCTTCGGATTTGGAGGTCTCGGATCTTGATGATTTTACTGGCTTTAGTGGTTTTGACAGTTAAAATCTGGTCTTTGGAAGCTGGTTTTGCTTCAGATCTGATTAATGTGTGCTCTTGATTTTCCTCTTCATTATCAGATTTGTGTTTTTTGTCTTCCCTTTCAGTTTTCTGGGGTTATTGCTTATTTAAATTAGGTTGATGTGTGGTTTTTACCCATGATTTGGTGTTGTTCTGGTTCTCCAAATCTGGGTTTGATGATGTTGTTGGTGGTGTTTGTCGGCTATGGGAAAGTTCCGACTGGGGATTGGCTGCGTTACTGCTCCGATTATTATCGGCATCCATAGTGGCTGTCTCCCAGCATAACGTGGGTCTGTGTGGGTCCCATGGCTGGACAAGTCACTTAGTGGTCATATGTGGTCATGCAATATACAATACAGATGACAGCCAAATAATTACGATTCCGCATGTCTCAGTTCAAACTGATGTTGCTCATTCAAAAACCGAGTTGAGTAATTTCAATTTGAACTTTTCTTTTGGTGATATTTTTTGGTTCTTAATTTCGTTCTTAATTTCTATAGTCCTTTTTATATAGTGGAAATAAATTCCAAATTTTTTTTTATGTATTTTACCTGTGAAGAGTAAAATAGTGACTGCAAAATTAGTGTTACTAGAAGCAGCCCACCCAGGTTAGAGTGAAGAACCAGCAAACTAGGCCTTTCGAAAGACATTGGCCATATTAGGAATAAATGAAGTCTAGTAGAAGTAGATGGGTGGTAGTGACTTCATGGTGTAAGTTAGAATTTTGGCTCATTTAGTAGTTCTGTAGAAGTAGATGGATGTTTTTATGGTAAATGTGATTATAGATTGCATATTTTTCGTTACTCATTTTGTGTTGTAATATGGATTGATGCAGCAAGGGAAGAAATGGTCATGTTCCTTTCAGAGATTCAAAGCTAACCTGCATACTGCAATCCTCCTTGGGAGGCAATGCTAGGACTGCCATCATCTGTACAATGAGCCATGCACGAAGTCACATTGAGCAATCTAGAAATACATTATTGTTTGCAAGTTGTGCTAAAGAAGTATCGACTAATGCCCAAGTGAATGTGATAATATCAGATAAAGCCTTGGTAAAGCACTTGCAGAGAGAATTAGCTAGATTGGAGAGTGAGTTAAGTTATCCTGGATCACAGTTTCTTACATCAAAGTTTTCTGCACTTCTTCGAGAGAAAGACCTGCAAATTGACATGGTAATGAATTAAGGTTCTAATTGTGAAATTCCAAAACCAATTGAAATCTTTGAAGACCCTTTTATGACATCTACTAGTTATAATGTCAGTAAAATGTATTGTGCTATATGTCCCAAATATTCTACCAAATTTTGAAAGGTCTACCACTTTTGAAAGGTTTAATTCCAAAGTTGGTTAACAAAGTATGTAAAATATCCTCATTGTAAAAACTATTCCTTTTTATTGTCTATATTATAGCCACAACTGATGTTTTCTACTTTGATTATTACTTTTCTTCTAGAGCCTTGCACTTATTAGCTCTTAGAATGGCTTTAGCTTTGCCAGTCCCTTTGTTGTTACCCGTTCTCATATTTATTTTTCTTTCCTAATGAAGTCAGATCAGTCTGTATTACTTATATTTTCTTTGTTTCCTGTATTTCCAGGACAAATACCCGGGAGGAATTCAGTTAAGCTAGTCCTACTTCAAGTGCAAAATTAAATGCAGCTGCTCTAGCTCCACGATCAGGTTCAGGATTTGTTCCTAAGTTGTCCCCGATGATTGAAAGGGCAACTGCTGGTAGTGATTGGGAGATTTTTCATTGTACAAGTTATAGACCTCAGAAGATGTCCCGTACATCAAGAAGAACAAACTGCGTCCCCTCTATTTCAAGTAATGATGAACCCTTTTCTTTAGATACCAAATCTGATGTCGCGGGTAACGAAAATTGACTAGGATTTCCAAGGCGTTTGTCTGTAAATTCTCCTCAGCATGTTAAATTAAAAGGGGACCATTTCTCGTCAGCTTGCATTATCAGAAAGTGAGGAGTGGGGCAGCTGAAGTTAATTTACTTTTGAAGATTAAGTCATCTGTGTTACTGATTTATATCACTATTATTGTAGCTTATGCATTTTCAAGCTCATTTTGGAGATAGATAGAGCCATTATTTAGTTTTATTTCTGATGTTGACATGGCCTTTTTAAAGCAGCAGGTGAAGTTCTTTATTTTTTTTCTTTAGTTCATTGCAAAAAATAATAACTTGCACGTACATTCAAAATATATTAGCGAGTCTTATGTTTAAACCTTGCCATATTCAGGTCATATTGTCATAATGTCTTTCTACAATATGCCGAACCTGTGATGCACTTAACAGGAATGAGGAGATGGGACAAGAGGAGATTAGTGTTAGGCATTCACGGTTCATCATACAAATTAGGCATTCACGGTGGTCCTCAGCCAAGCCACATTCAGAATGCAGATTAGGCAGCTGGCATTCACGGTTAGTCCCTTACAAATAGATCATGCATGTGAATATATTTCTTTCAACTAATCAGTCTCCTACTATGTTCATCATACTAACAATCCTTTCTTGTATTTTCATTAAGACTATCCTTTTGGGATTATGTTACTACTCACTGCTTTCTATCTACAATGATACTCTAACCTAATGATTCTATTTCGAATTTTCCAGTCACTGCAACTCCTAAAGGAAGTTATATTTGACAATGAATGTGAAATATGTATCCTTGCAAATGCTAAATTAGTTGCAATTCACTCAAATGTTACTAGCTGATTGACTGTTATTCCTTAACTCTTACAAGTATTCTCACTTGAAATCTATGGCAATCTTATTGGCATGTTTGAGTTGAATAACCTGTAAGTATGGCATTATTAACCCTTTATGCATTATTTTACTAGTTGTTATGTATGCTGACCTCATAATTTATTAGCTATCATTAGCTATTTCCTACTGTTGCATGGAATATAGTAACTACATTATTTGTTATTCAGATGTTTACTTGTTGAATTGGATTATTTGTTAAATTTGTTGTTACTGCTTGTGCAGCAGTGACAACAGAGCATTGCGGACGATCCGAGAATTCTTATGATGGCAATATAGTTGAGAGATCTAAACCCAAGAAAATCAAAGTTGGTTCTTAATTTATTTATACATAATGTTTGTTATTTTTCCTTTTCATATCTTGTGGCATTTTATGCGTCAACAAAATGCAAAAGCAACATTGCATTTACTCTTTTCATGTTCTGCCAACAAATTGTATAAGGGGTTAATGTAGAGTATAGAAGCTTTCTAACTTGTCATTATATGCAAATACTTAAAATAGAGAGGTTCTATACCTTTCTCCCAATTTATGTATATCTATTTTTCTGGAATTTTTGAAATTTTCCTCTATTTGTTAATGTCTTGTCATACTTTGAAGATAAGAAAGATTGTCGAAACGGTAGAATTGTGTGGTTGGATTACATGGAATTTTTGATAAATGATTGAAGTTAAAACTCTTTTAATTTTTCAGGCTACAATATGCTAATCTTTCAGGCATTAGCATATTGCAGGTGCATTGGTAATGTAGGTGAACAACAACTTTTTTTTTTCTTTTTTTTAATCTACAACATTTTAAAAACGTTGTGTAAATGTGTCTAAACATTGTCTGATATATTAAACTACAATATTTTTATCCAGAAAATGTTGTGCAATCATACCTTCTACAATATTTTTAAGCATATGCTAATTTATGAAAAATAAATTTACAACGTTTTTTTCTTAAAAAACGTTGTGTAATGTGTTTAACTACAACGTTTTAAAAATGTTGTGTAATGGTGTCAAATAGATGACACTCTTAACCACGACGTTTTTCTGACTGAAACCACAACGTTTTTTTCACGTTGTCTATTTACTGTTTTGTAGTAGTGTATGTATACATTAATTAAAAGTCGTCTAAGCTATTTGACTTGGCTAGACATAGATTGAAATATATCATTGAACATGATAGAACATTATTGTCATCCAACTGAATTTTTTAGGTTAGGATTCCAGACTGAGTATGAACATCTCGAACCTGGGAAACTTCTGTGCGCCAAAGGCGAATATGATGAGCGAAAATATCGTTCTAACACAGTATTAATCAATACATGGCATAACGGCCTGATCACCCTCTATGCTCGTAAGTCATAACGGTTTGCGGATGAATTTCTGTATAACCTTTTCAAAAATTGAAAATAAAATTGAAGGGAAAGCTGAAGGATTAGGTTATATAATGTTATTTGTAATAACTGTTTGTATGATAAGATACTAATTATCATGTAATGTATGACTTAAAGGTTCTCGAATCTGGGCAGGTAGACAACTTTGATATAACTCTTTTATTTAATTAATACATTATGTAGTTTGAATGAATGTTATCATGGAGCACCAAGTACGGGTTTTAAGTACCCGGATTTGGGGGCGTCACAACAACAATACCGAAAAAATGATGAACGATGGGATATTCATAAGATTTCTATAATTCATGCAACATCAGGCAAGAGAGACTCCTATTCAAAATACAGGTGAAAACATTGGAAACTCACGGCTAGTCACCGCCAAGCAATTCAAAGAGCTGGGACCACTGGAGTTTTTGGGAAAGCCAGAACCACGTAAGGCAGAGACGTGGATTAAGCAGATCACCAAGATATTTGATGTCTTGGAATGCTCCGAGGAGCAAAACGTTCCCTTTGCCACCTTCATGTTGCGAGGAGAGGCAGTTATTGGTGGGAATCTGTAAAACTTACTCAACCTGCCGCACTGAAGATGTCTTGGGAGAAGTTCCAAGAATTGTTCAACGACAAGTACTTTCCTAAAAGTATTCATCACATGAAGGAGATAGAATTCATCAAGCTAGAGCAAAACAATATGACCGTATCTCAGTACGAGGCTAAGTTTTCCGATTTATCCCAGTTTGTATCCCATTTGGTTGATAATGAGGAGCGAATGATGCGAATTTTTTTACGAGATTTGAAACCCAAAATACGTTAATATCTCATTTCTCACAAACTTTGCTTGTATTCAATTGTTGTGAATAAGGCTCTATTATTGGAGCGCAATAATGAGTCAACCCAACCAAGAGATAGAATCGGACAAAGCGATAATACCAGTGGTAGCAGTCATCGAAGCGGTGACAACAAATGTGGAGGAAATCATCATGCTAGAAATGGTAACCACTTCGGTGGTAATCCTGGCCAAGATAATCGAAGTGGAAATTTCAAAAAGAGAAGGTTAAATAATGATGGAAAGACAACAGCACCAGTACCCATTGTTAAGGAAGGAGAACGACCACCGGTCGTATACTCTGAATCACGGAGGGAAGGACACATCGGTCAAATCGCATTGACAACCCAAAGCGTGTTACAATTACAGAAGAGTAGGTCACCTAGCTTGATTTTTTCATATAGTGAAGTCATGTCCAGTTGGGATGGAGACACCAAAGGTCATCCCCCGCACAAGTTAAAAGCCGATAGAGTTCAAGGAGAGCATTTGTCGTGACCTCCCAAAAGCGAGAACCCGACGAAGTTATCACGGGTAAGCTAATTATAAACTCTTGCGAAGTCTATATACCTTATTTGATCTGGGTTCTACCCATTCTTTTATTTCACCTACTATACTCGATGTTTAAATTTGACTCTAGAAAATTAGACTCCAGAGAAATTAGACTTTGACTTATCTATTGAAACTCCTTTGGGAGAAACCTTCATTACATCCACTGTTTATAAATCTTGTTTTATTCAAATTGGTACCCTCACATTACCTGTTGATCTCATCTCTTTGAAAATACTTGCATTTGATATGATTTTAGGGATTGATTGGTTAACTACTCATCATGATAAAATTGATTATTTTCATAAGGTTACTAGCTTTCATATTCCTAACCAACCTATTATGCGAATTCAAGCAACCAAACCACTAAAGTCAATCACTGTCATATCAAGCCATAAATCCATTCGTTTATTGAAAAATGGATGCCAAGCTTTCTTAGCCCATGTCACTGATTTAAACAAAAATACGTCAGATTTGAATGATATTTTTATTGTTAATAAATTTTCTGACGTATTCCTTGAAGAACTTTCTAGCCTACCCCCAGAGCGTGAAATTGAGTTTTGTATTGACCTTGAACCTGGTACAAAACCCATTTCCAAAACCCCATATCGAATAACTTGTTGAAATTCCGGAGTTAAAAACCCAACTACAATAATTGTTAGACATCGGTTCAATTCGTCCTAGTACATCTCCTTGGGGTGCTCATGTTCTATTCGTAAAGAAGAAAGTTGGGAGTATAAGACTTTACATTGATTATCGGGAGTTTAATCATGTCGCCATCAAAAATAGGCATCCATTGCCTCGCATTGATGACCAGTTTGACCATTTGTAAGGTGCCAAATTCTTTTCAAAGATCGATCTTCGTTCCAGATATCATCAGTTAAAGATTAAAACTGATGACATTCCAAATACTGCTTTCAGAACTCAGTACGAGCATTACGAATTCCTAGTCATGTCTTTTGAATTGACCAATGCTCCTGCTGCCTTCATGGATATGATGAACCGAGTATTCAAGAAATATTTAGATCATTTTGTGGTTGTCTTTATTGATGACATCCTCATATACTCCAAAAGTCGTGAAGATCATAAGGAACACTTGAGGCTGATACTCCAAAAGCTTCGTGATAACAAGTTATATGCCAAGTTGAAGAAATGCGAGTTATGGCATGAGAAAGTAGCATCCCTTGGGCACGTGATATCAAATCATGGGATATCTGTTAACTTGGAGAAGATTGAAGTAATACAAAGTTGGGACCCACCTAAGTCAGTAACCGAAGTACGTAGCTTTATAGGCTTAGTTGGTTATTGTCGGAGAATCGTGGAAGGATTTTCTCGAATCGCTACCCTATTAACTCAACTGACTCGAAAAGATACAAAATTCGATTTGAGCGAGTAATGTGATAAGAGTTTTCAAGAACTCAAGAGGAGACTTATTTCAGCACCTGTTCAGACAATACCATTAGGTTTGAAGGGATTTGTCATCTACAGTGATGCTTCAGGTAGAGGTTTAGGATGTGTTCTCATGCAACATAGGAAAGTCATAGCCTATGCCTCATGACAACTCAAAGAATATGAGAGGAATTATCCTACACATGATCTAGAGTTGGTAGCTATCGTTTTCGCGCTTAAAATTTGGATGCATTACCTATATGGGGAGAAGGTGGAGACCTATACGGATCATAAAAGCCTCAAATATTTCTTCACCCAAAAGGAACTCAACATGCAACAACGACGTTGGCTTGAGCTATTGAAAGATTACAATCATACCATTCAATACCATCTTGGAAAAACGAATGTGGTAGCTGACGCGTTGAATAGAAGATCATATGCGGGTACGAGTGGGATATTGTCAACGCAAAGGCCCATTTAGTATGACATACATAGGATGGAGATAGAGTTAAAGACTCCAAGGACCCATGTGATGATGTCAAATATAGGAGTAGAACCGACTTTAATCGATAAAGTTAAAACTGCTCAAGCTACAGACCTTGAGCTGATGTGTATGAGGAAGAATGTACAAGAAGGTGCTATTTCAGAAGCAATAATCGATGAAAAAGGAATACTTCGAGTCAACTCCAGACTTTATGTTCCTAACGACTTTGATTTGAAGTATAAAATCATGATGGAGGCACACAACACACCGTTTTTAATCCATCCTAGGAGTACCAAAATATATCGTGGTCTTCGACATACATTTTGGTGGAGCAATATGAAGAGAGAGATAACAGAGTTTATCTCAAGGAGTTTATCTTGTCAACGAGTCAAGACGGAGCAACAAGTACCAAAAGGACCATTGCAACCACTTGAATTTCTAGAATGGTAGTGGGAGCATATTACCTGTTAGAGATTGTGCCCTAGAGGCCAATTATTTGATATAATTGCTTAACATTTTGATATTATATTTAATTAAATAAATGAATGATTTTATTATGATTTTATTTAATGCGTTATATAAATGTTAACATAATAAAATTCCTTAGAGTAGTGATACAAATTATATAGTTTCAAGTATTTGACTTGAACATGAGATTATATAATTACAATTAGTATCATTGCTCCTAAATGTCCCTAGTCGAGTATCATTGTTGATGGGACAAAAATAATACATTGAGACTAGTAAGTGGATTGACTGATGACTAAATCTTATTGGTCATAAATATATGAGATATTAAGTCAATGCATAGGTACGTGTTAGAGAACGATGTACTGGACAGACCCACCATGAGAATTCTATGTGGAGCATTATGCGAAGTGTCATTAGTGATTCTCATAGTGGCAATGATGTAATGATCCTCCGACCTGAAATCACTATATTACTACACGAGAATTTATGTACTTTGATATCATCAAAGGTCACGTTTAATAGGGTGGACTATAAAGGTGATTATTGGGTACATCATGAATCGTGTGAGGAATATGACTGATCTAGATGGAATTTAACTCTCATATATATTAGAGGTGATATCCATAGGCCTCTTGATTGAGTACGACTATAAAATGCATGGCCATGCTCAATAGTGATTTATTTCATATAGTCTATCCATTAATCAAGAAAACACAGATTAAATTATGAAGAGTATGACACATTCCATGACTCAAGTTTAATCTAGGATGTCAAGGTTAAAAGGATTAAATTACATTGAAACAATGGTCACGAAAAGGTTGCATCGAATCATCGATCTGATTATTACTTGGGTAGCAGTGATGCATTACTATATGCCGCTCACTGTTTATAATTTTATAATATGATTTTAAAATTATTGCCAACGTAATAATAATTTATAGGGTCACACACATAGAACGTAATTAAAAGGGAATTAATTTAAATTGTAAAGATTTAAATATGTCAATATGATTGATAGTATTTAAATTACGAATTTAAATTAATAGGATGATTTATATATAGGTATATTAATTAAGACAGACTTAATTAAGATATATATATATATATATATATATATATTTCAGATTTTATTTTAATTAAATTAGGTTTTTTGATTAATTCCTTTTTAACCGCTATATATATATTATATGTAGCAGCCAATTTAGGGATACTCATAATAACCTAAAAACCCTAACCGCTCTTAAAGAGAGACTAAAGAGAAAAGTTTTGAAAATCATGTTCCTTTGGTGACTAGTTTCGCAACTTCCTTTTACAGTAGAATTGTACGACGGTTCGCGGGCGTTTGTGTGGATACCATAGAGACGTAGTCACTTGAGGGATTACGTTGGAGATTCAAAGCGTTTCAAAAGTTTTTTTTCATAATAGATATAATTTCTAACCACTGAATTAATGTGTTTTTCATATGGATCCTGTTTTAGGGTTTTGGAATTTTATTTTGTTCAAATTTTATTCCGCTGTGAATTGCTTTGATGTGCCGAAATCCCAAAAGTGGTATCAGAGCTACTTGCGAAAACGATTAATTTAGATTACGTGTTTTAATTGTATTCGATATATATGATATATGATGATGCATGTTTACCGATCTAAAATTGAATATATGATATTCCGTTGTATGCAGATTCTTTAATTATGAATTATATCTGTAATATATATGCATGTATATGATGTTCTGTTAATCGTATCTTAGAAGGTGGAATAACAATACAACTTATGTTCTAATTGGATTAGAAGAATGAAGATTCGGTTTAATATGATTAACCAAAACTGGACATATATGATATGTTCTAGGTGTACTGTTATTGTGAGTGTTATGGCGGATTTGATATGATTCTGGAATTGTTTTAAAGTTTCATGTGGAAAAATTCTGCAATACTGGATCGACGAACCACTTGCTTGAGAAGAGACCCCCTGGACCCCCCGTCAGTAAGTAAGCACGATAGTCGTGACACTTATATTTGATATATAGTTTTCTTTAATTATATATTGTTATGTGCTTATTATGATATGCATGGTGTATGGTTATGGCCCTTTTGACCCATAGGTTAGTGGTTTTTGGTTTTGAAATATGGCTTGCATGTCGTGCCTTTCTATAAATTATGATGTAACATTCTCTTCTCATCTAAATCCCCTCGAATGTAACTCGAGGTTTCTTTATGTCATGTAATAATCTATTATCGATGAGGATGACAAGATGAAGAACACTGTGGAAAGATGATGATGGAGAGGAGGCACATGCATGAGGAAGATTCAAGGAAGCTACTATTTTGAGATCTTTTACCACCTAAGATTGACCTTCAATCTTTCATTAGCTTGAAAAGATTGACAGTGGATTGGGCCATAATTGTGACTCATTTAATTTTGCACTTTATTTATGCTTGTATACGATATGATATGATAAATAATGTGCATGGTTAATAAAATTAAAATTGGTGAGATCTAAATTAATTAATAAAATCTCTCATTAAATTATTAAGTCTAAATTAGATGCCTTCCAATGAATAACACTCATCAAGAACTTGATCAATAGATGTAGGTTTGCCAAAGCAAAGTGCCCTATTTATCTAGGTAAGATGCGATAGGATAATTGTGATATTCAAACTGTTAAAATCATGGGCCCGACTTAACTAAGTTATCTCAATAGGATTGTGGACTTAGAGGCATGGAGTTTGGTAGGTACCATTAGATGGACTAGAAACAAATGTTGTTTACCAAACTATCCAAGAGTTATATATGATATAATTGACAAAGGGTTGTCTACCTAAATAATTGTGTTTTGAGAGATTAGTCAAAGCTAACTTAAGGCATAATGAAATATAGATCTTGGCTCACTAGAAAGATTTAATAGAAAATGCTTTCCGAATTAATGTTGAGGGCTATTAATTTGAATAAAATAGTGGGAGGTATATTTTGAATGTACTATTATCAATTACATAATATCAAAAACTCTATAATTTGACTTATTATTTTTGCACTTATAAATTGTAGATATCAATGGCAAACAACAACAACACAAGTAGTCTTTCACTATGATCAGTCCTTGAGAAGGACAAGCTGAGTGGAATTAATTTCCTTAACTGGCATAGGAACTTGAGGATTGTCCTCAAATAAGAACTTAAGCTATATGTCATTGAAAAGCCCATTCTTGCAGCACCAGCTGATACTGCACGACGTGTAGAGCATGATGCTTACAAGAAGCATCAAGATGATGCTCTGGACGTGAGTTATCTCATGCTAGCAACTATGAACATTGAGCTTTAGAAGCAATATGACTTAATGGATGCTTATGAGATGATCGAGCATCTCAAGAAATTGTTCAAAGGGCATGCTCGACAGGAAAAGTATGATACAAGCAAAGCGTTGTATCACTACAAGATGGGTGAAAGTGATCCAGTTAGTCCACATGTGCTAAAAATGATTGGGTATATTGAGTACCTTGATAGGTTGGGTTTTCCAATTACTCCAAAAGCCGAAACTGATCTTGTTTTTCAATCTTTAAACATCAGCTACTCTCAATTTGTTATGAATTATCTCATGAATGAAATTGAGAAACCACTTACTGAGTTTTTGAGCATGTTAAGAACTGCTGAGAACAACATGAAAAAGGCAGGACCCGCTCCCATAATGATGGTGCAAAAGGGGAATGCTAAGGGAAATTGGAAAGGCAAGAAGAAGATAGGATCTAAATCTGGTGCCAAACCCAATTCCAAAACCAAACAGGCTTTAAAACCTAAAGGTGGGGTGGCTAAAGAAGGTGATTGTCACTTCTGTGGAAAACCTGGACACTGGAAGAGGAACTGTCATGCTTATTTGGAAGTAGTGAAGAAAAATAAAGGAAGTGTGACTTCTGACTCAGGTATATATGTTATAGAAGTCAACTTGTCTACTTCTACATCATGGGTATTGGATATTGGATGTGGTTCTCACATTTGTGTTAATGAGCAGGAACTTCGAAGGAGTAGGACTTTTGCGAAAGGAGAGGTTGACCTACGAGTTGGGAATAGAGCAAAAGTTGATGCACTAGCCGTAGGAACTTATCATTTATCTTTGCCCACTGGGCTAGTATTAGAATTAAAGGATTGTTATTATGTGCCTGCTATAAGCAAAAATATTATTTCTGTTTCTTGTTTGGACAAGAAAGGTTTTTCATTGATAATAAAGAACAATCGTTGTTAGTTTTACTTAAATGATATATGTTATGGTGTTACACAATTATTAAACGGTCTTTATATTCTTGACTTAGAAATGCCTATCTATAACATAAATACAAAACGATTTAAATCAAATGATTCAAATCCAACATATTTCTGGCACTATCGTTTGGGCCATATAAATGAGAAACGCATATCAAAACTCCATAGAGATGGGTTTTTGGATTCATTTGATTTTGAAGCGTATGAGAAATGCGAGTTTTGTTTATTAGGCAAGATGACTAAAGCCCCTTTCACTGGCCACAGTAAATGGGCTAGCGATGTATTAGGACTTAATAGTGATGTATATGGACCCATAAGTTCGTTAGCAAGAGGTACGTTTTATTACTTCATTACATTTACTAACGACTTCAGTAGATACAGATATGTGTATCTTATGAGACACAAATCTGAATCCTTTGAAAAGTTCAAGAAATTCAAGAATGAAGTTCAAAACCAATTTGGCAAAAGCATAAAAACCCTTTGATCCGATTGAGGAGGTGAATACTTAAGCCAAGACTTTGATGACCTTCTAAAGGAGTGTGGTATTATATCACAGCTCACTCCACCTAGAACACCACAATGGAATGGTGTATCTAAGAGGAGGAATCGCACCTTGTTGGACATGGTACGATCAATGACGAGTCATGCAGATATTCCAATAAGCTTCTAGGGTCATGCCCTAGAAACAGCTGCATTCACACTTAACCGTGTTCCTACAAAGACGGTTTAGAAGAAACCATATGAGATGTGGACTGGGAAACGTTCTAGTATGTCATTCATGAAGGTTTAGGGTTGCGAGGCATTTGTAAAACGTTTGGATTCTGACAAGCTCGGACCCAAATCTGACAAATGTAATTTTGTGGGATACCCAAAGGAAATAAAAGGGTATTATTTCTACAAACCTTCTGAGAACAAAGTGTTTGTTGCTCGAACTGGTATTTTTTTAGAAAGAGAATTTGTCTCTAAAAGAAACAGTGGGAGGAAAGTAGAACTCAAAGAAATTTGAGAACCACAAAATATCATTGAACTTGAGTTGGAACGTGAGGAGGAACCACAAGACATTGTGGAAAGTGAACCTGCTCAAATTACACAAGGCATTCGTAGATCTGGTAGAACACGCCAAGAGCCCGAGAGATGTTATGGATATCTTATGACTCAAAACGGCGATGTGACGCTCATAGATCAGGATGAGCTTACTTCCTACCAAGAAGCTATGAATGGACCAGATTCTGAGAAATGTCTTGAAGCCAGGAAATCTGAGATGGACTCCATGTATACTAACCAAGTATGGACTTTGGTTGATCCACCCGAAGGGGTAAAACTGTGACACGCCCAAATCCGGGCATTTAATCCCATAGATTTGGTGTTCACTGTCCAATTAAATCATAACTAACTACCCATAACAAAGGATATAATTAAACTCAAAAGTTTAAACAATCAATCTCCTATTAAAGGGTTACACAATCTAAAAATAAATCCCAGGTCATCTAACCTTTATTACAATCATTAGTGGAATATTAAAACATAACCATAATTAAAACTATTACATAAGCTTCATAAATAAAAGGTAAATTAAACGTCGTCTAATTAAGCATCATGCCCTTGCCCTTGCTGATAGAAAACTCTTCAAACTTCTTAACTTCATCTGCATTGTTTTGTGCAAGAGTGAGCAAACAATTGCCACAAGAAGAATAATATACAATAACATTTTATGAATGACAATAATTGAACTTTCAATGGTAAAATTCTCTTACCGGAACAATAAACTTTAATTCAAAAGCTACGAGTTCAAAGGAATAATGAACGTTTAAGTTAGCAATAGATATCAACATCAAAGAATACACTGAGGGTCACAAGACCACGAACTAGACTCTAGGTTTTCAAGTATTTCTACTTTAACCTTTAACAGTCTAAAGGACTATAATTATCATCTATGTCCTAGGTTAACAGGTGTTTCAACTGTAATCTTTAACAGTCTAAACGACTATATGGACCATCATCCCGTACTCCAGGTGATCAACCCTTTGTACTATGTATTTCGCAACCATTTTAACGATATTGCGTAGCTCTAAAATAATCCCATAATATAGAGTTGTTCATCTCAGCTTTGATTATCAGGTTCCGAACCAAAGGAAGTTTGGTTGGGAATTAGCTTCAAAGGAGTTCTAGATTTTTAGAATGCTCATCAACAATGTACTAGTTGAATCAGATAGGAACCAATAACTATTCAAGAGTTTGATTATAATATCTTCATGAATAAGGTATATCGATGAGTCAACAAGAGCTAGAGTTTTAACGACTTCTAAATTGAACAAGTATCATCATCGACAACATTCTTGCAAAATTGTGTTGGTACATTAGCAAACCAAAGGAAGATTGGTTTGGATTAAGTTCAAGGGTAACTTAGACTTTAGAATTCATCAACTAAAGATTAGTTGAATCAGTAAAGAATCGTTAGACAACTTATGGTTCGATACAATAATGTAAGATACAACAATGACATTGGTGAACGGAGATCAAACAACAATTATTAGTAACTGAATAAAACCAAAGTAATCTCACTTAGAATAAAGAAACAAAGTATAATTAACTTGCTTAACAATAAATGAGGATTAAAGAGCTTACATAACAATAACAAGTTAGGAATATGAATTTGCTTAATGAAAGATTGAAGTTAGATATCTTGCTCAATTGAATATTAACTTCAAGAACTGGCATAACGTAAGGTAAGGTTAGGAAACTTGCATAACAATTAATTGCTCAACAATAGATTAGAGATAAATAACTTGCATAAGTATAACATGACAGCGAAAAGTAACCTTTCTGAATAATAAAGTAGCAAAGGTTAGGGAACTTGCCTCTTGCTTAAGCTATACAATTACAACTCACGTACTCATATACCCTACAAATTTTAGTGCAATCACAATATCTATTAGACATGTTAACATCCACTTCCAAAATAACACCCATTTCTAGCTAAACTTGTTAATTTAGTACAAGTCTTATGCTACTAGGTAAATATCAGAAATTTCAAGTGTTAACCTTCACAACACTTGTTTACTATTCATTATATACACTAAGTTCTAACATATCGCGTTCGTAACTTACTAATCATTTTTGAAACTTTGAAATTACTAACCACATAACACGATTATGTTTTAAACTTGTTGTTACATGTTTATTATACTAACACATCATTAGACCAAGGTATATTGCTATCGCAGGTTGGTAGCAATGACAAAAAATCACTTGTCTCGGACGGTATGGTGCAACTGTTATGCCATACACAAGCACAGGGCTCCTGGCAAGAATCGTTTCCATTTTGGCCTTGTACCACTGCCAGAATTGCTTATTGTGTGCACAGCAAAACCAAAACGAGTAGTGAACAGTAGCCATTTTTAGCCCAACTAACATGAATTTCACCCACCAAACAGTAATATTAACACATACAATTGGTATAAAAATATTACAAACATGTTTGCTAACACATTCAACCAATTAGAACAATTTAACAACAACTTAAACTAGTTTAATTTCTCAAATTTCATATTTTCATATGAAAACTCCATTTTTGACATCTTTTACAAAAAATCATTACTATGATTACAATTCTACACCGAATCACTTTGTTCAAACTACGTTCTCTTTGTTTCTTAACAAACTAGCATAATCAAGACTCAATTTACAATTTAACATACAAATTGACAACTAAAATTGGTACTTTCATAAGCTATAAACAAAATATTCACTATAATACTTTTCTTCCTATTTTTGAACGAAATTAGAATAATAATCATTGTCTAAACACTAGTTCTAGCATCACAACACATATAACCACAATAATTCAGTTACATAACAACAATTCAAAAAAAAAATCGAATTCATATAACATATAAATTATGCCGTAAACTCATATACGCATATGTATATATATATATATATATATATAATACTAAAGTTTTGTAAAAATACCTTTTGTTGCTTGAACAATCCTTGCTAAAATCACTGGAATTGTTGTTAAATCCTTAGGTTTTCTCTCAATCCTCTCTCATTTCTCTCAATTCTCCTCCAACTTTTCTTCTTTCCTCCTCTTTGTGTCAATATAGATTAACTAATGCGTAAAAAAGAAAAGCGATATAACCTTAATACGATACTTATTATAACATCGCCATAAAACTAAACGTATATGTTATAATTATATTTTATTTATTATTTAATGTATTTTATTTATAATTCAAAAATCAAAAATCCCAAAAGTCATAAGGCTTTGTTTGCAAAAAAGTCTTTAAAATAAAGACTTAATATTTTAAGCCTTGTTTGGGTAAATCAATTTTAAACTACTTTAATTTTATTTTAATAAACAATTTAGTTTATAATTTATAATCACATATTATTTATTTGGATTTCCATATCCAACATTAATCAAATAAATTAATCATGCATACTAAATTTTACATAAATTTTCCACTTAAATAAATATCATAAAATTATAATTTCATTATAATTTTATTTAATAATTTAATATACCACTTTAAATTATTAAATTAAAACAACAATATAACATCTCATGTTATATTACAACTCTCTAAATTATAAATTAATTTAATTTAGAATATTATCTAATAAATTTAATTCATAAATATTTACTAATAATAACCGCATCAATAAAATATTTATTTCATCAATTTCAACAATAAACACATCAAATAAATATTTATATAATTCAATAAAATTTTAATATTACAATTTGAAATTCCGGATTGTTACATCCTTCCATCCTACAAGGATTCTGTCCCTAGAATCACAACTCAAACGATCAAATCGTCACATTCTTCCTTCCTTACAAAGATTTTGTCCCCAGAATCGAAGACACAAACTAAACAAATAACTCAAGGTAATTCTTCATTATTTCAGTTTCGAGTTCTCACATAGCATCTTCGACGTTGTGGTTCCTCCATATCACCTGCACAGAAGGTATTACCTCATTCCTGAGCACTTGTTCTTTTCTGTCAACTATCTGGATAGTAATTTCCCAGTAGGACAACCATAACGGTTCGTACTTGATCACTTGATTGCAGTTAGGCTTGTTCGACCATATCACCGCAACATGAATAACATTACGAATGCGCTCTGACTGTAGAGGTAAAGCTACCTCAAAACCATCTTTTCAACTTCATCAATGCTTCCTATACTATAACCGTTTTATACCCAATATAGTTCATCAAACTTACCACACTTTGGAAATTCAGGAACTTGCCATAATTATATGAGTTTAGGAACTTATCCTAGTCAGACCATAGGCGTCCATTCGCTGAGGGGTTCAAAACATACCATATGATTATGAGTCACGAACTTACCATATGCTTTAGTTTTAAGAACCAAACCTAATCTTAATATCATCTAACTTAATCTTAAAAACATCTAACTATCCAATATATACATGAGAAAAGAATCACCTTTCTACCCATATACATTGATAGCGCGATACCGATATTCCAATGATTATCAATGTGATAAACCAAGTATATGCACAAAACCTCTGCCCATACAAAGGTTTGTACGACTTAGTTACCATATGAGTCCTCAATTGAAAACCCATCTAGCATTACCTTACTCTTAACTTATTCTTAAATTGCCCATAACTTTTTCAATGCGGATTCCTCGTATGACATTATCGAAAACTTCTCGTGCTCTTAGCACGCCTTCCAATGTCTGGATTTCCTTTTAGTTTGCCAATTGATTTGCAAATGATATGACATACTTATTTCTAATTGCGGTCCACGCGTTCTTGAAAACCTTTTTGAAAATTCGATGTGAATCGTGAATCTTTGTTTGACACAATTGACATTGAAACACCGTACCTTGAAACAATTTCGTTAACGTATAACTTCACACACTAATCGATAGGTAATATGCTAACTTTGACATCCCATAAAATCTATCACCATATCTTGCCACCAAAAGTATTGTCAAAGGTGAAATATATATTCGTACTTCCTCTTCAATTCTCGATACTGACGAAACTCTTGGAGCTAATCTTCCTTTACTCTGTCCAACAAAGTTGTACGGTTTTCCACCTAAACAGCTTCTTCTCTGACCTAGTCATTTTTATTACGAACCCATCTTGCGCAGTTAACAAAAATAACTACTACCTTTTGCTTAAGACGTCGACAACCATATTCGTTTAGGCTTTTGCATTCACAATCCTTGATCAACTCCAACTATCACTTCAATGCGTGCTAAAATATCCCTATAAGAGAATATACTTTAGACACTTATGGTCTTTTTATATCTCACACTACCACCCAAAAATAATATCGTTAAATCCTCAGGGCAACCACTATTAGCTCTAGTTCCGAATCGTGAGTAGGATATTTTTTCACATAAAAATTTTAACTGACGCGATGCGTATACAATGACCCTGTCGTTCCGCCTAAACACGTAGCCTCATATATTGTATAATGCGTCGATATACAACACAAAATTTCCTATATTATCTGGTAGAGACATCACATGTGTCATACTAAATTCTTCTTCAATTCGTGAAAATTAACTTTATAATTTCCTGCCCATATAAATTCCACCAATTTTCTCGTTCAGTTAGCTAACGAAGTGACTATCTTGATCTTTATATATCCCACAGATTATTTTCTTAATAACTTCTTGATTCACAACATCGATAGATAACTCCACCGTACAAACGTCTTGCAACTAAAAGAATAAAATACTACCTTTGACTTCCTTAGAGTCTTAAGATTTATGCACTTTCTCTGACAATGACTTATCACCACATGGTTTAACAATCTCAGAGTTTCATAAATCAAATAAGAAATAAATCCATTGACACTACGTGGCTTTTAATAGCAATACGAAAAGTCTACACATCCACTTAAAAGGAATCATTATTCACACTTTCTATATTTAGGGAATAGTCTAACTCTTCCCGAAGCGAATCTAGTTTCTAAACAAATTCATCAGACATACATTAACAAGTGGCACTTGAATTAAATAACATGCAGTCGTATAGATAACTTGATCGAAACCATACCTTGCATTGCGCCCTGCATCGTCATGTTGGTTGATTGTTCGGTTGGTCGACTCGGCGGAGCTGATTCTACAATAACCAGTTTGCCACTGCCCCCTTTTTTCCACTTGCTTTTCCTACGGCTTTCTTTGGGCACCCTCGAGCCAAGTGCTCTTTCGATCCACACTTGAAGCAAGCTCCCTTCCTCGGTCTTAAACATTTTGGTGCAATGTGGCCCTTTAAACCACAATTAAAGCACACATTTTTTTCCCTTTAAACAAACACCTATATGTTTCTTTCCGCAGTTGCTACACGCCTCCACCTTCTTCTTTTCATTCCCTTGTTGATTTTCAGCCTTAATATTATTGTTCCACTTTCTTTTCCGAGCGTTACCGGTATGACTATCATCCACCTTATCATCTTCACTCTTCTTTCCCCTCTGCTCTTGATTATATGCCAGCATATTACCTTCCCCGTCTACATCAATCGTTCTCTCTAACCCTGTTGTAAATGAATTTGGTTGGAACATCGAGATTTGATTATATAGCCAGAAATTCAGCTGATTTACCAGTGCTCCCACCAGAAAATTCACCAATTGTGGCACTGGATTTGCGTCTCCCTATTATATGCATATTCCTTAGGGCTCTGTTGACGCTGTTGTCTTCTTCTAGGCGGCATCTTACTGTTTAAAACTTGAACTATTAGATCATCACTCATCCACATATTAAAATTTTCAAACTTATCTCAACCACTTTTAAACAACATATGATTTATCTTAATAAATGATAATACTTTATTCATTTATTATACAACACATAACAAAATAGCCTCGCTGCTATTTATATTATTTATCCTATAATAATAAAATTCTAGGATTACTTCATCATATCCCACTATTTATTTCAAAAGTCAGGATTTACATCTTATTAATTTTCATCGTGATTTATATATACTCTTAATGTTTTTCTTGCAATCTACAACAACATTCCACATTGTACAACTGCATTGCGCTCTTGCTGCATGATACAAATCATTGACGATCCATTACATACCAAAGATAAATCTCAACCTATACAGAAAATAGAATACTAAATTCTAAGTTCCATCATTCGCTTGGCCTTCTTCAACTTGTCTTCAACACGATCTATGTATTTAGAAGCCTTCACCCATGCGTCTTTTGCTCTCGCACGCTTT
Source organism: Panax ginseng (assembly GCA_020205605.1). Taxonomy (NCBI): domain Eukaryota; kingdom Viridiplantae; phylum Streptophyta; class Magnoliopsida; order Apiales; family Araliaceae; genus Panax; species Panax ginseng. Next base: position 75,491,626 of record CM035137.1, read on the forward strand.
GCTGACTTTTTTTCCCCAGTCATTCCTGCGCAATCTCATTCCTAGCTAATGATTATCCTCTTTAATATTCTGACTGAGCTAATATCCGCTCTACATCTGCAAGTTGTGCAATAAGGTCTTGAGTCGCGACATCTTCTTGCGCTAACGCGACTTGGTGCTTTATGGCTAGACCTTCTAATTTCTCGACCTTCTTTTATAACTCAATGTTATGACCATACATGTAAAACCCCAAAATTTACGAATAAAGATTTAATTTTCTTGATTTTTTTTTAAAAATATTATGGTGTGGATTTGAGATAATGTTATAGTTGTGGGTAATATTTTTAAATTTTGAAAAGTATGCAAGTTGTTGTATAATATTCGATTGGTCGGGGAATATTCTTTTTGTCGGGAAATATCTGTGCGACGGTACAATCATTGGTGGACCCCACAACAGAATTATTGTCAAATTAAGAAAACAACAAAAATATTTTTATAAAAATAACGGCGGAAGTTTTACCGTTAATACTGTTGAACTACCCGGTAGTAAAAGTAAAGTAATACGCGTGGTTGCATAGTAGCACACGGTATTGATTATTAATGCTTACGTGAGAAGTCACTCAGTTTTGTTCAATTATTGCTACCGTAATTGCTGCATAGTATCTCACGTTATGTGATTCAATTATTGTCAATATTTTATATATTATTAAATCAATAATTGAGATGACAAGTTATTCATATTATTATTTGCAATATTAACGATGTCTAGAAGTTCTGTCTAGGAGAGGTTTGGTCACCTAATTGCGTGCCAATAGGGAGAAATCCTTATTGGAAAGCCCCCTCTTTCCTGAGAACGACCTGGTTGTTAAATATTGAGAATTATAATAATGATGATAAATGTTGTGAAAAATATTGAGAGGATTTTTTATGAAGTAGTTGTTGTAAATTTGCTTATTATTTGGATCCCCATTTACCTATTTTTCAAAATAATCGGTAGAAAATTATTTTATATAATAAAGGTGGGGCCCACATGTGGGGCCCATATGTGTTGAAAACTGATTTTGGAAATGGGGGTGGGAGGGAGTATACGTAAAGGGCATGGAATTTATATATATAAATATGTGATGTGTGTGTATATATATATATATGTATATGATGTGTGTGAGTGGAAAATGATGGAAAAGAAGTGAGAATGATGTATGTGGATGTGGATGTGTGTGATGTGGACATATTGGTGGGAAAGTAAGAAATGTGTGTGTGAGTGGTGGGTATTATATGTATAGAATATGTGTGTGGTGTGGAAATTATATAAGATATATATATATATATATATATTATATATACATATATATATATATATATATATATATATTGAAAGTGGGAAATGGTGGGAGAAAGTGTGTGTTATGTGTGTGTATGGGGTGGGATAAGAAAAGGGGGTGGAGTGATAATGCCTTGGAGATAAAGGAAGGTAGGTGTGTGTGTTTGATGTAGAAATTGGTGATTTTTTTTTTCTTTATGGCATGTGTTTATATATATATATATTTATTATAAAACTTTTGTTTTGTTTGACTATTATGTTAACATTTGAAAAAGTGGGCGTCTGATATTCGATTTCTTCCGCCCATGATTTTTCGTCTGATTTCCTACTGTGCAGTCCGTGAGAAAATTCAAATAGTATCCTTTTCATTTTCCTATAAATATGATGTTTAGTTAGAATTGAAATCACACCAGAAATTCAGAGAATTCTCTTCTATAATCTTGAGTGTATTTCTTTAGAGTTTTAAGAAGCTTTGAGCGTAGTGCAAGTTTTCTTCAAGAATATCCTCACCCTACCAGTCGGAATACTCTTCTTTTACGGTAAGGGATATTATGTGTTGTACTCGTAAGGGGTATTATTTCTTTCGTATTCATGAAGAGAACTTCTGTTATTCCATTCTTTATTATTACATTTTAATAACTTTTGTATCTGCAGAGACTACCCTATACTTGGTGAAATTCTTTTTTATTCCATTCTTTATTATTATGTTGAATAACTTTGTCTATGCTAAGCACCGCATACATGGTGAAATTCTTCCATTATTCCATTCTTTATTATTACATTGGAACATCCTGTTTGTGCATTTACGCATGACACAGTTACATTTATTTATTATTCTGCTGGAACATCCTGCTTGCAAGCAATTTTGCCTCGACTGGTTCCGTTATTTATTATTCTGTTGGAATATCATGTCTGTGCATTTACGCATGACCTGGTTTCGTTATTTATTATTCTGTTGAAATAACCTGTTTGTGCGGTCTATTGTATGCCTGGTGATTTCTTTTGTTATTCCATTCTTTATTATACTAAGTTGGTTAAAGTTTTGACTTCTATACTCCATGAAATTAGTGGAATATCCTTGATATTTGCGCTTCATCTAGTATCTTTTCATGAAAATATTCTTTTGAGCATTCTTGAATTTTACTCTACAAAGAAGTATGATGTTGATAATTTGGACGTTATTAGTTCCTGGATAAATTAATTCTTGAACTTGTTTTATTGAATTCTTATATCATTGTCATCATCCTCATGTTTATATTATGCTGAAAGTCATCTGTGGCCTGTAGTGCATAGATGGACTTGGTATGATTATGACCAGGGATTATTCGGTATAATCATGACCGTAATGTTACAAATGATGTTGTAAAAGTCCTCATTGGCCCGTGTAGTGCATTGATGGATGAGGTTGTTGGCATGATCATGACCATTGATGAATACACGAATATCCTTGGCCCGTAGTGCATGGATAATTTGTGGTCGTGATACTAATGAATATCCTTGGTCGTAGTGCAGGGATGATGTGGATTATTTATTAAGCCGAGTCTTAGCGATAAAAGTGATGAAAAACCTTTTTAAATAATAAAAGATAGTAGATTTTATTCTCTACTTGACTCTTTTAATGAATTGCTTATTCCGCTGCAGTTAAACTTGATGTTTGTTATATATTATCAGTTTAACACTGTTGAAGGCTAACGATAATTTATTCTGCATTATCTTAGTCATAATATTTCTTACTGAGCTAGTTGAGCTCACCCTTTCTTTCACTGTTCTCTTCAGGAAATGAGAACGTAGCCGGGACTAGTCGGGGAACGGAGTGACGGTCCAGATGATAGTATTAGTAGTCCTCACTATTCTGTTAAATAGAGTGATAATAAATGTAATGAGGAATCCTTTGAGTGTGGATATTGTCTAGATGACAATATTCCTATTAAAACTCTCAGTTTATGTATTGTCGTATATTACACGACGGTTGTATAATTAAGTTTGTATTTGTATTCTGTACCATGTAATTGGCTACTCAGAATAGGTGATGTATACCTGTTTTGGGGGCATCACAATACACCTCATTTGAGGAATTACCCCTCCTCGTACTCATCCTTCACCTTTATCACCTCAAATTTATCCTCTCGTTCAAACTCAAGCCTATACCCAAGGTCTACAACAGAAATAAACGGGTATGGCTTTCCCAATACCAACCATACCCAGACTATACGAACTTCTCAGACTCCTAATCCTTATCATCCTTCGTCAGTCTCTCTGATAACAAAGGTTTACTAACTCCCACAATTTGATATGTATAATACTTGATACTCCTAAGTACTCGTGAGCACAAAAGTCATTAACACATAAGCACATACATTCTTTTATCGTTTTATCTTCAATTAATTTCCCTCAATTCATTCCTTAGAACTCGATAAGAGTTTATCACCTCTATATTTTTGATCTCCCAGAAGGTTATAGCCTAAGGTTTCCCCACTTAAGGTTCATAACCTAAAGCTTTGATACCAACTTGTGACACCCCCAAATCCGGGCACTTCAATCTCACAAATTTGGTGTTCACTATCCAATTAAATCATAAATAACTACCCATAACAAAGGATATAATTAAACTCAAAAGTTTAAATAATCAATCTCCATTAAAGGGTTACATCATCTAAAAATAAATTACAGGTCATCTAACCTTTATTACAATCATCAGCAGAATATTAAAACATAACAATAATTAAAACTATTACATAAGCTTAATAATAAAAGGTAAATTAAACGTCGTCTAATTAAGCATCATGACCTTGCCCTTGCTAATAGAAAACTTTTCAAACTTCTTAACTCCATCTGCATTGTTTTGTGCAAGAGTGAGCAAATAATTGACCACAAGAAGAATACTATACAATAACATTTTATGAATGACAATAACTAAACTTTCAATGGTAAATTTCTCTTACCGGAACAATAAACTTTAATTCAAAAGCTACGAGTTCAAAGGAATAATAAACGTTTAAGTTAGCAATAGATATCAACATCAAAGGATGTTAACAACTTCTAAATTGAACAAGTGTCATCATCGACAACATTCTTGCAAAATTGTGTGGGTACATAAACAAACCAAAGGAAGTTTGATTTGGATTGACTTCAAGGGTAATTTAGAGTTTAGAATTCATCAACGAAAGATTAGTTGAATCGGTAAAAAATCACTAGACAACTTATAGTTCGATACAATAATGTAAGATACAACAATGACATTGGTGAACAGAGATCAAACAACAATTATTAGTAACTGAATAAAACCAAAGTAATCTCACTTGGAATAAAGAAACAAAGTTTAATTAACTTGCTTAACAATAAATGAGGATTAAAGAGCTTGCATAACAATAACAAGTTAGGAATATGAATTTTCTTAATGAAAGATTGAAGTTAGATAACTTGCTCAATTGAATATTAACTTCAAGAACTGGCATAACGTAAGGTAGGGTTATGAAACTTGCGTAACAATTAATTGCTCAACAAGATATTAGAGATAAAGAACTTGCATAAGTATAACATGACAGTGAAAAGTAACCTTTCTGAATAATAAAGTAGCAAAGGTTAGGGAACTTGCCTCTTGCGTAAGCTATACAATTACAAATCGCGTACTCCAATACCCTACACATTTTAGTGTAATCACAATATCTATTAGACATGTTAACATCCAATTCCAAAATAACACCCATTTCTAGCTAAACTTGTTAATTTAGTACAAGTCTTATGTTACTAGGTAAATATCAGAAATTTCAAGTGTTAACCTTCACAACACTTGTTTACTATTCATTATATACACTAAGTTCTAACATATCGCGTTCGTAACTTACTAATCATTTTTGAAACTTTGAAATTACTAACCACATAACACGATTATGTTTTAAACTTGTTGTTACATGTTTATTATACTAACAAGGTCTCTGACGATTTGTAAATCAACATCTCGGAATGGTGTAATATATACTGCACATACCATACACAAGCTTGGGACCCAAGTATGCAATTGTTGTCTTGCGTTTTAAATAACAAGCTTGCAGCACTGCACTGTTGGTGCTGCAATCGAGAACGAAACAATGATGAGCGATGCTTTTTAGCCCAACTAACATGAATTTCACCCACTAAACAGTAATATTAACACATACAATTGGTATAAAACTATTACAAACATGTTTGCTAACACATTCAACTAATTAGAATAATTTAACAATAACTTAAACTAGTTTAATTTCTCAAATTCCATATTTTCATATGAAAACTCTATTTTTGACATCTTTTACAAAAATCATCACTATGATTACAATTCTACACCGAATCACTTCGTTCAAACTACGTTCTCTTTGTTTCTTAACGAACTAGCATAATCAAGACTCAATTTACAGTTTAACATACAAATTAACCACTAATATTGGTACTTTCATAAGCTATAAACAAAATATTCATTGTAATACTTTTCTTCCTGTTTTTGAACAAAATTAGAATAATAATCATTGTCTAAACACTAGTTCTAGCATCACAACACATATAACCACAATAATTCAGTTACATAACAACAATTCAAAAAAAATTGAATTCACATAACATATAAATTTTGCCGTAAACTCATATATGCATATATATATATATATATATATAATACTAAAGTTTTGTAAAAACACCTTTTGTTGCTTGAACAATCCTTGCTAAAATCACTAGAATTGTTGTTAAATCCTTAGGTTTTCTCTCAATTCTCTCAATTCTCTGAACTTTTCTTCTTTCCTCCTCTTAGTGTCAATATAGATTAACTAATGCGTAAAAGAAAACTGATATAACCTTAATACGTATACTTATTATAACATCAGTTACAAACTAAACGTATATGTTATAATTATATTTTATTTATTATTTAATGTATTTTATTTATAATTCAAAAATCAAAAATCCCAAAAGTCATAAGGCTTTGTTTGGCAAAAAGTCTTTAAAATAAAGACTTAATATTTTAAGCCTTGTTTGGGTAAATCAATTTTAAACTACTTTAATTTTATTTTAATAAACAATTTAGTTTATAATTTATAATCACATATTATTTATTTGGATTTCCATATCCAACATTAATCAAATCAATTAATCATGCATACTAAATTTTACATAAATTTTCCACTTCAATAAATATCATAAAATTATAATTTCATTATAATTTTATTTAATAATTAATATACCACTTTAAATTATTAAATTAAAACAACAATATAACATCTCATGTTATATTACAACTCTCTAAATTATAAATTAATTTAATTTAGAATATTATCTAATAAATTTAATTCATAAATATTTACTAATAATAACCGCATCAATAAAATATTTATTTCATCAATTTCAATAATAAACACATCAAATAAATATTTATATAATTCAATAAATATTTAATATTACAATTTGAAATTCTGGATTGTTACATCATGCCCTCCTTACAAGGATTCTGTCCCAGAATCACAACTCAAATGATCAAATCGGCACAAAAACCTATCGGGTGCAAATAGATTTTCAAGAAGTAAACTGACATGGATGGTAATGTACAAACCTATAAAGGTCGACTAGTAGCAAAAAGTTTCAAACAAGTTCAAGGTGTTGACTATGATGAAACTTTCTCTCAAGTGGCAATGGTTAAATCCATCAGGATCTTACTTCCTATTGCAGCTTTTTTGTGATTACGAAATCTGGCAGATAGATGTCAAAACTGCTTTCCTTAATGAAAATCTCCTTGAGGATGTGTACATGACACAACCTGAGGGTTTTGTCGCTCCAAAGGATGCTAAAAAGGTATGTAAGCTGCAGCGATCCATTTATGGATTGAAGCAAGCCTCTCAGAGTTGGAATCTTCGATTTGATGAAGAAGTCAAAGAGTTTGGCTTTATTAAGAATGAAGATGAACCTTGTGTATATAAGAAGGTTAGTGGGAGTCACATTGTATTCCTAGTATTATATGTAGAAAACATATTAATTATTGGGAATGACATTCCTTCATTACAGGCTGTAAAAACATGGTTAGGAAAATGTTTCTCCATGAAAGATTTAGGCGATGCGGCCTACATTTTAGGTATCAGGATCTATCGAGATAGATCGACAAAAATGCTCGGCCTATGTCAAAGTACATATATTGATAAAGTGCTTAAACGGTTCAGCATACAAGAGGAAAAAAGAAGACACTTACCAATGACTCATGGTGTAAAGATCTCTAAAGCTCAATGTCTCAAATCACAAGATGATGAGGAGTATATGAGGAAGATCTATTATGCTTCGACAATTGGATTTATCATGTATGCAATGATATGTACTCGTTCGGATGTCTCATATGCTTTGAACATGACGAGCAGATACCAGTCGAATCCAGGTGAAGGTCACTAGACAGTAGTCAAGAATATCCTCAAGTACCTGAAAAGGACTAAGGATTCATTCTTGGTATATGGAGGTGAAGACGAACTGGCAGTAAAGGGTTACATAGATGCTAGTTTCCAAACTGACAATGATAACTATAAGTCTCAGTTAGGTTTTGTGTTTTGCCTTAATGGTGGTGTTGTTAGCTAGAAGAGTTTGAAGTAAGAGATAGTAGCTGATTCTACAACAGAGGCTGATTATATTGTTGCTTCTAGTGCGGCCAAGGAGGCTATATGGATTAAAAATTTCGTCACTGAACTTGGTATTGTTCCAACCATTGTTGATCCGGTTAAGCTATACTGTGATAATAATGGAGCCATTGCACAGGCTAAGGAACCCAGATCTCACCAACGATCCAAGCATATACTTAGGCGGTACCATCTCATCCGTGAAATCATTAACAGAGGATATGTACATATAGGAAGAGTGCCAACAGATGATAATGTTGCAGATCCACTGACCAAGGCTTTGTCGTAGCAGAAGCACGAAGGTCACACTAGTTCCATAGGTATTAGATGCATGAGTGATTGGCTCTAGTGCAAGTGGGAGACAGTTAGAGTTTGTGCCCTAGAGGCCAATTATTTTATATAATTGCTTAACATTTTGATATTATATTTGATTGAATAAATGAATGATTTTATTATGGTTTGATTTACTGCGTTATATAAATGTTAACATAATAAAATTCCTTAGAATAGTGATAAAATTATATAGTTTCAAGTATGTGACTTGAACATGAGAATATATAATTACAATTAGTATCAATGCTCTTAAATGTCCCTAGTCGAGTATTAGTGTTGATGGGACAACAATAATACATTGAGACTAGTATGTGGATTAACTGATGACCAAATCTCATTAGTCATAAATATATGAGATAATAAGTCAATACATAGGTACGTGTTAGAGAACGATGTACTGGACAGACCCACCATGAGAAGTCTATGTGGAGCAATATGCGAAGTGTCATTAGCAATTCTCATAGTGACAATGATGTAATGATCCTCTGACCTGAAATCACTATATTACTACACGGGAATTTATGTACTTTGATATCATCAAAGGTCACCTTTAATAGGGTGGACTATAAAGGTGATTATTGGGTACATCATGAATCGTGTAAGGAATATGAGTGATCTAGATGGAATTTAACCCTCCTATATATTAGGGGTGATATCCATAGGCCTCTTGATTGAGTAGGACTATGAAATGCATGGCCAAGCTCAAATAGTGATTTGTTTCATATAGTCTATTCATTACCATGGATTTTGTTATTAGTCTTCCCAAGGCTTCTCAAAGCATAGATGCAATTTGGGTCTGTAGACACTCGAAATTTTCTTTTCCTGTTACTAACTATGCAGGAGGGCAAAATCATCTTTTTCACATTGCAGAGGTAACCCTAGAGGACTACAACATCATTTCTCGACCCCTGAGTTAACCTTGGGAGGTCAAGCCAACCTCAGAGATAACCCTGAGTACATTCAGAGTCAACAACATGACCATCTCAGAGATAACCCTGGGAAAAACCTGCTACAGCTCTACAAAAACCAGAGATAACCCTAGGAGGGGCAAAATGGTCATTTTGCCAACTCAACTTCACTTCAAATCAAATACACTCATGTCAACTCAAATTGATTCAAAATTGGTCCCACAAGACTCATATCTTAACTTTGGAGCAAAAACTATGCGAAACAGCTCACCGGATTGCCTGACGGGAACCCGGGAATGCTATTTTGGTCATGAACCCATCTTCCTGGAATCAAAAAGGGCAAATCCCATGTCATTGTGTAACTCTCTACAAAAGCAGTCCAAAGATTGTCTTGTACACCTCGTTCGGATGCTCGGATTGAAGTTCTGCAAGTTCGAGCGAACATTACATTGCACGAGTGCACGTAATTCGAGATGACGGGACCCGTGAGGCCCAGATGCACCACGACCAGCCGCAGGTGTATCAGAGGCTGCCACAGGTACACCTGCGGCCATTAATTATACATATATGGGGCTTGGGCCAGTCATATTTGCAAGAGAAATAGCGAGGGAACCCTGTCCAATTGGCTTTGTACACCCCCATATTGAGTGTTTACTCTTTTTAAACACCTGTTAGCCCACATACAGTTATATATTTACCCATAGGAGCTGAGTGTTTGTCCACATAGAGTCATAGAACTCTACCTTGGCAGCCCATTGTAAGCCTTCTTACATTCTATAAAGCTTTCTTCTCATATTATCACACATTGTTGTACACGTTGAGAGTCGTGTGAGTGTGTTTGCCCGGACTTCGGTCCGTGGTTTTCATTTCTGTCTGTATATATATACTTATATATATATATATGTATATATTTTTATACGGACTAACATTATCGAGTTATGCCTCGATTGAGCCTGAACTTGATGCAGAGCATTTATTGGCTTATATATATATATATATATATATAAAGCTGTTGTCGATCTACTGTCGATGAGCCTGAACTTGATCCCATATGCGTTTAATTGCTTATATATATATACTTATATATATAAATTGTTGTCGGACATATCCGATGAGCACGGATTTTACATCCTAATTGCATTTATCGCTATATATATATATATATATATATATATATATATATTTTACATTTGTCTCGCCAGAGTTCACTTACGTGGCGATTGATAGCTTTTACAACTTTATTTACATTTAAATCACCGCCTGAGTTTACTTAAATGGCGCTTGATACTTTTAAACTTTATTTACATTCCGTCCCACCTAGAGTTTACTTCATGGTGGTTGATCATATTATATATATATATATATATATATATATATATATATATATATATATATATATATATATATATATATATACCACTTTTATATATTTACATTTCCATCCCCAATGGAGTTGCTTACGTGGTGGTTGATCATATACAGATATATATATATATATATATATATATATATATATATTTATAGCTTTTATATATATAACTGCTTACTGCTTTCTATACAAACTGTAGTATCATGTGAGCCTAGGAATCATGTGATCACAGATTCAGTCTACTGAATCTAGATTCGGTTCCCATGATGGACTTTTTCCAGCTGTAAGCAGCTTGTACATTATTTATAGTGTCTGAATTTCCTTGGATGGTTGTCATGCCCATAAGGAGTTCGACACTGCTGTATATTATTTTCTCGAAGATGCCTCGCATCTCAAAAATAAAAGCAAACCAGCCGAACATTTAATAATAAAATGGAAGTATGAAAAGGTCTCAATTCCTATTGAGCACAGGGTTTGAAAAAATCTCTTTTACAAAACTTCATTGCTATATCTTGGTTAAAACTAAATTTTTCTATAAATTCAAACCTAGTATATATAGGTGCGAACGAGGTCTCGTACTACTTTCAAATAATTGCACATTGATCCACACACACACACACATTCATATAACAGTTTCTTTGAAAAGTGGCGGTCACCATGGCAACACGGATGTTGGGGGGTGCCTAACACCTTCCCTCCGCATAATCAAGCCCCCGAACCCAAATGAATCTCGGTTTCACAGACCCGTTTAGCAGTGTCACATCATTGGGTCAATGTGCAAACCTTTTCGGTTGCGTTGGTGCAACCAGTTAAATACACCAACTAGCAACTCTTAAATTCAAATCGTCGACATTATACATGTCAGACCTTTTTCACTTGTTTTTTCAAAGAAATCTCACATTAACATGAGAACACCAAAGAACAATTAACGAAAAGGGACGGATAAAAATCCCGACGTCGATAGGTGGCGACTCTGCTGGGGACTCCAGTAAGAGGGCTTAAGCCGCTATTACAAGCTTTTCAAAATTGTTATATACTTGTTTGTGAATGTTGCATTTACATTTATGATGAATGTGTACGAATGCATCTTAATTACTGCACTGTTAAATATCTATTTGTGATATTAGTGCTTCGCATATGTCATCATTTTGTATAAACGGTGAGACACGTTGTATGTGAATGTATGTTGTGTGGTCCCTCCACCAGGAGGCTATCCTGTCGGTGTTTGATTACTGGACTCGTGGGAAGAATAATTCCCTGGGGCTCAGGAAAGGCACCACTCAGATTCGCTCTAGTTGAATGATCGGATTAACTTCCCGTCAAGTAGATTACGATGATCTGGGAACCTTTATGCCCAAAAGCCGCGAGAGTAACCCTAAGATAGGTCAGCCTCTGATAAACCAAACGCGGAGGAAAGTCTCTTCATGCTTTCCATTTTTAATTACTTGTAAAAGCATTTACTTGTAATTTTATTCCATGTTCATCTTTATGTAATGGAGAATATGAAGAATATTTTGTGCATACATGTTATCAATGAACACCCATTTTTGCAGGACAATATTCTAAAACTGACATAATATGATAACATTTACATTACCCTAAGACTAAACTACACTTCTTTTGTAGGGAAGCAATTGGGCCCGTTTCCCGTTCAAAGTCCAAAAGGGCATTAAGCCCACAGTTAGACATGGATAAAAGTGCCCAACCTGAATCTACTCCTGTCTCTCGCGAGGAGTTCGAAAGATTAAGCTATCAAATGACAGAGTTGGCTGTTATGCTCAAAGAACTACACCAATCTACTCAGGGTCCACAAATACCCATCCATACAGAATCCTCTACATATGGAGGAATCTAGGGCCAAACAATGCCTACTCAACCAGAGTTATCCACCCCAGGGGGCAGTCAGGGTATTGGCAAAAAGATGGAAACCTAGATACCTAAACCTCATTCTAATAAAGAGATCACAAATCTCAGGGATGATCAAGAAACTGGGGATCTAAGAAAGAAAGTTCAACAAATGGAGGAGACCATCCGATCAATCAAAGGGACTGGAAATTATGGGAGTGTCACCTATTCAGATCTCTGCATATTCCCAGGGGCTCGATATCCTACCAAATTCAAAGACCCAGAGTTTGAAAAGTAGAATGGGGCAGGCGATCCCTATACGCATCTTAAAGTGTACATTGGCGAACTGGGGTCTTATGCTGAAGATGAAAGCCTCAGAATGCAACTTTTTCAAAACAGTCTCACCGGAGAGGCTAAACCTTCGTATGCCCAACTTGACAATGCCAAAATCCACAACTGGGAAGAATTGGCCCACGCCTTTCTAAATCAATACAGTTTTCAGTCACAAATGGCACCGGATCGATACCAAGTGACTAAAGTCAAAAAGCAATCTTGAATCTTTCCAGAAATATGCCAAAAGGTGGAGTCATCTCATGACTGAAGTCATTCCATCCATGACAGAAACTGAGATGGTAATGACATTTATTGATATCTAAGAGGCTCTGTACTACGAGAGGATCCTAGCAGGCATAGGAAAGCCATTCTCGGAAATGATTAAACACGGTGAAATGGTAGAGATGGGCCTGAAGGCCGGCAAGATTAAAGACTTCACTGCCTTGGAAGCAGTTGCCAAGCATATACAGACTGGCAAGTATGCGAGCGATCCCAAGGAGGTACCCGATAAAGACACTGAAGATGTATCCCTTGTTGTACAGGGGCAATCTAGTAGACCAACCTACAGTCTTCCCATTTGGAAAAAGTAAGACAATCTCCCATTTCAACAATAGGCAGCATTTAACCAATTCCAGGACAGGAAAAGAAAATTTGAGAGAACGAAAAATTGGGTGTTCACTCCACTAGGCGATTCTCTTAAAAATGTGTTGTCAATATTAATGGATCATAAGCAAATTACCGAACTGGCTCCACCTCTGGAACCAGGGAGCAAAAGATACAATCCAAGCCAGAGATGTGCTTACCACTCAGGATCTCCAGGACACGATACACAAGATTGTTGGTCCTTAAAGTATAAAATTCAAAATCTGATCGAATGTGGCAGTATTGTTGTCCAACAACCTGACCAACAAAATGTCAACACCAACCTTCTGTTGCAGCATGATACGGAAGAAGTAAACATGATAGGGTCAGGAAGCACTGAAATATATCCAATTTGTAAGTGTATATGAAGGATAGAAGACTACCCCCAAAGGCACAGAGCAGATGTCCTAAAATGGGAAAACTCAGAGGAGGGTATGATAGTAATACAAAAGTTAGAGACAATCCAGAACCAAGTAAATCTGCTAGCTAAGCTGATAGTGCGCTAACATCAGGATACGAGGCATTTCTTCACTCAACTATCAGAAAGCCAAGAAAAGGGGGATGATAAAATTGTTAGCAAACCTCGCCAACAGAAAAATTGCTTGGGGGAATGCGAACTCTCAAAGAAGAAAGATCAAACAACCTCCACAAGAGTCCAAAAATTCACCCCTCTAAGCAAATCCAATGAAGAAATGCTACACTTTCTGATAAGCGAAGGAAGGATTACTGAGTTGCTGCCTCCTGTAAATCCCAAGATAAAGAGTTATGATTCCACAAGATATGTCTCTACCATTCTAACTCACTTGGACATACGACTGAGGAATGTTGGGCTTTGCGATATAAAATCCAGTATCTCATTGAAAATGGAGAGCTGGAGATAGAAATTCCCATGACCAAAAAAGGCGAAAAGGCAATAAAAAGATTAAGATGTCCACTTGATACAGGTAGTTCAAATAAGGTGAAGGCTATGAGCGATAATCCTGGCAGAACACAAGATGGAGCGATCCTAATGCAGGAAATGATAGAAGAGACAAGCAAATTCCCGAAGGATATTCTTTCGCCAACATTAAACATCTTCTGGTCCAAAGATATCAACCACGTTCCTGATTTTATCACCTTGGATGATGCGGAGGAAATACTGATCCTTTCCAAGGAAGAAAAAGCAAAAAAGCAAAATTCCTTGCAAAGAAATGCGACGACAGTTAGAGGAAAATTTCATGGTCGAATCCTCTCAAGCCCAGGAAAAGCGTGAAGGAACAGATGAAGGAGAAGGTGGTGAGGTTGTCGGGGAAACCAACCCATCAAAGAATCAAGATTTCATACCTTTTTGCGATGGGTCCAGCTCAAGCATCCCTGAAGAATGTATTGAACCTGAAAGAAATCAAGTTATGGCCATAAGTGAAGACATTCAAAACCAAGAAGTAACCTCTTTCGCGAGCCTTGAAGGCAACACAACCTTTGACAACTGGATTATCAGGCCTCAACTAGCCAAAAAGATGTAGATCCAGGGGATAAAGTTGCGAGTTCCAAAAGATGTTGGGACGGTATCACTTCTTTCGCAGTATGCTTTTTATTTTCCACGCATGTATAGAAAAAAAAAAGAAAAAAAAAAAGAAAAAAAAAAGTTAAAAAAAGAAAAGAAAAAAAAGAAAAAAAAAGAAAAAAGAAAAAGAAAAAGAAAAAAATCAAATCAAAAAATAAAAAATCAAGTCATTCAGGTTTCAGCTCATCAGGCCTGAACTATGAAAGACCTGATCTCCCCTCTTCAATGGGAGTACGTAGGCAGCCATTTATGGTGCGGTCAAATCAAACAAAAATCCAATAAACCTAAACCAAACACTTCTCAAATAAATGCTTCTCAAACAAACACTTGTCAAACCGTTTATCTTATCAAGTAGGAACTACGCAGACCTGATCTCCCACACTCACGGGAGTACGTAGGCAACCACCAGTGGTGCGGTCTGACCCTCAACAGAAACGTCCAAATCAAAATGTTGATCCCAAGAACGACCCTCCAAGTCAGTGACCTATGTGGAGAAGACCCAACAACACTGCAATGTCATTCCATCAAATCTGGCACAAATCCCAAAAAGGAAGAAACAACGATATGCTAAGACAACCAGCAACAAGGACCTTCAAAGATTTGACACCCTTAATCATGAGTCTTTATCAAATCAGAAGAAAATCAAGACCGATTGCAATAACAAGTCAGGAATAATGATTGAAGTCATCAAAACCCAAGTCCTATACTTGTTCACCATCCGGTATAGAAGAAAAAGTCTCTTGCGATCTCAGCATCTTATCATCCCATCTGTCAAAGAGACTATCCCAGACAACAAGCAAGGCTGGGGCAATTTCAAAATCGACGACAACTCGATATTGCGACCACTACAACAAGACTTGGGCAATCTCGAAAACAGCGACAACTCAACACTGGGGCATTTATCAAACATCCTAAAGAAGAAAATGCCCCAGTCAACATCATCAGCATGGTCCATCATCATCAAAGCTTCCCTCACATCAGCTCATTAGCAATTTAGATATTACTCACTTGCGACTTCATCAACAAAGAGAGTCTCTCGTATGAATTCCCGACATCATTATGCTAAAGGACTGGGGAATTTTTCGATTCCAGGAAAGCGAAGGATTTTAAGGTGGGATCAGGCCTCTCATCAAAAGAAGGAAAACTCCTGAAAAGAATCATGGCGACATTAGCTTGCCCCTACAAACGAAGGGGAAAATTCTCAACAAAGTTCTTAACTTAAGAGCAGAAGCCCAATATAAAGGGTCTGGCAAATGAAATCTACACCATCAAACATGTTAATTTATGCCAAATCCTCATAAGTTGAGGCTTCTACACTAAAGTTCAAAGTTCGGCAGCGAAAGTACAAACTACACCCCCTAGGGATATCAATGACATTCGATCATCGATTCGGTAAGAATTCTGAAGCAAATGTTCAAAGAAATGGGGCACAAGCACTCAACAGAGAAAGGAAACTTCAAATCACCTCAAAAAGGGTGAGGCACTACATCAACGTACATCTCTATCCAGCGTAACATCAAGCAGAATCTAGCGAAGCAAACCTTTGAATATTACTTTAGCAAAGGTATCGGGAGATCCGGTATTCAAAACCATTGGTATCAATTCAGTGCAACATCAAGACAGTCCAGCAATGAAAGCTTTGTATACTACCGTTCGAGTGGGAACCAAAATAGTTGGGCGATGTCAACTACCAGCAGGATAGGATCTGTTATCAAACTACCATCAGGGTAGACACCATTGTAAACTACCAGCGTATGCATCGGCGATATCTCAATTTCTCTTCATCAAACAAGCATTAGCGGCACCGACAAAAAGCCAAGCCGTTGTAGTCAACACCAACATAGGCATCAGCAATCCCCGATAAAGGTAAAGCTATTTGCGAAAACATTTTAAACATACATCATAACATTCATTACATTACGATTTGTGATTTGCGATTTGCGATATGCGAAATGCGATATGCAAGTTACGAAGTACGAAGTGCGATTAGCCAAAAGCAAAATGCGAAGTGCGAAATGCGATGTGCGATTTGCGAACTGTGATTTGCGAAAACATTTTAAACATTCATCATCACATTCACTACATTGCGATCTGCATCACTAAGAATACCTTGTCATATTTCAAGTGTCTACTAATCTTTATCATGTCCATTCCATTGCATTGCATGAACATGATAAAGAGGGGCATCTGTAGACACTCAAAATTTTCTTTTACTGTTACTAACTATGCATGAGGGCAAAAGTGTCTTTTTCACACTCTAGAGGTAACCTTGGAGGACTACAACATCATTTCCCGACCCCGGAGTTAACCCCGAGAGGTCAAGCCAACCTCAGAGATAACCCTGAGTACATTCAGAGTCAACAACATGACCATCTCAGAGATAACCCTGGGAAAAACCCGCCACAACTGTGCAAAAATCGGAGATAACCCCGGGAGGGGTAAAATGGTCATTTTGCCAACTCAACTTCACTTCAAATCAAATACACTCATGTCAACTCAAATTGATTCAAAATTTGTCCAACAAGACTCATATCTTAACTTCAGAGCGAAAAATAGCTCACCAGATTGCTTGACGGGAACCCGGGAATGCTATTTCGGTCATGGACCCATCTTACTGGAATCAAAAAGGGCAAATCCCATGTCATTGCGTAACTCTCGACAAAACCAGTCCGAAGATGGTCTTGTACACCTCGTTCGGATGCTCGGATTGAAGTTCTATAAGTTCGACGACATTACATTGCACGAGTGCACGTACTTCGAGATGACGGGACCCATGGCCCGGATGCACCGACCGGCCACCAGTGTGTATCGGAGGTCGTCGTAGGTACACTATGCTACCATCAGATTCTATATATATGGGGCTTGGGCCAGCCATATTTGCAAGAGAAATAGTGAGGGAACCTTGACCAATTGGCTTTGTACACCCCCATATTGAGTGTTTACTCTTTTTAAACACCTGTTCGCCCACATACAGTTATATATTTACTCGCGGGAGCTGAGTGTTTGTCCACATAGGGTCATAGAAGTCTACTTTGAAAGCCCACTGTAAGCCTTCTTACATTCTATAAAGCTTTCTTCTCATATTATCACACACTGTTGTACACATTGAGAGTCGTGTGAGTGTGTTTGCCCAGACTTTGTTCCATGGTTTTCATTTCTGTCTTTAAATATATACTTATATATATATATATGTATATATTTTTATATGGACTAACATTATCGAGTTATGCCTCGATTGAGCTTAAACTTGATGCAGAGCGTTTAATTGCTTATATATATATATATATATATATATATATATATATATATATATTTACATTTTGTCCTCGCACTCGAGTTCATTTCATGGCGATTGATAGCTTTTTTACGACTTAATTTACATTTCGTCTCTGCCTGAGTTTACTTAAGTGGCGCTTGATCGCTTTTACGACTTTATTTAAATTCCGTCCACACGGAGTTTACTTCGTGGTGGTTGATCATGTTCATATGTATATATTTACCACTTTTATATATTTACATTTCCGATCCCGCATGGAGTTGCTTCGTGGGGGTTGATCATGTTTGTATATATATATATTTACAGCTTTTATATATATAACTGCTTACTGCTTTCTATACAAACTGCAGTATCATGTGAGCCTAGGAATCATGTGATCACAGATTCAGTCTATTGAATCTAGATTTGGTTCCCATGATGGACTTTTTCCAGCTGTAAGTAGTTTGTACATTATTTATAGTGTTTGAATTTTCTTGGATGGTTGTTTTGCCCATCAGGAGTTCGGCACTGCTGTTTATTATTTTCTTGAAGATGCCTCGCATCTCGAAAATAAAAGCAAACCAGCTGAACATTTAATAATAAAATAGAAGTATTATAAGGTCTCAATTCCTATTGAGCATAGGGTTTGAAAAAATCTCTTTTACAAAACTTCATTGCTATATCTTGGTTAAAACTGAATTTTTCTATAAATTCAAACCTTGTGTATATAGGTGTGAACTAGGCTTCATACTACTTTCAAATAATTGCACATTGATCCACACACACACACACACATTTATATATAACAGTTTCTTTGAAAAGTGGCGGTCACCATGGCAACACGGATGTCGGGGGGTGCCTAACACCTTCCCTCCGCATAGTCAAGCCCCCGAACCCAAATGAATATTGGTTTCACAGACCCGTTTAGCAACACATCATTGGGTCAATGTGCAAACCTTTTTGGTTGCGTTGGTGCGACCAGTTGAATACACCAACTGGCGACTCTTAAAGTCAAATCATCGACATTATACATGTCGTACCTTTTACACTTGTTTTTTTAAACAAATCTCACATTAACATGAGAACACCAAAGAACAAGTAACGAAAAGGGACGAATAAAAATCTCGACGTCGACAGGTGGCGACTCTGCTGGGGACTCCAGTAAGAGGGCTTAAGCCGCTATTACAAGATTTTCAAAATTGTTATATGCTTATGTGTGAATGTTGCATTTACATTTATGATGAATGTGTACGAATGCATCTTAATTACTGCACTGCTAAATATCTATTTGTGATATTAGTGCTTCGCACATGTCATCATTTTGCATAAACGGTGAGACACGTTGTATGTGAATGTATGTTGTGTGGTCCTTCCACCAAGAGGCTATCCTGTCGGTGTTTGATATCTGGACTCGTGGGAAGAATAATTCCCTAGGGCTCAGGAAAGGCACCACTCAGATTCGCTCCAGTTGAACGACCGAATTAACTTCCCGTGAAGTAGATTGCGATGATCTTGGAACCTTCATGCCAAAAAGCCACGAGAGTAACCCTAAGATAGGTCAGCCTCTGATAAACCAAACGCGGAGGAAAGTCTCTTCATGCTTTCCATTTTTAATTACTTGTAAAAGCATTACTTGTAATTTTATTCCATGGAATTCAGTATTTGGGATCAATCCTCGATTTGAAAAGAGAGAAAAGATCAATCCTCGATTCATTGGCCCATTTAAAATCCTCGATCGAGTAGGAACTGTGGCATATAGACTCGCCTTACCGCCAAGTATGTCTCGTGTTCATAATGTTTTTCACATATCTATGTTACGCAAATATGTGGAAGACCCGAACCATATTATTGAATTAGAACCAAACGAGATAGCGGAAGATTTAACATATGAAGAGGTTCCTGTTAAAATCTTGGGTAAAAAGGAAAATATTCTACCTCAAGCCAAAGTTTTGTGGAGAAATCACAATATTGAGGAAATGACCTGGGAGTTAGAATCTGAAATAAAAAGAAGGTATCCTCACCTCTTCGACATACCAGGTACGTACACCAATTTTGAGGATAAAACTTCATAAGAAGGGTAGGTTGTAAGACCCCAACTTTTATGAATAAAGATTAATTTTTCTCTAAATGTTATTTTGAATAATAAGGTGTGGATTTGATATAATGTTATAGTTATGGGTAATATTTATAAATTTTATAAAGTAAGCAAGTTGTCATAAAATATTCGTTTGGTCAGGGAATATTCATTTTATCAGGGAATATTCATAGGATGGCACAATCATTGGTGGTTCCCACAACGGAATTGCTGTCGGAGTTAGAAACCGATAGAAATAACTTTTTATAAAAATAACGGCAAAACTTTTACCGTTAACTACTGAAATACCCGGTGATAGAAGTACAGTAATACACGTGGTTGCACAGTAACACACAGTATTGTACAGTATCTTTGATTATTGATGCTTACATGAGAAGTCACTCAGTTTTATTTACTTATTATCACAATACTTGCTGCATAATATCTCACATTATTGATTCAATTATTGTCATAATATTTAATATTATTAAATCAATAATTGAGATGACAAATTTATTCATATTATTATTTGCATTATTGATAATGTCTAGAAAGTTATGTCGAGGAAAGGGGTTTGGTCACCTAATTGCACGCCAATAAGGAGAAGTCCTTATCGAAAAGCCCCCTCTTTCCTGGAAATGATCTGGTTATTAATATTGTGAGTTATAATATTAATGATGAATAATTGTTGAAAGATTAAAAATATGTTTAGTGAAGTCAAGTGAATTGAGATAAATAGAGGAGTTTTTTATGAAGTATTTGTTGTAAGTTTGGCTTATTATATCGAGCCCCACTTACTCATTTTTCAAAATCGTCGGTAGAAAGTTATCTCAGTTTTGTGATATATATATATATATTATAAGTTTTATTTTATTAGTAATAAAACAGAAAACTTTTTATATAAAATAGAATATATTATATTTTATTTAAAGTTTTCATTTTATTAGAATATTTTATTGCATAGTGTTGCAAAGTAAATCAAATTTTTCGCCGATGAATTGCGCACGTGATTCCTGCACTATGCGTCCGTAATTATTTTTCTTAAATAGTTCCTTGTCATTCTCCGATAAATAAGATGCTTCCCTTAGAATTGAAAATCACACCAGAATTAGAGAATTTATGACAACCCGGAAAATCAGATTGTCCAGAATTTAAGATTTAAAGAATTAGTTATTAATAAAATGAATTTTTATTAATACTATTATGTGCTATGTGTTTATTAATCGTTCTAGAACCTACGATGATTATTAATCAGGAGGATTCTGGCTATGAGCTAGACTGAACGAGTAAGAATTTTCAAGACGAAAATAAAATTTTTCCAAGAATAAAATATTTCTGGGGAAAAAGATGAAATATGCACTATTCATCCGACGAAACCCTAAGGGTTAGTGTTTGAATAACCTAAGCCTTTCTAAGAGTTCGGTATGTTGAAATCACATTTCGTCGAAAGATTTGACGATAATATATCGTGAAAAGTTAAGTAAGCCGATAAAAGTTTTTCTAGAAAAACATGCAGAAATCGGACGAAATAAAAATGACGAAAAGTATTGTTATGTACTTTTCATTCGTTTAGCTACGTTAGGGAAAAACGTGAAGGAAAACGCTTAATGGTGAAAAGTGTTTTTCAGTTTTTTGAAAATTCGAAGAATAAGTAAAAGTTAATCGGTAAAGGAAAGATAAAATATCTAAAAATATTTGGATTCCGAGGAAAGCATTTTTCGAAATGTCGGACGAATTCTGCAAGACGGAAGCACGACACTTCCAAGGGAAGCTTCGTGAATAGTAAGGAGGTGGAGTAAGGAGTAAGTAAACTTAAGGAGTAAGTAAACTTAAAGGCTAAGTAAACTTAGTGCTTAAGTCATGAATAGTAAGGAGGTTTGGGAGGCAAAATGACTAAAATGCCCCTAGCCTTGGTTTTCTATAAATAGGAAGCTTAAATCATTTGTTTAGGATTTTAAAAATCCTATAACTTTTGAGAGAGAGAGAGAGATTTCGGATGAGAAAGAGAAAGAGAAGGAAAAGGAAGAGGAAAAGCTTGCTCGGGAGCAAATTTTGTCCGACGAAAGGAGATTAAAGAAGAAAGGTAATCCGAAAACCTAACTTCTAGATAATTTTTCTTTAAGTTTTTATGTTAAAAATATAGCTTAATGAGAATAAGAAGCAAATGATGTTAGGAATGATTTCATATGGTTGAAATCATTGATAAAAGAAGAAATAAGAATTAGAATTTTATTTCATAAATTTCTTAAGGAAGTGTAAGATTCGTAATGAATTAGAACGATCCGAGTGGATTATATGAATGAGTAGGTGAATTAAGTGAGGAATGGTGTTCTATAACATCAAATTCCAAGAAAAAGTAAAATCTTAATCAAAATATCGATTAAAAATGAAGAACGAATGAAGAACGCGAAGAACACGCGAAGAACGTTATTGATGGACAAATTTAAAACCATCATAGGATTTGTTGTTGATGGAAAAGTTTAAAACCATTGTGTATAAGTTAGTTGCTTATTTCTTGGTTAGGAATGTTAGAAACGTTCATAAAAAATGAATTAAATCTGAGCTATAACGAAGTTGTGGCATAAATTTGTAAAAGTTGAATGAAAAATAGAAAGTATATAAATGAACCCGAACGTGTAGGGTTTCATAAGAATGTAAGAGAATGTATAAAACGTGAGTCATGGACTCAAGAACGAATGAATTCCGAGTTCGGATGACCAAATTACGGACGAACAAACGAAGAGCGTTAAAAACGTAAAATGAACAAAGATTGAAGATTAAGCCAATTAAATGGCATGTTAACGGATTTAGAACGAAGTTCTATTCAAGGGTAATCAAAGTACATAAGATAAGGGGGAGAATGGCTTTGGAATGACCTCGTTCTGAGTTATAACAAATAAGTTATGGAATCGGGAAGTAAGCGTCTTAAGCAATTTCTAAGACTTGGAAAATTTTTCTAGGTTTTGTGCTTCAAGTAGCGATGGCGCCAATCAAGCCTATGGGCGGGCGCAAGATTTGCATCACGAGGCCGGACCATCGACCATCGTTGAGTGGCGCCGCGGTGTGAGAAATAGAGAAGGGAGTACCGTCGCAGCGCCAACCTCGATAATTTGACACTGCAGAGTGACGCTGCAGCGCGAGGTAAAGGAAGGGGCACAGCGCCGCAACGCCGGTGTAAGTCAGTGCCCAGTGATGAGCTTTTAACTTCTCAATTACTGGGGGATGTGCAAGAAAGAAATATGAACATGTTGTTCAACTAATGTAACACTTAATTAAGTGTATTAAACCTTTTGATGAAGGTTGAATGGAAACATTAAACGAGATTAAAAGACAAAGAATGTGAACGTGGGTTACGAAATCGATATTCGGGGACTGTAGTCGCGCTAAACGAACGTAAGGGATTGCTATGATGGTTATTCCTTAGACGTTGAGTAACGAGGGTAATGTATAACATTTCGATGTTATAACGTGGTAATGAGAGATGAATGTAAAATGTATAGACGATGTTCACACAACGTTGTTGTGATGAACGATCGGTCTTAGCATACAACGAACCGTATGGCTTTGGCATTAAGAAAGAATATTGAACATGGGGTTCAGGTGATGAGCAATGAATAAAAGCAATTAAAACCTTAGGTAAAGGTTGAATGAGAGATTAAGGGGTGAACAACGTAAACGTTGAATACGTAAACGATCCTTGTGAATCGTATTCACGTCGGGTGAACATTCTAGGTATACATTGGTTATATGACTTAGACATTGACGAAGGTAGTTAGTAAGATATGAATTATCAAGAAAGCCGTAGTGATCGGTAAGAAGATTAATGAAAGCCGAATGTGAGCCGGATGAGAATGTTAGAATGGAATGTAAGCATTGAACACTTGAACCGACGTGAAGGTTAAGTGTGTGTGAATATTAAACGGGTAGAACCTATACCCCGTGAATGGTTTGACCGTAAGGTAATGAAGACTAATGATTAAACCTATGAATGGTGAAGAAGCTGAATTAAAGACAAATACGTATAACGTAAAACAAGTCGAGTTAATGTTTATAACTTGGATGGCGTTCCGAGTCAAATGGACTAGACGTTTTAAGATAAGAATAAGGTAACGTAAAATGATTAATGCTATAAATGCGTAGAATGAATATTGAATGATCGTTCTGAGTATACAAAAGACTGTATAACTTAGACGATAAGGAATGAACCCTGAGGTATGGCATTTAGTTGCCAGAAATCCATAAGGAATAACAAATTGACTTAACGAATGTTATAGTTTAATGTTTCGGATAAGTTAGATGAATTTAGGTTGTAGTACAATCGTAACCTTTGATGATTTACATTCTTATCTTCTGCTTATAACTTTCCTAGGACTCAGCACACATCGTGTCTCTGCTAGTAGTCCATATGGTACTCTGAGTGGTTTCCCATAAATAACCAACAAACAAGTTCCCGTCTAATCTACACTGCCCATAACAGTGAGTTAGATCGATTACCATTTTCGTATATACCTTCGCTCTATGAAGGAATTCTTTAGCCCAGCTCCCATATGTCAACCGTTAAAGGTTACAATTGTGCTACAACCTAAATTCATCTAACTTATCTGAAACATTAAACTATAACATTTTTTAAGTCAATTTTTTAACCGTTGATGGTTGACATATGGGAGCTGGGCTAAACAATTCCTTCAGAGAGTGAAGGTATATACAAAACTGGCAACTGAACTAACTCACTATTATGGGCAGTGTAGATGAGATGGGAACTTGTTTGTTGGTTATTTGTGGGAAACCACTGAGAGTACCATATGGACTATTAGCAGAGACACGATGTGTGCTGAGTCCTAGGAAAGTTATAATCAGAAGATAAGAATTTAAATCATCAAAGATGATGAATGTTTGAGTGAGACATCTCCATATGTCATGAAACCGTAAACCGGTAGTAAAGGAAGTTAGTCGCATAAACTTAGTTTATAAGAATGCGAACCCTGAGAAGTAAAGTTAAGTAAACCAATGCGTAAAGTCAAGTATATGACTAATTGGTGTATGTGTTATTTCCTTATGTGCTACATAGGAATTCGAATGAGCAGCTCAGCGTAAACTATAAGATATAGTTGTGCGTAAGACAAGTTTCCTAACTTCATTCATATTTTAAATGAATGCTAGTTTCTAAAACTTCTCAGATGTTGAACTTGAGAAGTTATGTCTATGTGCAAATGTGTGATATTTGTACAAGGTGTTAAAATATATGAGGTCTTGTGCCACAATTTGAACACTTCGGTGTTTCTGTGAGATAAATTATTCTATGATTGAACTATTCAATTTGAGAATGTTCTGTTTATACATGAACCGTTATTGTTAAGTCTGTGCTATTGATTCTAGCCAGATAGAATGTGTATGAAAGAGAGTAGAGAATGAAAGTATTTCAAAGTGAATGTGACTGATGTTTTTAAAATGATAGGAATCGAGATTATTCCTATTATTTAAGCTGCTTCATAACCTTTTTTCTGTTATTGAGGTCTTAAAAGAATGTTTGAATTCTTCAAGTTGTTTGTTCAACTGTTATGACTTGCTGGGCAATTGAATGCTCACACTTGCTTAAAATAAAAACATTTTCAGCGAACGATATTAGAAAAACTTAAGGATCCCGTAAAGATCAAGCCGATCGGTATCTAGAAGAAGTACCATTCATGATATGAATGAGTGTGAAGATCAAGCGAAGACTTGTAATATAGAATGAAAGAATTAAACTATAGAATAGTTTAATGAATGATTATGTATCCTTGGTGGCGGATAAAAGTCACTTGTACAAGATGTAAAGAATAATGTAATTATCATTATTTGTAATGGAAGAGGTTATAAGGTTTTAGAACCTGGGATTTGAGGATGTATGTTGTTATATTTAGCTATATAATGATGTATGTTTGGAAGAAGATGGGATCGTGACGTACAGAATTCGGATGTGAAAATAGACCGGATTTTGGGGCGTTACAAATTGGTATCAGAGATGATAGGTTATAAAGTTTAGGTATGAGTACCTAAGACTATAATCGTAGAGAGAAAGATAAGATAATCATTGAGTTTAACGATTAGGAAAGAAGATCACCACGTGATCATAGTGAATCGTAGTAACAGATGATCTGTTAAACGATGGATGATTTTGTAACTAATGCTATAAATGAATGGTACTACAAAGTAGTACAGGAAGAAGAACTCAGATTAAGTTGTAAAGGATAGCATACGAATTAAGGAAAATTTGTATTAAGTAAAGAGAAAGTTAGAAGTTGTAAGATTTCAATTGAGGACTCGTATGATAGTTGAGTTGTATGAACCTTTGTATGGGCAGAGGTTTGTGCTTGGTGTAACAACCACTCAGTTTATTACAGTAATAATCATTGAAATTGGTCGCGTTATCAAGATGTATATGACGAGAAGGTGAATCTTTTCTCATGTATATATTTGATAGGTAGAGAAGGTTAAGATAAGGTGTGAGTTCTTGAAACTCATACTTATGGTAAGTTCGTGACTCATAATCATATGGTATGTTTTTGAACTCCTTAGCGAATGGACGCTTATGGTCTATCTGGGATAGTTCTTAAACTTATATTATTGTGGAAAGTTCCTGAACTCATAATGTATGGTAAGTTGATGGACTGTACTAAGGTATAGGAATATGTGGACTGAAAACGAGTTATTTTCAATAGACTTAGCATTGAAGGTGCTAGAGAAGATTAAGTATTCTCACAAGTAAGACAATGAAGGAAGATGGAGAATAGGACATTCCAAGTCATCTAGCTATGCTAGATTTTGAAGTTTCTTGAAATCATGCTAATGTGCGTGTTTTGAAAAGGAAAGAATTGGTTCAACTTTTGGAACCACTGGATTTTAAAATAACTATTCTTGGTATGTCTATGCTAATTGTTTCAGCTAGACAGAAATTGATTTGAAATATCAAAATAAATTTTATGTCATCAGTGCATTTGATGCAAAGATGGTAAAAGGATGGAGTTATTAATGCAACTGAACCTAGTGTTGGAAGTGATCTTAGGATCAACAACCAGCTATGGTATGATATATAATGACAAAGTCATAAACTGACGAAGTCCTCAACGTACTGTGAAAAGTACAGTATCATGACGTCATAAAAATTTTTGATGTATTGTGAAAGAATTTAAAGAAGTAGTCGATGTCAATTAATTTGACTAGACGAATGTTTCAAGTTGATGTGCAATTTATTGTTATGGTCTAAGCTACTTGATTTGGCTAAGTCGAATGGTATGTCATGATTAAAAGAAAATCGAGCTTTCTTTAAAGAGTTATGTCGAACCAAATTATTTTGGTATGGAATCTAATGATTAAGTCTGAGGTGAACATACCTTGAAATGGGGTTATACGATGGATTGATCGCCTACGTATGGAAGAGGTAGTTTACCTTCTTTGTGATTGTAAACCCATCAAGCGTAAGAAGGGTTTACTGGTGAAATCTTTGTTAAACCTAGTAAGAGTTCATGGTCAATTTGACCCCTCAGCAATAGTATGAAATGTTTTAAAGGAATCCTTATATTCCTATTTATTCCTTTCACTTCATGATTCTTGATAAGTTATGAAGGGTAGGGAATGTATGAAAGATAAGAACTTCTTTGAAGAGAAGCTGAGAAGAAGGGTAAGCTAAAATTTTGAGGATGAAATTCTGTGAAGAATGGGTGAATGTGAGGACCCGAAAGATTGAAAGTATAGTTAAGCGTGAGGTTTAACTAATGATGATTATGTCAACAGATGATCCTTGTGAGAAGGATGGATTGAGATTAAACCTTTGCTAAAGGTTGTAGGCACCCGAGTATGGGTGTGGTTTTAGAAATTCTGAGGATGGAATTTTTATAAGGAGGGAAGAATGTGACAAATCGAAAAATCGGATTGTCCAAAATTTAAGATTTAAAGAATTAGTTATTAATAAAATGAATTTTTATTAATACTATTCTGTGCTATGTGTTTATTAATCATTCTAGAACCTAGGATGATTATTAATCGGGAGGATTCTGGCTATGAGCTAGACTGAAGGAGTAATAATTTTCAAGACGAAAATAAAAATTTTCTGGGAACAAAATATTTCTAGGGAAAAAGACGAAATAGGCACTATTCACCCGACGAAACCCTAAGGGTTAGGGTTTGAATAACATAAGCCTTTCTGAGAGTTCGGTATGTCGAAATGACATTCCGTCGAAAGATTTGACGATAATATATCGTGAAAAGTTAAGTAAGTCGATAAAAGTTTTTCTCAAAAAACGTGCAGAAATCGGATGAAATAAAAATGACGAAAAGTATTGTTATGTACTTTTCATTCGTTTAGCTACGTTAGGGGAAAACGTGAAGGAAAATGCTTAATGGTGAAAAGTGTTTTTTAGTTTTTCAAAAATTCGAAGAATACGTAAAAGTTAATCGGTAAAGGAAAGATAAAATATCCAAAAATATTTGAATTCCGAGGATAGCATTTTTCGAACTGTCGGATGAATTCTGCAAGACGGAAGCACGAAGCTTCCATGGGAAGCTTTGTGAATAGTAAGGAGGTGGAGTAAGGAGTAAGTAAACTTAAGGGTTAAGTAAACTTAAGGGCTAAGTAAACTTAAAGGCTAAGTAAACTTAAGAGCTAAGTTAACTTAAAGGCTAAGTTAACTTAGTACTTAAGTCATGAATAGTAAGGAGGTTTGGGAGGCAAAATGACTAAAATGCCCCTAGCCTTGGTTTTCTATAAATAGGAAGCTTAAATCATTTGTTTAGGATTTTGAAAATCCTATAACTTTTGAGAGAGAGAGAGAGAGAGAGAGAGAGAGAGAGAGAGATTTCGGATGAGAAAGAGAAGGAAAAGGAAGAGGAAAAGCTTGTTCGGGAGCAAACTTTGTCCGACGGAAGAAGATTAAAGAAGAAAGGTAATCCGAAAACCTAACTTCTAGATAATTTTTCTTTAAGTTTTTATGTTAAAAATATAGCTTAATGAGAATAAGAAGCAAATGATGTTAGGAATGATTTCATATGGTTGAAATCATTGATAAAAGAAGAAATAAGAATTAGAAGTTTATTTTATAAATTTCTTAAGGAAGTGTAAGATTTGTAATGAATTAGAACGATCCGAGTGGATTATATGAATGAGTAGGTGAATTAAGTGAGGAATGGTGTTCTATAACATCAAATTCCAAAAAAAAGTAAAATCATAATCAAAATATCGATTAAAAATGAAGAACAAACGAAGAACGCGAATAACACACGAAGAACGCGAAGAACATTGTTGATGGACAAATTTAAAACCATCATAGGATAATTGTTGTTGATGGACAAGTTTAAAACCATCGCGTATAAGTTAGTTGCTAATTTCTTGGTTAGGAACGTTAGAAACGTTCATGAAGAACGGATTAAAACTGAGCTATAACGAAGTTATGGAAAAAATTCGTAAAAGATGAACGAGAAATAAAAAGTATGTAAATGAAGCTGAACGTGTAGGGTTTCATAAGAATTTAAGAGAACGTATAAAACGTGAGTCATGGACTCAAGAACGAACGAATTCCGAGTTTGGATGACCGAATTACGGACGAACAAACGAAGAGCGTTAAAAATATAAAACGAACGAAGAGCGAAGATTAAGCCAATTGAATGGCATGTTAATGGATTCAAAACAAAGTTCTGTCCAAGGGTAATCGAAGTACGTAAGATAAGGGGGAGAATAGATTTGGAACGTCCTCGTTCCGAGTTATAACGAATAAATTATGGAAGCAGGAAGTAAGCGTCTTAAGTAATTTCTAAGACTTAGAAAAATTTTCTTGGTTTTGTGCTCGGTGCCACAACGCCAGTCAATCCTTGGGAGGCGGTGCTGCAGCGCGAGGCACGGGTCATCAGCTACTACTGAGTCTTAGAAATTGCTTAAGACGCTTACTTCTCGATTCCATAACTTATTCGTTATAACTCAGAATGAGGTCGTTCCAAAGCCATTCTCCCCCGTATCTTACGTACTTTGATTACCCTTTGACAAAACTTTGTTCTGAATCCGTTAACATACCATTCAATTGGCTTACTCTTCGCTCTTCGTTCGTTTTACGTTTTTAACGCTCTTCGTTCCTTCGTCCGTAATTTGGTCATCCGAATTTGGAATTCATTTGTTCTTGAGTCCACGACTCATGTTTTATATGTTCTCTTACATTCTTATGAAACCCTACACGTTC
Source organism: Panax ginseng (assembly GCA_020205605.1). Taxonomy (NCBI): domain Eukaryota; kingdom Viridiplantae; phylum Streptophyta; class Magnoliopsida; order Apiales; family Araliaceae; genus Panax; species Panax ginseng. The sequence goes on from CM035137.1 coordinate 75,522,048, forward strand.
GGGTTCATTTAAATACTTTCTATTTCTCATTCATCTTTTACGAATTTTTGCCATAACTTTGTTATAGCTCAGTTTTAATACGTTCTTCATGAACATTTTTGTAGGGATTTTGGCACATTAAAGCAACGTACAACAGAATAAAATTGAACAAAAACAAAATAATTTCCGAAAGCCAAAACAGGATCCATGCGAAACAGATATTAATTCAGTGTAAAGAGATTATACCGAATATGAAAAAGCTTCTAAAACGCTTCGAATCTCCAACGCAATTCCTCATGAAACTACGTCTCTATGGTATCCACACGAATGTTGCATGGACCGTCGCACGATTCTGCAATAAAGGGACTTGCGGTACTAGCCACCAAAGGAATAGGATTTTCAAAAGGTTTTCTCTCTTGTCTCTCTCTAAGAGCGGCTAGGGTTTTTCAGTTATGATATTACCCTAAGTGACTGCTATATATCATATATATAGTAGTTAAAAGAAATTAATCAAAACCTAATTTTATAAAATTTGAATATATATATATATATATATATATATATCTTAATTAAGTCTTACTTAATTAATATACATATATGTACAAATTATCCTTTTAATTTAAATTAAGTGATTTAAATACTATTAATCATATTAATATATTTAAATCCTTCAAATTTAAATTAATTCCCTTTAAATTACGTCTACATGTGTGTGACCTATAGGTTATTATTACGTTGGCAATAATTTTAAAATCATATTATAAAATTATAAATAGTGAGCAAGATCTAGTAATGCATCACTACTACCCAAGTAATAATAAGATCGATGATTCGATGCAACCTTTTTACGTGACCAATGTTTCAATGTAATTTAATCCTTTTAACCTTAATATCCTAGATTAAACTCGAGTCATGGAATGTGTCATACTCTTCATAATTTAATGAAGTTTTCTTGATCAATGAGTAGACTATATGAAACAAATCACTATTTGAGCATGGCCATGCATTTCATAGTCCTACTCAATTAAGAGGCCTATGGATATCACCCCTAATACATAGGAGGGTTAAATTCCATCTAGATCACTCATATTCCTCACACGATTCATGATGTACCCAATAATCACCTTTGTAGTCCACCCTATCAAAGCTGACCTTTGATGATATCAAAGTACATAAATTCTCGTGTAGTAATATAGTGATTTCAGGTCAGAGGATCATTACATCATTGTCACTATGAGAATTGCTATTGACACTTCGCATAATGCTCCACATAGAATTCTGATGGTGGGTCTATCCAGTACATCGTTCTCTAACATGTACCTATTCCTTGACTTAATATCTCATATATTTATGACCAATGAGATTTGGTCATCAGTCAATCCACATACTAGTCTTAATGCATCATTATTGTTCCATCAAAAATGATACTCGACTAGGGACATTTAAGAACAATGATACTAATTGAAATTATATAATCTCATGTTCAAGTCACATACTTGAAACTATATAATTTGTATCACTATTCTAAGGATTTTTATTATGTTAACATTTATATAACGCAGTAAATAAAACCATAATAAAATCATTCATTTATTCAATCAAATATAATATCAAAACGTTAAGCAATTATATCAAATAATTGGCCTCTAGGGCATAAACCCTAACAGTCTCCCACTTGCACTAGAGCCAATCACTCATGTATCTAATACCCATGGAACTAGTGTGACCGTCGTGCTTCTGCTGCGACAAAGCCTTGGTCAGTGGATCTGCAACATTATCATCTGTTGGCACTCTTCCTATATGTACATCTCCTCTATCAATGATTTCACGGATGAGATGGTACCGCCTAAGTATATGCTTGGATCATTGGTAAGATCTGGCTTCCTTAGACTGTGTAATGGCTCCATTATTATCACAGTATAGAGCAACCGGGTCAACAATGGTTGGAACAACACCAAGTTCAGTGATGAACTTTTTAATCCATACAGCCTCCTTAGCCGCACTAGAAGAAGCAATATACTCAGCCTCTGTTGTAGAATCGGCTACTGTCTCTTGCTTCAAACACTTCCAGCTAACAACACCACCATTAAGGCAAAATACAAAACTTGACTGAGACTTATAGTCATCATTATCAGTCTGGAAACTAGCATCTGTATAACCCTTTACTGCCAGTTCATCTTCACCTCCATATACCAAGAATGAATCCTTAGTCCTTTTTAGGTACTTGAGGATATTCTTGATCATCATCGATGACCTTCACCGATTCGATTGGTATCCGCTCGTCATGCTCAAAGCATACGAGCCATCCGGACGAGTACATATCATTGCGTACATGATAGATCCAATTGCTGAAGAAAAAGGGATCTTTCTCATACGCTTCTCATCATCTTGTGATTTAGGACATTAGGCCTTAGAGATCTTTACACCATGAGTCATGGGTAAAAGTCCTCTTTTTTCCTCTTGCATGCTGAACGGTTTTAGCACTTTATCAATATATGTACTCTGACTTAGGCCAAGCATTTTTCTCGATCTATCTCGATAGATTCTGATACCTAAAATCTAGGCTGCATCGCCTAAATCTTTCATAGAGAAACATTTTCTTAACCACGTTTTTACAGCCTGTAATGAAGGAATGTCATTCCCAATAATTAATATGTCGTCAACATATAATATCAGGAATACAATGTGACTCCCACTAACCTTCTTATATACACAAGGTTCATCTTCCTTTTTAATAAAGCCAAACTCTTTGACTGTTTCATCAAATCGAAGATTCCAACTCTGAGATGCTTGCTTCAATCCATAAATGGATCGTTGCAGCTTACATACCTTTCCAGCATCCTTTGGATTAACAAAACCCTCAGGTTGTGTCATGTACACATCCTCAAGGAGATTTCCGTTAAGGAAAGCAGTTTTGACATCCATCTGCCAGATTTCGTAATCATAAAAATCTGCAATAGCAAGTAAAATCCTGATGGATTTAACCATTGCCACTAGAGAGAAGGTTTCATCATAGTCAACACCTTGAACTTGCTTGTAACCTTTTGCTACCAGTCGACCTTTGTAGGTTTGTATATTACCATCCATGTCAGTTTTCTTCTTGAAAACCCACTTGCACCCGATTGGTTTTACCCCTTCGGGTGGATCAACCAAAGTCATACTTGGTTAGTATACATGGAGTCCATTTCAAATCTTATGGCTTCAAGCCATCTCTCATAATCTGGTCCATTCATAGCTTCTTGGTAGGAAGCAGGTTCATCCTGATCTATGAGCATCACATCGCTGTTTTGAGTCACAAGATATCCATAATATCTCTCGGGCTCTTGATGTGTCCTACCAGATCTACGAATTCCTTGGGTAATTTGACCAGGTTCACTTTCCACAATTTCTTGTGGTTCCTGCTCACGTTCCAACTCAGGTTCAATGATATTTTGTGGTTCTCAAATTTCTTTGAGTACTACTTTCCTCCCACTGTTTCCTTTAGAGACAAATTCTCTTTCTAGAAAAATACCAGTTCGAGCAACAAACACTTTATTCTCAGAAGGTTTGTAGAAATAATACCCTTTTATTTCTTTTGGGTATCCCATAAAATTACATTTGTTAGATTTGGGTCCGAGCTTGTCAGAATCCAGACGTTTTACAAACGCCTCGCAACCCCAAATCTTCATGAACGACATACTAGGACGTTTCCCAGTTCACATCTCATATGGTGTCTTCTGAACTGTCTTCGTAGGAACACGGTTAAGTATAAATACAGCTGTCTCTAGGGCATGACCCCATAAGCTTTTTGGAAGATCTGCATGACTCATCATTGATGGTACCATGTCCAACAAGGTGCGATTTCTCCTCTTAAATACACCATTTCATTGTAGTGTTCCAGGTGGAGTGAGCTGTGATATAATATCACACTCCTTTAGAAGGTCATCAAAGTCTTGGATTAAGTATTCACCTCCTCGATCGGATCGAAGGGCTTTTATTCTTTTGAAAAATTGGTTTTGAACTTCATTCTTGAATTCCTTGAACTTTTCAAAGGATTCGCATTTGTGTCTCATAAGATACACATATCCATATCTACTAAAGTCGTCAGTAAATGTAATGAAGTAATAAAACCAACCTCTTGCTAACGAACTCATGGATCCATATACATCACTATGTATAAGTCCCAATATATCGCTAGCTTCTCACATCGTGTCCAAATGATGTGGGCTTTAGTCATCTTGCCTAATAAACAAGATTCACATTTTTCATATGATTCAAAATCAAATGAATCCAAAAATTCATCTTTATGGAGTTTTGATATGCGTTTCTCATTTATATGGCCCAAACGACAGTGCCAGAGATATGTCGGATTTGAATCATTTGATTTAAATCGTTTTGTATTTATGTTATAAATAGGCATTTCTAAATCAAGAATATAAAGACCGTTAAACAATTGTGCAACACCATAACAAATATCATTTAAGTAAAACGAACAACGATTGTTCTTATTTATAAATGAAAAACCTTTCTTGTCCAAACAAGAAATAGAAATAATGTTTTTGTTTATAGCAGGCACATAATAACAATCCTCTAATTCTAATACTAGACCAGTGGGCAAAGATAAATGATAAGTTCCTACGGCCAGTGCAGCAACTTTTGCTCCATTCCCAACTTGTAGGTCAACCTCTCCTTTTGCCAAAGTCCTACTCCTTCGAAGTTCTTACACATTAACACAAATGTGAGAACCACATCCAGTATCCAATACCCATGATGTAGAAGTAGACAAGTTGACTTCTATAACATATATACCTGAATCAGAAGTCACACTTCCTTTCTTTTTCTTCACTTCTTCCAAAAAGGCATGACAATTCCTCTTCGAATGTCCAAGTTTTCCACAGAAGTGACAATCACCTTCTTTAGCCACCCCACCTTTAGGTTTTAAAGCCTGTTTAGTTTTGGGATTAGGTTTAGCACCAGATTTAGATCCTATCTTCTTCTTGGCTTTCCAATTTCCCTTAGCATTCCCCTTTTGCACCATCATTATGGGAGCGGGTCCTGCCTTTTTCATGTTGTTCTTAGCAGGTCTTAACATGCTCAAAAACTTAGTGAGGGGTTTCTCAATTTCATTTATAAGATAATTCATAACAAATTGAGAGTAGCTGTTGTTCAAGGACTGCAAAATAAGATCAGTTTGGGCTTCCGAAGTGATTGGAAAACCCAACTTATCAAGGTACTCAATATACCCAATCATTTTCAGCACATGTGGACCAATTGGATCACGTTCACCCATCTCGCAGTGATGCAACGCCTTGCTTGTATCATACCTCTCCTGTCGAGCATGCCCTTCGAACAATTTCTTGAGATGCTCGATCATCTCATAAGCATCCATCAACTCATGTTGCTTCTGAAGCTCAGCGTTCATGGTTGCTAGCATGAGACAACTCACGTCCAGAGCATCATCTTGATGCTTCTTGTAAGCATTATGCTCCGCACGTGGTGCAGTGAATACCGGTGCTGCAGAATGGGCCCATCAAGGACATATAGCTTGCGCTCTTGTTTGAGGACAATCCTCAAGTTCTGTGCCAGTCAAGGAAATTAATTCCACTCAACTTGTCCTTCTCAAGGACCGATCGTTAGTGAAAGACTACTTGTGTTGTTGTTGTTTGCCATTGATATCTACAATTTATAAGTGCCAAAATAATAAGTCAAATTACGAGTTGATATTATGTAATTGATAATAGTACATTCAAAATATACCTCCCACTATTTTATTCAAATTAATAGCCCTCACCATTAATTCGGAAAGCATTTTTTATTAAATCTTTCTAGTGAGCCAAGATCCATATTTCATTATGACTTAAGTTAGCTTTGGCTAATCTCTTAAAACATAATTATTTAGGTAGACAACCCTTTTGTCAATTATATCATATATAACTCTTGGATAGTTTGGTAAACAACAATTGTTTCTAGTCCATCTAATGGTACCTACCAAACTCTATGCCTCTAAGTCCACAATCCTATTGAGATGACTTAGTTAAGTCGGGCCCAATGATTTTAACAGTTTGGATATCATAATTATCCTATCGCATCATACCTAGATTAATAGGGTACTTTGCTTTGGCAAACCTACATCTATTGATCAAGGTCTTGATTAGTGTTATTCATTGGAAGGCATCTGATTTAGACTTAATAATTTAATGAGGGATTTTATTAATAAATTTAGATCTCATTAATTTTAATCTTATTAAACATGCACATTATTTATCATATCAAATACAAGCATAAATAAAGTGCAAAATAAAATGTGTCACGGTTATGGCCCAATCCACTGTCAATCTTTTCAGGCTAATGAAAGATTGAAGGTCAATCTAAGGTGGTAAAAGATCTTAAAATAAGTAGCTTCCTTGGATCTTCCTTAAGCATGTGCCTCCTCTCCATCATCATCTTTCCATCGTGTCCTTCATCTTGTCATCTTCATAATAATAGATTATTACATGACATAAAGAAACCTCGAGTTACATTCGAGGAGATTTAGATGAGAAGAGAATGTTACATCAGAATTTATAGAAAGGCACGACATGCAAGTCGTATTTCAAAACCAAAAACCACTAACCTATGGGTCAAAAGGCCATCACTGTGCACCATGCATATCACAATAAGCATATAACAGTTTATATAAAGTTAGAGAAAAATATATAACAAATTGGGGCATGACCATCGTGCGCAATGACCGGGGGGAGGGGGTCCAAGGGGGGGTCTCCCCCCCCTGGCGGTGGTCCGGATGTATTGCAGAATTTTTCCATACGAATCTCTGAAACAGTTTCATTATCATATATTTAATCCACCAAAACAATCATAATAACAATACACCTGATACATATCATATATGTCTAGTTTCAATTAATCATATTAAACCGAATCTGCATACTTCTAATCTAATTAGAACATACGTTGTATACTGTTATTACGCCATATAAGATACAATTAACAGAATCATATACATGCATATCTATCACTGATATTCATAATACCAGAATACGCTTACATACAGAATATTATATATTCAATTTCTGATCAATAAAATTGTTTCATCATATATCATATATATCGAAAACAATATAATCAATTTCAGATAGGTAAAATTGTAACATCACATATCATATATATCAAAAACAATAAAACACGTAATCTGAATTAATCGTTTTGCAAGTAGCTTTGATACCACTGTAGGGATTTCGGCACATCAAAGCAACGCACAGCGGAATAAAATTGAATAAAAACAAAATAATTTTCAAAACCCAAAATAGGATCCATGCGAAACAAATATTAATTCAGTGTAAAGAGATTATACCGAATATGAAAAATCTTCTGAAACGCTTCCAATCTCCAACGCAATTCCTCACGAAACTACGTCTCTATGGTATCCACACGAACGTCGCACGAACCGTCGCATGATTCTACAATAAAGGGACTTGCGGTACTAGCTACCAAAGGAACGGGATTTTCAAAAGGTTTTCTCTCTAGTCTCTCTCTAAGAGCGGCTAGGGTTTTTCAGTTATGATATTACCCTAAGTGACTGCTATATATCATATATATAGTAGTTAAAAGGAATTAATCAAAACCTAATTTTATAAAATTTGAATATATATATATATATATATATATATATCTTAATTAAGTCTTACTTAATTAATATACATATATGTACAAATTATCCTTTTAATTTAAATTAGTGATTTAAATACTATTAATCATATTAATATATTTAAATCCTTAAAATTTAAATTAATTCCCTTTAAATTACGATTACATGTGTGTGACCTATAGGTTATTATTACGTTGGCAATAATTTTAAAATCATATTATAAAATTATAAATGCGGTGGCGGCATCTAGTAATGCATCAACGCTACCCAAGTAATAATAAAATCGATGATTCGATGCAACATTTTCGTGACCAATATTTCAATGTAATTTAATCCTTTTAACCTTAATATCCTATATTAAACTCGAGTCATGGAATGTGTCATACTCTTCATAATTTAATCTGAGTTTTTCTTCATCACTAAGTAGACTTGTGACGCCCCCAAAATAGGTCCACACGACCCATTCTGAGTCACCATATATCATACTATAAAAATCAAATACAAACTTCATTTATACAACTTTTGAACTGTAGTGCAGAATACGACGACAATTAAACTGTGAGTTTCAATACAAATGTATGTAACTCTCATGGAGCCTCGACCACAACCTTACAATGGTATTTTACATAAAAGTATAGTCAAAAAGTGTTTTAGAAATTAAAATCTTTGGGAAGTACTCAAGAAAACCTTCGTACATAGGAGGCCATGAATCTAAGTTATAATAGATATCATATGTCCAGAGAATTTTCCTTGGCTGATCCAATAGACCCCAAAGAAAAACGAGAAGATTACTATCATGTTCCTTCCAATGGTGAGTCTTCTCTTGACATATAACTATCTCCACCGTCTGCAATTGAGCATTATGTTTCAACCAAGCTCCAAGATCATATAGGTAGTGCTCGTAGGTATAATCAGCAAGTGGATGTGCACAACCCTATCTTATGATAACATGAGGTTGTATGTCATTAGACATCTTGTATGATAGTGGTAAGACACCCTTCCAAAGTTGGGTTCACCTCACCCTATTCGGTTCACCAAAATTAAATATCAAATGTCGTATACAATACAACACACTTATCTAAATTTCTCAATAAAATTATGTCCATACTATTTAGGGAGAACCTCAACAGCTATAGACCACCGTTCTATTCTCCTGTTACCCTCGCTCAACCCAGCTACACTCTTATTACCTGAAAGGAATTGTGAAGTAAAAAGGGTGAACACAACTAGTCTAGTAAAGAATATCATGACTAAAGATAATTTACATCATCAATAGCCTTCATCAGTAATAAATCAGAGATTTAGAACATATGGTAGATGATAAAACTTTTCAACCATAGTTACAGCGGAATGAGCAATCCATTAGAAGAGTCAAATAGACCATCAGGTCTATTATCTTCTCCATGTTAAAAGTCCACCAATAATGTTTTATCCTCAGTAACATCAATCAACAATTCACATCCCACAATCATATGAATAACTTATAATCATAATTGTGATTCTAAATTCCTCTTACTTTTTTAAGAGCGAAGATAATGTTCATCACCTATCTTCACCTGAAACATCAAAAATCATGGTTATACCAAATCACAATTCCTGCTCATAATCATACTAATAAATTCATCATTGCACTACGGACAAAGATATTCATTAACTTTTCATCTTTGTACTACAGGCTAAAGACATACAACTGTATTTTAGAAGAGTCAAGTAGAGCATGATATTTATTATCTTTTATGAATTAAAAGTGTATAATCAATATGTTATTCTTTGAGACTCGACAATAAATAATCCACATCATCGAATCATCCCCGTACTACTGGCCCAAGGATATTCATGTAATCATCAATGGTCATGATTATACCGAATAATCCCTGGTTATAATCATACCAATAACTGTCCATCAATGCACTACGTGCCAATGAGGACTTTTACCACATCATCTATAACATTACGGGTCATGATTATACCGAATGATCCCTGGTCATAATCATACCAATAAACAGTTCATCTATGCACATAAGCCAAAGATACCCATCAATCAATAGTTCATCTTTGCACGTAAGCCAAAGATATACAACTATAAAACCAATAATCAACAGTCCATCTTTGAACGTAAGCCAAAGATATACAACTGTAAAACCAATAATCAACTGTCCATCTTTGCACGTAAGCAAAATATACTCCACTGTAAAACCAATAATCAAAAGTCTATCTTTGCACGTGAGCAAAAGATATACAACTGTAAAACCAATAATCAACAGTCCATCTTTGCACGTGAGCCAAAGATGACTTTCATCATAATATAAGCATGAGGATGATGACAATGATATAAGCATTAATCAAACGAAATCAAGGAGAAATATTAAAGACTTTAAATTTATCCAAAGTTTAAAAATATCCAAATTGTCAACATGATATTGCTTGTGGAGTAAAATTCAAGAATAATATTCATGTACCAAAAATAATTTGGACAGAAAAGAAATATATTTTTTTTCAGGTAAATAGTACCCCGCAATAGTACCCTATGAATATTACTTCAGGAATAGTACCTCATGAATAGTACCCCGACATGAAAAGTGCCCCAAATACTCGAGTGAATAGTAATTTGGGTGAATAGTAACCTATGAATAGTAACTCGTGAATAGTACTCCCACATAAAAATTTTCCCGAATACCCGAGTAAATAATACTAGAGTGAATAGTAACCCGTGAATAGTAACTCGTAAAAATAATACCAAAGAAAATGATATTCCATGACAAGTACAAAAAAAATGATATCTCATACGAGTATAATAGAATATACAAAACTGCAAATGGATTTTCACCCGCTATGCGGTAATCCACGTAGACAGATCATTTCCACAATTTAATAAAGAATGAATATGAAGGATCATTCACCATGCCTGCGATAATCCACATAGATAAGTTATTCCAACAGAATAATAAAGAATGGAATAACAGAAGAATTCACCAGACATGCGATAGACCGCACAGACAGTTTATTCTAACAGAATAATAAAGAATGGAACCAGGTCATGCGTAATCCACATAGACAGGATATTCCAATAGAATAATAAAGAATGGAACCAGGTCATGCGTAATTCGTACAGATAGGATATTCCAGCAGAATAATAAAGAATGGAACCAGGTCATGTGTATTCCGCACAGGCAGGATATTCCAATAGAATAATAAAGAATGGAATAACAACAGAATTCACCAAGCATGCGATAGACTGCACAGACAGGTTATTCCAACAGAATAATAAAGAATGGAATAACAGAAGAATTTCACCATGTATGTGGTTCTTCGCATAGACAGGTTATTCCAACATAATAATAAAGAATGGAATAACAACCCTTACGAGTATTGAAAGAAAATTACTCTCTTCATGAATACAAAAGAATAATACCCCTTACCTTAAAAGAAACTGGATACTGGAATAGTGAGGTAGTAAACTTCTCTTCTTCTTTCTCTCTATAATTTCTCTCTATAATAATTGCTCTTGTGAGACTTAGTGAATTGGTGAGAAATGAGGGAAGAATGAGCTTCTATTTATAGAAAAATATAGTTTCGATAATTGCACGTTTTGGAGCTCGAAATATTACAGTACAATACCTTCCTCTTTTTCTTCATTTTTAATTTAGTCCTGCAAGTATTATCAAACTTGCACCACCTTCCCTAATAGTAAATCATGTGAATCAATAGTAAATCATGTGATTCAATAGTTCTAAATGTAAGACCCCAACTTATTATGAATAAAATTAAATTTTCTCTATTTATTATCTTAAAATATTAAGGAGTTAATTTTATATAATACTTTGGTTATGGGTGAAATGTGCAAATTTTACAAAATAAGCAAATGGTTATAAAATATTCATTTTTTGTCGGGGAATATTCATTTGGTCGTAGAATATTCTTGTTGTCGGGGAATATTAAATGCGACGGATCAAAATGCCATTCGTGGGCCTCATAACTTGAATAACTGCTTGGATGAAGAAAAGCGACAAAGTTTAAGTTTTATAAATAACTTGGCGTAATTATTACTGGTTAACACTTTGTTGGAATACACGGTGGTTAAAATACGATGTCTGGCGTGGTTGCCTGATGATGATATCTTTATATTATGCAATATTGTTGAATTATTGATTCGTACATAAGAAGGCACTACTCAATAATTGTTACAGTAATTACTTTTCAATATTTTATTTTATTGATTCAATAATTACTGCGTTAATATTTTATATTATTGTTGTTTCAATAATTGTCACTGCACAGTATTTCCCATTATAAGATCAATAATTCATATTATTTGAATAATATTATTAGATAGCATTATTGGCAATGTCTAGAAAGTTACATCTAAGGAGAGGTTTGGTCACCTAATTGCGCCCATGATGAGAAATCCTTATCTGGAAGCCCCTCTTTCTGAGGAGCGACACGGTTGTCATAATTGTGATTACGTAATATTATTTGTGAATAATTAATTATTGATTTAAATGATAAGAAAATATTTATTTGATGTGGATATAAATGATGGATTTATTTATTTGGTTATAATTGAAGAATTTAATGTTGAGGTATTTTATCAGTATTTTTACGATATATTACGTGAGTTATAATTTTTAATCCGACCGTTGGATCGTTGTGATTTTTGGATATGTTATACATATATAAGTTGAGTATATGTACACAAATTTTGAACCGTTAAAATGAGCGATGATTTGTTATGAATTTTAAGAGGTGGTGATTCGGAAATTAGGTTTATAAATGATTTTGGTGGAAAATTCTAGAATTGAGTGGGCCCCACTTGTGGTTGGTGAAGAAATGTGCTGAATTTTATTTCAAATGTGGTGGGTGGCAATAGTAGCAGGTAAAGCCATCAGGTAGCAGGTCAAGTCTGCTTCGGTGTGCTAACATTTTCCTATAAATAGGTGTTTAGGTTAGAATTGAAAATCACACCAGAAACATAAGCTTTCTCTCTTTCTCTCTCTATATTATCGACCGTATTTTGTGAGTATTTAGATACTTTGAGAGTTGCTATTCAGTACAAGTTTCATTCAAAGATCATCATCCACCTTTCATTCAAGAAATCTTTTTCTTTGAGGTAAGGGATGTTATTTTCTTCTTAAATGATATTATTTTCTTCAATATCATTATGCTGAGATATTGTTATTAATTTTATTGTGGAATTTCTACCTTTTTGTGTTGAGGTTACTATTCATATATACGACACTATTCACTGAAAAATGAAATTTTCTCTTTTTCATCCCAGACGTCTTTTATGGATACTATCTTTGATTGTATCCATGTTTTGATCTTTATTCTACTTCACACTTGGTTATTATGAAGTATTATTGAATTTGGATAAACTGAAATACGAATCCCTAATATTGGTCCTTCTGTCTCACTGGATTCGTTCTCTAAAATGTTTTTAATCATCCTCGGTCCTTAATGGTGATACTTGATGAATATCTTTGGCTGTAGTGCAAAGATGAATGATTACTGATGAATATCTTTGGCTAGTAGTGCAAAGATGAGCAGTGTTGAGATGAACATGATGAGCAATTGGTGATACAAATGAATATCTTTGGCCCATAGTGCTAAGATGAATATTTGTTTCAATATGTATATTCATTGATGTTATAGGGATAAAATATTGATGATGAACTTTTAAATTCATAGATGATAGTAGACTTCATTCTCTACTTAACTCTTCTAATGAATTGTTGTTTCCGCTGCAGTTGTTGATCTAAAATTTGTTGTCTATTGTATTTTATCAGATTTTTCCCTGTTGAAGGCTAAGGATATTTTGTTGTATATTATCTTAGTCATAATATTCTTTACTGGGCTAGTTGAGCTCACCCTTTTCCTTTTTGTTCCATTTTTCTTCTAAGGAGGTGAGAGTTTAGCAGGGACTAGCCGGGGTATGGAGTGATGATTCAAGATAGCTATTTTAGTAGTCCTCACTATTTTGTAAAATAGTACATCAATAATTGTAATAAGGACTTTATTTGGGTGTGGATATTGTTTAGAAGACAATATTATATTTAAACTCACAATATGTGTTGTCGTATTTTGCACGATAATTGTAATAATAAAGTTGTAGTTATTTTTTTGTACTATGTATTTGGCGACTCAGAATGGGTGATGTATACCTATTTTGGGGGCGTCACGGTTGGTATCAGAGCTTAGGGATATGGTCTCTGGCGGAGATCGGGGAATAGAACTAGGAGGGGAGAGATGAGTAAATCCTTCGCTAGTGGGTCCTACCTAAGCTTATTTGTTGGTCGGTCATAATATAGGGATTTTATGTGATATGTTAATTTGTTTAATTAACCCATGTTTTATGGCAGTTTTTAAGAATGGAAGCTGAGAACGTTAACAATAGAGTCTATGAGACTGTGGAATAACCTTTGATTACCAACCAAGAGAGCGTGCAACAGGAAGGCAATATTCCTCCTGTAAACAACACTACCGAGCAAACGATGAGTGATGCGATGTTTAGAAGCTTTTTGTAGTTCATGCAAAATCAGACGAAGGAGACTCGTGTACAAAATACGGGTGGAAATGATAGCAATGCGCGGTCTATCACAGCCAAGCAGTTCAAGGAGTTGGGACCACTAGATTTCTAAGAAAAACCCGATCCGATTAAGGCAGAAACGTGGGTTAAGAAAATGACCAAGATATTCGATGTCTTGGGCTGCACGGAGGAACAAAAGGTTCCATTCACAACCTTTATGTTCTGTGGTGAGGCAAATTACTGGTGGGAGTCTGTGAAGTATACCCAGCCAGCCGCACTCAATATGTCTTAGCAAAAATTTTAGAAACTGTTCAATGACAAGTACTTTCCTGAAAGTATTCATCATATGAAGGAGGTAGAGTTTATTAGATTGGAACAGAACAACATGACGGTGTCCCAGTACGAGGCCAAGTTCGCGGAGTTATCCAGGTTTGCACCTCATTTGGTAGAAAATGAGGAACGTATGACGCGAATGTTTCTGAACGGTCTAAAACCCGAGATTCGACAATATCTTATCTCTCATAAATTTTCTTTATATTCAGATGTTGTAAACAGGGCTCAATTATTAGAGCGTGATAACGAGTATGTTCAACAGAGGGACCACAACCGTGGTCATCTATGGTGGCGAATCATTGGAGCGATGATAACCAGCGAGGAGGGAAGAATATGGACAAAAGCGGTAACCACTCGGGTGGTCATCGTGGCCATGACAATAGGAGAGGTGAGTCAAGTGGAAATTTCAAAAAGAGGAGATTCAACAATGACAGGAAGACATCGGCAGCAGCACCAGCACCAACAACAACAACAAATTCTAGAGGAGGAGAACGACCGCCAGTTAGATGCTACAGATGCGGAGAGGAGGGACACATAATTCCAAACTGTTCACAACCTTCCAAGGTGTGTTTCAATTGTGGAAAAGACGGTCACATAGCCCAATTTTGTCCGGTAGCAAAGTCAAGTCCAACTGGGACGGTGGAACTAAAGCCGACTATGGACAAAACAAAGTCGGTGGTTCAAGGAAGGGCATTTTTTTTGACTGGCCAAAACGAGAGAAACCCGAACGAGGTGATCACGGGTAAGCTAATCTTGAACTCTTGCGAAGTTTATACCTTACTAGATACCGGATCTACCCATTCTTTTATCTCTCCTGCTTGTGCTCAATGTTTAAACTTGACTCCGAAGAAATTGGACTTTAACTTATCTGTTGAAACTCCGTTGGGTGAAACCTTTGTTACATCTACAGTTTTTAAATCTTGCTTGATCCAAGTTGGCACAATCACATTACCTATTGATCTTATCTCTTTAAAGATACTTGCATTTGATGTGATTTTAGGGATTGATTGGTTAACCACTCATTATGCCAAAATTGATTATTTTTGTAAGGTTGTTAGTTTTCATATTCCTAACCAACCTGTTATACGAATTCAAGCAACTAAACCACTAAAATCAGTCACGGTCATATCAAGCCATAAAGCTATTCATTTATTGAAAAACGGATGTCAAGCTTTCTTAGCCTATATTATGGACTTGAACAAAAACACGTCAGATTTGAATAATATTCCTGTTGTTAATGAATTTCCTGACGTATTCCCGGAAGAACTTCCTGGTCTACCCCCAGAACGAGAAGTTGAATTCTTTATTGATCTTGAATCGGGTACAAAGCCCATTTCTAAAACCCCATATCGAATGGCTCCTATTGAACTTCAGGAGTTAAAAGTCCAACTATAGGAATTATTAGACATCGGTTTCATTCGTCCTAGTACATCTCCTTGGGGTGCTCCTATTTTATTTGTAAAGAAGAAAGACGGGAGTATGCGACTTTGTATTGACTACCGAGAATTAAACCATGTCACCATCAAGAATAGGTATCCACTACCTCGTATTGATGACCTGTTTGACCAGTTGCAAGGAGCACAATACTTTTCAAAGATCGATCTTCGTTCTGGATATCATCAGTTGAAGATTAAAACTGAGGATATTCCAAAGACTGCCTTCAGGATTCGGTACGGGCATTATGAATTCTTAGTCATGTCTTTTGGATTGACTAATGCTCCTGTTGCTTTCATGGATATGATGAGCCGTGTATTCAAGGAATATTTGGATCAGTTCATTGTTGTTTTTATTGATGACATCATCATCTATTCCAAAAGCTGGGAAGATCATGAGAATCATTTGAAGCTGGTACTTCAAAGACTTCGTGACAACAAGCTATATGCCAAGCTAAAAAAAATGTGAGTTCTGGCTTAAGGAAGTAGCATTCCTTGGGCACGTGGTGTCAAAACATGGAGTATCTGTTGACCCGACAAAGATTTAAGCAATCCAATGTTGGGAGCAGCCGAAGTCGGTGACCGAAGTGCGTAGCTTTTTGGGCTTAGCTGGTTAATATCGGAGATTCATGGAAGGATTTTCTCGAATTGCTACTCCGTTAACTCAGCTGACTCGGAAAGATGTAAAATTCGTATGGAGTGAGGAATACGAGAAGAGTTTCCAAGAGCTCAAGAGGAGACTCATTTCGGCACCTGTTCTAACAATACCATCTAGTTCGGATGGATTTGTTATCTACAACGATGCTTCAGGCAAAGGTTTAGGATGTGTTCTCATGCAACATGGGAAAGTCATAGCCTATGCCTCACGATAACTCAAAGAATATGAGAGGAATTATCCTACTCATGATCTGGAGTTGGCAGCAGTCGTTTTTGCATTGAAAATCTGGAGACACTACCTGTATGGGGAGAAAGTGGAGATTTATACGGATCATAAAAGCCTCAAATATTTCTTCACCCAAAAGGAACTCAACATGCGGCAACGATGTTGGCTTGAGCTGTTGAAGGATTACGATCATAGCATTCG
Source organism: Panax ginseng (assembly GCA_020205605.1). Taxonomy (NCBI): domain Eukaryota; kingdom Viridiplantae; phylum Streptophyta; class Magnoliopsida; order Apiales; family Araliaceae; genus Panax; species Panax ginseng. The sequence goes on from CM035137.1 coordinate 75,539,024, forward strand.
ATATCATCTTGGAAAAGCAAACGTTGTAGCTGACGCATTGAGTAGAAGATCGTATGCGGGTACGAGTGCAATGTTGTTAACACAAAGGGCCATTTTGTACGACTTACAAAGGATAGAGATAGAGTTAAAGGCTCTAAGTACCCACGTGATGACGACAAATATACGAGTAGAAACGACTTTAATCGATAAAGTTAAAGTTACTCAAGCTACAGACCTAGAGCTGATGCGTATGAAAAAGAAAGTGCAAGAAGGTGCTATTCTGGAAGCAAGAATCGATGAAGAAGGAATACTTCGAGTCAACTCCAGACTTTGCGTTTCTAATGATTTTGATTTGAAGCACATAATCATGATGGAGGCACACAACACACCATTTCCAATCCATCCTGGGAGTACCAAAATGTATCACGATCTTCGACATACATTTTGGTGGAGTAATATGAAGAAAGAGATCGTGGAGTTTATCTCGAGGTGTTTAACTTGTCAACGTGTAAAGGCGGAGCATCAAGTGCCAAAGGTTCCATTGCAACAACTTGAGATTATGAAATGGAAGTGGGAACACATTACTATGGATTTCGTTACGGGTCTTCCCAAGGTTTCTCAAGGTATAGATGCGATTTGGGTTATTATTGATAGATTAACCAAGTCGGCTCATTTCTTGCCTATACGTGAGACTTATTCCCTTGAATGTCTTGCTAGTATGTTCGTAAATGAGATTGTGAGATTGCATGGCATGCCAGTATCCATAGTTTCAGATCGTGACCCAAGATTCACTTCACGATTTTGGGTTAGCTTGCAGAAAGCTATGGGCACGGATTTACGATTCAATTTGGCATACCATCCTCAAACGGACGGGAAATCAGAAAGGACTATTCAAACCCTTGAAGATCTATTAAGACTCTGTGAACTAGATTTTAAAGGAAGTTGGGATAAGTACTTGTCATTGGTGGAATTCTCCTACAACAACAGTTATCAGGCAAGTATAGGTATGGCTCCATTTGAAGCCTTGTATGGACGAAAGTGTCGCTCTCCAGTATGTTGGGATGAGGTGGGTGAAGCAACATTGTTGGGACCAGAGTTGGTACGTATGACTACGAAAAAGATCCAAATGATTCGACAACGTATACAAACGGCACAGGATCGACAAAAGAGTTATGCGGATCTTCATCGAAAGGACGTGGAATTTGGTATTGGGGATCATGTACTATTACGTATTGCTCCATGGAAGGTAGTTACAAAATTTGGGAAGAGAGGAAAGCTCAATCCACGATTTGTTAGTCCATTTGAGATTCTTGACCGAATAGGAAATGTGGCCTATAGACTCGCATTACCTCCAAGTATTTCTCGTGTTCATAATGTTTTTCACATATCTATACTTCGTAAATATGTGAAAGACCCAAACCACATTATTGAGTTAGAACTAGACGAGATAGCCGAAGATTTAACTTACGAGGAGGTACATGTTAAGATCTTGGATAGAAAAGAGCATGTCCTGCGCACCAAGGTTATACCACAAGTTAAGGTTTTGTGGAGGAACCATGCTATTGAAGAAATGACCTGGGAGTTGAAATTGGAAATGAAAGCGAGGTACCCTCACCTTTTCGAAATACCAGGTACGTACATCAATTTCGAAGACGAAATTTCATAAGGAGGGGAGGTTGTAAGACCCCAACTTATTATGAATAAAATTAAATTTTCTCTATTTATTATCTTAAAATATTAAGGAGTTAATTTGATATAATACTTTGGTTATGGGTGAAATGTGTAAATTTTACAAAATAAGCAAGTGGTTATAAAATATTCATTTTTTGTCAGGGAATATTCGTTTGGTCATAGAATATTCTTGTTGTCGAGGAATATTCGTACGACGGTGTAGCCATTCGTGGGCCTCATAACGGAATAACTGTCGGATGAAGAAAACGACAAAGTTTAAGTTTTATAAATAACGGCGTAATTGTTACCGTTAACACAGTTGGAATACCTGGTGGTTAAAATACAGTAATACGCGTGGTTGCACAATAGCATACGGTATTGCACAGTATTGTTGAATTATTAATTCATACGTAAGAAGGCACTACTCAATAATTGTTACGGTAATTACTTTTCAATATTTTATTTTATTGATTCAATAATTGTTGCGTTGATATTTTATATTATTGTTGTTTCAATAATTGTCACTGCACAGTATTTCCCATTATTAGATCAATAATTCATATTATTTGAATAATATTATTAGATAGCATTATTGTCAATGTCTAGAAAGTTCTGTCTAAGGAGAGGTTTGGTCACCTAATTGTGCGCCAGTAAGGAGAAATCCTTATCGGAAAGCCCCCTCTTTCATGGGAACGACCTGGTTGTCATAATTGTGATTCTATAATATTATTTGTGAATAATTAATTATTGATTTATATGATAAGGAAATATTTATTTGATGTGGATATAAATGATGGATTTATTTATTTGGTTATAATTGAAGAATTTAATGTTGAGGTGTTTTATCAGTATTTTTACAATATATTGCGTGAATTATAATTTTTAATCCGACCGTTGGATCGTTGTGATTTTTGGATATGTTATACATATATAAGTTGAGTATATGTCAACAAATTTTGAACTGTTAAAAATGAACGTATGATTTGTTATGAATTTTAAGAGGTGACTGATTCGGAAATTAGGTTTATAAATGATTTTGGTGGAAAATTCTAGAATTGAGTGGGCCCCACTTGTGGTTGGTGAAGAAATATGCTGAATTTTATTTCAAATGTGGTGGGTGGCAATAGTAGCAGGTAAAGCCATCAGGTAGCAGGTCAAGTCTGCTTCGGCGTGCTAACATTTTCCTATAAATAGGTGTTTAGGTTAGAATTGAAAATCACACCAGAAACATAAGCTTTCTCTTTTTCTCTCTCTATATTATCGACCGTATTTTGTGAGTATTTAGATACTTTGAGAGTTGCTATTCAGTACAAATTTCATTCAGCATCACATCCGACCTTTCATTCCGAAGTACTGTTTTTTTGAGATAAGGGATGTTATTTTCTTCTTAAATGATATTATTTTCTTCAATATCATTATGCTGAGATATTGTTATGAATTTTATTGTGGAATTTCTACCTTTTTGTGTTGGGGTTACTATTCATATATACGACACTATTCACGTATACGACACTATTCACCGAAAAATGAAATTTTCTCTTTTTCATCCCAGACATCTTTTATGGATACTATCTTTGATTGTATCCATGTTTTGATCTTTATTCTACTTCACACTTGGTTATTATGAAGTATTATTGAATTTGGATAAACTGAAATACGAATCCCTAATATTGGTCCTTCTGTCTCACTGGATTCATTCTCTAAAATATTTTTCATCATCCTCAGTCCTTAATGGTGATACTTGATGAATATCTTTGGCCTGTAGTGCAAAGATGAATGATTACCTGATGAATATCTTTGGCCCGTAGTGCAAAGATGAACAGGTGTTGAGATGAACATGAGCAACTGGTGATACAAATGAATATCTTTGGCCCATAGTGCTAAGATGAATATTTGTTTCAATATGTATATTCATTGATGTTATAGGGATAAAATATTGATGATGGACTTTTAAATTCATAGATGATAGTAGACTTCATTCTCTACTTAACTCTTCTAATGAATTGTTGTTTCCGCTGCAGTTGTTGATCTAAAATTTGTTGTCTATTGTATTTTATCAGATTTTTCCCTGTTGAAGGCCAAGGATAATTTGTTGTATATTATCTTAGTCATAATATTCTTTACTGGGCTAGTTGAGCTCACACTTTTCCTTTTTGTTCTATTTTTCTTCTAAGGAGGTGAGAGTTTAACAGGGACTAGCCGGGGTATGGAGTGATGATTCAAGATAGCTGTTTTAGTAGTCCTCACTATTTTGTAAAATAGTGCATCAATAATTGTAATGAGGACTTTATTTGGGTGTGGATATTGTCTAGAAGACAATATTGTATTTAAACTCACAGTATGTGTTGTCGTATTTTGCACGACAATTGTAATAATAAAGTTTTAGTTGTTTTTCTGTACCATGTATTTGGCGACTCAGAATGGGTGATGTATACCTATTTTGGGGGCGTCACACTAAACATGTGAAAAAATTAATTATAGTATAGTACCTTTATCTATACCGCCATTTTTAACTTAGTCATGCAAGTATTATCAAACTTGCACCAACTCCCCTAATAGTAAGTGAATGTGATTCAATAGTACACACATGTGAACAAATAGTTATAATCATGTGAATTAATAGCAATTAATTGCTCATTTATCCGATTAATTACCCGATTGGTCAATATAACTTTCAGACATCAATTATTATCGAAATAAATGTCGGTTTCCACTAACACTAATAATCCTAACACAATGGAACTATCAATTTCATCTTTAATCAACACGAACTTATTCATTATTAATATTATAACTCACAATATTTAACAATCAGGTCGTTCCCAAGAAAGAGGGGGCTTTCCGATAAGGATTTCTCCTTATTGGCGCGCAATTAGGTGACCAAATCTCTCCTTGACAGAACTTCTAGACATTGTTAATATTTCAAATAATAATATGAATAACTTTGTCATCTCAATTATTGATTTAATAAGCTAACATATTATGTAGATGATACTGTGACAATAATTGAATCAATAATATGAGAGATATGATGCAGCAATTATTGTAGCAATAATTAAGTATAACTGAGTGACTTCTCACGTAAGCATCAATAATCAATACCGTGTGCTACTATGCAACCACGCGTATTACTGTACTTTTAATACCGAGTAGTTCAATAGTTTTAACAGTAATACTTTCGCTATTATTTTATAAAAAGATAATTCTGTCATTTTCTTACTACGACAATACTCCCGTTGTGGGGTCCACCAATGATTGTGTCGTCCTATTTTATAACAACTTGCATACTTTTAAAAAATTTTACATATCACCCTTAACTTTAACCTTTTATCAATTTAACCATTTACTAAATAGAATAATTATAAGAAAATTGAATACTTTCATTTCATAAAATTCGGGGTCTCACAATCTCCCTCCTTATGAAATTTAAGCCCTCGAAATTTACGCACAATAGTTCGAAGAGATGAGAATACCTTGCTTTCTTTTTTGGATTGTACCTTCCCGATTATTTCCTCCTCAGATCATGATTTTCCCATTGCTCATCTCCCTCGTATTTCAGATATCAATCTAGAATATACCTTCAAAACAAAGGTTAATTGACATATCACAATTTGTCAACTTATCAAGTAAACAATTTCAGCTTAGGTAAGTCACACGCTAGCGAAGTATATTACTCGTCTCTCCCCTCCTAGTTCTAGACTCATATCTCCGCCAGCAACCATATCCCTAAGCTCTGATACCATTTGTGACGCCCCCAAAATAGGTCCACACAACCCATTCTGAGTCGCCAGATATCATACGATAAAAATCAAATACAAACTTCATTTATACAAGCTGTTGAGCTGTAAATGCGAAATCGACCACACAGTTAAACTGTGAGTTTTAATACAAATGTATGTTACTCTCATGGTTCCTCGACCACAACCTTACAATGGTATTTTACATAAAAGTATAGTCAAAAATTGTTTTAGAAATAAAAATCTTTGGGAAGTGCTTAAGAAAACCTTCGTATATAGGAGTCCATGAATCTAAGTTATGATAGATATCATATGTCCAGAGAATTATCCTTGGTTGATCCAATAGACCCCAAAGAAAAACGAGAAGATTACTATTATGTTCCTTCCAATGGTGAGTCTTCTCTTGACATATAACTATCTCCACCGTCTGCAATTGAACATTATGTTTCAACCAAACTCCAAGATCATATAGGTAGTGCTCATAGATATAATCAGCAAGTGGATGTGCACAACCCTATCTTATGATAACACGAGGTTGTATGTCATTAGACATCTTGTATGATAGTGGCAAAACACCCTTCCAAAGTTGGGTTCACCTCACCCTATTTGGTTCACCAAAATTAAATATCAAATGACGTATACAATATGACACACTTATCTAAAGTTCTCAATAAAATTATTTCCATACTATTTAGGGAGAACCTCAAACAACTATAGACCACCGTTCTATTCTCCTCATTACCCCAGCTCGACCCGATTAATACACTCTTATTACACGAAAGAAATTGTGAAGTAAAAGGGTGAGCATAACTAGCCCAGTAAAGAATATCATGACTAAAGATAATTTACATCATCAATAGCCTTCATCAGTAATAAATCAAAGATTTAGAACATATGGTAGATGATAAAACTTTTCAACCATAGTTGCAGCGGAATGAGCAATCCATTAGAAGAGTCAAATAGACCATCTGGTCTATTATCTTCTCCATGTTAAAAGTCCACCAATAATATTTTATCTCTGTAACATCAATCAACTATTCCTATCCAAAATCATATGAATAACTCATAATCATAATTGTGATTCTAAATTCCTCTTCGCACCTAGGACGAAGATAATGTTCATAACCTATCTTCACCTGAAACATCAAAAATCATGGTTATACCAAATCACAATTCCTGCTCATAATCATACTAATAAATTCATATTTGCACTACGACCAAAGATATTCATTAACTTTTCATCTTTGCACTACAGGCCAAAGACATACAACTGTATTTTAGAAGAGTCAAGTAGAGCATGATATCTATTATCTTTTACGAATTAAAAGTGTATAATCAATATGCTATAACTGAGACTCAGCTTAATAAATAATCACCATCATCGAATCATCCCTGCACTACGACCAAGGATATTCATGTAAACATCAATGGTCATGATTATACCGAATAATCTCTGGTTATAATCATACCAATAATTGTCCATCAATGCACTATGTGCCATTGAGGACTTTTACCACATCATCTATAACATTATGGGTCATGATTATACCGAATGATCCCTGGTCATAATCATACCAATAAACAGTTCATCTATGCACATAAGCCAAAGATACTCATCAATCAATAGTTCATCTTTGTAGGTAAGCCAAAGATATACAACTGTAAAACCAATAATCAACAGTCCATCTTTGCACGTAAGCCAAAGATATACAACTATAAAATCAATAATCAACAGTCCATCTTCACACGTAATCCAAAGATACTCCACTGTAAAACCAATAATCAACACTCCATCTTTGCACGTGAGCCAAAGATATACAACTGTAAAACCAATAATCAACAGTCCATCTTTGGCTTTGCACGTGTGCCAAAGATGACTTTCATCATAATATAAGCATAAGGATGATGACAATGATATAATCATTAATCAAACAAAATTTATCTAGAGTTTAAAAATATCCAAATTGTCAACATGATACTGCTTTGTGGAGTAAAATTCAAGAATAATATTCATGTACCAAAAATAATTTGGACAGAAAAGAAATATATTTTTTCAGGTAAATAGTACCCCGGCATGAAAAGTACCCCAAATACCCGAGTGAATAATATTCGGGTGAATAGTAATTTGGGTGAATAGTAACCCATGAATAGTAACTCATAAATAGTACTCCGACACAAAAAGTGCCCCGAATATCCAAGTGAATAATACTAGAGTGAATAGTAACCAAGTGAATAGTAACTCATGAATAGTAACTCGTAAAAAAAATACCAAAGAAAATGATATTCCATGACGAGTACAAAAGAAATGATATCTCATACGAGTATAATAGAATATACGAAACTACAAATGGATTTTCACCCGCCATACGGTAATCCACGTAGACAGATCATTTCCACAATTTAATAAAGAATGAATACAAAGGATCATTCACCATGCCTGCGGTAATCCACATAGACAGGTTATTCCAACAAAATAATAAAGAATGGAATAACAGAAGAATTCACTAGGCATGCAATAGACCGCACAGACAGGTTATTCCAACAAAATAATAAAGAATGGAATAATAGAAGAATTGACCAGGCATGCGATAGACCGCACAGACATGTTATTCCAACATAATAATAAAGAATTGAACCAGGTTATCTGTAATCCTCGCAGAGAGGATATTCCAACATAATAATAAAGAATGGAACCAGGTCATGCGTAATCCGCATGCATGTGATATATTCCAACGAGTAATAATAAAGAATGAAACCAGTCATGCGTCCCGCATGCATGTGATATTCCAACGTAATAATAAAGAATGGAATAACAACGAGAATTCACCGGGCATGCGATAGAACCCATGCAGACGGAGTTATTCCAACAATGTAATAATAAAGAATGGAATAACGTAAGAATTTCACCATGTATCTTGTACTTCCCATAGACAGGTTATTCCAACATAATAATAAAGAATGGAATAACAACCCTTACGAGTATTGAAAGAAAATAACTCTCTTCATGAATACGAAAGAATAATACCCCTTACCTTAGAAGAAACTGGATACTGGAATAGTGAGGTAGCAAACTTCTCTTTTTCTTTCTCTCTATAATTTCTCTCTATAATAATTGCTCTTGTGAGACTTAGTGAATTGGTGAGAAATGAGGGAAGAATGAGCTTATATTTATAGAAAAATATAGTTTCGATAATTACACGTTTTGGGCCTCGAAATATTACAGTACAATACCGTCCTCTTTTTCTTCATTTTTAATTTAGTCCTGCAAGTATTATCAAACTTGCACCACCTTCCCTAATAGTAAATCATGTGAATCAATAGTAAATCATGTGACTCAATCATTCTAAACATGTGAAAAAATTAATTATAGTATAGTACCTTCATCTATACCTCCATTTTTAACTTAGTCATGCAAGTATTATCAAACTTGCACCAACTCCCCTAATAGTAAACAAATGTGATTAATAGTACACACATATGAATAAATAGTTATAATCATGTGAATTAATATCAATTAATTGCTCATTTATCCGATTAATTACCCGATTGATCTGTATAACTTCCAGACATCAATTATTATAAAACAAAAGTCAGTTTCCACTAACACTAATAATCCCAACACAATGGAACTATCAATTTCATCTTTAATCAACACGAAATTATTCATCATTAATATTATAACTCACAATATTTAACAACTAGGTCGTTCCCAGGAAAGAGGGGGCTTTCCGATAAGGATTTCTCCTTATTGACGCGCAATTAGGTGACCAAACCTCTCCTTGACAGAACTTCTAGACATTATCAATATTGTAAATAATAATATGAATAAATTTGCCTTCTCAATTATTGATTTAATAAGATAACATATTATGCAGATGATACTGTGACAATAATTGAATCAATAATATGAGAGATATGATGCAGTAATTACTGTAGCAATAATTGAGTATAACTGAGTGACTTCTCACGTAAGCATCAATAATCAATACCATGTGTTACTATGCAACCACGCGTATTACTGTACTTTTACTACCGAATAGTTCAACAATTTTAACGGTAATACTTTCGCTGTTATTTTTATAAAAAAATAATTCTGTCATTTTCTTAGTACGACAATACTTCCATTGTATGGTCCACCAATGATTGTGCCGTCCTACAGATATTCCCCGGTAAAAAAGAATATTCCCTGACCAAAGGAATATTTTATAACTACTTGCATACTTTGAAAATTTTTCACATATCACCCTTAACTTTAACCTTTTATCAATTTAACCATTTACTAAATAGATTAATTATAAGAAAATTGAATACTTTCATTTTATAAAATTCGGGGTCTCACAAGACTATATGAAACAAATCACTATTTGAGCATGGTCATGCATTTCATAGTCCTACTCAATCAAGAGGCCTATGGATATCACCCCTAATACATAGGAGGGTTAAATTCAATCTAGATCACTCATATTCCTCACATGATTCATAATGTACCCAATAATCACCTTTATAGTCCACCCTATTAAAGGTGACCTTTGATGATATCAAAGTACATAAATTCTCGTGTAGTAATATAGTGATTTTAGGTCGGAGGATCATTACATCATTGTCACTATGAGAATTGCTAATGATACTTCCCATAATGCTCCACATAGAATTCTCATGGTGGGTCTGTCCAATACATCGTTCTCTAACATGTACCTATGCCTTGACTTAATATATCATATATTTATGACCAATGAGAATTGGTCATTAGTCAATCCACATACTAGCCTTAATGCATCATTATTGTCCCATCAACAATGATACTCGACTAGGGACATTTAAGAACAATGATACTAATTGAAATTATATAATCTCATGTTCAAGTCACATACTTGAAACTATATAATTTGTATCACTATTCTAAGGATTTTTATTATGTTAACATTTATATAACACAGTAAATAAAACCATAATAAAATCATTCATTTATTCAATCAAATATAATATCAAAACGTTAAGTAATTATATCAAATAATTGGCCTCTAGGGCAAAAACTCTAACAGTTTCTAACGTTCCTAACCAAGCAATAAGCAACTAACTTATACACTATGGTTTTAAACTAGTCCATCAACAACAATTATCCTATGATGGTTTTAAATTTGTCCATCAACAACGTTCTTCGCGTTCTTCGCGTGTTCTTCACGTTCTTCGTTCGTTCTTCATTTTTAATCGATATTTTGATTACGATTTTACTTGTTCTTGGAATTTGATATTATAGAACACCATTCCTCACTTAATTAACCTACTCATTCATATAATCCACTCGGATCGTTCTAATTCATTACGAATCTTACACTTCTTTAAGAAATTTATAAAAGAAACTTCTAATTCTTATTTCATCTTTTATCAATGATTTCAACCATATGAAATCATTTACTTCTTATTCTCATTAAGCTATATTTTTAACATAAAAACTTAAAGAAAAATTATCTAGAAGTTAGGTTTTCGGATTACCTTTCTTCTTTAATCTCCTTCCGTCGAACAAAGTTTGCTCCCGAGAAAGCTTTTCCTCTTCCCTTTCCTTCTCTTTCTCATCCGAAATCTCTCTCTCACTCTCTCTCTCAAAAGTTGTAGGATTTTCAAAATCCTAAACAAATGATTTAAGCTTCCTATTTATAGAAAACCAAGGCTAGGGGAATTTTAGTCATTTCACCTCCCAAACCTCCTTACTATTCATGACTAATGCACTAAGTTAACTTAGCCCTTAAGTTACTTAGCCCTTAAATTTACTTAGCCCTTAAGTATACTTAGCCTTTAAGTTTACTTAACCCTTAAGTTTACTTACTCCTTAAGTTTACTTACTCCTTACGCCACCTCCTTACTATTCACGAAGCTTCCCTCGGAAGCTTCATGCTTCCGTTTTGCAGAATTCGTCCGACAGTTCGAAAAATGCTATCCTCGGAATCCAAATATTTTTGGATATTTCATCTTTCCTTTACCAATTAACTTTTACGTATTCTTCGGATTTCTGAAAAACTAAAAAACACTTTTCACCATTAAGTGTTTTCTTTCACGTTTTCCCCTAACGTAGCTAAACGAATGAAAAGTATATAATAATACTTTTCGTCATTTTTATTTCGTTCGATTTCTGCACATTTTTCGAGAAAAACTTTTATCGACTTACTTAACTTTTCACGATATATTATCGTCAAATCTTTTGACGGAATGTCATTTCGATGTACAAAACTCTCAGAAAGGCTTAAGTTATTCAAACACTAACCCTTAGGGTTTCGTCGGGAGAATAGTGCCTATTTTGTGTTTTCCCCAGAAATATTTTGTTCTCGGAAAAATTTTATTTTCGTCTTCAAAATTCTTACTCGTTCAGTCTAGCTCATAGCCAGAATCCTCCCGATTAATAATCATCCTAGGTTCTAGAACGATTAATAAACACATAGCACAGAATTGTATTAATAAAAATTCATTTTATTAATAACTAATTTTTTAAATCTTAAATTCTGGACAATTCAATTTTCCAGGTTGTCATATTCTTCCCTCCTTATAAAAATTTCATCCTCGAAATTTCTAAAACCACACCCCACACCTGGGTGCTTACAACCTTTAGCAAAGGTTTAATCTCAATCCATCCTTCTCACAAGGATCATCTGTTGACATAATCGTCATTAGTTAAACCTCACGCTTAACTATACTTTCAATCTTTCGGGTCCTCAAAGAATTCTTTGTGTATAATATTAAGCGTATTTCTTTTGAGTTTAAGGAAGCTTTGAGTGTAGAAAATAGAATAAGTTTTCTTCAAAAATATCCCTCTATACCAGTTAGAAATACTCTCCTTTTAAGGTAAGGGATATTATTTTGTTCAATATTCGTAAGAAATAATATTTTCTTCCATACTCTGTAGTATGTAAGTAATATTATTTCATTTCATATTCCTAATTCTATACTTATTTTGATAAGTATTGCTTCTATACTCCTTGAAATTAAAAGAATATCCTTGAAATTTGCGAATCATCTAGTATCATTGCACAAGAATATTTTTCTAAACATTCTTGTTAAATTTTAATCTTTTCATGTCGGGGTACTATTCATGAAGTACTACTCATGGGATACTATTCACTCGGGTACTATTCACCTGGGGCACTATTCACGATAAAAATTAATTTCTTTTTTGTCCAAATTATGTTTGATACATTAATATTATTCTTGAATTTTACTCCACAAAGCAGTTATCATGTTGACAATTTGGACATTCTTGAACTCTAGATAAATTGAATTATAAATCTTTAAAATTTATCATTGCTCTAACTTAATTGAATTCTTATATCATCGTCATCATCCTCATGCTTAAATTGTGAAGAAAGTCATCTTTGGCCCGTAGTGCATAGATGGATTGTTGATTGGTATGATTATGACCAGGAATTAAGCATTGGTATAATGATGACCTGTAATGTTGCAAATGATTTGGTAAAGTCCTTATTGGCCCGTAGTGCATGGATAATTCGATGATGTGGATTATTTATTGAGCTGTGTTACAACGATAAAATATTGATGATGAAATTTTAAATCATAGAAGATAGTAGATATCATGCTCTACTTGACTCTTCTAATGGATTTCTTGTTCCGTTGCAATTAAACTTGTTGTCTATTATATTCTATCAGTTTTACATTGTTGAAGGCTAACTATAATTTACTCTGCATTATCTTAGTCATAATATTCTTTACTGGGCTAGTTGAGCTCACCCTTTGCTTTCATTGTTATTTTCAGGAAATGAGAACATAGCTGGGACTAGTCGAGGAATGGAGTGACGGTCCGAGATGGTGGCTGTAGTAGTCTTCACTATTTTATAAAATAGTGTGATAATAATTGTAATGAGGACTCGATTTGAGTTTGGATATTTCTATGAGACAATATTCATGTTAAAACTCTCAGCTTGTGTTTTGTCGTATTTTACACGACAGTTGTATAATTAAGTTTGTATTGGAATTATGTGCCGTGTATTTGGTGACTCATAGTGGGTTGTGTATACCTATTTTGGGAACGTCACAGTTGGTATCAAAGCTTAGGGATATGATCCCTGGCTGAGATTTGAGGGTAGAACTAGGAAGGGAGAGATGAGTAAATCCTTCGTTAGTATGACATACCTAAGCTTATTTATTATTTAATTGGTCGGTCGGAATATATGGATAATATGTGGCATGTCAATTAACCCTTGTTTTGTGGCAGTGTTTGAAAATGGCATGTGAAAATATTGAGATAAGCAATGGAACACATGAGACCGTTGAGTCACCGTCAATTTATACCTAGGATAATGTGCATCTAGAAGGCAATAATCCTCATGTAAAAAACAACAACGACCAAATGATGAACGATGGGATGTTCAAAAGCTTTCTGCAATTCATGCAACATCAGGCTAGAGAGACTCCTGTTCAAAATGCAGGTGGAAATACTATCAACTCATGGCTGGTCACTGCTAAGCAATTAAAGAGCTGGGACCACCGGAGTTTTTGGGAAAGCCAAAACCACTTAAGGTAGAGACGTGGATTAAGCAGATCACCAAGATATTTGATGTCTTGGGATGCTCCGAGGAGCAAAAGGTTCACTTTTCCATCTTCATGTTGCGAGGAGAGGTAGATTATTGGTGGAAATCTATAAAATATACTCAACCTGCCGCACTGAAGATGTCTTGGGAGAAGTTTCAGGAATTATTCAATGACACGTACTTTCCTGAAAGTATTCGTCACATGAAGGAGGTAAAATTCATCAAGCTGGAGCAAAACAATATGTTCGTATCACAGTATGAGGCTAAGTTTGTCGAGTTATCCTGGTTTGCATCCCATTTGGTTGATAATGAGGAGCTTATAACGATAATGTTTCTGCGAGGTTTAAAACCCAAAATACGTCAATATCTCATTTCTCACAAACTTTTCTTGTATTCAGATGTTGTGAATAGGGCTCAGTTATTGGAGTGCGATAATGAGTCAACCCAACCAAGAGATAACAGCCAAAAAAGCAATAATACCAGTGGTAGCAGTCATCAAAGCAGTGACAACAAATGTGGAGGAAATCATCATGCCAGAAATCGTAACCACTTCGGTGGTAATCCTGGCCAAGATAATAGAAGTGGAAATTTTAAAAAGGGAATCAATAATGATAGAAAGACAGCAGCACCAACATCCATTGTTAAGGAAGGAGAACGACCACCGGTCGTATGCTACAGATGCGGAGGGGAAGGACACATTTGTCCAAACTGCACGCATCAACCCAAAGCGTGTTACAATTTCGAAAAAGAAGGTAACCTAGCTCGATTTTATCATGTAGTGAAGTCAAGTCCAGCTGGAATGGAGACACCAAAGGTTGTCCCAGATAAGTCAAAGCCGTTAATTCAAGGGAGAGTGTTTGTCATGACCTCCCAAAAAGTGAGGAACCCAAAAAAAGTTATCACGGGTAAGCTAATCATAAACTCTTGTGAAGTCTATACCTTATTTGATACCAGTTCTACCCATTCTTTTATTTCACCTACTTGCGCTCAACATTTAATTTGACTCCAGAGAAATTAGACTTTGATTTATCTGTTGAAACTCCGTTGGGAGAAACCTTCATTACATCCACTGTTTATAAATCTTGTTTGATTCAAATCGGTACCCTCACATGACCTATTGATCTCATCTCTTTGAAAATTCTTGCATTTGATGTGATTTTAGGGATTGATTGGTTAACTACTCATTATACTAAAATTGATTATTTTTGTAAGGTTGTTAGCTTTCATATTCCTAACAAACCTATTATGTGAATTCAAGCAACCGAACCACTAAAGTCAATCACTGTCATATCAAGCCATAAAGTCATTCGTTTATAAAAAAATGGATGTCAAGCTTTCTTAGCCCATGCTCGTATATAGACCTTCTTTCTCGTACTTAGGAGGATCAACTCTTCGTACCATGTATTGTGCACAAACATTTAAACGCTTTCGCGTAATAAATCCCCTATAATAGGGTTGTTCATCTCAGTTTAACATACGAGTCCGCACCAAAGGAAGTTTGGTTTGGAGAAGTTTCAAGGCTAATTTAGAGTTCAACGATCATTAACTAAGGATTAGTTGAATCAAAAGTTTAATGACAATTCGAGGGTTCAACAATGACATGTTATAGAGTAGTTATGAGCCATAAATAAATTGTATAAGACATCAAAGTCATGCTTTAAGAATAAATTTCAATGCATTGCAAAGATATAATAAACCTTGCTTGAACAAAAATGATAAGCTAAGGTTAAATTTTCCAAATAAGGAAACAAAATTAAGAACTTTGCTCAATAGAATTCAAGAACTTGCGTAATTTATAAACAAGGTAAGATAGCAATCTAGCATAAAACAAGTAAGATAAGATAAACTAAAATAGAGATTAGGGTTCAGAAACTTGCCTTGCATGTAGGCTAAACAATTATAAATCACGTTCCCAAATATCCTGTACACATGTCATCATAACATAATCAGTTACCACATGTTCACTGTACATAACTAACTATCTATTTCATAACCCTTTGATATTAGGTTTAACCACATGATTAAACCACACTTTTAATGCAATAACACAAATCTTTATTTATCATATAATTCACTAGTTACTTAATAATAACTTTCATATTTGGTAATATAACAACACCATAGTATGATAATTCACATTTTAATAGTCATAACATTATACTGTATCAACAATTATAGAATTGTATAATTAATGTAACAACCGAGAAAATCAAATTATAATGTAAATTAATTTTATTTGAATACATATTGAATAAAATTATATTCTATATTATTTATAACGAGTAAGTGAAAGAGAGATATGACAGTAGTATTCTGGCTAAGTTCTAGAAATAAAGTGTTTAAATTTCTAAGACAAAAATAAAAGCTTTTCGAGAAATTCTCTAAAAAACACTATTCATTCATTTCTGCTCGGGAATTATTTGTGAACTTCCGAGAAATACGTAGTGATAGAATTTTAAGGAAAGATTGATTATCTAATAATAATTCAGTTATGGCAAACGCAGTTTTTTGCCTGCGTACTCAAATTTGAGAATGTTAGGGAAAGTAAATATTTGAATACTTAACGGTTATGTATAATAAGGAAGTTATTATACGGGGACGAATACGAGTATAATACAAGGTATTGTACAAGTATATATGAAAGATAATATAACATATAAAAAAATGTTATACGAACTAGCATACGAGAAATATGCGGTAACAGCACAAACCATTATTATTGGAGTAGTAAAACTTGAATGTGAACTTTGGCAAGCCTAAGTGAGAGATGTTTTAGGCCCAATGACAAAATTAATCATGGCTCAAAGATAATTTAATTCAAGTCCAAGGTTAGGTCCAAATTAAATTAAATCTAAGCCCAAACTAAGAACCGAACCCGTGGATCGAACCGTTGGATCACCGGATGGGTAAAACCCATGGGGCAACCTATGTGGGCCCCCATGGTGAGTTATGGTCAGCCACTTGGTGGCCAAGAAAGAGGAGTGGCTTCCTTTGCAAGCATGGAATAGTAAGGAGGTGGAATAATAAGGAAGTGGGTGCTTGTGACCTTTTAACCACCACTTTGCAAAGTCTATAAATAGAAAGATTTGGTTTTCATTGGTTGTTTGTTTAATTCACCAACACCTAAAGAATTATATTGAGAGAGAAGAGAGAACTATTTCAAGTACTCAAAGAAGAAGAAGAAAGCTAGAACATCAAAAGGTAATGAAACTTGAACCTTTAATCTTCATCTCTTCAATTTAAATCTTGATAGAGAAGTGATTATTGGTGGAGAATATATCTTAAGGAGTAATAAGGATGGTTATTAGTGGACTTTAAACATTAATAACCATGTTACAAGTGGAATCATAATCAAATAATGAAGAAAACATGAAAATTTATCACATATTGTTGATGGACAAGTTTAAAACCATCGTGTATAGGATTAGATGCTATATGCTTGGTTAGGATGATAGATGTATGAATAATAGAATGAATCCATTTTGAACAAAGTAAAAATCTCAAGTAACGAAGTTATGGCAAAATTTACGAGATTAGGCGATAATCGTCGAAATTATAAGATTCCTGGAATGATAGTCAAAAGTCATCGTTTAACTCTGAAACCTTAATTTTTGATGGAATATCATAGAATTTTGAATTTAAGAGTTGTGGACTCAAGATTGGTCAAATTCTGACTTAAAATGAAGAAACAAGCTATGAACGTTCACGAACATTTAACTAACGCGTAATAGAAAATTTAAACAGTAAATTTAGTGTTAACGGATTCAGAAACTTATTTTGTTAAAATAAAATCAAAGTATATGAGATATGTGAGATTATGGCTTTTGAACGAACTAATTCCGAGTTATAACGAATAAGTTGCGAGCTCGAAAAATGACTGGCTTGAGAAACTGATTTTTTTCAAAGTTTTAAGGAGGCGATGGCGGCTACTTGATGAAGGAATTAGGCAATCAGAATGTAGTGCAAGACCGGATCCCGTGCTTTGGAAAGAAGCACTACAAATGAACAAATAACAAAACACAATGACGACAAATACTGGGTCCTAGACGAAAGGCAAAAAAGAATAAATGTGAATACAAAAGAAAGATAAGCTGATTGAAGGTGAATTATGACCTTAATTAAACTTAAAGTAACATCTTAAAGGATGATTAAAACCCAAAGTTCAATAATTAATGGTTAACAAAAGGTTTTGAAAAAGTAAACACAAAGTAAGTTTAATAATAAGATAAATCGTACGCACTTTGAATGGATGTTTGAGATTTCTTGAAATGTAATAATTACTTAAACATTGAATAAGTAACGTCACTTATAACAATAAAATGTTATAAAGCCATAATGAATGTTAACTAAACTAACAAATGTTAATAACTTAAACAAGCGGACAGTTAAAATGAGAAGAAGGAGAAGATAGGTTAATGATAATACTTATTGATTGTTTATGACCTAACATGGTATGCTATGTGATTATGTATGTAGAAACTTTAATGACTCACGAGTAAACTGAATTAACACTAGATGACGCTAAAGGCAAGTGTTTTAAACTCTTGTCTATATTTGTTTAGATAACCTTTATGATTCATGTATCATATGCATGAATTGAGGTAAAAAAGAAGTCAAAGCCATTTCATTCGGCTATACCAGACTTATAGTATTTTGTGGATTTCGTTATAATCTATCGAAATATTATAAATATTGCTATCTTGTGCCAACTATTTTGGTATGGATTCAAAGAAAGACTGAGTATGAATAAACAAATGTTTTGTCGTAAAGCGCTGACACGTGAGTTTGCCAAAACCTTAAACGTATATACGTTTAATGTAGTAGTGTTGTACAATATAGAGTACTATAGGCTGATCACCTAGACGTGCTCGTAAGAAATGTCGGACTTATGGACTTTGTGCCGTGTAGTCCTTTTTAAAGAAAGAAAGAATGAAATGATCAAGGTCTTTGACCAAACTCGCGATTTTACTGATGATTTTCATCGTTAAACATTTTAATGAATAAGCAAAGTGCTATTTTGATTTATTTATAGTACTTCATAACTATTGATTCAATTATAGAAGATATATTCATATGATTCATGCATGTTGCTCGACGATAACTATTTTACTTGTTTAGCTAGTTATGCTCAGCCTTACTTGAACCATATGATTGCAGCTAAAAATGAATGGATCCAAGGATCCGTTAAGGACAAAGGGATGGCCAAGGCGGACAAGTAGTTATCCTTGTAATAGAATAGTATTACTTTTGTATTAATTTGATACTATGACGAAGAACATATGTAATGGTTACAAAGAAACTGGGAAAGGAATTATTATTATGTAATATATAGAAGACATATTCACTTTATTGATGTATTTCAATTGAATGTATGTGTGAACAGTAGCACCGTGTAGCACCATCTATCGGGTTAGAAGATGCCCAGATTTGGGGGCGTCACAGCTTGGTATCAAAGCAATAGGTTATAAAACTTAAGGTGGGGGGGGAAGAACCTTAGGCCATAACCTTAAGAAGAGTTGAAGAAGCTAGTAGTAAATAAACTCACATTGAGTTTTAAGAGGTGAATTGAGGAAATTCATTACAAGAAGAATTAAAAGATGAAGTTAACCTTAAAATGCATTAAATGTGATATGTTTTTATAATATTCTAATGTTGTTTACTAATCAAGATAATTTGTTTTATTGTAGATGTCAGGAGATAACATGATGTATAGAGATATACATGTGGTTAACGAACAGTCCGTGAACCAGATAGAGATTTTACTGACACCCATAGCTGAGGTGCTGATAGTGGTGGTGGTGGTTGAGTCAAAAGATTCTGAGAACGTAGGGTTTACATCCTTGTTCGATGGAATATACGAGGAGGAGGTGGAGGTAGTATCGTTTAACACGGTAATGCCTACAGAGGAGATGACACCGGGGGAGTCAATGAAGGCATTGTTCATGACTGTGTTGGATAGTTATATCCAGTTAGGTAAAGAGGTAAAGGAATTGAAGGAGGAGATCCATGACATCTTGGAGGACAAGAGGGACATGGAGACGTTTTGGGAGGTGGAACATGATGAGAAATATTTGGCGAAGGACAAAGTCCACGAGCTAAAACATGAGGCCTTTGAGCTTAGAGAGGAGTTAAAGGCCAAGAAGTAGAAGATTTGTAAGATGTTCTATATTCATAGGAGTTCTCATGAGGATTATCAACAACAAGTTGCTGAGTATCCCATGGAGACAAGTCAGACTCGGCATACGATTAGTCGAGCTGTGGTTGCCAGTTTTTCAGATGCAGATTATGAAAATGCCATTAGGAAGATGTAATCTAGTTAATAACTAAAATAAGTTTAGATATGTAAATATTGTGTATCTATGTAGTGACGTAAAACCCTCTTTTGTATAATCAAAGGGTAGTCTTTTGTAAATCCCAATTTTTGAAAGTAATTGTGGGAAAGTAATGTAATTAGCCAAGGCTATGTAATGGTGAACGATGTAGTATTATACTACAAAGAAGAAGCACATCAATATAAGCCCTTTATTGAACATGTTTTGCAATAAGTTTGAGTTATTGTTAAAAATGAATAATGACTAATTTATAAGAAAAAAGTAATAATGAAATGTTATTCATTTTAATAGAAAGATGCCACCCAAAAGAAGACAACGAAATCCGGAAGCTAATCAACCAGAAGGGGGACCGATTAACCCAATGCAAGAGTTTGTTAATTTATTAACAGTTGCCTTTAATAGAAATGGTGCAAATATAAAAGTTAATCATGTGGTAGTACGTGCTACTACGTTTAAGAATTTTAAGAGTGTAGGTCCGCCGGAGTTCAAGGGAACTATAAACCCTATAGAAGCCCTAGGTAAAAGAGATTGAAAAGGCATTTGTAATTGCAAATGTTGAAGAGGGGCAGAAGACTTCTTTTGCCACCTATACGATAAAGGGAGAGGCCAACTTCTGGTGGGAGATGAACTAGGCTAGGGCTGGAGTGGAGGTGATTACGTGGACACGGTTCAAGGAGATATTCTTCGAGAACTATTTCCCCACGAGTATGCAGGGTAGGATGGAGATGAAATTCTTAGAACTGAAATAAGGGGATATGACTGTTCCCCAATATGTTGCCAATTTCAATGAACTGGCAAGATTTGTTCCACATCAAGTGGATACAGAGGTAAGAAAGGCGCGGAGATTCGAGTAAGGCTTGAAACCATGTATCTATAACCGGATATCAGTTTTTCAAAGAAATTCCTTTGGAACCATTCTGGAAAAGGGAATAATTGCAGAGGGTGGTAGCGAGGCTTTAAGCCAATACAATAGAGAGAAGAAGAATAAGAGTAAAGTAGATGGGGGAGTGAAAACTGAGGTTGCCAGCGGGAGTGGTGTCGACGTCGGGATTTTTATTGTCCCTCTTCTGTTCTTGTTTTTTGGTGTTCTCATGTTAGGTGAGATTTGATTGAAAAAACAAGTTGTGAAAAGGTCCGACATTTATATGTCGACGATTTAACAGTAAGAGTCACCAGTTGGTTTTTTAAATGGTTGTACCAACACAACCGAGAAAAGGTTTGCACATTGACCCGGTGATGTAACACTGCTAAACGAGTCTATGAAACTGAGATTCATTAGGGTCCGAGGACTTGCTTATGCGGAGGGAAGGTGTTAGGCACCCCCCGACATCCGTGTTACCACGGTTACCGCCACTTTTCAATTAAACTATTATATGAATGTGTGTGTGCGTGTGGCTCAATGTGCAGTTATTTAGAAGTAGTGTTATGCCTCATTCGCACCTATATACACAGGATTTAAATTTATATAAAAATTCAGTTTTAAACAAGATATAGAAATGAGGTTTTATAAAATAGGTTTTTCAAACCCTGTGCTTAATAGTAATTGAGGCATTTAATACTACCATTTTATTAAATGTTCGGCTTGATTGCTTTTATTTTTGAGATGCGAAGCATCTTTGAGAAAATAATATATAGCAGTGTCGAACTCCTCATGGGCATGAAAGCCATCTAAGAAAATTTAAACACCGTGAATAATTTACAAGCTGCTTACAACTGAAAATGTCCATCATGGGAACCGAATCAAGATTCAGTAGACTGAATCTGTGATCACGTGATTCCTAGGCTTATATGATGCCGCAATTTATATGAAAACACTAAGCAGTTATATATATATAAGTTGTAAATATATATATATATATATAGACATGATCAACCACCACGAAGCACCTCCATGGGGGACCGAAAATGTAAATATATAAAAGCGGTAAATATATAGAGAGAGACATGATGAACCATCATGAAGCACCTCCATGGGGGATCAGAAATGTAAATAAAGCAATAAAGACGATCAACCGCCACGAAGTAAACTCCAGGCGGGACAGAATGTAAATAAAGTAGTAAAAACGATCAACCGAAACGAAGTAAACTCCAGGCGGGACGGAATGTAAATAAACTAGTAAAAGGCCACGAAGTAAACTCCAGGCCTGACAGAAATGTAAGTGTGTATATATATATATATATATATATATATATATATATATATATATATATAGCTGTAAAGCATACGATATATATATCGATCCCGGCTCGGTTTATCATTTTAGCGATTTGTCGCTATATATATATATATATAAACAGTAAACACACCGGATGTAAAATCCAAGGTCATCGAACAAAGTCCGACAACAGGATATAAATTCAGGCTCATCGAACAAAGTCCGACAACAGGATGTAAAATCCAGGCTCATCGAACAAAGTCCGACAACAGTTTATATATATATATATATATAATTAAATAAATAAACGCTCCTGATGTAAAAACCAAGCTCATCGAATAGAGTTTGACAACAATTTATATATATATATATATATATATAAGCAAATAAATGCTCCGGACGTGAGTCCAGGATCAATCGAGGCATAACTCGATAATGTTAGTCCATATATATAAATATATTTATATATATCAGTATATATATACAGACAGAAATGAAAGTCATGGACCAAAGTCCGGGCATAAACGCACGCAACACAACTCTCAATGTGTAGAAAAGTGTGTGCAAAGATGAAGAGAAAGGCTTTAAAGTGTGTAAGAAGGCTTACAGTGGACTACCAAAGAAGACTTCTATAGCTTTAAATAGATGAACACTCGACTCCCACTGGTAAAAATATGACTGAATATAAGCTCACAAGTGTTTAAAATGAGAAAGCACTCAATTTAGGGTGTGTACAGAGAAAATTGGACAGGGCTTCCTCGCCGTTTTCTCTTAAAATATGGCCACTCCAAGCCCTCTATTTATAAAGGGGAGGCAGCAGTACACTTGCAGCAAACCGCAGATGTATCTACTTATTTGCTTAGGTCGCCTGGGCCTACTTGAGTCCTGCCCATCTCAAAAATACATGCACGCGTGCAACGTGATGTCCGCTCGAACTACACGATTGAGGTGTATAAGACCTTTTACGGAGTCTTGTTGTCGAGAGCTACATAAATGACATGGGTTTGGAGGTTGTCAGAAGTCAGGAAGATGGGACCATGCCATTTGTCTTCAAGCTTTAAATTCCATCCGGTGTGCTGTCATGTGTAGTAGTCACTCGAGATTGCAGCTATTTGGCTCTTGTGGGACATTACTGTGTAGAATATAGATTGAGTTGTTGTTGAGACGGCGTAATGTAGGATCGAGGTGGCAAAATGATGATTTTGCCCCTCACCGGGTGTAGACACTTGAAATTTTCTGCACACATGTTACTAACATTGCAGGAGGGCAGATTCGTCTTTCAGAGATAACCCTGGAAGACAGCTCATATCCATTCTGGATACCACCGGCAGTTCAATTTTAACCCCAGAACACACACCGGGGGTATCAGTTCCAATCTCGTAGATAACCCCGAGTTTCATCCTTGGAGATAACCCCAAGGAATATCGTTGCAATTCCGACGATAACCCCAGAAATGCTTGTTTCAAATGCGTGCAATCAGCTTCAACCTCGAAACTCCCGTCGAGGCACTCATTCCAAAGACCCAGAGATAACACCGGGAAGACAGACACACTTAAAGATTACCCTGAGGAATTCAAACACTTGCAGCATTCCAGTCTCAGAGATAACCCTGAGCAACATTTGCTTTATCAGCCAAAATCGTAGATAACCTCGGTGAGGGGAAAAATCATCATCTTGCCACCCCAACCTCACATTGCGCCATCTCAACATCTCATACATACATTTCTACACAACAATGTCCCACAAGAGCCAAGGAGTTCCAATCCCGAGGGACTATTACGCAGGGTAGCACACCGAATAGAATTTGAAGCTTGAAGACCATGGGAATGGTCCCCTCTTCCTGACATCGTACAACCTCTAATCCCATGTCATTGCATAACTCTCAACAATGGTGGTCCGAAAAAGGTGTTGTACACCTATATCGGATGCTCAGATTGAAATTCTGCAAATTTGAGCTTAACATCACGATTCTGCATGCCGAGAGACGGCGGGACCCATGAGCACTGGGCACCCCTAGGCGGCAGCAGTGCATCTATATATATATTTCAGTGATTTGTCGCTATATATATATATATATATATATATATATATATATATTTTCGTTAGGTCTGGAGTTTACTTTGTGGCCTTTTACTGCTTTATGTACATTCCGTCCCGCCTAGAGTTTACTTCGTGGCGGTTGATCATTTTTATTGCTTTATTTACATTTCGTCCCGCCTGGAGTTTACTTCATGGCGGTTGATCGCATTTACTGCTTTATTTACATTTCTGATCCCCCATAGAGGTGCTTCGTGGTGGTTGATCATATCTCTTTGTGACGCCCCCAAATCTGGGTATCTTTTAACTTGGAAGCGATGATGGTGCTACTGCATTACCATTCATTCATTCATTCCATGAAATAGTCTCAAAAGGACCAATATAACTTCTATATATTCAAAATAATATTACATTCTCCAGGTTCTTTGTAACCCATTCGTTTGTTCTTGTTATACTATTTAATATAATACAACAATTGAACTATTCTAATACATAATGAACTAAGGGTTCGTCTTTGCCTTGCCCTTATCTTTGCCCGACCCTTCAGTCCGCTCGATCTTAGTTGTGTTTATATGGTTCAAGCAAGAGTGAGCATAACTAGCTCAACAAGTACTACAATTTTAATAAATAAATGCTTAAAACATCGTACTCATATAACTTCTATAACTGAACAATAGTTACGAAGTACTATCGATAATTCAAAATAGCACTTCTTTTCCTTCAAAACATTTTACAACAACCATACTCAGTGGAATAACAATTATGGCTCAAGACTATGAGCATTCATAAGTTCTTTTGAAAAGGACAACCCGGCACTAAGTCCGTAAGTCCGGCATATCTTACGACCACGTCTGGGTGATCAGCCCATAGTACTCTATGTTGATCAACACTACATTCATTAAACGTGTATACGTTTAAGTTTTGGCAACCTCACGTGCTTGTCGTTAAATGACAAAAACATTTTAGCATACTTGATCTTCGATTGAAAACCATACCAATATAACTCGGTAAATATAAATCATGCTTGACAGAATCATAATATAAGTCTAGCTGAAAGAATTGGCTTAAGACTTCATCATTCAAAACATCATGCGAAAGAATACATGAATTGCAAAACTTGTTCAGACTGAACTGAAATAAGGGTTAGAATACTTGCCTTTAGCGTATGTTTACTGATTAACACTCGTACACTTTAGGTCTCTACGTTTCTACAACACATGATCATATAACGTACCACATTAGGTCATATATAATCAAGTATGTATACTATTATATCTTACCCTTCATCTCAATGTAAATCCTGACTTAGATCTACTATTTATGGGTTTCGGCTTTTCATCACGTCATTCATATTTCATTCATCTTTGATTGATTATTAACTCTTAATCAACATTCATTAGTGTCTTACAAGTACTTTACAATGTTATAATTATAACTTAGTTCATTATTATTAAGTTCCCTCTCATTATGTACTTTAAAGCATTCTTTATTGTCCATGGTCTAGAAATTTGGAGTCATGCAGGCCCACCCATTACTCTGCATCTCGTATCAGCACAAGGCCATGAGTTAGTAGTGGCTAACTTTCGACTGGAGTCATGTGCCACACTCAAGACATTATCTCGCCTCATGGCCATGAAGTTAGCGTGTGTTCAGACACTGTTACGATGCTACGGCGCCACCTATTTGGCCTTGGGTTGGCGCCGCGGCGCCAACTTTGTGCCTCAGCTAGTTTGCAATTTTTGAAACTTTTGCGAAATTCTCGAACTCATAACTTCTTCGTTATAAGTCCTAATTGGCCCGTTCAAAAGCCTACGGTTCACAAATTACGTACTCTATGCGTTCGTGCAAGAATTTTATCTATTCGACTTCGTTTGCTAAAATTTGACCTATTAGTTCATTTTTAACGAAAACGATAAACGTTTGTGAACGTTCAACGCTCGTTTCTTCGTTCTAAGTCAAAATCCGGTCATTTTTGAGTCTGCAACTCTATAATGCCAAATATGACTTGTCTCCATCAAAAACCAACGTTTTTGACTTCAAATTCAAAATACGACTTCCATTCCGAGAATTTCACGAATTCGACGATTATCGTCCAATCGTGTGAATTCTGGCAAAACTACATTCTTAATGATTCTAAATATATTTTAATCAACATATGATCATTACAAGTTACTAATTAAACCAACTTATAGTCAAAGTAGGTTTTGACTTATTCTCATAAGTCAATGACTTAATCAACTTATGAACTTTAAATTCTCATGCTCATGACTTATTAATAACTAAAATACACTAATCAATGTTCTTATGCTATATTCAACATACTAATTATCATATGACAAACATATGATAAGTTCTTCATGGTTCTAGCAACTTATTAATGTTCAAGTTGCTTATCCAATTTATTCGGCTTAAGTTCATTCCTTATTAACTTATTATATGATCTTAGCATACATGTTAATTAACTATACTTCTCTTATCATCCTATTATAATAGAGATGAAAGAATATTGGACACAAGATCATTACCTTTGTAGTCAAACTTCTTCTTCTTGGAAATCTAACAAAGGAAGCTTTGACTTAAAAGTGCTTATTTGCTCTACCAAATAAGTAGCTTATATTTGAGAGGAAAGTTGGATGAAAATAACAACCAACAAAATTTGAAATGAGGCTTGTATTTATAGGCCAACAAAGGTTAGGGTAAAATGGACTTTAAACCATCCCACCTCCTCATTTCCACCTCCTCATTCCACCTCCTCATCCTCCACCTCCTTACTATTCATTGTTTGACCTCTAAGTCCACTTGCTAACCACACAAAGTACTTGGTCCATCACCCATAATCCTTTCCCATCAAGCTCACCCACTTCCTACTTGGTTTGACCCATGGATCAAGGCTTCTCATTGGGCTTTGATAATTAATCTAGCTACTTTCTTAATGGGCTTGTACTACAATGGTTTGGGCTTATGACTATCAAACACTTGGGCTTGTTTGTCACATTATATTGGACTTATACTTATTAGGCTAATAATCCTATAAGTCCATTATCTTTAGTTAACCAACCCAATAATTATACCCCACGTATAATATTTGTATGCTAACTCGTATACTAGTTCGTAATATACGTTATCTCATTCTTCATACATAATAGTACAATACGTCGTATTATACTTACATCCATTACTTCATATAATGTATACACATTATATAATCATAACTTTCTTCCTTTACCCGTAATAAACCTAACGTTCCCAATTTAGGTACACATGCGAAATATTATGTTTTCCATACTTAGGTTTTTATTACATAATCAATATTGCCTTGATATTATAACGTAACGTATTTCTCGGAAGTTCAAAAATAATTCCCGAGTAGAAATCGATGAATAATGTTTTTCGAAAAATTTCTCGAAAAACTTGTATTTTCGTCTTATAAATTTAAACACCTTAATTCATTCACGTAGTTAAAATACTACGACATTCCCACGTTTCTAGTTTATAGAACGACATTCATCTTCTCAATACATAATAATAATAAATAATATTATTTTATTCATTATTAAAAGTAATTACAAAATGTTCGATTTTCTGGGGCGTTACACTCTCTCCCCCTTATAAGGATTTTGTCCCCAGAATCTTGCTAAAAACAATTACACAAATAAATGAGGGTAATTCTTTTTCATTGTTTCTTCTAACTCCCATGTTGCTTCTTCTGCATCGTGGTTCTTCCATATCACCTTTACTGAAGGTATAACTTTGTTCCGCAGAATTTGTTCTTTTCTATCGACAATTTGAATCGGCGTTTCCTCGTACGTTAAGTTCTTCTCGACATGAATAGGTTCATATTCTATCACGTGCTTATAATCTGGCTTATAAGGACGTAATACGGATACGTGAAATACATTATGTATTCGTTCTAGGTCTGGAGGTAATGCTATCATATAGGCAACCTCACCCACCCGTTTTAAAACCTCAAAAGGTCCTATGAACCTTGGACTTAAACTTTCCCTTCTTCCCAAAACGTATCTTTCCTTTCCAAGGAGATACTTTTAGGAATACGTACGAACTTACTTCAAACTCTCGATTCTCTCTATGTGGATCCGTAAACTTCTTCTGCCTGTCTTGAGCTGCTAGAAGACGCATCTGAATCTTCTAGACAATATTCGCTGTCTGTTGCGCCAATTATGGTCCCAACATTTGGCATTCTCCTACCTCATCCCAATACAGTGGCGTTCTGTATTTCCTCCTATACAAAGCTTCGTAAGGTGGCAACCTATGCTTGCATGATAACTATTATTATACGCAAACTCCACTAATGGTAGATGATCATCCCAACTACCCTTGAGATCCATGACGCAAGATCTTAACATATCTTCTAACGTCTGAATTATCCTCTCGCTTTGTCCATCCGTCTGTGGATGATACGCCGTACTTAGCTTCAACTGCGTTCCCAACTGCTCTTATAGACTCCTCCAAAAGTTTGACGTGAATCGTGGATCACGATCTGACACAATCGACACTGGTACCCCATGTCTGGAGATTATTTCCTTAATGTAGAGTCTAGCTAACTGATCTAAGTTATACTTAACTCTAATTTGCAAAAAGTGAGCCGACTTTGTCAATCGGTCTACTATTACCCAAATTGCATCATACCCCTTTGTTGTAGTCGAAAGTCCTACCACAAAATCCATAGTGATATCTTCCCACTTCCACTCCAAAATTTCAAATGACTGTAATAAGCCACTTGGTCGTTGATGTTCGGCCTTAACTTTCTAACAAATTAAGCACCTACTTACATACTCTGCTATCTCCTTCTTCATGTTTGGCCACCAAAAACTCTGTCGAAGGTCTTGATACATCTTGGTGCTACCAGGATGAATCAAAAACCTCGAACTATGAGCCTCTTGCAATATCTGCTCCTTTAATGTTGTCTCATTCGGAACCCAAATTCTTCCTTCAAATCTTAATAATCCCTCATTATCAAGACTGTACTTACTATCTTTTTCATTGGTCAGCCGCTCCTTCATACGGTCACACTCATCAGCTTTGAGTTGTACCTTCTTAACCCTCTCTACGATGGTCGGTTGCATCTCTGTTGCAAACAGCATTTGTCCTCTTTCACTTGGTAGCTTCACTTCCAACTCCATCCTAGCCATCTCTGTTATTAACTCAGTTTGAGCCGTTAACAAAGACAACTTTTCCCGACCATTCCTACTTAAGGCGCTTCGGAACTACATTGCTTTTCCCGTGATACAGAGATTTCACAACAGAATCCTTTATCATCTCCAGCCATCTCCTCTGCCTCATATTCAACTCCTTCTATGTGAAGATATATTTTAGACTCTTATGGTCCGTGTATATCTCACATTTTTCTCCATAAAGATAATGTCTCCATATCTTTAGAGCAAAAACTACTGCAGCCAGTTCCAGATCATGAGTAGGGTAAACTTTCTCATAATCCTTCAACTACCTAGATGCATACGCAATGACCTTGCCATGCTGCATGAGCACGCAACCAAGTCCTCTATGCGAAGCATCACTATATACTACAAAATTTCCTGTGTCATCGAGCAATGACAAAACAGGCGCTTCACTCAACCTCTTCTTCAGTTCTTAAAAACTGTCCTCACACTTGTCAGTCCAAGCGTATTACACCGTCTTCCTCGTTAAGTTAGTCAACGGAGTAGCTATCTTCGAAAAATCCTAGATGAATCTCCGATAGTAACCTGCTAACCCAAGGAAACTCTGCACCTTAGTCGGCATCTTCGGTATAGTGAACACCAAATCCCGTGGAATTGAAGTACTCGGATTTAGGGGTGTCACATCCCTCCGTTTAATTCACGTTCGTACCTTGATTACGTTGCACTCTTCTTGGCGGCATTTTGCTGATACAATAAACACATTGCGTTATTATTCCTTTCTTTATTAGTTATCATTTAATATTAAACAATAACTCCAACATCCATAACTCATTACTTTCCATAAAAAGGTCTTTATATTCATTCTTGTAATATAATACTACATCAGTTACATACACAGCCTAAGCTGATTACATTACTTTCCCGCTATCACTTTCCAAAATTGGGATTTACAAAAGACTACCCTTTACTATACAAAAAGGGTTTTACGTCACTACTTCTTAAAAAAAATATTTACATACTAGTCTGACTACCCCTAATCTACATCTGCCTCAAGGCATTATCAAAATCTGCCTTGGCAAGACCGGCAATAATATCACGGCTAATAGTAAGCCGTGTTTGCCCCACCTCCACCGGATATCCAGCTACCTGCTGCTGAAATTCCATGTGAGAACTCCTATAGATATAGGACATCCTCCCTATCTTCTGCACCTTGGTCTTTAGCTCCTCCTTGAGCTCAAAGACCTCGCGCTTTAATTCATGGACTTTGTCCTTAGCCAAAATCCGTTCATCATGCTCCTGCTCTCACATGGACTCGACATCAATCTTGTCCTCTATAACCATTTGTAGCTCTGCCTTCAGCTCCTTGACCTCCTGGCAGTAATGGATATTTCTATCCAAAACTGACATAAATAAAGACATCATCAACCCCCCAGGAGCTATCTCCGCTGCTATAACCACCGGGTTAAAGGAGACTGTCTCTACTTCCTCCTCTATCATCCCGTCGAACACTGACATATAGTCAGCTTCATCTGAGTCTCCAGACTCAATAATCACAACTTCAGGCTCTGCCGCTATAGGGTTCGGTATAACCTCTACTTGGTTCACCGATTCTTCACTAATGGTTTGCTCATTAACAAACATCCCATTTACTCCTGACATCTACACAAAACAATTAAGTTGATTAGTACACGTCATTAGAATAATAAAAACCCATAACATAATCAAAATGCATTTTTATAAGGTTATTTTCTTCTTGTACTTCTTTGACTCCTTCTAAGGTTATGACTTAAGATTTTTAAATCTCCCCTTAATTTTTATAACCTCTTGCTTTGATACCAACCTGTGACGCCCCCAAATCTGGGTATCTTCCAACCCGATAGATGGTACTACACGGTACTAACATTCATTCATTCATTCCATGAATTAGTCTCAAAAGGACCAATATAACTTCTATATATTCAAAATAATATTACATTCCCCAGGTTCTTTGTAACCCATTCGTTTGTTCTTGTCATACTATTCAATATAATACAACAATTGAACTATTCTATTACATAATGAACTAAGGGTTCGTATTCGCCTTGCCCTTATCTTTGCCCGAGCCTTCAGTCCGCTCGATCTTAGCTGTGTTCATATGGTTCAAGCAAGAGTGAGCATAACTAGCTCAGCAAGTAATACAATTTTAATAAACAACATGCTTGAAACGTCGTACTCATATAACTTCTGTAACTGAACAATAGTTACGAAGTACTATCGATAATTCAAAATATCACTTCTTTTCCTTCAAAACATTTTACAACAACCATACTCAGTGGAATAACAATTATGGCTCAAGACAATGAACATTCATAAGTTCTTTTGAAAAGGACAACCCGACACTAAGTCCGTAAGTCCGGCATATCTTATGAGCACGTCTGGGTGATCAGCCCATAGTACTCTATGTTGGTCAACACTACATTCATTAAATGTGTATACGTTTAAGTTTTGGCAACCTCACGTGCCTGTCGTTAAATGACAAAAACATTTTAGCATACTTGGTCTTCGATTGAAAACCATACCAATATAACTTGGTAAATATAAATCATGCTTGACAGAATCATAATATAAGTCTAGCCGAAAGAATTGGCTTAAGACTTCATCATTCAAGACTTCATGCGAAAGAATACATGAATTGCAAAACTTGTTCAGACTGAACTGAAATAAGGGTTAGAATACTTGCCTTTAGCGTATACTTACTGATTAAAACTCGTACACTTTAGGTCTCTACATTTCTACAACACATGATCATATAACGTACCACATTAGGTCATATATAATCAAGTATGTATACTATTATATCTTACCCTTCATCTCAATATAAATCCTGACTTAGATCTACTATTTATGGGTTTCGGCTTTTCATTACGTCATTCATATTTCATTCATCTTTGATTGATTATTAACTCTTAATCAACATTCATTAGTGTCTTATAAGTACCTTACAATGTTATAATTATAACTTAGTTCATTATTATTAAGTTCCCTTTCATTCTGTACTTGAAAGCATTCTTTACTGTCCATGTTCGAGAAATTTGGTCTTTGGGCGTACCCCCATTACTCAGCATCTCGTATTTGCGGCGCCCAGAGTTAGCGATGGTTAACTTCCGACACAGCACCTGCGGGCGCCACACTCAAGACATTATCTCGCCTTTGCGGCCTGAAGTTAGCGATGCTTTCGATTAATCGTTATGGTGCTACGGTGCCACCTATTTGGCCTTGGGTTGGCGCCGCGGTGCTAACTCTGTGCCTCAGCTAGTTTGCAATTTTTGAAACATCCCGGACTCATAACTTCTTCGTTATAAGTCCTAATTGGCTCGTTCAAAAGCCTACGGTTCACAAATTACGTACTCTATGCGTTCATGCAAGAAATTTATCTATTCGACTTCGTTTGCTAAAATTTGACTATTAGTTCATTTTTAATGAAAACGATAAAAGTTCATGAACGTTCAACGCTCGTTTCTTCGTTCTAAGTCGGAATCCGGTCATTTTCTAGTCCGCAACTCTATAATGCCAAATATGACTTGTCTCCATCGAAAACCAACGTTTCTGACTTCAAATTCAAAATACGACATCCGTTCCGAGAATTTCACGAATTCAACGATTATCGTCCAATCGTGTGAATTTCGGCAAAATTACATTCTTAATGATTCTAAATAGATTTTAATCAACATATGATTATTACAAGTTACTTATTAAATCAACTTATAGTCAAAGTAGGTTTTGACTTATTTTCATAAGTCAATGACTTAATCAACTTATGAACTTTAAATTCTCATGCTCATGACTTATTAATAACTTAAGTCCACTAATCAATGTTCTTATGCTATATTCAACATACTAATCATCATATGACAAACATGTGATAAGTTCATTATGGTTCTAACAACTTATTAATGTTCAAGTTGCTTATCCAATTTATTCGGCTTAAGTTCATTCCTTATTAACTTATTACATGATCTTAGCATACATGTTAATTAACTATACTTCTCTTATCATCCTATTATAATAGAGATGAAAGAATATTGGACACAAGATCATTACCTTTGTAGTCAAACTTCTTCTTCTTGGAAATCTAACAAAGTTAGCTTTGACTTAAAAGTGCTTATTTGCTCTACCAAATAAGTATCTTATATTTGAGAAAAAAGTTGGAAGAAAATAACAACTAACAAAATTTGAAATGAGGCTTGTATTTATAGGCCACCAAAGGTTAGGGAAAAATGTACTTTAAACCATCCCACCTCCTCATTTCAACCTCCTCATTCCACCTCATCATCCTGCACCTCCTTACTATTCATTGCTTGACCTCTAAGTCTACTTGCTAACCACATAAAGTACTTGGTCCATCACCTATAATCCTTTCCCATCAAGCTTACCCACTTCCTACTTGGTTTGACCCATGGATCAAGGCTTCTCATTGGGCTTTGATAATTAATCTAACTACTTTCTTAATGGGCTTGTACTACAATGGTTTGGGCTTATTACTATCAAACACTTGGGCTTGCTTGTCACATTATATTGGACTTATACTTATTAGGCTAATAATCCTATAAGTCCATTATCTTTAGTTAACCAACCTAACAATTATACCCAACGTATAATATTCGTATGCTAACTCGTATACTAGTTCGTAATATATGTTATCTCATTCTTCATACATAATAGTACAATACGTCGTATTATACTTACATTCATTACTTCATATAATGTATACACATTATACAATCATAACTTTCTTCCTTTACGCGTAATAAACCTAACGTTCCCAATTTAGGTAC
The DNA here is from genome assembly GCA_020205605.1 of Panax ginseng. Classification (NCBI taxonomy): domain Eukaryota; kingdom Viridiplantae; phylum Streptophyta; class Magnoliopsida; order Apiales; family Araliaceae; genus Panax; species Panax ginseng. Next base: position 75,573,419 of record CM035137.1, read on the forward strand.
ACATGTGAAATATTATGTTTTCCATACTTAGGTTTTTATTACATAATCAATATCGCCTTGATATTATAACATTATGTATTTCTCGGAAGTTCAAAAATAATTCCCGAGCAGAAATCGATGAATAGTATTTTTCGGAAAATTTCTCAGAAAACTTGTATTTTCGTCTTAGAAATTTAAACACCTTAATTCATTCATGTAGTTAAAATACTACGACATTCTGACGTTTCTAGGTTATAGAATGACATTCATCTTCTCAACACGTAATAATAATAAATAATATTATTTTATTCATTATTAAAAGTAATTACAAAATGTTCGATTTTCTGGGGCGTTACACACACTCTCTCTCTCTCTCTCTCTCTCTCTCTCTCTCTCTCTATATATATATATATATATATATATATATATATATATATATATATATATATATATATATATATATATATATATACCGCTTTTATATATTTACATTTCGATCCCCCATGGAAGTGCTTCGTGGTGGTTGATCATGTATGTTTATATATATTCTGACTTTTATATATATAACTACTTACTTCTTTTCATATAAACTGTGGCATCATGTGAGCCTAAGAATCATGTGATCACAGTTTCATCTCTTGAATCTAGATTCTTGCCTCGTGATGGACATTTTTTTCAAATTGTAAGCGCTTGTAAATTATTAACGCTGTTTGAATTTCCTTAGATGGCTTTCATGCCCATGAGGAGTTCAAGATCAAGCTATATATTATTTTTTCAAGATGCTTGATCTCAAAATAAAAAGCAACCAAGCGGAACATTTAATAATAAAATAGAAGTATGAAAAGGTCTCAATTACTATTGAGCACAGGGTTTGAAAAACCTCTTTTACAAAACCTCATTGCTATATCATGTTTAAAACTAAATTTTTCATACAAATTCAAACCCTTTGTATATAGGTGCGAATGAGGCCTCACACTACTTCCAAATAACAGCACATTGACCCACACACATACACACATACACACATACACACATTCATATAACAGTTTCTTGAAAAGTGGCGGTCACCGTGGTAACACAGATGTCGGGGGGTGCCTAACACCTTCCCTCTGCATAATCAAGCCCCCGAACCCAAATGAATCTTGATTTTACAGACCCGTTTAGCAGTGTTACATCACTGGGTCAATGTACAAACCTTTTCTCGGTTGCATTGGTGCAACCAGTTAAAAACACCAACTGGCGACTCTTATAGTCAAATCGTCGACATATACATGTCGGACCTTTTTCACTTGTTTTTTCAAACAAATCTCACATAACATGAGAACACCAAAGAACAAGAACAAAAAAAGGGACAAATAAAAATCCCAACGTCGACAGGTGGCAACTTTGTTGGGGACACCAGTAAGAGGGCTTAAGCCGCTATTACAAGCTTTTTAAAACTGTTATATGCTTGTGTGTGAATGTTGCATTTACATTTTTGATAAATGTGTATGAATGCATTTTACTTACTGCACTGCAATATATCTATCTATGATATTAGTGCTTCACATATGTCATCATTTTCATAAACGGTGAGACACGTTGTATGTGAATGTATGTTGTGTGGTTCCTCCACCAGGAGGCTTGTAGGGATTTCGGCACAAAAATGCAGCGGAAAAATAAAATAATCAAAGCAATTTCTGAAACCCTAAACAGGATCCATGCGAAATTCAATTAATTCAGTGTAAAGAAATTATACCGAATATGAAAGTGCTTCTAAAATGCTTCGAATCTCTAACGCAATTCCTCATGAAACTACGTCTCTATGGTATTCATACGAATGTATCACGAACCGTCACACGATTCTACAAAAAGGACTTGCGGTACTAGCCACCAAAGGAACAGGATTTTCGAAAGGTTCTCTCCCTAGTCTCTCTCTAAGAGCGACTAGGGTTTTTGGTTTATGAATAACACCTAAAATGGCTGCTACATATCATATATATATATATAGCGATTAAAAGGAATTATTCAAAACCTAATAAAATCCAATTTATATATATATATATATATATATATATATATATATATATATATATATATCTTAATTAAGTCTTTCTTAATTAATATATCGATATATAAATTATCCTATTAATTTAAATTAAGTAATTTAAATACTATCAATCATATTAATATATTTAAATCTTTACAATTTAAATTAATTTCCTTTTAATTACGTTCTATGTGTGTGACCTTATAGGTTATTATTACGTTGGCAATAATTTTAAAATCATATTATAAAATTATAAACAGTGAGCGGCATCTAGTAATGCATCACTGCTACCCAAGTAATAATAAGATCGATGATTCGATGCAACCTTTTAGTGACCAATGTTTCAATGTAATTTAATCCTTTTAACCTTAATATCCTAGATTAAACTCGAGTCATGGAATGTGTCATACTCTTCATAATTTAATCTGAGTTTTCTTGATCATTGAGTAGACTATATGAAACAAATCACTATTTGAGCATGGCCATGCATTTCGTAGTCCTACTCAATCACCCCTAATATATAGGAGGGTTAAATTCCATCTAGATCACTCATATTCCTCATACGATTCATGATGTACCCAATAATCATCTTTATAGTCCACCCTATTAAAGGTGACATTTGATGATATCAAAGTACATAAATTCCCGTGTAGTAATATAGTGATTTCAGGTCGGAGGACCATTACATCATTGTCACTATGAGAATCGCTAATGACACTTTGCATAATGTTCCACGTAGAATTCTCATGGTGGGTCTGTCCAGTACATCGTTCTCTAACATGTACCTATGTATTGACTTAATATCTCTTATATTTATGACCAATGAGATTTGGTCATCAGTCAATCCACAACTAGTCTCAATGCATCATTGTTGTCCCATCAACAATGATACTCGACCAGTGACTTTTAAGAATAATGATACTAATTATAATTATATAATCTCATGTTCTAGTCACATACTTGAAACTATATAATTTGTATCACTATTCTAAGAAATTTTATTATGTTAATATTTATATAACGCAGTAAATAAAACCATAATAAAATCATTCATTTACTCAATCAAATATAATATCAAAATGTTAAGCAATTATATCAAATAATTGGCCTCTAGGGCATAAACTCTAACAAGGCTATCCTGTCGGTGTTTGATTACTAGACTCGTAGGGAGACTAATTCCAACAAGGCTCGGGAAAGGCACCACCCAGATTCGCTCCAGTTGAAAGACCAGATTAACTTCCCGTCAAGTAGATTGCGATGATCTGGGAACCTTCATGTCAAAAAGTCGCGAGAGAAAACCTATGATAGGTCAGCCTCTGATAAACCAAACGCGGAGGAAAGTCTCTTCATGCCTTCCATTTTTGATTACTTGTAAAAGCATTTACTTGTAAATATCATTTCATGTCAATCCATCGTAATGGAAAATATGAAGAAATATGTGCACATGCATATTTAAAATTAGAATGCTATCCTGTATTACAAAACAGCTAACATCCAGTTTGCAGGATAATATTCCTAACACAGATACCTCACATAGCATGTAAACATTTACATTGTCCCTAAGACTAAACTACATAAGTTTTTTGTATGGAAACAATTGGGCATGTTACCCGCTCAAAATCTAAAAAGGCCACGAGCCTACAGCCAATCATGTCTTCTCCTGGCCAGTCTAATCCCGTTTCTCAAGAAGAATTTGACGGATTAAGTAAACAAAGTATAGATTTGGCTGTTCTACTTAAAGAATTGCATCAGTCTACTCAGGGCCCAAAGATGCCTACACATACAGAATCCTCTGCACAAGGAGGACCCCAAGGTTCAGATAAAACAAATCTAGAACCTCAGTTGGATACTACCAACAAAGATATTGAAAACACCCATCTCAAAAGAGATCCAAAAATCGGTGATATCAAGAAGAAGGTCCTTCAAATGGAAGAAACCATCCGTTCTCTCAAGGGAATTGGAGCACATGGGAGTGTTTCATATGCTGACCTTTGCATATTCCCTGGTGTTCATTATCCAGAGAAATTTAAAACCCCTGACTTTGAAAGTATGACGGATTAGGGGATCCTTACACACATTTGAAGGTGTTCATTGGAGAACTTGGATCTTATGCAGAAAATGAGAAGCTCAGAATACAGCTATTTCAGAAAAGTCTGATTGGAGAAACCCGTTCATGGTTTCCAATTTCAAAGATCCATAGCTGGGAAGAGCTAGCTCACGCCTTCCTTACTCAGTACAGTTTCCAATTTCAGATGGCTCTGACCCAGATCGTCAGTTACCAAGGTCAAGCAAATCAATGAGTCTTTCAGAGAGTATGCTCAAAGGTGGAGGCGCCTTGCTGCTCAAGTTATTACCTCTATGATAAAATCAGAAATGCTCATGACCTTCATAAACATAAAAGAAGCTCCTTTCTATGAGAGAGTCTTAGCTGGTATTGACAAACCATTTTTTGAAATGATCAAGCATGGAGAGATGGCTGAGATGGGGTTGAAGTCAGGAAAGTTTCAAGACCTAGCCGCTCTTAAGGCAGTTGTTGAGCACATCTAGTCTAGATTTTATGGAAACAACCCTTGGAGGGTCCATAAAAAGAAAGAGGAGGATGTTTCCTTAATACTACAAGGTCAAAAAGGCAATCAGAATATGCCTATAGAGAGGAAAAACTACTCCCCTTTTTAAGCACAATCTTCAAACCCTCCATTACCTAAAGGTGGAGAAGTAAAGTGCCCTCGAATGTTCACACCCTTAGGAGACTCGCTCAAGAATATTCTTACTCTTCTGACTACTCAGAAGAAAATCACACATCTTCTTCCACCAGCTAACCTTAATGGGAGGGGTTTCAATGCTACTCGGAAGTGTGTTTATCATTCCGGGGCACCTGGACATGATACTCAAGATTGTTGGTCCTTGAAACACAAGATCCAAGATTTAATAGACAACGGTGAGATCGTGGTTACTAAACCAGATCAACCTCATGTGCAAGACAACCCTCTTCCTCAACATAAAGAAGAAGAGGTCAACATGATTAGTTGGAGCAGTGGACAGAGTTCCAATTTTAATGTTGAATCATCCAAGACCATTAAAGACGGTGTTGATAGATGAGATTATGCAAAGTTCCAATTGGCTATGGAACGAAAGATGAAAGCTCTTTCTAAGCAAGTTGAACATTTGACAAAACTGGTAATCCATCAACATCAAGTCACACGCCAGTTAATCAGCCAGGAGCATGCATGTCTCCTTCCTTTTGTTATAAATGATCCATCATCACCTTCAAAAAATGAAGCATTAGAGGACAAGGTTGCGAAGAGAGCAAGTGCTAAAGCCCGTCAGGATTTTGCCAATAAAAGGGAATTTACATACCTGGGCAAACCTATGGAGGAGATATTTTAGATGCTAATCAACGAAGGAAGAATCACCTCCCTTCTACCTGCAATTAATCCTCGTTCAAGATGGTTCAACTATGATGGAGTATGTCAATATCATTCACATTCTCGCGGTCACAGCACATAAGAATATTGGGCACTCCGCCACCTTATTCAGAATCTAATTGACAGCAGTGTCTTACGGTTGGCAGACGATGACACTGTGCTACTCGAGAGTGGGAATACCTATCCTACTAAGTGGAAAGGGCTAGTATCGGTTATATCTGCTAAGACTAATGAGAATGTCAGGCCATTTCCCATACAAGCAATTCAACTCAAAGGTAATGATAATCCTTTGAAAGTGATTGCACCAGAGCCAATTTGTTTACCAGTCAGACCACAGTATCCTGTTGTCAGCCTACACAAAGTCCCATGGAATTATAGGCAGGTTGAAGGATCTACTTCACATACTACTGCTAAAGTGTTGAAGGAAAATCCACTGTATCTTCCTTAGAGGGTGATAAAGCCTACCATAAAAGCAAAGGGGAAGATTCCCATGGAGAAGATTGAGAAATTCCTCCGCACTATGGGCTATAATGAAGCCAATGTGATTTTAAGCTTAAGAGAAGCTCCACATCAGATCTCAATACTGGACTTGGTTTTATCTTCTGAGGATCACAGGAAGATTTTACTGAAGGTTTTGGAAGAAGCCTACTTGCCGAAATCAGTGGATGTGGAAAAATTTCAACATCTGGTTGATCACATTTTTAACAACAATGTGATATCTTTCACTGATGACGACATACCGCCCGAAGGGATCGATCATTGCAAGCCATTGCACATTGTAGTTTTGTCCTTCGGGTATATGTTAGCTGGAGCTTTGATAGACAGAGGTTCATCTCTGAATATCTATCCTTATGCCACTTTGGTGAAGATGAACGTCAATCTCAAATGGATCCGAAGTAGCCATACGATTATCAAAGTTTTTGATGGATCTAGACGAAATTCTGTCGGAGAGATTGAGCTGCCAATTGAGATTGGTCCCCATACATTTTGCGTATCTTTTCACGTCCTCAAGATAGATTCAGGATATAACCTGCTATTGGGGACACCATCGATCCACATGGCTGGAGTCGTCCCTTCTATACTTCATCAATAACTTAAATACATTGTCAACAATAGCCTAGTCACTGTTAACGTTGAGCTGGAATGTCCCGAATGAGGAGACATACCACTCATCAGCTTCAATTTAGAAGTTGAGCCGGCCAGTTTTCATACTTTGGAAGTGAGAAACACGCAATACCATCCTATTGGAGCGCCACTTCACATGCCCAAGATTTTTGCCGAAGTGATGGCAGCTACACAAGAAATGATATCATTGGGTCATCAACCTGGACAAGGGCTGGGTAAAAATCAACAGGGTATTAAGCACCCAATTCAAATGTCCCATTCAAACCAGACAATTTGGACTAGGCTATTACGCCGAGCCCAAATCATAGGAATCCTCATAAGCACAAGCAGATTCCTCAAGCTTCTGCAACACAGTGATTATCTCCACCTGCAACTCCTGAGCTTATACAGTCTTCGATAAAGGTGCCAGCCTATGTTATGGCTATGCTATTTCCCAAACCAGTACCGGTTAAAGCAAAAGAAGTGCTGATTCTTGATCTCAAAGTGGAAGAAAGGGAACGGTAATGTAAACAAAACATCACCCTGATGATGTCAGGCATATGCATCATTGTCCATGATGAACATACAAATATATACAACCCAGACGATGATTGCCCAGATGTTATGGTCATCATTCAGGAGAAGGAGGATGATGACAGCCCCTCCATTACTACGGTCCATTAGGACTTTACCCTTGACAATTGGAGAAGCACTCCATGCATTTGTTAACGAGGGTAAAACGGCGTAAATTCCATCTCGCCTCAGATAACTTTAATCGCTTAACTTTTTCCATGCAAGATAGCGAGTTATTTTGTCGAAGATATGCTAACACTTTGTATGATTAAATAGTTTCATATATTAAGTGAAAGCATATTTTGTTTCAGGACTCTGAATTTAGATGTGCATGTACTTGCTGATGAGGTGCCTTTTCTCCACAAGGACTGTAACTTTGATGAAAAGTTGGACTCAGACTTGATGGAAATACAAAAGGACATTGAGATACCTAAGGAGATCAAAGAATGGGTCAAAGAAAAACATAAACCCAACCTTGATCAAACCACTTCTTTCAATCTCAGAACCTTAGAAAGCCCTAAGCTAATCCAGATTGGTTCAGATCTCACCCCAAACTAACAGAATGATATGGTTACATTATTAACTCAATTCCAGGATATGTTTGCATGGTCTCATGAAGACATGGTGGGTTTGTCCACTGACATTGTCCCTCAGCGTCTTCCCATTAAAGAGGGATTTAAGCTAGTCAGGCAGAAGCTCAGGCAATTGAAACCTGAGTGGAGTTTAAAGGTGAAAGAAGAAATTGTGAAATAATTTCAAGCTGGTATTATTGTGGTGTTTACATATCCTGAATGGATATCCAACATAGTTCCCGAGCCTAAACCAGGAGGAAAGGTGCGAGTTTACGTGGATTACCAGGATCTGAACAAAGCTTGCCTTAAAGATAGCTTTCCCGTGCCCTTTATCCACATTCTTATTAACAATACTGCTCAATACGGTATGTACTCCTTTGTTGATTGCTTCGTGGGGTATCATCAGATTATGATCACTGAGGAGGATCGTGAGAAAACTACTTTTATCATGCCTTGCGGAACCTTCTGCTATAGACGGTTGTCATTCGGCCTCATCAATGCCGGAGCAACCTATCAGCGAGCTATGATGACTCTTTTCCATGACTTAATGCATAATGAGATAGAGATCTACGTGGATGACATCATTGTCAAGTCCCGAAGGGAGGAAGACCACCTAGACCATCTCACAAAGCTCTTCAACAGGTTACGTAAGTACAACTTGAAGTAGAATCCAGCTAAGTGCGCCTTTGGTGTTAAATCAGGTAAGTTGCTAGGTTTCCTAGTCAGCCACAAAGGGATTGAGCTAGATCCCACCAAAATCCAGGCCATCACTGAAATGCCCATTCCTCAGACAGAGAAGGAAATACGGGGATTTTGGGAAGAATCAACTTCATTAGTAGGTTCATCTCTCAAGTCACAGCAACCTGTGAACCCATCTTCAAGTTGTTAAGGAAGAACTCCTCCATAAAATGGAACGATGAGTGTCAAAAAGCCTTCCTTACAATCAAAGAGCAACTAGTTAAAGCTCCCATTTTGGTACCTCTCAGGGATGGTGTTCCCCTATTCATGTACCTTTCAGTCAACGACAATGCTATGGGCTGCATGCTGGGACAGAAAGATGATAGAGGCCAAGAATGAGCTATATATTACCTCAGCAAAAGATTCAGCATCAGTGAACACAAGTACACTCTGATTGAGAAGACTTGTTATGCTTTAGCATGGGCTTCCATGAGGTTACAGCATTACCTCTATGGTCACACAACCCATCTCATATCCCACGTGGATCCTCTCAAATATGTGTTCAGTAAGCCCATACTGAATTGTCAGCTGTCCAGATGACAGTTGATCCTACAGTAATTTGACATCATCTACGTGACGCAAAAGTCTATCAAAGGTCAAGGAATTACGGATCAACTAGCCGTCGCACCTGCAGGGGACTTCAAACCCGTGGAAACATACTTCCCCGATGAAGGGGTAATGGCAGTTTAGCAACACCATCACTATGATGCATGCCATACGTGGAAAGTGTATTTTGATGGAGCTGTTAACATAGAAGGCTCTGGAGCTGGAGCAGTTCTAGTGTCTAGTACGGGGGAGCAGTATCCCGTCGCCGTTAAATTGCAGTTTGTTAGCACCAACAATTCAGTTGAGTATGAAGGCTTTATCATGGGGCTAAAACTTACCCGTTTAATGGGCATAAGGCGGTTAACTGTCTTTGCTGATTCGGATTTGGTAATAAAACAAGCCACGGGAATCTATTAAACCAAAGAACTATATTTGCTGCCTTACCATCGGCAAGTTTTATAAATGGCTTTGGAGTTCGAAGAAATCTCCTTTCTACACATTCCTCGTATTAGGAATGATTTTGCGGATGCGCTAGCAATATTAACCTCCTTGATTCATATACCTGACAAGGAAAACATGCCAAGCATCACATTTACCTTGCAAAAGGCCCCAGTCTATGGGAACTATGTTGGAGAAGTATCGGATGAGCTACCTCCCATCCACAACCCTTGGTATCAACACATCAAGGAGTACTTACGAGATGGATCTACACCCGCTGAGGCGAGCCAAACTGAAAGAAAGTGGATCCATCGAATGGATATAAAATTCTACCTGAGCGTAAATGCTCTCTACAAAAGAGATGCAGGATTAGATCTCCTCAGATGTCTGGACAAGAACCAAGCTCAGAGGCTCATGGATGAGATCCATGGTGGAGTATGTGGCCCACACATGAGCGGACCCCTACTTGTTGAGAAAATCCTTAGAAGAAAATCCTTAGAACAGGGCATTACTGGCTTACGCTCAAACCTGACTGTGATGATCACATCAAGAGGTGCTATCAATGTCAAATTCATAGAAATGTCATCCACGCCCCTCCAAGGGAACTCCACAATATGAGTTTGCCATGGCCCTTCTTAATGCGGGGAATGGACGTGATCGGGACCATCAAGCCCAAAAACAGTAATGGGCATCGGTTTATCTGCACCATGATTGATTACTTCACCAAGTGGGTAGAAGCAGCCTCATTTCCCAGGGTTACCAAAAAAGTCATCATTTCTTTCATTCTAAACAATGTCATTTGTCGATATGGACAACCAGAGGTCATTGTGTCAGACAATGCTAAGAACCTCAACAACAAAATGATAGAGGAGCTATGCAGTAAATTCCACATCAAACACCTTAACTCCGTCATCTACTGTCTAAAGATGAATGGTGCTATTGAAGCGGCTAATAAAAACATCAAGAAGATCACGTAGAAGATGTCCACCAATCACAAAGGATGGCCTGACCTCTTGCCTCTGACTTTATTTTCCTACAGAACTTCAATGTGTACTTCCACTGGGGCAACCCCCTACTCATTAGCCAATGGGATGGAAGTAGTGCTCCCCATAGAGGTGGAAATGGAATTCCTCAAAGTGTTAATAGACGCTCAGTTGGATGAAGACCAATGGGTACAAGACAGATATCACCATTTGTCTCTAATAGACGAAAGGCGAATCACGGCTATCTTTCATGGTCAATTATATCAACAAAGGATCGCCAGATCCTACAACAGAAAGGCCCGTTTGTTGGCAGTTTAAACAACACGATTTCGTTTTGAAGAAGATCATTGACAACCAAGACCAATCCAAGGGAAAATTCGCTCCTAACTGGGAAGGCCCGTTTGTTGTCAAGGAGGTATTGACAGGAGGCGGTCTTAGATTGCAGGAAATGGACTGTGATGAATTTCCACAGCTTATCAACTCGGACACCATGAAACGGTACTATATCTGAGGTTACCATCAAACGAACATCCTGGTTTTAAATCATCAGATCACCGATCATTTCAAGTTCTTTAACCCTCATTACACACAGCCTTTCCTTTTTACCCATCTGCCCCTCGGGGAAAAACACACTTTTCAAACCAGCAGCCTGATTTCACTTCATACAACTCTGGTTATCCCATCAGGGATTGAACCTTTCATACCTGCAGTTCATCCTAAAGACGGGATTAAAATTTTCACACCTGCAGTGTGTCCCAAGCATGGGATCAAACTTTCATTCCCCGCAGTTCATTCTGCACATGGGATTCAACTTCTTCAGTCACAAATCGTCCTGAGGGGCAAACTACGTTGACCTGATCTCCCTGATACCCGGGAATACATATGAAACCATATTATATATGGCTCGGTCGTAATAAAAAAAATAACAAAAACATTTTTTCCCTTTCTCTACATAAACAAAAACATTCCTACACCCTTCTACACCATTCAGCGTTGAACCTCTTACACCAGGTTCGAACTACGCAAACCTAATCTCCTCTTCAATAGGAGTACATAGGCAGCCATTTATGGTTCGGTCTAACCCCTTACAAGAACAAAAATACTTGTCACATGGTACTGGGATCAAACTTCAATCCACCACATTTCATCGGCTTCAGACCAAAGGGATGGAACTACCCGACCTCTCCTCGCAAATAGGAGATTCGGCAACCATCTAAGCTGCGGTTGTGCCTCAAAGAGCAACACCAATCCATAAGAGATGAAATTAACTAGGCTCCTCTTAAATAGAATCTTTGCGACTATCTCGTAGTCTGCGGTCAATCTCGGAGAGGAAAAGCCACACTCCTCTCCACATCTACAAATGAAAACCACCCCCCAAGACACCAAAGATGGTAGGGATACACACAGATCAATGATCCGTTCTGAAAGATCTTGCGACGTCTCAATGTCTACACATCAAGGATGAGTTCAGAATACATCAAAATCATAAGCCCTGAAGAAACAAGCAAATATCAAACAAGTATCAAGGCACAACTGAAAGGCAAGTGAATCAAAATATATTTCCCTGCCATATATAATATTGTTTGATATATACAATATGTGTTGTACATGACAAAATGGCTAAGCTAGTCTGAGCAGGAAAATACAAGTCTATCTACGGAACTGTATGTATACGGACTATCAGATCTAACATAGCATCCCTCTCCGAAGAAGGAGGTAACGCTGCAAGCTCCTACCCAATGGTATCTACACGAGTTAGCAGATCCGAGGCTAACTGCATGGTAGCATGATGATCATCAAAGTATGCACTCATATCGGTAAGGATGCCACCGTAAGGATCTCATCAAGCATCATGTGGCGGCTACATCCCAGCGAGATAGAAAGATCCCGCTCTATAATCAATGCATCTCTGGCTGATCTGGCCTCATCTCTCTCTAATAGAGTTGCGTCTCTCAGATCAAGAGCTATCAACATCAAGGCCCTAGCCTAATTTCTCTCAAAGGTCATCAGATGTAGACTCTAGTCCAGAAATGAAGAACAGGTCGAGGGGCTACTTTCTAGGTCTTTGATATTTGCGTTCCAGGTTTACTCAGTGTTATTTAAAGGTTCAATCATGTAGTATTGATGTCAGTATACCATTCCATAACATCAAATCAACATAACAACATCAGAACCACAAGATCTGGTGTGACGCCCCCAAAATAGGTATACAACACCCATTCTGAGTCGCCAAATATATGGTACAAAAACAACTACAAATTTATTAATACAATTGTCGTGCAAAATATGACAACACATAAACTGTGAGTTTAAATACAAATATTGTCATCTAGACAATATCCATACTCAAATAAGTCCTCATTACAATTATTGATATATTATTTTACAAAAATGGTGAGGACTACTAAAACGACTTTCTAGAACCTTCATTCCATACCCCGACTAGTACCCGCTACATTCTTGCCTCCTGAGAAGAAAAATAGAACAAAAAGGAAAAAGGTGAGCTCAATTAGCCCAGTAAAGAACATTATGACTAAGATAATGTAGAACAAATTATCGTTAGTCTTCAACAGGGAAAAATCTGATAGAATATTATAGACAACAAGTTTCAAATCAATATTCGCAGCGGAAATAATAATTCATAAAAGAGTTACGTAGAGAATGAAATCTACTATCTTCCATGTTTTTAAAAATCCATCATCAATAGTTTATCCCTGTAACATCAATCAATATACAACTTGAATCAAATATTCATCTTTGCACTACAGACCAAAGATATTCATCAGTTGGTCATGTTCATCTCAACACATGTTCATCTTTGCACTACGGGCCAAAGATATTCATAAGAAAATCAACCATCTTTGCACTACAGGCCAAAGATATTCAGTAATATCATCATTTAGGACTGAGGATGATGAAAAATATTTTAAAGAAAACGAATCCAGTGAAACAAAAGAACAAATATTAAGGATTAAGTACTTTAAAAACAAATTCCAAGTTCAAAAATACTTCATAAATAATCATAGTGAAGTAAAATTCAAGAATGATCAAAACATGGATACAATCAAAGCTAGTATCCATAATAGATATCTTGGACAACAAACAAAAATTTAATTTTTCTGTGAATAGTGTCGTATTCGTGAATAGTGGCGTATACGTGAATAGTGTCGTATACGTGAATAGTAACTCCGACACTAAAAGACAAGAATTTCACAAGAAAAATCTTACCAATATTCTGGCATAATGATATTAGAAGAAATAATATCATTTTAAAAAAATAGCATCCCTTACCTCGAAAATACAGTACTTCTAACTGGAATACTGGATATAGTGCTGAAGGAAACTTGCACCGTATAGCAACACTCAAAGTATCAAAATACTCACAAGAATATGCTCGATAATATAGAGATAGAAAGAGAGAGAAAACTTGTTTCTGGTGTGATTTTTAATTCTAACATATGCACCCTATTTATAGGAAAATACTTAGAACACCAAAGCAGAAAATTTAATAAAATATTATTATATATATTATAAATTCCTACGCACACTTCCTTAGATCCAAAACATCAACCACACACGTGGTCACCCCTCATCAAAATCAATAAAAATGTTTTTCTTAATAAAAATAATTAAAACTTCCAAAAATCAATTATTCCGGAACTTCAGAACTTCAATAATTCATAATAAATAGCCCTTTATCAGAACAATTCAAATCTTATGTCCATTCCATAGGAAATTCAATTCTCTACAACTTTGCAGAAGAAAGTTTTTCCAAATTCAAAGCAGAAGTTGACCGAAATCCACAAACGGGCGATTTTACAAGCTATAATCAAATTTCAGCCAAGAAATGGGGTCCACAAACATGTTTAACATGTTTTTAATATTTATTGCAATAAAAATACTCTTCCTCCTTATTTATTCATATATCCCACATTCATTGTAAAAATATCACCATTATTATATTATTAAAAGATAATAATATATTTAAATGAATTATTTTGTCAGAAAAGATAAAATATCAATTTTCAACAATTGTCACATTAAAAATTTTCTCCATCTATATCCACATAAAATGAATATTTTTCTTATCATATAAATCAATAATTAATTATTCACAAATAATATTACAGAATCACAATATCGACAATCAGGCTGTTCCCAGGAAAGAGGGGGCTTTCCAATAAGGATTTCTCCTTACTAGCGCGCAATTAGGTGATCAAACCTCTCCTTAGACAGAACTTTCTAGACATTGCCAATAATGTTATCTAATAATATTATTCAAATAATATGAATTATTGATCTGATAATGAAAAATAATGTGTAGTGACAATTATTGAAACAACAACAATATAAAATATCAACGTAGCAATTATTGAATCAATAAAATAAAATATTGAACAGTAACTACTGTAACAATTATTGAGTAGTGCCTTCTTACGTAAGAATTAATAATTGGTGCAATACCGGTAATGCTTTCGTGTTTTAACCCACCGGGTATTCCAACAAGATATTAATCAGTAATAACTACGTCGTTATTTATAAACAACTTATACTTGTCGTTTTCTTCATCCAATCGCTTTCTGTTATGGGGCCCACACAAGGCTGCACCGTCGTATGAATATTCCCCGACAGTAAGAATATTCCACTACCAAACGAATATTCTCCGATAAAAATGAATATTTTATAACCACTTGTTTATTTGAAATATTTACACATTTTACCCATAACTAACCACATTAATTAAATCAACCCTTACTATTTCAAAATAGAGGAAATTCAATTTTATTTAATAATAATTTGGGGTCTTACAACCTCCCCTCCTTATGAAATTTTGTCCTCGAAATTGATGTACGTACCTGGTGTTTCGAAAAGGTGAGGATACCTCGCTTTCATTTCCGTTTCCAACTCCTAGGTCATTTCTTCAATAGCATGGTTTCTCCACAAAACTTTAACTTGGGGTATAACCTTTGTGCGTAGGACATGCTCCTTCCTATCCAAGATCTTGACAGGTACCTCCTCATACGTTAAGTCTTCGGCTATCTCGTCCGGTTCTAACTCAATAACATGGTTCGGGTCTTTCACATATTTACGTAGCACAGATATGTGAAAAACATTATGAACACGAGACATACTTGGAGGTAACGCGAGTCTATAGACAACTTTTCCTACTCGGTCAAGAATCTGAAATGGACCAATAAATCGTGGATTGAGCTTTCCTCTTTTCCCAAATCTTGTAACTCCCTTCCATGGAACAACACGCAACAATACATGATCCCTAATACTAAATTCTATGTCCTTTCGATGAAGATCCGCATAACTCTTTTGTCGATCCTGTGCCGTTTGTATACATTGTCGAATCATTTGGATCTTTTTTGTAGTCATACGTACTAACTCTGGTCCCAACAATGTTGTTTCACCCACCTCATCCCAACATACTGGAGAGCGACACTTTCGTCCATATAATGCTTTGAATGGAGCCACACCTATACTTGTCTGATAACTGTTGTTGTAAGAGAATTCCACCAATGGTAAATACTTATCCCAACTCCCTTTGAAGTCTAGGACACAGAGTCTTAATAGATCTTCAAGAGTTTGAATAGTCCTCTCTGATTGTTCGTCCGTTTGAGGGTGGTATGTCGAACTGAATCATAAATCTATGCCCATAGCTTTTTGCAAGATAAGCCAAAATCGTGAAGTGAATCTTGGGTCACGATCCGAAACTATGGATAGTAGCATGCCATGCAATCTAACAAATATCATTTATATACATACGAGAAAGACATTCAACGGAATAAGTCTCCCGTATCGGCAAGAAATGAACAGATTTGGTTAATCTATCAACAATAACCCAAATAGCATTTATGCCTTGAGAAACCGTGGGACGACCCATAACAAAATCCATGGTAATGTGTTCCCACTTCCATTTCGGAATCTCAAGTGGTTGCAATGGACCCTTAGGCACTTGATGCTCTGCCTTTACACGTTGACAAGTTAAACACCTCGAGATAAACTTCGCGATCTCTCTCTTCATATTGTTCCACTAAAATGTATGTCGAAGATCATGATACATTTTGGTACTTCCAGGATGAATTTCAAACGGTGTATTATGTGCCTCCATCATGATCTTGTTCTTCAAATCAGAATCGTTAGGAACACAAAGTCTAGAGTGGACTCGAAGTACTCCTTCTTCATCGATTCTTGCTTCTGGAATAGCAACTTCTTGTACTTTCTTCTTCATACGCATCAGCTCCGAGTCTGTGGCTTGAGCAACTTTAACTTTATCGATTAAAGTTGGTTCTATGCATATACTTGACATTATTGCATGGGTCCCCGGAGTCTTAAATTCTATCTTCAATTTTTGTAAATCACACAAAATGGGTCTTTGTGTTGACAACATCGCACTTGTTCCTGCATATGATCTTCTACTCAACGCGTCAACTACCACGTTCGCTTTTCCAGGATGGTATTGAATGGTATGGTTGTAGTCTTTCAACAGCTCGAGCCAACGTCGTTACCGCATGTTGAGTTCCTTTTGGGTGAAGAAATATTTGAGGCTTTTATGGTCTGAATATATCTCCACTTTCCCCCCATATAGATAATGCCTCCAGATCTTTAGCGCGAAAACGACTGTTGCGAACTCTAGATCATGAGTAGGATAATTCCACTCATATACTTTAAGTTGTCACGAGGCATAGGCTATGACTTTCCCATGTTGCATAAGAACACACCCTAACCCTTTGCCTGAAGCATCATTGTAGATAACAAATCCATCTGAACCATATGGTATTGTCAGAACAGGTGCCGAAATGAGTCTCCTCTTAAGCTCTTGAAAACTCTTCTCGCATTCCTCACTCCATACGAATTGTGTATCTTTCCGAGTCAGCTGAGTTAACGGAGTAGCGATTCGAGAAAATCCTTCCACAAATCTCCGATAATAACCATCTAAACCCAGAAAGCTATGTACTTCGGTCACTGTCTTCGGTTGCTCCCAACTTTGTATTACTTCAATCTTTGCCGGGTCAACAGATACTCCATGTTTTGACACCACATGCCCAAGGAATGCTACTTCCTCAAGCTAGAACTCGCATTTCTTCAACTTGGCATATAGCTTATTTTCACGAAGCCTTTGGAGTACCAGCTTCAAATGGTGCTCATGATCTTCATGACTTTTGGAATATATGAGGATGTCATCAATAAAGACAACAACGAACTGATCCAAATATTCCTTGAATATTCAGTTCATCATATCCATGAAAGCCGCAGGAGCATTAGTGAATCCAAAAGACATGGCTAAGAATTTATAATGCCCTACCGAGTTCTGATGGCAGTCTTTGGAATATCCTCAGTTCTAATCTTCAGCTGATGATATCTAGAACGAAGATCGATCATTGAAAAGAATTGTGCTCCTTGCAACTGGTTAAACAGGTCATCAATGCGAGGTAACAGATACCTATTCTTGATGGTGACATGGTTCAATTCTCGATAGTCAATACAAAGTCGCATACTCCTGTCTTTCTTCTTTACAAATAAAATAGGAGCACCCCAAGGAGATGTACTAGATCCAGATGAAACCGATGTCCAACAACTCCCGTAGTTGGACCTTTAACTCCTGAAGTTCAATAGGAGCCATTCGATATGGGGTTTTAGAAATGGGCTTTGTACCAGGTTCAAGATCAATAAAGAATTCAACTTCACGTTCTGGGGGTAGACCAGGAAGTTCTTCAGGAAATACGTCAGGAAATTTACTAACAACATGAATATTATTCAAATCCGACGTGTCTTTATTCAAATCCATAATATGGCTAAGAAAGCTTGACATCCGTTTTTCAATAAACAAATAGCTTTATGACTTGATATGACAGTGATTGATTTTAGTGGTTTAGTTGCTTGAATTCATCAACAGGTTGGTTAGGAATATGAAAACTAACAACCTTACGAAAATAATCAATTTTGGTATGATGAGTAGTTAACCAATCAATCCCTAAAATCACATCAAAAGCAAGTATCTTTAAAGAGATAAGGTCAACATGTAATGTGATGGTGCCAACATGGATCAAACAAGATTTATAAACAGTGGATGTAATAAAAGTTTCTCCTAACGGAGTCTCCACAGATAAATCAAAGTCTAATTTCTCCGGAGTCAAGTTTAAACGTTGAGCACAAGAAGGAGAGATAAATGAATGGGTAGAATCGGTATCTAGTAAGGTATAAACTTCGCAAGAATTTATGATTAGCTTACCCGTGATCACCTCATTTGGGTTCCTCGCATTTTGACCAGTCACGACAAATGCTCTTCCAGGAACCGTTGACTTTGACTTTTCTGGGACAGCCTTTTGAGTGACCATCCCCGCTGGACTTGGTTTCGCTACAGTACAATCTCGAGCGATATGTCCTTCCTTCCCATAATTATAACATACCTTGAACTGTTGTGGGAAGTTTGGGCTGATATGTCCCTCTTTTCCACATTTATAGCATACGACCAGTGGTCGTTCTCCTCCCTTAGAACCAGTTGATGTTGGTGCTGACGTCTTCACATTGTCATTGTTGAATCTCCTCTTTTTAAAATCTCCCCCCGACTCGTTTCTACTATTTTCATGACCATGATTACCACCAGAGTGGTTACCGCCTTTGTCCGTATTTTTCTTTTTCCGCTGGTTATCGTTGTTACGATGATCACACATCCGCAGATGATCCTAGTTGTGGTCCCTCGGTTGAACGTACTCGTTATCTCGCTCTAATAATTGAGCCTTGTTGACAACATCTAAATAGATAGAAAATTTATGAGAAATGAGATATTAACGTATGCCAGGTTTCAAACCTCTCAGAAACATCTGCGTCATACGTTCTTCTCCACCAAATGAGGTGCAAACCTGGATAACTCTGCAAACTTCGCCTCATACTGGGACACCATCATGTTATTTTGTTCCAATCTAATAAACTCGACTTCCTTTATATGATGAATACTTTCAGGAAAGTACTTGTCATTGAACAGTTTCTGAAACGTCTCCCAAGACATGCTAAGTGCGGCTAGATGGGTACGCTTCACAGATTCCCACCAGTAATCTGCCTCATTACGGAACATAAAGATGGCGAATGGAACCTTCTGTTCCTCCGTGCATCCCAAGACATCGAATATCTTGGTAATTTGCTTAACCCACGTTTCTGCCTTAATCGGATCCAGCTTTCCTCAGAATTCTGGTGGTCCCAACTCTTTCAACTGCTTGGCTGTGACAAACCGTGCGTTGTTATTGTTTCCAACTATATTTTGTACACGAGTCTCCCTCGTCTGATTTTTCATGAACTGCAAAAAGCTTCTAAACATCCCGTCGTTCATCGTCTGCTCAGTGGTATTGTTTATAGGAGGAACATTACCAGCCTGCTGCACGTTCTCCTCATTGGTGAGTAAAGGTGTCTCCACGGTCTCATTTACTCCACTGTTAACATTCTCAGTCGCCATTCTCAAATACTGCCATAAAACAAGGGTTAATTAAAGAAATTAGCATATCACATAATATCCCTATATACTGACTAACCAACAAATAAGCTTAAGTAGGACACACTAGCGAAGGATTTACTCGTCTCTCCCCACCTAGTTCTATTCCCCGATCTCCACCAGAGATCATATCCCTAAGCTCTGATACCAACTGTGATGCCCCCAAAATAGGTATACAACACCCATTCTGAGTCGCCAAATATATGGTACAGAAACAACTACAACTTTATTAATACAATTGTCGTGCAAAATACGACAACACATAAACTATGAGTTTAAATACAAATATTGTCATCTAGACAATATTCACACTCAAATAAGTCCTCATTACAATTATTGATACATTATTTTACAAAATTGGTGAAGACTACTAAAATGACTTTCTAGAACCTTCATTCCATACCCTGACTAGTATCCGCTACATTCTCGCCTCCTGAGAAGAAAAATAGAACAAAAAGGAAAAGAGTGAGCTCAACTAGCCCAGTAAAGAACATTATAACTAAGATAATGTAGAACAAATTATCGTTAGTCTTCAACAGGGAAAAATCTGATAGAATATAATAGACAACAAGTTTCAGATCAATATTCGCAACGGAAATAATAATTCATAGAAGAGTTACGTAGAGAATGAAATCTACTATCTTCCATGTTTTTAAAAAATCCATCATAAATATTTTGTCCCTGTAACATCAATCAATATACATCTTGAATCAAATATTCATCTTTGCACTACAGGCCAAAGATATTCATCAGTTGGTCATGTTCATCTCAACAAATGTTCATCTTTGCACTACGGGCCAAAGATATTCATAAGAAAATCAACCATAGTGAAACAAGAATTCATAAAGAACAAATATTAAGGATTCGTACTTTAAACAGTCCAAGTTCAAAAATACTTCATAAATAATCATAGTGAAGTAAAATTCAAGAATGATCAAAACATAGATACAATCAAAGCTAGTATCCATAATAGATATCTTGGACAAGAAATGAAAATTTAATTTTTCTGTGAATAATGTCGTATTCGTGAATAGAGCCGTATATGTGAATAATGCCGTATACGTGAATAGTAACTCCGACACTAAAAGACAAGAATTTCACAAGAAAAATCTTACCAATATTCCGGCATAATGATTTTAGAAGAAATAATATCCTTTTAAAAAAAATAACATCCCTTACCTCGAAAAGACAGTACTTCTAACTGGAATACTGGATATAGTACTGAAGGGAACTTGCACTGTATAGCAACACTCAATGTATCAAAATACTTACAAGAATACGCTCGATAATATAGAGAGAGAAAGAGAGAGAAAACTTGTTTCTGGTGTGATTTTCAATTCTAACCTAAGCACCCTATTTATAGGAAAATGCTTAGAACACCAAAGCAGAAAATTTAATAAAATATTATTATATATATTATAAATTCCTACGCACACTTCCTTTGATCTAAAACATCAGCCACACAAGTGGACCCCCTCACCAAAATTACTAAAAATGTTTTTTTTAATAAAAATAATTAAAACTTCCAAAAATCAATTATTCCGGAACTTTGGAACTTCAATAATTCATAATAAATAGCCCTTTTATCAGAAAAATTAAATATTATGTCCATTCCATAGCAAGTTCCATTCTCTACAACTTTGCAGAAGAAAAGTTTTCCAAATTCCAAGTAGAAGTTGACCGAAATTCACAAACGGGCGATTTTACAAGCTATAATCAAATTTCAGCCAAGAAATGGGGTCTACAAACATGTTTAACATGTTTTTAACATTTATTGTAACAAAAATACTCTTCCTCCTCATTTATTCATATATCCCATATTCATTGTAAAAATATCACCATTATTATATTATTAAAATATAATAATATATTTAAATGAATTATTTTATCAGAAAAGATAAAATATCAATTTTCAACAATTGTCACATTAAAAAAAATTTCCATCTATATCCACATAAAATGAATATTTTCCTTATTATATAAATCAATAATTAATTATTCACAAATAATATTGCAGAATCACAATATCGACAACCAGGCCGTTCCCAGGAAAGAGGGGGCTTTCCAATAAGGATTTCTCCTTACTAACGCGCAATTAGGTGACCAAACCTCCTTAGACAGAACTTTCTAGACATTGCCAATAAAGTTATCTAATAATATTATTCAAATAATATGAATTATTGATCTGATAATGAAAAATACTGTGTAGTGACAATTATTGAAACAACAACAATATAACATATCATCGTAGAAATTATTGAATCAATAAAATAAAATATTAAACAAGAACTCATCGTAATAATTATTGAGTAGTGTCTTCTTTCACGTAAGAATCAATAATTGGTGCAATACCGCAATGTCTTCTTGTGTTTTAACCACCGGTATTCCAACAAGATTAATTGATAATAACTACGCCCATTATTTATAAACAACTTATACTTGTCGTTTTCTTCATCCAATCGCTTTCTGTTATGGGGCCCACACAAGTCTTCGTCGTCGTACGAATATTCCCCGACAATAAGAATATTCCACTACAAAACGAATATTCCCCGTTAAAAATGAATATTTTATAATCACTTGCTTATTTGAAATATTTGCGCATTTTACCCATAACTAACCACATTAATCAAATCAACCCTTACTATTTCAAAATAGAGGAAATTTAATTTTATTTAATAATAATTTGGGTTCTTACATCTGGCATGGTTAAACCATGTCAAAAAATTCGCTCATGAAGATTTCTGGGTTTTCCAGAAATCTGCAAAAACAGCTAGTCAACCCTACTTTGACCCATAGTATCTTTGATTTAGTGCATAATCTGGGGGTTCTAGAGGCATGAATGGGTAGCCTACTTGTCAGTCTACAATTATATAACAACAACATGTCCAAAACACTTAACAGCAGCAAGATCAAGGCCTACAAAAACGCTGTCAGACAAGTTCCTGGACATCTGGGTTGCCTAGAATTTGATTTCCGTGAATGGTCAACGCAGTTTGACTGCTCAAATCTTTTAGTCTATACTTGATCTGGACTTGATTCAAGTTCTAGATCAAAATGCTTACAACATACTACAAGTAAAAACTCTTAAAACACAAAAATAATTAACAGGCAATGATCTATGAGCCTTGACATTCGGCTGTCAGGCCATGTTTTAGGGTTCATAGATCAGTTTTGGAAAACTCATTTTCATGCTTCTAAATGTTATGGATCTGGGATTTAACAACCCAGATCACATATTAACACCCTCTAACACAACTTAAGACAACAAATCATAACATCTAACACCAGATCATGAAATTTTTATAAAGTTAGGGTTTATACCTTTATGATTTGATTTCTTTATTCTGACTTTTTGATGCTGTTCTTGCTTGCTATGAACTGATCCTAACTTTGTTTATCACCCCCCTCTCACTCTTAGACCTGAAATATAAAGAGAGAGTGGCTTGGTGAAAAATGAAAAGTAAAGTAAGCCTTTTCTCTTTCTTTAATCTATATAAGATTTGATTCAATGCATGTTAGCTGATATGATAGATATAAGTCACAGGCTAGATCTTATTTGGTCACCCACTCCAATATTATGGCTAGATTTACAAGCTAACTAATAAAAGAATACAAAAGGGGCAAAATAGTCATTTGACTTTTATTTTAATGGCATATTTGTCAATTGTCCAAACCCTTAGGGTTTAGGATTTAATCCTTTAAGGTTTATCAATTTGATTTTTAAAATTTCCAATTTAGGTTTTAAAAATAGAAATTTAATATTTTCTAAATTGCAATTAGGATTTTATAATTATAATAAGATTTCCTAATCATGAAATTCAATCTTGCTAATTAGGATTATTATTTCCTAATTAAAATTGCTAATTTAGCAATTAGGGTCAAAATTGTACATTAGGGTTTATAACCCAAGAATTAGGGTTTTATATAGAAAAATAATCTTTCTAATTTAGAAACTAGGTTTCCTATTTAGATTAGGGTTTTCTTATAACTTGAAAATTCGGATTAATGTTTCCTAATTAACATTAAAATTATTAAACTAACAATCAGGTTTTCCCTAATTATAAATTACGGTTTCTAATCCAGAAATTAGGGTTTTCTAAATTAATTAGAATTATCCCTAATTAGATTATCATTAATAACGCTTAAACCTTATACTAGCATTTGCATTCCCAAACTAGGGTTTTCAATTTTTGAATTAGGGTTTCGAATACCCAGAACCAAAATTAGGGTTTCAGAACCGGTTTCTTAACAGTCACTAGGGTTTTCTAACTGAACGTCGATATTGGAAAATAATATTAGGGTTTGACACTGATAAAATTTATTTGGTCAACCCTTGACCCTTAACTACATTCAGTACACATACATAACCATATTCACAGAACATATTCACATATAAACTTAATCCTGAATAATTCACCTAAATCCTTCACAGAATTTTGAAATCCTCAAAATTCCTTCCCAAAAATATAAAACGCGTACACTTATTTTCTGTCTAGGTCTATTATTTGACCTTAACTCCGTCATTTAAGATTTTAATAATTTGTCTAATTTCTTGGGTTGTCACATCTTCCATACTCTTTAGTACGTAAGTAATATTATTTCGTTTCAGATTTTGAATTCTATACTCGTTTTGTTAAAGTTTTAGCTTCTATACTCCATGAAATTAGTAGAATATCATTGATATTTGCGCTTCATCCAGTATCTTTTCATGAAAATATTATTCTGAGCATTTTTGATAAGTTTTAACTTTTTCATGCCAAAGTACTATTCACGGGATACTATTTCCGAATTACTATTCACGGGGTACTATTCACTCGAGTACTATTCACCCGGGGTACTATTCGTGATAAAAGTTTATTCGTTTCGGTCCAAATCATTTTTAGTACAATATTATTCTTGAATTTTACTCCACAAAGCAGTATCATGTTGACAATTTGAACGTTATTGAATTCTGGATAAATTAAATTATAAATCTTTAAAATTTATCCTTGAACTTGTTTTATTGAATTCTTATATTATTTTCATCATCCTCATGTTTATATTATGTTGAAAGTCATCTATGGTCTGTAGTGCATAGATGGACTTGGTATGATTATGACCAGGGATTATTCGATATAATCATGATCGTAATGTTACAAATGATGTGGTAAAAGTCCTCATTGGCCCGTAGTGCATTGATGGACAGTTGTTGGCATGATCATGACCATTGATGAATACACGAATATCCTTGGCCCGTAGTGCATGGATAATTTGTGGTCGTGATACTAAAGAATATCCTTGGCCGTAGTGCAGGGGTGATTCGATGATGTGGATTATTTATTAAGCTGAGTCTCACCGATAAAAATGATGAAAAATCTTTTAAAATCATAGAAGATAGTAGATATCATGCTCTACTTAACTCTTCTAATGGATTGCTTGTTCCGCTGCAGTTAAACTTGATGTTTATTAAATTTTATCATTTTAACACTGTTGAAGGCTAACGATAATTTATTCTGCATTATCTTAGTCATAATATTTCTTACTGGGCAAGTTGAGCTCACCCTTTGCTTTCATTGTTCTCTTCAGAAAATGAGAATATAGTTGGGACTAGTCGGGGAACGGAGTAACGGTCCAGATGATAGCATTAATAGTCCCCACTATTCTGTGAAATAGTGTGATAATGATTGTATTGAGGACTCCATTTGAGTTTGAATACTGTCTAGAAGACAATATTCATATTAAAACTCTCAGTTTATGTTTTGTCGTATTTTACACGACAGTTGTATTACTAAGTTGTATTTGAATTTTGTATCATGTATTTGGCAACTCAGGGCATCACAGAGCATGCTATTAGGAGCACCACAGGAGAGATTTGTATACCGATCTTTCCTCCTGCCAGGCGTTATTAGCCTATTTCACAGTCACCCATGATTGATATCCCCTTTATGGGTGTTGACGGTTTTACATTGTCAGAAGGTCCACATACCCAGGCTACATTCCAGTGTTGGTGGTCCCCTCGTACCATCGCAGCCCAGACCCGTGCCACGCAGTTTATGGGGGATATGGTTCCTAGATCCGTGATGATGACGGATTGGATGGCATGTGTCAGAGATCCTACTCACTTGACACAAATTGACAGTTTGACCCGGTAGTTGGACCGAGCACATTTCTTTATTCGAAACTTGGGCAGAGATCTGGTAGAGGCAAATACATTTGATCCTTCCAGCTCAGGAGCTGGCCCCTCAGATGACCCATATGGCTTTACCAGTGCAGATCCTGCATTGTATAGGCCTGACATCCCCGTTGATGGAGATTCAATGACTCAGGTGGACAGGATTGATGATGTTAACATTGACACCATTATCTTCTTCTTATGTATATTCTCGTTATATCTTTTGATAGGCCTCTGTTAGACACTAGGTGGTTGTGCCCCATTCTCACTATATCTTTTGATAGGCCTCTATTAGTAGTTGGGCGTCTGTGCCCCATTTCCCTATATTTTTAGCTGTACAGAGATGTATTAGATGATGATGTACTTAGGAATGTATTTACTATTATTCCCTACATCATATTGCCATCTATTGTTGATCATGCATGTATTATGTTATGCATATATATGTATGTCAAGAGATATTCAGCATTGACCCTTGGATAGTCTTATGACACGGCCCGTACAAATGTCTTCTTCGATAGTTAGCCGTATTGATCATACCCCACCAGTATTGGTGGCATCCCGTCTGAGATCATGGTATGATAGTATGTCACCTTAAGACAGGGTGACTGTAGATCAGTTATTGCAACATATTATGACTCTACTGATGTTTCAAGTTCCTGCAGGCTTTGTAGAGGGTATGCTGGAGCATTGGATACCGGAGAGGCAGGTTTTCCGGTTTGGTATCCATGAGTTGACTCCTACCTTGGAGTAGTATGCATGCTGACGACGAATGCTTAATCGGGCCAGAGACCTTCATGCAAGCGAATGGCTATAGGTGACATGAAGCCGATTCGCTGACCTCTCACCGGCCGAGGTGTAGAGTTGTCTTGAGATGAGATCACATCCGCCACGTTGTATCCCGAAATTTTTGATGGACAAATTTGGCTCAGAGGATAGTTATACACGGCACTCCAGGGATTTTACCATGTCGGAGGATCATTAGCACAGATGTACTGCTACTGTGCGTATTATCATATGTATACATGCCAGGATACATGGATGAGCTAAACATTGGCATCATTATGGCAGTTAGAGCTCTCAGGGAGGGTCACACCATTGTACCGATGATTTTATCAGAGACGCTGAGGTCGGCCACATATTACAGTACTCACCCTGCAGGGGTATTCACAGGTAGTTCGGTCATGTTATACTTGTGGTTTATGTCGCACTTGAGACCGATTGGCACTTTTTAATGGCACGGGTATTGTTTTATCCATGAGATAGCCATGTCGTACTCCTTTCAACCTACGGAGTGTACAGATCTTGCATCTTTGTCCATTTTTCTGGTAGGGATTGGAGATCCATTTGATATATTGCCATGTACAGGGCTTTGTTCACCCTACAGCTCCATTACTCATGCTTCGGGCATGGATTATCTCCCTCTAGCTGGTTTGAAGGGCATGACTACTTACCACCCACTGGCTGTGATATGTTAGTTTGACCAGTTCCAGGATTTCCATTCTTTTGAGGGGGCATTGAGTCGACGTTTGGCTTCCCACCACTTGTTAGCAGAGGACAGATCCATGGTGTATGACTATTGGGATCAGCGTGAGCTAGCTGCATTTTATGTTAGTCATTCAGGTTGTTCTGCAGAGCATTCTGCATGGATGGAGATAGAGACTACATCGGCCGCGGTAGTATCCACATTGTCGGGGATTGATTCTGATGATGGGGAGCCCATAGAGGACATTGATATTCCCACCGAGGAGGAGCTATTCATTGGGTTGCAAGTAGCTCTTGCACATTCTCCCAGTATGAGTGCCACTATGATTCAGCATTCAGCACAATATCTAGAACAGAGTCTTCATCTGATGACCTTTGAGAGAGATCAGGCTAGGGCCTTGATGTTGACAGCTCTTGATGGGAGAGACACCGCTCTATTAGAGACAGATGAGGTCAGATCATCCAGAGATGCATTGATTATTGAGCGGGATGATGCCCTATCTGCTCGAGATATGGTCGTTACAGATAGTACTTCAGTGAGATCCCTTACGACTGGCATCCTTGCCGATATGAGTGCATATATTGATGAGCATCATGCCACCATGCAGTTGGCCTCGGATCTGCTAGCTCGTGTAAATACCCTTGGGAATGATCTTGCAACGTTACCCCCTTCTTCGGAGAGAGATGCTATATTAGATCTGATAGTCCGCATACATATCAATCTGTAGATAGATTTATATTTTCCTGCACAGACTAGCTTAGCCATTTTTTCATGTACAACACATATTGTATATATCAAACAGCATTATATATGGCAGGGAAATATATTTTGATTCACTTCCCTTTTAGTTGTGCCTTGATACTTGCTTGATATTTGCCTATTTCTTCAGGGCTTGTGATCTTGATGTATCCTGAACTCATCCTTGATGTGTGGACATTGAAACGTCGCAGGATCTTTCAAAATGGATCATTGATCTGTGTGTATCCCTACCCTCTTTGATGTCTTGGTACTGGTTTCTGTATGGAAATTTGTAGAGGAGTGTGACTTTTTCTCTCTGAGATTCACAGCAACATAGATGGTCGTCAGTACTCCTATTTAAGAGGAGCCCAGTTAGTTCCATCTCTTATGGATTGGTGTTGCACTTCAAGGAATCAACCGCAGCTTAGATGGTCGCTAACTCTCCCGTTTATGGGGAGGCCAGGTAGTTCCATCCCTTTGGTCTGAAGGCGATGAAATGTTGTGGATTGAAGTTTGATCCCAGTATCGTGTGACAAGTATTTGTGTTTTGGTAGGGGGTTAGACTGAACTATAACTGGTTGCCTACGTACTCCTACTGAAAAGGAGATCAGGTCTGCATAGTTTGAACCTGGTGTAAGAGGTTCAACGTTGAATGGTGTAGGGTGAAGAAATGTTTTTGTTGTTTTTGTTTTTGTAGAGAAGGGTGTAGAAATGTTTTTGTTGTTTTTTTATTGTGACCGGGCCATATAAAATGGTTGCCTATGTACTCCTAGGTATCTGGGAGATCAGGTCGACATAGTTCGCCCCATGTTCAGGATGATTTGTAGCCAAAAACGTTTGATCCCATGTTTAGGACAAACTGTGGGGAAAAGTTTGATCTCATGTTCAAGAAAAACTATGGGTGTGAAAAAGTTTGATCCCATATTCAGGATAAACTGCAGGGGAAGGGTTTAATCCCTGGTGGGATAACCAAAATTGTATAGTGTGTGAAATGAAAGATCTGATGATCTGAAGACCATGCTGCTGGCTTAAAGAGTATGTTTCCCTGATGGGGCAAATGGGTATGAAGAAGGGTTGTGTGTAGTAAGGGTTAGAAAACCTAAAATGACTGGTGATCTGTTGATCCAAAACCAGGATGTTTGCTTGATAGTAACTTGAGACATAGTACCATTTCACGGTATCTGAGTTGATGAGCTGTGGAAATTCATCGCCATCCATTTCCTATAATCTGAGAGCACTTCCTGTCAATATCTCATTGACAATAAACGGGCCCTCCCAGGTTGGAGTGAATTTTTCCTTTGTTTGATCTTGGTTGTCAATGATCTTCTTCAAAACCAAGTCATGTTGTTTAAACTATCGTAGCTAGACTTTCTTGTTATAGGATCTAGCGATCCTCTGTTGGTATAATTGACCATGGAAGATAGCATCACTTCGCCTTTCGTCTATTAGAGAAAATTGGTGATATCTGTCTCGTAATCATTTGTCTTCATCCAACTAAACGTCAATCAACACTCTGAGGGATTCCATTTCCACTTATATGGGGAGCACTGGTTCCATCCCATAGGTCAATGAGTAGGGGGTTGCCCCAGTAGAAGTACGCATTGAAGTTTTGTAAGTTAATATATTCAAAAAAGAAAAATATTGTCCTTGTGGTGACACAACAAACAATATTGTTCAATTTTCTTTAAAAGCATCAAATGTGATAAATTAACATCTTAAATACTTAATACTTGCCTTGTGGTGACACAACAAACTCATATTAAATATTTAATACTCTATTAATTGTATCATGCTTAGAAAGGCGTTCGATATTCCAAATATCTTTGAGCGCTTAGGACTTAATATAAAATATTTGAAGCGATTTGTTATTAATTTGTCTCATCTTGTTTAGCGCATTTATGCATATATATATATAAAAATACGCGTCATATTAATGAACATGCGAAGCATGTTTGCATAATATATAATATATATAGTATAAGCATGCACATATAGAATATTATATTCTACCTGGATTGATTATGGACTTTTATTCTAGTTTGGTTCACTAGAGCCACCAAGTGAACCAAAAGGTCAAACCCTAGAGGTGCAAGAATTAATATTTAAATATAACTATTACATTTAAACTCGGGCTCCATTACAAACGGGTCTTCAAGCGCTCCTTGTTTCTTGATCTCCAATTCTTCAAAATTAATTCTAACTATTCCTATTACAAAACTATTTTAAAATAAATAGAAACCTTGATCAACAGTCAAGGGGAAGTACATAGGAGGGAGTTAGAATTTACATTAAGAAAAAATTAGAGAAGACGAGGTACGCAGACCCCATTTAATAAAACTCATACATTCAAGCATCCAACTAAAATAAAATCCAATCACATTGGTCAATAGTCCATAATCAATCCCATTTATTATCATATACATTTACATATTCATCAATAAATAACATTCATCTCATAAATAATAAATATTTAATATATATATATATATATTGATATCATTTAATGGGCAAATTTAATTAGTATAAAATCTAATTTTGAATTAAAATAAACTCATTTATTTTAATCCAAATTTAAATCAAAATAAAACTATTTTATTTTAATTTATCCAATTTTGAATAAAATAAACTATTTTATTTTAATCAAAATCTTTAATCAAAATAAACTCCTTTATTTTAATTAATTATGGAATCCAACTCCATGAAAAAAAAATTTCTTTTTAAAACGAAACACGGATTCTCTTTCCTATTCAAAAATAAACTCTTTTATTTTGAATAATATGAAATCTTATTTCATATCTAAATAAACTCCTTTATTTAAGGAAATTAGGATTCTCTTTCCTATTCACAAATAAACTCTTTTATTTTGAATAATATGAAATCTTATTTCATATCTAAATAAACTCTTTTATTTAAGAAAACATGAAATTCAATTTAATTTTAAAATTAAAATAAACTTTTTATTTTAAGATTAAAATAAACTTTTATTTTAATTATAAAATTATTAAGAATATTATATATATATATATATATAATACATCATATATATCATATTCCGTATATATTATATGTATAATAAGAAAACAAGAATGTGAAACTTTATTAATCCTGTAACTTGCCAATCATATATATAATATATAATCCGAAATAATGTTAACATATTGATTTCCGCAAGCAAGCAAGTCCAGGTAATAAAAGAGAACATGATCCTTATACATATTAACTGTATATTACGTTAATCACAAAACTGTGAATCACGTGGATAACGTTTTTCAAAAAAAAAATCAGGCTTACGGAAAAAAAAAGATTTCGGCCTTCTTTTTTTTTTAAACATTTTATATAATAAATTATGCCCAATTAAATTGTTCTAAACACATATTAATATACATATTAAATTAAAACAATTAATAATTCGCATAAAGGTTTGGCTCTGATGCCACTGTTAGGTTTGTAATATTCAAGAACGCAATCAAATTGCACAAAAAGTGTGAAAACGTGTAAAAATCAGAGTTTAAACTTTTACAAACCATATACCTGGATCATCCTTTATGCATAATTATTAATTAAACGAAAAGATGTGAATAATAATCATACCCTTGAAGATCCGAGCTTCCTCAGGTACAAGTTCACCTCCAATCCTTTTCGCGTTCAACTTGAATCCACCGGGTTTGCTTCCTTCCTTTGATCAACGTTAGCCACCCAAGTGTTTGGCCTCTAGAGGTGATCCACCAAGGAAGAAAAAGAATTCAAGAATATGGGTATTTGGCAAAATTCTAATTTTTCTATCTCTCATAGAAAAGAGTGTACTCTCCCAACTATTGGAATACTTCTGTTGTTAAAAAGTCAACAACTCCTCACCCATAATAAGACTCCTCTTATTTATAGATGTGGGCAACCCTCCTTAACAATTAAGGAATTGAGTTTTATTTTAATTAATTAAATTCTTTTAATTAATTAAGCTCCCTAATCTTATTAGGGATAATTAATTAAACTCTTTTAATTAATTTACCTCCTAATCCTATTAGGATATTTGAGGTACTTTATTAATTAATTCTCAAACTCCTTTAGGAATTAAATAATAATAATAGTAATAATAATAATAAGACTCCTCTTATTAATTTATATTTAATATTTCTAAAATATTAAATAATAAATATTAAGCTATTTAATTTATTTTATCACCATAGATTAAATTAAATATACTTAACTTATTATTACGATTATGCCATTAACTTCTTAAATAATTATTCTTCCTTTTATGATGTGACCCTTTAGGTTCTCCATATTAAACCGGTTGTGAATAAATTAATTAGAACAATTCTAATCTTATTTAAATAAATAAATTAAAATATTAATTTATTTAGATAAATAATATTTATTCTACAATAGGGATAAGCATCCCTAGCGATCAACGACTTTCCAGATAATATAGATTTCAACATTAATCATAAAAGAACCTTTGAGTAAATAGTTACCGTACAATTCAATCCTTCTACCATACAATGTCCCAATTAAATATAAGACATGGAATTACTGTCAAGTCTTATTTTATTTAATTATATGTATTTCGATCCTTAAATGCACAACCCCAAATAATGCAAATTAGAAACTTCTTTCTAATTTCATTCTGCCTTGGCCAAGGACTACTGAGTTGTCATTTATCGAATCACATAGTACATTTCTCTTCTTTTACCAGAAGCATTGTCTGCAACCATTGCAGGGATAGGCGTATTAAGGACATAAGATAGCTTTTTAGCCATGAGAACTATTCTCAAATTCCTTAACCAATCCGTTTAAATCGGTCCGGTTAATTTAGCATCTAATATGCTACGCAGTGATAGTAATTTTAGACATTGTAAAATTCTGTAAATGAATTTGTAATTATGAACATTTTAGCATACATTCTTTTATTAATTACCAAAATAAATTAGGTCTTGTTTTAAATTGGTATCTCCCACTATTTTCTTCAAACTATATTACCCTCAATATATATAGTTCGGCAAAATCTAATTAAAGATTTACTAGTGAGAATAAGGATCCCATTTTAAATGTATATAGCCTTGTGGTGACACAACAAACTATATATAAATAAATAGGTAGACAACTCTTGTCAATTACATCAACTATGCAACTCCTTGTATTTTGCCTCTTAGATTATTTTGATCAAATGGTGGCACATTCGAATCAAAATTATCCAAGTTAAGTCCAACCTAGCACTCCATATATTCAAAAAAGAAAAATATTGTCCTTGTGGTGACACAACAAAATAATACTGTTCAATTTTCTTTATAAACATCAAATGTGATAAATTAACATCTTAAATACTTAATACTTGCCTTGTGGTGACACAACAAACTCATATTAAATATTTAATACTCTATTAATTGTATCATGCTAGAAGGCGACGTTCGATATTCCAAATATCTTTGAACGCTTAGGACTTAATATAAAATATTTGAGCGGTTTGTTATTAATTTGTCTCATCTTGTTTAGCGCGCATGCACATATATATATAAAATACGCGTCATATTAATGAACATGCGAAGCATGTTTGCATAATATATAATATATATAGTATAAACATGCACATATAGAATATTATATTCTACCTGGATTGATTATGGACTTTTATTCTAGTTTGGTTCACTAGAGCCACCAAGTGAACCAAAAGGTCAAACCCTAGAGGTGCAAGAATTAATATTTAAATATAACTATTACATTTAAACTCAAGGCTCCCATTACAAACGGGTCTTCAAGCGCTCTTGTTTCTTGATCTCCAATTCTTCAAAATTAATTCTAACTATTCCTATTACAAAACTATTTTAAAATAAATAGAAACATTGATCGTGAAATAGGGGAAGTACATAGAGGAGTTAGAATTTACATTAAGAAAAATTAGAGAAGACGAGGTACGCAGACCCCATTTAATAAAACTCATACATTCAAGCATCTAACTAAAATAAAATCCAATCACATTGGTCAATAGTCCATAATCAATCACATTTATTATCATACACATCTACATATGCATCAATAAATAACATTCATCTCATGAATAATAAATATTTCATATATATATATATATTGATATCATTTAATGGGCAAATTTAATTAGTATAAAATCTAATTTTGAATTAAAATAAACTCATTTATTTTAATCCAAATTTAAATCAAAATAAAACTATTTTATTTTAATTTATCCAATTTTGAATAAAATAAACTATTTTATTTTAATCAAAATCTTTAATCAAAATAAACTCCTTTATTTTAATTAATTATGGAATCCAATTCCATGAAAAAAAAAATTCCTTTTTAAAAGGAAACACAGATTCTCTTTCCTATTCAAAAATAAACTCTTTTATTTTGAATAATATAAAATCTTATTTCATATCTAAATAAACTCCTTTATTTAAGGAAATTAGGATTTTCTTTCCTATTCACAAATAAACTCTTTTATTTTGAATAATATGAAATCTTATTTCATATCTAAATAAACTCTTTTATTTAAGAAAACATGAAATCCAATTTAATTTTAAAATTAAAATAAACCTTTTTATTTTAATATTAAAATAAACTTTTATTTTAAGATTAAAATAAACTTTTATTTTAATTATAAAATTATTAAAATATATTATATATATATATATATATATATATATATATATATATATACATCATATATATCATATTCCGTATATATTATATGTATAATAAGAAAACAAGAATATGAAACTTTATTAATCCTGTAACTTGCCTATCATATATATAATATATAATCCAAAATAATGTTAACATATTGATTTCCGCAAGCAAGCAAGTCCAGGTAATAAAAGAGAACATGATCCTTAAACATATTAACTGTATATTACGTTAATCACGAAACCGTGAATCACGTGGATAACGTTTTTCAAAAAAAAATCAGGCTTACGGGAAAAAAAAGATTTCTTAAATTGTTTTAAACACATATCAATATACATATCAAATTAAAACAATTAATAATTCGCATAAAGGTTTGGCTCTGATGCCACTGTTAGGTTTGTAATATTCAAGAACGCAATCAAATTGTACAAAAAGTGCGGAAACGTGTAAAAATCAGAGTTTAAATTTTTACAAACCATATACCCGGATCATCCTTTATGCATAATTATTAATTAAACGAAAAGATATGAATAATAATCATACCCTTGAAGATCCGAGCTTCCTCAGGTACAAGTTCACCTCCAATCCTTTTCGCGTTCAACTTGAATCCACCGGGTTTGGTTCCTTCTTTTGATCAACGTTAGTCACCCAAGTGTTTGGCCTTTAGAGGTGATCCACCAAGAAAGAAGAAGAATTTAAGAAGATGGGTATTTGGCAAAACCCTAATTTTTCTATCTCTCATAGAAAAGAGCGTACTCTCCCAACTATTGAAATACGTCTGTTGTTAAAAAGTCAACAACTCCTCACCCATAATAAGACTCCTCTTATTTATAGATGTGGGCAACCCTCCTTAACAATTAAGGAATTGAGTTTTATTTTAATTAATTAAATTCTTTTAATTAATTAAGCTCCCTAATCTTATTAGGGATAATTAATTAAACTCTTTTAATTAATTTACCTCCCAATCCTATTAGGATATTTGAGGGTACTTTATTAATTAATTCTCAAACTTCTTTAGGAATTAAATAATAATAATAGTAATAATAATAATAAGACTCCTCTTATTAATTTATATTTAATATTTCTAAAATATTAAATAATAAATATTAAGCTATTTAATTTATTTTATCACCATAGATTAAATTAAATATACTTAACTTATTATTACGATTATGCCATTAACTTCTTAAATAATTATTCTTCCTTTTATGATGTGACCCTTTAGGTTCTCCATATTAAACCTAAGTGAATAAATTAATTAGAACAATTCTAATCTTATTTAAATAAATAAATTAAAATATTAATTTATTTAGATAAATAATATTTATTCTACAATAGGGATAAACATCCCTAGCGATCAACGACTTTCCAGATAATATAGATTTCAACATTAATCATAAAAGAACCTTTGAGTAAATAGTTACCGTACAATTCAATCCTTCTACCATACAATGTCCCAATTAAATATAAGACATGGAATTACTGTCAAGTCTTATTTTATTTAATTATATGTATTTCGATCCTTAAATGCACAACCCCAAATAATGCAAATTAGAAACTCCTTTCTAATTTCATTCTGCCTTGGCCAAGGACTACTGAGTTGTCATTTATCGAATCACATAGTACATTTCTCTTCTTTTACCAGAAGTGGTAGATTCTTTATTGATCATACATTATCTCCATGTACAACTTATTATACTCAAGCATACCCTTTGATACAACCTAAAGGTCTTAAGGAATAAGTCAAAGTATAACTCATCATACACAAGATACTATGACGATCTCAAGTCCAAGGATCACTTGTACTACTATCACTACAGGAATTCCTATTGACATGCAAGTAAAACTCCATTAGGTATTCCTTAACGAGCCACGTTCAGTGAACTTATTCTCTAATAAGCACATATATACTTGCTTTAGTGTCTCCACACAAATGATCATGAGATCAATTATCCTCATCCAATGAGCAAGCAACGTATGTACCAA
Source organism: Panax ginseng (assembly GCA_020205605.1). Classification (NCBI taxonomy): domain Eukaryota; kingdom Viridiplantae; phylum Streptophyta; class Magnoliopsida; order Apiales; family Araliaceae; genus Panax; species Panax ginseng. The sequence goes on from CM035137.1 coordinate 75,610,296, forward strand.
TCTATCCGGATTTACTAATCCCCAATTTAGTAATCCAACGATTGGGAACTATTTTAGTTTTAAGCTTTCTAAGAATTTACATCTCATTAGAATGATCATCATCATTATTCTAAAAGCATTGCTTAAAACTATGGGTTTATCACATATTATAAAACAGCATCATGTGGGTAATTAAAAGCCTTTAATAAATTAATACTTTTTATTAATAAATGAATAAGATTGTTACAAAGTATATGCTTTATCATCAAACATGATTGGCTTGTATGCATACTACTTTCAGTTGGTGTTGACAAACTGCAATTTGATGGCGACGGGATACTGCTCCCCCGTACCAGATACTAGAACTGCTCTAGCTCCAAAACCTTCTATGTTTATAGCTCCATCAAAATACATTTTCCACGTACGACATACATTGTATTGATGGTGTTGCTGCATTATCATTACCCCTTCATTGGGAAGTATGTTTCCAAGGGTTTGAAATCCCCTGCGAGTGCAGCGGCCAGTTGATCTGCAATTCCTTGTCTTTTACTGGACTTTTGCGCCATATAGACGATGTCAAATTGTTGTAGGATCTACTGCCATCTGGAAAGTTGACAATTCAATATAGGTTTACTGAACACATACTTAAGAGGATCCACGCGGGATATGAGATGGGTTGTATGACCATGGAGGTAATGTTGTAACCTCATGGAAGCCCATGCTAAAGCACAACAAGTCTTCTCAATCAGAGTGTACTTGTGTTCACTGCTGCTGAATCTTTTGCTGAGGTAGTAGATAGCTCGCCCTTGGCCTCTATCGTCTTTTTGTCCCAGCATGCAGCCCATGGCATTGTCATTAATGGACAGGTACATGAATAGGGGAACATCATCCCTGGGTGGTACCAAGATAGGAGCGTTAACTAGCTACTCTTTGATTATAAGGAAGGCTTTTTGACACTCATCGTTCCATCTCATGGAGGGGTTCTTCCTTAATAGCTTGAAGATAGGCTCACAGGTTGTTGTGAGTTGAGAAATGAACCTGCTAATAAAGCTAATTCTTCCCAAAAATCCTCGCATTTCCTTCTCTGTCTGAGGAATGGGCATTTCCTTGATAGCCTAGATTTTGGTGGGATCCAGCTCAATCCCTTTGTGGCTGACTAGGAAACCTAGCAACTTGCCTGATTTAACGCTAAAGGCGCACTTGGCTAGATTCAACTTCAAGTTGTACTTACGCAACCTGTTAAAAATCTTTCTGAGATGGTCTAAGTGGTCTTCTTCCCTTCGGGATTTGAAAATGATGTCATCCACGTAGATCTCTATCTCTTTGCGCATTAAGTCGTGAAAAAGAGCCATCATAGCTCGCTGGTAGGTTGCTCCGGCATTAATGAGGCCGAATAACAACCGTCTATAGAAAAAGGTTCCCAAAAGCGTGATGAATGCAGTTTTCTCATGGTCTTCCTTAGCAACCATGAATTTATGATACCCCGCAAAGCAATCAGCAAATGAGTACATGTCATATTGAGCAGTATTTTCAATGAGAATGTGGATAAATGGCACGGGAAAGCTATCCTTAAGGCAAGCTTTATTCAGATCCTGATAATCCACGCAAACTAGCACCTTTCCTCCCGATTTAGGCACGGGGACTATGTTGGATAGCCATTCAGGGTATGTGGACACCATGATTATGCCAGCTTGAAATAATTTCACAATTTCTTCTTTAACCTTTAAACTCCGCTCGGGTTTTAATCGCCTGAGCTTCTGCCTGACTGGCTTGAATCCCTCTTTATTGGGAAGGCGATGGATGACGATGTCCGTGGACAAACCCACCATGTCTTCGTGAGACCATGCAAACACATCCTGGAATTGGGTTAATAGCGCAACCATGTCATTCCTTTGGTTTGGAGTGAGGTCTGTACCAATCTGGATTAACCTAGGGCTTTCTAAGGTTCCGAGATTGAATGAGGTGGTTTTATCTAGATTTGGTTTGGGTTTGTCTTCGACCCATTCTTTGATCTCCTAAGGTATCTCAATGTCCTCTTATATTTCCATCAAGTCTGAGTCCAACTTTTCATCAAAGTTACAGTCCTTATGGAGAAAAGGCACCTCATCAGCAAGTACAGACACATCTAAATGCAGAGTCCTGAAACAAAATATGCTTTCACTTAATATATGAAACTGTTCAATCATACAAAATTGATAGCATGTACTGATAAAACAACTACTAATATTATACCGAAAAGTAAGCAGTTAAAGCTATCTACAGGGTAAAGGGGTTTCTGCCCTTTTTACCCTTGGTGAAAAATGCAAGGAGTGTTTCCCCAATTGTCAAGGGTGAAGTCCTGGTGGACAGCAGTAATGAAGTGGCTGTTATCGTCCTCCTTTTCCCAAATGATGACCATAATGTCAGGACAATCATCATTTAGAGTGTATCTATTTGTGTGATTATCATGAAAAAGGATGCATAGATGAGATAATCTCTTGGAGATGTCTTGTTTACGTCTCCGTTCCTCTTCTTCCACATTGGGATCAAGAATCAGGACCTCTTTTACTTTAACCGGTATTGGTTTAGGGAATAGCATAGCCATAACATGGGCTGGAACCTTTATTGGAGACTATATAGGCTCAGGATCGGTAGGTGGAGATAATCGTCGTATGGCTGAATTTGAAGGAATCTACTTGTGCTTGTGAGGATTCCTGTGACTGGAGCTAGCATAATAGCCTAATCCAGTTGTCCCTGTTTGATTGGGAACTTGAATTGGGTGCTTAATACCCTGATAATCTTTACCCAACCCTTGTCCAGGTTGATGACCCAATGATATCATCTCTTGAGTGGCCAAAATTACCTCGTTAGAAATCTTGGGTGTGAGAGGTGGCGCCCCAATTGGATGGTAATGAGTGTTGCTCACCTCCAGGGCATGGAAACTGACCGGTTCAACTTCTGAATTGAAGTTGATGAGTTGTATGTCACTTTGTTCAGGACATTCCAGCTCAGCATTAATAATGACTAGGCTATTGTTGATAATGTACTTGAGTTGTTAATGAAGGGTGGAAGGGACGGCTCCAGCCATATGAATCCACGGTCTTCCCAACAGCAGATTGTATCCTGTAGTTATTCTAAGAACGTGAAAGGATACACTGAATCTGTGTGGACCAATCACCACTGGCAGTTCAATCTCTCCAACGGCGTTTTGTCGGGACCCATCAAAAGCTTTGATAACCGTATGGCTGCTTTTGATCCTCTTGGGGTTGATATTCATCTTCTCCAAGGTATCATAAGGACAGATATTCAAACATAAACCTCCATCGATCAAGACTCCTCCCACCATATATTCGGAGGATAAAACCGCTATATGCAACGGCTTGCAATGACCAGTCCCTTCAGCGGGTATGTTGTCATCAGTGAAAGATATCACATTGTTGTTAAAAATGTGATCAACCAGATGTTGAAATTTTTCCACATCCACTGATTTCGGTAAATGGGCTTCTTCTAAGACCCTTAGCAATATCTTCCTGTGATCTTCAGAAGAGAAAACCAAGTCCAGTATAGAAATTTGTTGTGGAGTTTCTCTCAAGCTTAAAATCACATTGACTTCTTTATGGCTCATGGTACGAAGGAACTCTTTAATTTTCTCTATGGGAACTTTCCCATTTGATTTGATGGTAGGCTTCATCACCCGATGGGGAAGATATAATGGATTCTCTGCCACTACACTAGTTGTATGTGTGGTAGATCCTTCAGCCTGTCCATAATTCCATGGGACTTTTTTCAAGCTGATAACAGGATATTGTGGCCTAGATGGCAAGAGAACTGGCTCTGGTGTAGCCACTTCAAAGGATTATCAGTACTTTTGAGTTGAATTGCTTGTATTATGAGTGGTCTGGCAGCCAAATCATCCTCAGCGGATATAACTGTTACGTCATCCTTCTATTTTATCAGATATGTGTTCCCACTCTCGAGTAATAAAGTTTCATTGTCTACCATTTGCAGGACACCGCTATCAATTAAATTCCGAATAAGGTGGCAGAGTGCCCAGGATTCTTATGTGTTGTGACCGCGAGAGTGGGAGTGATACTAGCATACTCCATTGGAATTGAACCATCTGGAACGGTGATTGATTGGAGGTAGAAGGGATGTAATTCTTCCTTCATTGATCAACATCTAAAATATCTCCTCCATAGGTTGGCCAAGGTATGTAAATTCTTTTTTATTGGCAAAATCACGACGGGCTTTGGCACTTGCTCTTTTTGCAACTTTATCCTCCAGTGTTTCACTTTCTGAAGGTGATGATGGAGTATTCATAACAAAAGGAAGGAGACTAGCATGCTCCTGACTGACTAATTGGTGTGTGACTTGATGCTGATGGATCACTAGTTCTGTCAATTAATCTACTTGCTTACAAAGATCCTTAATATTTTGTTCCATTATGAACTAGAACTGTGCGTAATCCCATGTGTCAGCACCGTCCTTGCTAGTTTGGGAAGATTCAACAACATAATTGGAACTCTGTCCACTGCTCCAATTAATCATATTGACCTCTTCTTGAGGAAGAGGTTTGTCTTGTACATGAGGTTGGTCGAGTTTAGTCACCACAATCTCCCCATTGTCGATTAAGTCCTTGATCTTGTGTTTCAAGGCCCAGTAATCCTGAGTGTCATGTCTCGATGCCCCGACATGATAAGCACACTTCCGTGTAGTATTGTAACCCTTCCCACTCGGGTTGGCTGGTGGAAGAAGATGTGTAATTTTCTTCTGAGCAGTCAAAAGATTGAGAACATTTTCGAGCGAATCCCCTAGGGGTGTGAACGCTTGATTGCGTCAGACTTTTCCACCCTTTAGCAATGTGGGGTTGGAAGACTGTGCTGGAAAAGAGGAGTACTTCCTCCTCTGGATAGGCATGTTCTAATTGCCTTTCTGACCTTGTAGTATCAAGGAAACATCTTCCTCTTTTTTTTATGGACCCCCCGGGGGTTGTTTCCATAAGTTCCGGACTGGATGTGCTCGGCGACAGCTTTCAGAGCGGCTAGGTCTTGAATTTTTCCTGACTTCAATCCCATCTCAGCCATCTCTCCATGTTTGATCATTTCAGAAAATTATTTACCAATGCCATCTAAGACTCTCTCATAGAAAGGAGCTTCTTGTATGTCTATGAAAGTTATAACCATTTCTGACTCTGTCTTAGAGGGAATAACTTGAGCAGCAAGGTGCCTCCACCTTTGAGCATATTCTCTAAATGACTCATTAGACTGTTTCTTGACCTTGGTAATTTGGTACCGGTTAGGAGCCATTTGAGACTGGAAGTCAGATCGAGTGAGGAAGGCATGAGTTAACTCTTCCCACTATGTATTTTAGAATTGTCTAACTGGTATACCATGATCGGGCTTCTCAGCTAGACTCTTTTGGAATAGCTGCATTCTGAGCTTCTCATCCTCGGCATAAGATCCAAGTTCTCCAATGAATACCTTCAAATATGTGTAAGGATCTCCCAACCCATCATACTTTTCAAAGTCAGGAGTCTTGAACTTCTCTTGATAATGAACACCAGGGAATATACAAAGATCAGCATAGGAAACACTCCCGTGTGCACCAATCCCTTTTATAGACCGAATGGTCTCTTCCACTTGAAGGACTTTTTTCCTGATATCACCGGTGTCTGGATCTTCCTTGAGATGAGTGTTTTTAGGAATTTTGTTGGTCGTATCCAACTGAAGTTTCAGAATTATTTTATCTGAACCTTGTGTTCCTCCTTGTGCAGAGGATTCTGTATATATGGGTATTCGTGAACCCTGAGTAGACTGGTGTAGTTCTTTAAGTAGAACAACCAAATATGTAATTTGTTTTCTTAATCCGTCAAACTCTTCTCAAGAGACAGAAGCAGGATTAGACTGGTCAGATGAAGACATAATTGGATGTAGGCTCGTGGCCTTTTTAGACTTTGAACGGGTAACAGGCCCAATTGTTTCCCTACAAAAACTTATGTAGTTTAGTCTTAGGGAATGTATAAAATGTTTACATGCTATCATAATGTGTCCATTTTAGGAATATTATCCTGTAAAATGGGTGTCATTTGATAGCATGTCAAGCCTTAATATGCATGTACACATATTCTTCATATTTTCCAATACATAAAGATTAACATGGAATGAAATTACAAGTAATTGTCTTTACAGGTAATTGAAAATGGAAAGCATGAAGAGACTTCCCTCCGCGTTTGGTTTATCAGAGGCTGACCTATCTTAGGTTACTCTCGCGACTTTTTGGCATAAAGGTTCCCAGATCATCGCAATTTACTTGACGGGAAGTTAATCCAGTCTTTCAACTGGAGCGAATCTGGGTGGTGCCTTTTCTGAGCCTCATTGGAATTAGTGTCCCTACGAGTCCAGTAATCAAACACCGACGGGATAGCCTCTTGGTGGAGGAACCACACAACATACATTCACATGCAACGTGTCTCGCCGTTATGGGAATGATGACATGTGCGAAGCACTAATATCACAGATAGATATATTGCAGTGCAGTAAGTAAAATGTATTCGTACACATTCATCAAAAAAGTAAATGCAACATCAACACACAAGCATTTAACAGTTTTGAAAAGCTTGTAGTAGCGGCTTAAGTCCTCTTACTGGAGTCCCCAGCAGAGTCGCCACTTGTCGACGTCGGGATTTTTATTGTCCCTCTTCTGTTCTTGTTCTTTGGTGTTCTCATGTTAGGTGAGATTTGTTTGAAAAAACTAGTGAGAAAGGTCCAACATGTGTATTGTCGATGATTTGACTTTAAGAGTTGCCAGTTAGTTTTTTAAATGGTTGTACCAACACAATCGAGAAAATGTTTGCACATTGACCCAGTGATGTGACACTGCTAAACGAGTCTGTGAAACCGAGATTCATTAGGGTCCGGGGACTTGCTTATGAGGAGGGAAGGTGTTAGGCACCCCACCCCCCCCGACATCCATGTTACCACGGTTACCGCCACTTTTCAATTAAACTGTTATATGAATGTGTGTGTGTGTTGGTCAATGTGCAGTTATTTGGAAGTAGTGTTATGCCTCGTTCGCACCTATATACACAGGAGTTGAATTTATATAAAAATTCAGTTTTAAACAAGATATAGCAATGAGGTTTAATAACATAGGTTTTTCAAACCCTTTGCATACTTCCATTTTATTATTAAATGTTCGGCTTAATTGCTTTTATTTTCGAGATGCGAAACATCTTCGAGAAAATAATATATAGCAGTGCCGAACTCCTCATGGGCATGAAAGCCATCTAAGGAAATTCAAACACCGTGAATAATTTACAAAATCAAGTTACAAATGAAAATGCCCATCATAGAATCCTAATCTAGATTCAAGAGATCAATCAGAATCACATGATTCCTAGGCTCACATGATGACGCAATTTATATGAAAGTAGTAAGCGATTATATATATATAAAAAGTCAGAATATATATATATATATATATATATATATATATATATATATATAAGCATGATCAACCACCACGAACCACCTCCTTGGGGGACCAAAAATGTAAATATATAAAAGTGGTAAATATATATATAGAGACATGATCAACCACCACGAAGCACCTCCATGGGGGATCGAAAATGTAAATAAAGCAATAAAGACGATCAACCACCACAAAGTAAACTCCAGGCGGGATGAAATGTAAATAAAGCAGTAAAAGGCCACGAAGTAAACTCCAGGCCTGAGAGAAATGTATATATATATATATATGGACTAACATTATCGAGTTATGCCTCGATTGAGCCTGGACTCACGTCCGGAGAATTTATTAACTTATATATATATATATATATATATATATATAAGTATATATATAGATAAAAATGAAAGCCACTTGAATCAAGTTCTAAGCTTAAACGCACGCAACACGACTCTCAATGTGTAGAAAAGTGTGTGCAAAGATGAAGAGAAAGGCTTTAAAGTGTGTAAGAAGACTTACAGTGGACTGCTAAAGATGACTTCTATAGCTTTAAACAGATGAACACTCGGCTCCCATCGGTAAAAATATGACTGAATATAAGCTCACAAGTGTTTAAAATGAGAAAGCACTCAATTTAGGGTGTTTACAGAACAAATTGAATAGGGCTTCCTCGCCATTTTCTCTTGAAATATGGCCACCCCAAGCCCTCTATTTGTATAAGGGGGATCTGCAGGTACACCTGTGGTAGCCGCAGATGTACCTGTGGCTGCCTCGGGCCCCGCGGGTCCGGTCGTCTCAAAGTACGTGCACGCGTGCAACGTGATGTCCGCTCGAACTTACAGAACTTCAATCCGAGCCTCCGATTAAGGTGTATAAGACCTTTTACGGAGTGCTATTGTTGAGAGATACACAAATGACATGGGTTTGGAGGTTGTCAGAAGTCAGGAAGATGGGACCATGCCCTTGGTCTTCAAGCTTCAAATTCCATCCAGTGTGCTGTCATGTCTACTTGTGTAGTAGTCACTCGGGATTGCAGCTATTTAGCTCTTATGGGACATTGATGTGTAGAATATAGATTGAGTTGTTGTTGAGATGGCACAATGCAGGATCGAGGTGGCAAAATGATGATTTTTCCCCTCACCGGGGTTATCTCCGGTTTGGGCTAATAAAGTAGTCATTACTCAGGGTTATCTCTAAGATTGGGCTTCTGCAAGTACTGGACGTCCTCAGGGTTGTCTCTAAGGTGTGCCTGACCTCCTGGGTTATCTCCGAGTTTGGAGCTAAGTGCCTCGGTGTGAGTCCCGAGGTTGAAGCTGACTGCATAGGTTGAAACGAGTATCTCTGGGGTTATCTCTGGAACTGCAACTGCACTCCTTGGGGTTATCTCCAAGGTTGACATTGTCTTTCCTGGTGTTGTTTTCGAGACTGAGACTGAGTATCTCGGGGTTATCTCCGAGATGAAACGGCCTTCTCCGGTGTGATTTCTGGTATTGGAACTACATGCATTGGGGTTATCTCCGAGGTTGAACTGACACTTCCGGTGTTATTTTCGGGAATGAGTTGAGCTGTGCTATAGGGTTATCTCTGAAAGACGATTTTGTACTCCTACAATGTTAGTAACAGGTATGCAGAAAATTTCGAGTGTACAAGTGGCAACGTACAGAAGAGGAATGTTTTTAACTATGGGAATACCGAAGTGAAATAAGGAGATCTTAAGAAGAGGATGGAGGCATGTAAGAACTGTGGGAAGACTCATTTAGGAGTCTATCTCAAGGGTAAAGCCGTGTGCTAAAACTGTGGACAAGAAGGGCACATTTCCATATCTGATTTATTACTAATGAAGGCTATTGATAAATTAATTATCTTAGTCATAATATTATTTACTGGGCTATTTGTGCTCACCCTTTTGCTTCAAAATTCCTTACAGGTATTAAAAGTGTAGCTGGGTCGAGCGAGGATAACAGGGGAATAGTATGATGGTCCGAGACTGTGGAAGTTTCTCAATACATTATAAAACTGCATGACATGCAATATATAATTGTATTGAGGACCTAAGATGGGTGTGTCATATATTATGAGTCACTTAATAATTGATTTTGGTGAAAAACAATAGGGTGATGAGAACCCAACTTTGGAAGTGTCAAAAATGCACTCCATTAGAATGCGGAGGACAAAAATCTTCTTGTGCCCCTTTGGAGACTTAAAATCTTTGTTGTTATACTTTATATGGCATTGTAATAATTTGAGTATGAATATTATCGTATTATATACGTAACAATATTGGTATTGAAACTCACAACTTTTGTGTTTTCGTATTTTGTACGACAGTTCAATAGTTGTATAAATGAAGTTTGTATTTGAATTTTGTACCGTGTATCTGGCGACTCAAGATGGGTTATGTGGACCTATTTTGGGGGCGTCACAAATGGTATCAAAGCTTAGGAATATGGTCTCTGGCGGAGATCCGGGATTAGAACTAGGAGGGGAGAGACGAGTAATATCCTTCGCTAGTGTGTGTCCTACCTAAGCTGAATTTTCTTACTTAAGTTAACAAATTGTGATATGTCAATTAACCTTTGTTTTGAAGCTGTATTTTGGAATGATATCTGAAATCCAAGAGATGAGCAATGGGGAAATCATGATACAGAGGAAATAATCGGGAAGGTACAATCCGAAATAAAAGCAAGGTATTCTCATCTCTTTGAACTACCAAGTACGTAAATTTTGAGGATGAAATTTTATAAGGAGGGGAGATTGTAAGACCCTGAATTTTATGAAATGAAAGTATTCAATTTTTTTATAATTATTATTCTATTTAGTAAATGGTTAAATTGATAAAAGGTTAAAGTTAAGGGTGATATGTAAAAATTTTATAAAGTAAGCAAGTTGTCATATAATATTCGTTTGGTCGGAGAATATTCTTTTTGTCGGGGAATATCCGTACAACGACACAATCATTGGTGGACCCCACAACGGAATAACTGTCTGATTTACAAAGTGATAGAAATAACATTTTTATAAAAATAATGGCAAGACTTTTACTGTTAACTGTTGAAATAACCGGTGATAAAAATACAGTAATACGCGTGGTTGCACAGTAGCACACGATATTGCACAGTATCTCTAAATTATTGATGTTTACATGAGAAGTCACTCAGTTTTATTCAAATATTGCAACAGTAGTGATGCATAGTATCTCATATTATTAATTCAATTATTGTCACAGTATCATCTACACAATATTTTATATTATTAAATCAATAATTGAGACGACACAGTTATTCATTTTATTATTTGCATTATTGACAATGTTTAGAAAGTTCTGTCAAGAAAAGGGGTTTGGTCACCTAATTACGCGCCAATAAGGAGAAGTCCTTATCAAAAAGCCCCCTCTTTCATAGGAATGATCTTGTTTTTAATATTACGAGTTATAATATTAATGATGAATAAATGTTATTAAAAATGTGTTTAGTGAAGCCAAGTGAATTAAGATAAATAGAGGAGTTTTTTTTATGAAGTATTATTGTTATAAATTTGGCTTATTACATGGACCCCATTTACTAATTTTTTAAAATCGTCGGTAAACAGTTATCTCAATTTCGGTTTTATTATTATTATAATAGTAATAAAACAGAAAACTTTTTATAAATAGAATATATTATATTTTATTATATTGTATAGTACTGCATAGTATTTGTATAGTACTACATAGTGTTTGCATAGTACTACATAGTGTTACATAGTACTACATAGTTTTTGCATAGTACTGCATGGTATTGCATAAAGTACTGCATAGTTTTTGCATAGTACTGCATAATGCAGCATAGTGCTACATAGTAAAAACCAAAAAAAATTGATTATGTGCCAAATTCGTCTGTGAAAAATTTCCTGTTTACCCGTGATTATTTTCTTAAATAGTATCCTGCCATTTTCCTATAAATAGGATGCTTAGTTTAGAAATGAAAATCATACCAGAATCAGAGAATTCTTCTTCTATTATATTGAACGTATTTTATTTGAGTTTAAGGAAGCTTTGAGTGTAGAAAATAGTACAAGTTTTCTTCAATAGTATCCCCGCTATACCAGCCAGAAGTACTCTCTTTTTAAGGTAAGAGGTATTATTTATTTCATATTCGCTTACGATATTATTTTTCATATTCGTAAGGAATTTTATTTTCGTTCAATATTCGTAAGGAATATTATTTTCGTTCAATATTCATAAGGAATATTATCTTCGTTCAATATTCATAAGGAATATTATTTTCGTTCAACAGTCATAAGGGATATTATTTTTGTTCAATATTCGTATGAAATAATATTTTCTTCCAGACTTTGTAGTATGTAAGTAATATTATTTTGTTTCGTATTCCTAATTCTACACTTATTTTGATAAGTATTGCTTCTATACTCCTTGAAATTTGTAGAATATCCTTGAAATTTGCGCTTCATCGAGTATCTTTTCACGAAAATATTTTTCTGGACATTCTTGTTAAATTTTAATCTTTTCATGCCAGAGTACTATTCATGGGTACTATTCATACATACGATACTATTCATACGTACGGCACTATTCATACATACGGTACTATTTATACGTACAACACTATTCATAAAGTACTATTCACAGAATACTATTCACCCGTGGTACTATTTACGACAAAAATTAATTTCTTTTCTGTCTAAATTATTTTTGATACATGAATATTATTCTTGAATTTTACTCAACAAAATAGTATCATGTTAACAATTTGGACATTCTTAAACTCTGGATAAATTGGATTATAAATCTTTAAAATTAATCCTTGATCTCATTTAATTGAATGCTTATATCATTGTCATCATCCTCATGCTTATATTATAATGAAAGTCATCTTTGGCCCGTAGTGCATAGATGGATTGTTGATCGGTATGATTATGACCTGGAATTATGTATCGATATAATCATGACCTGTAATGTTATAAATGATGTGGTAAAAGTCCTCATTGGCCCGTAGTGCATTGACGGACAGTTGTTTGGTATGATCATGACCACTGGTGATAATAACAAATATCCTTGGCCCGTAGTGCATTGATAATTCGTGGATGTGATAATAACGAATATCCTTGGCCCGTAGTGTATAGATAATTCGTGGATGTGATACTAACGAATATCCTTGGCCCATAGTGCATGGATAATTTGGTGATGTGGATTATTTATTTTACAGAAAAATGATGTGGTAAAAATCCTCTTTGGTTTACGTGCAAAGATGGACTAATGTTACAAACAAATGATGTGGTAAAAATCATCTTTGGCTTACGTGCAAAGATGGACTAATGTTACAGACAAATGATGTGGTAAAAATCCTCTTTGGCTTACCTGCAAAGATGGATTATTGATTATTGGTTTTACAGTTGTATATCTTTGGCTTACATGCAAAGATGGACTGTTGATTATTGGTTTTACAGTTGTATGTTTTTGGCTCGTAGTGTAAAGATGGATTGTTGATTTATCTGATTATAAATATTAATTGTGAATTTAACTATAATCCTTGGTGGTTCAGGTGAAAACAGGTGATGAGAGTTCTCTTTGTCATGGGTACAACAAAGAACTGTTGATGAGAATTATAGGAATGAACTAAACGATGGAATTTTAATTTGGAGGAGATAGTAGACATTATGTAAGACCCCGAATTTTATGAAATAAAAGTATTCAATTTTTTTATAATTATTATTCAGTAATTGGTTAAATTGATAAAAGGTTAAAGTTAAGGGTGATTGATGAGTGAGTTTTATACTCATAATTGAGTGCGTCTGAGCTTAATCTTTTGGTTGATTTAAAGTGTTTGTGTCTATTCATGCATGTTTTATGTTGTTTTGTAGGAATTGGGACAAAAGTTACTTGACTCGATGTTCGGGGTGGCTAGATTCGCGTTTTCGGCTTGCCATTTACACAATAGTCACTTCAGAGCAAATTTGAGTATTTCTCCGGACCTTATTTCAAAACACTCAAAGAATGAAAGTTGTAGATCTACGTCTCCTCTTTCCAGAACATCTTGAATCATTAAAATCAGAGTTCAGACGAAGACGTTATGGCTATTTTCCTAAAGAATGTTGGAGCAGAAAATTTCTAAAAATGTTCCAGCGCCGGGGCGCCCATTTTAAGCCTATGCTCAGTGCCGGGGCGCTGGGGAGTAGTGTTGCAGCGCCGTGCCTAGCGTTGGGGCGCTGGGGAAAAGTTTGGTCAAGCTTGGACGTGTTTTAGGGCGAATTTTGACACCTTTTTTACTCCAAATTGGATTGGGTTTGTTCCTAAGCTAAAAATTGGACTTGTAACCTATAAATACATGATGTAAGACATAAAATAAAAGGAGATTACATAGATTAGACTAGATAAAACACTCCATTAGATTAGAATATAAACCCTAGTTCTTAATTAGCCATTGGAGATTGAAGCAAATTGAAGAACACTGAAGAACAAGAGCAAGAGTAAGAGGGGAGCATCAGATTTGCTGACAACAGATTCTATTCTCTTCTCTTATCATACTTTTATCTTTTAATGTCTATTCAGTTGTGGATTCTTGGTTTTAATTCATTAATTATGAACTAACTCTTTTATTAAGATTTCAATTGAACCTTTTATGTCTATAAATTAGTTATTCAATGTATTCCAATTATTTGTGTCAAATTGAATTGTTTATCTTGTCTTGAGCATATTGATTAATTATCTGATCAGTAATTACCTTGTTACTCTAGAAGGAATTGAAAGAAGAATTCTAGGGTTAGAACTGGGCATGATAACATGTGACTTAGTTATTTGCATGGCGGATAATTAGGTTTGTAACATTCCAGAATTTTTTTAACTGTTATATTAAATATTTATTGAATTATTTAAGTATTTAATGGATGTGCTCATTGTTGAATAATAGTGGACTTAGAAAGGTTACGATGCAATTTGGGTGATAGTGGACAGATTGACAAAATTTGCACAATTTTTGCCAATAAAGGTTAGATTCAATCTTGATCAGCTGGCAAAGTTATATGTTAAAGAGATCGTGTCAAGACATGGAGTTCCAGTGTCAATTGTGTCAGATAGAGATCCGAGGTTCACATCAAACTTCTGGAAGAGACTACAAGAATGTATGGGAACACAGTTGCGAATGAGTACGGCATATCATTCGTAAACAGATGGCCAAAGGGAACGAACGATTTAGACATTTGAAGATATGTTGAGAGCATGCGTCATGGATTTTAAAGGAAGCTGGGATGAACAATTACCGTTGGTGGAATTTGCCTACAATAACAGTTACCACACAAGCATCGGCATGCCGCCATTTAAGCATTATACTACAGGAAGTACGAACTCCACTGTCTTTGGGATGAAGTCGGTGGACGCCAACTCATTATGACCGTAATCGGTACAACAAATCTGCCGAGGTTGTCAAACTCATCGTAACAAGATTGATAGTTGCTCAAGATAGACAAAAGAAATATACTGATCAACACAGACAAGATCATGCATTTGACGTAGGAAATTACGTTTTCCTAAAAGTTTCACCTTGGAAGGGAAAAATTCGATTTGGTAAAAAAGGGAAACTAAGCCCGAGGTTTATTGGACCCTTCGAAGTGCTGCGAAAAGTTGGAGAGGTGGCTTACGAGGTAGCTCTACCTCCAGAATTGAAAAACATTCATAATGTTTTTCACGTTTCGGTGTTACAACCATATAAGTCCGAGAAAGACTTGTCCTATGAAGAGGTTCCTATCCAGATAGTCGACAGGAAAGAATAAGTGCTCAGAAATAAAGTGATACCTTCTGTGAAGGTAATATGGAGCAACCACAATGTCGAGGAGGCTACGTGGGAACTCGAAGCTGAAATGATGAAGAATTACCTGAGTTATTTGTTTAATCTGTGTCTTCGATTCTGGGGACAGAATCTTTGTAAGTAGGGGAGAATGTGACGAATGAGTTGTTTGAGTTGTGATTCTGAGGATAGAATCCTTGTAAGGAGGGAATGATGTAACATTCCAGAATTTTTTTAACTGTTATATTAAATATTTATTGAATTATTTAAGTATTTAATGGATATTTTCATTGTTGAATAATTGTTAATTATTTGTTAAATAAATAATTAAGGAAATTAATTATTATATGCTAATTTAATTTAATTATTAAGTTAGAGAGTTTTGATTAATTGAATTATTATTCTTTTTATTTGAATTTGTAATTAAAAGGATGTGTTAGTTGATTAAATAAAGTTATAATTATATAGAAAATTATAATTTTGTGGTATTGATTTATGTGTTAGAGTAATTAAATAAAAGTGTGACAAATAACCTTTTATAAAGGAGTTATTAAAATAACTTAAAGGAGTTTTAATTCAGATTTGCCAATCAAGGCCTAATGCCTATTAAGTCTTTAATCTAATTGTGTTTTACCAAACAAGGCATAAGGGTTAATTGATTATTTTTTTTAGTGGTTAGCCAAACAAGCCTTATGGCTTTTGGTTTTCAAAATAAAAATAACTGATGTCAGTTAAGTTAGTATTATATTACATAATTAATATATATTATATCTTATATGCGTTATATTCTAAGACGTAAGAATAGAGGAGAGAGGTAAAAGAGAAGAAAAGAAAAACTCAGAGGAAGAAGAAGAAGAGAAGTGAGATAATCCTAGAGAATTGGGAGTGAAGAGGAGAAAGGCTTGACAATCAAAGAGATAGTATCATCATCTTCTTCAAGGTATCATCCTATTTTTTTTAGTTTTAAAAGTTTAGTTTTTTTTCTCTTCCCTAATTCTCTTTAAAATCCTTGTGTAAGGATAAATTATTTGTTATGTATGTGATTTTATATGAGAATCTAGTGTTGTTAAACTATTTTCTTAAGCTATAATTGAGAATAGTCCATGAATTTATATTATGTATATGGTTATGAAGAAAAACTATTTTTACAGAGAGTTTTTGTGTATATATATATTGTTTGGTTTAAGGTAGAAATTAAGGGTTTATTTGTTGTTTAGTTGATAAATTGATTATTGAATGTGATAGAGTATGTATAAACTTTAAAAAAGTGTTTTGAATTAACTGCTTTGGTTGAAAAACAAAATCACAGTGTTTATTTTCATCAAAAACATCAAAAAGTGAGTTTTTATCAAAAATAGTGAAATTGTATTTGTTAAATTCGTTGTTTATACTGTTTTATGAGTAGAAACATGTTTACAATCTTTGAACTATGTTTATGTGAAGTCTCTATAGGAATTACATGCTAATTAGGCTGTTAGAAAGGAACTTTTAGGCCAAAATTGGCTTTTGTTCATCTTGTTGTCGGTTGCCGTCGATCGAAGATCAGCTTAGCCCAGCAAATACGGTCCAACAGCTTCAATTATCGCATGCCAGCAATATATTGTCAAATCCATGCCGCAGCAATATCATCCAATGCCCACAGCCATGAAGTTAGCGAATGGTCCGACAAAGTGTACTTTTTGTACTCGAAATTTGAAGGAATTGTTATGGGATAATAGTAGGACAGTAAAATGTTAATTTCAATATTTCTATATTATGAATAAGCATGTTATCAACGATTAACTTGTGTTATAACTTGATTATGTGATTAAATAATCAAACCTACATGATGAATGTAGTTAGTTAAGTTTGTAAAGTGGTAGTAACTAATTATGTCATGATGACATATGTTTATAGGATATTGTGATTTGAATTGTTCGGGTTAGCCCACGATCAAGGCATGTTCTCTAATCTATTTTCTTATTGAAGCAATTATTGTTTCCAATTCGATTACCTTATAAATGATGCAAGTTTTCTAATCCATTAACTTGTTGAATCAATTATTGATTCCAATATAATAATGCAAGGTTTCTAAACTTTGATTTTTGATATTGAACAAGTTATTCTTGTATTTAACTTGTTGTTTAGCATGCCCAGATATATTTGAATATTTTTATCGTTCATATTACCATGCATGCTTAGTATTCAATTCTAAATAACCTTGACTTAATGTTGTTCAAGCAAGGTGTGTTATAGTTACTCAAGTTGTATGCTATTAGATTATTCCTAAAGCATAACTTTAGTTTACCATGTTTATTCAATTACGATTATTCTATAGTATGACATTATTGGTTTTATTCAACTAATCCTTAGTTGATGTTCGTTGAATTCTAAATTACCCTGAAATGTTTCCAAACCAAACTCACTTTGGTGCGGACTTGTACTCTAAATACTGAGATGAAAAACCCTATTATTAGGGGTAACTTACGCGTAGCGTTAAATGTTTGTGCACAATACATGGTACGAAGGGCTGATCCCCCTAAGTACGAGGAGTCCTTATAGTCTTATGATTGTTAAAGTTGGAGTTAAAAGATTACTCGCAACTGTGGACATAGTTCATGGTCTTATGACCCTCAGTTATGTTTATTCCATACTTTGGATTTCAGTTCCTGATTATCATTGTTAGAGTACTATCTAGTTTTGATGAGCCTATTCATTGGCAATTATTATTGTTATTCTTCTGTTGATTCACTATTTTATCCAGTGAGCAATTGTTTTGCTCACTCTTGCATATTTATAAACTCATTGCAGCTAAAGTGGAGAAGGTAGATGAACCTTCAACTAGCAAAGGAAAGGGAAAATTGTACAAGTGATGCTGATTTGTACTTTTATTATTGTGATGATCTTAGACTTCTTAATAATGGTGTTATGTAATAATTTTAATTCCGTATTTGAATGATTTTATTTAAAGGTTAGACAACCTGGGAGATTTTTATTATGTAACCCTTTAATGGGAAAGGTTTTCATTATTCAATTTGATTGTGATTGGGTTGTTAGATATGAATGTTTGATTAAGTGAACACCAAATTCTGTGGGAATGAAGTACCTGGGTTTGGGGGTGTCACAAGGTTCGTGAATTGAATGGAAATATCTGTTCACCGCATGTAAAATACAAAAGAACTAAAAATAAACAACTGAACTCAACTACATGAATGCATATGCATGATCTACTTCCTAATATACCTACGAACCCAGTAATAAATCAGTTTGATATATAGCAACAGGCCTCAAAGATACCATTGATACTCAAACAATATATCCAATAAAGTCAAAATCCATAACTCTAACCAATTAGTCAATCCAAACCAGTCATCACCCATGTTGTGTGTGTGTGCTTGTTAACCATTCTAACCAACCACAGTTCAAGATAATCACATAACAAACTTCTTAGAAGGAAAATTTTAGTTCCAATTCAATTACTTTTGTGAACATGACAACTCCAGTTAAAAGTAAGCAATTACCAAGTCTAAGGGTAAATACAGGATTTATTTCTACTTTTATTCAATCACGAGGGTATTTTTGCTCTTTCTCATGTTTTATTCATTTTTTTTCTCATGGTTGTGCAATGTCTTATTCCCTTAGGCTTTTCAGTGCTACCTTAACGACCAACGACTCCCAAGCCATTAAGACCTTAGGGCGCTAGGTGGAAAGACAATCCCCTCGGGCTTACTTACTCAAGTAACAAAGGCCACAAAACTAGACAAGCATGTCACGGTGTTTATTCTTTTTTTTCTGGATTTTTTATTCTTTTTTTTTCTTTTCATCATTTCTTTTTTTCTTTTTGTATATATATATACCCCATAGATTCTCCCAAACTCAGGCTTTTACGTCATTCCAATCTTTACTGTCAGTTCACTAATTTCCTTAAATTTTAACCAAGATTTTCCCTCAGAAACAAATTATGAAATCCTTGAACCAAGTGGATTAAAACAGTTAAACTTTAAGTGTTAACCGATTACATAAGTTTAAGACAGGCTCAGATTATCATCGTGATTAATTAGAACTCATCCTTAATTATCAACACTGTTCAAGTTAACATGCAAAACCAATCTTATCATAGGCCGAGCTAAGACCACACCAACCTATCGCACAGATTCATGCAAAAAAATGCAATTATACTACATGAACACATACTAATGCAACACATATATGAATATGAAAATAACTACCATGTATTATATGCAACATAAAAAAACACAATGCTAACACATAAAAAAAACAAACTACTATGCAGATAACTAACTATATGCTATACGACACTAAAATGCCCCCAAACTTAAACTAGACATTGTCCTCAATGGCTGAAATATAAAAAAGTAAAGCAGAGGACTTCCCTGAAAATATAGAAATCTTCCTCCTTGTCCACTAAGTTTGGAGAATAGGCTAAGCACATGGAACAAATTGGGCATCTCACTTGAATTTGACTTGAATAACCTGTAAACCATGATAGAAACAATTTTATTAAATTCTAAATAAATGAAAATTCTAAACTACTAATATAAAACCTAATAAAAACTAAAAATTAAAATTAAACTTGGGTTGCCTCCCAATAAGCGCTTGTTTTATAGTCTCAGCCTGACTTCTTCAATTCTCTATCCAATTCCCCTTCAAAAATTGAGGAATCCTCCATCCATCAGTAGCAATGTCTCTTTTGGGAGGTTCCCATTAGCAAAAGCCCTTGAATTAAAGTCACCTAGCATGCTCTTTGTAGATAGGTTCCCTATTAAGAACATCCAACAACTAGGTGTTTTCTCCATTATGTCTATGATCAGGTTGGGGCATTGAAGCTTAATAAACATAATGGGATCTTCCTCTATCTTCTCCTTTTCATCCCACCATGACTCCACAACTGTACTAGCTCTTATGTCACAAAGCGCTCTCTTGATTTACATACGACGCCAATTGGGCATGGTTTTGCAAAACTACCCGAATTCTTGAACTTTGGTGGAGGAGGCACATGGGATACTAATGAAATCAGCTCATCTTCGTTAAATCTTACAGTTAAATCTTCTTCGATCTCCTTTTCTTGGTTCCCAGTTTTTTCCTCTTTTTCAACATCTTGTGGCTCATCTTGACGTTTTTCGGTTTCCACAATTTCCTCTTTTTCCTTTGTTGTGTTGTCCCTTTTTTCAGTGTCCTTGAGAGTCTCTTGCAAATCCTTTCCACTGCGTAAAATCACAGCCTTGCAATGCTCATCTCTGCCCGGATTTATCTCTTTATCACTAGGGAGTGTTCCATGTGGACGGTTGTTCAATGCATGTGCTATCTGCCCCAATTGATTTTCCAGATTCTTTATCGACGCACCTTGGCTTTTCACATTCATATCTACTTGATTCAATAGCTTGTCTTGTTCCTCGTTCTTTTTGTCAGTAGCCCTAATGAATTTTTCCAAGGCTTTCTCCCAACCTGATTTCTTCTCTGGTTGTTGTTGAGTGTTTTGTTGTCTAGGTGCTTGAGCTTGATTGTTACTCCATGAAAAATCCGGGTGATACCCCCAATCATGATGATAGTTGTTGGGATAGACATAATTATTGGGGTAATCACCACCATACTGTACCGGCTCGAAACTGATGGTGCATTGATGAATCATATGATTTCCAGCACAATAATCACAAGTAACCGCCACACTTTGACGACGTTGTGCTTCAAAAGAGTCTAACCTCCTTGAAAGTGTCTCAATCTGTGCTGACAATGCCGAAAATGTCGCGAGTCTGTCAATCTCTGCTCCCCTTGACTAAGTCATTTTTGCCATCCTTCGACTCTGTTGGGTTGCGATAACCTCCAACATCTTCGAATTTGCCTCAATTTGTATTGGCTCTACAGAAAATATATTAAGTCCATCAATCCCTGTTTCCCTTGGTTGAGTCATGTTCGTGTATGACCATTGATACGCAAAGTCATCTATGATACCTAAAAAGAGAGAAATATAGGAAGAGAATTAAAAATAAAAATAAAAATGTTTAAATTAAGACTAATTTGATTGAAATTAATCTGGTAAATAATTATTAAATTAATTCCCTAAGAATTCACCAAAAACTTGTTGATCGATTTCATGATCAATGAATACATGCAAGTATACACTACGGTGACAAGTAATAAAGTGAAAGTAGAGTATCGTTCCCACAAGGAATTATTTAATAAAAATCACCAAGTACTAATTCTTAACCAAACTAATTTTATTTAAACAATCGCAAATTGTGATTAAGACAATTAATTCAAATAAATAAAGATTAAGACTCAAATAAATAAAGATTAAGACTCAACGAATGAATTCAGATAAATAAAGATTAAGACTTCAATATCCCCAATTATGAACTATAAATCAATTATCCCAATTATTATGCCTACTGAATTGTTAACAGGAATTCTCAAATGTCAAAAGTCCTTTTCCAAGTGATCAATTGACTTCTATTTAATCCAGATTAGTCTTGTTATATTCCTATGTAAAATAATTGAATTAAACTCCTTCAATTCCAATTCCTTATGTGTTACATGCGATGAATAGATATTTCCATTCAATTCACGAACCTAATTATCCGCCACACAAAAAACTAAGTCACATGTTATCATGCCCAGTTCTAACCCTAGAATTTCTCTTTCAATTCCTTCTAGAGTAACAAGGTAATTACTGATCAGATAATTAATCAATAGGCTCAAGAAAAGATAAACAATTCAATTTGACACAAATAATTGGAATACATTGAATAACTAATTTATAGACATAAAAGGTTCAATTAAAATCTTAATAAAAGAGTTAGTCCATAATTAATGAATTAAAACCAAGAATCCACAACTAAATAGACATTAAAAGATAAAAGTATGATAAGATAAGAGAATAGAATCTGTTGTCAGCAAATCTGATGCTCCCTTCTTGCTCTTGCTCTTGATCTTCAGTGTTGTTCAATTTGCTTCAATCTCCAATGGCTAATTAAGAACTAGGATTTATATTCTAATCTAATAAAGTGTTTTATCTAGTCTAATCTATGTAATCTCCCTTTATTTTATGCCTTACATCATGTATTTATAGGTTACAAGTCCAATTTTTAGCTTAGGAACAAACCCAATCCAATTTGGAGTCAAAAAGGTGTCAAAATTTGCCCCAAAATGCGTCCAAGCTTGACCAAACTCTTCTCCAGGACCTCAAAGATCGGGCACGGTGCTATAACATCATATCCACCGAGCATTAACTTAAAATGGGCGCCCAACACCGGAACATTTTGGAAATTTTCTGCTCTGATGTCCTTTGGAAAAATGGCCATAACTTCTTCGTCCGAACTTCGATTTTGATGATTCAAGATGTTTCGGAAAGAGGAGACGTAGATCTACAACTTTAATTATTTGAGTTTTTCGAAATAAGGTCCATAGAAATACTCAAATTTGCTCTGAAGTGACTATTGTGTAAATGGCAAGTCGAAAATGCGAATCTAGTCACCCCGAACGTCGAGCCAAGTAACTTTTGTCCCAATTCCTACAAAACAACATAAAACATGCATGAATAGACACAAAACCTTAAAATCAACCAAAAGATTAATCTCAGACGCACTCAATTATGAGTATAAAACTCATTCATCAGTGATATCTGAAAATTTTACAAAGTAAGCAAGTTGATATAAAATATTCGCTTGGTCTGGAAATATTATTTTTGTCGGGGAATATTTGTACGATGACATAATCATTGGTGGACCCCACAACGGAATAACTGTCGGATATAGAAAGCTAAAGATAAACTTTTTATAAAAATAACGATAAAACTTTTACCGTTAAACTGTTTAAATACCAGTGATAAAAAGTACAGTAATACGCGTGATTGCATAGTAGCACATGGTATTGTTCAGTATCTCTTATTATTGATGCTTACGTAAGAAGTCACTCAATTTTATTCAATTATTACAACAGTAGTTGCTGCACAGTATCCCATATTATTGATTCAATTATTATCACAGTATCATCTGCACAATATTTTATATTATTAAATTAATAATTGAGACAACACATTTATTCATATTATTATTTTCATTATTGATAATGTCTAGAAAGTTTTGTCGAGAAAAGGGGTTAGGTCATCTAATTGCGCGCCAATAAAGAGAAATCTTTATCAAAAATCCCTCTCTTTCGTGGGAATGATCTGGTTATCAATATTGTAAGTTATAATATTAATGATGAATAATTGTTAAAAGATTAAAAATATGTTTATTAAAGATAAGTGATTTGTGGTAAATATTTATTCAATTTTTTTTATAATAGAGAGGTTTGTCATGAGGCGTTTGTTTTAAGTTGACTTATTATTACATGAAGAGATGTACTAATTTATGGACCGTTGGTTGTTGTTTTAATAGTAAATCAATCTGGACCGTCCGTGAATCAGTTACTATTTAGTCCATTCTCTTATAAATAGAAGTTTAATTCTTCTTTCATTCTCACTAATTCACTAAGACTCACAAGAGAAGCTATAGAGAGAGAAACTATAGAGAGAAAGAAGAAGAGTATTCTGCTACTTCACTATTGCAATATCCAGTCTTCTACTAAGGTAAGGGGTGTTATTTCTTTTGTATTTGTAAGGGGTATTATTTCTTTCGTATTCGTAAGGAATATTATTTTTCGTATTCATCCTTTAATCTGTGGGAATAACATGTCTATGCGGATTACGTACCGCATGACAGGTGAAAATCCATTTACATTTTCGTATGTTATTTCTTTTCATATTCTTAAATCTAAACTTACTATGGTAAGTATTGCTTCTATAATTCCTAAAATTAGTAGAATATCCTTGAGTTTTTGTGCTTCATCTAGTATCATTTTATTGGAATATTGGTCTAAACGTTTTTATTAAATTTTCATATTTTTACTCAGGGTACTATTTACGGGTTACTATTCACTCGAGTACTATTCACTCAGGTATTATTCACTCGGGGATTCAGGGTGCTTTTCATGACGGGTTACTATTCATTTGTTACTATTCACTTGGGTACTATTCACTCGGATTAATATTTATTCGGGGTACTTTTCATGACGGGTTACTATTTATTTATTACTATTCACTCAGGGTAATATTTATTCGGGGTACTTTGCATGATGGGTAAGGTAATATTTATTTGGGGTACTTTGCATGATGGGGTACTATTCATTCGGGCAATATTCACGGGGTACTATTCATGATAAAAGTGATTTCTTTTCTGTCCAAATTATTTTTGATACATGAATATCATTCTTGAATTTTACTCCACAAATAAATTATCATGTTGACAATTTGGATATTCTTGAACTCTGGATAAATTGAATTATAAATCTCTAATGTTTATCCTTGATCTCACTTGATTGATTCTTTATATCATTAGCATCATTCTCATGCTTATGTTATGGTAAAAGTCATCTTTGGCCCGTAGTGCATAGATGGAATGTTGATTGGTATGATTATGACCAGGAAAGTTTGTATTGGTATAATCATCACCTGTAATGTTACAGACAAATGATGTGGTGAAAGTCCTCATTAGCCCATAATGCATTGATGGACAGTTGTTTGGCATGATCATGACCATTGGTGATACTAACGAATATCATTGGCCCATAGTGCATGGATTATTAATTCTCATTGATTACTTGTAACAACTATATATTGACGAGAAGTACAAATGATCGTAGTAGATATGTTCGTGGTGTCGCTTGTAGATTTGACATTCGGTTCAACCGCTTCCGCTTCGTGGATACTTACCGATTCATATGTAAGTATTATTTATGTGTTAGTTTCCACCTAAAATTCTAACAAAGAATAAATCCAACACATGTATCATATTCCACACCCAATCTAGAATCAACATTCACATATCATCTACATCGACAGATTAATTGTTGGCCACACAATTATTACGTGAAACACAAAATATGATAAACAATCTTGCAATCAAGTGATCATAATTAAATAGGGAATAAATCAATTAAATCCAATAATTGGGTTCCATTGCAATCTTCAATAGAAAATTAGCAGGGTCGTTCTTGAGATTTTGGTGGCCCAAAATGAAAGATTAAAATGAGACCCTTTTCGAAACATTGTATTCACCCAAAAAAAGGTAAAAATTGTTAGGTTTGTAATATACATGGACGCAATCAAATTGCACAAAATAAGCGGAAGAATGAAAAATAAAAGTTTTAAAATTTTACAAACCATATACCCGGATCATCCTTTATGCACAATTATTAATTAAACGAAAAGGTAAAGAACAAGAATTATACTTTTGAAGATTTGAGCTTCCTCGGGTACAAGTTCACCTCCAAATCCTTTCGCGTTCAACTTGAATCCATCGGGTTTGGTTCTGTCCTTTGATCAATGTTAGTCACCCAAGTGTTTGGCCTCTAGAGGTGATCCACCAAGGAAGAAAAAAGATTCAAGAAGATGTGTATTTAGCAAAACCCTAATTTTTCTATCTCTCATAGAAAAGGGTGTACTCTCTCAACTATTGGAATTACGTATTCACGTGTTTTTGAAAGTGTCAACCACCCTCACCCATAATAAGACTCCTCTTATTTATAGATGTGGGCAACCCTCCTTAAAAATTAAGGAATTGGATTTTATTTTAATTAATTAAACTCCTTTAATTAATTATGCTCCCAATCTTATTAGGAATAATTAATTAAAATCTTTTAATTAATTAGCCTCTTAATCTTATTAGGAATAAATGAGAGTACTTATATTAAATTAATTTTCAACTCTTTAGAAATTAAAATAATAACAATTGTAATAATATTAAAAGAGACTCCTCTTATTAATTTATATATTTAATATTTCAAAATATTAAATAATAAATATTAAGCTATTTAATTTATTATATCACCATAGATTAAATTAAATACACTTAACATATTATTATGATTATGCCATTAACTTCTTAAATAATTATTCTTCCTTTTATGGTGTGACCCTTTAGGTTCTCCATATTAAATCAACCAGAATAAATCAATTAGAATAATTGAATCTTATTTAAATAAATAAATTAAACTATTAATTTATTTAAATAAATAATATTTATTCTACAATAGGGATAAGCCTCCCTAGCGATCAACGACTTTTCAGATAATATAGATTTCAAAATTAATCATAAAAAACCTTTGAGTAAATAGTTATCGTATAATTCAATCCTTCCACCATGTAATGTCCTAATTAAATATAAGACATGGAATTACTATCAAGTTTTAATTTATTAAATTATATGTATTTCGACTCTTAAGTGCACAACTCTAAAAAGAATGCATATTGTGATTTGATGTTTTATGAAATCTCTTCTTTCTATGATTATGTAAAGTCCTTCAAAGAATATATGTACAAGGACTTAGTGATAGATCAAAGTTGTTAGGTCGATCTCTCAAGCCTTTAAGTGTTTTACCTATATAGATAAAGAAATCAAATCATCCTAGGTCGATCTATGGCTGAAAAGAAATAAATAGTTTTAGTAGTCTATCCGTCCGATCAATGTAATGCGTAAGCTTCAAAGTTGTAGATCGCAGAGTCGAGATATAGATCGTAGTCAAATATCTCGCTTTGAAGGGCCTCTCCAGAATCGTAGAGTGGTCCAGACGCTTGGTCGAGCTAACTCGTAGAGATCGTAGAGTGCTTCTCTGAAACGTAGAGTTTGCAAAGATGAGCAAGTGATGATCGCTCGAAACGTGAAGAAAGCATAGTGTACTCTTAAGAGCAAGCATCAATATGATAAGACACTACAATTTGAATAATAGAGTGTCACCGCCTTTGGTCGTAAAATCAAGCCCTATCGCTCAATTGAAGATAGACTCCAACAAATAAGGAATGGGCTTTCGAACGTTGAAGCTTCACCAAATTCCAACCAGTACAAAAGATATCCTTAGTATTGATCAAAAGAAACGAGTCAAGAAGCTAAGAAAAGGACCATCAAGGTAGGAAAACACCTTTTCAAGTGTTAGGTGAGAAAGCAGTATGCCATGTCAGTGGGCATGTAATGCAATTCAAGATGTGCGTAAATGTCTCCATCAAAGCTCGAAATGTCAAACGATTTAATGCTTCATCGATGACTTCAACGGATAGATTTTAAGGATCTCATATATATAAATACGTATATATAAGAGAGGTAAGCAAGTATTGAACAAAACGCACAAAAACACAAAACGTCAACTCTACGATCCGAGAAAAAGGAGAAAGCTTGTTCACCTACTCATTTTTCAACAAGTGCTTAATCGCAAATCGAGTAGCCTCAATCACAACTCAACAACTATCAATCTCATCAAGTAAGAAGTTCCAAGTCGTAAGGACTTGAAGAGTTCTAAGTGAATCAGAAAGAGCCAAGTCTCATTGGACTTGAAGAGTTCAAGAGTGAACTTAGAAGTGCTTGGGATCTATTGGTCTAGAAGGAATCAGTGAGATTCGTAAAAAAGTGTAAAAGACATCCTTAGTGGATTTCCTACTCAAGGAGTAGAAGAGTGACTAGAGCTTTGAGTGCTCAACCACTTAAAAACAATCGTGTTTTTATAATCGCTATAATCGCAATAATAACCGCTTTTCTCTTTAACCGGTATCTAAAAGGTTTTTCAAGAATCAATAATTCATTGCATTTAAAGATTTATCAAAACATTCTTTAAACAAAGAAAAGTTTTTAATATCTATTCAACCCCCCCTTCTAGATAACTATCAGTGCCTTCTGAACTAACAATTGGTATCGTAGGTGTTCTATAATACAAACTACAAAGCTTGAGTAGATCCAATGGCACACTTACCAAGCTTAATCAAAGACTCGAGGAGGCGCAAGAA
The DNA here is from genome assembly GCA_020205605.1 of Panax ginseng. NCBI lineage: Eukaryota > Viridiplantae > Streptophyta > Magnoliopsida > Apiales > Araliaceae > Panax > Panax ginseng. The sequence continues at coordinate 75,638,307 of CM035137.1, forward strand.
GCCACCTATGTGCAACAAAGATAAATTTGCTAACCGGAAGGTTAGGATGCAAGCTTATATGGATTCAATAGATGAAGATCTATTTGAAACTGTTCAGAATGGGCCCTATGTTCCTACAAAGCTTGCACCAACTATAGATGATCCAGATAGAGTACAGATTAAGGTCAAAGGAGAATGGACAGAGAATCGAAGAGAGTTGTCCAACTTGACAAAAAGGCCAAGAACATTTTATTTCAATCATTAGAAGATGATCTATTTGAAAACGTGGTCAACTGCAAAACAGCAAAGGAGGTTTGGGAAGCACTACTCATTATGCATGAAGGAATGTAAGAAGTCGAGAAAACAAACAATCTCTCTCGACTCAACAATATGAGATGTTTGCCCATGTTCAAGGAGAGAACGCCACCGCTACATACGAAAGATTCAATATTCTCGCTTCAATTCTCTACGAGCCTATGGAAAGATCTATCCAAATAAAGATCCGATCATAAAGTTCATGAGAGCTTTACCAAAGCAAGTGGGATGCCAAAACCACCGCCATTAGAGAATCAAAGAATCTATATGAAATGACTGCTCAACAGCTTATATGGCAACCTCCTCACGCATTTAACCGGAGCTAACACAACGAAATAAACGTTATCTCAAGGAAGAAAGAAGGACAAAGGTGTCATACCAAAGTAATCGAAAACACCTCCAAAATCAACACCGTTGATTCTCGACTACGATGAAGATGATGATGAGGACTTTGCAATGCTAGTTAAAAGACTAAGAAGATTCATGAGACAAGGTAGAACCAAAGAAGCCAAAGAAAGTTGGAAACTACAACAACCAGAACAAATGAATGACCTATGCTACAACCAAGAAGAAACCCGGTCACTTCATTGCTAACTACAATAAACCTCTCGTAGAAGAACTCAAAAAGAAATCACATGCAAAGAAGGAATACAAAGGCAACAAGAGACCAAAGAAAGAAAGACAAAGGCCTCAGAATCGAGGATCGTGGAGTGACTCGATAATGACTCAACTCTGTAATCCGAGACGATGAAGATCCCCAAATGGCTAACCTCTACCTAATGGCCAAAAGTGCAAGGGACAAGCAGAACTCCAACATACATGAAGTAAGTATCGACGAGGTATTTGACTTTAATTCTCCTGATGTAGATATTGATGATCTTAGAACTGTATTACATGGCATAACATCAGATCTACACCAATACATGAAGTGGTTTAGAGTTCTGCCTAAGGATTATTCACTTCTTCAAAAGGAGAAAGAAAAGGTTCATGAAGAACTCGAAACCGCTTCTTCTCAAGATTAATTTTTCTCTCGAGCTTGAAGTCGAGAATAAGCTCTCGAGACAAACAAATGAGCTCAAAGGCAAAAAGAGAGTCTAGTCTAACCTCAAAATTGAGGATCTAGAAAAGACTATCTCTACATGGAATAAATCCTCTTCATCCATGGATTCTTTAATCTCTATTCGCAGAAGTCACCGATAGAAATGTACAGGCTTTGGGAACCTACCTCGTAGTCATGTGTGGTAAAAGAAAAGGATATTAACACTAGAAATGCCTCGTGTTTTAGTAGAGGCATTATTATATTTGTGAAATCCTCACAGAGGGATGAGCCTGCCAAACCCTCGCCATCCGATTCAATCCATATTCCTAGAGCAAGGGATCTCATGTCGGTCTAGGTTTCAAAAAAGAAAAGAGTAATCTAGCTCCTACTCACCAACCTCAAGGATCGCTGAGTTCAAAGAGATTAACTCGATTTAACCAACCCGAAGGTACAAGAGAGAAGTAAAACATACTCTTCACAAACGATGAAACATAAGAACACATGGAAGAAGGAATATCACCAACAGAGGATAATCAATATCCCACACAAGGTGCAAATGGAGGAAGAACTTTCACACACACACAAACATGCATCATATCAAAAGATTTGTGTGCTACACTACTGGTCACAAGGCTGCCAAATGTTATTACAATTCCATGCATATGAGACCCAAAATCAAGCAGATTTGGGTCCCCAAGGGCACTAACAATATAGGACCCATGCAAGTATGGGTACCAAAATGAAGGCTTAATATTTTTGTAGGGAAAGGACTTCAAAATCACAACCTGGTACTTGGACAATGGATGCTCAAGGCATATGACAGGAAACAAAGCCCTTCTGTCCAATTACATAGAGAAGGAGGGTCCCTCGGTCATCTTTGGAGATAATAGCTATGGCAAGACAAGAGGCTACGGCTCAGCAGGAAATGGTGCAAGATCTTTTAAGCAAAGTGGCCTATGTGGAAGGACTACAACATAACCTTCTAAGTATTAGCCAACTCATGACAAGGGTCATCAAGTAACTTTCTCAACAACCAATGCCAAGTCCGAGACCTCAAGACATCTCGCAGAAAAAGCTAACCGACAAGAGAAGGAAATGTCTACACAAGAAAATCTTGGTCAACTAAGCTCGATGAGACAATATGCTTTCTCGCTAAAGCATCCAAGAAATGAGTCAAGCTATGGCAATCAAGATTATCTCATCTCAACTTCAAGAGATGTCCAAATTAGCTTCAAAAGATCTAGTTGCAGCCTACCCAAACTCAACTTCATTAAAGAAAGGCCCCGCAATGCCCGCAACTTGAAAATGTACTGTAAGCTCATTTAAGAGCAAAACCATCAACTCAATTGACAAGCCTCCGCGTAATTACTACATATGGATCTTTTTTGACCAATTCCAACGACGAGCCTTGGGGGAAAGAGATACTCACTGTCGTAGTCGACAACTGCACCAGATTTACATGGGTATTCTTTCTAACCTCAAAAGATGAAACAAGCTCTCAACTGATCAAGATGTTCAAGCTGGTGATGAATGAGAAAGGAGAGAAAATCAAGGCCATAAGAAGTGATCATGGCAGAGAATTCAATTTCTCAAAAATGGACCAGTTCTGCACAGACAATGGGATTAGACACAACTTCTCACCCACAAACTCCCCAACAAAATGGAGTTGCCGAGAGAAAGAACAGACATTAATAGAGGCCGAAGGACTCTACTAATGAGCAAAGCTCATCTACCGTATTACTTCAAGCGTAAGCAATAACACCGCATGCTATACTCGTAATGATCACCATACACTCTACGATTAAGAAGACTCCTTATGAACTTTGGAAAGGAAGAAAGCCAAGTGTCGCCTACTTTCATGTGTTCTACCGCACATGCTACATACTCAACAATGGAAAGCAAGATTTGACAAAGTTTCAACCAAAATCGACGAAGGAATCTTTCTTGATATGCCACAGATAAAGAAGGCCTACAGAGTGTTCAACAAGAAGACACCGAGTGTAGAAGTCTCGATTCACATCATCTTTGATGAAACAGACTTAGACAAAATAAAGCTCCAAGACACTACGATCAACAAAGAAGACACTACTTAACGAGGACGCCGAGCTCAACACTACGATCGTAGAGAAACCGACAAAGGAAATGGAAAATCATTAAGCAAGAAAACGAGATCGTAGAGACCCATGCCGCATAAATGAAAACTCCACACCAAGAAGAAGAAATAATAAAGATCTAAGATCTAAGACAAGCATAAGCATAAACAAAGATGTCCCAACAGAAGAAGAGGATAGATGGGGGAAGAGATCACACTCAAGAAGATCTAATCATCGAGATCCGAGTGCGAGAGTCAAGACAAGAGTCGCCACTAAAATGAATGCTTCTATCTAAGCTTCCTCTCAAATAGAACCAAAGAAAGATAGAGGATGCTATGGAAGATTCCAAATTGGATAGAGGCTACGCAGAAGAACTTAATCACTGAGAGAGAAGCAAAGTTTGAGATCGGTTCCAAGAAAAAGAACCATCCTGTAATTGGAACCAAGTGGGTCTTCGTAAACAAGATGGATGAAGATGGGGATGGGGTGATAACAAGGAATAAGGCTAGACTAGTAGCCAAGGCTACTCTCGTGAAGAAGGCATCGACTATGATGAGACATTTGCACTGCTGCTGCACTAGAAGCCATCGTAATATTCCTCGCCTTTCACGCTTCACATGAAGTTCAAAGTCTTCCAGATGGATGTCAAAAGTGCATTCTTGAATGGTGAACTTCAAGAAGAAGTCTATGTAGAGCAAATTCCGTGTTTCATCAATCCATCTCTTTCTAATTATGTCTTTAGATTAGACAAAGCCTTATATGGTCTTAAACAAGCACCTAGAGCATGGTATAAAACACCCTAATTTTCTTATTGAAAATGGGTTCACTAGAGGTAGAGTAGATACCACACTATTCCTTAGAAAGAATAAGGATAAAGTCCTATTAGTTCAAATCTATGTTGATGATATCATTTTTGGTTCTACTGATGAAAAGTTATGCAAGAGATTCTCCAAGCTTATGCAGAGCAAGTTTGAAATGAGCATGATGGGTGAGCTGAACTTCTTCCTCGACTACAAAGTAAAGTAGATCGATGAAGGAATCTTCATAAATCAAGCCAAGTACATTAAAGACTTACTTAAGAAGTATGGCATGGAGTCCGCCTCCCATGAAAAACCCCAATTGCTCCCGCAACCAAGCTTGACACAAAGATGAAAAAGGTAAAAGTATTGATACAACTCAATACAGAGGTATGATTGGCTCTCTTTTTATATCTAACTCCAAGAGAGACAGAGATATAATGTTTGCAACATGCATTTGTGCTAGATTTCGTGCTAGCCCTAAAGAATCTCATTTAACCATCATTAAGAGGATTTTCGTATATCTCAAAGGTACACCCCACTTGGGGTTATGGTATCCCAAGGAATCCTCATTTGAGCTAACAGATATATAGATGCCGATTTTGCAGTCGCAAATAGATAGATAGAAAAGTACCAAAGGGCACTTGTCAACTACTAGGTAATGATTTGTGTCCCGGTTTAGCAAGAAGCAAAACTCAAGATTCACCTCAACCGCAGTAAGTTTAGTACATTGTCACCGGCAAATATTCAGTGCTCGATCCTATGGATGAAAAATCAACTAGCAGATTATGGGTTTGAATTCAAATCCATACCTATTCATTGTGATAACACAAGTGCAATTGCTATAACTCATAATCCTGTCATGCATTCTAGGACTAAGCATATAGAAATAAGATATCACTTCATTAGGGATCATGTACAAAATGGAAATATATCTTTACAATATATTCCTACTGAAAATCAACTTGCTGATGTTTTTACAAAACCTCTAGATGAATCCAGATTCAACAAATTGATAAGTGAGCTAGGCATGCTTAACTTGCAAACCTGAAATATTATGCTCTAGTTTGTGCTAACCATACAGATTTAAGGGCTATGTCCGAAATCAAAGACATGATCAAAGGAAGTCCACGATCATAGAGCCAAAGTGTCATAGAATGACAACGATCGCAGTGAAGACTCAACGATCGCAGCGCAGACTCAACGATAGCAGAGCTACATCAACAAAACAAAAGGAGCACCCTATGATGATCAAGCATAAATCAAAGCATTCTCTCTGATAAGTGCCTCAGGGACAAACCTAACCCTTGTTTCATTCAAGAGGTTGGCCCTTCCTGAGCTACCTTAATTTAAGGAGAATGTTAAGTCAAAAAGATTCATCACAAGGACTTGTTCAGCACTCTACGATCGACAAATGACTCAATGATCGCAGCTCGCACTTCTACGCTTATAACTCGTACACGCATTTAATCGCTACACGACTCAACGATGGTAGAACAAACTCGACGACTCCAAGGACCATCTCAACGATCGTAGTCCCACTAAAGAATATATCATCCTGTATGAGTTAAGGGCAATTCAAGACAATCCTCTCTCACAAAATTGTGAGAGCCAAGCAAAACTCGACATCCGTCCCCACTAAGCAAAATAGAGAGAGGAAGTTTCAAGTACAAATTAAAATCGCTCTGCTTGAAATCTGAAAGTTCAAAAGACCATCTCTCTCTCCTCTCTCAAGAAGAAACCCTAAATCAAGAGTAAGCTCACCGGCCACTTCCTCGAAGAAATCAATGGCAACTTCCAAAGTGTTATCTCCACCATGACTATGCTTTGATGAGTTCAAAACCGCATTAACCCCAATTTCACAAGACTGCGCTGCTACTAAAGAAGGCAGTCTCAAGAAGCCTTGGGTATGGACACATTGATCTACCCAAGTCGGTAAAGGAGTTCTATAATAATCTGTGTGTTTGAAAACAACACCATCACTGCAAAAGTCGAAACGCTGAAATCAAACTAAAGGTCGAGGACATCAACCTAGCCCTAGGTCTCAAATCGTAAGGGCACCCGCCCATGTAAGGCATAGATTTTCACAAGGGTCTCAAGAAGATGCATCACAAGAAGTCACCTTCATTAAAGGATACAAAAAGAAGGAGTTCCCACAAAGGTATGAGTTTCTAGTCGATATTGTTGGAAAATGCATATGTCAGAAGAGCTCAGTCACGACTCGTGAATGAGGTACAACTCAAACTCATGACTACATATGTTACAAAATACAACTCAACTATGGGGCTCTATTACTTGAGTGGATTGGAAAATGGTTAATCACCAAAAGAAAACAAAGAGCTCACAGTAAGATGCTCTACTTGACGATTTATCAAGATTATCCTACAGTCGCTTCTTGTGACCTAATTGAGGATGATGAAGGAGAAGCCATAAATCCAAATCGATTTAATGACTCAAAGAGCTTGTTTGAAAACCGAAAAGAAATCCAAATTAAAAATATGAAGATGATGTCTGAATCTAGTGGTCGAACTGGTGAAATAAAGGGAACAGGAGTGCCAGAGAATATGTCTGTTGTCAAAGAAACTGAAGAAGAAGAAGAAGAAGAAGAAGAAGCTAATCAAGGAGAACCCATTGCTTTAATCAGAAAAAGCAAAGGGAAAAAGAAAGCCAGAACTTCAGAAGAACCTCAAGGATCCACCACCAACAAGTCTCTAGAGTCCTCAGATATTGAGACTCTAAGGATCCTGAGAAGAAAGGAACAAAGAGGTCGAGGCGTAAGAAGATAGATAGAGCAACTATATCTCAAATTATTAAAGATGAGTAAGATCACCCACAAGAGCAAAAAAAGCCATCACCTCTTCTTCGATCGTAGAGTCTCCTCCGATCATAGAGCCTGCATCAAAACAAGGAAGCAAATGATCAAATGTATTACCGATCTCAAGGACAAAAATCAAGAAAGTCCCGAGGTCAGGGTACGCACTTAAAAAGCCAAGAAGGAAATTGGTCAAGAAGTATATTCTTGTCAATGAGAAAGCTCTAAAGAAGGAAGACAAAGAACCGTCTCACTAAAAAGGAACCAAATTGAGGGGAGACACCAAAAGATCTGATGATAATAGATACTCCTGCTGAGGGGGAGATGCCTGAAGATCTCCTGCCAAAGGATGCTCCAGTTGAGGGGGAGCTATCGACATTTCAAAAGAATGATCAAGCTGAGGGGGAGGATCATGACACCTCAATAGCAGAAAAAGAAATTCCTGGAGGAGATAATGAAGAACCAGTGCAAGAACATCCTGAAGCAATTGACATAATGGAATCCTCCAGTGAAAACAGAAAAGAAGATGATGAGATTGAGATCATAGCTGTAGGCATTGATGGGCACATAAGATCCAACTATGAGAAACTATTTGTATATCTTCCTATGATGCCCTTCCACCGAGATCAAATTCTGAATTGGGATCACATGTTCTGGAGTTTAAAAGAGTATCCAAATTATCTCAAGATTTCGCAAATGGATTCCTGTGGAAATTCAATTTTGCCAAGAAGCTTCTCACCAACAGCTTCTTCCTCGTAAAACACACTTGAGGTACTATCTATCCCAACTCTTTTCAGAAATAATCACTTGCCATCATCCTCATTTAATCAATTCTATGAATTCCCGCAATGGTTGGAAGTGATTCTTCATCCACTAAATCAATTTCCAGTTGTAGAATCTCAAAATTCTGTAACTGAGGAACCAAATAAGAGCCACTCCCTATTACTCCCACAGCTTACCACCTCTACGATCACTGACTTTAGCCCTTTGGTAGAGTATCCACCACAAATCGTAGAGTCACTAAGCTTCAATATTCAAACCCAGGCTCCTCCTTCAGATATTCCCTCCTCATCTAGAAATGAATGCTTCAATCTTGAACTTGCTCTCTACTCACTGCAAGATAAATTCAAGAGCACGTCACCTCCCTCACAAATTCCAAATCTAGATGAAATCCTGTCAGAACTATCCACAAAGGCTGATTTGTCAGCTATGTCTGAGAAAGTGATCAAAGAACTAGACGAGAGTCTTGAAGATCATACTGCACTGATACAGCTGAGATTAACATCAATGATCAATGCTACAAACAATCTTCCCAAACTCCCCTAAGTCTCCGAACTGCCTAAAAAACACTCAAAGAGATCATCAAAGAAATGCTTCAAAGCATTAAAGACAGTGGACGATATTCACTTTCTTGCAAATAAAAAGCATAGGGATGTTGTCCTCGATATTACAAAAAACACAAGAATCTCGTAACAACTGATGATATAGAGCATCAAAAGTCTTCAAACCGCAACAAAGAGTTTCAAGACTTTTCCATGGGACAAATGAAGCAAATCGAGACTGCCTTCGACATACTTCAACGACGAGAAACTCGCTCGATGCTTTGATCCAAGAGAATCGTGAGGACATTGCTCAAACTCGTAGTCAACTCAATGAGCTTGTCCAAGGAGTCACTCGCCTCTCTGAAGACATTCAACCCTCGATGTCGATATAAAGGGGGAGAATAAAGGGCAAGGAGATCGTGGAGGCAAGGGCAGGCAAAGGTCACTTCCAATCAAGGCCAAGGCAAATCACTCAGCTAGACTCCACGAGCCACCCATCGACTCAACGATCCGATCAAGAGGAAATTTTAATGGCTCAACCATTAAGGAGTCAAGGGCCAACTACCAACTCTCTCATGCAGGACACAACAACAGCCTACGAATGCCAATCGAGATCCCGCATTCATGAATAGGCATGATCACAATCCCGCATCTAAGTCCAAGTGAGCTAGAAGATCCGCCGTAAGAGATGAAGCAAGCAAGAAGAGGAGAGCCGAGGAATATGCAAATCCTCCAAGAAGCAAAAGACCAAAGAAATAGAGATAAGTTGAATTTCAAATTGTATTGATGTAGTCATTCTTAAATGTAAAATCTGCTCCATACATCAATAAATTCATGCTTATTCTCTAGAAATTTCAAATTACTCACCGAATACTAAGTCATGTTTACTTTTCTCAAGAATCGCATATAAAACTTTATAATCATGACAACAAATCTCCTTGGTTATGTCAACATCAAATAGGGGAGATTGTTGAAGAATGCATATTGTGATTTGATGTTTTATGAAATAAATTTCATGATTATGTAAAGTCCTTCAAAGAATATATGTACAAGGACTTAGTGATAGATCAAAGTTGTTAGTTGATCTTAGCCTTTAAGTGTTTTACCTATATAGATAAAGAGATCAAATCATAGGTCGATCTATGGCTGTAAAGAAATAAATAGGTCGGTAGTCTATCCGTCTCGATCAATGTAATGCGTAAGCTAAAGCAGGATAGCAGAGCTGAGACGATCGTAGTGTATCTGCCTTGAAGGGCCTCTCCAGGAATCGTAGAGTGGTCCAGACGTTTACCGAGCTAACTCAAAGATCGTAGTGTGCTCTCGAAAAACGTAGAGTTTGCAAGATGAGCAAGTGATGATCGTCAGCAGTGAAGAAAGCGAGTGTACTCTTAAGAGCAAGCATCAATATGATAAGACACTACAATTTGAATAAGAGAGTGTCACCGCCTTGTCGTCGTAAACATCAAGCCCTATCGCTCAATTGAAGATAGACTCCAACAAATAAGGAATGGGCTTTGAACGTTGAAGCTCTCACCAATCCCAATCTGCATACAAAAGATATCCTTAGTATTGATCAAAAGAAACGAGTCAAGAAGCTAAGAAAAGGACCATCAAGGTAGAGGAAAACACCTTTTCGTGTGTGTTAGGTGAGAAAGCAAATCGCCGTGTCAAGGCCGTAATGCAATTCAAGATGTGCGTAAATGTTCCATCAAAGCTCATAAATGTCAAACGATTTAATGCTTCATCGATGACTTCAACGGATAGATTTTAAGGATCTCATATATACGTAATACGTATACATAAGAGAGAGGCAAGCAAGTATTGAACAAAACGCACAAAAACACAAAACGCTAACTCTACGATCCGAGAAAAAGGAGAAAGCTTGCTCAATACTCATTTTTTCAAACAAGTGCTTAATCGCAAATCGAGTAGCCTCAATCACAACTCAACAACTATCAATCTATCAAGTAAGAAGTTCCAAGTCGTAAGACTTAAAGAGTTCTAAGTGAATCAGAAAGAGCCAAGTCTCACTGGACTTGAAGAGTTCAAGAGTGAACTTAGAAGTGCCTAGATCACATCACGGGTCTAGAAGGAATCAGTGAGATTCGTAAAGTGTAAAAGACATCCTTAGTGGATTTCCTACTACTAGAAGAGTACTAGAGCTTTGAGAGTGACTAGAGCTTTCTCTTTAACTTTTGTGCTCAACCACTTAAAACAATCTTGTTTTTATAACTCGCTATAACTCGCAATAACAAACTCGCTTTTCTTTAACCACGATCATGAGATATCTAAAAGGTTTTTCAAGAATCAATAATTCAATTTAGTAATCCAATGATTTAAAAAGATTTATCAAAACATTCTTAAACAAAGAAAAGTTTTTAATATCTATTCAACCCCCTTTCTAGATAACTAAATTTTGAAAATAATAAATTTTAAAATTATTATTGTTTTTATAATATTTATAATTATATTGACATAAATTAAATAAATTTATATCTGTTTTAAATTTGAATACGTTTGAAATTAATTTTTAAAATATAACTCAATATTAAGTTTATAATTTGAAAATGAAATAGTAAAAAAATATCAAGATGTGTATGATGGATGAGTTGTCTACTTAAATGAGGGTGTGAAGTGTCATTTTGTATATATAGAGAACGATCTTTTGACTCCCTCACACTAGGGAGTAAAATCTTATATAAGGATTAAAATAGAGAGTCAAATAAGAATAAGAAAACTGTTGAATAATAATTTGTTAATGTATTCTTCAAAATTGATGATAGAGAGTTGATTAAGGAATGTTGTTAATGCTCTAAGAATTTAGATCTCATTAGAATGATCATCATCATTATTTTAAAAGCATTGCTTAAAACTATGAGTTTATCACATATTATAAAGAAGCATCATGTAGATAATTAAAAGCCTTTAATAAATTAATACCTTTTATTAATAAATGAATAAGATTGTTACAAAGTATATGTTTTATCATCAAATATGATTGGTTTGTGTGCATACTACTTTCAAAAATATATAAATAAAAAGTACATATTATATCAAAAAAAGTACATTTTCGAAACTTAAAACATCATAGTTTGACTACAACGAACTTGGATTACAACAAAGTATATGAGAAATTTGACTACAACAAAATATATGAGAATAGATTCATTGAAAGATACTTATTCTAGTATTCCAAGAGGCAAAATTTTCAATCAAATGTTCAAAATCTTATATATATATATATATATATATATATATATATATATATATATTGGGGCCCCTCTGATCATCATAAATTAAGGACAAAGATATAAGAATAAAAGTAAAAGAATATGTAAACAACTTTCCTCCTAGAGCTCTAATCTTAATTATTTTTCTTCTTTTTTCCAGAAAAAGTCTCTACAAATGGAATCATGATTCTACTCCTCTGATAATGATAAGAGGTCTCTGTTTTTAGCCTTCTTTATGATTTCTTAATGTCCCAGGACTTCTCACTTTACGTGTTTTCATTAAACTTAGACTTGATAGCTGGAAAGGTCTCCTCCTTGCCACATACACGCACTCTACACACCTGAATAAGTGAACCAGCGCTGCGACTCGGCAAGCACTGCGGCTCCATAATTCTTGTATTCTCTTTTTGCTCTTCCTTCCTCGCACGTCCAATTAAGCCTTTCATTCCTTGTTAAATCCTAGTACTCATTGCTTAACATCTTTAGCTTCATAGTAAAGCTTAATAAACACCATTTATTGTTCTTTCTCCAATTAAGATCACATCTTCTACTCCTGCATAAAAACATTAAAATGCATCAAACTAAATTAAAAATACTTAAGAACTAACAAAATAATTAAGTTAAAAATACATGATTCATAGATATAAAATCCACTCATCATATCTACCATAATGAGGAATCATATTCCAATTCGGGAAGGGGCGTTGAAGGAGGTTTGATCACTATAAATACAAGGTTATACTCTTTTTTACAAGTATCTCATTACTTTTCAGCATTAGAGCAATAAGCCTCCATTGTTAATTTATTTTCAGCATGTACTTATTCTCACATCGGAGCTATCTCCCGATGGTCCAGACTGTCAAGTTTCTCTGTGTGACTTCGTTTCTGTACAAAATTGAACACGCTATTGGTGATTAGGCGCGTGGACGGATTTTTCAGAGCCTAAAAATAGTGTGAATCTGTATTATTCAGAACGGATTTTAGTCACAAACACCATATATTTTATATGAATAAGGGTTATCAGTTATCTTGGTAAAAATAGAGCATAGTTTCCGAGTGATCCTTAAGAAATTGTTATAAAGTTGCCGGTGATCCCATTGCAGCCAATTACAAGTTCCTACTGATCCTTCAAAAAGAAAAAGACGTGGTAACTGATTTTCAGTTCTCTTCAAAATTGCTGAAATATTATAGTACTCCTAGAATACCATCCAACCTGTTAAGGCACTTGTAAAGTATTTAATGATTTTTTTTTATATTTTCATTTTATGCAACACACAATCAGTACAGCGTGGATCACTACAAACATTACTGAGTTGTTACTTTAGTCTGAGCTGAACTTACACTGTCTACAATCTTATCGAACTGCCCATAATTCAACTCAAAAATAACAAAAAAAATCTATGAATGTGCTGACCAAAGCAATAATGGAAAAGAGAATTGACCTTCTTCTAGCAGTACATCACAGCATATAATATTACAGCATTGTTTTGTGAAGTGAAAGGGTATACCATGGAGAAACAAGTAACATTTATGGGTGAAATCAATTTTCAGAAATTTAAGACTACTAGTTCTACTAGCAGCGCACATTTATTAGAACACACTTTTATTTGAACGCCGAAGGATATACCCCTTTGAACAATATCCACAATATATTTACATGTTCTGTACATTAATGTGTGTACATCATCAGGGTAAGCACGTTGCAAGGTTAAGCATAACCCAGGACTAAATTAGAACAAATTTTAACTTCACAAGGATTCTGCAATTGGGAAGCATAAGTTGGCATATTAACATATATAAATCTAGGCACTTGTTATCTTCTGACAGTCGGAAATGTAGTAGGGCATGGCAGGGCAATTCTGATCCCCATTTTAAAATAGCGGAGATAATGATGGTGAAGTCAGTCGGTCAACTGTATCAGAATTAAAATGCTTTGCAAAGATTGTTAGAAGTCAAGTTAGAGGAACACTGCTCCTGTATTGGGCTGGAAGGACCACACAACCTGCTCCTCTTTGGTTCGGAAATCGTCACATGGGAGATTGCAACGGCAAGTGCATCAACCAAACCACATTCATCCTGCTCTTCTGACTCCTGGCTTAAACTTCTACATGACGAAATTCGACTTGTATTCTCATTGGGACAACTACTTTCCACTTTATTCCTGTTTGACTCTATTATAGATGTACTGACTGGTAGCTGGGCAGATCCTGATTGATTCTTCGCTTTCGACTTGATAGACAGTGTCCTTAAGGTACGCTCTGTGTAAAACAGAATCCAAGGATGCGCTGAAACAAAATCCATTTTAAAACTAATTAGTTATTGGAATTAGCACAAGCAAAACAAACAAATCCAAATTTAGGTGCTAGCCAGATATTGTACCGAGAAAGTAGCCAATAACCCACATAATTGTGCTCAAAAATTAAAATCTCAGAAATTTTTTTTTTTTTTTTTTTAAAAAAAGTAAATATCAAATGATTAATAATAATTATTTTGTTGGGGGTATGAATCAAATTTAATAATCTTTCAAGGAATTTGAAAAGCCACAGAAAGCTTACTTAGTACTTCGTCTGCTGTAATTCTTTCAACAGCATCCCTAGTAAGTATTCGCTCAAGCAGATCTCGTGCAGGTTTGGATACGGACTCCCATATTCTTGCTTGGAAATCAAGCTTCACAGCCTTGATTGCCATAAAAACATCTTCTAATGACTCTCCTTGAAATGGAAGAACACCAGCCAATAAAGCATATAAGAGGACACCAGCACTCCAGACATCCACTTTCTCAGAGTAATTTCCTAACAAAACTTCTGGGGAAACATAAGCCGGACTTCCAGCCAAGCCATTTAAACTCTGACCTGTTGCAAAAATTGCATGGCTTAATGACCAAATGGGTAAAAGCAATCAAAAAGTCCAAAATTATGAGCATAAGAAAAACAACTGCAGGCTCCCAAACATGGATAGCATATACTTTCAATTAAGATTTGCAGACTACATAAATAAATTCAATGAGGCAACCTTTTGTTCTTTAAATTTAATAAGCATCGGACTTTGCAACATTATTGCTAAAGGACAAAAGAAAAAAGATGAAAAAATTATAACCAAAAGAAATGGGACATGGAAAATATATTGCAAAACACAAAGCAGTAACCTTGGCCATAGGCACTCAAAATACAATCCTTCTTTAGTAATTAATTACCCATTTTCTAAAACAAGGCAGGAAGGGAGTGAGTTGGTGGCAGGGAATAAGGGAGAGAGAGAAATTTCACGCAAATTGATCCACACTCTAGATCATGATTACAAACTTACACTTGTACAATATGCAGCTATGCCCCAATTTTATTCCCAAGAGTTTATTCATGATAGCCAGTAGCTAATGTAATTTGGAAGACACCCCTTCTCTGTCTTTAAATTTGTAAACTCTGCATCTTACCTTAACTTATTCTGAATAAAAAGAATGTTATCCAGAAGCTAAGATATAGAAGACAAGGTCTTCTCTACCTTTAAGCCTACCACACTCAATAAAGATGACCTTCTTGACACTGAAACTCCTTTAGATTTTTTTCAGCCTATTTACATAGACATATTTTCTTTCTAATAAATCCTATCAATGCACAATGAGACAACTTTCCCTTTGAAAATTAACTGGATTAACTTTAGTTTCTATACTGTTCGGACCTCCAACTCTAAATTTCAACACAAAATCCATCATGCATTTCCTGAATGAAAACAAAATCCGCGATCTTCACGAATGGGACAAAATAGATTGCAGGATTAAAGCGGGGGAGGGGTGGGTCAAGGGGTGGAGGAGAAGACTCGACAAAAATGGTAAACTTAATCTATATCTTAATATGGTGAATAGTAATGTGCATTATACTTTTGGAAAAAATATGTTTATGCATGACAAAAGAGAGAGGAATGCATGGGTTGCTGCGACCTTCATCTTCCAAATGCCCTTGTCCCTAAAAGGTATTATTAATCTTACTTTAGGAAACAAAGGAATTTTTTCTTGATGGAATGAAAAACAATGTAAGATAGCCAGAGCTTATTCGCAAGTCCGCGTGCAGTTATATATACACCTCTATCACATGTCATAATGGATAATTGGCCATCATGTCATCGATATGCTATGAGAATCAAATCATGCAACAAGAGCTAAAATCACACTTAAAATTTGACGATAGAGAGAGAGAATAAAAAAAATATGCTAAAAATTTAGCAGGTTAAATTTATCACTCTTAAAATCTTCAATAGGGTACATAGTATATGGCGGAACTACTACTAAATGAAAAGAATGATATACACATTTCCTTGAAAAAATAATAATACATATATAGTCATGGCATATGTTCAGATGTCTATAGTCATTCCAAATGCAATCTTCTCAAAGGATATGGCCCATCATGTGATGGATTTTCATTGGGGAATCAATAATATGAATTGTCACCCAAAAATTTCATAATAAACCAACAAGGCAAAAAAATTATAATGACAGATAAAACAATGTGCCAACAATCACTAAATGAGGATGAACTTCATCATGGTTTGAGATCTTTGAAGGGACTATTGCATTTGTGTATCAATCTTGCTTTAGAAAATGAGAATGAGAATCCTCTGGGAAGTAACTAACATATCCCCCTAGAATCCACTTTCACACAGATAGACAAAGTCATTGTTGAGTGTTAAGTGATTACTATTTGATGTAGAACAATATCTGGAAATAGATCATTGTTGAAAATAAGTGATAAAACAAGGGAATCATGCACTTCTAGACATTTCTTTCAATTCCTAGTTTTCTATGCACTGGCAACTTAAATCCTTAGGTTTCACATGAACTCATGTACAATTAGATAGTTGACCAACAAAATACAATGACGTTCATTTGGGAACAACTTTAGGCAAAATACTGATTTACACTCTGAATATATAAAACAAAATTAGATACTCTGAAGTCAGGTAACCATCTTATTTTACTTTTCTATAGAGAAGTCGAGTTTCCATCTTTAGAACGAACATCACATGATTCAGAGTTCCATATTACTGCAACATGCATAAGAAACTTGGGGATATATGAAAGTACATCAAGCTTAAAATTGAGAAACAAGCAGCCAAATCACTAAAACTGAGTAAAGTGATTATTTATTAATCTTTAGTGTCGTGATCTGAAGCAGCATACCAATATGGACATGGACATAAATTCGTAAAGGCAGAGTAAAATCTTACCATTTGTGATCCTCATGGCTAGTCCAAAATCTGCAAGCTTTATCTTCCCAGAAGTTGTGAGAAGAATATTCTCAGGCTTTATATCCCTATGTACAACTCCCATATCATGACAATACTTTATCACTAACATCAATTCCTTGAAGATATTAGCAGCACGATGCTCAGAATACCTTCCCTGCTTAGCCATCTGATCAATCAACCTCCCACCCGAACACAACTCCATCACAAGATGAAAGCATTCGGAATCCTCATACACTGCCTCCAATGTCACAACACCTGGATGCCCCGATAGATGCTGCATTATCTCCACCTCACGGTGAACCGTCTCCTCCCCTTTAGTCAGTGTTTTACAAGCAAAGTCCACTCCAGCAACCTTACTCCTACACAACCAAACTGACCCAAATTTACCTTTTCCAATTGTGGCACCCGAAACATAATCATCTTCAATCTTATTCTTCCTACCCATTTGTGTCGCCGCATCAATACACCCTATCTTCCTCTTAATCCCTCTTCCTGATAGACCAGATGACGATGTTGCACATGGTGGAGCTGTTGCGGCAATCCCAGCAAGCCTAACTCTACATGACCCAACAGTCTCATCCCCTCCCACATCTTCTTTACACCTCTTCTTCAGCCGAGCATAATCTTCCAAGGAATAATGGGATCGTAAATTCGATCTCACTGATCCCGAATTACAGGTTGATTCCAAAGCATCTGTTTGATTTGAGCACAACAATTCACTTCCTTTTCTCTTCTTCCTCATCAGTCACTCTTCCCAAATTATCCAGTTTACCCAAAAATTAAACCCACACAAAACAAAACCCCAGAAATACAACACCTCTAATCCTCCATTACACCACTACTTCTTTGCTCCTGAAACCCAACTAAAAAAAGGAAAAAGCCAATCGAATTAACAAAAACAACCCATTTATACATAATTAATTTATATACCGTAAAATCAAGAGGCCAGCCCATGAAATAAACTAATCTACATATAATCTGAAATCGAAAAAGTAAAATCAACGAAAATTAGGGCAAAATTACGAACATATACGCAGAGACGATGCTGCTGGTGCTTCCGATATAAGAACAAAATCCAGAGATAGACGAATCGGCGTTTGTAAATAGAGAAATCGAAGATCAAACCAGAAACCCTAGAAATTTCCCATCGGGGATGAATTGAATAAAATAATGAATAATACCTCTCGTCTTTCTCTCTCTGTAAAGGTCTTCAGGGACTTCTTTTGGGGTTTAGTGTCCTACTTTTAACGGAGGGAATTATACAATCTCCATGCGGTATTGAGGCTCAAGAAAGTTTGGTGTAACTGTATCAAACATTTTTTTACTCGATGCCTCTATTTTAGATTTATTATTATTATTTTTTAATATTAATCTCTTTGAAATTTTATAAATCTTATATTTTATCCACATAATTTACACATATATCGTGTATAGACAAAAACTTTAGAAATATTATTATTTTATCTTTTTAATATTAAACTCTTTTAAATTTTATATTTTATCTCAAATAATTTATACAAACAACGCCGCATGTGACGCATAATTGTACCATATCAATCAATCATTTTCAATAGCGAATTTAATTCTATTTCTAATTGTATTTGGAAATTATAAAACAAATATTAAACTTTTAAAATTAATTCAAAATATTTTTAATTTTCAAATTTACATGACTTATTTAACTTAAAAATAATAAATAAAAAATTTAGATAATTTATGATGTTCATAATTGTCTTTGACATAAATTAAATAAATTCATTTTAATTTTAAATTTGAAATATTTAAAATTAATTTTTAAAATCAATATTAATCTTATATAATTCAAAAGGGAGGTAGTGTTTATAGATTTTGTTTAGTAGGTCTAAATTTAAATTAAGAAAATATAATTTCATTTTAAATAGAGAATTGATATTTCCACAAGATTATTTGATATTTCCATAAGTGGTCTCCACTTTTAAAGTTATTCATCTTTTTATGTCTAATTTACCTCTACTTGTAGTAATACCCAGTTACCCTCATCTCTTTCCTCTACAAATCATTGGCATTGTATGTGACAATCTGATTTTCACTAATTATTAAAATAAAAATTTAATAAATAAAATTCTTATTAGAGATGTTTGAGTTTGAGTGAATATAAATATTTGTTGAATATTTTAAAATATGTAATTTTGTATGAAAAGATTAAATACGGTTTAATAGTTAATTTAACTATTGAGAAACTTAAATGGAATTGTTACGAAAAGAAAATTAACTAAATAATATTAGTTAATTTAATTAAGTTGAAATCATACCTTGATTGACAATTGAATTGTTATGAATTAAATTTTGTAAATAATGTGAGTAATTCACTTACTTTAAATAGTGAATTAGTATAATTAATTTTAATAAAATGAGAAGATATTGCATTACATATAAATGTAATGTGTTAATGTAATACGATTGAGAATTTCGTAAATAGCAAAAAATATTTATCGAATAAAATAAATATTTTAGTTGGAATATATATGGAATACTTATTCGATGAAAATTATTAGGGAAAATTTGTTTAAGTATGATAGTACTGATAAGATTTATGTTAAATGATTTTATGGTTGGTGCGTATTTTATTACACTAATAGAATGATAATGTGCTAAGTTAATTTAATAATTAAATTAGAAAAGCAAAGATTTGTTAAAGAAGATGGTAGTTGTATTTTCTAAATAATTTAGTTAAATATAATTTAATTAAGTTTGGTGGACAAGGGTATTATATAATAAATGGATTATTAAAATAAATTAAAAGGAAATTTGAAGGGGTTAGCCAAACATGGTCTTGTGACTTTTGGTTATTATAACTGATGAAATATTTGGCTGTGAAACTGATGAGGCCATAATATGTACGCATTATGTTTATATCAGTTATACGGGTTTTACGTGTTTTATTCCTAAAGCCTAAGAATAAAGAAAACGGAGTGTTAGAGAGCTTTGAAAGAAATTGATAATTCTGTGAAATTGAAGAAGATGAATTGGAGAATCAAAGAAGGAAGAAACAAGAAAATTGTTCAAGCTTTATAGCAAATCAAATATAATAATCTAGCCCTAACTCTAGTTTATGTTTTTTTGAGTTGTTTATCAAAAAGATGATTTTTGGTGATTTTTGAGTTGTTTATATTCATATGCCAAATTGTTACATTACATGATTATCTCTACCATACTTCTATAAACGACACAACGTATCCCCTAATATCACAAAAGATGGGGACCACCATTAACATACTACCCCTATAATATAACTCAAAAGTTTGGGGCTTACAACTATCTCACATCTTACATAAAAGACTGAAATTACAACAACAGATAATACACCACATAACAAATTACAACTACTAACTTTTAACACCTAGACTTAATCTATCATTCTGCGCTCCACAACGCTCTGGTACACTTAAAGATGACCCTGAGGAATTCAAACACTTGCAGCATTCCAATCTCAGAGATAATCCTGAGCAACGTCTGCTTTATCAACCCAAATCGAAGATAACCCCGGTGAGGGGCAAAATCATCATCTTGCCACCTCAACCCCACATTGCGCCGTCTCAACATCTCATACATACATTTCTACACAACAATGTCTCACAAGAGCCAAGGAGTTCCAATCCCGAGTGACTATTACGCAGGACAGCACACCGGATAGAATTTTAAGCTTAAAGACCATAGGCATGGTCCCCTCTTCCTGACTTTGTACAACCTCTAATCCCATGTCATTGAGTAAATCTCGACAATGGCGGTCCGAAATGTAGGGTTTTTACACATAAAACACAACGGAAATAGAATACTTTAAAGCATTTTCGAAACCCTAAACAGGATCCATGCGAAAACCATATTAATTCAGTGGTTAAAAATTTATACCGATTATTGAAGCTGGAATTGATACGATCGAATCTCTAACGCAATCCAAACAAACTGCGCCTCTACAATATCCACACGAACGCCCCGCGAATCGTAGCCACCAAAGATGAGGATTTTCGGAACTGTTTCTCTCTAGTCTCTCTCTAAGAGCGGCTAGGGTTTTGGTTAATGAATAATCCCTAAATGGCTGCTACATACATATATATAGTGATTAAAAGGAATTAATCAAAACCTAATTTAGTAAAATCTGAATTTATATATATATATATATATATATATATATATATATATATATATATCTTAATTAAGTCTTACTTAATTAATATACCTATATATAAATTATCCTATTAATTTAAATACTATCAATCATATTGACATATTTAAATCTTTACAATTTAAATTAATTCCCTTTTAATTATGTTCTATGTGTGTGACCCTATAGGTTATTATTACGTTGATAATAATTTTAAAATCATATTATAAAATTATAAATAGTGAGCGACATCTAGTAATGTATCACTGCAACCCAAGTAATAATAAGATCGATGATTCGATGCAACCTTTTCGTGACTAATGTTTCAATGTAATTTAATCCTTTTAACCTTGACATCCTAGATTAAACTCGAGTCATGGAATGTGTCATACTTTTCATAATTTAATCTGTGTTTTCTTGATCAATGAGTAGACTATATGAAACAAATCACTATTTGAGCATGGCTATGCATTTCATAGTCCTACTCAATCAAGAGGCCTATGGATATCACCCCTAATATATAGGATGGTTAAATTCCATCTAGATCACTCATATTCCTCACACGATTCATGATGTACCAAATAATCATCTTTATAATCCACCCTATTAAAGGTGACATTTGATGATATCAAAGTACATAAATTCCCGTGTAGTAATATAGTGATTTCAGGTTGGAGGGCCATTACATCATTGTCACTATCAGAATCACTAATGACACTTTGCATACTGTTCCACGTAGAATTGTCATGGTGGGTCTATCCAGTACATCATTCTCTAACATGTACTTATGCATTGACTTAATATCTCATATATTTATGACCAATGAGATTTGGTCATCAGTCAATCCACATACTAGTCTCAATACATCATTGTTGTCCCATCAACAATGATACTCGACTAGGACATTTTAAGAGCAATGATACTAATTGTAATTATATAATCTCATGTTCAAGTCACATACTTGAAACTATATAATTTGTATCACTATTCTAAGGAATTTTATTATGTTAATATTTATATGACGCAATAAATAAAACCATAATAAAATCATTCATTTATTCAATGAAATATAATATCAAAATGTTAAGCAATTATATCAAATAATTGGCCTCTAAGGCATAAACTCTAATAGTCTCCCACTTGCACTAGAGCCAATGACTCATGTATCTAATACCCATGGAACTAGTGTGACCTTCGTGCTTCTGCTGCGACAAAGCTTTGGTCAGTGGATCTGCAACATTTTCATCTGTTGGCACTCTTCCTATATGTACATCTCCTCTATCAATGATTTCATGGATGAGATGGTACCGCCTAAGTATATGTTTGGATCGTTGGTGAGAACAACAACAAGTTCTGTGACGCCCCCAAAATTCGGACACCCATATCTCGAATTCGGTACATCACGTGCAACTACGAATATCTTACTAAAATCATCAACAACGGAAATAATAGAATAATTTACATTGATATAATATAAATATTCGCGTCCCAAGGTACCGTAACCATTACTACGACAATTCAGTGATTAAACTTAAACATAACTTAATCATCCTTAAATACATCATAATAAGCATAACAATAATAATAATACTTCTAATCTTAAAGGACTATGTTATTCTGTAGCCTTGCCCTTTCCCTTGTCCTTTCTTGAAGTACCGCCTTGCTCTGCCTTAACTGTAATGTTTTAGGAAGCAAGAATGAGCAACAAGTTTGCCCAGCAAGTAATATAGCCAAAAGAATAAGCAGTTATAGCATTTGAATCTTCAAGGGTATAATAATAATTGGTAGTTCAAGGATATTAAGAAATATCAAGAGTATTCAATAGGTGTCGCTATAGACTGAAGGATATCAACAAAATTTTAGGATTTATTCATTTCGAGGTTTAATATGAATGAACACTGAGCAGTCACTAAGGACTAAGAACTCTTACTAGAATTAACAGTATTATACTATAATCCAATATAAATGAGTACAACAGGTGATCAGCCTAAAGTACCCTACGTTATGCATAACATTTAATCATACTCATGTGCGCACGTCGGTTCCCCAACAATATATAATTTCCCCTTCAATGAGGGTTGTTCATCTCAGTAGATTTACGATAGTCCGCACCAAGTCAATTGGTTTGGATAGCTTTTTAACACATAATAATAGTCTAGTCGAATCAAAGGCTTAGACAACTTTTATAATGTATTTAAGAACGATAAGTCCAATGCTTGCAACAATGTCAAGGTATACAAATGATTTTTGAATAGAAACAAATATTTGCTTGATATAAATATGATTGATATGACAACAATCCGAATGTATACAGTGTAAGAATTAAGGAACTTGCCTCGTTCGTCGATTATGTTTACCTTTGACACCTTGTCACGTATTCTGCCTATAATATAATAATATAGCCGTACAAATTAGTGATTGTTGAAAACTGACTCACTTTAGCTATTAATCACATGTCATCCTTGTTTAAGGTACTAGTCTCTCATACAATACATAATTTTGAAAAATACTACATTTCTTACTTACTACACAATTATGCTCACAAATAAGAAAACTATGCACATAACATTAATTTATTAAACTGTTGCTCAAATTAGTTATCTGAACTAATTTCATTAATTAGAGTTTAAAAATGACATTACACTATTCTGTTTGTTTATCATCATAAACCCTTACTCATTTTCTTTTCAATTTTTACATGTTATTAATGTCACATTAGAATGTAGTTTAAAGGTAAATATCACCCCCCTTGATAATTATATTACTTTTTTATTAAGGTAAATACACCTACCCTTTTTACTACTTCTTTTAAAAAATATATTATGCACATAGTGTCACAATTAATGTTTTAATGTTATTATTAAATTAGTTTAGTGTACTGATTTATATTTCATTACCTCCATGTTGGCTAATCAAAGTATTTCTTTGAAAGACATTACAAATATAATACATAAACAACCCCACTTTATGGAAACACCCTTCTTATTGTATTTAAATATTACTCTATTTATCCTCAAATGACCATCATGGAATAACAATTTTTAGAACCAAATCCTACGTTTGGTCTTGCTGGAGGTACTAAAAATATAAAAAAATGTGTTTGATATATAGCCTTTTAAATCTTAACATTGCCCCACATTTTAATGTTTAAGATTACATAATAGGTAAGGCTAAAAGATCTTTAATTTCCTTGCATAGCAGCTCCTTTAATGAGAACATGTAGCCACCAAATTATTGAATATGTACAGCAATTTTCTTGCACAACTAGCAACCGAATAATTAGCCTTAAAAATAAGAGCCACATAGCAGCATCCTTATTGCAAAAAATAAAAATAAAAAAATTAACATGTACTAATAATTTTATTTTTGTACAACTAGACCCCATGCTAACGGATAATTAGCCTTAAACATAGCAGCCACAAAAGCAGCATTCCTATACCACAAAAATAAAAAGATTACATATATCAACCATTTAATAGATACACCAAAACCGCCCCTTCCTTCTTTTCATTTACATGCTTTGTTTTTTTTTCCACTACGTAAACCATTTATGCATTCTTGCAAATTAATTTATTTAGTTTGAAAGCACATGGTAAAAAAAAACTAATGTCTTAAATATTAATTTAGCATGCATACATCTAGTTTAGCATACTAATTTTTACAAGCAACACAAAATATCCACATTACTTTTAAAAGAAAAACAAGTGTTTACTAGAAATTAAATGGAAAGTAATTTTATTTATTTATTTTATTTTTATACCTTAGCTTGAAATTTTTTGAAATGGGTTGCTAAGATGAAGAGCTGCTGCTGCTGCTATTACTCTTTTTCTCCTACATCACCGACTACACTCACCCTCTCTCTACAATGTTTCTTGCTTGTACAAAGAATGGGTTAGAATAAGGGGTTTATATACTAAAAGGAGTTGCATAAATTAACTAGAAACTCTCCTAGACCATCTGCTAAAGACTTCCTACAAGTACTCTATAGCAGCCCCTAAGTGGTCTATGATATCCATTCACTCATGTCACCATTGTATTGTCAAAAAAAATCATACGCAAAGCTCCCTTTTTTTCTTGGATACAATGGTCCCAAAATGATAGTCTAAATTATGTGTAATACCCAATTCTCTAGAAACTTAGTCTGTTGGAATTGAGTTATTAATTCCCAAGGCTAATTGGCTTTTAATTCAATGTGGCTGCCACCATTGCACTAGCTGCCGAAAATGGGTAGATTATTAATCATAAGGTTGGGTTCTAATTCCCTTGGGATTACATACATAAAAAGAGTATTAAGCTTAGACTTTTCTTGGCTGGCCAAACACCCCAGCCGAAATTTACAAGTAACAAAATAGTTTGGCAAGAAAAATCTCATTAAAGCTGCCCACTAAATCAATTTAGGCCTATCACCTCATCCTACCGTTTATTATTTGGATTATAAAATGTAAATACTTAAATATTAATGCAGCAAATTAATTAATTTAATTTACCCAAATAACACTAAATTATATACCACCTTAATAATTATTAATAAGTTGGGCTATTTCACATAATTTAAGTTACTCACAAAAAAATGATTTAGTCTATCCAGACAAGCTTTCAAACCAATTCAAGGATTTATCAATACTCTAATATAATTAAATAAATTAATTATATACCACCTCTCTTATTGTCATCTTTTACTTAGTAATTCATTCATTCTTTAATTTATTCCTCACTAATTCCATCATTGTGTCACACAAGACATTTCATAAGCTTATCATAATTCTCCACATCTTATCAATTATTATAATTTCAATTTAATTCAATTGAGTTACTCACCTCATGCCATGTAAGCATTTATAAAATAAATAATCACAGGCTCTATTTATATTAATATTAATATTAAATCATAAAATTTACGGTTATTACAAGTTTAGTGATGAACTTTTTAATCCATACAGCCTCCTTGGCCACACTAGAAGCAACAATATACTCAGCCTCTATTGTAGAATCCACATCGCCTCTTCTTCAACTCTTCCAAATTCCATTAAGACCACCACCATTAAGACAAAACACAAAACATGACTGAGACTTATAGTCATCATTGTCAGTCTGGAAACTAGTATCTGTGTAACCCTTTACTTCCAGTTCTTCTTCACCTCCATATACCAAGAATGAATCCTTAGTCCTCTTTAGGTACTTGAGGATATTCTTGACTGTTGTCTAGTGACCTTTACCTGGATTCGACTTGTATCTGCTCGTCATGCTCAAAGCATACGAGACATCCGGACGAGTACATATCATTTCATACATGATAGATCCAATTGCCAAAGCATAAGGGATCTTTCTCATACGCTCCTCATCATCTTGTGATTTAGGACATTGGGCCTTAGAGATCTTTACACCATGAGTCATGGGTAAGTGTCCTCTTTTTGCCTCTTGAATGCTGAACCTTTTCAACACTTTATCAATATATGTACTCTGACTTAGGCCGAGCATTTTTCTCGATCTATCTCGATAAATCCTGATACCTAAAATGTAGGCTGCATCACCTAAATCTTTCATGGAGAAACATTTTCTCAACCACGTTTTTACAGCCTGTAATGAAGGAATATCATCCCCAATAATTAATATGTCGTCAACATATAATATTAGGAATACAATGTGACTCCCACTAACCTTCTTATATATATAAGGTTCATCTTCATTTTTAATAAAGCCAAACTCTTTGACTGCTTCATCAAATCGAAGATTCCAACTCCGAGATGCTTGCTTCAATCCATAAATGGATCGCTGCAAACTTATATACCTTTCCAAAGATCCTTTGATTGACAAAACCCTCGTGTTGTGTCATGTACACATCCTCAAGGAGATTTTCGTTAAGGAAAGCAGTTTTGACATCCATCTGCCAGATTTTGTAATCATAAAAAGCTGCAATAGCAAGTAAGATCCTGATGGGTTTAATCATTTTCACTAGAGAGAAGGTTTCATCATAGTCAACACCTTGAACTTGCTTGTAACCTTTTGCTACCAGTCGGCCTTTGTAGGTTTATACATTACCATCCATGTCGGTTTTCTTATTGAAAACCCACTTGCACCCGATTGGTTTTACCCCTTCGGGTGGATCAACCAAAGTCCATACTTGGTTAGTATACATGGAGTCCATTTCAGATCTCATGGCTTTAAGTCATCTCTCAGAATCTGGTCCATTCATAGCTTCTTGGTAGGAAGCAGGCTCATCTTGATCTATGAGCATCGCATCGCCTTTTTGAGTCACAAGATATCCATAATATCTCTCGGGCTCTTGGCGTGTCCTACCAGATCTACGAATTCCTTGTGTAATTTGAGCAGGTTCACTTTCCACAATTTCTTGTGGTTCTTGCTCACGTTCCAACTCAGGTTCAATGATATTTTATGGTTCTCGAATTTCTTCGAGTTCTACTTTCCTCCCACTGTTTCCTTTAGAGATAATTCTCTTTCAAGAAAAATACCAGTTTAAGCAAAAAACACTTTATTCTCAGAAGGTTTATAGAAATAATACCCTTTTGTTTCTTTTGGGTATCCCACAAAATTATATTTGTCAGATTTAGGTCCGAGCTTGTCAGAATCAAGATATTTTACAAGCGCCTCGCAACCCCAAATCTTCATGAACGACATACTAGGACGTTTCCCAGTCCACATCTCATATGGTGTCTTCTGAACCGTCTTTGTAGGAACACGATTAAGTGTGAATGTAATGTATCTCTGTGGGCATGACCCCGTGCTTATTGGAAGATCTGCATGACTCATCATTGATCGTATCATGTCCAATAAGGTGTGATTTCTCCTCTCGATACACCATTCCATTGTGGTGTTCCGTGTGGAGTGAGTCGTGATTTAATACCACACTCCTTTAAAAGGTCATCAAAGTCTTGGCTTAAGTATTCACCTCCATGATTGGATCAAGGGCTTTTATGCTTTTGCCAAATTGGTTTTTAACTTCATTCTTGAATTCCTTGAACTTTTCAAAGGATTCAATTTGTGTCTCATAAGATACACATATCCATATCTCTCAAGTCGTCAAGAAATGTAATGAAGTAATAAAATCTACCTCTTACTAACTAACTCATGGGACCACATACATCACTATGTATAAGTCCCGATATATATTGCTAGCTCCGCTCATTGTGTCCAAAGTGAAATGGGCTTTAGTAATCTTGCCTAATAAACAAGACTCGCATTTCTCATATGATTCAAAATCAAATGAATCCAAAAACCCATCTTTATGGAGTTTGGATATGCGTTTCTCATTTATATGGCCTAAACGACAGTGCCAGAGATATGTCAGATTTAAATCATTTGATTTAAATCATTTTGTATTTATGTTATAGATATGCATTTCTAAATCAAGAATATAAAGACCATTAAACAATTGTGCAACACCATAGCATATATCATTTAAGTAAAACGAACAACGATTGTTCTTTCTTATAAATGAAAAACCTTTCTTGTCCAAACAAGAAATAGAAATAATGTTTTTGCTTATAGCAGGCACATAATAACAATCTTCTAATTCTAATACTAGCCCAGTGGGCAAAGATAAATGATAAGTTCCTACGGCTAGTGCATCAACTTTTGCTCCATTCCCAACACGTAGGTCAACTTCTCCTTTCGCCAAAGTCCTACTCCTTCGGAGTTTCTGCACATTAACACAAATGTGAAAACCACATCCAGTATCCAATACCATGATGTAGAAGTAGACAAGTTGACTTCCATAACATATATACCTGAATCAGAAGTCATACTTCCTTTCTTTTTCTTTACTTCTTCCAAATAAGCATGATAATTCCTCTTCCAGTGTCCAGGTTTTCCACAAAAGTGACAATCACCTTCTTTAGCCACCCCACCTTTAGGTTTTAAAGACTGTTTGGTTTTGGAATTGGGTTTGGCACCAGATTTAGATCCTATCTTTTTCTTGCCTTTCCATTTTCCCTTAGAATTCCCCTTTTGCACCATCATTATGGGAGCGGGTCCTGCCTTTTTCATGTTATTCTCGGCAGTTCTTAACATGCTCAATAACTTAGTAAGGGGTTTTTCAATTTCATTCATAAGATAATTCATAACAAATTGAGAGTAGCTGCTGTTCAAGGATTGCAAAACAAGATCAGTTTGGACTTCCGGAGTGATTGGAAAACCTAACCTATCAAGGTACTCAATATACCCAATCATTTTCAGTACATGTGGACCAACTGGATCACGTTCATCCATCTTGCAGTGATATAATGCCTTGCTTTTATCATAGCTCTCCTGTCGAGCATGCCCTTCAAATAATTTCTTGAGATGCTCGATCATCTCATATGCATCCATCAACTCATGTTACTTCTGAAGCTCAGCGTTCATGGTTGCTAGCATGAGACAACTCACGTCCAGAGCATCATCTTGATGCTTCTTGTAAGCATCATGCTCTATACGTCATGTAGTATCAACTGGTGCTGCAGAAATGGGCTTTTCAATGACATAAAGCTTACACTCTTGTTTGAGGACAATCCTCAAGTTCCTATGCCAGTCAAGGAAATTAATTCCACTCAGCTTGTCCTTCTCAAGGACTGATCGTAGTGAAAGACTACTTGTGTTATTGTTGTTTGCCATTGATATCTACAATTTATAAGTGCAAAAATTATAAGTCAAATTGCAGAGGTTATATTATGTAATTGATAATAGTACATTCAAAATATACCTCCCACTATTTTATTCAAATTAATAGCCCTCACCATTAATTCGGAAAGCATTTTTTATTAAATCTTTCTAGTGAGCCAAGATCCATATTTCATTATGCCTTAAGTTAGCTTTGGCTAATCTCTCAAAACACAATTATTTAGGTAGACAACCCTTTGTCAATTATATCATATATAACTCTTGGATAGTTTGGTAAACAACATTTGTTTCAGTCCATCTAATGGTACCTACCAAACTCTATGCCTTTAAGTCCACAATCCTATTGAGATAACTTAGTTAAGTCGGGCCCAATGATTTTAACAGTTTGGATATCACAATTATCCTATCGCATCTTACCTAGATAAATAGGGTACTTTGCTTTGGCAAACCGACATCTATTGATCAAGGTCTTGATGAGTGTTATTCATTGGAAGACATCTGATTTAGACTTAATAATTTAATGAGGGATTTTATTAATAAATTTAGATCTCACCAATTTTTTTTAATCTTATTAAGCATACACATTATTTATCATATCATATACAAGCATAAATAAAGTGCAAAATAAAATAAATGTGCCACAGTTATGGCCCAATCCAATGTCAATCTTTTAAAGCTAATGAAAGATTGAAGGTCAATCTAAGGTGGTAAAAGATCTCAAAATAGTAGCTTCCTTGAATCTTCCTCATCCATGTGCCTCCACTCAATCATCATCTTTTCATCGTGATCTTCATCTTGTCATCGATTATTGAAGCTAGATTATTACATGACATAAAGAAACCTCGAGTTACATTCGAGGGGATTTAGATGAGAAGAGAATGTTACATCAGAATTTATAGAAAGGCACGACATGCAAGCCGTATTTCAAAACCAAAAACCACTAACCTATGGGTCAAAAGGCCATAACTGTGCACCATCACAATAAGCACATAACAATTTATATATAATCAAAGAAAACTATATATCAAATATTGGGGTCACGACGACCATCATGGGGGTCTCCTCAAGCGCCTACTGACGAGGGGTCCAGGGGGTCTCCTTTTTTTTTTGAACACAATCAGGTGGTCCATACTAATCTGAGATCAAAAATACTCATAATAACAATACACCCAATACATATCATATATGTCCAGTTTCAATTAATCATATTAAATCAAATTTTCATGCTTCTAATTCAATTAGAACATAATTTGTATACTGTTATTACGCTATTTAAGATACAATTAACAGAACTTCATATACATGCATATCTATTACTGATATTCATAATACCAGAATATGTCAATTACAGAATATTATATATTCAATTTTAGATCGGTAAAATTATATCATCATATATCATATATATCAAAAACAATATAATCAAATTCAGATCGGTAAAATTATATCATCACATATCATATATATCGAAAACAATTAAAAAAAATATCTGAATTAATCGTTTCGCAAGTAGCTCTGATACCACTGTAGGGTTTCGACACATAAAACGCAGCGAAAATAGAACAATTTAAAGCAATTTTGAAACCTTAAACAGGATCCATGCGAAAACCATAATAATTCAGTAGTTAGAAATTTATACCGATTATTGAATCTTGAATTGATACGATCGATTCTCTAACGCAATTCAAACGAACTACGCCTCTACAGTATCCACACGAACGCCCCACAAATCGTCGTAGGATCTGCAGTAAAAGGAACTGCGGTACTAGCCACCAAGGATGAGGATTTTCGGAACTATTTCTCTCTAGGAGCGGCTAGGGTTTTGGTTAATGAATAATCCCTAAATGACTGCTACATATCATATATATAGTGATTAAAAGGAATTAATCAAAACCTAATTTAGTAAAATCCGAATTTATATATATATATATATATATATATATATATATATATATATTAATTAAGTCTTACTTAATTTATATACCTATATATAAATTATCCTATTAATTTAAATTCGTAATGTAAATACTATCAATCATATTGACATATTTAAATCTTTACAATTTAAATTAATTCCCTTTAATTACGTTTCTATGTGTGTGACCCTATAGGTTATTATTACGCTGACAATAATTTTAAAATTATATTATAAAATTTATAAAAAGAAGCGACATCTAGTAATGCATCATCGCTAACCCAAGTAATAATAAGATCGATGATTCGATGCAACCTTTTAAATGACCAATGTTTCAATGTAATTTAATCCTTTAACCTTGACATCTTAAACTCTCTTCAAACTTAATACTTTCATAATTTAACTGTGTTTTCTTGATCAATGAGTAGACTATATGAAACAAATCACTATTTGTGCATGGCCATGCATTTCATAGTCCTACTCAATCAAGAGGCCTATGGATATCACCCCTAATATATAGGATGGTTAAATTCCATCTAGATCACTCATATTCCTCACACGATTCATGATGTACCCAATAATCATCTTTATAATCCACCCTATTAAAGGTGACATTTGATGATATCAAAGTACATAAATTCCCGTGTAGTAATATAGTGATTTCAGGTTGGAGGGCCATTAAATCATTGTCACTATGAGAATCACTAATGACACTTTGCATATTGTTCCACGTAGAATTGTCATGGTGGGTCTGTCCAGTACATCGTTCTCTAACATGTACTTATGCATTGACTTAATATCTCATATATTTATGACTAATGAGATTTGGTCATCAGTCAATCCACATACTAGTCTCAATGCATCATTGTTGTCCCATCAACAATGATACTCGACTAGGGACATTTAAGAGCAATGATACTAATTGTAATTATATAATCTCATGTTCAAGTCACATATTTGAAACTATATAATTTGTATCACTATTCTAAGGAATTTTATTATGTTAACATTTATATGACGCAGTAAATAAAACCATAATAAAATCATTCATTTATTCAATCAAATATAATATCAAAATGTTAAGCAATTATATCAAATAATTGGCCTCTAGGGCATAAACTCTAATAGTCTCCCACTTGCACTAGAGCCAATCACTCATGTATCTAATACCCATGGAACTAGTGTGACCTTCGTGCTTCTACTGCGACAAAGCTTTGGTCAGTGGATCTGCAACATTATCATCTGTTGGCACTCTTCCTATATGTACATCTCCTCTATCAATGGTTTTACGGATGAGATGGTACTGCCTAAGTATATGCTTGGATCGTTGGTGAGAACAACACCAAGTTCTGTGACGCCCCCAAAATTCGGACACCCATATCTCGAATTCGGTGCATCACGTGCAACTACGAATATCTTACTAAAATCATCAACAATGGAAATAATAGAATAATTTACATTGATATAATATAAATATTCGCGTCCCAAGGTACCGTAACCATTACTACGACAATTCAGTGATTAAACTTAAACATAACTTAATCATCCTTAAATACATCATAATAAGCATAACAATAATAATAATACTTTTAATCTTAAAGGACTATGTTATTCTGTAACCTTGCCCTTTCCCTTGTCCTTTCCTGAAGTGCCGCCTTGCTCTACCTTAACTGTAATGTTTTTAGGAAGCAAGAATGAGCAACAAGTTTGCCTAACAAGTAATATAGCCAAAAGAATAACCAGTTATAGCATTTGAATCTTCAAGGGTATAATAATAATTGATAGTTCAAGGATATCAAGAAATATCAAGAGTATTCAACAGGTGTCGCTATAGACTGAATGATATCAACAAAATTTCAGGATTTATTCATTTCGAGGTTCAATATGAATGAACACTTAGCAGTCACTAAGGACTAAGAACTCTTACTAGAATTAACAGTATTATACTATAATCCAATATAAACGAGTACAACAGGTGATCAGCCTAAAGTACCCTACGTTATGCATAACATTTAATCATACTCATGTGCGCACATCGGTTCCCCGACAATATATAATTTCCCCTTCAATGAGGGTTGTTCATCTCAGTAGATTTATGATAGTTCACACCAAGTCAATTGGTTTGGATAGCTTTTTAACACATAATAATAGTCTAGTCGAATCAAAGGCTTAGACAACTTTTATAATGCATTTAAGAACGATAAGTCCAATGCTTGCAACAACGTCAAGGTATACAAATGATTTTCGAATAGAAACAAATATTTGCTTGATATAATTATGGTTGATATGACAACAATCCGAATGTATACAGTGTAAGAATTAAGGAACTTGCCTCGTTCGTCGATTATGTTTACCTTTGACACCTTGTCACGTATACTGCCTATAATATAATAATATAGCCATACAAATTAGTGATTGTTGAAAACTGACTCACTTTAGCTATTAATCGCATGTCATCCTAGTTTAAGGTACTAGTCTCTCATACAATACATAATTTTGAAAAATACTACATTTCTTACTTACTACACAATTATGCTCACAAATAAGAAAACTATGCACATAACATTAATTTATTAAACTGTTGCTCAAATTAGTTATCTGAACTAATTTCATTAATTAGAGTTTAAAAATGACATTACACTATTCTGTTTGTTTATCATCATAAACCCTTACTCATTTTCTTTTCAATTTTTACATGTTATTAATGTCACATTAGAATGTAGTTTAAAGGTAAATATCACCCCCCTTGATAATTATATTACTTTTTTTATTAAAGGTAAATACACCTACCCTTTTTACTACTTCTTTTAAAAAATATATTATGCACATAGTGTCACAATTAATGTTTTAATGTTATTATTAAATTAGTTTAGTGTACTGATTTATATTTCATTACCTCCATGTTGGCTAATCAAAGTATTTCTTTGAAAGACATTACAAATATAATACATAAACAACCCCACTTCATGGAAACACCCTTCTTATTGTATTTAAATGTTACTCTATTTATCCTCAAATGACCATCATGGAATAACAATTTTTAGAATCAAATCCTACGTTTGGTCTTGCTGGAGGTACTAAAAATATAAAAAAATGTGTTTGATATATAGCCTTTTAAATCTTAACATTGCCCCACATTTTAATGTTTAAGATTACATAATAGGTAAGGCTAAAAGATCTTTAATTTCCTTGCATAGAAGCTCCTTTAATGACAACATGTAGCCACCAAATTATTGAATATGTACAGCATTTTCTTGCACAACTAGCAGCCGAATAATTAGCCTTAAAAATAAGAGCCACATAGCAGCATCCTTATTGCAAAAAAAAATAAAAAAATTAATATGTAGCAACATATTATTGATTATGTAACAACTAATAATTTTATTTTTGTACAACTAGACCCCATGCTAACGGATAATTAGCCTTAAACATAGCAGCCACAAAGCAGCATTCCTATACCACAAAAATAAAAAGATTACATATATCAACCATTTAATAGATACACCAAAACCGCCCCTTCCTTCTTTTCATTTACATGCTTTGTTTTTTTTTTCCACTACGTAAACCATTTATGCATTCTTGCA
Source organism: Panax ginseng (assembly GCA_020205605.1). NCBI lineage: Eukaryota > Viridiplantae > Streptophyta > Magnoliopsida > Apiales > Araliaceae > Panax > Panax ginseng. Next base: position 75,673,385 of record CM035137.1, read on the forward strand.
AATTAATTTATTTAGTTTGAAAGAACATGGTAAAAAAAAAAAACTAATGTCTTAAATATTAATTTAGCATGCATACATCTAGTTTAGCATACTAATTTTTACAAGCAACACAAAATATCCACATTACTTTTAAAAGAAAAACAAGTGTTTACTAGAAATTAAATGGAAAGTAATTTTATTTATTTATTTTATTTTTATACCTTAGCTTGAAAATTTTTGAAATGGGTTGCTAAGATGAAGAGCTGCTGCTGCTGCTATTACTCCTTTTCTCCTATATCACCGACTACACTCACCATCTCTTTACAATGTTTCTTGCTTGTACAAAGAATGGGTTAGAATAAGGGGTTTATATACTAAAAGGAGTTGCATAAATTAACTAGAAACTCTCCTAGACCATCTGCTAAAGACTTCCTACAAGTACTCTATAGCAGCCCCTAAGTGGTCTATGATATCTCATCACTCATGTCACCATTGTATTGTCAAAAAAAATCATACGCAAAGCTCCTTTTTTTTCTTGGATACAATGGTCCCAAAATGATAGTCTAAATTATGTGTAATACCCAATTCTCTAGAAACTTAGTCTGTTGGAATTGAGTTATTAATTCCCAAGGCTAATTGACTTTTAATTCAATGTGGTTGCCACTATTGCACTAGCTGCCGAAAATGGGTGGAAAAAAATTTTCTAAGGCTGCCGAAAATGGGTAGATTATTAATCATAAGGTTGGGTTCTAATTCCCTTGGGCTTACATACATAAAAAGAGTATTAAGCTTATACTTTTCTTGGCTGGCCACACACCCCACCCGAAATTTACAAGTAACAAAATAGTTTGACAAGAAAAATCTCATTAAAGCTGCCCACTAAATCAATTTAGGCCTATCACCTCATCCTACCAGATTTATTATTTGGATTATAAAAATGTAAATACTTAAATATTAATGCAGCAAATTAATTAATTTAATTTACCCAAATAACACTAAATTATATACCACCTTAATAATTATTAATAAGTTGGGCTATTTCACATAATTTAAGTTACTCACAAAAAAATGATTTAGTCTATCCAGACAAGCTTTCAAACCAATTCAAGGATTTATCAATACTCTAATATAATTAAATAAATTAATTATATACCACCTCTCTTATTGTCATCTTTTACTTTGTAATGCATTTCTTCTTTAATTTATTCCTCATTAATTCCATCATTGTGTCACACAAGACATTTCATAAGCTTATCATAATTCTCCACATCTTATCAAATATTATAATTTCAATTGAGTTACTCACCTCATGCCATGTAAGCATTTATAAAATAAATAATCACAGGCTCTATTTATATTAATATTAATATTAAATCATAAAATTTACGGTTATTACATCCTCCCCCCTTATAAAAATTCCATCCTCGGAATTGATACAAGGTTACACAAAAAGATGGGGATAGTCTCTCCTCATCCTATCTTCTAATTCCCATGTAGCCTCCTCGACATCGTGGTTTCGCTAAACTACTTTTACAGAAGATATAACTTTGTTTCTTAGCGTCTGCTCTTTCTTATCTAATATCTGGACATGAATTTCTTCATATGCTAGATTCTTCTCTACTTGAATGGGCTCATAGGAAATCACATGTTTATAGTCAGACTTGTACGGACGTAGTACGGAAATGTGAAACACGTTGTGGATGTGTTCCAGTTCGGGTGGCAAAGCAACTTTGTATGCCACTTCGCCCACTCGCTTCAGTATCTCGAATGGTCCTATGAACCTTGGACTCAATTTTCCTTTCTTTCTGAATCTGATCTTTCCCTTCCAAGGAGACACCTTCAAAAATACAAAACTACCGACTTCAAAGTCTTGGTTCTGACGATGCAAATCGGCATACTTCTTTTTTAGCGATCTTGAGTCGCTACTAATCATTTCTTTATTTTTGTTACCATGTCGGCCATTTCTTTGAACTAATTACGGTCCCAAAAGTCGCCGCGTTCCTAATTAATCCCAACATAATGGTGTTCTACACTTCCTCCCGTAAAGAGCTTCATATGGGGGTATACCGATACTCGCATGATAGCTATTATTGTAAGCAAATTCTACCAATGGTAAATGGTCATCCCAATTCCCCTTGAAGTCCATCACGCAAGCTCTAAGCATGTCCTCCAACATTTGTATGGTTCGTTCACTCTGCCCGTCAGTTTGAGGGTGATAAGCAGTACTTAATCTCAATTGAGTTCCCATTCATTCCTGCAAACTTTTCTAGAATTTTGACGTGAAACGCGAATCTCGATCGGAGACAATTGACACCGGCACTCCATATCGCGATACAATTTCCTTACATATAAATTTGCTAACTGATTCAAATTGAATCGGATCTTGATGGGTAGAAAATGAGCTGTCTTTGTTAGTCGGTCCACAATAACCCAAATGGCATCATAACCCTTCTGTGTAACCAGAAGTCCAACCACGAAGTCCATTGTAATGTGTTCCCATTTCCATTCTGGTATTTCCAGTGGTTGAAGTAGTCCACTTGGCCTCTGGTGTTCTGTTTTGACTCTTTGACAAGTAAGACATCTACTAACACACTCTGCCACCTATCTTTTTAAATTAGGCCACCAAAAGTGGTGCCGAAGATCCCGGTACATCTTTGTTCCTCCTGGATGAACAGAATACGTCGTATTGTGTGCTTCGTGCAAGATTTCCTCTCTCAGTTTGATTACAGCTGGCACCCATACTCGACCCTCAAATCTCAATATACCGTCCTTATCTACTTTGAACTTTTCTTTCTTATTTTCTACTATTCTCTTCCTTAACTTGTCATATTCTTCATGTTTCTCTTGTGCTTCCTTTATTCTATCCAATAACGTCGGGTGAGCTCTCATCATGAATAATTTTCCTTCCACTTCTTTTGGTTCCTCCACCTCTATTTCCAACTTTTCCATTTCTCTTATTAATTCCTCCTGAGTTGTCAATTTGAATAACTTCTCCCTTCCTTTTCTACTCAAAGCGTCAGCTACTACGTTTGTTTTTCCTGGGTGATAAAGAATTTCACAGTCATAATCTTTGATTAATTCCAACCACCTTCTTTGTCGCATGTTCAACTCCTTTTGTGTAAAGATATATTTCATACTCTTGTGGTCCATGTATATCTCACATTTTCTCTATACAAATAGTGCCTCCAAATCTTCTACGCAAAAACTACCGTCGCTAACTCCAAGTCATGGGTAGGGTATCGTTTTTTGAAATCTTTCAACTGTCGTGAGGCATATGCAATGACCTTGCCTTGTTGCATTAGTACACAACCAAGTCCTCTATGCGATGCATCACTATACACCAAAAATCCTCCCGTATCATCTGGTAATGATAATACAGGCGCCTCACTCAACCTCCTCTTCAATTCTTGGAAACTCTCCTCGCATTTGTCCATCCACACGAACTTCACTGTCTTCCTCATTAGATTGGTCAGCGGGGTTGCTATCTTAGAAAAATCTTGGATAAATCTTCGATAGTACCCGGCTAATCCTAAGAAACTTCTTACTTCTGTTGGTGTCTTCGGTTGTTCCCAGTTACTTACCGCTTCCACTTTTGCAGGATCCACGAAAATTCTATTTTGATCTATCATGTGTCCTAGAAATTGAACCTTTTCCATCCAAAATTCACATTTTGAAAATTTAGCGTACATCTTTTCCCTTCTCAATACTTCCAATACCATCTTTAGGTGTTCGGCGTGCTCTTCCTTCGTCTTTGAATAAATCAAAATGTCATCGATAAATACTACTACGAACTTATCTAAGTATGGCTTGAAACTCGGTTCATCAAGTCCATGAATGCTGTCGGAGCATTGGTTAACCCAAATAACATCACTAGAAATTAAGTAATAATGTCATGGCGAGTTCAAACGCCGTCTTTGGTATGTCCTCCTCTCGTACTTTCAACCCGATGATAACCCGCTCAGAATCTATCTTGGAAAAACACTTCGCTCCTTGAGGTTGATCGAAAAGGTCGCCTATCCTTCCTGCAATGGATATCTATTCTTAATTGTCACTTGGTTCAACTCCAGATAGTCGATCTGAGCCCTCATCGATCCATCCTTTTTCTCAGACAAACAACACTTTGGTGCTCCCCGAGGAGACACACTTGGCGAATGTAGCCCTTATCTAGTAACTCTTGCAATTGTATCATCAATTCCTTCATTTCTACTGGCGCCATACGATATGGGGCTTTCGAAATTGGTGCGGTTCCCGGTGCTAAGTCTATTATGAATTCGATTTCTCTATCTGGCAGAAGACCAGGCAGATCGTCTAGAAACACATCTTGGAAATCTCTTACCACTGATATATTTTTCATTTCTATTCCCTTTTGCTGAGTGTCCACTTTATAGGCTAAATAACCTACACATCCTTTCTTTAACAATTTCTTGGCCTGTACCATCGTAAGGCAACACGATTGCTTGAGCGATGAGCTACCATAAAACACTACCTTAGACCGATTTGAGGTCTGAAGGTTCACACTCTTCTTCTGACAATCGATTATCGCAGCGTGGCCGGATAACCAATCCATTCCTAATATCACATCAAACTCTCCCAGTTTAATCAGATTTAAGTCTACTTTTAGTTCGTGACCTCTAATGTTTGCACAATAGTTTCGGTAAACAAACTCTATGGGAATTACTTCCTTATTCGCAATCTTTATGTTCAACGAATTTTCTAAACGTTCAGGAGGTATGTTTAGTTGTCTAGCAAAATCTTCAGACACAAAGGAATAGGTAGCACCCGAATCAAATAATACATAGGCATTTATATTATTGATTGGGAGAATACCTGACACCACGTCCTTTGCAGTCATTGCGTCTTGGACAGTCATGTTAAAGGTTCGGGCAGTCGGTCAGTTGGATTGCATTGGTCCATCGATCATCAGCTTGTTGCCCCCTCCCTGTTGGCCGCTTCCTCCGTTGCTCCTCTTCTTTGGGCAATCCTTGATATGATGCTCAGTTGAGCCACACGCGAAACATCCCTTGATCTTTTTCGGCTTTGGGCAGTTGGGTGAAATGTGCCCTTCTTGGCCGCAGTTGTAGCAGATGATGCGCCCCTTCCAGCATTCCCCTTGATGGTTTTTCCCACATTTCGAGCAAGCTTCACTTCTTTTCTTAAACCCTCCTTGATAACTTTCTGATTGGTTGATGTTTCGGTTGTTGGTATTGTTGTTGTTGTTGTTGTTGTTGTTGTTGTTGTTGTTGCGGTTATCCCATTTCCTCTTTCCCAGATAACTTCCACCACTGCTACTCCCTCCACGAGTTTCTCCCCCAGCATTCTTATTCTTCTTCTCCTTGTTGTATTGGCTCAATGCCTCGCTACCTCCCTTAGCAATTATCGCCTTCTCCAATAATGTGGCGAACGAGTCGATTTGAAGGATCGACACCTTGTTGAACAACCAAGGTTTTAGTCCAAGTTCGAAGCGTCGAGATTTCCTTTCTTCAGTGTCTACTTGATGTGTTGCGAATCGTGCGAGTTCATTGAACTTGGCCGCGTACTGTGCCACCATCATCTCCCTTTGTTCTAGTTCTAGAAACTTTACCTCCATCCTATTCTTCATGCTCTTCGGGAAGTAATTCTCGAAGAACAAAGTCTTAAACCTTTCCCAGGTTATAGTCCCTTCTCCCTCCCTCTGTTGATTTGCTTCCCACCAGTAGTTTGCTTCACCCATCATCATATATGTTGCGAACACGATTTCTTGATCTTCACCCACACGAGCAATGGCGAAGGCTTTCTCCATTTCCTTGATCCACGTTTGTGCTACGATAGGATCGGTAGTACCCATGAATTCTGGAGGTCCTACACTCTTAAAGTCCTTGAAGTTTGCGACTGGAGCTACTTGGGGAATGGGTGGTACTTGTTCATTTCTTCCCCTAAGAGCCTCCCCTAACAAATCTACAAGCCTCTGAATGGGATCTACTTGTCCTCTCTCATCATTAACCGACTCTTCCGGTGCAGTTAATCTACGTCTGGGCGGCATTTTTCTGCATCACAAAACTTCCATTTTTATTATCTAATTATATTACTTAAACAATTCTCCATAAAAGGAATAAGATTTCATAATACATTTGGAATAAGATCATTTATATTCATATGCCAAATTGTTACATTACATGATTATCTCTAGCATACTTCTATAAACGACACAACTTATCCCCTAATATCACAAAAGATGGGGACCACCATTAACATACTACCCCTATAATATAACTCAAAAGTTTGGGGCTTACAACTATCTCACATCTTACATAAAAGACTGAAATTAAAACAACAGATAATACACCACATAACAAATTACAACTACTAACTTTTAACGCCTAGACTTAATCTATCATTCTGCGCTCCACAACGCTCTGGTACACTTAAAGATGACCCTGAGGAATTCAAACACTTGCAGCATTCCAATCTTAGAGATAACCATGAGTAACGTCTGCTTTATCAACCCAAACCGGAGATAACCCCGGTGAGGGGCAAAATCATCATCTTGCCACCTCAACCCCACATTGCGCTGTCTCAACATCTCATACATACATTTCTACACAACAATGTCTCACAAGAGCCAAGGAGTTCCAATCCCGAGTGACTATTACGCAGGACAGCACACCAGATAGAATTTGAAGCTTGAAGACTATGGGCATGGTCCCCTCTTCCTGACTTCGTACAACCTCTAATCCCATGTCATTGAGTAAATCTCGACAACGGCGGTCCAAAATGTAGGGTTTCTACACATAAAACACAGCGGAAATAGAATACTTTAAAGCATTTTTGAAACCCAAAACAGGATCCATGCAAAAACCATATTAATTCAGTGGTTAAAAATTTATACCGATTATTGAAGCTGGAATTGATATGATCGAATCTCTAACACAATCCAAACGAACTGCGCCTCTACAATATCCACACGAACCCCCCATGAATCGTAAATGCGATCTGCAATAAAAAAGCTATCATGCAGTCTTAGCCACCAAGGATGAGGATTTTCTGAATCGCTTTCTCTAGTCTCTCTCTAAGAGCGGCTAGGGTTTTGGTTAATGAATAATCCCTAAATGGCTGCTACATATCATATATATAGTGATTAAAAGGAATTAATCAAAACCTAATTTAGTAAAATCCGAATTTATATATATATATATATATATATATCTTAATTAAGTCTTACTTAATTAATATACCTATATATAAATTATCCTATTAATTTAAATACTATCAATCATATTGACATATTTAAATCTTTACAATTTAAATTAATTCCCTTTTAATTATGTTCTATGTGTGTGACCCTATAGGTTATTATTACGTTGATAATAATTTTAAAATCATATTATAAAATTATAAATAGTGAGCGACATCTAGTAATGTATCACTGCAACCCAAGTAATAATAAGATCGATGATTCGATGCAACCTTTTCGTGACTAATGTTTCAATGTAATTTAATCCTTTTAACCTTGACATCCTAGATTAAACTCGAGTCATGGAATGTGTCATACTCTTCATAATTTAATCTGTGTTTTCTTGATCAATGAGTAGACTATATGAAACAAATCACTATTTGAGCATGGCTATGCATTTCATAGTCCTACTCAATCAAGAGGCCTATGGATATCACCCCTAATATATAGGATGGTTAAATTCCATCTAGATCACTCATATTCCTCACACGATTCATGATGTACCAAATAATCATCTTTATAATCCACCCTATTAAAGGTGACATTTGATGATATCAAAGTACATAAATTCCCGTGTAGTAATATAGTGATTTCAGGTTGGAGGGCCATTAAATCATTGTCACTATGAGAATCACTAATGACACTTTACATACTGTTCCACGTAGAATTCTCATGGTGGGTCTGTCTAGTACATCTTTCTCTAACATGTACCTATGCATTGACTTAATATCTCATATATTTATGACCAATGAGATTTGGTCATCAATCAATCCACATATTAGTCTTAATGCATCATTGTTGTCCCATCATCAATGATACTCTACTAGGGACATTTAAGAGCAATGATACTAATTGTAATTATATAATCTCATGTTCAAGTCACATACTTGAAACTATATAATTTGTATCACTATTCAAAGGAATTTTATTATGTTAACATTTATATGACGTAGTAAATAAAACCATAATAAAATCATTCATTTATTTAATCAAATATAATATCAAAATGTTAAGCAATTATATCAAATAATTGGCCTCTAGAGCATAAACTCTAACACGAAAAAGGTCTTGTGCACTTCAATCGGATGCTCGGATTGACGTTCTGCAAGTTCGAGCGGACATCACAGTGCACAAGTGCACGTACTTCGAGACGACGTAACCATGGGCCGGGGCACCCCTTGCAGCCATAGTGCATTCTTGGCTACAGTAGGTACACTGCTGACCACCAGCTCTATAGATATAGAGCTTGGGGTGCCCATTTTATAAAAGAAAAAGGCGAGGAAGCCCTTCCAAATTTGCTCTGTACACACCCTATAGTGAGTTCTTTCTCATTTTAAACACTTGTTAGCTCACATATAACTATATTTTCTCTGGCGGGAGCCAAGTGTTCATCCACTTAGAGTCATAGAAGTCTTATTTGGTAGCCCATTGTAAGCCTTCTTACACACTATAAAGCCTTTCTCTTCATCTTTGCACACATTATTCTTCAAATTGAGAGTGGTGTAGTGTGTGTATGCCCGGACTTCGGTCCGTGGTTTTCATTTTTGTTTGTATATATATGGACTAACATTATCGAGTTATGCCTTGATTGAGCCTAGACTTATGTCTGGAGCGTTTACTTGCTTATATATATATATATATATATATATATATATATATATATATGAACTACTGTCGGAGTCTGTTCGATGAGCCTGGATTTTATATCCGGTGCATTTACTGCTTTTATTTATATATATATATATAGCTACAAATCGCTGAAATGATAAACCGAGTTGATTGAGAAACATCACGTATGTTTATCGCTTATATATATATATATATATATATATATATATATATATATATATATATATATATATATATATATATTTTACATTTCATCAGTTCGGAGTTTACTTCGTGGTCTTTTACTACTTTATTTACATTCCGTCCCACCTGGAGTTTACTTCGTGGCGGTTGATCGTTTTTACTGCTTTATTTACATTTAGTCCCGCCTAGAGTTTACTTCATGGCGGTTGATCTCATTTATTGCTTTATTAACATTTCTGATCCCCCATGGAGGTGCTTCGTAGTGGTTGATCATGTCTCTATATATATATTTACCACTTTTATATATTTACATTTACGATCCCCCACGGAGGTGATTCGTGGTGGTTGATCATGTTTGTATATATATATATATATATATATATATATATATATATATATATATATATATTTTACAACTTTTATATATATAAATGCTTACTACTTTTCATATAAACTGCAGCATCATGTGAGCTTAGGAACCATGTGATCACAGATTTAGTCCACTGAATCTAGATTCGGTTCCCGTGATGGACATTTTCAGTTATAAGCAGCTTGTAAATTATTCACGGTGTTTGAATTTCCTTAGATGGCTTTCATGCCCATGAGGAGTTCGACACTGTTATATATTATTTTCTCGAAGATGCTTCGCATCTCAAAAATAAAAGCAATCAAGCCAAACATTTAATAATAAAATGGAAGTATGCAAAGGTCTCAATTACTATTGAGCACATGGTTTGAAAAACCTCTTTTACAAAACCTCATTGCTATATCTTGCTAAAACTGAAATTTTCATACAAATTAAAACCCTTTGTATATAGGTGCGAATGAGGCCTCACACTACTTCTAAATAACAACACATTGACACACACACACACACACACACATTCATATAACAGTTTCTTGAAAAGTGGCGGTCACCGTGGCAACACGGATGTCGGGGGGTGCCTAACACCTTCTCTTCGCATAATCAAGCCCCCGAACCTAAATGAATCTCGGTTTCAAAGACCCGCTTTAGCGATGTCACATCATCGGGTCAATGTGCAAACCTTTTCTACCATTTGCGTTGGTGCAACCCGATTAAAAACACCAACTGGCGACTCTTACAGTCAAATTGTCGACATATACATGTCAGAACTTTTTCACTTATTTTTTCAAACAAATCTCACTTAACATGAGAACACCAAAGAACAAGAATAGAAAAGGGACAAATAAAAATCCCGACGTCGACAGGTGGCGACTCCGCTGCGGACACCAGTAAGAGGGCTTAAGCCGCTACTAAAAGCTTTTCAATACTATTATATGCTTGTGTGTGAATGTTGCATTTATATTTTTTGATGAATGTGTACGAATGCATTTTTACTTACTGCACTGTAATATATCTATCTGTGATATTAGTGCTTCGAACATGTCATCATTTTCATAAACAGTGAGACACGTTGTCTGTGAATGTATGTTGTATGGTTCCTTCACCAGGAGGCTATCCTGTCGGTGTTTGATTACTGGACTCGTAGGGAGACTAATTCCAACGAGGCTCAAGAAAGGCACCACCCAGATTCGCTCCAGTTGAAAGACCGGCTTAACTTCTCGTCAAGTAGATTGTGATGATCTGGGAACCTTCATGCCAAAAATCCGCGAGAGAAACCTAAGATAGGTCAGCCTCTGATAAATCAAACGCAGAGGAAAGTCTCTTCATGCTTTCCATTTTCAATTACTTGTAAAAGCATTTACTTGTAATATCATGCCATATCAATCTCATTGTAATGGGAAATATGAAGAAATATGTACACATGCATATTTAAATTAACATGCTATCCTGTATTACAAAACAGCTAACATCCGTTTTGCAGGATAATATTCCTAACATGGATACCTCACATAGCATGTAAACATTTACATTATCCCTAAGATTAAACTACATAAGTTTTTTGTAGGGAAATAATTAGGCATGTTACCCGCTCAAAATCCAAAAAGGCCACGAGCCTACAGCCAATCATGTCTTCTTCTGACTAGTCTAATCCCGTTTCTCGAGAAGAATTTGACGGATTGAGTAAACAAATTACAGATTTGGTTGTTCTGCTTAAAGAATTGCATCAGTCTACTCAGGGCCCAAAGATGCCTACACATACAGAATCCTTTGCACAAGGAGAAACTCAAGGTTTGGATAAAAACAAATCCGGAATCTCAGTTGGATACGACCAACAAACACCCTGAAAACACCCATCTCAAAGGAGATCCAGACACCGGTGATATCAGGAAAAAGGTTCTTCAAATGGAAGAAACCATTCGTTCTCTCAAGGGGATTGGAGCACATAGGAGTGTTTCATATGCTGACCTTTGCATATTCCCTAGTGTTCATTATCCAGAGAAATTTAAAACCCCTGACTTTGAAAAGTATGACAGATTAGGGGATCCTTACACACATTTGAAGGTGTTCATTGGAGAATTTGGATCTTATGCAGAAAACGAGAAGCTCAGAATGCAGCTGTTTCAGAAGAGTCTAACTGGAGAAGCCCATTCATTCTTACATAGTACAGCTTCCAGTCTCAGATGGCTATTAACTGGTATCAGATTACCAAGGTTAAGAAACAGTCCAATGAGTCTTTCAGAGAGTATGCTCAAAGGTGGAGGTGCCTTGCTGCTCAAGTTATTCCCTCTATAACGGAATCAAAAATGGTCATGACCTTCATAGACATACAAAAAGCTCCTTTCTATGAGAGAGTCTTAGTTAGTATTGTCAAACCATTTTTTAAAATGATCAAACATGGAGAGATGGTTGAGATGGGGTTGAAGTCAGGAAATATTCAAGACCTAGCTGCTCTTAAGGCAGTTGCTGAGCACATCCAGTCTGGAACTTATGGAAACAACCCCCGAAGGGTCCATAAAAAGAAAAAGGAGGATGTTTCCTTGATACTACAAGGTCAAAAAGGCAATCAGAATATCCCTATACAGAGGAGAAACTACTCCCCTTTTCAAGCACAGTCTTCAAACCCTCCATTGCCTAAAGGTGGAGAAAGAAAGCTCCCTCGAACGTTCACACCCTTAGGGGACTCGCTCAAGAATATTCTTACTCTTCTGACTACTCAAAAGAAAATCACACATCTTCGTCCACCAGCCAACCCTAATGGGAGGGGTTTCAATGCTACTCGGAAGTGTGCTTATCATTCCGGGGCACCTGGACATGATACTCAAGATTGTTGGGTCTTGAAACACAAGATCCAAGATTTAATAGAAAACGGTGAGATCGTGGTTACCAAACCAGATCAACCTCATGTGACAACCCTCTTCCTCAACACAAAGAAGAAGATGTCAATATGATTAGTTGGATCAATGGACAGAGTTCCAATTTTAATGATGAATCATCCCAGACCTTCAAAGACGGTGTTGATAGATGGGATTACGCAAAGTTCTAATTCACTATGGAACGAAAGATGAAAGCTCTTTGTAAGCAAGTTGAACAATTGGCAGAACTGGTGATCCATTAGCATCAAGTCACACGCCAGTTAGTCAGCCAAGAGCATGCCTGTCTCCTTCCTTTTTTTATGAATGCTCCATCATCACCTTCAGAAAGTGAAGCACTGGAGGAGAAGGTTTGAAAAGAGAGCAAGTGCTAAAGCCCATTGGGATTTTGCCAATAGAAGGGAATTTACATACCTGGGCCAACCTATGTAGGCAATATTTCAGATGCTAATTAACGAAGGAAGAATCACCTCCCTTCTACCTCCAATTAATCCCCGTTCAAGATGGTTCAACTCTGATGGAGTATGTCAATATCATTCACATTCTCGCCATCAAAGACAAAAGAATGTTTGGGCATTCCATACCTTATTCGAATCTAATTGACAAGGGTGTCCCTACAACAAGCGACGATGACACTGTGCTACTCGAGAGTGGGAATACCTGACCTATTAAGTGGAAGGGGATAGTAGCAGTTATATCCGCTAAGACTGATGAGACTGTCGGGCCATTTCCCATACAAGAAATTTAACTCAAAGCTGGTAACAATCCTTTGATAGTGGCTGCACCAGAGCCAATTTTCTTACCATTCAGACCACAGTATCCTATTATCAGCTTACAAAAAGTCCCATGGAATTATGGAGAAGCTGAAGGATCCACGTCTCATACTACTGCTACAGTGTCGAAGGAAAATCCACTGTATCTTCCCCAACAGGTGATGAAGCCTACCATCAAATCAAAGGGGAAGATTCCCATAGAGAAGATTGAGAAATTCCTCCGCACTATGGGCCATAATGAAGCCAAGGTGGTTTTAAGCTTAAGAGAAGCTCCACATCAAATCTCAATACTGGACTTGGTTTTCTCTTCTGAGGATCACAGGAAGATCTTACTGAAGGTTTTGGAAGAAGCCTACTTACCGAAATTAGTGGATGTGGAAAAATTTTAACATCTGGTTGATCACATTTTTAACAACAATGTGATATCTTTCACTGATGAGGATATACCGCCCGAAGGGACCAGTTATTGCAAGCCGTTGCACATTGCAGTTTTGTCCTCCGGGTATATGTTAGATGGAGTTTTGATAGACGGAGGTTCGTCTCTGAATATATGTCCGTATGCCACTTTGGTGAAGATGAACGTCAATCTCAAACGGATCTGAAGTAGCCATACGGTTATCAAAGCTTTTGATGGATCCCAACGAAATTCTGTCGGAGAGATTGAGCTGCCAATTAAGATTGGCCCCCATACATTTTGCGTATCTTTTCACGTCCTCAAGATAGATTCAGGATACAACCTGCTATTGGGGAGACCATGGATCCACATGGCTGGGGTCGTCCCTCCTACACTTCATCAAGAACTTAAATACATTGTCAACAATAGCCTAGTCACTCTCAACGCTGAGCCGGAATATCCTAAACAAGGAGACATACCACTCATCATCTCCAATTCAGAAGTTGAGCCGGCTAATTTTCATTCTTTGGAAGTGAGCAATACGTAATACCATCCTATTGGAACGCCACTTCCCGTACCCAAGATTTCTGCCGAAGTGATGGCAGCTACAAAAGAAATGATATCATTGGGTCATCAGCCTGGACAAGGGCTGGGTAAAAATCATCAGGGTATTAAATACCCAATTCAAATGTCCAGTCAAACTGAGACAGTCAAACTAGGCTATTCTTCCAGTTCCAGTCATAAGAATCCTCATAAGCACAAGTAGATTCCTCAAGCTTCTGCCACACAACGATTATCTCCACCTACAACTCCTGAGATGATACAGTCTCTGGTAAAGGTGTCAGCCCATGTTATGGCTATACTATTTCCCAAACCAGTACTGGTTAAAGCAAAAGAAGTGCTGATTCCTGATCCCAAAGTGGAAGAGAGGGAACAGAAACGTAAACAAGACATCGCTCTAATGATGTCAGGCATACAAATCATTATCCATGATGAACATACCAATAGATACACCCCAGACGATGATTTCCCAGATGTTATGGTCATCATTTGGGAGAAGGAGGACGATGACAGCCCCTCCATCACTGCGGTCCATCATAACTTTACCCTTGACAATTGGAGCAGCACTCCATGCATTGGTCGACAAGGGTAAAACGGGCAGAAAACCCCTCTGCCTTGTAGATAATATTAACTTCTTACTTTTTTGTACAATATTAGCAGTTATTTTGCCAGTATATGCTCACATTTTGTATGATTAAACAGTTTCATATATTAAGTGAAAGCATATTTTGTTTCAGGACTATGAATTTAGATGTGCCTGTACTTGCTGATAAGATGCCTTTTCTCCACAAGGATTGTAACTTTGATGAAAAGTTGGACTCAGACTTGATGGAAATACAAGAGGACATTGAGATACTTCAGGAGATCAAAGAATGGGTCGAAGAAAAACCTAAACCCAACCTTAATCAAACCACTTCTTTTAATCTCGGAACCTTAGAAAGCCCTAAGTTAATCTAGATTGGTTCAGACCTTACCCTAAACCAAAGGAATGACATGGTTACATTACTAACTCAATTCCAGGATGTGTTTGCATGGTCACATGAAGACATGGTGGGTTTATCCACTGACATTGTCCTTCATCGCCTTCCCATTAAAGAGGGATTTAAGCCTGAAAAGCAGAAGCTCAGGCGATTGAAACCTGAGTGGAGTTTAAAGGTGAAAGAAGAAATTGTGAAACAATTTCAAGCTGGTATTATCATGGTGTCTACATATCCTAATGGATATCCAACATAGTTCCCATGCCTAAACTGGGAGGAAAGGTGCGAGTTTGCGTGGATTACTGGGATTTGAACAAAACTTGCCTTATAGATAGCTTTCCCGTGCCCTTTATCCACATTCTTATTGACAATACTGCTCAATACGACATATACTCCTTTACTGATTGCTTTGCGAGGTACCATCAAATTATGGTCACTGAGGAGGATCATGAGAAAACTGCTTTCATCATGCCTTGGGGAACCTTCTACTATAGACGGTTGTCATTCGGCCTTATTAATGCTGGAGCAACCTATCAGCGAGCTATGATGGCTCTTTTCCACGATTTAATGCACAAGGAGATAGAGATCTACATGGATGACATCATTTTCAAGTCCCAAAGGGAGGAAGACCACCTAGACCATCTCAGAAAGCTCTTCAACAAGTTGCGTAAGTACAACTTGAAGTTGAATCCAGCCAAATGCGCCTTTTAGCGTTAAATCAGGCAAGTTGCTAGGATTTCTAGTCAGCTACAAAGGGATTGAGCTGGATCCCACCAAAATCTAGGCCATCACTGAAAGGTCCATTCCTCAGACAGAGAAGGAAATACGGGGGTTTTTGGGAAGAATTAACTTCATTAGCAGGTTCATTTCTCAACTCACAGCAACCTGTGAACCCATCTTCAAGTTGTTAAGGAAGAACTCCTCCATGAAATGGAACGATGAGTGTCAAAAAGCCTTCCTTACAATCAAAGTGTAGCTAGTTAAAGCTCCCATTTTGGTACCTCCCAGGGATGATGTTCCCCTATTCATGTACCTTCCAATCAACGACAATGTCATGGGCTGCATGCTGGGACAAAAGGACGATAGAGGCCAAGAATAAGCTATCTATTACCTCAGCAAAAGATTCAGCATCAGTGAACACAAGTACACTCTGATTGAGAAAAATTGTTGTGCTTTAGCATGGGCTTCCATGAGGTTACAACATGACCTCCATGGTCACACAACCCATCTCATATCCCGCGTGGATCCTCTCAAGTACGTGTTCAGTAAAACCATGTTAAATTGTCGGCTATCCAGATGGCAGTTGATCCTACAACAATTTGACATTGTCTACATGACGCAAAAGTCTATCAAAGGTCAATGAATTGCGGATTAACTGGCCGCCACACCTGTAGGGGACTTCAAACCCTTGGAAACATACTTCCCTAATGAAGGGGTAATGGCAGTTCAGCAACACCATCAGTACGATACATGCCATACGTGTAAAATGTATTTTGATGGAGCTGTTAAGACAGAAGGCTCTGGAGCTGGAGCATTTCTAGTGTCCAGTACGGGGGAGCAGTATCCCGTCGCCATCAAATTGTAGTTTGTCAGCACCAACAACACAACTGAGTATAAAGGCTGTATCATGGGGCTAAAACTTTCCCGCTCAATGGGCATAAGGCGGTTAACTGTCTTTGGGGATTCTGAGTTTGTAATCAAACAATCCACGGGAATCTATCAAACCAAAGAACTACATTTGCTGCCTTACCATTGACAAGTTTTACAGATGGCTTTGGAGTTCAAAGAAATCTCCTTTCTACACATTCATCGTAATAGGAATGATTTTGCGGATGCGCTAGCAACATTGGCCTCCTTGATTCACATACCTGACAAGGAAAACATGCCAAGCATCACATTTGCCCTACAAAAGGCCCCAGTCCATGGGAACTATGTTGGAGAAGTATCGAATGAGCTACCTCCCATCCACAACCCTTGGTATCAGCACATCAAGGAGTACTTACGAGATGGATCTACACCCGCTGAGGCGAGCCCAACTGAAACAAAGTGGATCCATCGACTTGCTATGAAATTCTACGTGAGCGAAGATGCACTCTACAAGAGAGATGCAGGATTAGGTCTCCTCAGATGTCTGGACAAGGACCAAGCTCAAAGGCTCATGGATGAGATCCATGGTGGAGTATGTGGCCCACACATAAGCCACCCTCTACTTGTTAGGAAGATCCTCAGAACAGGGCATTACTGGCTTACCCTCAAAGCTGACTGTGATGATCATGTCAAGAGGTGTTATCAATGCCAAATTTATGTAAATTCCATCCACGCCCCTCCAAGGGAACTCCACAACATGAGTTCACCTTTGCCCTTCTCAATGTGGGGAATGGACGTGATCGGGCCCATTGAGCCCAAAACCAGTAATGGACATCAGTTCATATTCACCATGATCGATTACTTCACCAAATGGGTAAAAGTAGCCTCCTTCCCCAGGGTTACTAAAGAAATCATCATTGCTTTCATTCGAAACAATATCGTTTGTCATTATGGACAACCAGAGGTCATTGTGTCAGATAATGCTAAGAACCTCAACAACAAAATGATGGAGGAGCTATGCAATAAATTCCACATCAAACACCTTAACTCAATCTTCTACCGTCCAAAGATGAATGGTGCTGTTGAAGCGGCTCAAAAAATGTTTGCCAACCACAAGGGATGGCCTGACTTGTTGCCTCTAACTTTATTAGCCTACATAACTTCAATGCGTACTTCCACTGGGGCAACCCCCTACTCATTAATCTATGGGATGGAAGAAGTGCTCCCCATAGAGGTGGAAATGGAATCCCTCAGAGTGTTAATAGATGCTCAGCTGGATGAAGACCAATGGGTACAAGACAGGTATCACCAATTGTCTCTAATAGACAAAAGGCAAACTGCGGCTATCTTCCATGGTCAGTTATATCAGCAAAGGATCGCCAGATCCTACAACAGGAATGTCCGGCTAAGAAATTTTAAACAACATGACTTGGTTTTGAAGAAGATCATTGACAACCAAGATCAATCCAAGGGAAAATTTTCTCCTAACTTGGAAGGCCCGTTTGTTGTCAAGGAGATATTGACAGGAGGCGCTCTCAGATTGCAGGAAATGGACGGCGATGAATTTCCACATCTTATCAACTCGGACACCGTGAAATGGTACTATGTCTATGGTTACCATCAAACGAACATCCTGGTTTTGGATCATCAGATCACCAGTCATTTCAAGTTCTTTAACCCTCATTACATAAATCCTTTCCTTTTTATTCATCTGCCCCTCAAGGAAAAACACACTTTTCAAACCAGCAGCCTTGTTTCACATCAGAAAACTCCGGTTATCCCATTAGGGATTGAACCTTACATACCTGCAGTTTATCCTAAATACGAGATTAAACTTTTCACACCTGCAGTTTGTCCCAAGCATGGGATCAAACTTTCATTTCCCCCAGTTCATTCTGCACATGGGATTCAACTTCTTCGGTCATAAATCATCATGAGGGGCAAACTACATCGACCTGATCTCCCTGATACCCGGGAGTACGTAGGCAACCATATTTTATATGGCCCGGTCGCAATAAAAAAAATAAAAACATTTCTACCCTTTCTCTACAAAAAAATAACAAAAACATTCTTACACCCTTTTACATTTAGCGTTGAACCTCTTACACCAGGTTCGAACTACACAGACCTGATCTCCTATTCAATAGGAGTATGTAGGTAGCCATTTATGGTTCGGTCTAACCCCCTACCAAAATATAAAGACTTGTCATCTAGTACTGGGATCAAACCTCATTCCACAATATTTCATCAGCTTCAGACCAAAAGGATGGAACTACCTAATCTCTCCTCACAAATAGGAGATTCGGCGACCATCTAAGCTGCGGTTGTGCCTCAAAGAGCAACCCCAATCCATAAGAGATGGAACTAATTGGGCTCCTCCTAAATAGGAGTACTGGCGACCATCTGTGGTGTGGTCAATCTCAGAGAGGAAAAGTCACACTCCTCTCCATATTTACATACAGAAACCAGTCCCAAGACACCAAAGATGGTAGGGATATACACAGATCAATGATCCATTCTAAAAAATCCTGTGACGTCACAATGTCCACACATCAAGGATGAGTTCAGAATACATCAAGATCACAAGCCCTGAAGAAACAGGCAAATATCAAGCAAGTATCAAGGCACAACTGAAAGGGAAGTGAATCAAAATATATTTCCCTGCCATATATAATATTGTGTGATATATACAATATATGTTGTACATGACAAAATTGCTAAGCTAGTCTGTGCAGGAAAATACAAGTCTATCTACGGATCTGTGTGTATGCGGACTATCAGATCTAACATAACATCCCTCTCTGAAGAAGGAGGTAACGCTGCAAGCTCCTGCCCAATGGTATCTACACGGTCTAGCAGATCCGAGGCTAACTGCATGGTGGCATGATGCTCATCAATGTATGCACTCATATCGGCAAGGATGTCACCGATGGGATCTCAATTTGAAGTACTATCTGCATTCGCCACATCCCGGGCAGATAAAGCAGCATCCCGCTCTACAATCAATGCATCTTTGGCTAATCTGGCCTCGTCTCTCTCTAATAGAGCTGTGTCTCTCCCATCAAGAGCTGTCAACATCAAGGTCCTAGCCTGATCTCTCTCAAAGGTCATCAGATGTAGACTCTGCTCTAAATATTGTGCTGAATGCTGAATCACAGTAGCACTCGTAGTGGGAGAATCCATTACAACTGCTGGAAACCCAGTAGTCAACTCCTCCTCGGTGGGAATATCAGTCTCCTCCATAGGCTCCCCATCATCATAATCAATCCCCTGCACTGTGGATACTTCCATAGTCAATGTTGTCTCTGTCTTCATCCATGCGGAATACTCTGCAGAACAACTCGGATGGCTAACGGAAAACTCAGCTAGCTCACACTGATCCTAACAGGCATACAACCTGGATCTATCCTCTGCTGATAAGTGGCGAGAAGATAAGCGCTGACTCAATGCCCCCTTAAAAGGATGAAAATCCTGGAACTGGTCAAACTGACACATCACGACCAGTGGGTGGTAAGTAATCATGCCTCTCAAACCAAATTTAGAGGAGATAATCCATGCCCGGAGCATGAGTGATGAAGTCAGTAGGGTGAGTCGAGCCCACATACACGACAATATATCAAACAGATCTCCTATCCCTGCTAGGAAAACGAACCAAGATGCAGGATTTATACACTCCGCAGGCTAAAAGGAGTATGACATGGCTATATCATGGGTGAAACAATACCCGTGCCATCTGAAAGTGCCAATCGGTCTCAAGTGTGACATAAACCACACATACAACATGACCGAATCGCCGTGAATACCCCCTCGCAGGTAAGTCTTTGCAATCGTGGGTCGACCTCAGTGTCTCTGCGATGATCATCGGTACGATGGTGTGACCATCCTTGAGAGCTCTCACTGCCATGATAACTCCTATATCCAACTCATCCATGTACCGCGGCATGTAGACATACGACAATATACACAATAGCAGTACATCCACTCTGGCCAAACGCCAATGATCCTCCATTGTGGTGAAATCCTCGAAATGTCGTGTATAACTATCCTCCAAGAAAAATCTGTCAAACAGAAAATGTTGGGTTATCACATGGTTGGATGTGATCTCATCCTGCACAACTCTCCGTCTCAACCCGGTGAGAGTCATATACTGTCGGCTCATGTCGCCGATGGCCATATACGCGTAAGGTCTATCCAAAGGCAGCGCCGTCAACTATGCATACTCCTCCAGAGTAGGAGTCAACTCAAGGATGCCAAATCGGAAGACCTATCTCACTAGTATCCAGTGCTCTAGCATGCCCTCCACGAATCTTGCGGGAACCTGAAACATCAAGAGGGTCATAGTATGCTGCAACAGCTGATCTACAGTCACCCTGTCTGATGGTGATATACTATCATACCAAGATTGCATACCAGATGCCACCAATACTGATGGGGTATGATCAATATGACTAACTATCGAAGAAGACATCTGTATGGGCCGTGTCATAAGACCATCCAGGGGTCAATGTCGAATATCTCTGAACATACATACATATGCATAACATAATACATGCATGATAAACAATAGATGGCAATATGATATAGGGAATGGAAAACTGTACATACATTCCTAAGTATATCATCAACTAATGCATCATCTCTGTACAGCTAAATACACAGGGAAATGGGGCAAAACTGCCCTACAACTAACAGAGGCCTATTAAAAGATATAGCGAAAATGGGGTGAAGCTACCCAATGTCTAACAGAGGCCTACCAAAAGAAATAACGAGAATCTACATCAGTAAAAGACAATGGTGTCAATTTCTACATCATCAATCCTGTTCACCTGATGTAACTCCTCCTAAGTCACTGGATCTTTATCCATAGGAATGTCAGGCCTATACAAGGGATGATCTGCACTGGGAAAACCATATAGGTCACCTGAGGGGCCAGCGCCAGAGCTGGAAGGATCAAAAGTATCTGCCTCTAAAGGATCTCTACCCAAGTGCCGGATAAAGAAATGAGCCCGGTCCAACTGCTGGGTCAAACTGTCAATCTATACCAAATAAGTCGGATCTCGGACACAGGCTAGACAATCCATCATCATCACGGATCTTGGAACCATATCCCCCATGAACTGAGTGGAGCGGGTCTGGGCTCCAATGGTACAAGAGGACCACCAATGCTGGAATATCTCCTGAGTACAGGGACCCTCTAACAATGCAAAACCACCAACCCCCAACAATGGGATATCAATGATGGGTGACTGCGAAACAGGCCAGTAATGGCTGGCAAGAGGCAAGATTGGCATACGAATCTCTCCTGTGGTGCTCCTGATAGCACGCTCTCCTAAGTAGAGCTCCCATCCTCCATCTATGAAGAGAGGAATCCTATGGGTGGAAATCACGTACTTAAATCCAGTCGGGTACCCATCCTCAAAACCAATGATTAAATGCTCCCCAGAGTAGGGAACCCACGTGATGACATTCACTGTCAACAACTCCAGCTGTAGGCGGCAATGAGTGAAACCCTCCGCAACAGGGACCTCCGCCAGTATGGAATGATGCCATCTCCGTCCTCGTGGATAGGTATCTAAGCCTAACACACTCAAAGGACGCAAACATGGGAGCCTCTCATAGGCCCAGAACTGTCAATGTAAAGACAAACATCTGCTATCAGTTAACACTCTTAACCTGTACATGGGAAAAGACAAGAGAAATACTCACCAGTAGAAATGGGTAGAATCCTAACCAAGCCTCGGTCAAGCCATGCGAACGCATGCGCATTCCCTTGAGGAAATAGGCAAAGGTGTAGGAATCCCAATCATACTCTCCAATACGATCCACGTGTCGAGTGGCACTGATAAAAGCAAAGGACACCGTAGAAGAGTTATCTGCTATGAAGCAACCCCTAATGATCATCAGGAACAATCGTAGAAGAATGCGATCCCTGACTCTCACATCAACGGGTATGGGCTCACTCAATAGCCCACTCATAGCATCTACACTCAAAGGACCAGCACGTACAGTCCTACCCTTGAGTGCCCCATTTGGAACTCCTAGCAAGGATCTGACGATAGTAGGGGTAATATCCGCCGTACAAGGCACTGGTGCCCCTCCAAACTCCATACCTGTGATAAACCGCCAATCCATCGGCGTCGTCATCACCTCACAATCCAAAGAAATGGAGTGATCGAGTGCAGTGAAACCAAATTTCGAAAAATGCCCGAGAGTAACCCCATGGACAACGGCGGGGAAGGATGGAAAAGAACGTCCCGAATCCCCAGCCATGTACAATCGCTCTATAGTCATCATGCAGAGCCTAATACATAAAGTGGATGCTGAACCAGTTCCCTCGAGGCTGTGTAAATTCGGGAACCTACATCAAATGCAGATCAACATCAGAATCCTTTACTCCTCATCAATAGGAAAAAAGGAAGATTAATATATAACTTTATACCTCGTTTGCGTGCAGATAAACTGAAGGGTGTCGACTCAAATCGTCCAGAAGCTTTGGGTTCGCCACCTGAATGCTTAGAAAATTCCTACGGGGAATAGATGCAGCAAGAGTGGGGTCCGCAATAGGAACATCATCTTCCTCGTCCTCGACGTCCGGCACATCAACTTGGACTGGACGTATCACTGCCTCCACCAAATGATGAGGTTGTCTAACAGAATGGGGTCGAGGTACTTTAGAAGCCCTTCTTCGTACACCAGAAGTGGTCCTGCGGGAACTACTCGGCTGATCCGGATCCATATATCTAGACAACAAGTCTCTAAATCACCTCAGAAAGGGTGTGGTAAATTCTTATATGGAGCTTTTCAAAATGCATTTTTATGACTACATGCATGCATTATTTTAACACACATCTACAGTAGAGTTAAAAATGCTTGACTACCCAATGCCTACATTTTGGAAAATTTTTGTCGTAGTCCCCTTTGTAAATAGGACTATCCACATGCACATAGGCATGAATAGGTGGCCATTCAGTAGCACACCTACCCACAGTCATATACATCCTACTTGCATTAATACATCATAGTAAAAAATTCGTAAGTGTAGTCTAATTACCAGGATTATTTTATTTTTTTACCTTTACTCATTTGTCCTCAAATAGGATAAGAAATGACAGTAAAAGGTGCCAATTTGACTGTTTCAAAAGTTAAATTTTTTTCACATCATTATGTTCAGCATGGTTTAATACTAACATTTACTATGTTGAATATTTTTTATAAAGTCATATCAGCATGCATATTCACTACTATGCGTTTAGATGCATTTCATGTGATAAGTCATTTTCCAACGGATAAAAACTGGAAAAGAATACATACATACGTTACCAGGACAGTGTACACTTGTACAGTGAAAGAATTTGCAGAAAGTCGCCCGAACTCAGCAGATCTAAAGAAGAGCTCTCAGATTTCCTTCGCGGCACAACTTGAAAATGACTTATGAAAGCAACCTGTAGCCTTTTCATACTCACGGTTGGCCGCAGGTCCACCTGTGGCTGCCGCAAGTGTACCTGCGACACCCTTACATGGGTCTCACCCCTTCGGCTCAGTTCAGTTGGAGTTGCAAAGGAGGTCTCACAAGCTGAAAAGGCCAAATCAGGAATAAAAACACTATGCAACTGAACGGAATAGCCTGGAATCCTGGTTGTCACAAGTTAAATTATGGCTTTACATATCACTCATTGGTATTAGCCTAAATACAAGGTACACTATACCGATGATCTCAGCTTTTATAAATCATACTCGGTAATGCCTCACATAGGTCCGATGCTGCCAAATACAGGGTCATAACCCTAAAAGGTTCCCTGGTAGGGGTTACAATGAAGACTTCATTCTTTGATAAGGATCCCCGGCGGGGGTTACAACGCATTCTTCGTCCATGAATGAATCCCCGACAGGGGGTTACAACGCATTCTCATCCATTGATGTACCTGTCAATGAAGGTCAAGCAACCTTGACGTTATCTCAGCCGATGGCAAGTAAACCTATCAAAACATCGAAAACTATTCGATGAGTGGTACCCATATCCATATATCCTCGGCGGGGGTTACAACGCGTATGTATATGTTGATACACACATCAACGAAGGTCAAGCAACCTTGACAGTTCACCCAAGAGGGATCTATCCGTTGATACACACATGAATGAAGGTCAAGCAACTTTAATAGTTTTCCCAGCAGGGATCTATCGGGTGATACACACATCAGCGAAGGTTAGGCAGCCCTAATAATACATACTGTTTGCAGTAACTCCAATAGGACCGTGGTATATGCTGGTGACACAAACCAGAGAAGACCATCCTCATCGGAGAGGACCGATGATAGAATATGTTATAAACATCCTCAAACAGACAAAGCTTTATCCCCACTGATCTCTTGCACATGAGAGGCACATCTTTAGAGTAAAGTTTGTATCAAGGATTCAGGACTTTGGTGATAACCCCAACGTCAACATCTTGGAAGACTTGGATAACACGTTTAAGACATCACTGATTGTCATCCCCGGTAGAATTAACAGGGAACCAACAATCATCCCATCATGTTGGAAAATAATCCAACAAAACACATGCATCATACATTTGCATCATGTTGCTACACATGACATCATGTTTATCTTGTTACATTTCAAGTGTCTAGGATTCTTTATTCTATCCATGCCTTGCATTGCATGAATATGATAAAGAGGGGCATCTGTAGACACTCAAAATTTTATGCACACCTGTTACTAACATTGCAGGAGGGCAGATTCCTCTTTCAGAGATAACCCTGAAAGACAGCTCTTATCCATTCCGGATACCACCAGAAGTTCAGTCTTAACCCTAGAACACACACCGGGAGTATCAGTTCCAACCTTGGAGATAACCCCGAGTTTCATCCTTGGAGATAACCCCAAGGAATGCCGTTGCAGTTCCGGCGATAACCCCGGAAATGCTTGTTTCAAATGAATGCAATCAACTTCAACCTCGAAACTCCCGTTGAGGCACTCATTCCAAAGACCCAGAGATAACATCGGGAAGACATGCACACTTAAAGATGACCCTGAGGAATTCAAACACTTATATCATTCCAATATCAGAGATAACCCTGAGCAACATCTACTTTATCAACCCAAATCGAAGATAACCCTGGTGAGGGGCAAAATCTTCATCTTGCCACCTCAACCCCACATTGTGCCGTCTTAATGTAGTAGCCCCAAATTCGGGTCCTAATCACCACAGATCTAGTATACTATTTCTATAACTAATTACAGAAGATATAAACATAAATTGTTTATACAATACACTTTACACATATTCCCCAAAATCGAGTAACCTTAACTTATACACAATTCATAAACTATCTAACACATAACATTATTATCCTACTATACTATTATAAACTAGCCGCACATTTTATCCCAAGCTGAACTTGGCATAATCATTTTCCTGTATCCGAATGCATTCGCCTTATCTACAATGTTTATCATGATATAGCAAGGGTGAGCATGAAAGTTTCCCAGCAAGTTTAAATACAATTTAAGGATATATCATGATTGAAAGAGTCTGAATAATAAGCTGGCTATAATTCATCAATATAATTAAGAACTAGCACGAACAAACTTTTGACTAAACAAGTATTGAACATAAACAAATATATCTGGACCAACTGGTAATGAAGGTGATCAGCCTTTCATACCTGACTTATACATGCAATATGTACAGAGTAAAATTATACATGGCAATCAGCAGTGATTAACCATAAGCATATCTAAATGAAACAACTCTTAGTAGAGTTAAATAAAACTTGCCTGAACCATTGATTACCGCTACACAATTTATAACGCTTTATCCGAAGACCTAATATTAGCAATATAGATCTCCAATATTAGATTAATATCATCACAATATAATACTATTATATATATATATATACATATATTAACCTAAACACATAGCACATAACCTTATCAGTCTATTCAGCACATAAGACTTAGTATCAGGTCAAACTATTTCAGTCTGACTTGAAATCGACACAATTCTATCATCCCGACGGTCTAGTCGGATAAATATCGAGTTTACGTTCAATTAAACTCTGCGTAAACACTTAATAATTATTTATTATCAGTCAAAATAATTTTCATAGGCTCGTAATAATTTTCAGATAATTATTACCATTTATCAAGATTTTGTAATCATTAATATCGTATTTATATTATATAAATACCACACAATTCCTTAATCATTAATATTTATTTAATATTAAATATTAATAAAACTTATAACATAATATTATAATATAATTATAATATCACAAAGTGTTTTTAATACTTTAAAATCATATTTATAAAATCATATTTATATGATTTTTAAACACTAAATCCATTATCCGATAATTGCTTTTAATATTAAAATTTTAATATTTTAATGACAAAATATCAAAAGTTATATTTTATAACTTCAAATATTTTTATAACACTTAAATCATTTTTATATGATTTTTAAATCATTAATTCTATTTTTTCATAATTTATTTAATATATTCATTAAATAAATTAATCACCATTAATAATAAATTATTAATGAAATTCATCACAAAATATTAAAAGTCATCAAAATAACTTAAAATATTTTCTAATATCATAATATAATTTTTCATGAATTAAAACCATTTTTAAATAATTTATTTAATATTATAATTAAATAAATAAATACCTTTTGTATTCTAAAAATATTAAATATTTTTGAAATATACTCAAAATAATTTAAAACTATTTTTCGTGCTTTAAAATAATTTTTAGGAATTTATTTTGTATTTTTCATAATTAAAAACTATTTTTTCAATTTATTAATTAAAATAATTAATTTCTTAAATAAATCGTCATTGCTAGTATTCTATAGCTTGACAGAATCTGTCGCTATAGGTGTTCTTGAACATGTTCTTCACGATTTCCAGATTTCATGTCAGTGACTTAATTACCATGTTTGACCAGAATTAGATCTATGATCGTATTGATTCTTGGCGGTTTGATGTGTTACACATGTAGTATCAATGTAATACTACACTAACAAACAAATTTCAGGTCCAAATAACAACACATCATAGAGTTATTAACCATCAAAAAGTTTGACAACGTTGTTCTTCATTTCTTGGTTTTCCAGAAAATGAAGAACAACTCTTGGTGCTATATATAGATCTTTTTATCTTGAACTCTAGTTCTGTTTTGTGTGATTTAAAGCTTCAAACTTGTAGTCGAGATGTCAAGGTATAATAATACATCAACAGATCAACATAACAACATCGAAATCATAAGATCCAAGGAAGTCAAACCTTGTCAGAAAATTCGTTCATGAAGATTTTTGGGTTTTCCGTAAATCAAGAAAATAGTATCAGTCGATGCTACTTTGACCCTTCCTATCTCTGATTCTATACATGATCTGTTAGTTCTATAAGCATGATCAAGAAGCCTAAATGTCAGTCTACAATTATATTACACAAAAATGGCCAGATCACTTAACAAAAGGAAGATCAGAGGCCATAAAAAGATTGTCAGACGCTTCCTGGAAATCTGGGTTACCCAGATTCATTCAACGTGGCTCATTCAACGACCTTTGACTGCTTATATCTTGAAATCTAGACCTGATCCGACTATGATTCAAGTTGAAGAATAAAGACCACATGTCATACAACAAATCCATAACATAAAACACCATAAACATCTAACACAGAAGAATCTAGAGGCTCTGACATTTGCTTGTCAGACCTTATTTTTTAACTTTTTCAGATTTTTAAAATATTTAAATTCGTGCATCTAGATGATATAGATATATGATCTAACCACTCAGATCACTATTTAACACCATCTAGCACCAATCTAAACAACAAATTACAATAATAACACAAATCTTGAAGATCTAGCAGTTTAGAGATTTATACCTCATTAATGTAAAAAATTTGATTTTGATCTTGATAATTTGACATAGGAATGATAGGAAATGGTATTGGCTCTCCTTATCACTTAGTTCCTCACCAAATTTTCGGATGGGAGAGAGAGAAAAGGCTTAGCAAGGCTAGCAAGTAAAGTGAGTGATTTTTTCCTACTTTTCTCTTTTTAATCTAGTTGATTCATTGAATGGAGCTAAAATAATTGCTGATATGCTAATATAAGTCACATGCCTAGGGTTTAGGGTTGGTCACCAACCCAAATTAGGACATAACTTACAAGTAATCTAATAAATAATGCAAGAAGGCTAGTTAAGTCATTTAGCATTTAATTTTAATGGCATAATTGACAACTGCTACAATCCTTAGGGTTTAGGTTTTAACCCTTAGGGTTTAGGGTTTAACCCTTTAGGTTTTGGCAATTTGATTTCTAAAATTTCCAATTTAGGTTTTCAAAATTAGAAAATTAGCATTTCTAAATTATAATTAGGACTCTATAAATATATTAAGATTTCCTAATTATGAAATTCAATCTTTCTAATTAGGATTATTATTTCCTAATTAAAATTGCTAATTTAGCAATTAGGGTCGAAATTGTACATTTAGGGTTTATAACCCAAGAATTAGGGTTTTACATAGAAAAATAATCTTTCTAATTTTAGAAATTAGATTTCCTAATTAGATTAGGGTTTTCTAATTACATATAACTTGAAAATTATGATTAATGTCTCCTAATTAATATTAAAATTATTAAACTAACAATCAGGCTTTCCCTAATTATAGATTAGGGTTCCTAAACCAGAAATTAGGGTTTCAAATTCTGAAATTAAGGTTTTCTAACCAATTTGTTAAGATTAATCCTAATTAATCTTATAATTATTTACATTTACGCCATTAAGTTCCCAATTTAGGGTTTCCAACTTCCAAATTAGGGTTTCAGATTCCCGAAACCGAAATTAGGGTTTCAAAATTGGTTCTAGGGTTTCTTATCGGACGTTAGGGTTTTCTAACTGAACGTTGATGTTATTAATATAATACTAGGGTTTGACACTGATAAAATTTATCGGGTCAACCCTTAACCCATAACCACATTCTAAACACATACATAACCATATGCACAGAACATAATCACATATACACTTAATCCTGAATAATTCACCAAAATCCTACACATAATTTTGAAATCCTCAAAATTCATTCCCAAAAATATCAAATGCATACACTTATTTTCTGTCTAGGTCTATTATTTGACCTTAAATTAATCATTTAAGATTTTAATAAATTTTCTAATTTCTCGGGTTGTCAATTCACCCCTTCTTCTAAGAATTTTGTCCCCGAAATTCACCTTACACCTTACACCATACAGCTTACACCATTCACACATCATCAAATGCTACCCAATACACCACTCACAAGAGTAAAAGTTTTCAAATTGTGCTGAGGGGTCATATAAACTATGAGCACATTGTTTTTACAGTATTCATACCGCAAAACAATACATTACTTGGTATGTTTACAATCACGAAAAAGGTAAACTACCGTTGTTAGTACTTTAGGTGATTAGCCTTTCGTACTCTTACGTCATGCATAACGTATTAATCATGTCTAGCGAATATTTACGCTACTCGATTGGATTATTTTATCCAAACAACATAGTTCACCTCAGTCTTATCATAGGATTCTGCACCAAAACAATTTATTAACTCAAGTACTTTCTTATATTCATGAGTGACCTCTATTCTTTTAGTGATGCATGGTAGACAGAGATAGGGAACATCATCACTCGAAGCATCTCGTAATTAGATGGATTGTTTGTCACATTAATGTTGAACCCCAATGTAGATGTTAACTATTAGCAGAAAAGCTTGGTTGGCCTAGTTACTATGCTTAAGCTGAGGTTAACTTTGGTAGGATTTTTGAGATGGGTTTAGGTTGGCAAAAGCAACCCATTTTTGAAACTACGACCCTCCATGTGGTTTTATTATAATAAATTTTACTTCGCTCCATGCTTACTTTTAATAGACAAAACAAAAGGGGGTCACTAAAATGTGAAACATATTTTTGGAGCAACACAAGCTAAAATGCTCGTGATCCAAGGCGATGCCTTGAATGTGGTTTTCTTGCATGCTCCTATTTTTAAAAGGGTGATTGTAAGTTGTGCCATATCATGATCCTAGATCCTTAATCATAGGCGTTGTAATTACATCTTTTCCACTTTCATTGAACCGGATTGTGAAAAGTTTTTCCTGTCGATGCTTCACCGGGGAAAATTACGTAAATTGAACTTGTTCGACTTCCCTTGTCATTTATTGTAATTTTAATTTTTCTAACATTTTGAATTCTAGAGCATCTGCTAATGGGCGTAAAGTAGTCAACAAAATGAGACCCAGAAAGTATCTTTTGTTTTTCTTTTATTGGCATGGTGTAGGCGTTTGCGAAAACCCTACAAATGAAATTCAATGTATCTGTTTTAACTACACACTATTTGTTTGCTCGCACTATGCCTTCATATTTAAATGTAATATTATGGTTATAATCTTGTATCTCTTAGATGTTTCATTTATTCACTTGTCAATCACCTTTTTACATTTTGATTACTTTCATTCGTAATTGGACATCTTGTCTTTTTGTAATTTACTCTCAATAATATGCTTCTCTGGAACTTATATATGATGATGATTCACTCATGCAATGACCCTTTTATGAACGTTGGAAGATGCTTGAGAAAGAAGTGATTGAACCCCTAACTACGGCGCCTAATATATATCGAGTCGAAATCCTTATTAACTTGGAACCATTCGTAGGTATTTGTTTAGTTAACAAAAATTGTTCAATCTTCAAACTTTTGCTTCTATATGTGTTGAGTTAATAGCAATTGTTCAATCTCCAAACTTTTGTCTTTTCTATTGGAACTAGTTATTAATTGCTAACATCCACTAGGTGAGGAGAAAGGATTTTTGGTTGCTTCTCAATCATGTTACCAAACTCTTAAAAGGAGTTTATTCCAAGGCTTTCCCATGCAAATGATGACCTTGTTTTCAAAAAAAGTCCTCCACTCAAATACGATGATGTCATGAACTCTAATAAATTTTCATTTCAATAAATTTTTATCATAATTTTTCATTGTAGTGAAAAGTTGGCTTTTAGAATGACATGGTTGTTAGTGATAGACTTTCCAAAAGATTTTATATGCGAGTGAAATACCTTCATATTGGGTAGCTATTTGGAGTTCGATGTTTGTCACCAATGGTCATTCAATATGTTCAATTCTTGTGAATTTGTGTTGAAGAATCGCTCCCTAGATTTGGCTTATTCCTGATGAGATTAATGTAGATAATCGAATTCTTAATTCATGTCTCGATAATGATTTCATCGCTCTTGTATGCTAGGGTTGGGATGATCCTTATGTCCCTTGCACACATGAAGGACTCTAAAGTGGAAATATCCTAAATGAACTTGGTTGACTTTCTCTTTGAGGTTGTATCATTAACTCAAATTATAGTTATAGTAGCTATGTTGTTGTGTATTGTTTCCTCTTTCCTCTCCCCTATTTGTCGCAATTTCCAATAGTTTGGCTTCTTGTGGATGGATGGTTGAAAATCGCCATTACTTTTTTCTTCATGAACGAGGAAAGAAAAAAGCGATGGATGGGAACAAGATTGTTTTCAATGGTTAGTGTATTATTTTCTTTTCATTTATTATCTTCCTCTATTAGAGATTGGGTTAGAATTTTGGCAATATCTCGCACAATCGTTAGAATGCCTAGATTTGGGAATATCTACACATGCATTATCGTATTTGTGAGAACACACTCCGGATAGAGCAATATAGAAATATAAGTATCTCGTTGCCAATTCGATAAACCGGCCTAAGAAATGTAGTCGAGTTTTTTTTACGGTATGTGCAAGTCCTTGTATTTTTATGATTTTTTATTGTTTCATTTATTTTTCTTCTCATGTAAATTGTAATTCAAATAGGTGAAGAAGTCGCCATCTTGCACTTACATTTCTCGAACTTTACTTGATATGCCTATTAGTTCACTACCCCATGGGGTAATGCTACGATTCAAAAAAAAATAAAGTAGCTTAATTGTAATTAGTTGATGATTCATCATACATGGGTGGTCCCAATCCTATAATTTGGTGGTGCAAAATTTTTTGCATGCCTAAAGACTCTTTTTGTTCAAGCAAGCTACTGTGAATAAAATTCTAAACTTTGTATCTTTATTTTCCTTGTCGAAATGGATTACATGTATGCTAATGTCGATCATGGTCTAGATTCTTCGAACCGGACATACGCCTTGAGCATATTTGGTTAGTTACAACTATGAGCTATGTAAGCATGGGATCGATTGGTATATATTTGGTTATATTGAAAAGTGAATTTGAGATGTATATATGGATAGTTTGGTAAATATTTTGTGGATGTAGTAATTTGAAACTGTAAACGAATGATATTATTGGGATGTATTTTGAATGGTTGATACAGTTTGGCTTTAAATTTAAATGAGAATTTAGACATTTTAGCTATATATCATGGCATTAGCATATTTCAGGTGCATTGGTAATATAGGTGAATCACAACTTCTTTTTTTTTTCTTTATCTACAACATTTTTAAAATGTTGTATAAATTGGTTAAAAACGTTGTCTGATATATTAAACTACAACGTTTTTATCTAGAAAACGTTATGGAATCATACCATTTACAACGTTTTTAAGCATCTCATAATTTATGGAAAATAAATCTTTTAACATTTTTTTTCTTAAAAACGTTGTGTAATGTGCTTAACTACAACGTTTTAAAAGCGTTAATGTAAGAGTGTCAAATAGATGACACCCTTAACCACGACGCTTTTTTAACCGAAACAACAACGTTTTTTCTGCGTTATCTATTTACTGTTTTGAAGTAGTGATCATATGAGTTTAAGAACTTACCCTAGTCAAACCTTTGGCGTCCATTCGCTGAAGGGTTCATAAACATTTCATATAACTATGAGTCAAGAATCTAGAGGCGTTGACATTTGCTTGTCAGACCTTATTCTTTAACTTTTTCAGATTTTTGAAATCCTTAAATTCGTGCATCTAGATGATTTAGATATATGATCTAACCACCTAGATCACTATTTAACACCATCTAGCACCAATCTAAACAACAAATTACAACAACAACACAAATCTTGAAGATCTAGCAGTTTAGAGATTTATACCTCATTAATGCAAAAATTTTGATTCTCGATCTTGATAATCGACATAGGAGAGATATAGGAATGGTATTGCTCTCCTTATCACTTAGTTCCTCACCAAATTTTTGGATGGGAGAGAGCGAGAGAAAAAGGCTTAATAAGGCTACAAGCAAGTAAAGTGAGTGATTTTTTCCTACTTCTCTTTTTAATCTAGTTGATTCATTGAATGGAGTCAAATAGTTGTTGATCTCGCTAATATAAATCACATGCCTAGGGTTTAGGGTTGGTCACCAACCCAAACTAGGGCATAACTTATAAGTAATCTAATAAATAATGCAAGAAGGCTAGTTTAGTCATTTAACATTTAATTTTAATGGCACAATTGACAATTGCTACAATTTTTAGGGTTTAGGTTTTAACTCTTAGGGTTTAGGGTTTAACCCTTTAGGTTTTAACAATTTGATTTCTAAAATTTCCAATTTAGGTTTTCAAAATTAGAAAATTAGCATTTCTAAATTATAATTAGGACTCTATAAATATATTAAGATTACCTAATTATGAAATTCAATCTTGCTAATTATGATTATTATTTCCTAATTAAAATTGCTAATTTAGCAATTAGGGCTTAAATTATACATTTAGGGTTTATAACCCAAGAATTAGGGTTTTACATAGAAAAATAATCTTTCTAATTTTAGAAATTAGATTTCCTAATTAGATTAGGGTTTTCTAATTACATATAACTTGAAAATTAGGATTAATGTCTCCTAATTAACATTAAAATTGTTAAACTAACAATCAGGCTTTCCCTAATTATAGATTAGGGTTCCTAAACCAGAAATTAGGGTTTCAAATTATGAAATTAAGGTTTTCTAACCAATTTGTTAAGATTAATCCTAATTAATCTTATAATTATTTACACTTACGCCATTAAATTCCCAATTTAGGGTTTCTAACTTCCGAATTAGGATTTTAAATTCTCAGAATCGAAATTAGGGTTTAAGAACCGGATTCTAGGGTTTCTTATCGGGTTAGGGTTTTCTAACCTGAGCGTTGTCGTTCTTAATATAATACTAGGGTTTGACATCGATAAAATTTATCTCGTCAACCTCGACCATTAACCTCATTATGAACACATACATAACCATATACATGTAACATAATCACATATACACTTAATCCCTGAATAATTCACCAAAATCCTACATGTAATTTTGAAATCCTCAAAATTCCTTCCAAAAATATCAAACGCATACACTTATTTTCCTGCTCAGGTCTATTATTTGACCTTAAATCAATCATTTAAGATTTTAATAAATTGTCTAATTTCTCGGGTTGTCACATTCACCCCATCTTCTAAGAATTTTGTCCCCGAAATTCACCTTACACCTTACACCATACAGCTTACACCATTCACACATCATCACATACTACCCAATACACCACTCACAAGAGTAAAAGTTTTCAAATTGTGCTGAGGGGTCATATAGACCATGAACACATTGTTTTTATAGTATTCATACCGCAAAACAATATATTACTTGGTATGTTTACAATCACGAAGAAGTTAAACTACCGTTGTTAGTACTTTAGGTGATTAGCCTTTCGTACTCTTACGTCATGCATAACGTATTAATCATGTCTAGCGAATATTTACGCTACTCGATTGGATTATTTTATCCAAACAACATAGTTTACCTCAGTCTTATCATAGGATTCTGCACCAAAACAATTTGGTTCGGAAAATTTCTTTCAATGAACACTTAGAGTTTTCTTAAACATTAGTCTAGTTGAATCGAATAGCGTAGACTCATATCAATAATTCAATTCAATCGAATTATTTAGGTGTAGCCAAACCCCGTTGAAAAATTAAAATTTTTTAAAACATTTTCGAAAATGACGTTATGATGCCGTACTGTATTAACAGTCCGTTTGAGGATGCCGTCATCGTATGACTTTGTCATAACACATCATACAATAGTGGAATAACTATTTTAGATCAAATTCACACTAAGTATTCCTGTATTTACAACTCCATCACCTTTTTATCATCTCTGCACTAGGTTACATGGTACATGAGTGATAAATAAAATAACTTTTGATATTTCAAATCATTTGTGTCTAGCCGAAATAAGTAGCATAGACTGTACTTTAAACCGTTTCAAAAATGATTACGAGTCTACACTTTTTTTTAAAAGCACATACTGCGTATTTAGCTTGATGTCAAAATTTCGAAGTCTAGCATAGGTAGAAGTTTTGGAAAACTTATGTCTCCACTAACAATCATTTGCTTAAACAGTTTATCTATTCCTATAATCCTCAATACTCCATTCACACACAACTATACCGAGTTCGTCAAACCACACTTATGAGTTCATAAGCTTGCCACAATCCACTACTACAAAGTAGTAAATAGACAACACTTAAACCACAACATTATTGTGATATTTTTTTTATAACATTTTTTAATAAAACGTTGTAGATACATATAAAAAAACGTTATCTATTTAAAAGAATATTTTTTTGATTTTAAATAGATAATATTTTTTAAAAAAAACGTTGTGTAGGTCAAAAACACGGAACTTACAATAATTTAGACGGAACTGAAAACTTAAAATTACAAATCCTAAATAGTTCTTTCTCTCTCAAAAGTTTTCATATTTCATCTCACACTTCTCTCTTTCTCTACTCCTAAACATGGCCAAAACCAGAGGGGATTCAGTATCGGTCGTCAACCAGTTCAAAGGGAAGAAGTATCGATAGTGGCTCCCAAGCTTAACCGTCGTTCGAATCGGCTTCGCCAGAGATTGGGTACTGATTTTGGGGTTTATAACAACAAAAATCAACGGTCCGTTTATAACATCATCTGAAGATCAGATCTCCAGCTATGGCGACCTTCACTACCCGGCGCACATTAGCCTCTCTCCTTTCCCGCGTTCTCTCTCATCCATCATCTTCATCAATTTCCTCCGGTTCTCGCTTTTCATTAACACTTATTAATAAGATATCCCAACTCGATTTGGGCACAACCCAAATTCTAGTTCGGTATAAGACAACGTGGCCGTGTTACTCTCCCCTGAACGACCCATCTCCGAACTGGAGCAACCGACCGCCAAAGCAGATAATACTCCTTGATGGATGCGATTATGAGCATTGGCTCATCGTTATGGAGTTCACTTTGGATCCAAAACCCTCAGAAGAAGAGATGATTAACTCGTACGTCAAAACCCTAGCTTCGGTTACTGGAAGGTATTTTACTCGGCAGTTTCTCTTTATTTGCTAATGATATTGATATTTGATGGCGTGAAAGTTTTTTTTCTTATTTTTTTTGGTTAATTTAAGTTGTTTGATTTTGGTTAATTTAAGTTGTTTGATTGGGTTTCAGTGAGGAAAAGGCGAAAAAGAAGATCTACTCTGTTTGTACATCGACATGTTCATGTTTACAAGCACCTTGTTACAGGCACCTTGTTCCCTTGTTCTCAATATATTGAGGCGAGTAATTGTTCCCTTGTTCTCAATCTTGTATGTTCAAGTGTTCACATTAATAGATTGATACCTCCTAGTTCCTCCCTCCAAATTGGAGACTCCACTTTTCAAATCATAAGTTTCCATAAACACTCCCTCCTTGCCACAAAAAGACTCCCTTTTGCAAAATTTACATATTTGATGATATATTTTTGTTTCGTGTTTATCCCTAAATTTGTTGTGTTTAGTTTTGTAGTGGTGGCATGACAATTAGTTAATCTGTTATGGTAGTGACGCCTTTATTATGTTATGCAATTGGTTCATAATTTCAAATCATATTTAACAGAATGAAATTTGACATGGTTTCACTTTGCAGAGTTATTCCAAGACTATCAATGTCTTGACTTCTTATGTATATTTTTATTCATTTAATTTAGTTGAGAATTGAAAACTTGGATTTTGTGTGAAACTGTAGGGATGGAGAGGCTTTTACATCACCAAGCACAATGAAATGGCCTGTAAAGCAGCGATGGTAGTTGAATTTCTCAAAAAAGGTTTGTCCTCTGGATCAATTGAGGTGGGGCATTATCTTACGGCCATTAAAGACCTATACTCTATGCAGTTTGGATTCAAAGATGTCCAAATGTTCTTTCTGGAAGCAGAGGTCGATGTGTTGCTCAACTTGGTTGGTTTACACTATTGCATTAGTTGGCTCAGACTTCCGGTAATTATTTCAATAACCCCATCTATTCTTCATTAGTCAAAATTATATCATATGCTAATTAGCAATATATGAGAACTTTAGATGCTATTCATATATCTACTCGCAGAATACTTTTTCTCCTGGCTTTTCATAGAATTTGAACCTGTTGGGATTGACTTACAAATATGGGAGGTTATCGATCTTGAATAGGTTTAAGTGGGAGATTTATTAACTCAAGTACTTTCTTATATTCATGAGTGACCTCTATTCTTTTAGTGATGCATGGTAGACAGAGATAGGGAACATCATCACTCGAAGCATCTCGTAATTAGATGGATTGTTTGTCACATTAATGTTGAACCCCAATGTAGATGTTAACTATTAGCAGAAAAGCTTGGTTGGCCTAGTTACTATGCTTAAGCTGAGGTTAACTTTGGTAGGATTTTTGAGATGGGTTTAGGTTGGCAAAAGCAACCCATTTTTGAAACTACGACCCTCCATGTGGTTTTATTATAATAAATTTTACTTCGCTCCATGCTTACTTTTAATAGACAAAACAAAAGGGGGTCACTAAAATGTGAAACATATTTTTGGAGCAACACAAGCTAAAATGCTCGTGATCCAAGGCAGTCTGCTTGAATGTGGTTTTCTTGCATGCTCCTATTTTTAAAAGGGTGATTGTAAGTTGTGCCATATCATGATCCTAGATCCTTAATCATAGGCGTTGTAATTACATCTTTTCCACTTTCATTGGAACTGGATTGTGAAAAGTTTTTCCCTGTCAATGCTTCAGCTGGGGGAAAATTACGTAAATTGAACTTGTTCGACTTCCCTTGTCATTTATTGTAATTTTAATTTTTCTAACATTTTGAATTCTAGAGCATCTGCTAATGGGCAGAAAGTAGTCAACAAGCTGAGACCGGCAAAGTATCTTTTGTTTTTCTTTTATTGGCATGGTGTAGGCGTTTGCGAAAACCCTACAGCGAAATTCAATGTATCTGTTTTAACTACACACTATTTGTTTGCCTGCACTATGCCTTCATATTTAAATGTAATATTATGGTTATAATCTTGTATCTCTTAGATGTTTCATTTATTCACTTGTCAACTGCTGCCTTTTTACATTTTGATTACTTTCATTCGTAATTGGACATCTTGTCTTTTTTGTAATTTACTCTGAATAATATGCTTCTGCTGAACTTATATATGATGATGATTCACTCATGCAGCGGCCCTTTTATGAACGTTGGAAGATGCTTGAGAAAGAAGTGATTGAACCCCGGAACTACGAGCGCCCTAATATATATCAGAGTCGAAATCCTTATTAACTTGGAACCATTCAGGGTATTTGTTTAGTTAACAAAAATTGTTCAATCTTCAAACTTTTGCTTCTATATGTGTTGAGTTAATAGCAATTGTTCAATCTCCAAACTTTTGTCTTTTCTATTGGAACTAGTTATTAATTGCTAACATCCACTAGGTGAGGAGAAAGGATTTTTGGTTGCTCTCAACTGTTACCAAACTCTTAAAAGGAGTTTATTCCAAGGCTTTCCCATGCAGCTGATGACCTTGTTTTTCAGGTGCAAAGTCCTCCACTCAAATACGATGATGTCATGAACTCTAATAAATTTTCATTTCAATAAATTTTTATCATAATTTTCTGTTGTAGTGAAAAGTTGGCTTTTAGAATGACATGGTTGTTAGTGATAGACTTTCCAAAAGATTTTATATGCAGTGAAATACCTTCATATTGGGTAGCTATTTGGAGTTCTGATGTTTGTCACCAATGGTCATTCAATATGTTCAATTCTTGTGAATCTGTGTTGAACTGCTCCCTAGATTTGGCTTATTCCGGATGAGATTAATGTAGATAATCAGAATTCTTAATTCATGTCTCTGATAATGATTTCATACGCTCCTTGTATGCTAGGGTTGGGATGATCCTTATGTCCCTTGCACACATGAAGGACTCCTAAAGTGGAAATATCCGGAAATGAACTTGGTTGACTTTCTCTTTGAGGTTGTATCATTAACTCAGCTATAGTTATAGTAGCTATGTTGTTGTGTATTGTTTCCTCTTTCCTCTCCCCTATTTGCTGCAATTTCCAATAGTTTGGCTTACTGTGGACAGATGGTTGAAAATCGCCAGCTACTTTTTCTTCATGAACGAGGAAAGAAAAAACTGATGGATGGGAACAAGATTGTTTTCAATGGTTAGTGTATTATTTTCTTTTCATTTATTATCTTCCTCTATTAGAGATTGGGTTAGAATTTTGGCAATATCTGCACACTGTTAGGAATGCCTAGATTTGGGAATATCTACACATGCATTATCGTACTTGTGAGAACACACTCCGGATAGAGCAATATAGAAATATAAGTATCTCGTTGCCAATTCGATAAACTGGCCTAAGAAATGTAGTCAGTTTTTTCTGGTATGTGCAAGTCCTTGTATTTTTATGATTTTTTTATTGTTTCATTTATTTTTTCTTCTCATGTAAATTGTAATTCAGCAGGGTGAAGAAGCTGCCATACTGCACTTACATTTCTGAACTTTACTTGATATGCCTATTAGTTCACTACCCCATGGGGTAATGCTACAGATTCAAAAAAAAAATACAAAGTAGCTTAATTGTAATTAGTTGATGATTCATCATACATGGGTGGTCCCAATCCTATAATTTGGTGGTGCAAAATTTTTTGCATGCCTAAAGACTCTTTTTTGTTCAAGCAAGCTACTGTGAATAAAATTCTAAACTTTGTATCTTTATTTTCCCTTGGTCAGGAAATGGATTACATGTATGCGAAATGCTGATCATGGTCTAGATTCTTCGAACCAGACATGCCCCTTGAGCATATTTGGTTAGTTACAACTATGAGCTATGTAAGCATGGGATCAAATTGGTATATATTTGGTTATATTGAAAAGTGAATTTGAGATGTATATATGGATAGTTTGGTAAATATTTTGTGGATGTAGTAATTTGAAACTGTAAACGAATGATATTATTGGGATGTATTTTGAATGGTTGATACAGTTTGGCTTTAAATTTAAATGAGAATTTAGACATTTTAGCTATATATCATGGCATTAGCATATTTCAGGTGCATTGGTAATATAGGTGAATCACAACTTCTTTTTTTTTTCTTTATCTACAACATTTTTAAAATGTTGTATAAATTGGTTAAAAACGTTGTCTGATATATTAAACTACAACGTTTTTATCTAGAAAACGTTATGGAATCATACCATTTACAACGTTTTTAAGCATCTGCTAATTTATGGAAAATAAATCTTTTAACATTTTTTTTCTTAAAAACGTTGTGTAATGTGCTTAACTACAACGTTTTAAAAACGTTGTGTAAGAGTGTCAAATAGATGACACCCTTAACCACGACGTTTTTTTAACTGAAACAACAACGTTTTTTCTGCGTTATCTATTTACTGTTTTGAAGTAGTGATCATATGAGTTTAAGAACTTACCCTAGTCAAACCTTTGGCGTCCATTCGCTGAAGGGTTCATAAACATTTCATATAACTATGAGTCAAGAATCTAGAGGCTTTGACATTTGCTTGTCAGACCTTATTCTTTAACTTTTTCAGATTTTTGAAATCCTTAAATTCGTGCATCTAGATGATTTAGATATATGATCTAACCACCCAGATCACTATTTAACACCATCTAGCACCAATCTAAACAACAAATTACAACAACAACACAAATCTTGAAGATCTAGCAGTTTAGAGATTTATACCTCATTAATGCAAAAATTTTGATTCTGATCTTGATAATCTGACATAGGAGAGATAAGGAATGGTATTGGCTCTCCTTATCACTTAGTTCCTCACCAAATTTTTGGATGGGAGAGAGCGAGAGAAAAGGCTTAATAAGGCTAGCAAGTAAAGTGAGTGATTTTTTTCCTACTTCTCTTTTTAATCTAGTTGATTCATTGAATGGAGCTGAAATAGTTGTTGATCTGCTAATATAAATCACATGCCTAGGGTTTAGGGTTGGTCACCAACCCAAACTAGGGCATAACTTATAAGTAATCTAATAAATAATGCAAGAAGGCTAGTTTAGTCATTTAACATTTAATTTTAATGGCACAATTGACAATTGCTACAATTTTTAGGGTTTAGGTTTTAACTCTTAGGGTTTAGGGTTTAACCCTTTAGGTTTTGGCAATTTGATTTCTAAAATTTCCAATTTAGGTTTTCAAAATTAGAAAATTAGCATTTCTAAATTATAATTAGGACTCTATAAATATATTAAGATTACCTAATTATGAAATTCAATCTTGCTAATTATGATTATTATTTCCTAATTAAAATTGCTAATTTAGCAATTAGGGTCGAAATTATACATTTAGGGTTTATAACCCAATAATTAGGGTTTTACATAGAAAAATAATCTTTCTAATTTTAGAAATTAGATTTCCTAATTAGATTAGGGTTTTCTAATTACATATAACTTGAAAATTAGGATTAATGTCTCCTAATTAACATTAAAATTGTTAAACTAACAATCAGGCTTTCCCTAATTATAGATTAGGGTTCCTAAACCAGAAATTAGGGTTTCAAATTCTGAAATTAAGGTTTTCTAACCAATTTGTTAAGATTAATCCTAATTAATCTTATAATTATTTACACTTACGCCATTAAATTCCCAATTTAGGGTTTCTAACTTCCGAATTAGGATTTTAAATTCTCAGAATCGAAATTAGGGTTTCAGAACCGGTTCTAGGGTTTCTTATCAGAAGTTAGGGTTTTCTAACTGAACGTTGTCGTTCTTAATATAATACTAGGGTTTGACACTGATAAAATTTATCTGGTCAACCCTTGACCATTAACCTCATTATGAACACATACATAACCATATACATAGAACATAATCACATATACACTTAATCCTGAATAATTCACCAAAATCCTACACAGAATTTTGAAATCCTCAAAATTCCTTCCAAAAATATCAAACGCATACACTTATTTTCTGTCTAGGTCTATTATTTGACCTTAAATCAATCATTTAAGATTTTAATAAATTGTCTAATTTCTCGGGTTGTCACATTCACCCCATCTTCTAAGAATTTTGTCCCCGAAATTCACCTTACACCTTACACCATACAGCTTACACCATTCACACATCATCACATACTACCCAATACATCACTCACAAGAGTAAAAGTTTTCAAATTGTGCTGAGGGGTCATATAGACCATGAACACATTGTTTTTATAGTATTCATACCGCAAAACAATATATTACTTGGTATGTTTACAATCACGAAGAAGTTAAACTACCGCTGTTTGTTAGTACTTTAGGTGATTAGCCTTTACATTTCTTACGCTATGCATAACGTATTAATCATGTCTAGCGAATATTTACGCTACTCGATTGGATTATTTTATCCAAACAACATAGTTTACCTCAGTCTTATCATAGGATTCTGCACCAAAACAATTTGGTTCGGGAAATTTCTTTCAATGAACACTTAGAGTTTTCATAAACATTAGTCTAGTTGAATCGAATAGCGTAGACTCATATCAATTATTCAATTCAATCGAATTATTTAGGTCTAGCCAAACCCCGTTGGAAAATTAAAATTTTTGAAAACATTTTCGAAAATGACGTTATGATGCCGTACTGTATTAACAGTCCGTTTGAGGATGCCGTCATCGTATGACTTTGTCATAACACATCATACAATAGTGGAATAACTATTTTAGATCAAATTCACACTAAGTATTCCTGTATTTACAACTCCATCACCTTTTTATCATCTCTGCACTAGGTTACATGGT
Organism: Panax ginseng; assembly: GCA_020205605.1. NCBI lineage: Eukaryota > Viridiplantae > Streptophyta > Magnoliopsida > Apiales > Araliaceae > Panax > Panax ginseng. The sequence continues at coordinate 75,716,980 of CM035137.1, forward strand.
ACATGAGTGATAAATAAAATAACTTTTGATATTTCAAATCATTTGTGTCTAACCAAAATAAGTAGCATAGACTATACTTTAAACCGTTTCAAAAATGATTACGAGTCTACAATATTTTTTAAAAGCACATAGTGCATATTTAGCTTGATGTCAAAATTTTGAAGTCTAGTATAGCTAGGAGTTTTGTAAAACTTATGTCTCCACTAACAATCATTTGCTTAAACAGTCTATCTATTCCTATAATCCTCAATACTCCATTCACACACAACTATACCCAGTTCGTCAAACCACACTTATGAGTTCATAAGCTTGCCACAATCATATGAGTTTAAAAACTTAATCTAGTCAGACCTTTGGCATCCATTCGCTGAGGGGTTCATAAACATTTCATATAACTATAAGTCAAGAATGTCACATAAGTATGAGTTTTAAGAACTCGTACTTAACCCTATATTCTCTACCTGTGACCTATCTATCTGTTATACACATGAGAAAGGAATCACCCTCTTAACATGCATATAGAAAATAGTGCGACACAAACATTTTAATGATTAATAGTGCCAACAACTAAGTAGTTGTTACACCAAGTACAATTCCCCGCCCATACAAGAAATCATACAACTCAGTTGCCGACATGAGTCCTCAATTGAAATCCCCACTTAATTCTAGCTCCACACTTACTCCATACGAATTTCATTTAATCCGTATTTACAATTCATAACTCTTTCATGAGTTTTCATAGTACAATTTCATAGTACAACTGATCCACAACAATCTTGTTGTAAACTTTCCAATCATCATTGTGATAACCCATGATTTCGAATAATCAAAATTTTAAGAATAATTTTTTTTATTTAATATTGACATTGACTGTTAATATTGTACTGAGAATTTGTGAGACAAGTCTCAAGAAATGGTCAAATTAAGTATTGACTGAGAAAATAGAGTAGAGTTATGCTTAACAGCTTTAGAAACCCTAACTCTAATTTTCGGATAGGGATTCGATAGAAAATACAATTAAAATAATTGTACTGTTGATTATGTGTTTGGACTGTATAGAAATGTTGACCAATGGTTGACTGGATGAGGTTTAATATTAATAAACCTAGTAAGAGATTAGAAACCCTAATCTCGGGATTACAAACACAAACGCGCTGTTAGAAACCCTAATCGATAGCCGACCCTAATTTCAAAACCGGAAATTGTAAACCCTAAATTAGGAAACCCTAATTCTATTTGGCAAACCTAATGGGTTCATTAAACTTAAATATAATTAGAAAGCCCTAATTATATTTTTAGTATATTAATTTTCTATTTTAGAAACCTTAATTGTATTTTAGAAATTTTATTTTTCTATTTAAACCCTAAATTTGAAAATTTTGGGAACTAGAATTTTAAACCCTTAGGGTTAAACCCTAAGGGTCAAACCCTAAGAGTTTGTACATTTGTCTAGAATGCCATTTAAAATAATTAAATAATGACAATAATACCCTTTTCACATTTTTAGTAAGCTAACTTGTGCAAAATTTCAAAACCTTTAGTAGGTGAACAACTATGTTGACTTTGTGGCTTCTAAAAGCTCAGCAACCAGCCTCCAATTGACACCTAAATCAGATCTAGCAACTTGACAAGTATTATATAAGAGATTTAGAGAGAGAAAAATCATAAAAACCTAGCCATTTTGCAACTTTGCTCTCACCAACTCTCTCTCTCTCACCTAACCTCCGAATTCTTCAAGTGTTTCAGTCATTTTTTAACCCCTTATAACATCTAGATCAGATTATTTAGAGCCAAGATCAAAGCATCCTCAAGAAAAGGTATAAACCTAAACCACCATATAGATCTTGTGTACTAAGAAAGAATTTGTGTTTAAGTGTTTAAGAAAGTGTTATAGAGTGTTTTTAGTTGATCTATGTTGCTCCATCATGGATCTATAGCATCTAAAGCTTAAAAAATGTAGTTTTTGAAAAACTGTCCAAGAGCTTGATTATGGTCTGACAAGCTAATGTCAGGAGCCATAAATCGTTGCTCGTTTTTGATTTTAGTGTTGTAATAGTTGTTATTTGTAGCCTGGTTTGTAGGCTTTAATCTGCAAGTGGTAGTACAACTAAATGATGTCTAGATTGCAAGTTATTTAAGGTCAAACATCTTTGACCGACGTTGACCGAGCCGAATCTGGGCAACCTGTAAGTATGAAAACAAATACCGACAACGCTTTTGCTAGGCCGGATCTGACATATTTGATTGTTGTTATTTGATACATCTTGTAGCTTGTTAATTGGAATATAGATTCATGCTTATAGAATATTAAAACAGTCAATAGATTGATCGTGACAAATGGTCAAACTAGTCCATTTGGGCACGACTGGAATTTTCTGGGAATTTCCAGATTCTAAGAACAAGCCGTCTGACATACTTTGACCGTGTGATTCATGGTTATTCTGTTGATGATAAAGTGATTTTCGGCTTTAGTCTTGTTCCTTGACATAAGGAGTATATATTTGAACATTAAGATAGCTTGAATCAAGATCAGAACCTAGATTAATTTAGGCTGGAAAGTGGCAAGTCGAGCTGCCTAGGTTTCTGGGTTTGCCCAGAAAACCCAGGTATGATCTGACAGGGAATTTGAGAGTCCAGATCTTTTTGATGTGTTATTTTTTGATCAAAGTTCTTGTTGGATGTTGTAGTGTTACATGAGTACTTCACGAGTGAGGTTTAAGTTGGCCTATAACATGAATACACTGAGAATAATGGCTGGTCAAACGAGCAGCCTTGATCATGGAGCTGTCAGTGTTCTTGAGCTCAAGAACACCAACAGCGACGCTTTTTGTCGCTAAATCCCTATAGCGACGGTTTAATTAATTTTATTTTCTGTTTTTTCGGAAAATAATTAAAAATAAGAAATAAATTATAAAAATTACCAAAAATGATTTGAAAAATTATTTTAAATTATGAAAAATAATTTCTGACCAATTGGGATATTTTTCATTAATATTTATATTTATTTAAATATTAATGATATTTAATTTATTTAATTAATGTATTAAATAAATTAGAGAAAAATGATTTAATATTATGAAAAATCATTTTAAATAAGAATAATGAATTTAAAAATATTTTGAGTTATAAAATGTAACTTTTAATATTTTTGGAGAATTTTATTAATAATTTAATATTAATGATATTAGATTTATTTGATTATTCAATTAAATAAATAAGATAAAATGATTTTAATGATTTAAAAATCATTTTAATTAAGAATAAAGTGTTAAAAATATTTTAAATTATAAAATATAATTTTCAATATTTTTGGAGAATTAGCATTATTAAATTAATATTAATGATGTTAGATTTATTTAATTGTTATATTAAATAAATGAATTAAAATGGTTTTATTGATTTAAAAATGAGAAAAATGATTTGAAAATATTTTAAGTTATAATTAACGACTTTTAATATTTAGATGATAACTTCAAGAATATTTATATATTAATGGTGATGATTTAAAAATGATTTTTAATTACTTTAAAAATCATTTAAGTAGAATATTGTTGATTTAAAATATTTTAAGTTATTAATAATAACTTCAATATTTTGACAAGTATGTTATTAGTATTTTGATATTATTAAATATTAATAATGATAAGATTATTAGATAATTAAATCCTTTAAAAATGATTTCGATGTTTGAAAAATTATTATAAATTATAATAATTGCTTGATAATTATTAAAAGCTTCTAAAAAATATTATAATTGATAATTGACTTATCTAAATTAATATTGAAGCTTAGAGACCAAGTTTAATTGACAATAATCGTGTTAATTGTTGGATAGGTGACCGTAACACCGAGAATGGACCAAGTCCAACCAGCATCAATTAGTTTGACTTGTTAAGTGTTTATATAGGTTATAAACACTGTTGTGGCAATGTGGTAATTTGTCTAGGAGAAGTTTGACTGTGAATTACAGTGTTGTGTGTTACGTGAATTATTGTGCTAATTGTTAGACCGATATTATTGGTTATAGGTCTTTCGAAAGCAGATAAGTATTTTGTGTAGCTGTAATCGGAAGAGGCAAGTTCCCTAACTCAACCTTGAGTTATTTTCATTAATTATTATTGGTGGATAATTATTGCTAATTAGACCACGTCCAGGGATTTTTTGTTGAAATTAAATTACTGATTTAGAAAATATATATTCGTAGAATTACTGTTGTTGGATATTCATATCTATAAAAGTTAGAATTGACAGTACAGATAATTCCTGTTTATTGTCAAATTATACTGAGAAATGTCTTAGCTAATTATTCTGGCTAGACGAACATTTGTTAGAATTTGATAGATTCGAGAAAATAAATTCAATTATTATTGACAAGATCGATGCCAATTATTTCGGCTAGATCGAGAAGTAAATAGAATTTGAAATCACAGTATTTCATTGTTAAATCAAATCTTGATTCTGAGATTGAGAAGAACAACCTTTTATAAAAAGGGAATATCATTAAATCGTATATTCGATCATTTCGCGCGACATAAGTATTATGCATAATATAGGGTACAAAGAGTTGGCCGGCTCTGAGTACTTGCAGAGGGGTATGATTTAATCTTTATGGTTATCTGATACACCTGAGTAGATATCAAAGTAAATCTTTGATAGATACCCGAGAATATAAGTTCAAGATCTAGTGTGATCGCTCAGTATAAATTTGAAAAACATTCCACTTTGTTATTTCGTAGAATTGATTCTTGATTATTCATTAGAATATCGTAGAAACTTTGAAAGCGTTGTACTCTTTCATTATTGAATTATTGTGTTGTATAGTATACGAGAAGACTTGTTATTGAATAACGATTTGTTCAGCTATTTCAAAGTTCCCCGAACTTTGGTTTTATTCTATCAAATGTTGTATTAAATTCTTATACATTTATTGTATGTCTTAACTTGCGGGGCAAATTATTTGCTCACCCTTGCTAAATAAAACTTTTCAGCTAGGGATGAAGTTGCAAGAGGTGCTGCAAAGGACAAAGGCAAAGGCGTTGTAATAAATTAGTTATGAATAGCATCATTAGTATGTTATGTTTGTAAACCCTTATGTATATCTAAAGGGTATGTTTGTAATGTTAAGGTTAGAGAACCTGGGTAATGTATTATCAAACTCTGATAAAGTCTTATGTATGTTACTATCTATATAATATTGGTAGTTAAATATTATTTATATTGTGGATCGTGAGCACCAGACTCGGAGGTCAGGTAACCCGGATTTGGGGGCGTCACAGGCAAAGGCGTTGTAATAAATTAGTTATGAATAACATCATTAGTATGTTATGTTTGTAAACCCTTATGTATATCTAAAAGGTATGTTTGTAATGTTAAGGTTAGAGAACCTGGGTAATGTATTATCAAACTCTGATAAAGTCTTATGTATGTTACTATCTATATAATATGGGTAGTTAAATATTATTTATATTGTGGATCGTGAGCACCGGACTCGGGTGTCAGGTAACCCGGATTTGGGGGCGTCACAATCATATTGATTCTTTTCCCTGCTATCACCTAATCAGATCACGGGGTGATCTCATCGTATATATTACGATTCATTTCGACGTCTTGATCATTTTTTTTACGATCTCCTATCCCTGCACTTTCAGTCTTTTAGACTCGATCTATTCATCACTAATGTTCACCTTTACTATCAGAGTTAGGGAACTCTGTATCTTAACAACTCGCCGAGATTCATCTTTGAATGTTACCGACCAACTATCTCTATGTGAGTTAGATCTTATCATAATCACTGCGATTATTGGTCTCATGTATTCCTACCTATGCTTCATAACCAACAGCTTTGATACCAACTGTAGTAGCCCCAAATTCGAGTCCTAATCACCACAGATCTGGTATACTATTTCTATAACTAATTGCGAAAGATATAAAAATAGATTGTTTATACAATAGACTTTACACATATTCCCTAAAATTGAGTAACCTTAACTTATACACAATTCATAAACTATCTAATATATAACATTATTATCCTATTACACTATTACAAACTTGCCGCACATTTTATCCCAAGCTGAACTTGGCATAATCCTTTTCCTATATCCGAACGCATTCGCCTTATCTGCAATGTTTATCATGATATAGCAAGGGTGAGCATGAAAGTTGCCCAGCAAGTTTAAATACAATTTAAGGATATATCATGGTTGAAAGAGTGAATAATAAGCTGGCTATAATTCATCAATATAATTGAGAACTAACACGAACAAACTTTTGACTGAACAAGTATTAAACATGAACAAATATATCAGGACCAACTGGTAATGAAGGTGATCATCCTTTCATACCTGACTTATACATGCAATATGTACAGAGTACAATTATACATGGCAATCAGCAATGATTAACCATAAGCATATCTGAATGAAACAACTCTTAGTAGAGTTAAGTAAAACTTGCCTGAACCGTTGATTACCGCTACACAATTTATAATGCTTTATCCGAAGACCTAATATTAGTAATATAGATCTCCAATATTAGATTAATATCTTCACAATATAATACTATTATATATAAATATACATAGAATAACCTAACACATAGCACATAACCCTATCAGTCTATTCAGAATATAAGACTTAGTATCAGGTCAAACTATTTCAGTCTGACTTGAAACCGACACAATTCTATCATCCCGACGGTCTAATCGGATAAATATCGAGTTTAAGTTCAATTAAACTCTGCCTAAACACTTAACAATTATTTATTATCAGTAAAAATAATTTTCATAGGCTCGTAATAATTTTCAGATAATTATTACCATTTATCAAGATTTTGCAATCATTAATATCGTATTTATATTATATAAATACCACACAATTCCTTAATCATTAATATTTATTTAATATTAAATATTAATGAAACTTATAACATAATATTATAATATAATTATAATATCACAAAGTATTTTAATACTTTAAAATCATATTTATAAAATCATATTTATATGATTTTAAAACTCTTAAATCCATTATCCGATAATTGCTTTTAATATTAAAATTTTAATATTTTCATGACAAAATATCAAAAGTTATATTTTATAATTTAAAATATTTTTATAACACTTAAATCATTTTTATATGATTTTTAAATCATTAATTTATTTTTTCATAATTTATTTAATATATTCATTAAATAATTAATCACCATTAATAATAAATTATTAATGAAATTCATCACAAAATATTAAAAGTCATCAAAAATAAATTAAAATATTTTCTAATATCATAATATAATTTTTCATGAATTAAAACCATTTTTAAATAATTTATTTAATATTATAATTAAATAAATAAATACCTTTTGTATTCCAAAAATATTAAATATTTTTGAAATATACTCAAAATAATTTAAAACTATTTTTCAGGCTTTAAAATAATTTTTAGGAATTTATTTTGTATTTTTCATAATTAAAAACCATTTTTTTCAATTTATTAATTAAAATAATTAATTTCTTAAATAAACTGTCGCTAAAAGGGCCCTATAGCGACAGACCCGTCGCTATAGGTGTTCTTGAGCATGTTCTTCACGATTTCCAGATTTCATGTCAGTGACTTAGTTACCATGTTTGACCAGAATTAGATCTATGATCGTATTGATTCTAGGCGGTTTGATGTGTTATACATGTAGTATCAATGTAATACTACACTAACAAACAAATTTTAGGTCCAAATAACAACACATCATAGAGTTATTAGCCATCAAAAAGTCTGACAACGCTGTTCTTCATTTCTAGGTTTTCTAGAAAATGAAGAACATCTCTTTGTGCTATATATTGATCTTTATATCTTGAACTCTAGTTCTGTTTTGTGTGATTTAAAGCTTCAAACTTGTAGTCGAGATGTCAAGGTATAATAATACATCAACAGATCAACATAACAACATCGAAATCATAAGATCCAAGGAAGTCAAACCTTGTTAGAAAATTCGTTCATTAAGATTTCTGTGTTTTCCAGAAATCTGCAAAAACAAACGGTCAATGCTACTTTGACCCTTCCTATCTTTAATTCTATACATGATCTGTGAGTTCTATAAGCATGATCATGAAGCCTAAATGTCAGTCTACAATTATATTACACAAAAATGGCCAGATCACTTAACAGAAGGAAGATCAGAGGCCATAAAAAGATTGTCAGACGCTTCCTGGAAATCTGGGTTACCCAGATTCATTCAGTCATGGTCGATCAATGACCTTTGACTGCTTATATCTTGAAATCTAGACCTGATCCGACTATGATTCAAGTTGAAGAATAAAGACCACATGCCATACAACAAATCCATAACATAAAACACCATAAACATCTAACATAGAAGAATCTAGAGGCTCTGACATTTGCTTGTCAGACCTTATTCTTCAACTTTTCCAGATTTTTGAAATCTTTAAATTCGTGCATCTAGATGATATAGATATATGATCTAACCACCCAGATCACTATTTAACACCATCTAGCACCAACCTAAACAACAAATTACAACAACAACACAAATCTTGAAGATCTAGCAGTTTAGAGATTTATACCTCATTAATGCAAAAATTTTGATTCTGATCTTGATAATCTGACATAGGAGAGATAAGGAATGGTATTGGCTCTCCTTATCACTTAGTTCCTCACCAAATTTTCGGATGGGAGAGAGAGAGAAAAGGCTTAATAAGGCTAGCAAGTAAAGTGAGTGATTTTTTTCCTACTTTTCTCTTTTTAATCTAGTTGATTCATTGAATGGAGCTGAAATAGTTGCTGATCTGCTAATATAAGTCACATGCCTAGGGTTTAGGGTTGGTCACCAACCCAAACTAGGACATAACTTATAAGTAATCTAATAAATAATGCAAAAAGGCTAGTTTAGTCATTTAACATTTAATTTTAATGGCACAATTGACAATTGCTACAATCCTTAGGGTTTAGGTTTTAACCCTTAGGGTTTAGGGTTTAACCCTTTAGGTTTTGGCAATTTGATTTCTAAAATTTCCAATTTAGGTTTTCAAAATTAGAAAATTAGCATTTCTAAATTATAATTAGGACTCTATAAATATATTAAGATTTCCTAATTATGAAATTCAATCTTGCTAATTAGGATTATTATTTCCTAATTAAAATTGCTAATTTAGCAATTAGGGTCGAAATTATACATTTAGGGTTTACAACCCAAGAATTAGGGTTTTACATAGAAAAATAATCTTTCTAATTTTAGAAATTAGATTTCCTAATTAGATTAGGGTTTTCTAATTACATATAACTTGAAAATTAGGATTAATGTCTCCTAATTAACATTAAAATTGTTAAACTAACAATCAGGCTTTCCCTAATTATAGATTAGGGTTCCTAAACTAGAAATTAGGGTTTCAAATTGTGAAATTAAGGTTTTCTAACCAATTTGTTAAGATTAATCCTAATTAATCTTATAATTATTTACACTTACGCCATTAAATTCCCAATTTAGGGTTTTTAACTTCCGAATTAGGATTTCAAATTCCCGGAATCGAAATTAGGGTTTCAGAACCAATTCTAGGGTTTCTTATCAAACGTTAGGGTTTTCTAACTGAACGTTGACGTTCTTAATATAATACTAGGGTTTGACACTGATAAAATTTATTTGGTCAACCCTTGACTCTTAACCACATTATGAACACATACATAACCATATACACAGAACATAATCACATATACACTTAATCCTGAATAATTAACCAAAATCCTACATAGAATTTTGAAATCCTCAAAATTCCTTCCAAAAATATCAAACGCATACACTTATTTTCTGTCTAGGTTTATTATTTGACCTTAAATCAATCATTTAAGATTTTAATAAATTGTCTAATTTCTCGGGTTGTCACATTCACCCCTTCTTCTAAGAATTTTATCCTCGAAATTCACCTTACACCTTACACCTTACACCTTACACCATACAGCTTACACCATTCACACATCATCACATGTTACCCAATACACCACTCACAAGAGTAAAAGTTTTCAAATTGTGCTGAGGGGTCATATAGACCATGAACACATTGTTTTTACAGTATTCATACCGCAAAACAATATATTACTTGGTATGTTTACAATCACGAAGAAGTTAATCTACCGTTGTTAGTACTTTAGGTGATTAGCCTTTTGTACTCTTACGTCATGCATAACGTATTAATCATGTCTAGCGAATATTTACGCTACTCGATTGGATTATTTTATCCAAACAACATAGTTTACCTCAGTCTTATCATAGGATTCTGCACCAAAACAATTTGGTTCAGGAAATTTCTTTCAATGAACACTTAGAGTTTTCATAAACATTAGTCTAGCTGAATCGAATAGCATAGACTCATATTAATAATTCAATTCAATCAAATTATTTAGGTGTAGCAAAACCCCGTTGGCAAATTAAAATTTTTGAAAACATTTTCGAGAATGACGTCATGATGTCGTACTATATTAATAGTCTGTTTGAGGATGCTGTCATCGTATGACTTTGTCATAACACATCATACAATAGTGGAATAATAATTTTAGATCAAATTCACACTAAGTATTCCCCATATTTACAACTCCATCACCTTTTTATCATCTCTCGCACTGTTATACGGTGGTACATGAGTGATAAATAAAATAACTTTTGATATTTCAAATCATTTGTGTCTAACCAAAATAAGTAGCATAGATCGTATTTTAAACCGCTTCAAAAATGATTACGAGTCTACAATATTTTTAAAAAGCACATAGTGCATATTTAGCTTGATGTCAAAATTTTGAAGTCTAGTATAGCTAGAGTTTTGTAAAACTTATGTCTCCACTAACAATCATTTGCTTAAATGCATTTATCTATTCCTATAATCCTCAATACTCCATTCACACACAACTATATACCCAGGTTAATACAAAACCACTTATAAGTTCATAAGCTTGCCACAATCATATGAGTTTAAAAACTTAATCTAGTCGGACCTTTGGCATCCATTCATTTGGGGTTCATAAACATTTCATATAACTATAAGTCAAGAATGTCACATAAGTATGAGTTTTAAGAACTCGTACTTAACCCTATATTCTCTACCTGTGACCTATCTATCTGTTATACACATGAGAAAGGAATCACCCTCTTAACATGCATATAAAAAATAGTGCAACACAAACATTTCAATGATTAATAGTGCCAGCAACTAAGTAGTTGTTACACCAAGTACAATTCCCCGCCCATACAAGAAATTATACAACTCAGTTGCCGACATGAGTCCTTAATTGAAATCCCCACCTAATTCTAGCTCCACACTTACTCTATACGAATTTCATTTAATCCGTATTTACAATTCATAACTCTTTCATGAGTTTTCATAGTACAACTGATCCACAACAATCTTGTTGTAAACTTTCCAATCATCAGATTGATTCTTTTCCCTGCTATCACCTTATCAGATCATGGGGTGATCTCATCGTATATATTACGATTCATTATCATTTTGTTTTACGATCTCCTTTCCCTGCACTTTCAGTCTTTTAGACTAGATCTATTCATCACTACTGTTCACCTTTACTATCAGAGTTAGGGAACTCTGTATCTTAACAACTCATCGAGATTCGTCTTTAAATCTTACCGACCAACTAACTTTATGTGAGTTAGATCTTATCCTAATCACTGCGGTTATTGGTCTCAGGTATTCCTACCTAAGCTTCATAACCAATAGCTTTGATACCAACTGTAGTAGCCCCAAATCCAGGTCCTAATCACCACAGATCTGGTATACTATTTCTATAACTAATTGTGAAAGATATAAATATAAATTGTTTATACAATACACTTTACACATACTCCCCAAAATCGAGTAACCTTAACTTATACACAATTCATAAACTATCTAACACATAACATTATTATTCTACTATACTATTACAAACTAGCCGCACATTTTATCCCAAGCTGAACTTGGCATAATCCTTTTCCTATATCCGAACGCATTCTCCTTATCTGCAATGTTTATCATGATATAGCAAGGGTGAGCATGAAAGTTGCCCAACAAGTTTAAATACAATTTCAGGATATATCATGATTGAAAGAGTCTGAATAATAAGCTGGCTATAATTCATCAATATAATTAAGAACTAGCACGAACAAACTTTTGACTGAACAAGTATTGAACATAAACAAATATATCTGGACCAACTGGTAATGAAGGTGATCAACCTTTCATACCTGACTTATACATGCAATATGTACAGAGTACAATTATACATGGCAATCAGCAATGATTAATTATAAGCATATCTGAATGAAACAACTCTTAGTAGAGTTAAGTAAAACTTGCCTGAACCGTTGATTACCGCTACGCAATTTATAACGCTTTATTCGAAGACCTAATATTAGTAATATAGATCTCCAATATTAGATTACTATCATCACAATATAATACTATTATATATATACATGGAATAACCTAAACATATAATATTATATATATATATATATATATATATATATATATATATATATATATATACATAGAATAACCTAAACATATAACACATAACCCTATCAGTCTATTCAGCACATAAAACTTAGTATCAGGTCAAACTATTTCAGTCTGACTTGAAACCAACACAATTCTATCATCCCGACGGTCTAATCGAAAAAATATCGAGTTTAAGTTCAATTAAACTCTGTCTAAACACTTAACAATTATTTATTATCAGTCAAAATAATTTTCATAGGCTCGTAATAATTTTCAGATAATTATTGCCATTTATCAAGATTTTTCAATCATTAATATCGTATTTATATTATATAAATACCACACAATTCCTTAATCATTAATATATATTTAATATTAAATATTAATGAAAATTATAACATAATATTATAATATAATTATAATATCACAAAGTATTTTTAATACTTTAAAATCATATTTATATGATTTTTAAACACTTAAATCCATTATCCGATAATTGCTTTTAATATTAAAATATTAATATTTTCATGACAAAATATCAAAAGTTATATTTTATAACTTAATAAATTACTAATGAAATTCATCACAAAATATTAAAAGTCATCAAAAATAACTTAAAATATTTTCTAATATCATAATATAATTTTTCATGCTTTTTCATGAATTAAAACCATTTTTAAATAATTTATTTAATATTATAATTAAATAAATAAATACCTTCATATATTCCAAAAATGTTAAATATTTTTAAAATATACTCAAAATAATTAAAAACTATTTTTCAGGGCTTTAAAATAATTTTTAAGAATTTATTTTGTATTTTCATAATTAAAAACATTTTTTCAATTTATTAATTAAAATAATTAATTTCTTAAATAAACTACTGCTAGTATTCTATAGCGACGCACTGGCCGCTATATAGGTGTTCTTTGAAACATGTTCTTCACGATTTCCAGATTTCATGTCAGTAACTAAGTTAACATGTTTGACCAGAATTATATCTATGATCGTATTGATTCTAGGTGGTTTAATGTGTTACACATGTAGTATCAATGTAATACAACACTAACAAACAAATTTTAAGTCCAAATAACAACACATCACATAGTTATTAGCCATCAAAAAGTCTGACAACGCTGTTCTTCATTTCTGGGTTTTCCACAAAATGAAGAACAACTCTTGGTGCTATATATAGATCTTTATATCTTGAACTCTAGTTCTGTTTTGTGTGATTTAAAGCTTCAAACTTCTAGTCGAGATGTCAAGGTATAATAATACATTAACAGATCAACATAACAACATCAAAATCATAAGATCCAAGGAAGTCAAACCTTGTCAGAAAATTCGTTCATGAAGATTTCTGCGTTTTCCAGAAATCTGCAAAAACAGACGGTCAATGCTACTTTGACCCTTCCTATATTTGATTCTATACATGATCTGTGAGTTCTATAAGCATGATCATGAAGCCTAAATGTCAGTCTACAATTATATTACACAAAAATGGCCAGATCACTTAACAGAAGGAAGATCAGAGGCCATAAAAAGATTGTCAGACGCTTCCTAAAAATTTGGGTTACCCAGATTCATTCAGTCATGGTCGGTCAACGACTTTTGACTGCTTATATCTTGAAATCTAGACCTGATCCGACTATGATTCAAGTTGAAGAATAAAGACCATGTCATACAACAAATCCATAACATAAAACACCATAAACATCTAACACAGAAGAATCTAGAGGCTTTGACATTTGCTTGTCAGACCTTATTCTTCAACTTTTCCAGATTTTTGAAATCTTTAAATTCGTGCATTTAGATGATATAGATATATGATCTAACCATGCATATCACTATTTAACACCATCTAGCACCAATCTAAACAACAAATTACAACAACAACATAAATCTTGAAGATCTATCAGTTTAGAGATTTATACCTCATTAATGCAAAAATTTTGATTTTGATCTTGATAATCTGACATAGGAGAAATAAGGAATGGTATTGGCTCTCCTTATCACTTAGTTCCTGACCAAATTTTCGGATGGGAGAGAGAGAAAAGGCTTAGCAAGTAAAGTGAGTGATTTTTTTTTTCTTACTTTCCTATTTTTAATCTAGTTGATTCATTGAATGAAGCTGAAATATTTCCTGATCTGCTAATATAAGTCACATGCCTAGGGTTTAGGGTTGGTCACCAACTCAAACTAGGACATAACTTACAAGTAATCTAATAAATAATGCAAGAAGGCTAGTTTAGTCATTTAGCATTTAATTTTAATGGCACAATTGACAATTGCTACAACCCTTAGGGTTTAGGTTTTAACACTTAGGGTTTAGGGTTTAACCCTTTAGGTTTTGGCAATTTGATTTCTAAAATTTTTAATTTAGGTTCAAAATTAGAAAATTAGCATTTCTAAATTATAATTAAGACTCTATAAATATATTAAGATTTCTTAATAATGAAATTCAATCTTGCTAATTAAGATTTATTATTTTCTAATTAAAATTACTAATTTAGCAATTAGGGTCAAAATTGTACATTTAGGGTTTATAACCCAAGAATTAGGGTTTTAATACTTTAAAATCATATTTATATGATTTTTAAACACTTAAATCCATTATCCGATAATTGCTTTTAATATTAAAATATTAATATTTTCATGACAAAATATCAAAAGTTATATTTTATAATTTAAAATATTTTTATAACACTTTAATCTTTTTATATGATTTTTAAATCATTAATTCTATTTTTCTATAATTTATTTAATATATTCATTAAATAAAATAATCACCATTAATAATAAATTATTAATGAAATTCATCACAAAATATTAAAAGTCATCAAAAAAAAATAACTAAAAATATTTTCTAATATCATAATATAATTTTTCATGCTTTTTCATGAATTAAAACCATATTTAAATAATTTATTTAATATTATAATTAAATAAATAAATACCTTTTATATTCCAAAAATATTAAATATTTTTGAAATATACTCAAAATAATAAAAAAACTATTTTTCAGCTTTAAAATAATTTTTAGGAATTTATTTTGTATTTTTCATAATTAAAAACTATTTTTTTCAATTTATTAATTAAAATAATTAATTTCTTAAATAAATCGCCATTAAAAAGCTCTATAATGACGAGACACGGTCATATAGCGTTTTGAGCATGTTCTTCACAATTTCCAGACTTCATGTCAGTGACTAAGTTACCATGTTTGACCAGAATTAGATCTATGATCGTATTGATTCTAGGCGGTTTGATGTGTTAATGTAATACTACACTAAAAAATAAATTTCAGGTCCAAATAACAACACATCACAGAGTTATTAGCCATCAAAAAGTCTGACAACGTTGTTCTTCATTTCTAGGTTTTCTAAAAAATGAAGAACAACTCTTTGTGGTCACTACAAAAAAATGGGGCTTCAGCAACAATCAATTTTCGTTGCTAAAGGTGCCAAATTTTACTGCAAAAGGGTTTTGGCAACGACTTTACTGTCGTTGCGTCTTCCGTTGCTCAATGAGCGTTGCTAATTGTTCCGCAACGAACGTTTTTTTTTCGTTGCCAAAAGTACTATATTTTGCAACGAAATTTGCCTTTCGTATAGAGACATCGATCCTTTAGCAACAAAATGTATTGTTGCAGAATAATTAAAATTTCGTTGCTAAAAACTCCATTTCGTTGCAAAAGCCTACTAATTGGCAACGAAATGAACTCTTTTTTTTTGCAACGACCATGCATTTTCGTTGTAATTGACACCATTTTGCAAACGACATTTTTTTCGTTGCGATGAAATTATGAAAATTGTTGCCTAAACTTACTTTCGTTATGAAATGTAAACTTTTTAAAGAACGATTTTCGTTCTTGATTATATTATTTGTAAATCTATTATGCTAAATCAACAACAAAAATATTTGTTCTTTGGTTATTTTTAATAAAGAACGAAAGTTGTCGATTAAGCAAATGACATTATATGTTCTTTGTTTCTTTATATGTGCAACGAAAGTTGATATGATTTGCAACGATAAAAAATGTTGCCTTTTATGTTAGTATTAGCAACAATATCCTCTCCGTTGTTATTAGGTTAATTTTTCATTGCCAAATATTATATTTTTAATTCCATTAGCAACGAAAATTTGTTGCTAAATGTATAAAAAATTGTTGCTATATTAAAACTTGTTCAATGCTTTGATAACGAATTATATTGTTGTCGAATCAAAATTTGACATTCTTTTTATGTACCTGACTGACTCAATGTCCCCATAGAAAATAATGGCAAAAATACAAAAACTAAAATATTATTAACTTAATAAAATCATCCACTACATAATCATTCATTATATTTACAATTAACCATCTAAAGCTATCACATTTCAATCAAAGTATATAACTACATATATAGAGAGTACACTTCATAATTTCGTCCCTTGTCTTCCGTAAACGTAGCACAAAAATTTGATACCCAGTATTGTAAGACAGGTCGTAAAAACAGTCTTCTTGTACATATTTAAAAATAATAGCAAAGTCAAGAAAATGAAGCAAATAGGTCGTCAGAGGCACTTAGTGCCAAAATCAATACACAAAGACAATAGAGTTGCAACGTGGTACTAATGTACACCGTATTTTTCATAAGCAGAAAAAGAGAATAGAGTTGCTACGTGGTACTAATGTACACTGTAAATTAGGATACTTGTGTATATAAGCCAATGTAATTGAGAAGAATGAATCAAGAAATCATTATCCCAAAATCAGGTTCTTATTTTCTACAGATTACATGTACCATCTTTATTACAAGGTCATCTGACTTGATACTCCATCCTCAAAAGCATGTCCAGAAATACACCAAGATTTTATCCTAAAAAAGAAGTCTAAAGTACACAAACTAAATGTGAAATATGACATGCATAATAATTTAAACCAAAGTGCACATATCCCCGTAAGAACATTCCACTCTCAAGTTAATTACGCTATTGTGTGGGTCCAAATATTATTGGACCAGTTTTTATTCTCTCCTCTAATTTGCCAACCTTAAATTTGTTTTTACCATTATACTCTTAGACATCCTTTTGAGGACACGGTAGTAACCAATGATCTAATCACACACCGAGGCCTCAATCCAAGCGCATTTAGTGCAAATTCATTAACACATTATGACAATAAAAATAATACCTTTTCCACAAGAATTAGTGGCCTTCCAAAGACAGAACGATTTAGATACTTAATGCAACGTTACGCATCCTCATTTATTTCCATAGTAACAAAAGCAAAGCCACGAGATTCTTTGGTGCGAGGATCTGTTACAGATGGCACTCAATAACTCGAAACCAAAGTGTATATCTCAGATTTAATCTATGATGAAGTGCTACTAGTCTTTTACCTCCCCTGAATATGATATAAAAGAGTATATAAATTGCAAGGTGAGTCACCGTCATACTCAAAGCCTAGGCAACATTAACTCAGGCACACATGACATGTAAATGCCAACATAGTAGATTTGAAAAGAAGATGACACAATATTTTAAATTTGCAATCATTGGACAATATCTACTTTATAAATATATACATTATGAATAAATTAAGGGGAAAACAAAGAGCAGGGACTCCATTTATTTAGCTAACATCTGCGCATTATCTGGAACCGATACCATACTATCATGTTCTTCGTCACCACTCATTACTATGTTCTCTTCTCTTCCCTACAACTATGTTTAGACTAAATAGCAAAAGTCTATCTCGAGCTTGGCTAATGTTCTACTTATCAAAAAAAAAGAAGAGAAAGCTTGACTAATGTGATGATACCAATTTTCATTCCTGAACGAGCAAGAGCACAAAGTGCAGATTGAGCATCAGGGCTAGGAGTCTTTGTCTTGTTCCCACCTGTTGCCGCGGATCTTAATATGAAGAAGCGGTGATGCCAAGTTCTGTCGTGAGAAGTAAGAACACATTTCACCCAAATTATATTATGGCAACATAATAAAGGCGAATTAATTCCATTTTTAGAAATTAAGGATGTATAGGAAGTTATTTGAACTAAATTGGAAATAACGAGATACCTTGCATCTTTGTGAAACATCATGTCTTTTACGCAAGCATGGTACGCATATGGTGAGGACTCATCCTGCTTCTGCTTTCACTTTCATACCACATGTAGAATTATTAGGTAATTTGATATTCAAATTAGATATCACAAATATCATTCAATTCTGGTCACAAGCATGCCTTAAATTCTCCAGTTGAAGCTCTAGCTTTCAACTACTCGACTATGATGCTTTAATGGTGATTATCAGCAATATAGTAATTATCAACATACTTATAACGAGACAAAAAGGTGATTATCAACAAAATAACATTATATCTATTTACTTGTTACGAGAGATCAGTGATCGTCAACAATTTACTTATAATGAGACAACACTGAGTATCAACAATATATGGACATGGGTTCCCCCAGTTTTCTTCTGTAGCCCAGAAGAAATTCACCGTCATCAGAGAGACTCTGACTGCTATAACGGTTGTGAAAGTGGTATGATGGAGATTATTGACATTCTACAACATTTGCCAACTCATATGAAACCAAGAAGTAAACTCTAAACTCTGTGTTCAATGGAAAAGACACCGCATATTATTGGCACAAATCATGAAATGTTGTAAAACACTAGAACAACGTGAAGAACCACCAGAACACAAGGAATAGGGGGATTGAACGACGCAAATAAATATTTCAATTTTTTTTTATGGAACAATAACGTTGATCGAGGTACCTTTTAGATGACAATATGTTTATTGGGAGATACTGATAGACCACTTAAATCATTAGAAATTTCCTAATACACAAATGAAGTCTCAAGAAACATCATTAAAATAAACTATATGACACAAATTTACTATATATATAGAGAGAGAGGATGAATTTGATCTTTAATAAACTAAATACACAATAAGATTTTTTAACCAAAATCCAATGCAAAGAACTCACCTCATGAAAGCAAACAACAGACTTTCCTCAGTGGTTTTCAATACCTTCTTCACCACATCCTCAGTAATAATTGCCTCACAAACAACAGACTTTCCTCGCCCTTCAATTGACTGCAGCTGGTTTCTTATCAGAATAAAAATTTCCTGGAAATTAAGAGAAAAATATAAACCAAGTAGAAAACCAAGAGTATATAGTAAGTAAATCAAAGAGATAGTCAGCCCCGTCAATAGATGCTCCAAGAAGGAATAAGTCGACTCCAAAGTCAAGCCAAAAGTTAAACCAACAAGAGTGAAAAGGACTCGCATAGCTTGCAATTGTAGCTTTTGACATCATTATGGAAAAGTGCATAAACCAATAAAATAATTACCTTAGAACCAAATAAAAAAATTTAGTTTGAAGATTTGGATCGGGTCCAAAAGCTCAAGGAGTGCGGAGATCAGAGAGTTAACATTTCCCAATCACAAAAAGTTTGAAAGAGTCGTGAAATGATAAATGGGAAGATACGGTTTTATCTAACGGCGGTCAAATGCAATCCAGGTTTGCGAGAAAAAGCAATAATTATCAAATAAAAGTAATTCTATATTTTGATTAATAACCAAAAGAATATTTTTTAAAAAAATGAATAAATATTTATTTTTAATCTTTTAACCAAAAGGACCACAATTATAAGTTAATCTTTTATATAAATCAAATTTGATAACAAACAAATCATATTCATATCCAACTATGTTATAGGCACCAAAATATAACAGCTGATGACATGTGTGTTTAATATAAAATTTAATTGCATCTGATTCAAGCTTCAGACCAACAAAAACTTCAAAATTAATGTCAAAATTAAGAGAACCCAATCTTGGGACTGTGAGACACCTGCCACCCAATCAAGAGTTTATTGCAAATTCCCCACACAAGAAAATCAGTTATTTATTCAATAGTGAAATCCAAGAATAAAGTAGCTGATTCTTATACCACCAACTATACACCTAGAAGAAGACTTGACATTCAACAAGCTTCATACCATGCGAAAAGTAAGGTATAGAAGGAAATGGGAAAAGAGGAAATTAAATGAGGATAGAGTCAACACTTAGAATACCACAAATTCACCAAGAAGCAAAAATTTTTAAGTTAACTCCTTGATAGCATCTTGTCCGAAAAGATAAAGAAGATCAAAGGGCACAAAACAGACAACACTTGACAAAATTGGCTCAAAAATTCAACTTACAATATTGTGACACCAATATAAACAAGATAATTTTGAAATGTTCAACTTCAAAAACCAGAATAAAAGTTCTACAAACATATTTCTTTCAATTGCTTAAAGATTCATGATCCTAAGATTTATCTTGTGAGAGTTTCATAGTTCGTATTGAGTTAAGAAACACCAACTTACAGTGGTCAGCAATCACAAGTTCCTATACTCTAAAGGATAAAAGTTTGAACAAATTATAATTTCCCAAATTTGTTTATTTGTAAGCTACAAAATATATTCTAAACTGTTAATCGCAGTTACTGTATTATGTAATCAACTCAAAACGAATAACTTTAAATCCCTCAGCTACTGCTTCTTCTACAACCTAAATTAACTAATTTATAGAGTAAAATAGACACTATCAACCTAACTTCAATCAGAACAACACGAAATATCTGTATACATCAAAATTAATTCAAAGTCCAATCACGTATCGATGTGTATAGAATAGAGAGAACAAAGTGAAGTTTCTAACCTACGACCGCAGTCTCCTGAGCTTCGCAAACGATCCGTCCAACATGACGGACGAGTCTAGAAGCACTCAAACTCACCGATCCACTAAATCGAGCCGACTGGATCCTAAGTCCTCTAGATTCCGGCAACTTAACTGAACTCCGGCCACCGGACATCACATAAACGGAAGAACTGGCGTTTGGAGGAAAGGAGGCCGCGAGACAATGAGAAGGGCGAGAGGCGGAGGCGCGGAGCTGCAAAGGGCGCGACATTGAGACAGCGAGAGGCGGAGGCCGGAGACTGAGACGGAGAGAGGCGTAGAATCGGCGAAAGCGAGAGGCAAGAGAAATTGAGATCTGGGATTTGGAAATACAAATTAGGGGCCAGGGTAATATCAGTTTTTTGCATGCAGATAGAATACAATTATAAAATTATTATTTTTTAACCATTAAAGTTTAGTTATTCGGATACCCGAATAACCTATTTTTTAAAATTAAAATTGAAACTGAAACCAAATATCGGGAATTAAATTGGATATAATCAAAATTAGAAAAAAAAAAACCAAAAACCCGAAATAATTCGTTTTAAAAAATTCGACTTTGTTCGGTAATTCGGTTATATCTATTTTTACTCACTCCTAGATAGAGGGAGAGGCAACAGAGGCAATTATCGTAACTTAGGAAAGAGGCGCAATTGTCAGCAACAAACCAACAAAAGCTCTAAACTATACTTGAAAAAAAGAGTTGATTGTAAGAAAAAAATGGTCGTTTTTGCAGGAGACTTTTTCTTATAATTTGATAAATAGTTTTTGTTTGATAAAAAAATTGATGGGAACAAAAAATTATGTTAAATTCCAAAATACTAGCCCTTTTAAAATATATTAAATTCTTATTGGTCATTACTTAAAAGGAATTGCTATTTCTATGAAGAAATTTTGATATTTTTACAAATTTTTATTCACATAAATTTGGGTCTCATTTACTAATTCATGTAATAGGAGACTTGTAGAATTATCAAACTTTAAAATATGTTGTTAAATTCTCAATGGCCTTAGATTAGGTTTAGCCTAGCACTTGAATTAGTGAATATTTTTTTAGAATTTGTGAAGGAAATATCTTTCGTTGTTGATTATCTAAGATTTACTTCAAGCAAAGTAATGAAGAATTTTTCTCTCACAAAATAATTCTTACTAATTACATATTGCGAATAAATTTCCTTCATTAAAAAAAAATTCTTTTGCAATTTTTCAATAAAAAATAGGCGCCAACTATTATTTTATAATCTTAAATTTGAGAAAGAAAAAAATTAGTTTGTGAAGGAAATTTCTTTCGCTAATTATTTTTTGGCACGTAATCTTTTTCTTTCACTAATCTCTCAGAAAAAAGGCTTATTTGAGAAGGAACCAATTTATGCACAAATTTTCCTTCGAAAGAGCCCTAATTTCTTGTAGTGACCGTTGATCGCAACATTGGATAACACAGATTGAAATAGATTTCCCCATGCTGCTACAGGCTGTAGCGATATGAGAAATTACTCATTCGCCTCTCATTTCCTCATTTGCTTATGTGCTACACTGTCTATCACTACAAGTTATGACGGTAGTTTAGTTAAGTAATAAATTAGATTGGCTCAGTGGTAGCTTAAATTTTATTACCATCTATATATATATACTCATCTTAAATCTCCACATTAAACTAAATATATATTATTATTGTTGTTGTTATTATTGTTATTGTTATTGTTATTGTTATTGTTATTGTTATTGTTATTGTTACTGTTACTGTTATTTTTATTGTTATTATTATTATTATTATTATTATTATTATTATTATTATTATTATTATTATTATTATTATTATTGTTGTTGTTATTGTTATTATTATTATTATTATTATTATTATTATTATTATTATTATTATTATTATTATTATTATTATTACAATTAGTTATGGTATTTAGTAAAAGAGAAGAAAGGAATATATGGGGGAAATCTCATATTTTTGATATAAATATTAATCCTTACAAAATATTAACAATTGACTTATGTTGTTCCAGTGGTTATATGACTAAAATTCCAAATGTGAGGTTGCGAGTTTAAATCTTTGGAGAGACAATTTTTGGAAAAAATTCAAAAGACGCCATATCAGCAGTGGACACGTGTCAAATTACAATATTAAATATCACGTCAGGCCTGCCACATGTGCCATGTCAGCAGGTCAACGCATATGTGGCGCCTGGGGGTTCAAAGTCTAAATTTTTAAATAGAAAGGGGCTCAGTTTGCGTTGACCGAATGAAATGGGCTCAATACCCAAATATCAAAAAAGTTCAGTGGTCGACTTTGCATTTAACCCCTTATAAGTCAAAGAAAGTTAAAATTTAAGTTATTGTCAAACACTAAATAATAACAACTGACTTATAAGTTAGTTTGACCAACTTATAAGTCATTGACAAACACCCTCTAATTCAAGATATAAAGAGAAATTAATATTTGCTTATAAAAAAAATTACAAGTCAAGAAAAAAGAGAATTTGAAAGACGGAAATTTCCATTATTCTACAAAAAAAATATCATCTCTAAAAGAAAAATAATTATTTTTAAAAAAAGAATCTACTTTTATTTTTCTTTGATAGTAATATAAAATATATAATATATTCTCAAGTTTATCGTTATCATTTTATTATCATATCACACTATTAAACTAACCGTTATAATCGTTAGGAATTTATATAAAATTAAAATATAACTTTAATATTTATAAATTAAATAAATAAAGATTATTTTTGTGGAATGAAGAAAAGAGTATAATATTTTTTAACTCCAAGATTGTTGAATCCAAACATAATGGTTCCACCATTATAGAATTTCTTGGTCTTTAAGGCTTCAATTTTCCGATGTTAAGTCATGTCTGAGTTGCAATTTATTTAGAATTTTAATTGTGTTTAACTTAACATGTTTATCCAAACGTATTATTATTATTATTATTATTATTATTATTATTATTATTATTATTATTATTATTATTATTATTATTATTGTTATTCTTATTATTATTATTATTATTATTATTATTATTCTTATTCTTATTATTATACTACTACTACTACTACTACTACTACTACTACTACTACTACTCTGTTATTGTTATTATTATTATTATTATTATTGTTATTATTATTATTATTATTATTATTATTATTATTATTATTATTATTATTATTATTATTATTATTATTATTATTATACTACTACTAGTATTATTATTATTATTATTATTATTATTATTATTATTATTATTATTATTACTACTACTACTTTTATTGTTATTATTATTATTATTATTATTATTATTATTATTATTATTATTATTATTATTATTATTATTATTATTATAATGCAACATGTTAATAGTCGTTGCAAAAGATTGTATAAAATATGCAACAAAAATAAAAATTGTTGCCAATGAATCTGGTCTATATTAGGCAACGAAATATAGCAACAAAAAAACTTTCGTTGCCCACGATGAGGAGAAATCAAGTAGTTATAAATTTTGCAACGAATTTCTAATGAATTTTGTTTTCAAATTTTGCAACTACTTATGAATTTCGTTGAAAAAAGTGAAAGTCTGACACAATCTGCAGCGAAGTACAAGTTTCGTTGCTAAACATACACTTTTATCAACGACTTTATATGACT
Organism: Panax ginseng; assembly: GCA_020205605.1. NCBI lineage: Eukaryota > Viridiplantae > Streptophyta > Magnoliopsida > Apiales > Araliaceae > Panax > Panax ginseng. The sequence continues at coordinate 75,741,849 of CM035137.1, forward strand.
TATAAAGCCGTTGCTTGAAAAATCGTTGCTAAAGCCCCATTTTTAGCAACAAAAAAACTTTCGTTGCCCACGATGACGGGAAATCAAGTGGCCAAAAATTTTGCAACGAATTTCTAACGAAATTTTTTCCCGCCAATGAATTAGCAACGAAATGTTGCAGCGACTTATAAATTTTATTGCAAAAAGTGAAAGCTTGACACAATCTGCAACGAAGGACAAATTTCATTGCTAAATATATACTTTTAGCAACGACTTATAAAGTCGTTGCCCGAAAAATCGTTGCTAAAGGCCCATTTTTTTTGTAGTGGCTATATATAGATCTTTATATCTTGAACTCTAGTTCTGTTTTGTGTGATTTAAAGCTTCAAACTTGTAGTCGAGATGTCAAGGTATAATAATACATCAACAAATCAACAAAACAACATCGAAATCATAAGATCCAAGGAAGTCAAACCTTGTCAGAAAATTCGTTCATGAAGATTTTTGGGTTTTCCAGAAATCTACAAAAACAGACAATCAATGCTACTTTGACCCTTCATATCGTTGATTCTATACATGATCTGTGAGTTCTATAAGCATGATCATGAAGCCTAAATGTTACTCTACAATTATATCACATAAAAATGGCCAGATCACTTAACAGAAGGAAGATCAAAGGCCATAAAAAGATTGTCAGACGCTTCCTGGAAATCTGGGTTACCCAGATTCATTCAGTCATGGTCGGTCAACGACCTTTGACTGCTTATATCATGAAATCTAGACCTGATCTGACTATGATTCAAGTTGAAGAATAAAGACCACATGTCATACAACAAATCCATAACATAAAACACCATAAACATCTAACACAGAAGAATCTAGAGGCTTTTACATTTGCTTGTCAGACCTTATTCTTCAACTTTTCCAGATTTTTGAAATCTTTAAATTCGTGCATCTAGATGATATAGATATATGATCTAACCACACAGATCACTATTTAACACCATCTAGCACCAATTTAAACAACAAATTACAACAACAACACAAATCTTGAAGATCTAGCAGTTTAGAGATTTATACCTCATTAATGCAAAATTTTTGATTCTGATCTTGATAATCTGACATAGGAGAGATAAGGAATGGTATTGGCTCTCCTTATCACTTAGTTCCTCACCAACTTTTCGGATGGGAGAGAGAGAAATGGCTTAGCAAGGCTAGCAAGTAAAGTGAGTGATTTTTTTTCTTACTTTTCTCTTTTTAATCCAGTTGATTCATTGAATGGAGCTGAAATAGTTGCTGATATGCTAATATTAGTCACATGCCTAGGGTTTAGGGTTGGTCACCAACCCAAACTAGGACATAACTTACAAGTAATCTAATAAATAATGCAAGAAGGCTAGTTTAGTCATTTAGCATTTAATTTTAATGGCACAATTGATAATTGCTACAACCCTTAGGGTTTAGGTTTTAATCTTTAGGGTTTAGGGTTTAACCCTTTAGGTTTTGGTCATTTGATTTCTAAAATTTCTAATTTAGGTTTTCAAAATAAGAAAATTAGCATTTCTAAATTATAATTTAGACTCTATAAATATATTAAGATTTCCTAATAATCAAATTCAATCTTGCTAATTAGGATTATTATTTCCTAATTAAAATTGCTAATTTAGCAATTAGGGTCGAAATTGTACATTTAGGGTTTATAACCCAAGAATTAGGGTTTTACATAGAAAAATAATCTTTCTAATTTTAGAAATTAGATTTCCTAATTAGATTATGGTTTTCTAATTACATATAACTTGAAAATTAGGATTAATGTCTCCTAATTAACATTAAAATTATTAAACTAACAATCAGGCTTTCCCTAATTATAGATTAGGGTTCCTAAACCAGAAATTAGGGTTTCAAATTCTAAAATTAAGGTTTTCTAACCAATTTGTTAAGATTAATCCTAATTAATCTTATAATTATTTACACTTACGCCATTAAGTTCCCAATTTAGGGTTTCAGATTCCCGGAATCGAAATTAGGGTTTCAGAACCGATTCTAGGGTTTATTATCAGACGTTAGGGTTTTCTAATTGAACGTTGACATTCTTAATATAATACTAGGGTTTGACACTGATAAAATTTATCTGGTCAACCCTTGACCCTTAACAACATTCTGAACACATACATAACCATATACACAGAACATAATCACATATACACTTAATCCTGAATAATTCACCAAAATCCTACACAGAATTTTGAAATCCTCAAAATTCCTTCCCAAAAATATCAAATGCATACCCTTATTTTCTGTCTAGGTCTTGTAGACACTCAAAATTTTTTGCACTCCTATTACTAACATTGCAAGAGGGTAGATTCGTCTTTTGGAGATAACCCTGAAAGACAGCTTACATCCATCCCGGATACCACTGGAAGTTCAGTTCCAACCTGGAACACAAACCAAAAACATCATCTCAACCAGGAACACATAGCGGGTGTGTCATTTCCAATCTCGGAGATAACCTCGAGATATGCAGATCAAAAGACCGACAACAACAACAGAGAGGACAGTCCTGTCTCGGCGATAACACCGCGACGTTCAGTTCCAGTCCCAGAGACAACACTAGGAGTAGCAACCCCATCCTTGGTGATAGCCCCAAGGGATGCCATTGCAGTTCCGGCGATAACCCTGGAAATGCTTGTTTCAAACATGTGCAATTAGCTTCAATCCAGATGACAGTGAGGCATACAAATAAGCAGTCCAATCTCAGATGTAACCCTGAGCAACGTCTGCTTTCCGCTTAAACCGGCGATAACCCCGGTGAGGAGTCACAACGTCATCTGTCCACGTCAACAAGATGATATCACGGCATACCAACAAGTAGTCCAATCTCAGCTGTAACCCTGAGAAACGTCTACTTTCAACTCAAATCGGCGATAACCCCGAAAAGGAGTCAAACGTCATCTTGTTCCTTCAAACAATGGCACGTCGTCTCAACATTTCATACATACATACAACAATGTCCCACAAGAACCGAGGATTGACAATCCCGAGTGACTATTATATGTGGCAGTACTTTGGATAAAATTTGAAGCTTGAAGACCATGGGCATAGACCCCTCTTCCTGGCTTCGTACAACCTCTAATCCATGTCATTACGTAACTCTCGATACAAGCGATCCAAAGAAGTACAGATATACTTCGTTTGGATGCTCGAATTGAAGTTCTGCAAGTTCGAGCGGACATTATAGTGCATGACTGCACGTACTACGAGATGACGAGACCCGCAAGGCTTGGATCCACAACGACCAGCCGCAGGTACAATTGCTGCTGCCATAGGTGTACCTACGGCCATCCATCTATATATACAAGGCTTGGGTTAGCCATTTGGAGAGAGAGAGAGAGAAGGAAAAAGGCGAGGAAGCCCTGTCCATTTTACTCTACATACACATCTTTTGAGTGTTTCCTATTCTTTAAACACTAGTTAGCTCACATATAGCTACTTTTTTATCCAAATGAGATGAGTGTTTATCCATTTAAAGTCTAAGAAGTCTACTTTTGCAAACCCAACCTAAGCCTTCTTATATTCTATAAAGCCTCTTTCTCATATATCACACCTTTGTTGTACGTTGATAGTCGTGTGAGTATGTTTGCCTTGGACTTGATTCGTAGTTTTCATTACATGCGTATATATATACTAATATATGTATATATTTCATATATGGACTAACATTATCGAGTTATGCCTCGATTAAGCCTGAACTTGATGCATAGCGTTTACTTGATGCATAAGCGTTTACTTGCTTTTATATTTATATATATAAGCTGTTGTCGGACATATCGATGAGCACGGATTTTATATCCTAAATTGTGTTTACTAAACTTATATATATATATATATATATATATATATATATATATATATATATATATATAATTCTTTGTCGGACATATCAGATGAGCCCGGATTTACATCCAATTGTATTTACTACTTATATATATATTTGTACATATATATATATTTACATTCTTATTAGGCACAGAGTTTCCTTACGTGGCTTTTTACTGACTTTTTTACATTTCGTCTGCACTGGAGTTCACTTACATTGGTAGTTGATAAACTTTTACGACTTTATTTACATTTTGTCCTCGCTGGAGTTTACTTACGTGGCGATTGATAACATTATTGCTTTATTTATATTTCTGATCCCCATAGAGTTTCTTTGTGGTGGTTGATCATGTACATATATATATATATATATATATATATATATATATATATATATATCTATCGCTTTTATATATATATAATCTGCTATCGCTTTCCATACAAATTGCAGTATCATGTGAGCCTAGGAATCATGTGATCACGAGTTGATCTCTTGAACTTAGATTCGGTTCCCCATGATGGATATTTTTTAGTATGGCGGTTTGTACATTATTTTACAGTGTCTGGATTTTCTTGGATGGCTGTCATGCCCATAAGGAGTTCGGCACTGCTGTATATTATTTTCTCGAGGATGCTTCGCATCTCAAAAATAAAAGCAAACATGACGAACATTTAACATTAAAATGGAAGTATGAAAAGGTCTCAATTCCTATTGAGCACAGGGTTTGAAAAACCTCTTTTACAAAACTTCATTGCTATATTTTGGTTAAAACTGAATTTTCCTATAAAATTCAAACCTTGTGTATATAGGTGCGAACGAGGCCTCGCACTACTTTCAAATAATTGCACATTGATCCACACACACACACATACATCCATATAACCATTTCTTTGAAAAGTGGCGGTCACTGTGGTAACACGGATGTCAGGGGGTGCCTAACACCTTCCCTCCGCATAATCAAGCCCCCAAACCCTTAATGAATCTCGGTTTCACAGACCCATTTACCAGTGTCAAATCACTGGGTCAATGTGCTAACCTTTTCGGTTGCGTTGGTGCAACCAGATAAATACACCAACTGGCGACTCTTAAAGTCAATCGTCGACATTATACATGTTGGACCTTTTTCACTTGTTTTTTCAAACAAATCTCACATTAACATGATAACACCAAAGAACAAGTAACGAAAAGGGACACTCAAAAATCCCGACGTCGACAGGTGGCGACTCTGCTGGGGATTCCAGTAAGAGGGCTTAAGCCGCTATTTCAAGCTTTTCAAAATTGTTATATGCTTGTGTGTGAATGTTGCATTTACATTTCTGATGAATGTGTCAAATGCATCTTAATTCTTCGCTGCCTTTGCTAAATATCTATTTGTGATATTAGTGCTTCACATATGTCATCATTTTGCATAAACGGTGAGACACGTTGTATGTGAATGTATGTTGTGTGGTCCCTCCACCAGGAGGCTATCCTGTCAGTGTTTGATTATTGGACTCGTGGGAAGAATAATTCCCCGGGGCTCAGGAAAGGCACCACTCAGATTCGCTCCAGTTGAAAGACCAGATTAACTTCCGGTCGAGTAGATTGCGATGATCTGGGAACCTTCATGCCAAAAAGCCGCAAGAGTAACCCTAAGATAGGTCAGCCTCTGATAAACCAAACGCGGAGGAAAGTCTCTTCATGCTTTCCATTTTCAATTACTTGTAAAAGCATTTACTTGTAATTTTATTCCATGTTCATCCGTATGTAATGGAAAATATGAAGAATATCTGTGCATGACATGTTATCAATTAACAAACTGGTTTTGCAGGACAAATTCCTAAAACGGACATGTTATGATAACATTTACATTACCCTAAGACTAAACTACGTAATTCTTTTGTAGGGAAGCAATTGGGCTTGTTACCCGCTCAAAATCCAAAAAGGCCACAAGCCTACAGCCAATCATGTCTTCTTCCGAACAGTCTAATCCTGTTTCCCGAGAAGAATTTGACTGATTGAGTAAACAAATCACAGACTTGGCTATTCTACTGAAAGAATTACACCAGTCTACTCAGGGTACGAAGATACCTACACATATAGAATCATCTACACAAGTAGGAGTTCAAGGTCTTGAAAAAATAGTTCCAGAACATCAGTTGGATACAACCAACAAAGACCCTGAAAACACCCATCTCAAAGGAGATCCAGACACCGGTGATATCAGCAAAAAGGTCCTTCAAATAGAGGAAACTATCCGCGTTCTCAAAGGGATTGGAACCCATGGTAGTGTTTCATATACAGACCTTTGCATATTTCTGGTGTTCAATATCCAAATAAATTCAAGACCCCTAATTTTTAGAAATATGACGGATTAGGGGATCCTTATACACATTTAAAGGTGTTCATAGGAGAACTTGGGTCTTCTGTGAAAAATGAAAAGCTCTAGATCAAATTTGTTTCAAAAAAGTCATTTGAAGCTTGTTCATGGTATACCGTTAGATAACTCTAAGATCCATAGTTGGGAAGAGTTGGCCCAAGCCTTCCTCACTCAATCTGATTTTCAATCTCGGATGGCTCTGACCGGTACCAAATTACCAAGGTTAAGCTTGATCTAATGAGTTATTCGGAGAGTATGCTCAAAGGTGGAGGCCTTCTTTGCTCAAGTTATTTCTTCCATGACAGAATCAGAAATGGTCACGACTTTCATAGATATACAGGAAGCTCCTTTCTATGAAAGAGTTCTAGTTGGTATTGGCAAACCATTTTCTGAAATGATCAAACACGACAAAATGGATGAAATGGGATTGAAGTCCTGTAAAATTCAAGACCTAGCCGCTCTTAAAGCTGTTGCTGAGCACATCCAGTTCGGTTCTTATGGAAACAATCCCCGGAGGGTCCATAAAAAGAAAGAGGAGGATGTTTCCTTGATACTACAATGACAAAAAGGCAATCCAAGCATGCCTATGAAGAGGAGAAACTACTCCCCTTTTCCAGCACAATCTTCAAACCCTCCATTACCTAAAAGTGGAGAAGTAAAGCAACCTCGAACGTTCACACCCTTAGGGGACTCATTCGAGAATATTCTTGCTCTTATTTTTGCTCGGAAGAAAATTACACATCTTCTTCCACCGTGACCCCTAATGGGAGGGTTTCAATGCTACTTGGAAGTGTGCTTACCATCTTTGGGGCACCGGGACATGATACTCAAGATTGTTGGGCCTTGAAGCATAAGATTCAAGATCTAATAGACAATGGTGAGATCGTGGTCACTAAACCTGATCAACCTAACGTGCAAGACAACCCTCTTCCTCAACACAAAGAAGAAGAGGTCAATATGATCAGTTGGAGCACTGGACATAGTTCCAATTCTACTAATGAATCATCCCAACCCATCAAAGACGGTGTTGACAAATGGGATTATGCAAAGTTCCAGTTTACCATGGAACGAAAGATGAAAGATATTTGCAAACAAATTGAGCAATTGACAGAACTGGTGACCCACCATCATCAAGTCACACGCCAATTAATCAGGCAGGAGCATGCCTATCTCCTTCCATTTGTTATGAATGCTTCATCAACACCTTCAGAAAGCAAAGCTATGGAGGATAAGGTTGAAAAGCGAGCAAGTGCTAAATCTCGTCAGGATTTCACCAATAAAAGGGAATTTACCTATTTGGGCCAATCTATGGAGGAGATACTTCAAATGTTAATCAACGAAGGAAGAATCACATTCCTTCTACCTCCAATCAATCCCCGCTCAGGGCGGTTCAATCCTGATGAAATGTATCAATATCATTCACAATTCATAGAAGAATGCTGGGCACTCCGCCATCTCATTCAGAATCTTATTGATAGCGGTGTCCTGCAAATAGCAGATGATTACACTGTTCAACTCAAGGATGTGAATACATGCCCTACCCAATGGAAGGGATCAATAGCAGTTATATCCGAAGTGGATGATGAGACTGTCAAAGTATTTCCCATACAACCAATTCATCTCAAAGGAGCTGATAATCCTTTGAAAGTTGCCGCACCAGAGCCAATTCCTTTACCTTGTAGACTACAACATCCTGTTGTCAGCTTAAACAAAGTTCCATGGAATTATGGAGAACCTAAAGGATCCACCTCTCATACTACTGCTACAGTGTCGAAGGAAAATCCAATGTACCTTCCTCAACGGGTTATCAAGCCTACTTGCGAAGCAAAGGGGAAGTTGCCCATGGAGAAGATTGAAAAATTCCTCCGTACTATGGGCCACAATGAAGCCAAAGTGGTTTTAAGCTTACGAGAAGCTCTACACCAGATTTCAATTCTGGACTTAGTTTTCTCTTCCGAGGAGCATTGGAAGGTCTTGCTAAAGGTTTTGGAAGAAGCCTACCTGCCAAAATTAGTGGACGTGGAAAAATTTCAACATTTGGTTGATCACATTTTCAACAACAATGTGATATCCTTCACTGATGATGACATACCTCCCGAAGGGATCTGTCATTGCAAACCACTGCATATCGCAGTGTTGTCTTTCGGATACATGCTAGCTGGAGTATTGATAGATGGAGGTTCATCTCTAAATATCTATCCTTATGCCACCTCGGTAAAGATGAATATCAATCTCAAGAGAGTCCAAAGTAGCCATACGATCATCCGAGCTTTTGATGGATCTCGGCGAAATTCCGTTGGAAAGATTGAATTGCCAATTGAGATTGGTCCTAATACATTCAACGTATCCTTCCACGTCCTCAAGATCGACTCAGGATACAACTTTCTATTGGGAGACCATGGATACACATGGTGGGTTGGTTTCCTCCACCTTACATCAACAACTCAAATACATCATCAACAACGGTCTAGTCCTTTGTCGATCTTTGGCCGGAATGTCCTGAACCGGGAACTCTACCAATTATCGACTTCAATTCGGAAGTTGGTAGGCCGGTTTCCATACTGCGGAAGTGAATAACACACCTGATACCATTCTATTGGGCGCCACTTCCGTACCCAAGATTTTAGCGAGGTTATATCGACCACTCTCAAGAAATGATGTTATTGGGTTATCAACACGGACAAGGGCTTGGTAAGGATCAACAGGTATTAAGCACCTATCCAAATATCCAGTCAGATTGGGACAACCGGACTAGGCTATTCTACTAATTCTACTCATAGGAATCCTCATAAGCACAAGCAGGTTCCTCAAGCTTCCGCCACACGGCGATTTTCTATGCCTTTACCTCATAAGTTAATGCAATTTATAGTAAAGGTTCCAACCCATGTTGTGGCTATGCTGTTTCCAAAACCAGTGCCAATCAAAGCAAAAGAGGTGCTGATTCCTGATCCCGAAGTGGAAGAAAAGGAATGAAAACATAAACATGACCTTGCCTTGATGATGGCGGGGCATTAAGCGTCATTGTTCATGATGAACATACAAACGATACACACCCGGATGATGATTGCCCGGATGTCATGGTTATCATTCGGGAGAAGGAGGACAATCGGCGATCCTTCTATCAACTGCGATCCATCGGGACTTTTCCCTCGACAATTGGAGCAAAGACTCCATGCATTGGTTGACGAGGTAAAATGGGCGAAAATCCCTACGCCTGTAGATAACTTTAATTGCTTGCTTTCCTTTACAGCACTAGTAGTTATTTTATCACGTACATGATAACACTTTTGTATGATCGAACAGTTGCATATATTAAGTGAAATCATCTTTTGTTTCAGGACTCTGAATTTAGATGTACTGTACTTACTTGCGATGAGGTGCCTTCTCTCCACAAGGGCTGTAACTTTGATGCAAAGTTGGACTCAGACTTGATGGACATCCAAGAGGACATTGAGACACCTCAAGAGATTAAGGAATGGGTCACAGACAAACCCAAACCCAATCTTGATCAAACCACTCCTTTCAATCTTGGAACCTTAGACAACCCTAAGCTTATCCAGTTGGTTCGGACCTTACCACAACTCAGCGGAATGACATGGTTGCACTATTAACCCAATTCCAGAATGTGTTTGCATGGTCTCATGAAGACATGGTGGGATTGTCCACTGACATTGTTCTTCATCGCCTTCCCATTAAAGAAGGATTCAAGCCAGTTAGGCAAAAGCTCAGGCGATTGAAACTTGAGTAGAGTTTAAAAGTCAAAGAAGAAATTGTGAAACAATTTCAAGCTAGCATCATCATGGTGTCTACATATCTAGAGTGGATATCCAACATTGTTCCTATGCCTAAACCAGAAGGAAAGGTGCGAGTTTGTGTGGATTATCGGGATTTGAACAAAGCTTGCCTTAAAGATAGCTTTCCCGTACCATTTATCCACATTCTCATTGACAATACTGCTCAATACGGCATGTACTCCTTTGCTGATTGCTTTGCGGGGTACCATCAAATTATAGTTCTTTGAGGAAGATCGTGAGAAAAGCCGCTTTCATCACGCCTTGGGAACCTTTTGCTTTCTGAAGCGGTTGTCATTCAGCCTCATCAACGCCGGGGCAACCTACTAGCGAGATATGATGGCTCTTTTTCACGATTTAATGCATAAGGAGATAGAGATCTATGTGGATGACATCATTGTCAAATCCCGGAAGGAGGATGACCATTTAGACAATCTCAAAAAGCTATTCAACAGGTTGAGTAAGTACAACTTGAAGTTGAATCCCGCTAAGTGCGCCTTTGGTGTTAAGTCAGGCAAATTGCTAGGCTTCCTAGTCAGCCACAAAGAGATTGAACTGGATCCTACCACAATCCCGGCCATCAAGGAAATGCCCATTCCTCAGACAGAGAAGGAAATACGGGGATTTTTGGGAAGGATCAACTTCATTAGCCGATTCATTTCTCAACTCACAACAACCTGTGAGCCAATCTTCAAATTGATAAGGAATAACTCCTCCATGAAATGGAACAATGAGTGTCAGAAAGCCTTCCTCACAATCAAGGATCAACTGATCAACGCTCCTGTTTTGGTACCTCCCAGGGATGATGTTCCTCTGTTCATGTACCTGTCCATCAATGACAATGCTATGGGCTGTATGCTGGGGCAAAATGACAATAGAGGCCAAGAACGAGCTATCTATTACCTCAGCAAAAGATTTAGCATCAGTGAACATAAGTACACTCTGATCGAGAAGACTTGTTGTGCTTTAGCATGGGCTTCCATGAGATTACAACATTATCTCCATGGTCACACAACCCATCTCATATCCCGCGTGGATCCTCTCAAGTATGCCTTCAGCAAACCCATACTGAATTGTCAACTGTCCAGATGGCAGTTGATCCTACAATAATTTGACATCGTTTATGTGACGCAAAAGTCTCAGCTCAAGGTCAAGGAATTGCGGATCAATGGCGCCCGCTTTTGCGGGATTACAAACCCTTAGAAATGTACTTTCACGATGAAGGAGTAATGACAATTAATTGCTACCACATCGATGCGATACATGCCATTCGTGGAAAATGTATTTTGATGGGCTGTTAACTTTCGAAGGCTCTGGAAATAGGAAGCGGTTTAATATCCCATGCAGGGGAAGCGATATCTGTCTGTCAGTCAAATTGTAGTTTGGTCAACACCAACAACACAATTGAGTATGAAGGCGTATCATAGGACTCAAACTTGCCCGTTTAATGGGTATCAGACGGTTAACTGTCTTTGGAGATTCCGAATTGGTAATCAAACAATCCATAGGAATCTATCAAACCAAAGAATTACATTTACTGCCTTACCATCGGCAAGTTCTACAGATAGCTTTGAAGTTCGAAGAAATCTCCTTTCTACAAATTTCTCGTAATAGGAATGACTTTGCAGATGCATTAGCAACGTTGGCCTCCTTGGTTTATATACCTGACAATGAAAACATGCTAAGCATCACGATTGCTATGCAGAAAGCCCTAGTCTACGGGAATTACATTGGAGAAGTATCGGATGAGTTGCCTCCCATCCACAATCCTTGGTATTAGCACATCAAGGAGTATCTGCGAGATGGATCTACACCCGCTGAGGCGAGCCTAACTGAGAAGAGGCGGATTCATCGACTTGCTATGAAATTCTACTTGAGCGGAGATGCACTATACAAAAGAGATGCAGGATTAGGTCTCCTCAGATGTCCGGACAAAGACCAAGCTCGGCCGGCTCATGGATGAGATCCATGGTGGAGTATCTGGCCCTCACATGAAGGCGGACCCTTACTTGTCGAAAAATTCTCGAGCGGACATTATTATCTTACACTCAAAGCTAACTGTGATGATCACGTCAAGAGGTGCTATCAATGTCAGATCCATGAGAATTCTATCCACGCCCCTCCAAGGGAACTCCACAATATGAGTTCGCCATGGCCCTTTTTAATGTGGGGAATGGACGTGATCGGGCCCATCGAGCCCAAAGCCAGTAATGGACATCGATTCATATTCACTATGTTTGACTACTTCACCAAATGGGTTGAAGCAGCTTCCTTCCCCAGGGATACTAAAGAAGTAATCATTGCTTTCATCAGAAACAATGTTGTTTGTCGATATAGACAACTAGAGGTCATTGTGTCAGAAAATGCTAAAAACCTCAACAACAACATGATGGAGGAATTATGCGAGAAAATTCCACATCAAACATCTCAACTCTGTCATCTCTCTAGCCAAAAGATGAATGGTCTTTGTTGAAGCGGCTAATAAAAATATCAAGAAGATAATGCGAGAAAATGTCCGCCATCACAAAGGATGGCGACTTCTTGCTCCCCTAACTTTATTAGCCTCTGAAACTTCAATGTGTGCTTCCCGGGCAACCCCTACTCGTTAGTCTATGGGATGGAAGCGGTTCTCCCCATAGAAGTGGAAATGGAATCCCTCGGTATTGATGGATGCTCGGTTGGATGAAGACCAATGGGTACAAGACAATATCACCAATTGTTTACGATAGATGAAAGGCAAACCGCGACTATCTTCCATGGTCGATTATATCGACCAAAGGATCATACGATCCTCTGATAGAAAAGTCCGACTACGACAATTCAAATAACATGAATTGGTTTTGAAGAAGATCATTGACAACCAAGATCAATCTAAGGGAAAATTAAGCTCCTAGCTGGGAAGGCCCATTTATTGTCAAAGAAGTATTGACGGAGGTGCTCTCAGTTACGAGAAATGGATGGCAATGAATTTCCACAGCTTATCAACTAGGACACCGTGAAACGGTACTATGTCTGATTTTACCATAAACAAACATCCTGCCTTTGATCATCCAATCACCAGTCGTTCCGATTTTGAACCCTCTCTCCTTTTTACAAACTCTTCTGCCCCTCAGGGAAACATACACTTCAAACCAGCAGCCTGGTTTTACTTCATTTCAAACTTTTCACACCTGCTTCTCCTGAAGACGAGATTAAACTTTTCACACCTACTTCACCTGAAGACGAGATTAAACTTTTCACACCTACTTCTCCTGAAGATAAGATTAAACTTTTCACCCCTGCAGTTTATCCTCAAGATGGGATTAAACTTTTTCCACTCTAGCAGTTTATCCCCTCTATGGGATTAAACTTTCTTCTCCCATGATATAGCTTTGCACATGGGATTCGTTTCTCTTGATTGCGATTAAGTCACGAGGGCGAACTACGTCGACTTTGATCTCCACGATACACGAAGTGCGTAGGCAACCATATTCTATATGGCCCGATCGCAATAAAGAAAAACAACAAAAACATTTCTGCCCTTTTCCTCACAAAAACAACAAAAACAACAAAAATACTTCTCCACCCATCTGCCTTCCGCATTCAGCGTTGAACCTCCTACACTAGGTTCGAACTACGCAGACTTGATCTCCTCTTCAATAGGAGTACGTAGGCAGCCATTCATGGTGCAGTCTAACCCCTGCCAGAACAAACATACTTGTCACACGGTATTGAGATCAACCTTTAAATTGCCCCACTTCATCGGTTTCAGATCAAAGGGATGGAATTATCCAACCTCTTCTCACAAATAGAAGATTCGATGACCATCTAAGCTGCGATCGTACCTCAAAGAGCAATATCAACCCATAAGAGATGGAATTAACTAGGCTTCTCACAAATAGAAGTACTGGCGACCATCTGTGGTGCGGTCAATCTCAGAGAGGAAGAGACCACCCTTCTCCCAAGACACCAAAGATGGAAGAGATTTTCAGAAATCAATGATCCGTTCTGAGAGACCTTGCGACGTCTCAATGTCCATCTATCAAGGATAAGTTCAGAATGCATCAAGATCAAAGGCCCTAGAGAAACAGGCAAATATCAAGCAAGTATCAAGGCATAACTAAAAGGGAAGTGAATCAAAATATATTTCCCTGCCATATATAATATTGTTTGATATATACATACATCTTTATACATGAAAAAATGGCTAAGCTTAGTGCATGCGAGGAAAATACAAGGCTATCTATAGATCTGTATGTATGCGGACTATCAGATCTAGCATAGCATCCCTCTCTGAAGACGAAGGTAATGCTGCAAGCTCCTGCCCAAGGGTATCTACATGAGCTAGCAGATCAGAGGCTAACTACATGATGACATAATGCTCATCAATGTAAGCACTCGTGTTAGCCAGACTGACCGTCATCTGGGATCTCACTAAAGTGCTGTCTGCAATGGCCACATCCCTAGCAGATAAGGAGGCATCCTGCTCAACTATCAATGCATCCCTGACTGATCTAGCCTTATCCCTCTCTAACAGAGCGGTATCTCTCTCATCAAGAGCTATCAACATCGCGGCCCTAGCCTGATCTCTGTCATAGGTCATCAGATGTAAGTTACGCTCCAATCTTTGTATCGAATCTTCGAGTAATAGTGGCACTTTCGGGGTGGGAGAATCTATCACAAATCTTTGGCGACCTAGTAGTCGGTCATCGGTGGGAATGATGACCTCCTCTATAGGCTCCTCATCGTCGAATCAATCCCTGCACTATGGATCTTTGCCTCGGTAGATCAGATCTCTGTCTCCATCCATGTGGAATACTCTACAAAACAAACTAGATGACTAATAGAAAACTCGGCCGACTCTCGTGATCCCAACGAGCATCTGACACGGATCATCCTCCGTGACAAATAGTATGGCGCTTAAGCGCCAGACTCACTTGCCCCTCTACTTTCAACTCAAACCGGCGATAACCCCGACAAGGAGTCAAACGTCATCTCGTTCCTTCAAACAATGGCACGTCGTCTCCACACTTCATACATACATACAACAATGTCCCACAAGAGCGATTGACAATCCAGGTGACTATTATGTTTGGCGATTACTTTGGATAGAATTTGAAGCTTGAAGACCATGGGCATAGACCCTCTTCGACTTCGTCTGACCTCTAATCCATGTCATTACGTAACTCTTGACACAAGCGATCCGAAGAAGTACATATATACTTTGTTTGGATGATCGAATTGAAGTTCTGAAAGTTCAAGCGGACATTATAGTGCCTGTTGCCGCGTACTACAGAGACAGCCGGGACCCATGAGGCTCGGATCCACCACGACCGGTAGTGAGTAGTACAAGTGGTAGGCTGCCAGCAGTATACCTATGACCATCCGTCTATATATACAAGGCTTGGGTCAGCCATTTGGAGAGAGAGAGAGAGAAGAAGAAAGGCGAGGAAGCCCTGTCCATTTTACTCTGCATACACATCTTTTGAGTGTTTCCTCCTCTTTAAACACTAGTTAGCTCACATATAGCTACTTTTTATCCGGCCGTGAGGGTGAGTGTTTATCCATTTAAAGTCTAAGAAGTCTACTTTGGTTTGCCCAACCTGTAAGCCTTCTTATATTACATAAAGCCTCTTTCTCATATATCACACCTTTGTTGTACACGTTGATAGTCGTGTGAGTGTGTTTGCCAGACTTGATCCGTGGTTTTCATTTACATACGTATATATATATACTAATATATGTATATATTTCGTATATATGGACTAACATTATCGAGTTATGCCTCGATTGAGCCTGAACTTGATGCAGGCGTTTACTTGCTTTTATATATATATATATATATATATATATATATATATATATATATATATATATATATACTTATATATATAAAGCTGTGGTCGAACTACATGCATTGAGCCTAGATTTTACATCCGGAGCGTTTAATTGCTTTTGTGTGTGTATATATATATATATATATATATATATATATATATATATAACTGTTGTCAGACATATCTGATGAGCCTGGATTTTATATCCGGTGCGTTTACTCGCTTATATATATATATATATATATATATACATACATATAATTGTTGTCGAACATATCCGATGAGCCCGGATTTACATTTGGTGCGTTTACTACTTTTATATATATATTTGTACATATATATATTTACATTCCTGTCAGGCTTGGAGTTTCCTCCATGGCTTTTCTGACTTTTTTATATTTAAATCTGCTGGAGTTCACTTACGTGGCGATTGATCGCTTTTTTATAGCTTTATTTACATTTTGTCCCGCTAGAGTTTACTTATTGGTAGTTGATAGCATTCTTCGCTTTATTTACATTTCGATCCCCATGGAGTTGCTTTGTGGTGGTTGATCATATATATATATATATATATTTATCGCTTTTATATATATATAACTGCTTACTGCTTTCCATACAAATTGTAGTATCATGTGAGCCTAGGAATCATGTGATCACAGGTTCAGTCTACTGAACCTAGATTCGGTTCCCATGATGGACACTTTTTAGCTGTAAGCAGCTTGTACATTATTTTAAAGTGTCTGAGTTTCCTTGGATGGCTATCATGCCCATAAGGAGTTCAGCATTGTTGTATATTATTTTCTCGAGGATGCTTCGCATCTCAAAAATAAAAGCAAACAAGCCGAACATTTAACAATAAAATGGAAGTATGAAAAGGTCTCAATTCCTATTGAGCACAGGGTTTGAAAAACCTCTTTTACAAAACTTCATTCATATATATTGGTTAAAACTGAATTTTCCTATAAAATTCAAACCATATGTATATAGGTGCGAACGAGGCCTCGCACTACTTTCAAATAATTGCACATTGATCCATACACACACACATACATCCATATAACAATTTCTTTGAAAATTGGCGGTCACCGTGGTAACACGGATGTCGGAGGGTGCCTAACACCTTCCCTCCACATAATCAAGCCCCCGAACCGTTAATAAATCTCGATTTCATAGACCCGTTTAGCAGTGTCAAATCACTGGGTCAATGTGCTAACCTTTTCGGTTGCGTTGGTGCAACCAGTTAAATACACCAACTGGAGACTCTTAAAGTCAATCATCGACATTATACATGTCGGACCTTTTTCACTTATTTTTTCAAACAAATCTCACATTAACATGAGAACACCAAAGAACAAGTAACGAAAAGGGACACTCAAAAATCCCGACGTCGACAGGTCTATTATTTAACCTTAAATCAATCATTTAATATTTTAATAAATTGTCTAATTTCTCGGGTTGTCACACTCAACATCTCATGCATACATTTCTATACAACAGTGTCCCACAAAAGCCAAAGAGTTCCAATCCCGAGTGACTATTACGCAGGGCAGTACACCGGATATAATTTGAAGCTTGAAGATCATGGGCATTGTCCCCTCTTCCTGACTTCGTACAACCTCTAATCTCATGTCATTGCATAACTCTCGACAACGACGGTCTGAAAAAGGTCTTATACACCTCAATCGGATGCTCAGATTAAAGTTCTGCAAGTTTGAGCAGACATCATAGTGCACGAGTGCACGTACTTAGAGATGATGGGACCCGTGGAGCCCAGGGCACCCCGAGCAGCCGCAGATGCATCTGCGGCTGCTGCAGGTACACTTGTGGCCACCAACTCTATAAATATAGAGCTTGGGGTGGCCATTTTAAAAAAGAAAAAGGTGAGAAAGCCCTGTCAAATTTGCTCTGTACACACCCCATATTGAGTGCTTTCTCATTTTAAACACCTGTTAGCTCACATATAGCTATATTTTCTCTAGCGGGAGCCAAGTGTTCATCCACTTAGAGTCATAGAAGTCTTCTTTGACAACCCACTATAAGCCTTCTTACACACTATAATGCCTTTCTCTTCATCTTTGCACACATTATTCTTCACATTGAGAGTCGTGTAGTGTGTGTATGCCCGGACTTCGGTCTGTGGTTTTCATTTCTGTCTATATATATATATATACTTATATATGTATATATTTATATATATGGACTAACATTATCGAGTTATGCCTCGATTGAGCCTAGACTTATGTCTGGAGCGTTTACTTACTTATATATATATATACTTATATATATGAACTGTTGTCGGATTATGTCCGATGAGCACAGATTTTACATCCGGGCGTTTCTTGCTTATATATATATATATATATATATATATATATATATATATATATATATATATATATATATATATATATATATATATATATTTATTATGGGACTACATTACGATGAGCCTGGATTTTATATCCGTGCGTATACCACTTATATATATATATATTTGCATTTACATGCCCTAGAGTTTACTTATTGGCCTTTTCTTTGCTTTTATTTACATTCCATCCCTTTGGAGTTTACTTATGGCGGTTGATCGCATTATTGCTTTATTTACATTTCGATCCCCATGGAGGTGCTTCGTGGTGGTTGATCATGTCTATATATATATATATATATATATATATTTATATATATATACCGCTTTTATATATTTTCATTTACGATCCCCCATGGAGGTGCTTCGTTGTGGTTGATCATGTTTGTATACATACATATATATATATATTTACAGCTTTTATATATATAACTACTTACTGCTTTTCATATAAACTGCGACATCATGTGAGCCTAGGAATCATGTGATCACAGATTCAGTCCACTGAATCTAGATTCGGTTCCCGTGATGGACATTTTCAGCTGTAAGCAGCTTGTAAATTATTCACGGTGTTTGAATTTTCATAGATGGCTTTCATGCCCATGAGGAATTCGACATTGTTATATATTATTTTCTCGAAGATGCTTTGCATCTCGAAAATAAAAGCAATCAAGCCGAACATTTAATAATAAAATGGAAGTATGCAAATGTCTCAATTACTATTGAGCACAGGGTTTGAAAAACCTCTTTTACAAAACCTCATTTCTATATCTTGCTAAAACTGAATTTTTCATTCAAATTTAAACCCTTTGTATATAGGTACGAACGAGGCCTCACACTACTTCCAAATAACAGCACATTGACCCGCCCACACACATTTATATAACAGTTTCTTGAAAAGTGGCGGTCACAGTGGCAAAATGGATGTCGGGGGTGCCTAACACCTTCCCTCCGCATAATCAAGCCCCCGAACCCAAATGAATCTCGGTTTCACAGATCCGTTTAGCAGTGTCATATCACTAGGTTAATGTGCAAACTTTTTCTCGGTTGCGTTGGTGCAACCAGTTAAAAACACCAACTGATGACTCTTACAGTCAAATCTTTGACATATACATGTCGGACCTTTTTCACTTATTTTTTCAAACAAATCTCACCTAACATGAGAACACCAAAGAACAAGAATAGAAAAGGGACAAATAAAAATCCCGACGTTGACAATAATATCTAATATGAAATCTCGAACTTGAACAATAATAAACAAGATAGAATAAAGAACTTACTTTATATAAAGAAACAAGGTTTAGAAACTTCCTCAGATAAAGTTAGGGTTAGAGAACTTGCCTCGTGCGTAGGCTAAATGATTACTACTCCCATTCACCACAAGTCCTACACACATACCATATGTGTTCACGACATTCATTAGTTACATTAATACTAACCTTATAGGTTTAGTTCCCTCTCTTAATACAACTTGTTAACTTGGTTTAAATTCTGCTCATTACCATCATTCACATATACATGACTGTAATCTCAAATCTTAAGTTTAAACAACATCATATCATCTCATGGACATAATTTTTTTTAACATGGTTTAACCAGTTACAAAACATAGCAGTTATAAGGTCACAAGACCTTTTCTAATTTATTTTTATAATTCTCTTATTATATTGTCAATTAGTCACATTTTCACTTAATTATTTAATATAAATATAAACTCCACTTTATTTAACAAATCATTACCCTTCTAATTTAATTACTTAATTAAATTAGAATATTTTCATTCCCTCACTATTATTACACTCGAATAAATTATTCCATAATAATTTCTATCGAATATTTATTTTATTCCATAAATATTTCAACTAAAATATTTATTTTATTCCATAAATATTTCAACTAAAATATTTATTTTATTTGATAAATATTTTATTAATAATTTTCAACGAATATTTATTTTATTCCATAAATATTTCAACTAAAATATTTATTTTATTTTATAAATATTTTAATAATAATTTCCATCGAATATTTATTTTATTCCATAAATATTTCAACTAAAATATTCATTTTATTTTATAATTATTTTAATAATAATTTCCATCGAATATTTATTTTATTCCATAAATATTTCAACTAAAATATTCATTTTATTTTATAAATATTTTAATTAATTTTTATTTTTATTTTTTTTCCGAAATGGGGTAATTTTGCTTGCATAACGCTCATTTCGTAGAAGTTACCCAGATTCAGTTTCTGTAATTTCTGCAATTCGCGAAGAACACAGAACAAGGCCAATTTAGGCCAAAATCTCACACAAGTTCAACCATATGTTCTAAACTTGTCGTTCGTGAAGAACAAAGAACATGGCCAATTTAGGCTAAAACTTCACATATACAACGAAAACAATTTCACCCATATGTTCTAAACTTAACAGAAACATTTAATGATATTCTTAGCACACTTTTAACATCTTGAGTCACATAAACAACAAGATTTAAAGCCATAATTTTCATGTTCTTGCTATTTTTCAAAATTACGTCAAATTTCATGAAATCACAAATCACAGGTTCATTATAACACCAAATCAGTCCGTTTAAGTTTCGTTATTTTTGTTTTTACATGTATAAACATAATTAATTATCAATTCACCGATTAATATACAATTACGGCACCACTTTTTGTACTTATGGGCCATATTCAAACTTTATTTCTCTGTAACGTTCAATATTCCAACTTAATCTTAATTTCATGGATTAATTACTCTAAAACACATATAAATCATATATAATTGAACTATACATGTTAATAAACATATAAAACATCATAGATTTAACAATTAGCCATGAAAATTCATTCTGAGAAAACTAAAAGCGAATTTCATGAAAAGTTTGAAGTCGTAAAATAAAAAGTTGGTTAAGAATTACCACCTTTAGTTTATTATATGATTCAAAGATGATAAAGCTCCTCTCTTCTCTTCTCCAATTCACACTTTCTCCCAATTTCTCTCCAAACTCTCTCCGTTTTCTCAGACTTAGGTCTCAAAAATAAAATGCGTAAATGAAAAAAATTATAAGACTAATATAACTTGCGCACACTGGCAACTGGGATGGACATGGTCGGTTAATCCCTTAGTGGTTTAACTGGCCAATTCCCTTTAGGGCCATGTTGGGCTAACTCCAACATAATCTTCCCCATTAATTTAATTAAACTCTTATTATATAGTTTAATAATGTCACACCCATTTATATTGAATATATATTATTTAATTCGATTAAATAAAATAGAATACTTCTACATTAAATCACATAGTCACATAATTAAATTCTCATTTATTAATTATGTCAAGTCATTAAATCTCTAATTAATTATTTAAATTAATTAGAATAACATTATCTTTATTAAATAATTCATTTATTCAAATAAGCTCAATTAAATATATACTTTTGAATAATAAATTCTCCATATTAATTTAATCAATGTAACACATATAATTAAATTAATCTACCACAATTTCATCAATTAATTATTTAACCCAATAATTAAATCATCAAAAAATATTTATTTAATTCAATAAATATTCAAATTAAATTACAAAAATCTCGTTTGTCACATCTTTCCCCTCTTAAAAGGATTATGTCCCCAGAAACATGACTTAATTAATTCATCTTGTTACATTCTCCCCCCACCCCTTACAAAGATTTTGTCCCCGGAATCGCTTACACATAAATTAAGCAAATAAATGTGGGTATTTTTTCATCATATGCTCTTCGAGTTCCCATGTAGCTTCTTCAGCGTTGTGGTTCGTCCAAATTACCTTAATAGAAGGTATTATTTTATTTTTGAGTACTTGCTATTTCCTATCTACTATCTGAACATGAACTTCTTCATAGGACAAATCTTTCTCAAATTGTAGGGGTTCATATTCAATCACATGTCTGTAATCGGGTTTGTAGGGTCGGAAGACAGAAACATGGAAAACATTATGGATATGTCCTAAGGCTGGAGGTAAGGCTACCTCATAGGCAACTTCACCAATTCTTCACAAAACTTCAAAGGGTCCAATGAACCTCAGGCTCAATTTCCCCTTCTTACCAATTTGATCTTTCCCTTTCCAGGGATAGACTTTCAAGAATACCAAGCTACCCAATTCAAACTCAACATTCTTACGGTGTAGATCGACGTATTTCTTCTGCCTATCCTGAGCTGCTATCAGTCTTTTTCAGATTACTTTGACTATCTCTGTCGTTTGCTGTACCAGTTCTGGTCCTAGTAATTGTCTCTCACCAACTTCATCCTAGTAAAGTGGAGTTCTGCACTTCCTGTCGTACAACGCTTCGTAAGGCGACATGCCAATAATATCGTGGTAACTGTTGTTTTAACCGAATTCAATGAGCGGTAAGTGATCATCCTAATTTCCTTTAAAATCCATGATGCATGATCTCAACATATCCTCCAATATCTGAATCGTTCTTTTGCTCTGCCCGTCTATCTGAGGGTGATATGTCGTACTCATTCTCAATTGTGTCCCATGCACTCCTGTAGTCACTTCCAGAAGTTCGATGTAAAGCGCGGATCCCTATTTGAGACAATTGACACCGGAACTCCGTTTCTCGAAATAATCTCTTTCATATATAACCTTGCCAACTGGTCTATGCATTTTATTCTGATTGGAAGGAAGTGTGCGGATTTTGTCAATCGATCAACGATAACCCATACTTCGTCATAACCTTTTTGAGATGTCGAAAGGCCAACCACAAAATCCATCGTAATATGTTCCCATTTCCATTCTGGGATCTCTAAATGTTATAGCAACCCACTCGACCTTTGATGTTCTGCTTTCACTTTCTGACATGTTAGACACTTGGCAACACACTCTGCAACATCTCATTTCAAATTTGGCCACCAGAAATGTTGTCAAAGATCTTGGTACATCTTGGTACTACCAGGGTGAATCGAATATCGTGAGCTATGAGCCTCGCTCAAAATATCTTCCTTAATCTCTGGTACTGGAGGTACCAAAATTTTGCTATTAAATCTCAGTATTCCCTCGCTGTCTATTTTGAATATCGGTTCAGTTCCTTCGGATATCTTCTTTTTCACCTTCTCATATTCTTCATCCTGAAGTTGAGCCTCTTTAACTTTATCTAGTAAAGTTATACCAACTTACATCTGGAACAACTTCTTATCAATATCCATAGGATACTTCACTTCCAATTCTAGTTTCTCCATCACTGAAATTAGCTCCTCCTGAGCGGTCAACATCATCAATTTCTTCCGACCCTTTCTACTTAAGGCATTGACAACCACATTTGCTTTACCCGGATGGTATAAAATTTCACAATCATAGTCCTTAATTAACTCCAGCCACCTTCTCTGACGCATATTCAAGTCCTTCTATGTAAAAATATATTTCAGACTTTTGTGGTCTGTATATATTTCACACTTCTCCCCAAAGAGATAGTGTCTCCAGATCTTCAAAGCAAATACCACCGCAGCTAACTCCAAATCATGGGTCGGATACCCCTTCTCATAGTCCTTCAATTATCGTGACGCATACGCAATGATCTTGCTGTTTTGAATAAGCACACATCCCAATCCTTTATGCGACACATCACTATAAACCACAAAATTTACTGTGTCATTTGGAAGAGATAACACAGGTGCAGTACTCAACCTCTTCTTAAGTTCTTAAAAGCTTTCATCACACTTCTCCAGCCAAACGAATTTCACAGCTTTCTTAGTCAAATTCGTCAGTGGGGTTGCAATCTTGGAGAAGTCCTGAATGAATCTTCTATAATAACCTGCCAATCCGAGAAAACTTCTTACTTCTAATGACATTTTCGGCTGATCTCAGTTCATCACAGCTTCAACTTTGGAGGGATCTACCCAAATTCTAACCTTATCAATCACATGTCCAAGAAATTGTACTCGCTCAATTCAAAATTTGCATTTCAAAAAATTGGCATACAACTTCTCCCTTCTCAACGCCTCTAACACCACCTTCAAATGCTCTACATGTTCTTCCTTAGTTTTCGAGTATACCAAAATGTCATTGATGAACGTCACCACGAATTTATCCAAAAATGATTTAAATACCCTGTTTATCAGGTCCATAAACGCTGCAGGAGCATTTATTAGACCGAATGACATCACCAGAAATTTGTACTGACCATATCGAGTCCTAAACGCTGTCTTTGGAACATCCTCTGGCCTCACCTTCAACTGATGATAACCACTCATCAAGTCTATCTTTGAAAAGTATCTCTCTCCTTTCAATTGATCAAACAGGTCATCGATCCTCGGTAATGGATACCTATTCTTAATCGTGACCTTATTCAGTTCTCTATAGTCGATCCAAAGTCGCATTGTCCCGTCCTTCTTCTTTACAAATAACACAACGCTCCCCATTGCGATACGCTCGGTTGAATGTATTTCTTGTCCAATAACTCTTAAAGTTGTATAATTAATTCTTTCATCTCTATCGGAGCCATCCGATATGGTGCCTTCGATATTGGAGCCGTTCCTAGCGCTAAATCGATCAAAAACTCAACCTCTCTGTTTGGCAGAAGTCCTGGTAGATCATTTGGAAATACATCTACGAAGTCACTCACTACTGGTATCTCTTCTATCTTCGGGTTCTCTTTACGACTGTCGACTATGTACGCTAAATATCTTTCACAACCTTGTCTTAACAACTTCTTGCCCTGCATCATCGTCAGAAAAATCGCTTGTCTAGGCGATTTTCTGCCATAAAACATAACCATTGATGGAGTCACAAGGTTAATACATTTCTTCTGGCTATCAATTACAGCCCCGTAATTGAATAACCAATCCATTCCTAGAATGATGTCAAATTCCATAAGTCTGATAGGGATAAGATCTACGTTCATAATATTACCCTTAATATTCACCCTACAGTTCTTGTGTACGTACTTAACAGGGATTACTTCTTTATTCACAATTTATATGTTCATGGGGTATTCTAACTCGTCTTTAGGCAATTCCAAGTTCTTAGAAAAGTCATCGAATATAAATGAACAAGCAGCACCCGAATCAAATAATACATAAGCTTTAACTTTATTGATCGAAATGATACCTGACACCAAATTGCGAGACTGCACAACATCCTGCACTATCATGTTGAATGTCCTAGAGGTCGGTCGGTCGGTTGCAGTTGATTTTGTGATAGTTAGAGCATTGCCACCGCTATTTCCCTTGTTCCCTCCTGTTCCTGTCCCTCCAGATCCTTTCTTGGGACTGCCCCTAGCCAAGTGGTCCTTCGACCCACATGTGAAGCATGCGCCCTTCTTTGGTTTAGGGCAGTTAGGTGCTATGTGGCCTTCCTGACCATAATTATAGCAAACTCTTTTCCCTTTCATACAGACCCCAGGTGAGCTTTCCCGTAGGTCAGACATGCTTCAACCCTCTTCTTCTGACCTCCTTGCTGAATTCCAGTTGACGAGTTGTCCGTCTACCTCATTTTCTGATTGATACTTTCTCCCGTGTTGCTGCCATTGACCTTGTTATTTCCCTCATTTTCACTCTTCTTCTTCTTCTTCTTCTTCTTCTTCTTCTTCTTCTTCTTCTTCTTCTTCTTCTGATCCTGATTATACTTGGTCACCACATCGCTCCCACCTTCAGTGACGATGGCCTTTTCCAGTACTCCAGGAAAAGTGTTCTGCTGAAACATTGACACTTTGCTATATAATCAGGGCTTTAGTCCTTGCTCAAACCTTCTTGCCTTCCTTTCATCTGTGTGTACTTGATACGGGGCGAACCTAGCCAACTCATTGAATTTTTTCGCATAGTCTGGTATGGACATATTGCCTTGCTTCAATTTCAGAAATTGTACCTCCATTTGGTTCTGTGAGCTTGTCGGGAAATACATCCCAAAGAACATCTCCTTGAACCTCTCCCAGGTGATCACAACTTCTCCTCCACGGACATTATTTGCTTGCCACCAATAACTGGCTTCTGATTTTAGCATGAACATTGCGTAGGAGATTTTCTGGTCCTCTCTAACTCTGGTGATGTGACAGCCCCAAATCCGGGTCCCAAATCACCATGGATCTAGTACAATCATTCTATAACTATTACGGAAGATATAAACATAAATTGTTTATACAATAAACTTTACACACTACCCCAAGGTCAAAAACCTTCACATAATACACAATTCATAAACTATCTAACATAAAACATTATTATCATACCATACTATTACAAATCTAATCGCACACATTAACTTTAAGCTGGAACTGTCTTTAACCTTTTCTTGTATCCGACGTATTCGCCTTACTCTGCAATGTTTATCATGGTATAGTAAGGGTGAGAATGAAGATTGCCCAACAAGTTAAAATTTGTTTAAGGACATATCATGATTGAAAGAGTCTGAATAATAAGTTAGCTATAATTCCTCAATATAGTTGAGAACTAACACGAACAAACTTTTGACTGAACAAGTATTAAACATGAACACATTTATTTGGACCGAATGGTAATGAAGGTGATCAAACTTTTATACCTGACTTGTACATGCAATATGTACAGAGTACAATTCTACATGGTAATCAACAATGATTAACCATATGCATATCTGAATGAAACAACTCTAAGTAGAGCTTAAGAAAAACTTGCCTGAACCGTTGATTACCACTACACAATTTATATCTCTTTATCCGAAGACCTAATATTAGTAATATAGATCTCCAATATTAGAATAATATCATCACAGTATAATACTGTTACATATATAAACATAGAATAACCTAAACACATAACACATAACCCTATCAGTCTATACAACATATAATACCTAGCCTCAAGTCAAATTATTGCAGTCCGAGTTGAACCCGACACAAATCTAACATCCTGACGGTCTAATCGGACAAATATCGAGTTTAAGTTCAATTAAACTCTGCCTGAACACTTAACAATTATCTTAGATAATTTTATTAATAGTCAAAATATTTTTCATAGGCTTGTAATAATTTTCAGATAATTATTACCATTTATCATGATTTTTCAATCATTTATATCGTATTTATATGAATTAAGTACCACAATATTTCTTTATCATTAATATTTATTTATTATTAAATATTAATAAAAATCATTACATAATATTATAATATAATTATATATTACAAAGTATTTTTAATACCTTAAAATCATATTTATATTATTTTTAAACACTTAAATCCATTATCGATAATTGATTATAATATTAAAATATTAATATTTTCATGACAAAATATCAAAACTTATATTTTATAACTTTAAATATTTTTATAACACTTAAATCATTTTTATATGATTTTTACAACTTTAATTCTATTTTTTTCCATAATTTATTTAATATATTTATTAAATAAATTAATTACCATTAATAATAAATTATTAATGAAATGCATCACAAAATATTAAAAGTTATTAAAAATAACTTAAAATATTTTCTAACACCATAAAATAATTTTTACGATTTTCAAATATTAAAATTATTTTTAAATAATTTATTTAATATTATAATTAAATAAATTAAGTACCTCTTATATTTCAAAAGTATTAAATATTTATGAAATATACTCAAAATAATTAAAAACTATTTTTCAGGCTTTAAAATAATTTTTAATAATTTATTATGTATTTTTAATAATTAAAAACTATTTATTTAATTAATTAATAATTTTTCAGTAATTAAATGTCGCTAAAGGGCCTATAGCAATGAATAATCTTATAGATAGGTGTTCTTGGTGTTCTTGCTCAAACCTAGAAACTCTTGTCAGTTTGCAGGGTGGGTAGTTTGACCGGTTCTAAATTCTTGGTTATCAAGCTTCTGAGTTTGTAATTTTGTTAGGATTGTAGTATTCATGTAACACTACAACCTCGATTCAATTCCATGACCAAAGCAAAATATAACAGTAAACTATAAGCCTCACAAAGTCATGTCAGAGTTGTTCTTCATTTCTTGGATTTCCAGAAATGAAGAACAGTTCGTACTGCCTTCTTTGAAGCCTCATAAGTTGGATTACATGCTTTCATAGTGTGATTTAAAGGATCTATCTTGTAGTCCTGATACCAGGGAACAATTCTATAACAACATATCATCATATCATCATCACACCAAGAAGATCAAGGTTGGTCAAAGTAGGGGTCAGGAAACTGTTCTTGAAGATCTAGGTTTCCCAAAAATCTTCATCTGGTCAGTTAGTCAACGGTGGTTTGACCACAAATAATTTTGATTTTGAGCAAGATCTGAGTGATCTAATGGTTTGGATGTGTAGTTCTTATACCATTCTACAAGGTCAAAATAATAACATGACCTAACAATCAAAGAGAAGCAAGATCAAGGACTTGCAAATACACTGTCAGACTTTTTTGGGCAAATCTGGGCTGCCCAGAAACCGATTTCGTGAACGGTCAACCTACTTTGACCAATCATATATCTCAGCCTGATCATGATCTATCCCTGTTTCTAGTTCCAGAACATAGACGACATGGCATAAAATAGATACAAAACATAAAACACAACTAAAACCTATCACAGAAAGATCTAGGGGCTCTGACATTCGGTTGTCAGGCCTCCCTTGTCCAATTTTCCAGGTTTCTAAAAACTCAAATTTTGAGCACTTTGATGTTATGGATCTGGGATCTAACAACCCAGATCACTAATTAACACCCTCTAACACAACTTTAAATAACAAATCATAACTTCTAACATCAAATACATAGATTTACAAGTTTAGGGTTTTTATACCTTTTATGCTATGATCTTGATTTTTGATT
The DNA here is from genome assembly GCA_020205605.1 of Panax ginseng. Classification (NCBI taxonomy): domain Eukaryota; kingdom Viridiplantae; phylum Streptophyta; class Magnoliopsida; order Apiales; family Araliaceae; genus Panax; species Panax ginseng. Next base: position 75,770,821 of record CM035137.1, read on the forward strand.
TTTGAATCCTGTTCTTGGAAGACTTAGAGATGATCATGACTTAACTTCTCTCTCTCTCTCTCTCTCACTCTAGATTTCAAAATTGTAGAGAGAGAATGGTCTTGGCAATAATGAAAAGTAAAGTAAGTATTTTCTTACTTTAAATCTCTTATAATTAGATCCATTGAATCTAGTTGCTAGGTGACATTGTATTGGCTGAGATTACTAAGATTTTAGACATATGGGCTAAACCCTAGGCTTGATGACTCACAAGATTTGCCATATCTTTTGTTTAGGTTTTAAGAAAGGGCATTTTGGTCATTTAACATTTCATTTTAAAGGCATACTTGTCATTTACCCTAACCCTTAGGGTTTAGGGTTTAACCCTTAGAATTTTGAAATTTAATTTTTAGAATTTTTGAATTTCGGTTTTTAAAATAGAAAATTAATATTTCTAAATTGTAAATTAGAATTCTCTAATTATATTAAACTTGCCCAATCATAATTCAAGTTTGCTAATTAGGATTAATATTTCCTAATTAAAATTTTTAAATAAAAATTTAGGGTTTTCCCCAAAATGAGAATTAGGGTTTATAACCCAAGAATTAGGGTTTTCTAAATAGTCAATTAGGGTTATCCCTAATTATATTTATAATCATAAATACTTAAATCATTAAATTTAACATTTGAATTCCCAAATTAGGGTTTCATATTCCGAATTAGGGTTTTAAATTCCCGGAACCAAAATTAGGGTTTCAGAACCGATTTCTAGGGTTTCTTATCAGACGTTAGGGTTTTCTAACAGAACGTTGAAGTTTAAATATAATATTATGATTTGACACTGATAAAATTTATCTGGTCAACCCTTGACCCTTAACCACAGTCTATATACATAAATGACCATACTTACAGAACATAAACACATATACACTTAATCCTGAATAATTCACCAAAATCCTTCACAGAATTTTGAAATCCTCAAAATTCCTTCCAAAAAATATCAAACGCATACACTTGTTTTTTGTCTAGGTCTATTATTTGACCTTAAATCCATCATTTAAGATTTTAATAAATTGTCTAATTTCTCGGGTTGTCACAGGCGAAGTCAAAAACCTTTTCCATCTCCATAATCCAAGTTTGAGCTTCTATCATGTTCACGGAACCGTTAAACTCTGGCGGTCCCACCACCTTGAAATCCTTGAACGTTATATTTGGTGGAGCTTGAGGTTGATTGTTAATTTCTCCATCCAGTAAGTTATGTTGGAAGATTTCATATTTAAATTTGATGTCGAAAGTTAATATTCATGATTATATGTAATGTCCTTCAAGGAACACATGTACAAGGACTAAGTGGTAGATCAAACTTGTTAGGCTGATCTGAGCTTTAATGTTTATCATTATGTAAATGATTGTATAGAAGAAAAGATCAAAGCTGTTAGGTTGATCTATGTCTTGAGATGTAATAGATAGGCTTCAACAGAATCATAGTTTATCAAGCTGATCAAAAGATTGCAGAAGCCAAGGCAGAATTGTAGAGCATCGAAGATCGTAATCTCTTTGGTTTGGAGGGCCTCTCACGGAATCGTAGAGTGGTCCAAACGCTTGTCGAGTCAAACTCAAGAATCGTAGAGTGCTCTCAGAAGCGTAGAGTCTGCAAGTCAAGCAAGTGAAGATCATAGTGTGCCAGTACTTAAGAGAATCTTAGTGTTCTCATCCATCAATACCAGATCAAGCTCTAAGGTGTCAAGACACCACGATCATGATCGTAGTGTATCATCTGTCTGCATCAGAAGCATTAAGCCTTGTTCATTTGTTTAAGAATATAAGTCAACAAATGTGAAATGGATTATATACATTGAGACTATCGGGAGTCCCAAAGACACAATAGTCATCCTTAGTATATAACAAAGAAACGTATTGAAGAAGCTAAGGAAAGTATGGGTCAGCAGAAAACACATTTTCAGGTGTTAGGTGAGATAGCAGTCTGCAGCGTCAGTGGGCCAGACGGCTGGATAGAAGATTTCCAGAAAGTCACCATCAGTGCTCAGAAATGTCAAATACAATAATGCTTCAATGGATGTCTTTAAACAGATATAATTTAAAGGCATCATATATGCAAAAGAGGAGCAGATGCAAATATTAAGCAAACAAATAACGAAACACTGAAGAACACTCAACGCTCAACTCTACGATCTGAAAAGAAAGCTTGCTCAGCTACTCAGTTCTTACAAACACAAGCTTAACGATTTTTAAGTGAAGTAAGAAGTTCCAAGTCAGAAGGACTTGAAGAGTTCTAAGTGAATTGTGAAGTACCAAGTCGCTGGACTTGAAGAGTTCTAAAGTGAACTAAGAAGTTCAAAGACTTCTAGTCTTGAAGGAATCTGTGAGATTCAAAGATTGTAAAGATATCCTTAGTGGATTTTCTACTCTAGGAGTAGAAGAGTGGTCTAGGAGCTTTGAGTGCTCTGAACCACTTAAAACACTGTGTCTCTTATATTCTTGCCATAACTGCTTATCTCCTATTAATTCGCTTTATCTTAAAGGAAAAAAAAACAAATCTTAAATTCCGCTGTGCTTAAATCATTATCAAATCTGACTAGTATTTTGAAAAAGAAATTTTAAAATTTATCTATTCAATCCCCCTTCTAGATAATTTTTGTGCCTCTAGGAACTAACAATTGGTATCAGAGCAGGTTCTATCAAATAGCCTACAAAGCTTAAGTTGATCCAATGGCACATCTGATAAGCAAATCAAAGACTGGAGGAGGCAGCAAGTCACCTATGTACAATAAAGATAAAATCGCCAACTGGAAAGTTCGTATGCAAGCTTACATGGATTCAATAGATGAAGATCTATTTGAAACTATTTAGAATGGGCCCTACATTTCTACAAAGCTTGCACCAACTTCAAACGACCCAAACAAAATTCAGATCAAGGTCAAAGTAGAATGGATTGCCAATGAAAAGAAAGCTGCCAACTCGACAAAAAGGCCAAGAACATTTTCTTCCAATCTTTAGAAGATGATCTATTTGAAAATGTGGTCAACAACAAAACAACAAAGGAAGTATGGGAAACATTGCTCATTATGCACGAAGGAACTGAAGAAGTCAGAGAAAACAAACAATCTCTTCTAACTCAACAATAAGAAATGTTTGCCCATGTTCCAGGTGAAAATGTCACTTCCACTTATGAGAGATTCAACGTACTGCTCAACTCTCTTCGAGATTTTGGAAAGATCTATCCAAATAAAGATCTGATCATAAAGTTCATGGGAGCTTTACCTAACAAATGGGATTCCAAAACCAATGCCATTAGAGAATCAAAGAATCTCCATGAAATGCTTGTTCAACAATTATATGGAAACCTTCTCACCTATGAACTGGAGCTGACTCAGCGAGCAGAGACTCTTTCTGAAGGAAGAAAGAAGGACAAAGGGGTTGCTCTCAAAGAAATAGATGGCATCTCTAAAGCTAACACTGAAAATGACTCTGATTATGATGAAGATGATGATGAGGAATTTGTCATGCTAGTTAGAAGACTCAAAAGGTTCATGCGTAAAGGCAAAATCAGCAAACCTAAGAAATTCAGCAACTACAACAGCCAGGAACAGATAAATGACTTATGCTACAACTTCAAAAAACTTGGCCATTTCATTGCAAATTGCAACAAACCTCTTAGAGAAGAACTAAAGAGGAAATCAAATTCAAAGAAAGAATTCAAAGGAAACAAGAGGCTCAAGAAGAAAGACAAAGGTCTTGTGGCCGGAGGATCGCGGAGTGACTCAGACAACGACTCAACTCTCGAATCTGGAGACGATGAAGATCCTCAAATAGCAAATCTTTGTCTAATGGCCAAACATTCAAAGGATAAGAAGAGCCCTGACAATCATGAAGTAAGTATAGATGAGGTATTTGACTTTAACTATCCTGATGTAGAAATTGATGATTTAAGAACTCCACTACATGGCATAACATCTGATCTGCATCAATACATGAAATGGTTCAGAGTTCTATCTAAAGATTATTCTCTTCTTCAAAAAGAGAAAGAGAAAGTTCAGGAAGAACTAGAAACAACTCTTCTAAGTACTAATCTCTCTCCAAATTTGAAGTTGAGAATAAACTCTTAAAACAGACCAATGAACTTAATGCACAAAGAGAGTCGAATCTAACTTCTAAGATTGAAGAACTAGAAAAGATAATATGGAATAAATCCTCTTCTTCTATGGACTCTCTGATCTCCAGTCAGAGAAGTACATCTGACAGAATAGGATTGGGTTTTGGGGAATCCACCTCAAAACCATATATGGAAAAGATAAAGGAAACTAGCTCTAGTAATGTTTCAAATTTTAATAGAAGCATTACATTTGTGAAATCCTCACAGAAGGAAGAATCAGTCCATCCCAGCTCTTCTGATCCAATCCATGCTTTAAGGCATAACGGATCCCATGCTTGCCCAGGATTCAGAAAGAGAAGAGTAACTTAGACACTACTCTCCAACCTCGAAGGGTCGTAGAGTCGAGTAAAATCAACTCCACGAACTAACTGGGTAGGAATAGTTGAGTTAAGCCTCACTCTTCACAAATCATGAATCACAAGGATACATGGAAAAAGAAGAACCAGTATAAAGGAAGGATTGCTAAGAACCCATATAAGTCCAAATGGAGGAAGAATCCGTATACACACAAGCATGCATCATATTAGATGTTTTGTATGTAATAATATTGGTCATAAGGCTGAAATATGCTACAATAATCCTATGCATATGAGACCCAAGGTCAAGTAAATTTGGGTTCCCAAGGGTACTAACAAAGTAGGACCCATACAAATATGGGTACCAAAATGAGAGTTTAATCTTACAACAGGAACAAAGCTCCACGATCACAACCTGGTATCTGGACAGGGGATGCTCAAGACACATGATCGAAAACAAAGCTCTCCTGTCTAACTTCATAGAGAAGGAGGGTCCATCAGTCATCTTCAGAGATAATGGATAATATGGCTCAGCTGGGAATGGTGCAGTGTCCTTCAGTAAAGTAGCTTATGTGGAAGGACTAAAGCACAATCTTATGAGCATAAGCCAACTTTGCGACAAGGGTCATCAAGTTACCTTCCTCAACAATCAATGTCAAGTTAGAGATCTGAAGACATCCTCTATAAAGCTGACCGGAAAAAGAGAAGGGAATGTCTACACTGTTAATCATGGTCAACTAAGTTCTGACTAGACAATATGTTTTCTGGCTAAAGCTTCTAAAGAAATGAGCTGGCTATAACACAGAAGGCTGTCTCATCTTAACTTCAAAAACGTGTCAAAACTGGCCTCCTAGGATCTAGTAGCAGGCTTACCCAAGCTCAGCTTTGTCAAAGAAAGGCCATGCAACGCCTGTCAGCTTGTAAAATAGACTAGAAGCTCATTCAAAAGCAAAAATGCAACTCAATTGAAAAGCCTCTATAGTTACTTCACATGGATCTATTTTGGCCAATTCTAACAACAAACCTTGGAGGGAAGAGATACTCATTGGTCATAGTGGATGACTACACCAAATTCACATGGGTGTTCTTTCTAAACTCAAAAGATGAAACAAGATCCCAACTAATAAAGATGTTCACACTGATGATGAACAAGAAAGGGAAGAAAATCAAGGCTATAAGGAGTGATCATGGTAGAGAGTTTGACTTATCTGAAATGGACCAGTTCTGCACAAACAATGGCATCTGTCACAACTTCTCAGCTCCACGAACTCCTCAGCAAAATAGAGTAGCTAAGAGAAAGAACAGAATGTTGATAGAGGCTGGAAGAACTCTACTAGCAGTAGCTCGTCTGTCTGAATACTTCTGGGTTGAAGCTGTCAACACTACATGCTACACTTAGAACAGATCTCTTGTACACTCTATGTTAAAGAAGACCCCCTACGAACTGTGGAGAGGAAGAAAGCCAAGTGTCAGCTACTTTCATGTATTCGGTTATGTATGCTATATTCTCAACAATGGAAAACAGTATCTGATAAAGTTCCAACCCAGGTCAGACGAAGGAATCTTTCTCGAATATGCCACAGACAGTAAGGCTTATAGAGTGTTGAACAAGAAGATGCTAGGTGTAGAAGTCTCGATTTACATCATTTTCGATGAAACATACTTTGATAAAACTGTGTCTCAAGACATTACGAACGACAACTTAGACACTACTAACGGCAACTCAGACACTACGAACAAGGGAGTCTAGGCCAACACCACGATCGTAGTTCCAGAAAATGAAATCGTTGAGCCTTTAGAGGAGATCGTAGAAAGAGATATGCCAGACAACGAACCTCCACATCAAGAAGCAGAGATTGATCTTGAAGAACTCAGACAAGAAGGCATCAGGATAGATGTTCTAACAGGAAACAGATGGGCAAGAGATCACACTCAAGACCTAATCATTGGAGATCCAAATGCAAGAGTCAAGACAAGATCTGCCACCCAAAATGAGTGTTTCTATCTAAGCTATCTGTTATAAATGGAACCCAAGAAGATAAAAGATACTATGGAAGACTCAAGTTGGATAGAAGCCATGTAAGTGGAACTAAATCAGTTTGAAAGAAGCAAAGTATGGAAATTAGTTCCAAGACCAAGATGTGACGCCCCCAAAACAGGTATACATCACCCATCTTGGGTCGCCAAATACATGGTAATTAATACAACTACAAACTTCTTTTATACAACTGTCGTGTAAAATACGACAAAACATAGCTGAGAGTTTTAACATAAATATTGTCTTCTAGACAATATGCACACTCAATGGAGTCCTCATTACAATTATTATCACACTATTCCATAGAATAGTGAGGACTACTATAGCCACTTATCCTGGACCATCACTCCATTCCCTGACTCGGCCCAGCTATATTCTCATTTCCTGAAGAGAACAATAAAAGAAAAGGGTGAGCTCAACTAGCACAATAAGAAATATTATGACTAGGATAATGCATAATAAATTATCGTAAGCCTTCAACAATATAACAATTGATAGAATACAATAGACAACAAATTTTAGATTAACAACTGCAGCGGAATAAGTAATCCATTAGAAGGGTCAAGTAAAGAATGATATCTACTATCTTCTATGATTTAAAAGTTTATCATCAATTTTATCGCTAAGACTCAACTTTAATAAATAATCCACATCATTGAATTATCCATGCATTACGGGCCAAGGATATTCATTAGTATCATGATCACGAATTATCCATGCACCACAGGCCAAGGATATTCGTGTTTTCACCAATGGTCATGATCATACCAAACAATAATTCATCTTTGCACCCTTGGCTGAAGAGAGAACATGGTTATGATCATACCAACATCTGCCCATCAATGCACTACGGGCCAATGAGGACTTTTACCACATCATTTGTAACATTACGATCATGATTATACCGAATAATCCTTGATCATAATCATACCAATCAACAGTCCATCTATGCACGTAAGCCACATATGACTTTCATCACAATATAAGAATGAGGATGATGATAATGATATAAGCATTAATCAAACGAAATCAAGGATAAATATTAAAGACTTTAAATTTATCCAGAGTTTAAAAAATATCCAAATTGTCAACCTGATACTACTTTATGGAGTAAAATTCAAGAATAATCTTGTATCAAAAATAATTTTGGACAAAAAAGATATCAATTTTTGTCGTGAATAGTACCCCAGGTGAATAGTACCCGAGTGAATAGTACCCTATAAATAGTACTTTGGGAATAGTACCCTGTGAATAGTACCCCGACTTGAAAAGTGTCCCGAATACCCGAGTGAATAATATTCGAGTGAATAGTAACCGGGTAAATAGTAACTCGTGAATAGTACCCCGACATAAAAAGTGGCCCGAATACGCGAGTGAATAATATTCGAGTGAATAGTAATCGGGTGAATAGTAACCCATGAATAGTAACTCGTGAATAGTAACTCATGAATAGTATTCCGGTATGAAAAGATGAATAATTATCAAGAATGCTCAGAATAATATTTCCATGAAAAGATACTGTATGAAGCGTAAATATCAAGGATATTCTACTAATTTCATGGAATATAGAAGCAATAGTTCAACAAAATGAGTGTAGAATTAGGGATACAAAATGAAATAATATTACTTACATACTACAAAGTATGGAAGAAAATATTATATTATACGAATATTGAACAAAAATAATATCTCTTACGAATAAGAAATAAATAACATCCCTTACCTCAGAAAAGACTGGATACTGGAATAGTGAAGTAGCAGACTTCTCTTCTTCTTTCTCACTATATCTTCTCTCTCTATAATTGCTTATGTGAGTCTTAGTGCATTGGTGAGAATGAAAGAAGAATGAGCTTCTATTTATAGAAAAATATAGTTTCGATAATTGCATGTTTTGGGGCTCAAAATATTACAGTATAATACCTTCATATTTTTCTTCATTTTTAATTTAGTCCTGCAAGTAGTATCAAACTTGCACCACTTCCCCTAATAGTATATGCATGTGAATCAATAGTACAATCATGTGAATCAATAGTTCTATACATGTGAAAAAAATAGTTACAGTATACTACCTTCATCTATACCTCTATTTTTAATTTAGTCAAGCAAAGTATTATCAATCTTGCATCACCTCCCCTAATAGTACATGCATGTGAATCAATATTACATACATGTGAACAAATAGTTATAAGCATGTGAATTAATATCAAGTAATTACTCATTTATCCGATTAATTACCTGATTGGTAAATATAACCTCCAAAAATCAATTATTATCGAAATAAATATCGATTTCCACTAACACTAATAATCCCAACATAATGGAAATATCAATTTCATCTTTAATCAACACGAATGTAACGCCTGAGAAAAATCAAACTTATATGAGAATTAAATTTTTATTTGATTATGTGAATTAAATGAATTTAATTGATTATTTATGTGAGTAAGCTATGTGAAGGTCGTTCTATGACCTAGAATGTGCGAATATGGTTAGTATTCTGGTTACGTGCTAGAATTAATTATTTTGAATTTCCAAGACAAAAATAAAAGTTTTCCGAGAAATTCCCGTAAAAACACTATTCATCCATTTCTGCTCGGGAATTAAGTTTGAAATCTCGAGAAAGGCGTAATGATAGAATATAAAGACAAGATGGAATATCTAATAATATTTCATTTATGGCAAACGAAGTTTTTGCCTGCAGACTTAAAACCTAAGGGTTGAGTAGAATGATTTCTGAAAAGGAAATGAGACGCGTATAATGAATTACGATAAATCATACATTATACAAGTATGATACTATTTAGTATCTATGTATAATACGAAGATTTAATACGAAGTACAATACGATTATCGTACGAGTATTATACGGAGAGAATACATGAATCATACATGTAGAATACAATTGGTATTATGGAATTAAAGTTAAGACTTAAATTGATCCAATTATATTTAGATTATATCAAGTCCAAACAAGTAAGAGTTTAAGCCCAATGAATTAAGTGGTTAATCCCAAGTCTAAGCCCAATGTTAGAATTAATTAAGCCCGATCCAAGAAATTGAACCTTGGGTCGAATCGGTGGGTCACCGAATGGGTAGAACCCATGGGGCAACCCATGGGGATGACCCATGGATCATGGTGGGCCGTCCACTTGGTGTGCAAGCTAAGTAATCTACTTGATCACCAAGTATTTTACTTGGTGATAAAGTAGTGAATATTAAGGAGGTGGGGGAGAATGTCTATTTTGCCCTCTATTTGGATTCCTATAAAATAGAAGCATATGTTGGCCATTTTGTGATTTTTTCAAAGAACATCAAACATATATTGAGAGAGAGAAAGATCTAGACTTAATCAACCATTTCACCTTGAAGCTTTTCCTTAGAGTTTCTATCAAGAACACAAAGATCTTTAAGGTAATATTCCCTAATAATAGTTTCCATCCCTTTTGATTTCTTTGAGTATGAAGAATTATAAATTGGTGGAGTATTCCCCTTATGGAGGAATAAGGATGGCTTATAATATGTTAATTCTTTATACTTCATGAAGAAATAGAAATCGTAAGGTTTACATAAGTTTTAAACCGTAGGAAATATGGATTGTTGAGTTTGGTTGTTGATGAACAATTGAACTCCATCAATGTTAATATATGTGCACCTTACTTGGTTAGGTTATAGATATGAAATCAATGGAGTATTCCATGTGATTTGGCTTAGAGAACACTATTAACGAAGTTATGGCGAATTTTACGGAATTTGACGTTAAACGTCGAAAACGTAGAAATTCTGGATTGGTAGTCGAAAGTTACCGTGAGACTTGAAAATGTTGGTTTTCAATGTCAACATGTGAGATAGGGTATTTAAGAGTCGTGGGCTCAAGAATCGTCAGATTCTGACTTAAAACGAAGAAAACGAGTATTGAATGCTCATTAACGATTAATGAACGCACAAAAATGAACTTAATAGTGAATTTCAAGTTAACGGATTCGAAATTGTAAAATTCTTACATGAACGCATAGAGTATAAAATTTATGAGTTGTAGGCTTTTGAACGGACCAAATCGGACTTATAACGAAGAAGTTATGAATTCGGGAAGCTTACCAAAATTTTTAACTGTCAAAATTTTCTGGTGCTGCGTCGGTACAGTGTTATAACCTACTGGAGAGTGTCACCGCAGTGCCACTCATGTGAAGGAGTTTCAGCCGCATGTACTGAGACTAGAGCTTAGAGTCTTGAAACTGGGCGTATATTCCAGGTGTTGTATAGGAAGATCTCATGCATGGCCTTAGAGGCAAGGTTTTGTTAGAGAAGCTAGGTTTTAAACTTCAATTGTTTTGAGACCTATATGAATTGAGTTTATATACTCAATGAATGTACTAAGACTATTCTTATGTTACATATACTAATGTTTATGGTAATGAACTTTGGAATTGAACGCATGTTATTAATTGTGAACGAGGAACACAAAGTGTTAATAATAAACCGTGAACGATAATCGACATTGGTACTTAACTAATGACGATTGAGTCGGTGAGTAACGTAAGATTTTTAACAAGCCGAAATGAAGGGTAGTAAGTCGAATTGACATTATTAATGAAATAAAGTCAACTAAGACATAGAAGAGAAAAAAGTTGGTAGAAACAATGTGATCGATTGTTTGGTAGCTAATTATAGTGTGCTATGTGAATATATCATGTAGATTCTGTAAAGGCTGTGAGCAGTCAATTAAATTATTTGAAGACGCTTGAAGGCAAGTTTTCTTAACCCTTGTCTAACCTTCAAGTTAGTCAAAGTTCTATGTGATTCATTGTACTGAATTGCATGACTGATTGCGAAGAAAGGGTCAATGCCATTTTTAACTCGGCTAGACTATTCGTAAGATATAGATTGATTTGTCTACATATCTTTCTATATAGAACTGATAACGCTATCCTATGCCAAGTAATTGGTACAGATTCGAAGGTAAGGTTTGTCTATAAACAAACAAAAGTATTTTTAATCAATTATTTGATGGGCACGCGAGTTTGCCAAAACTTAAACGTAAATACGTTTAACAGATGAATGTTGATCAACATAGAGTACTATAGGCTGATCACCTAGAAGTGCTCGTAAGTAATGCCGAATGTATAGCCTTAGTGTTGTGATGTCCTTTTCAAGTATGAAAATAGAAAGCTACTGTTCATGGTCTATCGACTGCTTCAGAATTCCTAATCTATTCTATACTTTGGGAATTGAGGTTATGAATTGTTAAAGTATTAATGTTTCATGATACTTCATAACTATTTGTTAAGTTATGTACGATTTGTCATATAATTCACGAATGTGGTATTGATGTTATACTTTGTTAAACTTGCTGAGCTTGTTATGCTCACTTCTTGCATGAATTATATGATTACAGTTAAGGCTGAATGTACTGAGAATGCTAAAAGAGATAAGGGCAAGGCTAAGATGGATAGTTAACCATCTTGTAATAGATTAGTATGATTGTATGTATTATACATAAGAACAACGAATAATGTAATCGGTTTATGAACCTGGGAAATGATTTCTGTGACGCCCCCAAAATAGGTCCAATCCATCCAACCTATTCTGAGTCGCCAAATACATGGTACAAAAAATAACTACAACTTTATTACTACAACAAAACATATGTAAAATCCCAAATTTTACGAATAAAGATTTAATTTTCTCGAAATATTTTTTTGAATATTATGGTGTGGATTTGAGATAATGTTATAGTTGTGGGTAGTATTTATAAATTTTGCAAAGTATGCAAGTTGTTGTATTATATTTGATTGGTCGGGGAATATTTGTTTTAGCAAGGAATATTCGTACAACGCGCAATCATTGGTGGACCCCACAACAGAATTATTGTCAGATTGAGAAAATAACAAAAATATTTTTATGAAAATAATGGCGGAAGTTTTACCGTTAAAATAGTTGAACTACTAGATAGTAAAAGTACAGTAATACGTGTGGTTACATATTAGCACACGATATTGATTATTGATGCTTACGTGAGAAGTCACTCAGTTATACTCAATTATTACTACAGTAATTGCTGCATCATATCTCTCATATTATTGATTCGATTATTGTCACAGTATCATCTGCATTATATGTTATATTATTAAATCAATAATTGAGACGGTAAAGTTATTCATATTATTAAATTGCAATATTTACAATGTCTAGAAGTTACATCGAGGAGAGTTTGGTCACCTAATTACTTGCTGCCAATAGGGAGAAATCTTTATTGGAAAGCCTCCTCTTCAAGGGAACAACCTGGTTGTTAAATATTGTGAGTTATAATATTAATGATGAATAAGTTCGTGTTGATTAAAGATGAATTTGATAGTTTCATTGTGTTGGGATTATTTGTGTTAGTAGAAATCGACATCTATTCCGATAATAATTGATGTCTGGAGGTTATATTGTTCAATCGGGTACTATTCATGAGTTACTATTCACAAGTTACTATTCATAAGTTACTATTCACAAGTTACTATTCACGAGTTACTATTCACCCGAACAATATATTTTTTTCGGTCCAAATTATTTTTGGGTACAATATTATTCCATGAGGAGATGTGCTAATTTTGCAGACCGTTGGTTGAGGTTTTAATAGTGAATTAATATGGATCACTTGTTTAATGTTTTAATAGTGAATCAGTATGGATCGCTGGTTTAAAGTTTTAATAGTGAATTAGTATGGATCGCTGGTTTAAAGTTTTAATAGTGAATCAGTATGGATCGTTGCTTTAAGTTTTAATAGTAAATCAATATGAACCGTCCGTTTAAAAGTAAATCAATCTAGACCGTTCATGAATTAGTTACTATTCAATCCATTCTTCTATAAATAGAAGCTCATTCCTTCATTATTTCTTACGAATTCATTGATACTCTAGAGAGAGAAATTATAGAGAGAAAGAAGAAGAGTATTCTGCTACTTCACTACATTTATATCTAGTTGCTTTTACGGTAAGGGGTGTTATTTCTTTTGTATTCATGAAGAGAACTTCTATTATTCCATTCTTCATTGTTCTGTTGGAATAACCTGTATACGCGGGCTACCCTATACTTGGTGAAATTCTTCTGCTATTCCATTCCTTATTATTATGTTAGAATAACCTGTTTATGCGAAGTACCACATACATGGTGAAATTATTCTATTATTCCGATCTTTATTATTACGTCCGAAATATCCTCGCATACGTGCGTTACTGCGGACTCGGTTCCATTATTTATTATTCTGTTTGAATATCACATACGCGTGCGTTTACGCGGACTGGTTCCATTATTTGTTATTTTGTCGAATATCACATGCGTCTACGTATGCGTTCTGCCGGACCAAGTTCCATTATTTATTATTACGCCGAATATCATATGCATGCGTTTATGCAGGACTTGGTTAAATTATTTATTAATCTGTCGGAATATCACATGCATGCGTTTACGTTGGACTCGGTTCCATTATTTATTATTACGTCGAAATATCATGTATACGTGTGTTTACTGTGGACTGGTTCCATTATTTATTATTCTGTTGGAATAACCTGCCTGTGCGATCTATTGCATGCTTGGTTATTTTTTTTGTTATTCCTTTATTTATTATACTCAGTTGGTTAAAGTTTTGACTTCTATACTCTATGAAATTAGTGGAATATCCTTGATATTTGCGCTTCATCTAGTATCTTTTCATGAAAATATTCTTCTGAGCATTCTTGAATTTTACTCTATAAAGAAGTATCATGTTGACAATTTGGACGTTATTAGTTCTTGGTTAAATTAATTCTTGAACTTGTTTTATTGAATTCTTATATAACTGTCATCATCCTCATGTTTTTATTTTGTTGAATGTCATCTGTGGCCTGTAGTGCATAGATGGACTTGGTATGATTATGACCAGGGATTATTCAGTATAATCATGACCGTAATATTACAAATGATGTGGTAAAAGTCCTCATTGGCCCGTAGTGCATTGATGGACAATTTTTGGTATGATTATGGTTATGGATTTTCTTCGGCCTAGGGTGCAAAGATGAATTGTTTTATGGCATGATTATGACCATTGATGAATACACGAATATCCTTGGCCCGTAGTGCATGGATAATTTGTGGTCGTGATACTAATGAATATCTTTGGCCGTAATGCAGGGATAATGTGGATTATTTATTAAGCTGAGTCTCAGCAATAAAAGTGATGAAAAACTTTTTAAATCATAAAAGATAGTAGATTTTATTTTCTACTTGACACTTTTAATGGATTGCTTATTCCGCTGCAGTTAAACTTGATGTCTATTGTATTTTATCAGTTTAACATTGTTGAAGGCTAATGATAATTTATCCTGTATTATCTTAGTCATAATATTTCTTACTGGGCTAGTTGAGCTCATCCTTTCTTTCACTATTCTCTTCAGGAAATGAGAACGTAGCAGGGACTAGTCGGGGAACGGAGTGATGGTCCAGAGGATAACATTAGTAGTCCTCACTATTCTATGAAATAGTGTGTTAATAAATGTATTGAGGACTTATTCTGAGAGTGGATATTGTCTAGAAGACAATATTTGTATTAAAACTCACAGCTCTTGTTGTATATTTAAGATTGTATTTGTATTTTGTACCATGTATTTGGCGACTCAAGATGGGTGATGTATACCTATTTTGGGGGCGTCACAGTTGGTATCAAAGCTTAGGGATATGATCCCTGGCTGAGATGTGAGACAAGAACTAGGAGGGGAGGGACGGGGAATTCCTTCGCTAGTATGACCTACCTAAGTTTATTTGGTATTTAATTGGTCGGTCAGAGTATAGGGATAATATGTGATATGTCAATTAACCCTTATTTTGAGACAGTGTTTGAAAATGGCATCTGAAAATGTTGAGATAAGCAATGGAGCAAAATAATATGACCGTATCGCAGTACGAGACTAAGTTTGTGGAGTTATCCCAGTTTGCATCCCATTTGGTTGATAATGAGGAGCGAATGCCGCAAATGTTTCTAAGAGGTTTGAAACCCGATATACGTCAATACTTCATTTCTCATAAACTTTATTTATATTCAGATATTGTTAACAGGGCTCAGTTATTGGAACGCGATAATGAGTTAACCCAACCAAAAGAGTGCAGCCGACAAAATGATAATATCAGTGATAGCAGTCATCGAAGCGGTGACAATAAGTGTGGAGGGAATCAGCATGCCAGAAATGGTAACCACTTCGGTGGTAATCATGGCCAAAACAATAAGAATGGACATTTCAAGAAGAGGAAATTCAACAATGATGGAAAGACGTCAGCACCCGTTGTTAAGGAAGGAGAACGACCACCTATCATATGTTTCAAATGTGGAGGGGAGGGACATATCAGTCCAAACTACGTGATGCCATCCAAAGCATGTTATAATTGTGGAAGAGAAGGTCACCTAGCCTGATTTTGTCATGCACCAAAGTCAAGTCCAGCTGGAATGGTGGCACCAAAGCCAGATACGGACAAAATAAAGTCGGTGGTTTCAGGAAGAGCATTTTTCGTGAGTCCTCAAAAAGCGATTAACCCGAACGAAGTTATCACGGGTTAGTTATTAAAGATTCTTGCGAAGTCTATACCTTGTTATATACCGGTTCTACCCATTCTTTTATCTCTCTTGCTTGCGCTCAACGTTTAAATTTAACTCAGGAGAAGTTAGACTTTGACTTATTGGTTAAAACTTCGTTAGCAGAAACCTTCGTTACCTCCACTGTTTATTAATCTTGTTTGATTCAAATCGACACTTTCACGTTACCTGTCGATCTTATCTCTTTGAAAATACTTGCCTTTGATGTGATTTTAGAAATTGATTGGTTAACTACTCATCATGCTTTCGTAAGGTTGTTAGCTTTCATATTCTTAACCAACCTGTTATGCGAATTCAAACAACCAAACCACTAAAGTCAATCATTGTCATATCAAGCCATAAGTAAAGAGCCCTGAGCCTTTATCTGGTGACTTCCTTGTGTGGAATGCACCGAAGCCAGACTTCTTGTAGGCGACGTCATGAATGATGATGGCAAGTTGATAGGTATCAATGTGACGTACTATCCAAGTCTTGGATGAGGGTGACAATTTTGAATGATATTTCTATTGTTAATAAATTTCCTGACGTATTTTTGAAGAACTTCTTGGCCTACCCCAGAGCGTGAAATCGAATTTTGTATTGACCCTAGTACAAAACCCCATTTCTAAAAACCCTTAAATATTTTCTTTAACTAAAAAGAACGTAACATGCGCCAAAGACGTTGGCTCGAGCTGTTGAAGATTACGATAATACCATTCAATATCATTGTGGAAGAGAGAACGTGGTAACTGATGCGTTGAGTAGAAGATCGTATGCGTTTATGAGTGCGAATATATGAACCTACGTGAAGAAAACGAATATATAATTAGAACCAACTTTAGTCGATAAAGTTAAAGCCGCTCAAGCTACAGACCCGGAGCTGATGAACACGAAAAAGAAGGTTCAATAGGGCGTTATTCTAGAAGCAAGAGTCGATGAAGAGAGGAAATCTCAACCCTTGATTTTATTGGCCCATTTGAAATCCTCGATCGAGTAGGAACTATGGCTTATAAACTCGTTTTACCACCAAATATGTTGCGTGTTCATAACGTTTGTCACGTATCAATGTTACGTAAATATTTGGACGACCCGAGCCACATTATTGATTTAGAACCGGACGAGATAGCGGATAATTTAACGTATGAAGATGTACTTGTTAAAATCCTGGAATATATTCTACGCTTAAAGGTTATACCTCAAGAGTTAGAATCTGACAAAGTGTAATCATCTGTTCGGCATACCAGGTACGTACGTAAATTTCGAGGGCGAAATTTCATAAGGAGGGGAGATTGTAAAATTCCAAAATTTACGAATAAAGATTTAATTTTCTCAAAATATTTTTTTGAATATTATGGTGTGGATTTGAGATAATGTTATAGTTGTGGGTAGTATTTATAAATTTTGCAAAGTATGCAAGTTGTTGTATTATATTCGATTGGTCGGGGAATATTTGTTTTAGCAAGGAATATTCGTACAACGGCGCAATCATTGGTGGACCCCACAACGGAATTATTGTCGGATTGAGAAAACGACAAAAATATTTTTATGAAAATAACGGCGGAAGTTTTACCATTAAAACTGTTGAACTACTCGGTAGTAAAAGTACAGTAATACGCGTGGTTTCATAGTAGCACACGATATTAATTATTGATGCTTACATGAGAAGTCATTCAGTTATACTCAATTATTGCTACAGTAATTATTGCATCATATCTCTCATATTATTGATTCGATTATTGTCACAGTATCATTTGCATTATATGTTATATTATTAAATCAATAATTGAGATGGCAAAGTTATTCATATTATTAAATTGCAATATTTACAATGTCTAGAAGTTCTGTCAAGAAGAGGTTTAGTCACCTAATTACGCGCCAATAGGGAGAAATCTTTATTGGAAAGCCCCCTCTTTCATGGGAACAACCTGGTTGTTAAATATTGTGAGTTATAATATTAATGATGAATAAGTTCGTGTTGATTAAAGATGAATTTGATAGTTTCATTGTGTTGAGATTATTTGTGTTAGTAGAAATCGACATCTATTCCAATGATAATTGATGTCTAGAGGTTATATTGTTCAATCGGGTATTCGGGATACTTTTCGTGTCGGAGTACTATTCACGAGTTACTATTCATGAGTTACTATTCATGAGTTACTATTCATGAGTTATTATTCATGAGTTACTATTCATGAGTTACTATTCACCCGAACAATATATTTCTTTTCGGTCCAAATTATTTTTGGGTACAATATTATTCCATGAGGAGATGTGCTAATTTTTCAGACCGTTGGTTGAAGTTTTAATAGTGAATTAATATGGATCGCTGGTTTAAAGTTTTAATAGTGAATTAGTATGGATCGCTGGTTTAAATTTTTAATAGTGAATCACTATGGACCATTGCTTTAAGTTTTAATAGTAAATCAATATGAACCGTCCGTTTAAAAATAAATCAATCTGGACCGTTCATGAATTAGTTACTATTCAATCCATTCTCCTATAAATAGAAGCTCATTCTTTCATTATTTCTTACTAATTCATTGAAACTCTAGAGAGAGAAATTATAGAGAGAAAGAAGAAGAGTATTCTACTACTTCACTACTTCTATATCCAGTTGCTTTTACGGTAAGGGGTTTTATTTCTTTTGTATTCATGAAGAGAACTTCTGTTATTCCATTCTTCATTGTTCTGTTGGAATAACCTGTATACGCGGGCTACCCTATACTTGGTGAAATTCTTCTGTTATTCCATTCCTTATTATTATGTTGGAATAACCTGTTTATGCGAAGTATCGCATACATGGTGAAATTCTTCTATTATTCCGTTCTTTATTATTACATCGAGAATATCACATGCGTGCGTTCTGTGGGACCGGTTCCATTATTTATTATTCTCGTCGAATATCCTATCTCGTATGCGTTCTGTGGGACTCGGTTCCATTATTTATTATTCATTGGAATAACTTTGGTCATGCGATCTATCGCATGCTTGGTGATTTCTTTTGTTATTCCCTTCTTTATTATACTCAATTGGTTAAAGTTTTGACTTCTATACTCCATGAAATTAGTGGAATATCCTTGATATTTGCGCTTCATCCAATATCTTTTCATGGAAATATTCTTCTGAGTATTCTTGAATTTTACTCAATAAAGAAGTATCATGTTGACAATTTGGACGTTATAAGTTCTTAGTTAAATTATTTCTTGAACTTGTTTTATTGAATTCTTATATCATTGCCATCATCCTCATGTTTTTATTTTTTTGAAAGTCATCTGTAGCCTGTAGTGCATAGATGGACTTGGTATGATTATGACCAGGGATTATTCGGTATAATCATGATCGTAATGTTACAAATGGTGTGGTAAAAGTCCTCATTGGCCCGTAGTGCATTGATGGACAGTTTTTGGTATGATTATGGCTATGGATTCTTTTCAGCCAAGGGTGCAAAGATGAATTGTTTTATGGCGTGATCATGACCATTGATGAATACACGAATATCCTTGGCCCGTAGTGCATAGATAATTTGTGGTTGTGATACTAATGAATATCCTTGGCCGTAGTGCAGGGATGATGTGGATTATTTATTAAGCTGAGTCTCAACGATAAAAGTGATGAAAAACTTTTTAAATCATAAAAGATAGTAGATTTTATTTTCTACTTGACTCTTTTAATGGATTGCTTATTCCGCCGTAGTTAAACTTGATGTCTATTGTATTTTATCAGTTTAACATTATTGAAGGCTAATGATAATTTATCCTATATTATCTTAGTCATAATATTTCTTACTGGGCTAGTTGAGCTCACCCTTTCTTTCACTGTTCTCTTTCGAAAATGAGAACGTAGCAGGGACTAGTCGGGGAACAGAGTGATGGTCCAGAGGATAGCATTAGTAGTCCTCACTATTTTATGAAATAGTGTGTTAATAAATGTATTGAGGACTTATTCTGAGAGTGGATATTGTCTAGAAGACAATATTTGTATTAAAACTCACAGCTCTTGTTATATATTTAAGATTGTATTTGTATTTTGTACCATATATTTGGCAACTAAAGATGGGTGATGTTTACCTATTTTGGGGGCGTCACAACATATGCTGTGAGTTTTAATACAAATATATACCAACTGTGACTCATGTCCTAACCGTGGACAACACCTCACAGTGATACCTTATATAAAGGTACAGTCAATAACTGTTTTACAAATTAAAATCTTTGGGAAATGCTCAAGGAAACCATCGTACATAGGAGGCCATGAATATAAGTTATGATAGATATCATATGTCCAGAGAATTATCCTTGGTTGATCCAATAGACCCCAAAGAAAAACGAGAAGATTACTATCATGTTTCTTCCAATGGTGAGTCTTCTCTTGACATATAACTATCTCCACCGTCTGTAATTGAACATTATGTTTCAACCAAACTCTAAGATCATATAGGTAGTGCTCGTAGATATACTCAGCAAGTGGATGTGCACAACAATGTCTTATGATAACACGAGGTTGTATGTCAATAGACATCTTGTATATTTGTGGCAAAACACCCTTCCAAAGTTGGGTTAGCCTCACCCTATTCGGTTCACCAAAAATAAATATCAAATGACGTATACAATACGACACACTTATCTAAAGTTCTCAATAAAATTATTTCCATACTATTTAGGGAGAACCTCAACAGCTATAGACCACCGTTCTATTCCCCTATTATCCCCGCTCGACCCAGCTACACTCCTATTACCTAAAAGGAATTGTGAAGCAAAAGGGTGAGCACAACTAGCCTAGTAAAGAATATCCTGACTAAAGATATTAAATTATCAATAGCCTTCGTCGGTAATAAATCAGAGATTTAGAACATACGGTAGATGATAAAACTTTTCAACCATAGTTGCAGCGGAACGAGCAATCCATTAGAAGAGTCAAATAGACCATAAAGTCTATTATCTTCTCCATGTTAAAAGTCCACCAACAATGTTTTATCCCTGTAACATCAATCAACATTTCCTGTCCACAGTCATGTGAATAACTCATAATCATAATTGTTGTTCTAAATTCCTCTTCTCATCCAAGACGAAGATAATTTTTGTCACATATCTTTACCTGAAACATCAAAGATCATGGTTATACCAAATCACAGTTCCTGTTCATAATCATACTAATAAATTCATCTTTTCACCACGGGCCAAAGATATTCATCAACAGTTCATCATTGCACTATATGCCAAAGATATTCAACAACAGGTTATCTTTGCACTACGGGCCAAAGGTATGATATATATCATAACTTAGATAGTCGGGAAACGGAGTGATGGTCCAAAGGATAGCATTAGTAGTCCTCACTATTCTATGAAATAGTGTGTTAATAAATGTATTGAGGACTTATTCTGAGAGTGGATATTGTCTAGAAGACAATATTTGTATTAAAACTCACAGCTCTTGTTGTATATTTAAGATTGTATTTGTATTTTGTACCATGTATTTGGCGACTCAAGATGGGTGATGTATACCTATTTTGGGGGCGTCACAACATATGCTGTGAGTTTTAATACAAATATATACCAACTGTGACTCATGTCCTAACTGTGGACATCACCTCACAGTGATACCTTATATAAAGGTACAGTCAATAACTGTTTTACAAATTAAAATCTTTGGTAAATGCTCAAGGAAACCTTCGTACATAGGAGGCCATTAATCTAAGTTATGATAGATATCATATGTCCAGAGAATTATCCTTGGTTGATCCAATAGACCCCAAAGAAAAACGAGAAGATTACTATCATGTTTCTTCCAATGGTGAGTCTTCTCTTGACATATAACTATTTCCACCGTCTGCAATTGAACATTATGTTTCAACCAAACTCCAAGATCATATAGGTAGTGCTCGTAGATATACTCAGCAAGTGGATGTGCACAACCATGTCTTATGATAACACGAGGTTGTATGTCATTAGACATCTTGTATGATAGTGGCAAAACACCCTTCCAAAGTTGGGTTAGCCTCACCATATTCGGTTCACCAAAAATAAATATCAAATGACGTAAACAATACGACACACTTATCTAAAGTTCTAAATAAAATTATTTCCATACTATTTAGGGAGAACCTCAACAGCTATAGACCACCGTTCTATTCCCCTATTATCCCCGCTCGACCCAGCTACACTCCTATTACCTAAATGGAATTGTGAAGAAAAAAGGTGAGCACAACTAGCCCAATAAAGAATATCCTGACTAAAGATAATTAAATTATCAATAGCCTTCGTCAGTAATAAATAAGAGATTTAGAACATATGGTAGATGATAAAACTTTTCAACCATAGTTGCAGCGGAACGAGTAATCCATTAGAAGAGTCAAATAGACCATAAAGTCTATTATCTTCTCCATGTTAAAAGTCCACTAACAATGTTTTATCCCTGTAACATCAATCAACAGCCTCACATCCACGGTCGTATGAATAACTCATAATCATAATTGTAGTTCTAAATTCCTCTTCTCATCCAGGACAAAGATAATTTTCATCACATGTCTTTACCTGAAACATCAAAGATCATGGTTATACCAAATCACAGTTCCTGTTCATAATCATACTAATAAATTCATATTTGCACCACGGGCCAAAGATATTCATCAACAGTTCATCTTTGCACTACATACCAAAGATATTCAACAACAGGTCATCTTTGCACTACGAGCCAAAGATATTCATCAACAGTTCATCTTTGCACTAAAGGCCAAAGATATTCATATCTCATAGAAACATACAATCATTTCAGAATTTATATAAACCATAATTATAATCATGTTGATCAATTCACCTTTGCACTTAAGCTAAAAATATTCAATTGTAAATTCAATGGTCATGATCATACCAGTCAACGATTCAACTTTGCATTACTGGCCAAAGAGAACTCATAGTCACGATCATACCAATAATCTACCCATCTTTACACTTAAGTCAAAGAGAAATTTCATCACCGGGATTATAAAAATGTTATATATGATAATAAAAACAATATGATCAACAACTGCATTTAATTTCAAAAGTAAGATTCATAAATTAATGATTTCATAACACCTTAATCCAAATGTTATAAATCACTTAATAATATCATAATCTAATTTATTAATATTACCCCAATATTTTCATCATTTCTTAAACGTATAAACAATTTATTTTAATTGTTTACACTTACTAATTAATGCATTTAATCATCCTAAAATGCCAAACTCATAAAATTTCATCACCAATAACCAGAACCCTCATAAAAAATCTGCATATACCTTATATAGGATTCCCAAGCCATAAAATCCTATTTTCTAATTTTGTTACTTCACATAACATATTTAATTCATTTACTCATAACTAGTCCATTTTCATGAAAAATACCAAATCAGTCCCAAAAATATTTCTTTTCTGGGATTTAGCAGAATATAGTCCCATATTGAACATATATTTTTCTGGGAATTTTTAAAATTCATTTACTAATTTTCATATAGCCAAAACTGCCGAATATTTAGACATTTATCATAAATTTTACTTTTATCCAAATATTCCAAAATTTATAGGGTATACTGATATTATATAGATATACTCTCAATAAAAATTTCATCAATTTTGGAGTTAACCACAAGGAGTTATAAGGGTTTACTTTTAAAATAGTCTTTTCTCATAAAATTCATAACTCCTAATCTATACATCCAAAAATCGCTATTTTTGGACACAATCAAGAAAACTCATCAAATTATCATTTCAAATTTTTCCAAAATTTTTGAAGGTCGGAAAAATTATGAAACTGAAAAATATAATAACCCTTAAAATCCCTTACCTCAAAAGAGCAGTATTTCTGACTTGAATATCGGATATAACGTTGAGCGAACTTGCACCGTATAACAACACTCAAGATATCTAAATACTCACAAAAATAAGCTCGATGGTATAGAGAGAGAAAACTTATGTTTCTTGTATGATTTTCAATTCTAATATAAGCACCTATTTATAGAAAAATGCTAGAACGCCAAAGGAGACTAAATAATAAAATATTAATATAATTTTATTTTTCTTCCTATGGCTGCTTCTTTGACAATTCTCAGCCACCACACTTGAAAATTAATTCTAGCACATGTTTACTAAACAAAACAAAAGTGGGTCCCACCCATAATAAAAACATTTTAATTTCTGAAACTTCAATAATTCATAATAAATAGCCCTTTTATTAGAAAAATATGAATTTTATGTCTATTCCACACGAAATCGAATTCTCTACAACTTTACAGCTTTAAGTTTTTCTAAATTCCAGATAAAAAATATCCGAAATCCACAAACGGATGATTTTCAACACTTCTTAAAATTCATAACAAATCATACGTTAATTTTTAACGGTTCAAAACTTGTGGACATATACTCAACTTATATATGTATAACATATCCAAAAATCACAACGATCCAATGGTCGGATTAAAATTATTACTCACGCAATAGAGCTTTAAGAACACCAATTTGATCTTTTAATACCTCCAATCCGACAAAATACTGATAAAACACCTCAACATTAACTCCTTCATTTATAACCACATAAATAAATCCATCATTTATATCCGTATCAAATAAATATTTCCTTATCATATAAATCAATAATTAATTATTCATAAATAATATTACAGAATCAGAATTATGACAACCAGGCCGTTCCCAGGAAAGAGGGGGCTTTCTGGTAAGGATTTCTCCTTACTGGCACGCAATTAGGTGACCAAACCTATCATTGACAGAACTTTCTAGATATTTCCAATAATGCTATCTAATAATATTATTCAAATAATATGAATTATTGATCTGATAATGGATATACTGTGCAGTGACAATTATTGAAACAACAATAATATAAAATATCACCGCAACAATTATTGAATCAATAAAATAAAATATTAAACAGTAATTACTGTATAATTATTGAGTAGTGCCTTCTTACGCAAGAATCAATAATTCAAAAATCTTTATCATAATACTGCGTGCGCTATTATTAATGACCACGCATATTATTGTATTTTAACCACCGTAATCCAACAATGTTGTTAATTGGTAACAACTACTGTAGTTATTTATAAAAACTCAAACTTGTCATTTTCTTCATCTGACATTTACTCTGTTATGGGGCCCACAATGGTCTTTGCTTGGTGAGTCAGTAGGAATATTCTACGACAACAAGAATATTCCACGACCAAACGAATATTCCCCGACAACAATATGTATTTTTTTTAGCCACTTGGTTATTTTGAAAAAATTTCATATATCACCCTTTAATTTACTTTTTATCAATATAACCATTTATTGAATAATAATTATAAGAAAAATTGAATAGTTTTATTTCATAAAATTCGGGGTCTTACCATTTCACTTTGATTGTAATAAGAAGATAGTAATTACATTCATTATGTTGTGTTTTCAATGGAATGATTGTATAGTAATGAGTACCGTGTAGCACCATATGTCGGGTTAGAAGATACCCGAATTTGGGGCCGTCACGGGTTGGTATGAAAGCATTAGGTTATAAAACTTAAGGGGGGAAGAACCTTAGGCTAATAACATCGCAAGGAGGTAAGGTCCGAAGAAAGAAATCCGAGTTGAATGAATTAATAAGGTATTGAGAAAACTCAATACCGAAAGATTTAAAAGATGGAAATTAATCCTAAATAAATTAAATGTGATTTGTGCTTATACTATTGTGTATTATGTACTAATCAACGTGTTATGTGTTTTGTAGATGTCAAACGATAGCTTGGTGTATAGAGATATTCACGTGATAAGTGAAGAGTCAGTGAACCAAGTGGAGATAGTACCTATGCCAGTGGCGGAGGTACCGTTAGTGGTTCTGGAAGACTCTGATATAGAAGAGTATATTTCTGAGGAGGGGTACTCTGAGGAAACAATGGGGATAACATCATATCTGAATATGATGATAGACATGGAGGAGGAGATGGAGGTAACATCGATTAATACGGTGGTACCTACTCAGGAGTCCACACCTCCGGATGCAATGAGATCATTGTATCTGGCAGTGTTGGATAGGAATGTGCATCTGCACACTGTGGTGCAGACACAGAATGAGGAGATTACCGCCCTATATGAGGCGAAGAAATCTGCAGAGGCGGATTTTGAGTCGGAGCACGATGAGAAAGTGCTGATGACGGATAAGGCGAGGGATTATATGAAAAAGGCCGTAGAGCTTCAAAAGAAACAGGTTGAAAAAGACCAGAAGATAGCTAGGATGTCATACATCCATGAATGTGCTCACGAGGATTTCAAGCTGAAAATCGTTTGTTATTCTATTGAGTCAGGGAAGACTCGATATACAATTAGTCAAGATATTATTTTGATTTTAGAAAATCAGAAACATGAGAATGCCGTACAGCAGTGTTAGTAGATCGTTAGATCTTTTTGGTATATATGGTAGTGACGTAAAACCCTCTTTTGTATAATTAAAGGGTAGTCTTTTTGTAAATCCTAATTTTTGTAGAAGTCAATCGCGAGATAGTAATGTAATAGCTTTTTGGCTAAGAAAGTAAAGTGTAAATAGTTTTGACTATGAAAGCAAATTAATATAATGAAGTTTTTGTTTAATGTGCTTGTTGTGGTATAAGTTGTTATTTGGAAATGATAACCAAGTAGTTAAATAAATAATAATGCAACTTTATTTATTTAATCAGAATTATGCCGCCAAGAAGGAGAAAACGTAACCAAGAGGTCGAGTTTCATAATGAAAATCAGGGGGGGGGGGGGTCCTAATAAACCTATGCAAGAGTTCGTTAATTTATTAACGAAAGCATTTAACCAAGTTGGGGGAGGAATTCCTGTAGCACCTAGGGTAGCAAGAACAACTACCTTTAAGGAATTTAAGAGTGTGGGTCCTCCGGAGTTCCGAGGAATGATGTACCCTTTAGAGGCCCAGACATGGGTAAAAGAGATAGAAAAGGCGTTTGTTATTACAAATGTGGGTGAGGCGCAAAAGACTTCTTTTGTGACTTACATGATGAAGGGGGAAGCCAACTACTGGTGAGAGGCTTACTAGGGTGGGGCTAGGACAGAGGCAGTTACATGGGAACAGTTCAAGAAAGTATTCTTTGAGAACTACTTCCCTACTAGCATGCAAGGTAGGATGGAGATTAAGTTATTGAAACTTAAGCAAGGGGATATGACAGTTCTCCAGTATGCAGCCAAATTCAATGAATTGGCAAGATTTGCTCCACATCAGGTGGACACGAAAGAGAGAAAGGCTCATAGGTTTGAGCATGGCTTGAAACCCTAGCTCTATAGTAGGATTTCAGTGTTTCAGAGTGCTTTCTACGGGACCATTCTGGAAAAAGGGATAATAGCAGAAGGTGGTGGTGAGGCGTTGTCTCAGTATTACAAGGAAAGAAAGAACAAGAGTAAAGTAGAGGGAGGAAATAAGGCAAAAGTTGCCAGCAGTAGTGGCAATATGCCTAAGAGGAAGATTTTTAACCATGGGAATACTGGGGGTAAAATAGGGAGATCCTAAACATAGGACAGAGGCATGCAAGACATGCGGAAAGCCTCATATGAGAGTCTGTTTAAAGGGGAAATCGATTTGCTATAACTATGGGCAGGAGGGACATTTGTCACACAACTGTCCTAACCCTAAGAAAAAACCATGGGTGTTTTGTTTGTGGATCGTTGGACAACATGGCAAGAAATTTCCTGAAGAAAGGGTTAGAGGGAAATAAGGGTTCTGGTAGTAGTAAATTAGCCATTACTGGACCAACACCATCAGTGGGTAGACCCTCAGCCCGTACGTTTAATATGACTGTCCAAGATGCGGTTGCATCATTGGATGTAGTAGCAGGTATCATTCCAGTTAATGAAATAAATGCTTATGTGTTATTTGACTCGAGTGCTACTTGTTCTTTTATAGCATGTAAATTTGTTAAACGATTAGGATTAATCCCTAAAAAGTTAGCAATACCTTTAGACGTTAAGGTAGAAAATGAAGAGATAATCCTTATTGAACATATTCACAAGGATTGTTGCGTAGATATTAGAGGGAATAAGCTACCGGTAGATTTGGTACCGATAAGGTTAAAAGAATTCGATGTAATTCTTGGTATGGATTGGTTGATTAACCATAAGGCAATAATAGATTGCCATAAGAAAAGTGTGAACCTTTGGCTTTCTAAGAAAACCAAGGTAATGCTCTTCGGTAGTAAATTACCGAGATGCTCTTGTTGTCTATCGATGACACAAGCAAGGAAGATGTTTAGGAAAGGGTGTGTAGGTTACCTATGCCATGTTGTGGATACCCAAAGGGTGGGAACATCCTTGGACCAGATACCTATAGTTCAAGAGTTCGCGGATGTATTTTCGGAGGAATTATCGGGTATTCCACCGGATAGGGAGGTTGAGTTTGTGATTAATCTGTTACCGGGTATGACACCAGTTTCAAGGGCACCATATCGGATGGTGCCAGTTGAGATGAAGGAATTTAGAACTATTAGACAGGAAGTACATTCAACCGAGTGTGTCTCCGTGGGGAGCACCAGTATTGTTTGTAAAGAAAAATGATGGGTCGTTACAACTTTGTATCGACTATCGAGAGTTGAACAAGTTGATGGTTAAGAATAAATACCCGTTGCCTAGGATCGATGATCTATTTGATTAGTTGAAAGGGGCAAAGTATTTTTCTAAGATAGATTTGCGTACGGGGTATCATCAGTTAAATGTTAGAAAGGAGGATGTACCTAAGACGGCGTTCAAAACTCGTTATGGTTATTACGAGTTTCTGGTGATGTCATTTGGGTTGACTAATACGCCAGTCGCATTTATGGATATGATGAACAAAGTGTTCAAACAGTGTTTAGACAAGTTCGTCGTAGTGTTCATTGATGATATTCTAGTCTATTCGAAGACGCCATAAGATCATGCTGAACATTTAAGGATAATGTTGGAAACACTACGGAAGGAAAAGTTGTATGCGAAATTCATAAAGTGTGAATTTTGGCTTGAGCGAGTGCAGTTTCTATGTCATGTTATTGATAAAGATGACATTTTCGTGGATCCAACAAAAGTAGAAGCAGTTAATGAGTGGGAGCAACCGAAAATGCCAACCGAGGTTCGAAGTTTTCTGGGGTTAGCGAGATACTATAGAAGGTTCATCCAGGACTTTTCTAAAATAGCTACTCCGTTAACAAATCTGACGAGGAAGTTGATGAAGTATGTGTGGACTGAAAAATGTGAGAACGGTTTTTAGGAACTGAAGAAGAGGTTAAGTGAGGCACCTATATTGTCCTTACTAGATGATACAAGGAACTTTGTAGTATATAGCGATGCTTCACATAGAGGACTGGGTTGCGTGCTCATGCAGCATGACAAGGTCATTGCGTATGCGTCACGTCAATTAAAGAATTATGAGAAGGCCTATCCTACTCATGATCTGGAATTGGCAACTGTAGTTTTTGCCTTGAAGATATGGAGGCATTATCTATACGGTGAGAAGTGTGAAATATATACGGACTACAAAAGTCTAAAATATATCTTCACATAGAAGGAGATGAATATAAGACAAAGAAGGTGGTTGGAACTAATAAAGGATTACGACTGTGATATTTTATATCATCCGGGGAAAGCAAATGTAGTAGCCGATGTGCTAAGTAGGAAGGGTAGAGAGAAACTGTCAATATTAACAACTTAGAATGAGTTGGTAACAGCGATGGCAAGAATGGAATTAGAAGTTAGATTACCGGAGGAAGCAGAGGAGATGTTATTTTCCATAGAGACTCAACCGACCATAGTGGAACAAGTTAAGGAAGTACAATTGAGCAACGAAGAATGCGAACAGATGAAGAAGAGGTTAGATGATGAAGAAAAGACTAAGTATAACCTTGATAAGGAGGGATTACTTTGTTTTGAAGGAAGAATTTGGGTTCCAAATAATTCTGAATTAAAGGAGGAGATAATGATGGAGGCCCATAGTTCGAGGTACTCGATACATCCCGGTAGTACGAAGATGTATCAAGACCTTCGTCATAACTTTTTATGGCCAAACATAAAAAGGGAGATATCATAATATGTTAGTAGGTGCTTAACTTGTCAAAAGGTTAAGGCTGAACACCAACGACCGAGTGGATTATTGCAATCATTAGAAATTCCAGAGTGGAAATGGGAGCACATCACAATGGACTTTGTGGTGGGACTTCCAACAACAAGGAAGGGTTATGACGCTATTTGGGTGATAGTGAATCGATTGACAAAATCGGCTCATTTTCTACCAATAGGAGTTAGGTATAACCTAAAACAATTAGCTAAGTTGTATGTCAAAGAAATTATTTCAAGACATAGAGTACCTGTTTCGATTGTGTCAGATCGTGATCCACGATTCACATTGAACTTTTGGAGGAGTTTACAAGAGAAAATGGGAAAGAAATTAAGATTGAGTACTGCGTATCATCCTCAGACGGATGGACAGAGTGAACGGACAATTCAAACACTTGAAGATATGCTAAGATCTTGCGTAATGGATTTCAAAGGGAATTGGGACGACCATCTACCGTTGGTGGAATTTGTGTACAACAATAGTTTTCACGCTAGTATAGGCATGCCACCTTACGAAGCATTGTATGGAAGGAATTGTCGAACTCCATTGTGTTGGAATGAGGTGGGTTAACGTCGGATGTTGGGACCTGAAATGGTACAACAAACGGCGGACATGGTAAAGCTAATACGTACTCGATTGGTAGCGGCTCAAGATAGGCAGAAGAAGTATGCCGATCCTCACAGAGAAAAGAGAGAATTCGATGTAAGATCTTATGTCTTTCTGAAAGTATCGCCTTGGAAAGAAAAGATACATTTTGGAAAGAAAAGGAAGTTAATTCCAAGGTTTATAGGACCTTTTGAGATTTTAAGAAGGGTAAGAGAGGTAGCTTATGAAGTAGCTTTACCTCCAAAAATGGAACGCATTCACAATGTGTTTCATGTGTCTGTGTTGCGTCCTTATAAACCAGACTATAAACACGTAATAGAGTATGAATCTATCCAGATAAAGAAAGATATATCGTATGAAGAACTTCCAATTCAAATTATTGATAGGAAGGAACAAGTTTTAAGAAATAAGATAATACCTTCAGTGAAGGTGATATGGAGAAACCACAATGCTGACGAAACAATGTGGGAACTTAATGAAAGTAGTATGCACACAAGCCAATCATGTTTGATGATAAAACATATACTTTGTAACAATCTTATTCATTTATTAATAAAAAGTATTAATTTATTAAAGGCTTTTAATTATCTACATGATGCTATTTTATAATATGTGATAAACTCATAGTTTTAAGCAATGCTTTTAGAATAATGATGATGATCATTCTAATGAGATCTAAATTCTTAGAAAGCTTAAAACTAAAATAGTTCCCAATCATTGGATTACTAAATTGGGGATTATTGAATCTGAATAGATTGGTACATACGTTGCTTGCTCTCATTGGATGAGGATGATTGATCTCATGATTATTTGTGTGGAGACACTAAAGCAAGTATGTAGGTGCTTATTAGAGAATAAGTTCACTGAACGTGGCTCGTTAAGGAATACCTAATGGAGTTTTACTTACCCGTCAATAGGAATTCCTGTAGTGATAGTAGTACAAGTGATCCTTGGATTTGAGATCATCATAGTATCTTGTGTATGATGAGTTATACTTTGATTTATTCCTTAAGACCCTTAGGGTATATCAAAGGGTATGCTTGGGTATAATAAGTTGTACATGGAGATAATGTATAATCAATACAGAATCTACCACTTCTAGTAAAAGAAGAGAAATGTCCTATGTGATTCGATAAATGACAACCCAGTAGTCCTTGGCTAAGACAGAATGAAATTAGAAAGGAGTTTCTAATTTGCATTATTTGGAGTTGTGCATTTAAGAGTCGAAATACATATAATTAAATAAAATAAGACTTGACAGTAATTCCATATCTTATATGTAATTGAGACATTATATGGTGGAAGGATTGAATTATACGGTAACTATTTACTCAAAGGTTCTTTTATGAATAATGTTGAAATCTATATTATCTAGAAAATCGTTAGTCACTAGGGTGACTTATCCCTATTGTAGAACAAATATTATTTATTTAAATAAATTATTAGTTTAATTTATTTATTTAAATAAGATTAGAATTGTTCTAATTGATTTATTCACAACCGATTTAATATGGAGAACGTAAAGAGTCACACCATAAAAAGAAGAATAATTATTTAAGAAGTTAATGGCATAATTGTAATAATAAGTTAAGTATATTTAATTTAATCTACGGTGATAGAATAAATTAAATAGTTTAATATTTATTATTTAATATTTTGGAAATATTAAATATAAATTAATAAGAGGAGTCTTATTATTATTATTTAATTACTAAAGGAGTTTGAGAATTAATTAATAAAAGTACTCTCAATTATTCTTAATAAGATTAGGAGGCTAATTAATTAAAAGTTTAATTAATTATTCCTAATTAGATTAGGAGCCTAATTAATTAAATGAGTTTAATTAATTAAAATAAAGCCCAATTCCTTAATTGTTAAGGAGGGTTCCATACATCTATAAATAAGAGGAGTCTTATTATGGGTGTAGAGTGGTTGTTGACTTTTTCACAACACACGCAATTCCAATAGTTGGGAGAGTACACCATTTTCTATGAGAGATAGAAAAACTAGGGTTTTGCCAAATACCCATCTTCTTGAATCCTTCTTCTTCCTTGGCGGATCACCTCTAGAGGCCAAACACTTGGGTGGCTAACATTGATCAAAGGAAGGAACCAAATCCGGTGGATTCAAGTTGAACGTGAAAAGGATTGGAGGTGAACTTGTACCTGAGGAAGCTCGAATCTTCAAGGGTATGATTCTTATTCTTTATCTTTTCGTTTAATTAATAATTGTGCATAAAGGATAATCCGGGTATATGGTTTGTAAAATTTTAAAACTTTGATTTTCCACGTTTCTGCTTATTTTATGCAATTTGATTGTGTTCATGAATATTACAAACCTAACAGTGGCATTAGAGCCAAACCTTTATGCATATTATTAATTATTTAATTTGATATGTATGTTGATATGTGTTTAGAATAATTTAATTGGGCATAATTTTGTTGTATAAACCTTTACAAACCTAACGTAGTTTTCGCCTACGGACTTAAAACCAAAGGGTGGAGTAGAATGATTTCCGAAAAGAAAATGAGACGCGTATAATGAATTACGATAAATCATACGTTATACAAGTATGATACTATTTAGTATATATGTATAATACAAAGAGTTAATACGAAGTACTATACGATTATTGTACGAGTATTATAGGGAGAGAATACGCGAATCATACGTATAAAATACGATTGGTATTATGGAATTAAAGTTAAGACTTAAATTGATCCAATTATATTTGGATTATATCAAGTACAAACAGGTAAGAGTTTAAGCCCAATGAATTAAGTGGTTAAGCCCAAGTCTAAGCCCAATGTTAGAATTAATTAAGCCTGATCCAAGAAATTGAACCGTGGGTCGAACCGGTGGGTCACCGAATGGGTAAAACCCATGGGGCAACCCATGGGGATGACCCATGGATCATAGTGGGCCGGCCACTTGGTGTGCAAGCTAAGTAATCTACTTGATCACCATGTATTTTACTTGGTGATAAAGTAGTGAATAGTAAGGAGGTGGGGGAGAATGTATATTTTGCCCTCTATTTGGTTACTTTATAAAATAGAAGCATATGTTGCCCATTTTGTGATTTTTTCAAAGAACATCCAACATATATTGAGAGAGAGAAAGAGCTAGACTTAATCAACCATTTCACCTTGAAGCTTTTCCTTAGAGTTTCTATCAAGAACACAAAGATCGTTAAGGTAATATTCCTTAATAATAGTTTCCATCCCTTTTGATTTCTTTGAGTATGAAGAATTATAAATTGGTGGATTATGCCCCTTATGGAGGAATAAGGATGGCTTATAATATGTAAAATCTTTATAAGTCATGAAGAAATAGAAATCGTAAGGTTGACGTAAGTTTTAAACCATAGGAAATATGGATTGTTGAGTTTTGGTTGTTGATGAACAATTGAACTCCATTAATGTTAATATATGTGCATCTTGCTTGGTTAGGTTGTAGATATGAAATCAATGGAGTATTCGATGTGATTTGGCTTAGAGAACACTAGTAACAAAGTTATGGTGAATTTTACAGAATTAGACGTTAAACATTGAAAACGTAGAAATTCTGGATTGGTAGTCGAAAGTTGCCATGAGACTTGAAAATGTTGGTTTTCAATGTCAACATTTGAGATAGGGTATTTAAGAGTCGTGGGCTCAAGAATCGTCGGATTCTGACTTAAAACGAAGAAAACGAGTATTGAACGCTCATTAACGTTTAACGAATGCACAAAAATGAACTTAATAATGAATTTTGAGTTAAAAAATTCAAAATTGTAAAATTCTTATATGAACGCGTAGAGTATGTAATTTATGAGTTGTAGGCTTTTGAACGGACCAAATCGGAGTTATAACGAAGAAGTTATGAATACGGGAAGCTCACCAAAATTTTTAATTGTCCAAATTTTCTGGTGTTGAGGTTAGGTGCAGCCGCTGATTTGCATAAGATTAATGTGCCGCGTCGCGATCTTGGCATGCAAATATTAAAACCCTCTTGGAGAGTGGCACGGCAACGCCACTCATATGAAGGAGTTTCGTCGCAAGACCGAGATCGAGCTTAGTATCAGAAACTGGCCCAGCCATGCCAAAGTGTTGTATAGGAAGATCTCGTCGCGCACTTAAAGCGTGATTTTGTTAGAGAAGCTAGGTTTTGAACTTCAATTATTCTGAGACCTATATGAATTGAGTTTATATACTCAATGAATGTACTAAGACTATTCTTATGTTACATATACTAATGTATATGGTAATGAACTTAGGAATTGAACGGATGTTACTAATTGTGAACGAGGAACACAAAGTGTTAATAATAAACCGTGAACGATAATCGACATTGGTACTTAACCGATGATGATTGAGTCGGTGAGTAACGTAAGATTGTTAACAAGCCGGAATGAAGGGTAGTAAGTCAAATTGACATTATTAATGAAATAAAGTCAACTAAGACATAAAAGAGAAAGAAGTTGGTAGAAACAATATGATCGATTGTTTGGTAGCTAATTACAGTGTGCTATGTGAATATATCATGTAGATTCTGTAAAGGCTGTGAGCAGTCGATTAAATTATTTGAAGACGCTTGAAGGCAAGTTTTCTTAACACTTGTCTAACCTTCAAGTTAGTTAAGTTCTATGTGATTCATTGTACTGAATTGCATGACTGATTGCGAAGAAAGGGTCAATGCTATTTTTAACTCTACTAGACTATTCGTAAGATATAGATTGATTTGTCTACATATCTTTCTATATAGAACCGATAACGCTATCCTATGCCAAGTAATTGGTAAGGATTCGAAGGTAAGGTTTGTCTATGAACAAACAAAAGTATTTTTCATCGATTATTCGATGGGCACGCGAGTTTGACAAAACTTAAACGTAAATACATTTAACGGATGAATGTTGATCAACATAGAGTACTATAGGTTGATCACCTAGAAGTGCTCGTAAGTAATGCCAGATGTACAACCTTAGTTCTGTGATGTCCTTTTCAAGTATGAAAATAGAAAGCTACTGTTCATGGTCTATCGACCGGTTCAAAATTCCTAATCTATTCTATACTTTGGGAATTGAGGTTATGAATTGTTAAAGTATTAATGTTTCATGATACTTCATAACTATTTGTTCAGTTATGTACGATTTGTCATATAATTCACGAATGTGGTATTGATGTTATACTTTGTTAAACTTGCTGAGCTTGTTATGCTCACTTCTTGGGTGAATTATATGATTACAGTTAAGGCTGAACGTACTGAGAATGCTAAAAGAGATAAGGGCAAGGCTAAGATGGATAGCTAACCATCTTTTAATAGATTAGTATGATTGTATGTATTATACTTAAGAACAACGAATGATGTAATCGTTTTATGAACCTGGGAAAGGATTTCACTTTTATTGTAATAAGAAGATAGTAATTACATTCATTATGTTGTGTTTTCAATGGAATGATTGTATAGTAATGAGTACAGTGTAGCACCATATGTCGGGTTGGAAGATACCCGAATTTGGGGGCGTCACAGGTACTTATTCATTATTAATATTATAACTCATAATATTTAATAACTAGATCATTCCCAAGAAAGAAGGGGCTTTCCGATAAGGATTTCTCCCTATTGGCGCGCAATTAGATGACCAAACCTCTCCTCGACAGAACTTTCTAGACATCGTCAATATTGCAAATAATAATATGAATAACTTTGTCGTCTCAATTATTGATTTAATAATAATAAATATTATGCAGATGATACTGTGACAATAATTGAATAAATAATATGAGAGATATTATGCAACAATTACTGTAGTAATAATTGAGTATAACTGAGTGACTTCTCATGTAAGCATCAATAATCAAAGATACTATACAATATCGTGTGCTACTATACAACCACGCGTATTACTATACTTTTACTACCGAGTAGTTCAACAGTTTAACGGTAAAACTTTCACCATTATTTTAATAAAAAGATATTTCTATTATTTTCTAACTCCGACAGTAACTCCGTTGTGGGGTCCACCAATGATTATGTTGTCGTACGAATATTTTCTGATAAAACGAATATTCCCCGATCAATCGAATATTGTATAACAACTTGCATACTTTGCAAAATTTGTAAATACTATCCACAACTATGAAAGTATATCAAATCCCCACCTTAATATTAAAAAAATATTTTGAGAAAATTAAATCTTTATTCATAAATTTTTGGGGTCTTACAACTTCCCCTCCTTATGAAATTTCACCCTCAAAGGTTACGTATGTACCTAGTATGTCGAAGAGATGAGGATACCTCTTCAGATTCTAACTCTTGAGGTATAACCTTTGAGCGTAGAATATATTCCTTCTTATCCAATATTTTAACAGGTATCTCCTCATACGTTAAATCTTCTGCTATCTCGTCTAGTTCTAATTCAATAATGTGGTTCGGGTCATCCACATATTTACGTAACATCGATACATAAAAAAATATTATGAACACGCGACATACTTGGCGGTAAAGAGAGTCTATAGGCCACAGTTCCTACTCAATTGAGGATTTCAAGTAGACTAATAAAATCGAGGGTTGAGATTTCCTCTCTTCGTCGATTCATGTTTCTAGAATAATGCCTTCTTGAACCTTCTTCTTCACATTCATCAGCTCTGAGTCTGTAGCTTGAGCGGCTTTAACTTTATCGATTAAAGTAGATTCTACTCGTATATTCACTATCTTCACATAGGTTCTTGGAGTCTTTAACTCTATCTCCATCATTTGTAAATTATAAAAAATGGGTCTTTGTGTTAACGACGTCGCACTCATTACCGCATATGATCTTCTACTCAACGTGTCAGCTACCACCTACACTTTTCTAAGATGGTATTGAATGGTATTATCGTAATCTTCAACAGCTCGAGCCAACATGTTTGGCACATGTTACGTTCGTTCTGGGTGAAGAACTATTTGAGGGTTTTAGAAATAGGTTTTGTACTAGGGTCAATAAAAAATTCGATTTCACGCTCTGGAGTAGGCCAGGAAGTTCTTCGAGGTATACATCAGGAAATTTATTAACGATAGAAATATCATTCAAAACTGTCACTCTCATCTAAGACTTAGATAACACCTCACATTGGTACCTATCGACTTGCCACCATTTTCACGGCGTCCCCTACGGAAAGTTTGGCTTCCGTGCATTCCCACACAAGGAAGTCACCAGCGAAAGGCTCGGGGCTCTTTACTTATGGCTTGATATGATAGTGATTGAATTAAGTGGTTTGGTTACTTGAATTCGCATAACAAGTTAGTTAAGAAGGCTAACAACCTTACGAAAACCATCAATTTTAGCATGATGAGTAGTTAGTCAATCAATCCCTAAAATAACATCGAATGCAAGTATTTTCAAAGGGATAAGATCGATAGGTAACGTGAGGGTATCTATTTGAATCAAACAAGATTTATAAACGTTGGTTTCTCCTAACGGATTTTCAACAGATAAGTCAAAGTCTAATTTCTCTAGAGTTAAATTTAAACGTTGAGTGCAAGTAGGAGAAATAAAAGAATAGGTAGAATCGATATCAAATAAGGTATAGACTTCGCAAGAGTTTATGATTAACTTACCCGTGATAATTTCGTTCGGTTCCTCACTTTTTTGGGAAGTTACAAAAAGCGCTCTCACTTGAACCACAGATTTTGACTTGTCTAGGACATCCTTTTGTGTCATCATTACCACAGTAATTGACTTTTCCTATAGGGCATATTTCACCCTGAACTGCTTCGTCGTACTCCTGATCCATGATTTGAATCATTAATCTTCGATCCATATCGAATTGGGGTTGACCGCAATGTACAGGGTAATTCAAAAAGTCGATGTTGGGTTCTCCCAATTGCTGTCGAAAAAGAGAAATACATATCATCTATTTTAGCCTTCTTGGATCGGACTTCTCTTTCCATAATATCAACGCGTCGTACGGCTTTTACCCATGCATCATTCATTATCACTCGTTCATTTGTTTCTTCTTTTAGCTGATCCTTGACATTTGAATTCTCATATTCCAGCTTTATCATCTTATACTCTGCCAAAGAGTGCTTTTGTTCAAGCATTACATATTGGGTAACACAAGCTTGAATTGTTGCATCCTTTTGTTCAATGACCGCCTGACGTTCTTTAGCCTGTTCCTCCAACTCATGAATACGATTTTGCAGTTCTACATTTTGATCATAAAGTTCTCCTAATAAATTCTCCTCAGGTTCCTCTTCTTCCTCACTCTTAGCTGCTACCTCTGCGACTAGCTCGGGTGCAACTATTAATTCTTCACTCACCACATGGATATCTCTTATTTCTTCTTCGCTTGACATCCTACAATCAAGTTTAATAACTTAATTAGTACTCCCCAATAAAATCTTTGTTATAACAACATATTATACTCCAATATGCATTCTTTATATGAATCTTCTCGATTCAGCACTTAAAACTCTATATGAGTTCATTTATTGATTTTCAGATGTCATTCTCAAACACTGCCACAAAACAAGGGTTAATTGACATGCCACATATTATCCCTATACTCTGACCGACCAATTAAATAACAAATAAACTTAAGTAGGTCATACTAGCGAAGGAATTACCCGTTTCTCTCCTCCTAGTTCTAGTCTCAAAACTTAGCCACGGATCATATCCCTAAGCTTTGATACCAACTGTGACGCCCCCAAAACAGGTATACATCACCCATCTTGGGTTGCCAAATACATGGTACATAATACAACTACAAACTTCTCTTATACAACTATCGTGTAAAATATGACAAAACATTGCTGAGAGTTTTAACACGAATATTGTCTTCTAGACAATATCCACACTCAATGGAGTCCTCATTACAATTATTAACACACTATTTCATAGAATAGTGAGGACTACTATAGCCACTTATCCTGGACTATCACTCCATTCCCTGACTCGTCCCAGCTATATTCTCATTTTGTGAAGAGAACAGTGAAAGAAAAGGGAGAGCTCAACTACCCTAGTAAGAAATATTATGACTAAGATAATGCAGAATAAATTATCGTTAGCCTTCAACAGTATAAAAACTGATAGAATATAATAGACAACAAGTTTTAGATCAACAACTGCAGCGGAATAAGCAATCCATTAGAAGAGTCAAGTAGAACACGATATCTACTATCTTCTATGATTTAAAAGTTTATCATCAATTTTATCGCTGAGACTCAACTTTAATAAATAAGCCACATCCCTGAATTATCCATGCACTACGGGCCAAGGATATTCATTAGTATCACGACCACGAATTATCCATACACCACGGGCCAAGGATATTCGTGTTTTCACCAATGGTCATAATCATGCCAAACAACAATTCATCTTTGCACCCTTGTCCGAAGAGAACGAATGGTTATGAGCATACCAACACCTGTCCATCAATTCACTACGGGCCAATGAGGACTTTTACCACATCATTTGTAACATTACGGTCATGATTATACCGAATAATCCCTGATCATAATCATACCAATCAACAGTCCATCTATGCACATAAGCCACATATGACTTTCATCACAATATAAGCATGAGGATGATGACAGTGATATAAGCATTAATCAAATGAAATCAAGGATAAATATTAAATACTTTAAATTTATCCAGAGTTTAAAAAATATTCAAATTGTCAACATGATACTGCTTTGTGGAGTAAAATTCAAGAATAATCTTGTATCAAAAATAATTTTGGATAGAAAAGATATAATTTTTTGTCGTGAATAGTACCCCGGGTGAATAGTATCCGAGTGAATAGTACCCCATGAATAGTACTTCGGGAATAGTACCCCGACATGAAAAGTGTCTCGAATACCCGAGTGAATAATATTCGAGTGAATAGTAACCCGTGAATAGTAACTCGTGAATAGTACCCCGACATAAAAAGTGCCCCGAATAGTCGAGTGAATAGTAACTCGTGAATAGTAACTCATGAATAGTAACTCGTGAATAGTATTCTGACAGGAAAAGATTAATAATTATCAAGAATGCTCAAAATAATATTTCCATGAAAAGATACTGGATGAAGCGCAAATATCAAGGATATTCTACTAATTTCATAGAATATAGAAGTAATACTTCAACAAAATGAGTGTAGAATTAGGGATATGAAACGAAATAATATTACTTATATACTACAGATTATGTAAGAAACTATTATTTCATACAAATATTGAACAAAAATAATATCCCTTACGAATAAGAAATAAATAGCATCTCTTACCTCAGAAGAAGACTGGATATTGGAATAGTAAAGTAGTAGACTTCTCTTCTTCTTTCTCATTATAGCTTCTCTCTCTATAATTGCTCTTGTGAGTCCTAGTGAATTGGTGAGAATGAAAGAAGAATGAGCTTCTATTTATAGGAAAATATAGTTTCGATAATTGCACGTTTTGGGGCTCAAAATATTATAGTATAATACCTTCATCTTTTCCTTCATTTTTAATTTAGTCCTCCAAGTATTATCAAACATGCACCACGTCCCCTAATAGTACATGCATATGAATCAATAGTACATTCATGTGAATCAATAGTTCTATACATGAGAAAAAAATAGTTACAGTATAGTACCTTCATCTATACCTCTTTTTTTAATTTAGTCATGCAAGTATTATTAATCTTCCACCACCTCCCCTAATAGTACATGCATGTGAATCAATAGTACATACATGTGATCAAATAGTTATAAGCATGTGAATTAATATCAATTAATTGCTAATTTATTCGATTAATTACCTGATTGGTCAATATAGCCTCCAAAAATCAATTATTATCGAAATAAATGTCGATTTCCACTAACACTAATAATTCCAACACAATGGAAATATCAATTTCATCTTTAATCAACACGAACTTATTCATCATTAATATTATAACTCACAATATTTAACAACTAGATCATTACCAGGAAAGATGGGGCTTTTCGATAAGGATTTCTCCCTATTGACGTGCAATTAGGTGACCAAACCTCTCCTCGACAGAACTTTCTAGACATTGTCAATATTGCAAGTAATAGTATGAATAACTTTGACGTCTCAATTATTAATTTAATAATAATAAATATTATGCAGATGATACTGTAATAATAATTGAATCAATAATATGAGAGATATTATGCAGCAATTACTGTAGCAATAATTGAGTATAATTGAGTAACTTCTCACGTAAGCATCAACTATCAAAGATAATGTACAATACCATGTGCTACTATGCAACCACGCATATTACTGTACTTTTACTATCGGGTAGTTTAACAGTTTAACGGTAAAACTTTCGCCGTTATTTTTATGAAAAGATATTTCTGTCGTTTTCTAACTCTGACAGTAACTCCATTGTGGGGTCCACCAATGATTGTGTCGTCGTACAAATATTCCCTGATAAAACGAATATTCCCCGACCAATTGAATATTTTATAACAACTTGCATACTTTGCAAAATTTGTAAATATTACCCATAACTATGAAATTATATCAAATACCCACCTTAATATTAAAAAAATATTTCGAGAAAATTAAATCTTTATTCATAAAATTTGGGGCTTACACAAGAAATCACCCATTCATTAGCACTAAGTGGGTCTTCAGAAACAAGATGAATGAAGATGGGGTGATAGCAAGGAACACGGCAAGACTAGTAGCCAAAGGTTACTCTGAAGAAGAAGGCATCAACTATGACGAGACCTTCGCTCCTGTTGCCAAATTAGAACCCATCATGATATTTTTGCCATTGTTACACACATGAAGTTCAAGGTCTTTCAAATGGATGTCAAGAGTACATTCCTGAATGGTGAAGTTCAAGAAGAAGTATATCTGGAGCAACCTCCAGGTTTCATCAATCCAACTCTCTCTAATTATGTCTATAGATTAGACAATGCCTTATATGGTCTTAAACAAGCACCTAGAGCATGGTATGAAACACTCACTAACTTTCTTATTGAAAATGGTTTCACTAGAGGTAGAGTAGATACCACATTATTTCTTAGAAAGCACAAAGACAAAATCCTATTAGTTCAAATATATGTTGATGACATTATCTTTGGCTCTACTGATGAAAAACTGTGTAAGAGATTTGCCAAGCTTATGTAGAGCAAGTTCGAAATGAGCATGATGGGTGAGCTGAATTTCTTTCTTGGATTACAAGTAAAGCAGACTGATGAAGGTATCTTCATAAACCAAGCCAAGTACATTAAAGATTTACTTAAAAAGTATGGCATGAAGTCTGCCTCTCCCATGAAAACACCAATTGCTCCAGCAACCAAGCTTGACAAAGATGAGAAAGGTAAAAGTATTGATATAACTCAAAACAGAGGTATGATAGGCTCTCTTCTATATCCAACTGCCAGTAGACCAGACATAATGTTTGGAACATGCATATGTGATATATTCCAAGCTAATCCTAAGGAATCACACTTAACTGCTGTAAAAAGGATTTTCAGGTATCTCAAAGGCACACCTCACTTGGGACTTTGGTATCCCAAGGAGTCCTCCTTTGAACTGACAGGATATACAAACATTGATTTTGCAGGCTACAAGATCGATAGAAAAAGTACCAGTGGCACCTGTCAGTTGCTAGGAAACAGACTTGTGTCCTAGTTTAGCAAGAAGCAAAACTCAGTATCTACCTCAATAGCAGAAGATGAATACATTGCTGCTGGCAGCTGCTGTGCTCAAATCTTATAGATGAAAAATCAACTAGCAGACTATGGGTTTGATTTCAAATCTATACCTGTTCATTGTGATAACACAAGTGACATAGCAATAACATACAATGTAAGACCCCAACTTTTATGAATAAAGATGAATTTTCTATAATTATCATTTTTGAATATTATGGAATAAATTTAATATAATGTTATAGTTGTGGTTAATATTTATAAATTTTGCAAAGTATACAAGTTGTTATATAATATTCGATTGGTCGGGAAATATTCTTTTATATCGGGAATATCTCATGCGACGGTTTGCAATCATTGGAGGACCCCTAGCAATGTAATTATTGTCGGATTGAGAAAACGACAAAAATATTTTATTGAAAATATCAACGGAAGTTTTACCGTTATCTTGTTGAACTACTCTAGTAGTAAAAGTACGTACAAGAATAATGCGTGGTTGTATAGTAGCACACAGATCGATTATTGATGCTTACGTGAGATGTCACTCGCTTTTGTTCAATTATTGCTACAAGATAATTCGATAGTATCTCACGTTATTTGATTCAATTATTGTCAATATTTTATATATTACTAAATCAATAATTAAGACAACGAAGTTATTAATATTATTATTTATAATATTAACGATGTATAGAAGTTCTACCAAGGAGAGGTTTGGTCACCTAATTGCGCGCCAATAAGGAGAAATCTTTATTGGAAAGCCCCCTCTTTCCTGGGAACGACCTGGTCGATTAATAGTGTGAATTATAATAATGATGATGAAGTTTTGTTTTATTAGTATTATTAATGTAATAAAATAGAAAATCTTTTTATATAAAACAGAATACTTTTATAAAGTTATTCATTTTATTAGACTATAAATAGAATATATTATATTCAATTATGCATAGTGTTTTGCATAGTAAAATCTTTTTATATAAAAAGAATACTTTTATAAAGTTATCTATTTTATTAGACAATAATTAGAATATATTATATTTTATTATGCATAGTATTTGCATAGTGCCTGCATAGTGTTTGTATGGTAAAATCTTTTTATATAAAACAGAATACTTTTATAAAGTTATTCGTTTTATTAGATTATAAATAAAATATTTTATATTTTATTGTAAACTAATCTGGATCGTCCGTTTAAAAGTAAATCAATCTGGACCGTTTAGAAATTAGTTACTATTCAGTCCATTCTTCTATAAATAGAAGCTCATTCCTTCATTATTTCTTACGAATTCACTGAAACTCTAGAGAGAGAAACTATAGAGAGAAAGAAGAAAAGTGTTCTGCTACTTCACCACTTCTATATCCAGTTTCTTCTAAGGTAAGGGATATTATTTGTTGTACCGTAAGGGGTATTATTTCTTTCGTAT
Source organism: Panax ginseng (assembly GCA_020205605.1). NCBI lineage: Eukaryota > Viridiplantae > Streptophyta > Magnoliopsida > Apiales > Araliaceae > Panax > Panax ginseng. Next base: position 75,815,638 of record CM035137.1, read on the forward strand.
TCATGAAGAGAACATCTGTTATTCTATTCATTATTATTCTATTGGAATAACCTGTATACGCGGGCTACCCTATACTTGGTGAAATTCTTCTGTTATTCCATTCTTTATTATTACATTGGAATAACTTTTATCTATCGCAAATCTGCATACATGGTGAAATTATTCTGTTATTCCATTCTTTATTATTCTGTTGGAATAACCTGTCTATGCAAAGTACCGCATACATGGTGAAATTCTTCTATTATTCCATTCTTTATTATTCTGTTGGAACATCCTGTCGGTGCGAATTTTGCCTGACCTGGTTCCATTATTTATTGTTCTGTTGGAACATCTTGTATGTGCGTTTACGCATGATCTGGTTACGTTATTTATTATTCTGTTGGAACATCCTGTTGGTGCGAATTTTGCCTCGACTGGTTCCGTTATTTATTATTTTGTTCAATATCCCGCATGCAAGCGTTTACATGACTGGTTCCGTTGTTTATTATTCATTGGAATAACTTTATCTGCAAGCGGTCTATCGCATGCCCGGTGATTTCTTTTGTTATTCCATTCCTTATTATACTCGGTTGGTTAAAGTTTTGACTTCTATACTCCATGAAATTAGTGGAATATCCTTAATATTTGCGCTTCATCCAAAGATCTTTTCATGGAAATATTCTTCCGAGCATTCTTGAATTTTACTCTATAAAGAAGTATCATGTTGACAATTTGGGCGTTATTAGTTTCTGGATAAATTAATTCTTGAACTTGTTTTTATTGAATTCTTATATCATTGTCATCATCCTCATGTTTATATTATGTTGAAAGTCATCTGTGGCCGGTAGTGCATAGATGGACTTGGTATGATTATGACCAGGGATTTATCGGTATAATCATGACCGTAATGTTACAAATGATGTGGTAAAAGTCTTCATTGGCCCGTAGTGCATTGATGGACAGTTGTTGGCATGATCATGACCATTGATGAATACACAAATATCCTTGGCCCATAGTGCATTGATAATTTGTGGTTGTGAAACTAATGAATATCCTTGGCCGTAGTGCAGGGATGATGTGGATTATTTATTAAGCTGAGTCCCAGCGATAAAAGTGATGAAAAACCTTTTAAATCATAAAAGGGAGGAGATTTTATTCTCTACTTGACTCTTTTAATGGATTGCTTGTTCCGCTGTAGTTAAAATTGATGTTTGTTATATTGTATCAGTTTAACACTGTTGAAGGCTAACGATAATTTATTCTGTATTATCTTAGTCATAATATTTCTTATTGGGCTAGTTGAGCTCACCCATTTACTTTCATTGTTCTCTTCAGGAAATGAGAACGTAGTAGGGACTAGTCGGGGAACGGAGTGATGGTCCAGATAATAGCATTAGTAGTCCTCACTATTCTGTTAAATAGTGTGATAATAAATGCAATGAGGACTCAATTGAGTGTGGATATTGTCTAGATGACAATATTTGTATTAAAACTCACAGTATATGTTTTGTCGTATTATACACGACTGTTGTATAATTAAGTTATATTTAAATTTTGTACCATGTATTTGGCAACTCAAGATAGGTGATGTATACCTATTTTGGGGGCGTCACAGTTGGTATCAAAGCTTAGGGATATGATCCCTGGCTAAGATGTGAGACAAGAACTTAGAGGGGAGAGACTGGGAATTCCTTCACTAGTATGACCTACCTAAGTTTATTTGGTATTTAATTGGTCGATCAGGGTATAGGGATAATATGTGATATGTTAATTAACCCTTGTTTTATAGCAGTATTTGAAAATGCCATCTGAGAATGTTGAGAACGTCAATGGAGCACATGAGACCGTTGAGTCTCCACAGATCAATAATCAGGATAATGTGCATCACGAAGGCGATACTCCTCAGGCAAACAACAACATTGACCAGATGATGAACGATGGAATGTTCAGAGGCTTTATGCAATTCATGCAACATCAGGCAAGAGCGGCTCCTATACAAAATGCAGGTGGAAACACTGGAAACTCTCGGACGGTCACCGCTAAGCAGTTCAAGGAACTGGGACTACCAGAGTTTTTTGGAGAGCCAAAACCACTTAAGGCGGAGACATGGATAAAATAGATCTGCAAGATATTTGATGTCCTGGGATGCTCCGAGGAGCAAAAGGTTCCCTTTGCCACCTTCATGTTATGCGTCTGAGGCGATTCTTCGGTGAGAATCAGAAAGCGACTCAACTTCCGCCAGACCGAAGATGACTTGGGAGAAGTTCCAAGAATTGTTCAACGACAAGTACTTTCCCGAAAGTATTCGTCACATAAAAGAGGTAGAGTTCATCAAGCTAGAGCAAAACAACATGACCGTGTCGCAGTACGAAGCCAAGTTTGCCGAGTTGTCCCGGTTTGCATCCCATTTGGTTGATAATGAGGAGAGAATGACGCGAATGTTTCTAAGAGGTTTGAACCCCGAGATAAGTCAATATCTTATCTCTCATAAATGTTGTTTGTATTCAGATGTTGTTAATAGGGCTCAGTTATTGGAGCGCGATAATGAGTCAACCCAACCAAAAGAGAGCAACCAACAAAATGATAATACCAGTGATAACAGTCATCGAAGCGGTGACAATAAGCGTGGAGGGAATCAACACGCCAGAAATTGTAACCACTTCGGTGGTAATCATGGCCAAAACAATAAGAATGGACATTTCAAGAAGAGGAGATTTAACAATGATGGAAAGACATCAGCACCAACACCCGTTGTTAAGGAAGGAGAACGACCACCTATCATATGCTTCAAATGCGGAGGGGAGGGACACATCAGTCCAAACTACGCGATGTCATCCAAAGCATGTTATAATTGTGGAAGAGAAGGTCACCTAGCCCAATTTTGTCGTTCACCGAAGACAAGTTCAGCTAGGATGGAGGCACCAAAGGACGTCCTAGAAAATTTAAAGCCAGTAGTGCAAGGGAGAGCATTTGTCGTGACCTCCCAGAAAGCAAGGAACCCGAACGAGGTCATCACGGATAAGCTTATCATAAACTCTAGTGAAGTATATACCTTATTTGATACCGGTTCAACCCATTCTTTTATTTCTTCTACTTGCGCTCAACGTTTAAATTTGACTCCGAAGAATTTGGACTTTGACTTATCTATTGAAACTCCGTTAGGAGAAACCTTCATTACATCCACTTTTTATAAGTCTTGTTTGGTCAAATCGGTACCCTCACATTACCTATCGATCTTATTTCATTTAAAATACTTGCATTTGACGTAATTCTAGGGATTGATTGGTTAACTACTCATCATACAAAAATTGAGTGTTTTCGTAAGGTTGTTAGCTTTCATATTCCTAACCAACCTATTATGCGAATTCAAGCAACTAAACCATTAAAATCAATCACTGTCATCTCAAGCCATAAAGCTATTCGTTTATTGAAAAATAGATGTCAAGCTTTCTTATCTCATGTCACGGATCAAAACAAAAATACGTCAGTTTTGAATGATATTTCTATTGTTAATGAATTTGCTGACGTATTCCCTGAAGAACTTCCTGGCCTACCCCCAGAGCGTGAAATTAAATTTTGTATCGACCTTGAACCCGGTACAAAACCTATTTCCAAAGCCCCATATCGAATGGCTCTTATTGAACTTTAGGAGTTAAAGACCCAACTGCAGGAATTGTTAGACATTGGTTTCATTCGTCCTAGTACGTTTCCTTGGGGTTCTCCTATTCTATTCGTGAAAAAAAAGATGGGAGTATGCGACTTTGTATTGTTTATCGAGAGTTGAATTATGTCACCATCAAAAATAGGTACCCATTGCCACGTATTGATGACTTATTTGACCAGTTACAAGGCACCAAATTCTTTTCAATGATTGATCTTCATTCTGGATATCACCAAATGAAGATTAGAACCGATGATATTCCAATGATGGCTTTCAGAACTCGGTATGGGCATTATGAATTCCTAGTCATGTCTTTTGGATTGACTAATGCTCCTGCTACCTTCATGGATATAATGAACCGAGTATTCAAGGAATATTTGGATCACTTTGTGGTCGTCTTTATTGATGACATCCTTATTTATTCCAAAAGCCGTGAAGATCATGAGCAACACTTGAGGCTGATACTCCAAAAGCTTCGTGAATATAAGCTTTATGCCAAGTTGAAGAAATGCGAGTTCTGGCTTGAGGAAGTAGCATTCCTTGGGCACGTAGTATCAAGTCATGGAATATCTGTTGACCTAGTAAAGATTGAAGCTATTCAAAGCTGGGAGCAACCTAAATTAGTGACCGAGGTACGTAGCTTTCTCGGCGTAGCTGGTTATTATCGGAGATTCGTAGAAGGGTTTTCTCGAATCGCTACTTCCTTAAATCAGCTGACTCGGAAAGATACAAAATTCGGTTGGAACGAGAAATGTGAGAAGAGTTTTCAAGAACTCAAGAGGAGACTCATTTCAAAGACTGTTATATGAATACCACCATCCGGTTCGGAGGATTTGTCATCTACAAAGGATGATCTTGAGCAAAGGGTTAGGATGTGTTCTCATGAAACATGGGAAAGTTATAGCCTATGCCTCTCGGTAACTCAAAGAATATGAGAGGAATTATCCTACTCATGATCTAGAGTTGGCAGCTGTTGTCTTCGCACTTAAAATTTGGAGGCATTACTTGTATGAGGAGAAAGTGGAGATCTTTACGGATCATAAAAGCCTCAAATATTTCTTCACTCAAAAGGAACATAACATGCGACATCGACGTTGGCTTGAAATGATGAAAGATTATGATCATACCATCCAATACCATCCTAGAAAAGCAAACGTGGTAGCTGACACATTGAGTAGAAGATCATATGCGGGTACGAGTGTGATATTGTCAACGTAAAGACCCATTTTGTATGACTTGCAAAGGATGGAGATAGAGATAAAGACTCCAGGGACCCACGTAATGATGGCGAATATACAAGTAGAACTGACTTTAATCGATAAAGTTAAAGCTGCCTAAGCTACAGACCTGGAGCTGATACGTATGAGGAAGAAAGTGCAAGAAGGTGCTATGTCGAAAGCAAGAATCAATGAAAAAGGAATACTTCGAGTCAACTCTAGACTTTGTGTTCCTAACGACCCTAATTTAAAGTATAAAATCATGATGGAGGCGCACAACACACCGTTTACAATCCATCTTGGGAGTACCAAAATGTATCGTGATCTTCGACATACATTTTGGTGGAGCAATATGAAGAGATAGATATCACTGTTTATCTCAAGGTGTCTAACTTGTCAACGAGTCAAGGCGGAGCATCAAGTACCAAAAGGTCCATTGCAACCACTTGAAATTCCAAAATGGAAGTGGAAGCACATTATCATAGATTTCGTTACTGGTCTTCCCAAGGTTTCTCAAGGCATAGATGCAATTTGGGTCATTGTTGATAGATTGACCAAGTCTGCTCATTTCTTACCAATACGAGAAACTTATACACTTGAACGTCTTGCTCGTATATACATAAATGAGATTGTAAGATTGCATGGTATGCCAGTATCCATTGTTTCTGATCGAGACCAAAGATTCATTTCACGATTTTGGGTTAGTTTGCAAAAAGCTATGGGCACGGATTTATGATTTAGTTCTGCATATCATCCTCAGACGGACGGACAATCAGAGAGGACTATTCAAACTCTTGAAGATTTATTAAGACTCTATGTCCTTGACTTCAAGGGAAGTTGGGACAAGTTCTTACCATTGGTGGAGTTTTCCTACAACAGTAGTTATCAAGGAAGTATTGGCATGACTCCATTCGAGGCGTTGTATTGAATAAAGTGTCGTTCTCCAGTATGTTGGGATAAGGTGGGTGAAGCAATGTTGTTGAAACCAGAGTTGGTACGTATGACTACGGAAAAGATTCAAATGATCCAACAATGTATAAAAACCTCACAAGACCGATAAAAGAGTAATGCTGATCTTCATCGAAAGGACGTGGAATTCGATATTGGAGATCATGTGTTGTTACTTGTTTCTCCATGGAAAGGAGTTACGAGATTTAGAAAGAGAGGAAAGCTCAATCCTCGATTCATTGGCCCATTTTTAATCCTCGATCGAGTAGGGACTGTAGCCTATAGACTCGCTTTACCGCCAAGTATGTCTCGTGTTCTTTTTAGTTTTAAAGGTTTAGTTTTTTCTCTTCCCTAATTCTCTGTAAAATCCTTGTGTAAGGATAAATTATTTGTTATGTATGTGACTTTATATGATAATCAAGTGTTGTTAAACTATTTTCTTAAGCTATAATGGAGAATAGTCCATGAATTTGTAATATGTATATGGTTGTGAAGAAAAGCTATTTTTACAGAGAGTTTTTGTGTATATATATATTGTTTAGTTTAAAGTAAAAATTAAGGGTAATTAGTTGTTTAATTGTAAATTGACCGTTGAGTTTGATAGAGTATGTATAAACATTGATAAAATGCTTTAAATTAACTGTTTTGGTTGAAAAACAAAATCATAGTGTTTATTTTCATCAAAAACATCAAAAAGTGAGTTTTTATCAAAAAACAGTGAAATTGTATGTGTTAAATTTGTTGTTTATATTGTTTTATGAGTAGAAACATGTTTACAATCTTTGAATTATATTTACATGAAGTTTTTGTATGAATTGCATGTGAATTAGGCAGTTAGAAAGGAACTTTTAGGCCAAAATTGGCCTTTTCTTATCTTGTTCAAAGTCGTCGAGAGAAAGCTATGAGATTTAAGCGCAAGCCTGCCCATCGATTCATCTTTCACATACAGCGCCATCGCTACACCGCAGTACGACAACATAGCGTTTATTCTTCTTACAGAACCCCATCTCCGTCAGTCATGAGAGCGCACTTCACAAGATAAACTGTGGTGCCGCAAAGACGAAAGTTAGCGAATAATCTGACGATTGTACTTTTTGTACTCGAAATTTTAAAGAATTGTTATGTGATGATAGTAGGACTGTAAGAAGTTGATTTTAGTATTTGTATACTATGAATAAGTATGATATTAACGATTAACTTGTGTTATAACTTGATTATGTTATTAAATAATCAAACCTACATGATGAATGTAGTTAGTGGTAGTGACTAACTATGTCATGATGACATATATATATATATATATATATATATATATATATATATATATAGGTATTGTGATCCAAATTAATTAGGTTTAGCCTACGAGCAAGGCAAGTTTTCTAATCTTTTATCTTGTTGAACTAATTATGGTTTCCAATTCGATTACCTTATAAATGATGCAAGTTCTCTAATCTATTTTATTGTTGAATCAATTATTGTTCCCAATATAATAATGCAAGGTTTCTAAACTTTGATTTTTGATATTGAACAAGTTATTCTTGTATTTAACTTGTTGTTTAGCATGCCCAAATATATTTGAATAGTTTTATCGTTCATATTGCCATGCATGCTTAGTTTTCAATTCTAAATAACCTTGGCTTAACATTGTTCAAGCAAGGTGTATTATATTTATTCAAGTTGTATGCTATTAGATTATTCCTAAAGCATGACTTTAATTTACCATGTTGATTCAATTACGATTATTCTATAGTATGATGTTATTGGTTTCATTCAACTAATCCTTAGTTGATGTTCATTGAATTTCAAATTACCCTGAAATGTATCCAAACCAAACTCACTTTGGTGCGAACTTGTACTCTAAATACTAAGATGAACAACCCTATTATTAGGGGTAACTTACGCTTAGCGCTGAAATATTTGTGCACAATACATTGTACGAAGGATTGATCCCCCTAAGTACGAGGAGTCCCTATAGTCTTATGACTGTTAAAGTTTAAGTTGAAACATTACTTATAACTATGGACATAGTTCGTGGTCTTAGGACCCTCAGTTATTTACTTCAGATTGTTGACAAATCGTAATTGTTTAAATCTATTGAGCTTCTTATTTGTTGTAAAGGTTTTTCATTCATTATTGTATCAAGTGAGCTTTGTTTGCTCACTCTTGCTTATATAATTATTACAGTTAAGGATGAGAAGGTTGATGTACCTAGCACCAGTAAGGGAAAAGAAAAGATGAACAAGTATTGAAGACTTGTAATTTGATGATATTTTATTATCAGTTTTTAATGGAATGGTTGTAATAAAGATTATTTATGTTCCGCATTTGAATGATTGTGTTTAAAGGTTAGACAACCTGGGAGATTTTTTTATGTAACCCTTTAATGGGGAAGGTTATATTTATCCAGTTTATTGTGATTGGGTAGTTAGATATGAATGTTTGATTAAGTGAACACCAAATCCTGTGAAAAAGAAGTACCTGGGTTTGGGGGTGTCACAAGTTGGTATCAAAGCCTTAGGTTATGAACCTTAGGTGGGGGAAAAGCCTTAGGAAGTAACCTTCAAAAAGATAGTGATGATAAACTCTTATCGAGTTTTAAGAAAGAAGTAATAAAACACTTATGTGCTTATGTGTTTACAACTTATGTGCTCATGAGTGTCGAGTAGTAATGATTAGTAATTAAAACTTAAACTTTGGTTGACAGGATGTCTAATATAGGAGGATCCAGTCAAACTAGGGAAGAAGAGCCTCAAGATATTCAGGTAGTTTGGGAACAATTACGGCCACGGGAAACAGTTCCGTTGGTCACAGTAGTTAAGTAGGAGAGAGTACCTATTGAGGATGATGAGATAGAGACGGATGAGGAAGATCCCTTGGAGCTGCCATAGACAGATGAAGAGGATGAGGAGGAAAGGATTCCATTTAACTCGATAGCTGGCCGTATATACGATGAGGTGCATGACCATAATGTGGAACTTCAAGATACTGTTGAGGAATTGCAAGAGATAGTAGCTGAACAACAAACCTCAATGGCACAGAAAGACGATGAGATCCAGGATCGAGAAGAACGACTGAACAATGTTGAAGAGAAACTGGTTCACACTGAAGAAGAGAACGACCAAATGAGAGCAAAGATTGCAGAGTTGAAGAGCAAGTTGAGAGAAGAGTCTGCAAAAAGGGCAAGAGCCAAAGACGCGTATGAGAAAGCTGATCAACGGGCCGAAATAGCAGAGGGAGAAGCACAAGCAAAGAGAATGAAGATGCAGGAAATGAATAACGTGTTCAATGCCGTGGTTAATCGAGCTCAAGATCGGGTCATGAGTTACCCAATTCAGTTCGAGACGCTACCCTCGTACATATTAGATCGTCGAACCATGTTCCGAATTATGGAAGAAGAGCATCGTAAGTCTATGCAGTATCTTAGTAGGACATCGTAGGAAGTGTACTTGATTTATGATTTATGTTATGATAAGTATTATGTAAATCCCAAGTGTTATGTAACTTGTGAATATGATGATGATGTCCTGGAACTTTAGTAGTTCAGGAAAATAATGTAAATAGCAGTGATGCTATGGATATGATGTTTTTCAAAGAATTAAGTATGAATAAAAGTTATTATCTTCTTTTATCCAAAGTATTATGTATTATGTCATGATTACTTTTTTTTTGGGGGCAAGTTAATTAGAAATTACTTTAAAGAGTTGAGTAATAATTTAATGAGTGTATTTTTAGCAGAAAATGCCTCCAAGACGTCAACCACCCCGTCAGAGAACCACGGAAGGAACCAACAACAATAATGCTGAAGCTAACCCTGTTCAGCAGCTGGTGACGTTGTTGATAGGTGCATTACAGAATCAACCACAAAATCAACCTCAGAACCAAGGTGCTACGTTTAAGGACTTCAAGGCGGTTGGACCACCAAAAATTCCATGGATCCATCGTATATTGTCAATGCAAAGGCCCATTTTGTATGACTTGCAAAGGATGGAGATAGAGATAAAGACTCCAGGGACCCACGTAATGATGGCGAATATACGAGTAGTACCGACTTTAATCGATAAAGTTAAAGCTGCTCAAGCTACAGACCTGGAGCTGATGCGTATGAGGAAGAAAGTGCAAGAAGGTGTTATGCCGAAAGTTAGAATCGATGAAAAAGGAATACTTCGAGTCAACTCCAGACTTTGTGTTCCTAACGACTCTGCTTCAAAGTATAAAATCATGATGGAGGCGCACAACACACCGTTTGCAATCCATCCTGGGAGTACCAAAATGTATCGTGATCTTAGACATATATTTTGGTGGAGCAATATGAAGAGAGAGATATCGATGTTTATCTCAAGGTGTCTAACTTGTCAACGAGTCAAGGCAGAGCATCAAGTACCAAAAGGTCCATTGCAACCACTTAAAATTCCAAAATGGAAGTGGGAGCACATTACCATGGATTTTGTTGCAGGTCTTCCCAAGGTTTCTTAAGGCATAGATGCAATTTGGGTCATTGTTGATAGATTAACCGAGTCTGCTCATTTCTTACCAATACGAGAAACTTATACACTTGAACGTCTTGCTCGTATGTACATAAACGAGATTGTAAGACTGCATGGTATGCCAGTATCCATAGTTTTTGATCGAGACCCAAGATCCACTTTACGATTTTAGGTTAGTTTGCAAAAAGCTATGGGCACGAATTTACGATTCAAACTCTTGAAGATTTATTAAGACTTGGTACAAGATCTTAACAGGTACCTCCTCGTAAGTTAAATCTTCAGCTATCTCGTCTAGTTCTAACTCAATAATGTGGTTTGGGTCTTTCACATATTTACGAAGCATAGATATGTGAAAAACATTATGAACACGAGACATGCTTGGAGGTAACGCGAGTCTATAGGCAACATTTCCTACTCGGTCAAGAATCTGAAATGGACCAATAAATCGTGGATTGAGCTTTCCTCTCTTCCCGAATCTTGTAACTCCCTTCCATGGAGCAATATGTAACAGTACATGATCCCCAATACCAAATTCCACGTCCTTTCGATGAAGATCCGCATAACTCTTTTGTTGATCCTGTGCCGTTTGTATACGTTGTTGAATCGTTTGGATCTTTTTCGTAGTCATACGTACCAACTCTGGTCCCAACAATGTTGCTTCTCCTACCTCATCCCAGCATACTGGAGAATGACACTTTCGTCCATACAACGCCTCAAATGGAGCCATGCCTATACTTGCTTGTTACTGTTGTTGTAAGAGAATTCCACCAATGGCAAGTACTTATCCCAACTTCCTTTGAAATCTAGGACACAGAGTTTTAATAAATATTCAAGGGTTTGAATAGACCTTTCCGATTGCCCGTCCGTTTGAGGATGGTATACAGAACTGAATCGTAAATCCGTGCCCATAGCTTTCTGCAAGATAACCCAAAATCGTGAAGTAAATCTTGTGTCACTATCCAAAACTATGGATATTGGCATGCCATGCAATCTCACAATCTCATTTACGTACATATGAGCAAGTCATTCAAGGGAATAAGTCTCATGTATCGGCAAGAAATGAGCAGACTTGGTTAATCTATCAACAATAACCCAAATCACATTTATACCTTGAGAAACTTTGGGAAGACCTGTAACGAAATCCATAGTAATGTGTTCCCACTTCCATTTCAGAATCTCAAGTGGTTGCAATGGACCTTTTGGAACTTGATGCTCCGCCTTTACTCGTTAACAAGTTAAACACCTCGAGATAAACTCCGCGATCTCTCTCTTCAAATTGTTCCACCAAAATGTGTGTTGAATATCATGATACATTTTGGTACTCCCAGGATGGATTGCAAACGGGGTGTTGTGTGCCTCCATCATGATTCTATGCTTCAAGTCAGGATCGTTAGGAACACAAAGTCTAGAGTTAACTCGAAGTATTCCTTCTTCATCGATTCTTGCTTCTGGAATAGCACCTTCTTGCACTTTCTTCTTCATACGATCGCGCCCCTGTGTCCGTAGCTTGAGCAGTTTTAACTTTATCGATTAAAGTCGGTTCTACTCGTATATTCGCCATCATCATGTGGGTCCCTGGAGTCTTTAACTCAATCTCCATCCTTTGTAAATCGTACAAAATGGGTCTTTGTGTTAACAACATTGCACTCGTACCCGCATACGATCTTCTACTCAATGCGTCAGCTACTACGTTTGCTTTTCTAGGATGATATTGAATAGTGTGATTGTAATCTTTCAAAAGCTCAAGCTAACATCGTTGTCGCATTTTGAGTTCTTTTTGGGTGAAGAAATATTTGAGGCTTTTATGGTCCATATAAATCTCCACTTTCTCCTCATACAAGTAGTGTCTCCATATTTTTAACACGAATACGACTGCTGCCAACTCCAGATCATGAGTAGGATAATTCCTCTCATATTCTTTGAGTTGTCGTGAGGCATAGGCTATGACTTTCCCATGTTGCATGAGAACACATCCTAACCCTTTGCACAAGCATCATTTGTATATAAAAAATCCATCTGAACCAGATGGTATTGCCAGAACAGGTGCCGAAATGAGTCTCCTCTTGAGCTCTTGGAAACTCTTCTCACATTCCTCGCTCCATATGAATTTTGTATCTTTCTGAGTCAGCTGAGTTAACGGAGTAGCATTCGAGAAAATCCTTCCACGAATCTCCGATAATAACCAGCTAAGCCCAGAAAGATGCGTACTTCGGTCATCGACTTCGGTTGCTCCTAACTTTGTATTGCTTCAATCTTTGTCAGGTCAACAGATACTCCATGTTTTGACACCACGTGCCCAAGGAATGCTACTTCCTCAAGCCAGAACTCGCATTTCTTCAGCTTGGCATAAAGATTGTTTTCACGAAGTCTTTCAAGTATCAGCTTCAAATGGTGCTCATGATCTTCTCGGCTTTTGGAATAGATGAGGATGTCATCAATAAAGACAACAACGAATTGATCCAAATATTCCTTGAATACTCGGTTCATCATATCCATGAAAGCAGCAGGAGCATTAGTCAATCCAAAAGACATGACTAAGAATTCATAATGCCCGTACCGAGTCCTGAAGGCAGACTTTGGAATATCCTCAGTTTTAATCTTCAGCTGATGATATCCAGAACGAAGATCGATCTTTGAAAAGTATTTTGCTCCTTGCAACTAGTCGAACAGGTCATCAATGCGAGGTAACGGATACCTATTCTTGATGGTTTTATGGTTTAATTCTCGGTAGTCAATACAAAGTGGCATACTCCCGTCTTTCTTCTTTACGAATAAAATAGGAGCACCCCAAGGAGATGTACTAGGACGAATGAAACCGATGTCTAATAACTCCCCGAGTTGGACTTTTAACTCCACGAAGTTCAATAGGAGCCATTTGATATGGGGTTTTAGAAATGGGTTTTGTACGGTTCAAGATCAAAAAGAATTCAACATCACGTTACGGGGAAGGCCGGAAGTTCTTGAGAAATACATCAGGAAATTCTCTAACAACAGAAATATTATCCAAATCTGACTTGTCTTTATTCAAATCCATAACATGAGCTAAGAACGCTTGGCATCCATTTTTCAATAAACGAATAGCTTTGTGGCTTGATATGCGGTGACTGATTTTAGTGGTTTAGTTGTTTGAATTCGTATGACAGGTTGGTTAGGAATATGAAAACTAACAATCTTACGAAAATAATCAATTTTGGAATGATGAGTGGTTAACCAATCAATTCCTAAAATCACATCAAAAGAAAGTATCTTTAAAGAGATAAGATCAACAGGTAATGTGATAGTGCCAACTTGCATCAAGCAAGATTTATAAATTATACATGTAACAAAGGTTTCACCCAACGGAGTTTCAACAGATAAATCAAAGTCCAATTTCTTCGGAGTTAAGTTTAAACGTTGAGCACAAGCAGGAGAGATAAAAGAATGGGTAGAACCGGTATCTAGTAAGGTATAAACTTTGCAAGAATTCAAGATTAGCTTACCCGTGATCACCTCATTCGGGTTCCTCACGTTTTGGCTAGTTACGAAAAACGCTATTCCAGGAACCGCTGATTTTGACTTATCCGGGACAGCCTTTGGAGTCGCCATCCCTGCTGAACTTAGTTTTGCTATAGAGCAGTCTCGAGCTATATGGCCCTCCTTTCCACAGTTATAATATACCTTGGATTGTTGTGGACAGTTTGGGCTAATATGTCCCTCTTTCCCACATTTGTAACATCTAATTGGCGGTCGATCTCCTCCCCTAGAATTTGTTGTTGGTGCTGGTGCTGCTGCTGATGTCTTCCCGCCATTGTTCAATCTCCTCTTTCTAAAATTTCCACTTGATTCACCTCTCCTATTTTTATGGCCATGATTACCACCCGAGTAGTAACCGCCTTTTTCCGTATTTTCCCTCCTCGCTTGTTATCATCGTTCTGATGACTATTGTCACCGATATGACCCTAGTTGTGGTCCCTCGGTTGAGTATACTCACTATCTCGCTCTAATAATTGAGCCCTGTTGACAACATCTGAATACAAAGAAAATTTATGAGAGATAATGTATTGATGAATCTCGGGTTTTAGACCTCTCAGAAACATTCGCGTCATACGTTCCTCATTTTCTACCAAATGAGGTGCAAACCTGGATAACTCCGCGAACTTCGCCTCGTACTAAGACACCATCATGTTGTTCTGTTCCAGTCTAATAAACTCTGCCTCCTTCATATGATGAATACTTTCAGGAAAGTACTTGTCATTGAACAGTTTCTGAAATCTTTCCCAAGACATGTTGAGTGCGGCTGACTAGGTACGCTTCAAAGATTCCCACCAGTAATCTGCCTCTCCACGGAACATAAAGGTGGCGAATGGAACCTTTTGTTCCTCTGTGCATCCCAAGACATCGAATATCTTGATAATTTTCTTGACCCATGTTTCCGCCTTAATCGGATCGGGCTTTCCCCAGAAATCTGGTGGTCCCAACTCCTTGAACTGCTTAGCTGTGACAGACCACGTGTTGCCATCATTTCCACCCGTATTTTGTACACGAGTCTCCATCGTCTGATTTTGCATGAACTGCAAAAAGCTCCTAAACATTCCATCATTCATCGTTTGCTCGGTAGTGTTGTTTACAGGAGGAATATTGTCTTCATGTTGCACGTTCTCCTAGTTTGTGACTAAAGGTTGTTCCACAGTCTCATACACTCTATTGTTAACGTTCTCAGCAGCCATTCTTAAATACTGCCATAAAACAAGGGTTAATTAAATAAATTAACATATCACATAATATCCCTATATTATGACCAACCAACAAATAAGCTTAGATATGACACACTAGCGAAGGATTTACTCATCTCTCCCCTCCTAGTTCTATTCTCCGATCTCCACCAGAGACCATATCCCTAAGCTCGATATTAAAGCGTGGCGCCCCAAAAATAGGTATACAACACCCATTCTGAGTCGCCAAATACATGGTACAGAAAGCAAACTACAACTTCAATAATACAATTGTCGTACAAAATACGATAACACACATTGTGAGTTTAAATACAAATATTGTCTTCTAGACAATATCAACACTCAAATAAGTCCTCATTACAATTATTCATACACTATTTTACAAAATAGTGAGGACTACTAAAACAGCTATTCTGAATCATCACTCCATACCCCAGCTAGTCCCTGCTAAATTCTCACCTCCTAAGAAGAACAATGGAACAAAAAGGAAAAGGGTGAGCTCAACTAGCCCAGTAAAGAATATTATGACTAAGATAATATACAACAAAATATCCTTAGCCTTCAACAGGGAAAAATCTTTGCCCTATTGAAGTTGGTGAACCACCCCAAACCTAGCCATGTGCTACTAAGTTCATCAACTCAGCCTTTACATAATCCAAATACATTCTATGCAAGTCATATATATAGCATTAGAGAGAGACAAGCATTCATTTCTTGCTCATTTGTGCTCATACACTTCACCAAGACCCTCTCTATCTACTGATAAGTGAATTTTATATTCACAAAAGGATGTTCATTTCAAGCTTAATTGTTGTTAACTTCTTGCTTTCATGTTCATTTTTACTTGTTTTGTGCTATTTTATGTGTAAGGTGGTTGGTGTGGCAAGTAGCAAAGAAATGGAGATGTTTGAAGCAACATTGGAGCAACTGTAAAGAGATAGCAAACTCATAAAGGCGAAAGGTACCCTACTTGGAAGTGACCATTTTGCTTATATACTTTCAGGTGGGTGTCTTCAATCTTGGTTTACAGAATACATGCCCACCAGGGCGGGCTTTTACTAGGCATATACCCCCATTGGGGCGGGGGGGGGGGGGGTCTCGAAAGTTGGCATTCTTGGTTTACTTAAAACTCTGCTGGAACGTGGATTTTAGTGCATGTAATGTGTTTGGACTCTATATGACATGAGATTTTAACCAGAAGTTGGAGATTGGTTATATATTAATGCAAACACGAAATCAATAACATAGAAGGCAATATACATAGATTAATTCCAGAATTTCATAGCAAGCTTTGGAGGAAGACTTTGAAGAGATTTTCGTATCGATTGCGAATTAAGGCAACGTGAAGGGTGTTCTGCATTATTTTTCTTCTTAGTCTTATATTTGTAATTGAAAAGATGTTATCTTTGATTTATTCAGTAATTAATTCATTAATGATGAACTAATTTACTTTTTAGGCTTATGATGAATCGTTAAGTGAAACAATGGTTTTATAACTTTGATTTTCAATTTAATAAGTTATTTTCCAGTTTATCTATATTAATTTTAGCTTAAATTTATGAATTGCCTGATCAACAATTCTTTGGGGATTTGTATAAATTCGAGAGAGAAAGTATGAATCTAGACTTAGTTAATATAGCATGTGTACTTGAATTTTGTGAATGAATAGAATCTTGCTGAATGATAAGGTAGAGATATGCTTGACATCTTATGTAATCAGATATGGAACTTAATCTTAAACCTTCTTTAATTATAATTCACATAGAGATATAGTGAGTTAGTTGATTAAGGTGTTTTAACTTGTTTCTATCTAAATTGTGGATTTGGGTTAATATGGTATTAGTGCATCGAGAGGTGGGTAGTGCTACATTCATGTTCTTGATTAATAAACTGGGATAATGAGTTGAATTGGAATAAAGGTGTAAAAATCAGAGTGAAGCTTAGGGTGAAATCATAAGTCTAATCCTCCATTAATTGTTTAAATTTTTAGTTTTTGATATTTATGATTGTTTTGAGATCATATATTTATTATAATTTAGTTTTTATAGTTTTAAACTTTGAATTGGATAGTTTAATTAAATTAGGATTAATAGGAAATTGATAAATGTGAGGTTAAATTTCTTACTAAATTGTCTCTATGGGAACGATACTCTACTCACTATTATATTACTTGTTGTCCACGTATACTTGCGTGTTGTGCGTAATTAGATTTTACCCAACAAGTTTTTGGCGCCATTGCCGGGGATAAGTTTAGTATATATTTTAATATTTCACGATATCAGTTTAATTAGTCCAGTTTTACTTAAACAATTTTTATTTTTGCTTTGTTCCTCTTATTTCAAGTTTTTGCAGTGGTTTATGCAAACTCGGTCCAAAAATCCAGACTTGCTACATTTTGAGGATGACATTGAGAAACGGTTCCAGAGGTTAAGTAAGTGGATCAAGGAAACAAGAGAAGAATTCGAAAACTCTGAAAAAGAAGAGGTAATGGCGGTAGAAGATCGAGAAGCGTTGAGGATTTTGCAACACCCAAGGTGGTGAGCTGCGATCCAAGTATCACCGAACTCTATAGAAGTTGTAAACACATTTGAAATCAAGCCTGGGATGATTCAAATGATTCAAAATTCAGTTCAGTTTGGGGGATTGGCAAATGATGATCCGAATGAACATCTAGTCAGCTTTATGTAGATTTGTGATACTTTCAGGCACAATGGGGTGTCAGATGATGCGGTGAGACTTCGCTTGTTCCCACTCACCTTACGGGACAAGGCGACGAGTTGGTTACACTCTCTACCGCCGGGATCGATAACTACTTGGGAAGACCTTGCTCAGAAGTTTCTTGCAAAAATTTTCTCACTAGCGAAAACTGCAAAAATGAGGAATGAGATAACGATGTTTGAACAACAACATGGGGAATCACTGTATGAGGCTTTAATTTGGAAAATGAGGATTGGTTTTGATTTCAGCTCGGATTTGATGTTTTCAAAAATCTAGAAAATTTTTATGTGTTGTCTGATAACCAAATGTCAAGTCTTGTAGATCTCTTTCTGTTTATGGTTTTTGTGTTTTAGATGTTTGAATTTGTAGTATGCTATGAGATCTGTATTTTGGAACTTAAATGAAGGTTAGAGCTTGAACCGATTGAAAATTATGGGTGGTCAAACCCCGTTTACCGACCATGACTTTCAATTTTCTAGGTAACCCAGATTTGCCCAGAAGCTTCTGACAACTTATTTGCAGCCTCACATCTTGCAGGTGTTGTGTGTTATGAGTTTATTGTTGCAACTATGTTGTAGTATGTTAGTTTAACTTTAGATCCATGCTTTTAGAGACTCTAGATATGTTACCTCCTTTTTAGTTGTAGTAAAAGGACTCTAACTCATGCAAGCATACATGGGTCAACATGTAGTACATAGTAAGAACATTATCGATCCACGGAGAAAGGTTTCAAAATTAAATTATTATGCATCAACTGTATCACTATTTATATATGCTTAAACGAATACTACAATTTTGAATTAATCTAAATTCAATTACGAATAAAGGAAAAATAATAGAATAATAAATCAAATATGGAAATAATGGGATTCTAACTTCAATTCATATTTCATCTAAATAAAACAATCATGCAAGATTATACATGTATCATGGAAAATTAGCCAAGAGCATAAAAACTAGACATAACCATTTTTCAATGCATTATGACCTACTTACATAACCTCTACGTGTAATAGAAATCATGAAATCATCAATAAAACCAAAATCACTATATTTCTATGTGACTTTGCAACAATATTGAATTGAAGCGTAAGCTCTGATATAACTACACACGGTGAAACAATATATTTCTATCTGGTTCACAAAATATAAAGCTAAACAATCCAGCCTCATAAACGTATGCTATCATGATTACAACCACACTTACATGACATTTTTCAATTATATATAAGTATATAAAATGAATGGTGATCAAACATTCATGCAATCCAATCAATCATAATTGAAATTCCATGACAACCACACAATCAAGTAATCATGGCATTGATTTTAGATTACATATCAATTTTCGTTAGAATACCATAATGGAATTTAGTTCATCTCTGAACCAAAAGCCATTATGGGATTATAGCAACACATGAAAAATAAATAAAACAATTGAGAGAGAAGATAGAATCGATCAAACCCAATTGCAGATTATATTCCACAAATACTGTTCAAATCTCCAATATTTTCCAGCAAAATAAAAGTAGTTCTTATTCAATGAATCAATCCAGAAGAAGATGAAGAAAATCTTCAATGTATGCTCAACCCTCTTTGGAAAATGTATTCAACGCTTAGAACCCTAGTTCTCTGATATCAAAAACTTATAAAAGCAATAATAAAATGCGTCTGGTACCAACCAGAGTAGTTTAGACCAACTCAAACACTTCAAATTTTAAATTTAAAATAAAGTCAAACATCATCATTATTGCCCAGCCTTGTACGCCATGATGATCCCAATACATAACGGTAGCGGTAGCGCGTGTATGGAAATTTTTCTTTTTAGGTTGATGATGGCGCGGTAGAGAGGTTCGACTTAATGCGATCGCATGGCTTCACATGCTCTGCATCCTTGAGTTTTGTTGCTACTGTTGTTGCTTCTGTGTCCAACTACTAATACTTCTTCCTTCATCAATGCTTAGTTGCTTATCTCCACTTGGTCCTCGTGCCATGCCTTCACTAGTCTCATTGCCACCTACCAACACCAAGCTACTCCATGTCCTTCATTTTCGCACCAGAGGAGTTCTCATTACATACAGTGCAAAATAACACAAAATGCAACTAAAAACATACTAAAAGGTACTTGAGATGGGCATAGTTCGCGCGAATTGATATCCAATAAGTAGGTATAAAACCTACTTATCAAATACCCCCAAAATTGAACTATTGCTTGCCCTCAAGCAATGCATACGACATAAAACACTAAAAATGCAACTACATGTTATGCAACTAGATTATGATGCAAATGAGTCTCACATTCTTCCAGCTAGAATAAAATTTCAGTCCAAAAATGCCTCAACGAATTATCCAGATTCAAGAAAGAAACTTCAAACTAAGCCATAGACATAATATCATACACTCAAATAATCCATACATGCTATAAAAATGTTGTGTGTGTGTGTGTTGTGTTCACCAAAACTTGACTAAAGCACATAATACACATGTTAAACTGCTCAAAACAGAAAATTGCAGTCTAAATCAATATTTATGTATACTAATGCAACAAAGACTACTCTGACATATCAAAACCAACTAAGGTTCACCAATGGGTTTAGACTGCTTTCTTTTTACTCACGAGGGCGATTTTCGCTCTTTCCCGCGGTGTTTATTGCTATTTTTTTACAGCGAGGTCGTTTAGCGCTCCATCTAATAATTCAGCTCAAGAAGGTTTCAAGCTATCTTTTTCTTTTTTTCTTTTTTTTTAATATATAGCATACCCATGTGTCCCCAAAGTTTGATTATCAATATTTTTCATAGTCCAAATACATTTTCCACATAATTCTCTTTTTAAAACCACATTTCCTATTAAGCAATGCAACACATAATTCTTATGCCTACAAGCAATTGTGAACACGACAGTGCAAACCTAAAGCACGTAAACAACATCATGGATTACATCATGTAAAATGTTATATCTAAGCTTATGATATCCATAATACTCAACAATCCTTCAAAAATTCACTTTCATCATTGGCTGGACATAACTTCCACAAAGCTATAATTTATGAGACATGCACTGAACATCAAATGCATCTAAACATATATTAACACAAATAATAATAATGACTAAAACCAAAAAAAATTTCTGCAATTATTATCTAACACATAAAACTTGCAAAATGTAAACTAATCATGCAAACACTATATGCAACTACCTTACTACCCAATACCCCCAAACTTAAAATATTCACTGTCTCTATGAATGAAGGTATAGGGTTAGAAAAACTCCCCTATTGACCAGCTGCACCACCCTTTTTCGGGTGGTGAATCCGGTGGTGGAAATGGCACGACAGTCCCAAACTGTGGCCATTTAAGCATAGTCCCCTGCTGCGCAAATGCCTCTACTAGTGACCTTTTCAAACCCATAGCAAACGTTGCGAAATTGTCATACATAGCGTTGACCTTCCGCTCCAACCTTTGGAGCTGTTGTTCCCCAGTATCAGCAGTTGCTTGGGTTAACGTGCCTGCTTCATCTATCTTAGAGGGCTGCGATGAAGTCGTAGACGAGGTTGGATGAAGAATAAACCCCTTTCATCTTGGATGCTGAGTACCCCCTTGCCAATCTTCAAATCTGGCTATTATAGCATGCGTAATATCCTGGCTCGGGAAATGTAACTGCTCATCCATCCACCTAATTCTTGCCTTGGCACACAAATGAGTCACTATTGAGGCATGTGGAATACTGCCCGTGGTACTTTCCCGCATGTATCTCAGCATGTTCTGGTTCATTAGGTAACCTATGTCAATATCCTTGCCCATGATAATCCCCCATAGTATAATTGCTCGCTCAACTGTAACTTCATGCTGATGAGAGGATGGCATGAGTTTGGCACACATAAACAAATTCTAGGCCTTTACATAATAATTAAGAATGGACGCCGGAAATGTCTTAGGGTGATTAGTGCCCAGAGTGCATGTCTACTGAGTCCTTGGAATACACAGATCGGTGATAACAACGTCAAAATCTGTCTCCAAACGTTCAGCCTCCACCTAGTTTGTTCTTCCAGCCGGAGGGTCGGGTAAATTAAACACTTTACGAATAGTTCTCAGCCTGTAGTCCACTTAAATTCCACGAACAAAAGAGAACCCATTCATCGTTTCCCTCGAATTAACATAGAACTCCTACACAACAACCATAGGTGTAGCCACTGGCGTAGAGCACACACCCTGCCAACACCTCTCTTTAATCATCTGCACTAACTGTCCGTCCTGCATGTCTGGCTTGAATCCTCTTTCCCGTACAAATGACTTTCCCACAATTCGGTAGTATTCTATTTGAGCATCCCGGTTGATAAATTTTGAAAAATTAACATTATCCCCACTTTGACTGCTTGCAGATAATGATTCAGGGGTACAAGATCTCGCACGCTTAGGACCCATTTGAGACTAATAAAGAAGAAGAAAACTTGCCTGATAGTGAATGATAGTCGATGACTGAATACCCCCAAACTTATTTTGCACAACCCACTGAAACCCTAGTTTTATAATGTAGATATTAATCGTGGGTAGGATATTTGATGCAACAATCATGTAGTGGAGCAATTGGTAACGGTTTGAAGATGAGAAGTCGTGCGTGTTGTGGAGAACAAGGGAAGACGTCTCTGTGTTATTTCAAATGATGGAAGGTATATGTTTAAACACGTCTTTAAAACCATTTTTTTTTCAAAGTCCGGTGTCAGCCGCGGCCGCGCGGCTTTTCAATGGAGATATGGTGCGCGATCACAGACATGCAACGCGGGCACGCGGTTTTGTACTGCTATCATAGCGCGGCCGCGCGACCCTACTTCCTACACTTCCAATTTTCATTTCCAATACTTCAAGACAGTGATGCCTTCTTTTCAATTCACCTTCATAAACACCAATTAACCATGTCAAAGTATGAACTATTAAATACGCAAAAATGACCATCTAATCATCATACTCTCTATACTATTCTCAAACACAGCCCAATGCAAATTCAGCTCCCAATGCACTTATGCAGAACAAATCAAACTATCACAATTAAAAATGAAGATGAACTACCAAAAACAACCTAAACGGAATAAATAAAAAGTAGAGATAGAAACAATGGGTTGCCTCCCATCAAGCGCTAAGTTATAGTCAATTAGCTTGACTGTCTCTGCCTTTTTAGGTTAAAGAAAGAATTGAGGTGACTTTTTGTCTGTCAACCTCGCCACCAAAGTAATGTTTCAGCCGCTATCCATTAACTTTAAACGGCTTGTCGGGGAACTTATCAAACACTTTTATTGCTCCATGTGGGAAAACTGTCTTCACTGTGAATGGCCCTGACCACCTTGATTTGAGCTTCCCAGGAAAAAGTTTAAGTCTAGAGTTGAAAAGCAACACTCTTTGTCCTGGCTCAAATATTCTCTCTATGATCTTGCGATCATGCCATTTCTTCACCTTCTCCTTGTATAGCTTTGAGTTTTCATACGCCTGTAATCATAATTCGTCCAACTCATTGAGTTGGAGTAGGCATTTCTCTCCTGCAACTTTCAAATCAAAATTGAGCTTACGAATCGCCCAATATGCCTTGTGCTCTAGCTCCATAGGAAGATGACATGCTTTTCCATAAACTAGCTGAAAAGGTGACATGCCCAACGGAGTCTTGTATGCAGTTTTATATGCCCAGACAGCATCATCAAGCTTTAAGGACCAATCTTTTCTTATGGGATTCACAACTTTTTCCAGTATTCTTTTAACTTCCCGATTTGACACTTCTGCTTGGCAATTCGTTTGGGGATGATAAGTTATAGCAATGCGATGATTTACCCCATACTTAGCCAACAAAGCTATGAACTGCCTATTGCAAAAATGATTGCCTTCATCACTAATGATGACCCTTGGAGTCCTAAACCTTGTGAAAATACTCTTCTGCAAAAATCTGAGGACTACTTTGGCATCATTTGTTGGAAGAGCTGCCACTTCTACCCACTTCGACACATAATCCACTGCGAGCAAGATGTAAAGATTTTCGCATGAAGAAATGAAAGGGCCCATGAAATCTATCCCCCACACATAAAAAAATTCCACTTCGAGGATTGTGTTCAATGGCATTTCATTTCTTTTCGAAATGTTCCCGACTCTATGACATCTGTCACATCTCTGGATGAAACTGTACGCATCCTGGAAAATTTTCGGCCAGTAGAATCCTGCTTGTAGCACTCTAGCCGCTGTTCACTCTCCACCGTAGTGACCCCCATACAAAGAAGCATGACATTCCTATAAAATACCCTCTATCTCGTTATATGGGATACACCTCCTTATCATCTGATCAACGCATTATTTGAACAAATATGGTTCATCCCATATAAACCATTTAACATCATACATGGATTCTTCTTTTGATGACCCACCAAGTCAGAAGGTACCATCTTACTCACCAAGTAGTTCATGTAGTCTGCAAACCATGGCACTTCCCCTTTCATAACTGTTCATCTGGAAAGGATTCATTAATTACAACTTTGTCATCTGCCTCCCTTTCTGGATTCTCTAGTCGAGATAAGTGGTCCGCCACTTGGTTCTCAGTTCCCTTTCTGTCTTTGATCACTAAATCAAATTCCTGCAACAATAATATCCATCTGATCAAATGGGTCTTTGCATCCTTCTTTGCCATTATATGTCGAATTGTCGCGTGTTCCGTGTACACAATCACCTTCGTACCAATCAGATACGCTCGAAATTTATCAAAAGCATACACAACTGCTAATAACTCTTTCTCTGTGGTGGTGTAGTTCAACTGTGAAACCGTAAGAGTCTTGCTAGCATAATATATCATGTGAAAAAGCTTTTCCTTTTGCTGACACAAAACAACCCCCACAATATAATCACTGACATCACACATCAATTCGAACAGCAAGTCCCAATCCGGTGCAGTAATAACTAGTGCTGAAGTTAATTTCCCCTTCAAGTGCTCAAATGCCGACACACATGCCTCATCAAATTTAAACTGTGCATCCTTCTCCAATAAACTACATAATGGTTTAGTTATCTTGGAGAAGTCTTTTATGAAACTGCGGTAGAAGCCTGCATGTCCAAGAAAACTGCGAACACCTTTTACTGAAGTAGGTGGTGGAAAATTCTCAATAGTATCTAGTTTAGCCCTATCCAACTCAAGTCCCTTCTTCAAAACCTTGTGTCCCAGAATTATTCCTTCTTGTACAATAAAATTTCACTTTTCCCAATTCAATACCAAATTTGTTTCAACGCATCTTTTCAAAACCATCACCAAATTGTCAAGACATAAATCAAACGAATCCCCAAAGACTGAGAAATCATCCATGATTACCTCCACATTATGTTCCACCATATCTGAAAAAATAGCCATCATACATCTCTGAAAGGTGGCTGGAGCATTGCATAGACCAAAAGACATCATTCTAAAAGCAAAAGTTCCATGCGGACATGTAAAGGTTGTCTTTTCTTGATCCTTTGGAGCTATAACTATTTGATTGTAGCCTGAATATCCATTCAGAAGGTAATAATACTCATGACCCGCCAGTCTATCCAAGATCTGATCGATAAATGGCAGTGGGAAGTGATATTTCCTTGTAGCTTTGTTAAGCCTGCGATAATCCATGCAGACTCTCCACCCCGTTACTGTTCGTGTTGGAATTAACTCATTATTTTCATTAGAAGCCACGGTCATGCCAACCTTCTTCGGTACACATTGCACCGGGCTCACCCATGAACTATCTAAAATTGGATAAATTATGCCTACATCCATCCATTTCAATACTTCTTTCTTGACTACTTCCTTCATGATCGGATTAAGTCTTCTTTGTTTCTCCATCGACGACTTACTATCATCTTCCAACAGGATCTTATGCATGTAAAAAGAAGGGCTGATCCCTTTTATGTCTGCTATAGTCCATCCAATAGCTGACTTAAACTCTCTAAGGACTCGTAGCAGTTTTTCTTCCTGAAAAGATGTTAGTGCAGAAGAAATAATCACAGGTAGCTTTGAATCTTTATTTAAAAATGTATACCTAAAATAGTCTAGAAGTGGTTTTAATTCAAGTTCTGGAGGTGTCTCAAGAGATGGCTTCAATTTTACTGACGTATCTCCAGCTTTCTTCAATGGCTCAACAGGTGTTTTGAATTTTCTGAATTATGGAGTAGTATCAAGAAATTTCATAAGTTCTTCAAATTCCTCATCCTCTAATTCTGAATTCCCAGTAATAAAACTTCTCAATGGTTCATTATCCACCAAACTCTCTACTTCATCATTTAAGACCTGGTTCACCAAATCAACTCTGAAGCATTCCTCTTCATCTGTCAGAAACTTCATTGCCTTGAATACGTTAAAGGTAACCTCCTGATCTTGTACACGCATAGTGAGTTCCCCTTTTTGAACGTCTATCAAGGTCCTCCCTGTGGCTAGGAATGGTCTTCCTAGTATGATTGGAATACTTCTATCTTCTTCATAATCTAAAATGATGAAATCAGCCGGGAGGATGAATTTATCCACTTTTACCAATACATCTTCAATAATTCCCCGTGGATAAGTAATGGATCTGTCAGCTAGTTGTATAGAAATATTCGTCGACCTTGGAGCCGGTAATCCCAACTGATTGAATACTGACAAGGGCATCAAATTTATACTTACCCCAAGATCACATAGACATTTACTAAAGCTCATCCTTTCGATCGTGCATGGAATTGTGAAACTACACGGATCCTTTAGCTTTGGAGGTAATTTCTTATTTGAAACCTTTGCCGCATTCTTCATCACGACCCTTTGTCTCAAAATCTTCTAATCTCTTCTTCCTTAACAAAATACCCTTCATAAACTTTGCAAAACTCGACATCTGTTCCAATGCCTCAGCGAAGGGTATGTTAATCTACAGCTTTTTAAAGACCTCCAAAAACTTGTTAAACTGCTTGTCTTCCCTCTGTTTACTCAATCTCTGTGGATACAGAACCGGAGGGTGAATTAGTTATATTTTACTCACGGGCTTCTCAACTGAACCTGCTTTATTCTTCTTTTCCTGCTGTAACTCAGAATCTTCATTATTTCCTTTCTTTTCAGACAACTTTTCTGCCTCGTGCGGCTGCGCGTCTTCCCCTTGTAAACATGGCGCGGCTGCACCATGCTGATTTTCTGCAATCTGTCTCCTAGACCTGTTATTAAGCATGCTCGCCATCTGACCCATTTGAGTTTCTAGATTTTTAATAGCCACTTCTTGGCTTTTAATCATTACCTCTGTATTCGCCATGAACTTCATCATCATCTCCTCCATTTCTAATTTCTTTTTCTTGCTGAGGTGTAGATGGAGTGTGATGTTGTTGTTGAGAAAATCCAGATGGATAAGGTGCTCTTGGTGTAAACCCCTTCTTTGAAATTGGTCATGGTTGAAATTGGTTATTAAATTTGGCCGACTCACTGTTGATTTCCCTGATTATTTGACCAACTAAAGTTTGGATGGTTGCGGTTGTTGGAGTTGTATGTGTTCTGAAATTGTCCTTGATCCTTCATATAATTGCTCACATACTGTATAGACTCTGAGCTAATTGCACATTGATCCGTTGAATGTGACCTTGCACAAATTTCACACACAAAGGCAACTATCTTTGCCTTGGTCTCTATCAACTAATCAATTTTCTTCACCACGGATGCCATCTGTGCTGACAATTGTGTGATATCATCCACTTCTAACAAACCTGCAACTTTGGGTTGTGGCATCCTAGCTGTAGGGTTTTGAAAATCATTAGCTGCCATTGTCTCAATGAGGTTATAGGCCTCTTCATAACTTTTTGCCCATAAAGCTCCTCCTACATCTGCATCTATAATCGGCCTTGACTGTCATCCCAATCTATTATAGAATGTGTTGATAACCATCGAATCTGGCATGCCATGGTGTGGACACTTCCTTAGCATATCTTTTGTATCTCACCCAAGCTTCATATAGAGATTCACCCTGTTGCTGCTCAAACTGGGGAATTGATGTCCTCATCTTTGCAGTCTTAGCCATTGGGAAAAACTTGGCTAAGAATTTCTAAGCTAGGTCCTCCCATGTAGTTATAGAACCCGAAGGTAAAGAGTGAAGCCAACTTCTTGCTTTATCCCTCAATGAAAACGGAAATAGTCTAAGTCTGATAGCATCCTCCGTCACCCCGTTATTTCAGAAAGTATCACATATTTCAATAAAACTCAACAGGTGTTCATTAGGATCATCTGTAGCCGCACCCCCATATTGTACCGAATTCTGCACCATTTGAATAGTGCCCGACTTTATCTCAAAGGTATTAGCTGCTATCGCTAGCCTGACTATACTTGACTGCAATCCATGTAAGACCCCAACTTTTATGAATAAAGATGAATTTTCTAAAAATATCATTTTTAAATATTATGGAGTGAATTTAATATAATGTTATAGTTGTGGGTAATATTTAAAAATTTTGAAAAGTATGCAAGTTGTTATATAATATTCGATTGGTCGGGGAATATTCGTTTTAACAGGGAATATTTGTACGATGGCACAATCATTGGTGGACCCCACAACGAAATTATTGTCGGATTGAGAAAACGACAAAAATATTTTTATGAAAATAACAACGGAAGTTTTACCGTTCACTGTTGAAACACCCAGTGATAAAAGTACAGTAATACGCGTGGTTGCATAGTAGCACAAGGTATTGATTATTGATGCTTACGTGAGAAGTCACTCAGTTTTGTTCAATTATTGCTACAGTAATTGCTGCATATTATCTCATGTTATTTGATTCAATTATTGTCAATATTTTATATATTATTAAATCAATAATTGAGACGAAGTTATTAACATTATTATTTGCAATATTAACGATGTCTAGAATTTCTGCTAAGGAGAGGTTTGGTCACCTAATTGTGCGCCAATGGGGAGAAATCCTTATTGGAAAGCCCCCTATTTCCTGGGAACGACCTGGTCGATTAATAGTGTGAATTATAATAATGATGATGAAGTTTGTTTTATCAGTATTATTAATGTAATAAAACAGAAAAACTTTTTATATAAAACAGAATACTTTTATAAAGTTATTTGTTTTATTAGACAATAAATAGAATATATTATATTTTATTATGCATAGTGTTGTGCATAGTAAAATATTTTTATATAAAACATAATACTTTTATAAAGTTATTTGTTTTATTAGACAATAATTAGAATATATTATATTTTATTATGCATAGTGCCTGCATAGTCTTTGCATATTAATTTTTTTTATATAAAACAGAATACTTTTATAAAGTTATTCAGTTTATTAGATTATAAATAGAATATATTATATTTTATTTAAAAGATTTTGTTTTATTAGAATATTTTATTAAATCAATCTGGACCGTCCGTTTAAAAGTGAATCAATCTGGACCGTTCATGAATTAGTTACTATTCAATCCATTCTCCTATAAATAGAAGTTCATTCTTTCATTATTTCTTACGAATTCACTAAAACTCTAGAGAGAGAAACTATAGAGAGAAAGAAGAAAAGTATTCTGCTACTTCACTACTCCTATGTCCAGTTCTTCTTTATAAGGTAAGGGGTATTATTTCTTTCTTATTCATGAAGAGAACTTCTATTATTCCATTCTTTATTATTTTGTAAGAATAACCTGTATACGCGGACTACCCTATACTTGGTGAAATTCTTTTGTTATTCTATTCTTTATTATTATGTTGGAATAACCTGTATATGCAAAGTACTGCATACATGGTGAAATTCTTCAGTTATTCCATTCCTTATTTTTATGTTGGAATAACCTGTATATGCCAAGTACCACATACATGGTGAAATTCTTCTGTTATTCCATTCTTTATTATTCATCGGAATATCACATGCATGCGTTTACGCATGACTGGTTCCATTATTTATTATTCTATTGGAATAACCTATCACATGCGACTATCGCATGCATGGTGAATTTCATTGTTATTCCATTCTTTATTATTACGTTTAAATATCATCTGCATGCGTTCTGCATGACCTAGTTCCGTTATTTATTATTACTGTTGGAACATCCTCATTGTGCAATTTACTTTGACTGGTTCCATTATTTATTATTCTGTTGGAATATCTTGTATGCGTGCGTTTACGCAAAACCTGGTTCCGTAATTTATTATTCTATTGGAATAACCTGTCTGTGCGGTCCATCGCATGCCTGGTGATTTCTTTTGTTATTCCATTCTTTATTATACTTAGTTGGTTAAAGTTTTGACTTCTATACTCCATGAAATTATTGGAATATCCTTGATATTTGCGCTTCATCCAGTATCTTTTCATTGGAATATTCTTCTGAGCATTCTTGAGTTTTACCCCACAAAGCAGTATCATGTTGACAATTTGGACGTTATTGGTTCCTGGATAAACTAATTCTTGAATTTGTTTTATTGAATTCTTATATCATTGTTGTGACGCCCCCAAAACAGGTATACATCACCCATCTTGAGTCGCCAAATACATGGTACAAAATACAAATACAAACTTAATTATACAACCGTCGTGTAATATACGACAATACATAAACTGAGAGTTTTAATAGGAATATTGTCATCTAGACAATATCCACACTCAAAGGAGTCCTCATTACATTTATTGTGACACTATTTAACAGAATAGTGAGGACTACTAATGCTATCATCTGGACCGTCACTCCTTTCCCCAACTCGTCCCAGCTATATTCTCATTTTTTGAAGAGAACAGTGAAAGAAATGGTAAGCTCAACTAGCCCAGTAAGAAATATTATGACTATGATAATGCAAAATAAATTATCAATAGTCTTCAACAATGTTAAACTGATAAAATACAATAGACACCAAGTTTAACTGCAGCGGAACAAGCAATCCATTAAAAGAGTCAAGTAGAGAATAAAATCTACTTTCTTTTATGATTTAAAAATGTTTTCATCAATTTTTATCGCTGAGACTCAGCTTAATAAATAAACCACATCATCGAATCATCCATGTACTACGGGCCAAGGATATTCTTTAAATCATCAATGGTTATGACTATACTGAATAATCCCTGGTCATAATCATACCAAGTCCATCTCTTCACGTAAGCCAAAGATATACAATAATAAAACCAATAATCAACAATCCATCTTTGCACGTAAGCCAAAGATATATAATTCAATAAACAACAGTCCATCTTCGCATGTAAGCCAAAGATAATTTTCATCACCATATAAGCATGAGGATGATGACAAAGATATAAGAATTAATCAAACTAAAATAAGGATAAATATTAAAGACTTTAAATTTATCCAAATATTATCAATCACTTAATAAACTCATAATCTAATATTATTAATATTATAACAATATTTTAATCACCTCTAAACTTATAAACAGTTTATTTTAATTGTTTACACTTTATCAAATAATGCATTTAATCATCCAAAAATGCCACACTCATAAGATTTCATCACCAATGATTAAATCCCTCATAAAAAATCTGCATATACCTTATATAGGATTTCCAAGCCATAAAATCCTATTTTCCAACTTTGTTACTTCACATAACATATTTAACTCATATGTTCGTAACTAAAATATTTTCATGAAAAATACCAAATCAGTCCCAAAAATATTTCTTTTCTGGGATTTAACAGAATATAGTCACATAATGAACATATATTTTTCTAGAAATTTTTAAAATTCATTTACTATTTTTCAAAAATAAATTTCTAATTATTTTCTTAAGAAATTAGCTACCTCAAGTTTAACTCTAGAAATTCCCAAATCATGGCAGGATTTTACACATGTTAATATGAGCTTCCAGTTTAAATTTCATGGTCATCAGAGTTATAGAACTCCGGTTATGGCATTTTTCGTCAGAAAAACGTAAATATTGAAATGGTCATAACTTGCTCATTTTAAGTCGGAATGAGCTCATTTTTGGACAGGAGGTACCTTATACCATATACTTTCATGTCCCAAAAGGCCGGAATTTTTTGCATAAATGAAGTGGCCAAAACAGCCCTTACAAAATTATGGGAAGTAACTTTTTGCTATTTTCTAGCTTTTGAATCCTTTGGTAAAAATAGTCCACACGAAAATCTACAACACCTTTTCTAGTGATTCCACTTGGATAAGTTAGTAAACTCATAGATCTAACTCTAGGACTTGACCACACTCAAAAATTTGAAATACAATAAGAGATATGGTCAATTGAATTTCATGTTCCATTTTCACCAAAATCTGATTTTCAACTCTTTGTGATTTCTAAGAAACTTTCATGTTTTCACATAATAACCAACATAACTCCTCATGACAATGACATAATAATTCAATAAAACAAGTTCAAGAATAAACTTTAAAGACTTATAAGTTAATTTATCCTGAACTCAAAAATGTCCAAATGGTCATCATAATACTTCTTTGTAGAGTAAAATTCACGAATGCTCAAAAGAATATTTTCATGAAAAGATACTGGATGAAACGCAAATATCAAGGATATTATACTAATTTCCTGGAGTATAGAAGTCAAAGCTTTAACCAACTGAGTATAAGAGAATATATGAAACTGCAAATGGATTTTCGCCCGCCATGCGGTAATCCACGTAAACAGATCATTTCCACAATTTAATAAGGAATGAATACGAAGGATCATTCACCATGCATGTGATAATCCACATAGACATGTTATTCCAACATAATAATAAAGAATGGAATAACAGAAGGATTCACCATGCATGCGATAGAGACCGCACAGATAGGTTAATCCCAATAGAATAATAAAGACAGAACCAGGTCCGGCGTAAAACGCACAGACAGGATATTCCAATAGAATAATAAAGAATGGAACAAGGTCCGACGTAAAACACACAGATAGGATATTCCAACAAAATAATAAAGAATGGAACCAGGTCCGGCGTGAAACGCACAGACAGGATATTCTAACAGATAATAAATAATGGAACCAGGTCCGGCGTAAACACACAGACAAGATATTCCGACAGAATAATAAAGAACGGAATAATTGAAGAATTTCACCATGTTTGCGGTACTTCGTATAAACAGGTTATTCCAACAGAATAACAAAGAATGGAATAAAAACTCTTACGAGTATTGAAAGAAATAATTCTCTTCATGAATATGAAAGAATAATACCCCTTACCTCAAAAGAAGACTGGATACTGGAATAGTGAGGTAGCAGACTTCTCTTCTTCTTTCTCTCTATAATTTCTCTCTATAATAATAACTCTAAAGCTTTAGTGAATTGGTGAGAAATGAAGGAAGAATGAGCTTCTATTTATAGGAAAATATAGTTTCGATAATTGCACGTTTTGGGGCTCGAAATATTACAGTACAATACCTCCAACTTTTCTTTCATTTTACATCAGTCATCCAAGTATTATCAAACTTGCACCACCTCCCCTAATATTAAATCATGTGAATCAATAGTAAATCATGTGACTCAATAGTTCTAAACAAGTGAAAAAATTAATTACAGTATAGTACCTCCATCTATACCTCCATTTTTAACTTAGTCATGCAAGTATCATCAATCTTGCACCAAATCCCCTAATAGTAAGTGAATGTGACTCAATAGTAACTCGTGAATAGTACTCCGACACGAAAAGTGCCCTGAATACCCGATTGAACAATATAATCTCCAGACATCAAATATTATCGAAATAAATGTCAATTTCTACTAACACAAATAATCCCAACACAATGGAACTATCAAATTCATCTTTAATCAACACGAACTTATTCATCATTAATATTATAACTCACAATATTTAACAACCAAGTTTTTCCCAGGAAAGAGAAGGCTTTCCAATAAGGATTTCTCCCTATTGACGCGCAATTAGGTGACCAAACCTCTCCTTGACAGAACTTCTGGACATTGTAAATATTGCAATTTAATTATATGAATAACTTTGTCGTCTCAATTATTGATTTAATAATATATCATATAATGCAGATGATACTATGACAATAATCGAATCAATAATATGAGAGATATGATGCAGCAATTACTATAGCAATAATTGAGTATAACTGAATGACTTATCACGTAAGCATTAATTACCAATACCGTGTGCTACTATGCAACCACGCGTATTACTATACTTTTACTACCGAGTAGTTCAATTGTTTTAACGGTAAAACTTCCGCCGTTATTTTTAATAAAATATTTTTGTCGTTTTATTACTACGACAGTACTTCCGTTGTGGGTTCACCAATGATTGTGCCGTTATACAGATATTCCCGACAAAAAGAATATTCTCCGACCAAATAAATATTTTATAACAACTTGCATACTTTGCAAAATTTATAAATACTACCCTCAACTATAACATTATATCAAATCCATACCATAATATTCAAAAAAATATTTCGAGAAATTTAAATCTTTATTCATAAAATTTGGGGTCTCACAATCTCCCCTCCTTATGAAATTTCGCCCTCGAAATTTACGTACGTACCTGGTATGCCGAAGAGGTGAGGATACCTTGACTTCATTTCATATTCCAACTCTTGAGGTATAACCTTTGAGTTCAAATATGATCCTTCTTATCCAAAATTTTAACACGTATCTCATCATACGTTAAATCTTCTGTTATCTCGTCTAGTTATAATTCAATAATGTGGTTCGGGTCGTTCGGGTCGTCCACATATTTAAGTAACATCGATACGTGAAAAACGTTATGAACATGAGACACACTTGGCAGTAAAACGAGTCTATAAGCCACAGTTCCTACTCGATCAAGGATTTCAAATGAGCCAATAAAATCGAGGGTTGAGATTTCCTCTCTTCATCGATTCTTGTTTCTGGAATAACGACCTCTTGAACCTTCTTCTTCATATTCATCAGCTCTGGGTCTGTATTTGAGCAGGTTTAACTTTATAGATTAAAGCCAATTCTACTCGTATATTCATTATCTTCACGTGGGTCCCTAGAGTCTTTAACTCTATCTTCATCATTTGTAAGTTATACAAAATGGGT
Organism: Panax ginseng; assembly: GCA_020205605.1. Classification (NCBI taxonomy): domain Eukaryota; kingdom Viridiplantae; phylum Streptophyta; class Magnoliopsida; order Apiales; family Araliaceae; genus Panax; species Panax ginseng. Next base: position 75,850,337 of record CM035137.1, read on the forward strand.
CTTTGTGTTAACAGCATCGCACTCATAAACGCATACGATCTTCTACTTAACACGTAAGCTACCATGTTCGCTTTTCCACGATGGTATTGAATGGTATAATCATAATCTTCAACAGCTCGAGCCAACATCTTTGGCGCATGATACATTCGTTTTAAGTAAAGAAATATTTGAGGGTTTTAGAAATGGGTTTTGTACTGGGGTCAATACAAAATTCAATTTCACGCTCTAGGGGTAGGCTAAGAAGTCTTCAAGAATACGCCAGGAAATTTATTAACAATAAAAATATCATTCAAAACTGTGACTCTCATCCAAGACTTGGATAATACATGTAATGAAGGTTTCTCCTAACGGAGTTTCAACCGATAAGTCAAAGTCTAATTTCTCCGAAGTCAAATTTAAACGTTGAGCGCAAGCAAGAGAGATAAAAGAATGTGTAGAACCGGTATCTAATAAGGTATAGACTTCACAAAAATTTATAATTAACTAACCCGTGTTAACTTCGTTCGGGTTACTCGCTTTTTGAGAAGTCACGAAAAATGCTCTTCCTGAAACCACCGACTTTGTTTTGTCCGTATCCGCCTTTGGTGCCACCGTCCCAGCTGGACTTGACTTCACTATACGATAAAATCGTGCTAAATGACCTTCTCTTCTTGAAATTTTCACTTCTATTATCTTGGCCATGATTACCACCAAAGTGGTTACCATTCTTGGCATGATAATTTCCCCCACGATGGTCATCATTGTTTCGATGGCCATTGCCACTGGTACGATAATTATCATGTTGTTGGTTGTTACCTTTTGGTTGTGCTAACTCATTATCGTGCTCCAATAACTGAGCCCTATTCACAACATTTGAATATAAACAAAGTTTGTGAGAAATGAGGTATTGACGTATATCGGGTTTCAAACCTCTTAGAAACATTCGCGTCATTCGCTCCCCATTATTAACCAAGTGGGACGCAAACTGAGACAACTCGGCAAACTTAGCTTCGTACTGCGCCACGGTCATATTGTTTTTCTCAAGCTTGATGAACTCTACCTCCTTCATGTGACGAATACTTTCAGGAAAGTACTTGTCGTTGAACAACTCTTGGAACTTCTCTCAAGACATCTTCAGTGCGACAGGTTGAGTGCTTTACATATTCCAACCAGTAATCTAACTCTGCACGCAACATGAAGGTGGCAAAGGGAACCTTTTGCTCCTCGGAGCATCCCAAGCCATCAAATATCTTGTTGATCTGCTTTATCCACATCTCCGCCTTAAGTGGTTTTGGCTCTCCAAAAAAACTGCGGTTGTCCCAGCTCCTTGAACTGCTTAGCGATTACCGATCGTGAGTTGTCAATGTTTCCACCTGCATTTTGGACAGGAGCCGCCTTCTCCAGATGTTGCATGAATTGCATAAAGCCTCTGACCATCCCATCGTTCACCATTTCATCGGTGTTATTGTTTTCATGAGGATTATTGTCTTTCTATTGAACATTACCCTGGGCATTGATCGTTGGTGACTCAACGGTCTCACGTGCTTCATTGCTTATCTCAACATTTTCGGATGCCATTTTCAAATACTGCAACAAAACAAGGGTTAATTAACATATCACATATTATCCCTATACTCTGACCGACCAATTAAATAACATATAAGCTTAGGTAGGTCATACTAGCGAAGGAATTCCCCGTCTCTCCCCTCCTAGTTCTTGTCTCACATCTCAGCCAGGGATCATATCCCTAAGCTTTGATACCAACTGTAACGCCCCCAAAACAGGTATACATCACCGATCTTAAGTCACCAAATACATGGTACAAAATACAAATACCAACTTAATTATACAACCGTCGTGCAATATACGACAATACATAAACTGAGAGTTTTAATAGGAATATTGTCATCTAGACAATATCCACACTCAAAGGTGTCCTCGTTACATTTATTGTCTCACTATTTAACAGAATAGTGAGGACTACTAATGCTATCATCTGGATCGTCACACCTTTCCCCGACTCGTCCCAGCAATATTCTCATTTCCTGAAAAGAACAGTGAAAGAAAGGGTGAGCTCAACTAGCCAAGTAAGAAATATTATGACTATGATAATTCAACAATGTTAAACTGATAAAATACAATATACACCAAGTTTAACTGCAGCGGAACAAGCAATCCATTAAAAGAGTCAAGTAGAGAATAAAATCTACTATCTTTTATGATTTAAAAATGTTTTCATCAATTTTTATCGTTGAGACTCAGCTTAATAAATAAACCACATCATCGAATCATCCCTACACTACGGGCCAAGGATATTCTTTAAATCATCAATGGTCATGACTATATCGAATAATCCCTGGTCATAATCATACCAAGTCCATCTCTGCACGTAAGCCAAAGATAAACAACAATAAAACCAATAATCAACACATCTTTGCACGTAAGTCAAAGATATATAATTCAATAAACAACAGTCCATCTTCGCACGTAAGCCAAAGATAACTTTCATCACCATATAAGTACGAGGATGATGACAATGATATAAGCATTAATCAAACTAAAACAAGGATAAATATTAAAGACTTTAAATTTATCCAAATATTATCAATCACTTAATAAACTCATAATCTAATATTATTAATATTATAACAATATTTTAATCACCTCTAAACTTATAAATAATTTATTTCAATTGTTTACACTTTACTAAATAATGCATTTAATCATCCAAAAATGCCACACTCATAAGATTTCATCACCAATGATCAAATCCCTCATCAAAAATCTTCATATACCTTATATAAGATTTCCAAGCCATAAAATTCTATTTTCCAACTTTGTTACTTCACATAACATATTTAATTCATATGTTCGTAACTAAACCATTTTCATGAAAAATACCAAAATAGTCCCAAAAATATTTCTTTTTTGGGATTTAGCAGAATATAGTCCCATAATGAACATATATTTTTCTCGAAATTTTTAAAATTCATTTACTATTTTTCAAAAATCAATTTCTAATTATTTCCTTAAGAAATTAGCTACCTCAAGTTTAACTCCAGAAATTCCCAAATCTTGGCAGGATCTTACACATGTTAATGTGAACTTCCAGTTTAAATTTCATGGTCATCGGAGTTTTAGAACTCCGGTTATGGCATTTTTTGTCGGAAAAACTTAAATATTGAAATGGTCATAACATGCTCATTTTAAGTCAGAATGAGCTCATTTTTGGACAGGAGGTACCTTATACTGTATACTTTCATATCCCAAAAGGCCAGAATTTTTCTCACAAATTAAGTGGCCAAAACAGCCCTTACAAAATTATGGGCAGTAGTTTTTTGCTATTTTCCAGCTTTTGACTCCTTTGCTAAAAATAGTCCACACAAAAATTTACAACACCTTTTCTAGTGATTCCACATGGATAAGTTAGTAAACTCATAGATCTAACTCTACGACTTAACCACACTCAAAAATTCAAAATACAATAGGAGATATGGTCAATTGAATTTCATGTTCCATTTTCACCAAAATCTGATTTTCAACTCTTTGTGATTTCTAAGAAAATTTCATGTTTTCACATAATAACCAACATAACTCCTCATGACAATGACATAATAATTCAATAAAACAAGTTCAAGAATAAATCTTAAAGACTTATAAGTTAATTTATCCTGAACTCAATAATGTCCAAATTGTCATCATAATACTTCTTTGTAGAGTAAAATTCAAGAATGCTCAGAAGAATATTTCTATGAAAAGATACTGGATGAAGCGTAAATATCAAGGATATTATACTAATTTCCTAGAGTATAGAAGTCAAAGCTTTAACCAACTGAGTATAAGAGAATATATGAAACTGCAAATGGATTTTCGCCCGCCATGCGGTAATCCACGTAAACAGATCATTTCCAAAATTTAATAAGGAATGAATACGAAGGATCATTCACCATGTATGTGGTAATCCACATAGAAAGGTTATTCCAACAAAATAATAAAGAATGGAATAATAGAAGGATTCACCATGAATGCGATAGAGACCGCATGCATGAGTTATTCCCAATGAATAATAAAGATGTAACCGAGTCCGGTAGAAAAGCGCATGTACGGGATATTCCAACAGAATAATAAAGAATGGAACCAGGTCCAACGTGAAACGCACAGACAGGATATTTCGACAGAATAATAAAGAACAGAATAATAGAAGAATTTCACCATGTATGCGGTTCTTCGCATAAACAGGTTATTCCAACAGAATATAAAGAATGGAATAAAAACTCTTACAAGTATTGAAAGAAATAATTCTTTTCATGAATACGAAAGAATAATACCCTTTACCTCCAAAGAAGACTGGATACTGGAATAATGAGGTAGCAAACCTCTCTTCTTCTTTCTCTCTATAATTTCTCTCTATAATAATGGCTCTAAAGCTTTAGTGAATTGGTGAGAAATGAAGGAAGAATGAGCTTCTATTTATAGGAAAATATAGTTTCGATAATTGCACGTTTTGGGGCTCAAAATATTACAGTACAATACCTCCAACTTTTCTTTCATTTTACTTCAGTCATCCAAGTATTATCAAACTTTCACCACCTCCCCTAATAGTAAATCATGTGAATCAATAGTAAATCATGTGACTCAATAGTTCTAAACAAGTGAAAAAATTAATTACAGTATAGTACCTCCATCTATACATCCATTTTTAACTTAGTCATGCAAGTATCATCAATCTTGCACCAACTCCCCTAATAGTAAGTGAATGTGACTAAATAGTAACTCATGAGTAGTAACTCGTGAATAGTACTCCGACATGAAAAGTGCCCTGAATACCCGATTGAACAATATAATCTCCAGACATCAATTAATATCGAAATAAATGTCAATTTCTACTAACACAAATAATCCCAACACAATGGAACTATCAAATTTATCTTTAATCAACATGAACTTATTCATCATTAATATTATAACTCACAATATTTAACAACCAGGTCGTTCCCAGGAAAGAGGGGGCTTTCCAATAAGGATTTCTCCCTATTGGAGCGCAATTAGGTGACCAAACCTCTCCTTGACAGAACTTCTAGACATTGTAAATATTGTAATTTAATAATATGAATAACTTTGTCGTCTCAATTATTGATTTAATAATATATCATATAATGCAGATGATACTATGACAATAATCGAATCAATAATATGAGAGATATGATGCAGCTATTACTATAGCAATAATTGAGTATAACTGAATGACTTATCACGTAAGCATTAATTACCAATACCGTGTGCTACTATGCAACCACGCGTATTACTGTACTTTTACTACTGAGTAGTTCAACAGTTTTAACAGTAAAACTTCCGCCGTTATTTTCAATAAAATATTTTTGTCATTTTATTACTACGACAGTACTTCCGTTGTGGGTTCACCAATGATTGTGCCGTCGTACGGATATTCCTGACAAAAAGAATATTCCCCAACCAAATGAATATTTTATAACAACTTGCATACTTTGCAAAATTTATAAATACTACCCACAACTATAACATTATATCAAATCTATACCATAATATTCAAAAAAATATTTCGAGAAATTTAAATCTTTATTCATAAAATTTGGGGTCTGACAATTGTCATCATCCTCATGTTTATATTGTGATGAAAGTCATCTTTGGCTTACGTGCATAGATGGACTTAGTATGATTATGTCCAGGGATCATTCGGTATAATCATGACCTGTAATGTTATAAATGATGTGGTAAAAATCCTCAGTGGCCTGTAATGCATTGATGGACAGTTTTTGGTATGATTATGACCAGGGATTATATGGTATAGTTATGACCATTGATGATTTAATGAATATCCTTGGCCAGGTACACGGATGATTAGATGATGTGGTTTATTTATTAAGCTGAGTCTCAGCGATAAAAATTGATGAAAACATTTTAAATCATATAAGATAGTAGATTTTATTCTCTACTTGATTCTTCTAATGGATTGTTTGTTCCGCTGCAGTTAAACTTGATGTCTATTGTATTTTATTAGTTTAACATTGTTGAAGACTAATGATAATTTATTCTGCATTATCTTAGTCATAATATTTCTTACTGGGCTAGTTGAGCTCACCCTTTCTTTCACTGTTCTCTTCAGGAAATGAGAACGTAACCGGGACTAGTCGGGGAACGGAGTGATGGTCCGAGATGGTGTATTAGTAGTCCTCACTATTTTGTAAAATAGTGTGATAATAAATGTAATGAGGACTCTATTTGAGAGTGGATATTGTCTAGAAGGCAATATTCCAGTTTAAACTCTCAGTTATGTTTTGTAGTATTTTACATGACAGTTGAATAATTAAGTTCTTATTTGTATTTTGTACCATGTATTTGGCGACTCAAGATGGGTGATGTATACCTATTTTGGGGGCGTCACAGTTGGTATCAAAGCTTAGGGATATAGTCCCTGACTGAGATGTGAGACAAGAACTAGGAGGGGAGAGACGGGGAATTCCTTCGCTAGTATGACCTACCTAAGTTTATTTGGTATTTAATTGGTTGGTCAGAATATAGGGATAATATGTGATATGTTAATTAACGCTTGTTTTGTGGAAGTATTTAAAAATGGCATCCGAGAATGTTGAGAACATCAATGGAACACAGGAGACCGTTGAGTCTCCACAGATCAATAATCAGGACAAAGTGCAACAAGATGGCGATAATCCTCCTATAAACAACAACACTGATCAAATGATGAACGACGGTACATTTAGGAGCTTTTTAGAATTCATGCAACATTAGGCGAAGGCGGCTCCTGTCCAAAATGCAAGGTGAAACACTGACAACTCTCGGACGGTCACCTCTAAGCAGTTCAAGGAGCTGGGAGCACCGGAGTTTTTTGGAGAGCCAAAACCACTGAAGGAGGAGATGTGGATAAAGCAGATCAATAAGATATTTGATGTTTAGGGATGCTCCGAGGAGCAAAAGGTTCCTTTTGCCACCTTCATGTTGCGTGCAGAAGCAGATTACTGGTGGAAATTTGTAAAGCGTACTCAACCTGCCGCACTGGAGATGTCTTGGGAGAAGTTCCAAGAGTTGTTCAACGACAAGTACTTTCCAGAAAGTATTCGTCACATGAAGGAGGTAGAGTTCATAAAACTTGAACAAAACAATATGACCGTGGCGCAGTACAAAGCTAAGTTTGCCGAGTTGTCTCGATTTGCATCCCACTTGGTTGATAATGAGGAGAGAATGACGTGGATGTTTCTAAGAGGTTTGAAACCCGAGATACGTCAATACCTTATCTCTCATAAACTGTGTTTGTATTCAGATGTTGTGAATATGGCTTAGTTATTAGAGCACGATAATGAGTCAACCGAACCAAGAGAGAGCAGCCGACAAGTCGATAATACCAGTGGTAGTAGTCATTGAAGCGGTGACAACAAACGTGGAGGGAATCAACATGCCAAAAATGATAACCACTTTGGTGGTAATCATGGCTAAGACAATAGGAGTGGAAAGTTCAAGAAGAGAAGGTTCAGCGAAGATGGAAAGACGTCAGCACCAGCACTCGCTGTTAAGGAACGAGAACGACCGCCAGTCGTATGTTACAAATGTGGAGGGGAAGGACACATAAGTCCAAACTGCACGATGCAGTCCAAAACATGTTATAATTGTGGAAAAGAAGGCCACCTAGCCCGATTTTTTCGTGCACCAAAGTCAAGTCCAGCTGGGATGGAGGCATCAAAGAACCGGTTGTTCAAGGGAGAGAGTTTGTCGTAACCTCCCAAAAAGCGAGGAATCTGAACGAGGTGATCATGGGTAAGCTAATCATAAACTCTAGCGAAGTTTATACTTTATTTGATACCAGTTCTACCCATTCCTTTATTTCTCCTACTTGCGCTCAATTTAAATTTGACTCCAGAGAAATTAGACTTTGACTTATCTGTTGAAACTCCATTGGGAGAAACCTTCATTACATCCACGGTTTATAAGTCTTGTTTGATTCAAATCGGTAACCGCACGTTACTTGTCGATCTTATTTCTTTGAAAATACTTGCATTTGATGTGATTCTAGGGATTGATTGGTTAACTACTCATCATGTAAAAATTGATTGTTTTGGTAAGGTTGTTAGCTTTCATATTCCTAACCAACCTATTATACGAATTCAAGCAACCAAACCATTAAAATCCATCACTGTCATCTCAAGCCATAAAGCTATTCGTTTATTGAAAAATGGATGTCAAGCTTTCTTAGCTCATGTCACGGATCTAAACAAAAATACGTCAGTTTTGAATGATATTTCTATTGTTAATGAATTTACTAATGTATTCCCTGAAGAACTTCCTGGCCTACCCCCAGAGAGTGAAATTGAATTTTGTATCGACCTTGAATCCGGTACAAAACCCATTTCCAAAGCCCCATATCGAATGGCTCCTGTTGAAATTCAGGAGTTAAAAACCCAACTACAGGAATTGTTAGACATCGGTTTCATTCGTCCTAGTACGTCTCCTTGGGGTGCTCCTGTTCTATTAGTAAAGAAGAAAGATGGAAGTATGCGACTTTATATTGATTATCGGGAGTTGAATCATGTCACCATCAAAAATAGGTACCGTTGCCTCGCATTGATGACTGTTTGACCACCATTGCAAGGAGCCAAATTCTTTTCAAAGATTGATCTTGGCCGATGACATTCCAAAGATCGCTTTAACTCGATGCGGGCATTATGAATTCCTAGTCATGTCTTTTGGATTGACTAATGCTCCTGCTGCCTTCATGGACAATGTGAACCGAGTATTCAAGGAATATTTGGATCACTTTATGGTCGTCTTTATTGATGACATCCTCATATACTCCAAAACCCGTGAAGATCATGAGCAACACTTGAGGCTGATACTCCAAAAGCTTCATGAAAAAAAGTTTTATGCTAAGTTGAAGAAATGCGAGTTCTGGCTTGAGGAAGTAGCATTCCTTGGGCACGTAGTGTCAAGTTATGGAATATCTGTTGACGCGGCAAAGATTGAATCTATTCAAAGCTGGGAACAACCTAAATCAGTGACCGAAGAATGTAGCTTTCTCGGCTTAGCTGGTTATTATCGGAGATTCGTAGAAGGGTTTTCTCGAATCGCTACTCCATTAACTCAGCTGACTCGGAAAGATACAAAATTCGGTTGGAGTGAGGAATACGAGAAGAGTTTTCAAGAACTCAAGAGTACACTCATTTCAGCACCTGTTCTGACAATACCATCTGGCTCGGAGGGATTTGTCATCTACAGTGATGCTTCGGGCAAAGGGTTAGGATGTGTTCTCATGCAACATGAGAAAGTCATAACCTATTCCTCTCCGCAACTCAAAGAATATGAGAGGAATTATCCTACTCATGATTTAGAGTTGGCAGATGTTGTCTTCGCACTTAAAATTTGGAGGCATTACTTGTAAGGGGGGAAAGTGGAGATCTTTACGGATCTTAAAAGCCTCAAATATTTCTTCACTCAAAAGGAACTCAACATGCGACAACGACGTTGGCTTGAACTGTTGAAAGATTATGATCATACCATCCAATACCCTGAAAAACAAACGTAGTAGCTGACACATTGAGTAGAAGATCATATGCGGGTATGAGTGCAATATTGTCAACACAAAGGCCCATTTTGTATGACTTACGAGGGATGGAGATAGAGATAAAGACTCCAGGGACCCACATGATGATGACAAATATACGAGTAGAACCGACTTTAATTGATAAAGTTAAAGCTGCTCAAGCTACAGACCTGGAGCTGATGCGTATGAGGAAGAAAGTGCAAGGAGGTGCTATGTCAGAAGTAAAAATCGATGAAGAAGGAATACTTCGAGTCAACTCCAGACTGTGTTCCTAACGACCCTGAGTTAAAGTATAAAATCATGATGGAGGCGCACAACACACCATTTGCAATCCATCCATGGATTACCAAAATCTATCGTGATCTTTGACATACATTTTGGTGGAGAAATATGAAGAGAGAGATAACGCTATTTATCTCAAGGTGTCTAACTTGTCAACGAGTCAAGGAGGTGCATCAAGTACCAAAAGGTCCATTGCAACCACTTGAAATTCCAAAATGGAAGTGGGAGCACATTACCATGGATTTCGTTACTTGTCTTCCCAAGGTTTCTCAAGGCATAGATGCAATTTGGGTCATTATTGATAGATTGACCAAGTCTGCTCATTTCTTACCTATACGAGAAACTTATACACTTGAACGTCTTGCTCATATGTACATAAACAAGGTTTTAAGATTGCATGGTATGCCAGTATCCATAGTTTCTGATCGAGACCCAAGATTCACTTCACGATTTTGGGTTAGTTTGCAAAAAGCTATGGGCACAAATTTATGATTTAGTTCGGCATATCATCCTCAGACGGACGGACAATCAGAGAGGACTATTCAAACTCTTGAAGATTTATTAAGACTCTGTGTCCTTGACTTCAAGGAAAGTTGGGACAAGTTTTTACCATTGGTGGAGTTTTTCTACAATAATAGTTATCAAACAAGTATTGGCATGGCTCCATTTGAGGCGTTGTATGGAAGAAAGTGTTATTCTCCAGTATGTTGGGATGAGGTGGGTGAAGCAACATTGTTGGGACCGGAGTTTGTACGTATGACTACGAAAAAGATTCAAACGATCCAGCAACTTATAAAAACCGCACAAGATCGACAAAAGAGTTATACTGATCTTCATCGAAAGGACGTGGAATTCGATATTGGAGATCATGTGTTGTTACGTGTTGCTCCATAGAAAGGAGTTATGAGATTTGGAAAGAGAGGAAAGCTCAATCCTCGATTCATTGGCCCATTTTTAATCCTTGATCGAGTAGGAACTGTGGCCTATAGACTCGCTTTACCGACAAATATGTCTCGTGTTCATAACATTTTTCATATATCCATGTTACGTAAGTATATGGAAGACCCGAACCACATTATTGAGTTAGAACCAGACGAAATAGCGGAAGATTTAACGTATGAAGAGATTCCTTTTCAAATCTTGGATAAGAAGGAACATATTCTACACTCCAAGGTTATACCTCAAGTTAAAGTTTTGTGGAAAAACCACGATGTTGAGGAAATAACCTGGGAGTTAGAATCTGAAATTATATCAAGGTATCCTTACCTCTTCGACATACTAGGTATGTACCCTAATTTCGAGGGCAAAATTTCATAAGAAGGGGAGATTGTAAGACCCCAACTTTTATGAATAAAGATGAATTTTCTAAAAATATCATTTTTAAATATTATGGAGTGAATTTAATATAATGTTATAGTTGTGGGTAATATTTTAGAAATTTTGAAAAGTATGCAAGTTGTTATATAATATTCGATTGGTCGGGGAATATTACGTTTTAACAGGGGAATATTAAATGCGATGGCATAATCATTAGTGGACCCTACAATGTAATTATTATTGTCGGATTGAGAAAATGACAAAAATATTTTTATGAAAATAATATTGGCGGAAGTTTTACCGTTAACTGTTGAAACACTTTCGGTGATAAAAATGCGATGTCTGGCGTGGTTGCATAGTAGCACCACGGTATTGATTATTGATGCTTACGTGAGAAGTCACTCGGTTTGTTCAATTATTGCTACGATGAATTCTTTGCATATTATCTCACGTTATTTGATTCAATTATTGTCAATATTTTATATATTATTAAATCAATAATTAAGACAACGAAGTTATTAACATTATTATTTGGAATATTAACGATGTCTATAAGTTCTGCCAAGGAGAGGTTTGGTTACCTAATTGCGCGCCAATAGGGAGAAATCCTTATTGAAAAGCCCTTCTTTCCTGGGAACGACCTGGTCGATTAATAGTGTGAATTATAATAATGATGATGAAGTTTGTTTTATTAGTATTACTAATGTAATAAAACAGAAAAGCTTTTTATATAAAACAGAATACTTTTATATAGTTATTTGTTTTATTAGACAATAATTAGAATATATTATATTTTATTATACATAGTGTTTTGCATAGTAAAATCGTTTTATATAAAACAGAATACTTTTATAAAGTTATTTGTTTTATTAGACAATAATTAGAATATATTATATTTTATTAGGCATAGTGTTTGCATAGTGCTCGCATAGTGTTTGTATAGTAAAATCTTTTTATATAAAACAAAATACTTTTATAAAGTTATTCGTTTTATTAGATTATAAATAGAATATATTATATTTTATTTAAAAAGATTTTGTTTTATTAGAATATTTTATTAAATCAATCTGACCGTCTGCTTTAAAAGTGAATCAATCACCGATAGTTAATGAATTAGTTACTATTCAATCCATTCTCCTATAAATAGAAGTTCATTCCTTCATTATTTCTTACGAATTCACTGAAACTCTAGAGAGAGAAACTATAGAGAGAAAGAAGAAAAGTATTCTGCTACTTCACTACTCCTATATCCAGTTCTTCTTTATAAGGTAAGGGGTATTATTTCTTTCGTATTCATGAAGAGAACTTCTGTTATTCCATTCTTTATTATTTTGTTGAAATAACCTATATACGCGGACTACCCTATACTTGGTGAAATTCTTCTGTTGGAATAACCTGTATATGCGAAGTACCGCATACATGGTGACATTCTTCTATTATTCCATTCTTTATTATTACGCCGAATATCACATCTGTATGCGTTTACGCATGACACAGTTCCATTATTTATTATTCATTTGGAATAACTTTATGCATGCGATCTATCACATGCATGGTGAATTCTGTTGTTATTCTATTCTTTATTATTCTGTCGAAATATCCTGTCTGTGAATTTTTGCATGACTTGGTTCCGTTATTTATTATTCTGTTAGAACATCGGTGAGAATTTCGCCTGACCTGGTTCCGTTATTTATTATTCTGTTGGAATATCCTGTCTGTCCGTTTACGCAAGACCTGGTTCCGTTATTTATTATTCTGTTGGAATGACCTGTCTGTGCAGTATATCTCATGCCTGGTGATTTCTTTTGTTATTCCATTCTTTATTATACTCAGCTGATTAAAGTTTTGACTTTTATACTCCATGAAATTAGTGGAATATCCTTGATCTTTGCGCTTCATCCAGTATCTTTTCATGGAAATATTCTTCTGAGCATTCTTGAGTTTTACCCCATAAAGCAGTATCATGTTGACAATTTGGACATTATTGGTTCATGGATAAACTAATTCTTGAACTTGTTTTATTGAATTCTTATATCATTGTCATCATCCTCATGCTTATATTGTGATGAAAGTCATCTTTGGCTTACGTGCATAGACGGACTTAGTATGATTATGTTCAGGGATCATTCAGTATAATCATGACCTGTAATGTTATAAATGATGCGGTAAAAATCCTCAGTGGCCTGTAATGCATTGATGGATAGTTTTTGGTAAGACTATGACCAAGGATTATACGGTATAGTCATGACCATTGATGATTTAATGAATATCATTGGCCATGGTACATGGATGATTAGATGATGTGGTTTATTTATTAAGTTGAGTCTTAGCGAAAAAAAATTGATGAAAACATTTTAAATCATAGAAGATAGTAGATTTTATTCTCTACTTGACTCTTCTAAAGGATTGCTTGTTCCACTGCAGTTAAACTTGATGTCTATTGTATTTTATCAGTTTAACATTGTTAAAGACTAATGATAATTTATTTTGCATTATCTTAGTCATAATATTTCTTACTCAGCTAGTTGAGTTCACCCTTTCTTTCATTGTTCTCTTCAGGAAATGAGAACGTAGTCGGGACTAGTCGGGGAACGGAGTGATGGTCCGAGATGGTGTATTAGTAGTCCTCACTATTCTGTACAATACTGTGATAATAAATGTAATGAGGACTCTATTTGAGAGTGGATATTGTCTAGATGGCAATATTCCTGTTTAAACTCTCAGTTATGTTTTGTAGTATTTTACACGACAGTTGTATAATTATGTTTTTATTTGTATTTTGTACCATGTATTTGGCGACTCAAGATGGGTGATGTATACCAATTTTGGGGGCCTCACTGTCCATTAATATTAGGCATTGAATAATCTCTCAAAGCCCTGTGCTCCTCTCTTTGCTCTTCTCTTTGTCCTTCGGCTGCCATATTAAATGTTGTAGCCTCTAACTCTGCTTGTATATTTCTACGCGCTCTCGATTTGTAACCTCTACCGTTAATGTCGTCTTGTGCACGTATCAACTCGGAATTGGATGATTGCGTGTTCATAAAATATATACAAGTACCTAAAACAAAAAACAAAAACACAAATAGAAATGAGATAAGATTAGATTTGTCTAAGTCATACAATATAGCTTAAAATTGATGATAATAATAATAAATTTAAATGCCTTTCCCCGGCAACGGCGCCAAAAACTTGTTTCCTCCTTTTTAGTTGTAGTAAAAGGACTCTAACTCATGCAAGCATACATAGGTCAACAAGTAGTACAGAGTAAGAACAGTATTGGTCCACGGAGAAAGGTTTCAAAATTAAATTATTATGCATCAACTGTATCACTATTTATATATGCTTAAACGAATACTACAATTTTGAATTAATCTAAATTCAATTACGAATAAAAGAAAAATAACAGAATAATAAATCAAATGAGGAAATAATGGGATTCTAACTTCAATTCATATTTCATCTAAATAATACCATCATGCAAGATTATACATGTATCATGGAAAATTACGCAAGACCACAAAAACTAGACATAACCATTTTTCAATGCATTATGACCTACTTACATAACCTCTACGTGTAATAGAAATCATGAAATCATCAATAAAACCAAAATCACTTTATTTCAATGTGACTTTGCAGCAATATTGAATTGAAGCGTAGGCTCTGATATAACTACACACAGTGAAACAATATATTTCTATCTGGTTCACGAAATATAAAGCTAAACAATTCAGCCTCATAAACATATGCTATCATGATTACAACCATACTCACATGTCATTTTTCAATTCCATATAAGTATATAAAATGAATGGTGATGAAACATTCATGCAATCCAATCAATCATAATAGAAATTCCATGACAACCACACAATCAAGCAATCAAGCCATTGATGTTAGATTACATAACAATTTCTGTAAGAATCCCATAATGGAATTTAGTTCATCTCTGAACCGAAAGCCATTATGGGATTATAGCAACACATGAAATTAAATAAAACAATTGAGAGAGAAGATAGAATCTATCAAACCCAATTAAAGATTATATTCCACGAATGTTGTTCAAATCTCCAATATTTTCCAGCAAAATAAAAGTAGTTCTTATTCAATGAATCAATCCAGAAGAAGATGAAGAAAATCTTCAATGTATGCTCAATCTCTTTGGAAAACGTATTCAACGCTTAGAACCGTAGTTCTCTGATATCAAAAACTGATAAAAACAATAATAAAATGCGTCTGGTACCGACCAGAGTAGTTTAGATCAACTCAAACACTTCAAATTTCAAAATTAAAATAAAATCAAACAACAGCATTCGATGACGCGCGCGATCCCAATACAAAACAGGCGCGGACGCGCGTGTATGGAAATTAAGGTTCTGCCGGTTGATGGCGCGGGCGCGCGAGTTTTAGCTTGTGTAGCCGTGCGGCTTCTGTGCTCTGCATCCTTGAGTTTTGCTGCTGCTGCTTCTGTGTCCAACTGCTAATACTTCTTCCTTCATCAATGCTCAGTTGCTTATCTCCACTTGGTCCTCGTGCCATGCCTTCACTAGTCTCATTGCCACCTACCAACATCGAGCTACACCATGTCCTGCATTTTCACACTAGAGGAGTTCTCATTACATGCAGTGAAAAATAATACGAAATGCAACTAAAAACATACTAAAATGTACTTGAGATGGGCATAGTTCTCGTGAATTGATATCCAATAAGTAGGTATAAAACCTACTTATCAAGATATCAAATATACTGGATTTGGTGGCTGGTCAAAGAAGGTTAGACGTTCATGAAATTAGTTTTATGGGTTTTCTGGGTAACCTAGAAAACTGATGAGCATGACCACTGACAGACTTTTACTGGTATAGATATGTGTTCTGTGATGTTGTTATGGTGATGTTTTGTAATATATCTGTATCTTGGCATGTGGGCTACACACTATACTTATTAGATCACAAAAATGTTATCAGAGCAGCAAGTTGTGGAAGCCCAAAGTAGGCCTCACGAACTGTTCCTCATTTCCGGGTAACCCAGAAAATGAAGAACAACTCTGACAGCTTGTTAAAGGGCCCAGATCTCATTTGTGTTATGCTTGTTGGCCATGTTTGTTGTTAGATCATGTAGTATTGTACTAGTACTACAAGATCTGAGTCATAGATTTCCCATAAACACTTTGCGTTAAGAATTAATCTTGGTCAAAGTTGCTCACTCATTCACTAACATAAATGTTCTGGGTTTGATGAAGGACATGAAGAACACCTATAGCGACGGTTCTATCGCTATATGCAGTCTTTAGCGACACTTTATTTCTAAAATTAATTACTTTATTAAATAATTAGAGAAAAATAGTTTATAATTATTAAAAATACAAAATAAATTACTAAAAATTATTTTAAAGCCTAAAAATGGGTTTTTAATAATTTTGAGTATATTTCATAAATAATTATTATTTTTGGAATATTAAAGGTATTTAATTTATTTAATTATAATATTAAATAAATTACCTAAAATGATTTTAATACATGAAAAATCATTAAAAAATATATTATGGTATAAGAAAATATTTTAATTTATTTTTAATGACTTTTAATATTATGTGATGAATTTTATTAATTAAATAATATTAATGGTAATTAATTTATTTAATAAATGCATTAGTTAAATTACGGAAAAATTGAAATAATATTTTAAAAATCATATAAAAATGATTTAAGTGTTATAAAAATATTTTAATTCATAAAATATAATCATAATATATTTAAGGATAATTTCATTAATAATTTAATATTATTGATATTAGATTTATTTATTAATTATATTAAATAATTAAATTAAAAATGATTTTATTTATTAAAAATCATTTAAAAAAGATATAAAGAAATTAAAAATATTTCAAGTTATAATTAATGCTTGGTTTTAATATTTTGATGAATAATACATTAATATTTAAATATTAATGGTAATTATTTAAAAGTGATTTTAAATGTTTTAAAAATCATTTAAGGGTAATAAAATGTTTTAAAAGTATTTTAAGTTATTATAAATAACTTTAATATTTTGGCAATGGTTTCATTAATAATTTAATATTAATGATAATAGAAATATTTAATGTTTAAATCATTGTATAACGATTCAGGTGTTTAAAAATCATGATAAGTTATAATAATTGTTTAAAAATTATTATAAATCATTTAAAAGTAATTTGACCGATGTTTAAGTTATATTGAACTTCAGTATAGAGTCTTAGATTTGATAATTACCCGATAAAGCCATTAGTACATCGACATGTTTCAGAAATTGATCTGGACTTAGATAGGTTAATTTGATAAGTGTTTGTCTATGATCCAATGGCTGTTAAACATATGTGATAATGTGATTAGGTTATGTGTTGACTGCAAATAACAGTACTATGTGTTATGGTATATTATTCTAATTGAATAAATTATCTTATTAATGATAGGGCTTGATATAAAAGATAAAACTAAGTTGCATAACTTTAAGCAGCAGACCAGGCAAGTATCCTATCTTTCTATTTACTTTATGCAATGGACATGCGTAAGCGAACATCTGAACTATTTTTTTCATTGTTCAAATATCTTAACCTTTGAATATACTTATGCAATGATTCTGTATAAGTAAGTTATTAAATTATAATCTGTTGTACAAGTTCCTTAATTCTATTATTATTGATCAAGATATATATTCTGTTCGTTAATTTATAAGCTTGGTTATACAAGTGACCTCACTTGGATAATTATTGTATTTAATAACATGTTGATACATACCTATTGATTTCTGGTATGTATACAATAATTAAAAATTGTCTAAGCTATTTGACCCAGCTAGATAAAGATTTAGAAACATCGTTGAACATGATAGTACTTTATTGTATCCAATCAAATTGTTTTGGTTCGGATTCCAGACTAAGTATGAACATCCCAAACATGGGAAAACTTTTGTGCACCAAAGGCGGTTAAGATGAACAAAAATATCGTTCTTGTATGTAGTATTGATCAATGCATGACACATTGGGATGATCACCCTCGTGCCTGTAAGTTATGACGATTTGCGGATGAAGTTCTGCTAAACCTTAGCAAAAAATTAAAAAGAATGTTCATAGTCTGTCGACTGATCTTCTTATAGTCAGTACGTAGTTTCAAAAATTTGATAAAGAATTGTTATGTTGTTATTATTGGTTCAGCTTACTTCACAACTGTTGATTCATTGTAGAAGTGTCATTCAAAGAAAACATTTAATCCTTTCAGCTAATATTTATTATTGCTATTACTTGTTGGGCACTTAAATGCTCATCCTTGCTTAATTTAAATGTTTTCAGCTAAGTGTGAACAACATGAAGGCTCTGCCAAGAACAAAGGGAAAGGAAAGGTTGCTGAATAAGTTGGTGTTATATGATGTAATAGTTTGACTTTATTAGGATAACAATGATATATATTATCTATCATGTATTTTAATGAATGTTTAAAGGTTGTGTACTTTGGAATAGACTCTGATATATATGTAAATTAAGTTTGTTATTTATATTATTGTTATTATTATTAGTATTATTCCGCTCATAGAAATGGTATCGTGAAACACTAAGTTCGAGTTTCAAGTACTTGAATTTGGGGGGGTCACAAGTTGATATTAGAGCTTTAGAGTTAAAAATCTTAGGTGGGATAGACTTTAGGCTATAACCTTAGAACAAAGGGAAACGTTGAAAATACAAATAACTCATATAGAGTTTAAAAGGAGATGAATTGAATAAATTCATCATCAAACAAAATAAATAGTAACCTATATACAACTATTATTTGTTATGCGTATATTATATGCTAATCAGGATAATTTATGTGTGTTGATGTCAGGTGGAAAAGGATTAGGACCCTCATATCGTAAAGAAGGAGCCAATATTAAAGCCAATAGCTGAAATAGAGGCTCAAGTTGAAAGAAACTCGGATGAGGTGGTTATTGTGGAAACGTAGTACCAGATCCAGAAATGGTGGAACTAACAGATAGTGATTCGGACACCGAAGTTGGAGCTGATCAAGCATCAACAGAGGTGCAGAGTCTGAGGAACAAGGTTTCTTCTCTACAAAAGCTGTGGGAAATAAAAAAGTTGTTAAATAGTCAATTATGGAAGGCATTAATAGAAACAATGGAAGAACAAGATAAGCTTAAAATCCAAATTGATCAAATGGGAGCCAAAAGCAACAAGTAGGGTGCAGCTCCGAGCAAGAAGGGGAAAAGAAAGATGAAAGACCGCAATATAGGAAATTCCAATAACAACCAAGGGAACCTTAACCGAATAGAGAAGTGTACAAACTGTGACAAGAAACATGAAGGTGTATGCAGGAAAGGGGAAAATGTTTGCTATAATTGTGGACATGAGGGACATTTCTCTCCTTATTGTCCCAATCCAAAGCAAGGTGTTTATTTTATTTATGGAATAGAAGGTCACCAGGCGAAAGGTTGTCCAAGATCAAGAAAAAGGCATAGTGAATAGGTTGTATTGGTACTATTTGAGTAGGAGTGTTTAATGTAATATTCTCAACTTTTGTATAAGTTAAAGCCGTAAATCCCGACTTTTGTGGTCACAAAGGGATATCATGCAGTATGTGCTATGTTATGTAAAGTGCTTTGAATTAGTGAATATAATCTATGTTTAGTTAATGAAATAAGTTTGATACGGGAACTTATATAATAAGGTTTAGAATGTAAGTTAATAAAGTATATATTATGTTTTATTTAACCAGATAATGCCGCCAAGACGTCAAACTCAAAATCAAAGGGCAGAATAATCTGTTAACAACGCTGGGGTGCAAGAACCAGACCCGATGCAACACTTTGCAAATATGGTAGCTCAAGCTATGCAGCAGGGAATGCCAGCCGTGGGAAATCAGCCAGACAATCGCTGACAAACTTCAAGGATTTTAAGGCCGTAGGACCGCCATAATTTAGAGGTACAACTGACCCTGTAGAAGCCCAAACTTGGGTTAAGGAGATAAAAAAAGCATCTGTGATAGCTAGGGTAGCTAAGGGGAAAAAGACAGCTTTTGCCATGTACATGATGAAGGGTGAGTCAAATTTTTGGTGGGAAGCGAATCAAGCTAGAGCAGGAGAAGGTGTAGTTACCTGGGCTAGGTTCAAAATTCTATTTTTCGAAAATTATTTCTCATCTAGTATGCAGGCTAGAATGGAGGTGAAATTTCTAGAATTAAAGCAAGAGAACATGACTGTTGCGAAGTATGTCACAAAGTTCAATGAATTGGCTAGGTTCACTCCGCATCAAGTTGATACGGAGGCTAGGAAGGCGAGAAGGTTTGAGCTGGGATTAAAAACCTGGCTCTACAACATGGTGGCAGTGTTACAGATAAACACTTTTGCAACACTCATGGAAAAAGCTATTATAGCTGAGGAAGGGAGTGAGGCCGTGAGCTTCTATAACAAGGAGAAGAAGAACAAAGGCAAAGTCGAGGGAGCTGGGAAGGTGGAAACAAATAGTAGAAGTGGGAGTGAAAAGAGGAAGAGGAGAAATTTTTGGAATGTTCAGGTGAAGCAAGAAGGTGTGAAGAAGAAGCAGGTTGTACAGTGTTGGAATTGTGGAAAGAATCACTCTGGGGAATGTCTGAAAGGTAAGTGTGTGTGTTATAAGTGCGGGCAGGAGGGACAAATCTCTCCCAACTGCCCCAATCCAAGGATGAACAATGGGTGTTTGGTGTGTGGGTCAATGGAGCATAAGGTGAAAGACTATCCAAAAAGGAGAATGGAGGCAAGAAGCGTAAATACTGGGAAAGACAGCGGGACTTTGGCGATCATAGGACCAACATCATCAAGCAAGCCAACAAAATCAACTGCGAGAGTCTTCAACATGACCGTTCAAGATACCGTGGCAGCTGGTGATTGAACTCCAGGTATTATTCGTATAACTTTTATTTTCTTATACATGAATTTCCTATATATAGTAAATTATTTTATAAAGAAATTTTGAAGGAGGAATTTGAGTTCTATTAGAAATCAAATTTCTATTTAATCAGATAGACAAACATTGCGTTGAATAGTTAAAGATCAGTTCGATCGAATCCGATCGAGATTGAAATGACTGTGTATGCTATGTACCTTTATATGTATACGTTTTGAAATGGTGATTCCGGGGACGAAATCTTTATAAGGGAGGGTGAATGTAACAACCCGATATTTTCTATATAAATAAATAAGAAATTTTGCGTATAATTTTTTTTTTAATTTTAAAGGTGGGAATACGTGCAAGGTAAAGTATATGTATTTATGTGATAAAAAAAATTAATTTATTACATGAACAATTTTAAACAAATAATTTTCTTAGAATTATTGACCATTATAAATTATATTTTTATAATTAATTTTGTATTAAAAACATTTTTTATTATTTATTTTCCATGAAAATGTGATTATGTATTATTTAAATAATATATGAAAGGATTATTGGAATTATTATAATAATTATTTTATTATATAAATTTTAGTTCAGATTATTAAGTTAATTATTTTAACTTAATTAATAATGCTATATATGCAAGATAAATCAGATATGGAATCCAAACCCTAATTTTGGATTTTGACTAAAGAATGAGAATAATAATATAATATTATTTTTATTTCAGTGCTATAAATATGTACTGTATGTATGGACCGATAATGGTTAGTCAATTATGTTGTATCATTGCCAAACCCTAACATTAATTAGTTAAACCCTATTTTTGAAATTCAAATAGGAGTTCAAAACTGTGTAGTGATTGTGTTATATGATTTATGTCGCATAATATAGAATTTAAAGTTAATTAGGAAACCCCTAATTATGCTTAGGAAACCCTAATTAATATTTAGAAACCCTAATTTCTAAAATTAAAAACCCTAATTACTAAACTAGAACCTTAATTATTAAATTATTAAGCTTAATGATAATTAGGGAAAATTCTATTTATTACTTAGAAAACCCTAATTATAAATTTATAACCCTAATTGTCATATTAGCCTAAATGCTAAAATGAAAACCCTAATAGCTAATATAGTCATCTTAATGCTAATTAGTAAATTCTTAAACTAATTTTCAAGTCTATATAATTAGTAAACCTAATCTAATTAGGGAACCCTAATTTGTATTTTTAGAAACTTTAAATTTCATTTTTTTCTCTAATTAGAAATTCTACAAATTTTTGTGCTAAACCTTAGGGTTAAACCCTAAGTAGAGAAAGATTTAGATATATCAAAAAGATAAACATAGTAATGAGGGATAATTTTAAAAAAATTGTCATTAATTCTCCTCAATTTAAATAAATGTCAAATAATTAAGGACAAATTAAAAATTCTAAAACGTCAAATAATTAAACCACCCCCTTCTTTTTTACATGCATTCATTTGGAAATTTTACTCAAAAATAAAAAGAGAACAAGTGTAATGTATTGAGATAAATTATTTTTGAACGAGACTTTATAAAATAAAATGAGGCTCTTTTTAAGAAGAAAGTATATTAATTTATTAATTTTTAATTTTTGAATTAGCACTATACAATTTTTTAGAGAGTATATTAATTTATTTTAAAAAGATAATGTATGAAAAAAAATAAAGAGAGATAATTAATTAAAAAATAGAAAAAGAGAGTACACAAATATCAAAAAATAAAATATGAGTCGACCAATATTAAAATTATAATCATTTGAATTCAACCTATACAAACTATATTAAAAATAGATAATATAATTTTTATTTTTATTTAAACCTATAACCATTTTATGTAAACTAAAACCAAACCAAACCAAACTCATACTTTATCAGGTCTAATTATTTTATTATTATATCATTTTAATTGAAATTTATAAGAGAAATAATTCTCTAAAACTACAATATAAAAATGCGACCGAGATAATATTGAGTAGTGAGTGGCATAGTGGGCTTTTTCTGATTTGAATGGCCCGTCCATCAGGTAATAATAGAAGAGTCCACTGGACAAAAAACAAACCTAGCCATGTGCTACTAAGTTCAACAACTCAGCCTTTACATAATCCAAATACATTGTATGCAAGTCATATATATAGCATTAGAGAGAGAAAAGTATTCATTTCTTGCTCATTTGTGCTCATACACTTCACCAAGACCCTCTCTCTCTACCTACGAAATATTGTAGTATATCAGTTCCAAACCCAAGCCCCATGAATTCCATTAATAGATCAGTAGCCTAGAATCAAGATTTGTTCATATAAAGGTATAATCCCTAAACAAAATATGATCCTTGATCCTCTGTTAAAAGTTATGTTTTAGTGTTAAAATATGTTGTACATAGTGTATATTGATGATCTGAGTTGCTAGATGTTAGATCTATAACATCTATAGGATCGGATTTGATGTTTTCAAAAATATGGAAATTTTTATGTGTTGTCTGACAACCAAATGTCAGGTCTTGTAGATCTCTTTCTGTTTATAGTTTTTGTGTTTTAGATGTTTGAATTTGTAGTATGCTATGAGATCTGTATTTTGGAACTTAAATCATGGTTAGAGCTTGAACCGATTGAAAGTTATGGGTGGTCAAACCCCGTTGACCGACCATGACTTTCAATTTTCTGGGTAACCCAGATTTGCCCATAAGCTTCTGACAACTTATTTACAGCCTCAGATCTTGCAGGTGTTGTGTGTTATGAGTTTATTGTTTCAACTATGTCATAGTATGTTAGTTTAACTTTAGATCCATGCTTTTAGAGCCTCTAGATATAAAATATATTGTATTTGGTGGCTGGTCAAAGAAGGTCAGACGTTCATGAAATCAGTTTTCTGGGTTTTCTGGTTAACCCAAAAAACTGATGAGCATGACCACTAACAGAATTTGACTGGCATAGGTATGCGTTCTGTGACGTTGTTATGGTGATGTTTTGTAATATATCTGTACCTTGGCATGTTGGCTACACACTGGACTCATTAGATCACAAAAATGTTACAAGAGCAACAAGTTATGGAAGCCCAAAGTAGGCCTCGCGAACTGTTCTTCATTTCTGGGTAACCTAGAAAATGAAGAACAACTCTGACAGCTTGTTCAAGGCCCCAGATCTCACTTGTGTTATGCTTGTTGGCCATGTTTGTTGTTGGATCATGTAGTATTGTACTAGTACTACAAGATCTGAGTCATAGTTTTCCTAGAAACACTTTGTGTTAAGAATTAATCTTAGTCAAAGTTGCTCACTCGTTCACTAACATGAATGTTCTAGGTTTGATGAAGAACATGAAAAACACCTATAACGACAGTTCTGTCGATATATGCAGTCTTTAACGACACTTTATTTCTAAAATTAATTATTTTATTAAGTAATTAGAGAAAAATAGTTTTTAATTATTAAAAATACAAAATAAATTACTAAAAATTATTTTAAAGCCTAAAAATGGGTTTTTAATAATTTTGAGTATATTTCATAAATAATTAATATTTTTGGAATATTAAAGGTATTTAATTTATTTAATTATAATATTAAATAAATTACCTAAAATGATTTTAATACATGAAAAATCATTTAAAATATATTATAGTATAAAAAATATTTTAAGTTATTTTTAATGAATTTTAATATTATGTGATGCATTTCATTAATTAATTAATATTAATGGTAATTAATTTATTTAATAAATGTATTAATTAAATTATGGAAAAATAGAAATAATGTTTTAAAAATTATATAAAAATATTTTAATTTATAAAAGATAACTTTTAATATTTAAAGGATAATTTCATTAATAATTTAATATTAATGATATTAGATTTATTTATTAATTATATTAAATAATTAATTTAAAAATGGTTTTTTTTCATTAAAATCATTTAAAAAGGATATAAAGAAATTAAAAATATTTCAAGTTATAATTAATGCCTTTTAATTTTTGATAAATAATACATTAATATTTAAATATTAATAGTAATTATTTAAAAATGATTTTAAATGTTTTAAAAATCATTTAAGGGTAATAAAAATGTTTTAAAAAAGTATTTTAAGTTATTATAAATAACTTTAATATTTTGGCAATGGTTTTATTAATAATTTAATATTAATTTAATATTAATGATAATAGAATTAGTTAATATTTAAATCATTGTATAACGATTCAAGTGTTTGAAAAATTATGATAAGTTATAATAATTGTTTAAAAATTATTATAAATCATTTAAAAGTAATTTGGCCATTGTTTAAGTTATATTGAACTTCGGTATAGAGTCTTAGATTCAATAATTACCCGATAAAACCATCGGTACACCGACATGTTTCAGAAATTAATTTGGACTTAGATAGGTTGATTTGATAAGTGTTTGTCTATGATCCAATGGCTGTTAAACATATGTGATAATGTGATTAGGTTATGTGTTGACTGTAAATAGCAGTACTATGTGTTATGGTATATTATTCTAATCGAATAAATGATCTTATTAATGATAGGGCTTGATATAAAAGATAAAACTAAGTTGCATAAATGTAAGCAGCAGACCAGGCAAGTATCCTATCTTGGCATTTACTTTATGTAATGGACATGCGTAAGCGAACATCTAAAATATTTTTTTTTCATTGTTCAAATATCTTAACCTTTGAATATACTTATGCAATGATTTTGTATATGTAAGTTATTAAATTATAATCTATTGTACAAGTTCCTTAATTCTGTTATTATTGATCAAGATATATATTCTGTTCGTTAATTTATAAGCTTGGTTATACAAGTGACCTCACTTGGATAATTATTGTATTTAATCACATTTTGATACATACCTATTGATTTCCGGTATGAATCCTACTGAGAGGTCCACTAGAGATCAGAAATTGTTGAAGAAACAACAAGATCTTTCTTTTGTCCTATTAATTAAAAACCGTCTAAGCTATTTGACCTAGCTAGACACAGATTTAGAAACATCGTTGAACATTATAGTACTTTATTGTATCCAATCAAATTATTTTGGTTTAGATTCCCAGACTAAGTCTGAACATCCCAAACATGAAAAAACTTTTGTGCATGAAGCGATAAGATGAAACGAAAATATTGTTCTTGTATGTAGTATTGATCAATACATAGCACATTGGGATGATCACCCTCGTGCCTGTAAGTTATGACAATTTTTAGATGAAGTTCTGCTAAACCTTAGCAAAAAATTAAAAACAATATTCATAGTCTGTCGACTGATCTTTATTTATAGTCAGTACGTAGTTTTAAAAATTTGATAAAGAATTGATATGTTGTTATTATTGGTTCAGCTTACTTCACAACTGTTGATTTGTTGTAGAAATGTCATTCAAAGAAAACATTTAATCCTTTCAGCTAATATTTATTGTTGTTATTACTTGCTGGGCACTCAAATGCCCATCCTTGCTTAATTTAAATGTTTTCAGCTAAGTGTGAACAACATGAAGGCTCTGCCAAGAACAAAGGGAAAGAAAAGGTTGCTGAATAAGTTGGTGTTATATGATGTAATAGTTTGACTTTATTAGGATAAGAATTATATATATTATCTATCATGTATTGTAATGAATGTTTAATGATTGTGTACTTGGGAATAGACTCTGATATATATATAAATTAAGTTTGGTATTTATATTATTGTTATTATTATTAGTATTATTCCGCTCATAGAAATGGTATCATGAAGCACTGAGTTCGGGTTTCAAGTACCTGAATTTGGGGGAGTCACAAGCATGTTAAATCTACAACCATAAACTCTATGCTCTAGCTTATACTAACCATGCAGATATAAAAGGCTATGTTCAAAATCATAGAGATGACTAAAGAAGGACCACGATCATAGAGCTGCCTCGACATGACAAAGAAACATCTTGTGATGAAAACATGTCTAACAAATCCAAGCAATCCCTTTGATGAGTGCCTCGGTGACAAACCTGACCCTTAATTCATTCTAAGAGGTTGGCCCTTCCTGAGCTACCTTAACCCAGAAGGAATGCTAAGTCAAAGTTCATCAACAAGGACCAGGGCAGACAACGTTCGTAGAGCAGATTCAGAAGTGAACTCAACGATCTTAGTGCAACCTCAACGATCATAGTACAACCTTGATGATCATAGTCCTCCCAAAGGAAACACTGGCTCAGGGGAGCTAAAGGCAGATCAGTACTTTCCAAATCATTAAAAATTGTGAATCCTAGCAGGACTTGACACATGTTCCACTATGCAAATTTAAAAGATAGAAGTTACAAGTACAGTTTGAGAAAGTCTTTTTGAAAACTAACCTCAGATGTTCGAAAAGCTTATTCCTCTCTCTCTCTACCAGCAGAAACCCAAGCTTTTAGAAATGTTCAACCAACTTCTGTGCAAGGAAATCAATGATGACTTCAAATGTTATCACCGATTCTGACTTCTACTTGACGAGTTCAAGAGACAATGACCCTCAATTTCACAAAATTTTATCTCTGTTAAAGAAAGTTGGTCTTGAAGAAGCTCTGGGCACCATCACATGGATCTACCCAAAGCTGGTGAAGGATGTGACAACCGTAATTTTGTAATTTAATTTTAATATTTATTTGATTGAATAAATATTTTTTGATGAATTAATTATTAGATTAAATAATTAATTGATGAAGTTGTGATAGATTAATTTAATTATATGTGTTACATTTATTAATTTAATGTGGAGAATTTTATTATTCAAAGTATGTGATTATGTGAGCTTATTGAATTAAAAGAAATATTTAATAAGCTTCCATTTATTTTAATTAATTTAATTATTAATTAGAGATTTAATAATTTGACATTATTAATCAAAGAGAATTTGAATTATGTGACTATGTGTATTAATGAGAAATTATTATATTTTATTTAAAGTAAATTAAATAAGATATTAGATTTATTTTATATGGATGTGACATTATTTAAACTATATGATAATGATTTATTAAATTAAATGATTTTAAACCTCATTCTTGCTAGCCAAACATGGCACTAAGGGAGGTTGGGAAGCGATTACCCATGATAGATAATCGACCTCCATCGTCTTGTCGAGTTTACCTTATGTATTAGTATACGCCTTCTTTTCTTTTCCTTATTATTTCTAAGTCTGACAAAGTTTAACAGAGAGAGAGTTTGAGAAAGTTTAAGAGAGATTGGGAGAAACTCTATGATTGATGTAGAGAGATTTGTCATTTTATTTAATCTACGCCTGGGGTAATTCTCTTCAACCCAAATTCTTATTTTACGTCTTTTAAGTTTTCATAAAAATGGCTTTCATACTTCTGTGAGTCTCTGTATTTGGGAAATTATGTTGTTATGAGAATATATGTAATAACTCGAGTTGTATGGCATGTTTTATATATATATTGTGTGTTTCCATATCATCAATTTCATAAGATTACAACGTATGATTATGGCTTGTTATTTCCAAAATTTACTGATCATTGATATGGCCATATGGCCTTATACGTGATTTTTATATGTCAAATATAATTTATTTTGTAAAATTCACACATTTTTATGATTATGCATGTTAAAATGAACAAAATGAAACTTGAATGGTTGAATTTGGCTTTATAACGAATCCGTAGCATTAAAATCCATGTTTTTGTTCAAGAACTTCAAGAACATCAAGAACAGTCCAATTTGCATGCTTTAATTCTGTGATTATGTGTTTTAATGGGTGAAAATCACTCCATACATGTTAAGTATTGATTATTTATGAATTCTAGCATGTGGGTATGTCTAAATTCGTGTAAAATATAAGTTGATTGGAAATTTTTAGTCGTGTTATGCAATTTTCGAGAATTGCGAAAACTGAATCTGAGTCTCATGTATTTTCAACTTCTAGTTCTTTTCCGAAGTCATGCGCCGCTTGTGTCCAAGTCACATGAGCTAAAGTTAAATACAAAAGTGCCATATGCACTCTTAGCATGATTTTTCCAGAAATGCAAATTTTTAATGTTCAAGTATAGAAATGAGTTAGTGACCTAGTCTAATGAACATGAAAACTTGTTAGACATATAATGAGATATTAAAATGAGTTTTTACCAAGTCAAGAAGACAATTACATGTTATTAAAGTATTCATTTCTTGCTCATTTGTGCTCATACACTTCATCAAGACCCTCTCTCTCTACCTACGAAATATTGTAGTATATCAGTTCCAAAACCAAGCCCCATGAATTCCATTAATAGATCAGTAGCCTAGAATCAAGATTTGTTCATATAAAGGTATAATCCCTAAACAAAATATGATCCTTGATCCTCTGTTAAAAGTTATGTTTTAGTGTTAAAATATGTTGTACATAGTGTATATTGATGATCTGAGTTGCTAGAAGTTAGATCCATAACATCTATAGGATCGGATTTGATGTTTTCAAAAATATGGAAATTTTTATGTGTTGTCTGACAACCAAATGTCAGGTCTTGTAGATCTCTTTCTGTTTATAGTTTTTGTGTTTTAGATGTTTGAATTTGTAGTATGCTATGAGATCTGTATTTTGGAACCTAAATCATGGTCAGAGCTTGAACCGATTGCAAGTTATGGGTGGTCAAACCTCGTTGACCGACCATGACTTTCAATTTTCTGGGTAACCCAGATTTGCCCATAAGCTTCTGACAACTTATTTACAGCCTCGGATCTTACATGTGTTGTGTGTTATGAGTTTATTGTTACAACTATGTCGTAGTATGTTAGTTTAACTTTAGATCCATGCTTTTAGAGCCTCTAGATATAAAATATACTGTATTTGGTGGTTGGGCAAAGAAGGTCAGACGTTCATGAAAACAGTTATCTGGTTAACCCAGAAAACTGATGAGCATGACCACAAACAGACTTTGACTGGCATAAATATGCGTTCTGTGATGTTGTTATGGTGATGTTTTGTAATATATCTGTACCTTGGCATGTTGGCTACACACTGGACTCATTAGATCACAAAAATGTTACAAGAGCAACAAGTTATGGAAGCCCAAAGTAGGCCTCGCGAACTGTTCTTCATTTCTGGGCAACCTAGAAAATGAAGAACAACTCTGACAGCTTGTTCAAGGCCCCAGATCTCACTTGTGTTATGATTGTTGGCCATGTTTGTTGTTGGATCATGTAGTATTGTACTAGTACTACAAGATCTGAGTCATAGTTTTCCTAGAAACACTTTGTGTTAAGAATTAATCTTAGTCGAAGTTGCTCACTGCTCACTAAACATGAATGTTCTAGGTTTGATGAAGAACATGAAAAACACCTATAACGACGATTACGCCGATATATCACGATCTTTAACGACACTTTATTTCTAAAATTAATTATTTTATTAAGTAATTAGAGAAAAATAGTTTTAATTATTAAAAATACAAAATAAATTACTAAAAATTATTTTAAAGCCTAAAAATGGGTTTTAATAATTTTGAGTATATTTCATAAATAATTAATATTTTTGGAATATTAAAGGTATTTAATTTATTTAATTATAATATTAAATAAATTACCTAAAATGATTTTAATACATGAAAATTATTTAAAAATATATTATGGTATAAAAAATATTTTAAGTTATTTTAATGAATTTTAATATTATGTGATGCATTTCATTAATTAATTAATATTAATGGTAATTAATTTATTTAATAAATGTATTAATTAAATTATGGAAAAATAGAAATAATGTTTTAAAAATTATATAAAAATATTTTAATTTATAAAAGATAACTTTTAATATTTAAAGGATAATATCATTAATAATTTAATATTAATGATATTAGATTTATTTATTAATTATATTAAATAATTAATTTTAAAAGGATTTTCTTTAATTAAAAATCATTTAAAAAGGATATAAAGAAATTAAAAATATTTCAAGTTATAATTAATGCCTTTTAATTTTTTGATAAATAATACATTAATATTTAAATATTAATAGTAATTATTTAAAATAATTTTAAATATTTTAAAAATCATTTAAGGGTAATAAAAGCTGTTTTAAAAGTATTTTAAGTTATTATAAATAACTTTAATATTTTGGCAATGGTTTCATTAATAATTTAATATTAATGATAATAGAATTAGTTAATATTTAAATCATTGTATAACGATTCAAGTGTTTGAAAATTTTTGATAAGTTATAATAATTGTTTAAAAATTATTATAAATCATTTAAAAGTAATTTGGCCGATGTTTAAGTTATATTGAACTTCGGTATAGAGTCTTAGATTCAATAATTACTCGATAAAGCCATCGGTACACCGACATATTTCAGAAATTGATTTGGACTTAGATAGGTTGATTTGATAAGTGTTTGTCTATGATCCAATGGCTGTTAAACATATGTGATAATGTGATTAGGTTATGTGTTGACTGTAAATAGCAGTACTATGTGTTATGGTATATTATTCTAATCGAATAAATGATCTTATTAATGATAGGGCTTGATATAAAAGATAAAACTAAGTTGCATAACTGTAAGCAGCAGACCAGGCAAGTATCCTATCTTTGCATTTACTTTATGTAATGGACATGCGTAAGAGAACATCTAAAATATTTTTTTTTCATTGTTCAAATATCTTAACCTTTGAATATACTTATGCAATGATTTTGTATATGTAAGTTATTAAATTATAATCTATTGTACAAGTTCCTTAATTCTGTTATTATTGATCAAGATATATATTCTGTTCGTTAATTTATAAGCTTGGTTATACAAGTGACCTCACTTGGATAATTATTGTATTTAATCACATTTTGATACATACCTATTGATTTTCGGTATGTATATATTAATTAAAAACCGTCTAAGCTCTTTGACCTAGCTAGACACAGATTTAGAAACATCGTTGAACATGATAGTACTTTATTGTATCCAATCAAATTATTTTGGTTTAGATTCCCGACTAAGTATGAACATCCCAAACATGAGAAAACTTTTGTGCGCCAAAGGCGGATAAGATGAACGAAAATATTGTTCTTGTATGTAGTATTGATCAATACATAGCACATTGGGATGATCACCCTCGTGCCTGTAAGTTATGACAATTTTTGGATGAAGTTCTGCTAAACCTTAGCGAAAAATTAAAAACAATATTCATAGTCTGTCGACTGATCTTCATTTATAGTCAGTACGTAGTTTCAAAAATTTGATAAAGAATTGATATGTTGTTATTATTGGTTCAGCTTACTTCACAACTATTGATTTGTTGTAGAAATGTCATTCAAAGAAAACATTTAATCCTTTCAGCTAATATTTATTGTTGTTATTACTTGCTGGGCACTCAAATGCCCATCCTTGCTTAATTTAAATGTTTTCAGCTAAGTGTGAACAACATGAAGGCTCTGCCAAGAACAAAGGGAAAGGAAAGGTTGCTGAATAAGTTGGTGTTATATGATGTAATAGTTTGACTTTATTAGGATAAAAATTATATATATTATCTATCATGTATTGTAATGAATGTTTAATGATTGTGTACTTGGGAATAGACTCTGATATATATGTAAATTAAGTTTGGTATTTATATTATTGTTTTTATTATTAGTATTATTCTGCTCATAGAAATGGTATCGTGAAACACTGAGTTCAGGTTTCAAGTACCTGAATTTGGGGGTGTCACAAGCATGTTAAATCTACAACCAGAAACTCTATGCTCTAGCTTATACTAACCATGTAGATATAAAAGGCTATGTTCAAAATCATAGAGATGACTGAAGAAGTACCACGATCATAGATCTGCCTCGACATGACAAAGAAACATCCTGTGATGAAAACATGTCTAACAAATCCAAGCAATCCCTCTGATGAGTGCCTCGGTGACAAACCTGGCCCTTAATTCATTCTAAGAGGTTGGCCCTTTCCTGAGCTACCTTAACCCAGAAGGAATGTTAAGTCAAAGTTCATCAACAAGGACTAGAAATGCGCACAACGTTAGTAAAGCGATTCGATGAACTTCAACGATCTTAGTGCAACCTCAACGATCGTAGTACAACCTTGATGATCATTTTCCTCCCAAAGGATACACTGGCTCAGGGGAGCTAAGGGCAGATCAGTACTTTCTAAATTATTAAAAATCGTGAAGCCAAGCAGGACTTGACACATGTTCCACTATGAAAATTTAAAGGATAGAAGTTACAAGTACAGTTTGAGAAAGTCTTTTTGAAAACTAACCTCAGATGTTCGAAAAGCTTATTCCCCTCTCTCTACCAGCAGAAACCCAAGCTTTTAGAAATGTTCAACCAACTTCAGTGCAAGGAAATCAATGATGACTTCAAATGTTATCACTGGTTATCGACTCTACTTCGACGAGTTCAAGACAACTGACCCTCAATTTCACAAAATTTTATCTCTGTTAAAGAAAGTTGGTCTTAAAGAAGCTCTGGGCACCATCACATGGATCTACCCAAAGCTGGTGAAGGATGTGACAACCGTAATTTTGTAATTTAATTTTAATATTTA
Source organism: Panax ginseng (assembly GCA_020205605.1). Lineage (NCBI taxonomy): Eukaryota > Viridiplantae > Streptophyta > Magnoliopsida > Apiales > Araliaceae > Panax > Panax ginseng. The sequence goes on from CM035137.1 coordinate 75,883,888, forward strand.
TTTGATTGAATAAATATTTTTTGATGAATTAATTATTAGATTAAATAATTAATTGATGAAGTTGTGATAGATTAATTTAATTATATGTGTTACATTAATTAATTTAATGTGGAGAATTTTTATTATTCGAAGTATGTGATTATGTGAGCTTATTGAATCAAAAGAAATATTTAATAAGACTATGTTATTTTAATTAATTTAATTATTAATTAGAGATTTAATAATTTGACATTATTAATCAAAGAGAATTTGAATTATGTGACTATGTGTATTAATGAGAAATTATAATATTTTATTTAAAGTAAATTAAATAAGATACTAGATTTATTTTATATGGATGTGACATTATTTAAACTATATGATAATGATTTATTAAATTAAATGATTTTAAACCCCATTCTTGCTAGCCAAACATGACACTAAGAGAGGTTGGGAGCAGTTACCCTTGATAGGTAACTGACCTCCATCATGCGCATCAGTTTACCTTATATATTAGTATACGCCTTCTTTTCTTTTCCTTATTATTTCTAAGTTTGACAAAGTTTAACAGAGAGAGAGTTTGAGAAAGTTTGAGAGAGATTGGGAGAAACTCTGTGATTGATGTAGAGAGATTTGTCATTTTATTTAATCTACGCTTTGGGTAATTCTCTTCAACCCAAATTCTTATTTTACGTCTTTTATGTTTTCATAAAAATGGCTTTCATACTTCTGTGAGTCTCTGTATTTGGGAAATTCTGTTGTTATGAGAATATATGTAATAATTCGAGTTGTATGGCATGTTTTATATATATATTGTGTGTTTCCATATTATCAATTTCATAAGATTACAATGTATGATTATGGCTTGTTATTTCAAAAATTTACAGAGTACGTGATATGGCCATATGGCCTTATACGTTATTTTTATATGTCAAATATAATTTATTTTGCAAAATTAACACATTTTTGTGATTATGCATGTTAAAATGAACAAAATGAAACTTGAATGGTTGAATTTGGCTTTATAACGAATCCGTAGCATTAAAATCCATGTTTTTGTTCAAGAACTTCAAGAACATCAAGAACAGTCCAATTTGCATGCTTTAATTTCGTGATTATGTGTATTAATGGCTGAAAATCACTCCATAGATGTTAAGTATTGATTATTTATGAATTCTAGCATGTGGGTATGTCTAAATTAAGTAAAAACATAAGTTGATTGGAAATTTTAGTCGTGTTATGCAATTTTCGCTAATTGCGAATGAATCGAGTCTCATGTGCATGGCCAACTCCTAGTTCTTTTCCGTACTGTACAACATGCTATAGTGTCCCAATACATGTATACAAATTGGCAACAAGAAATACCAAGAGCCAAAACAAAAAAGTGGCGCCGCATCACCATTTAGCAGATTGTCCAGAAAATGCAAATTTTTAATGTTCAAGTATAGAAATGAGTTAGTGACCTAGTCTAATGAACACAAAAACTTGTTAGACATATAATGATATATTAAAATGAGTTTTTACCAAGTCAAGAAGATAATTACATGTTATTTGAATCGTTGATTATGTAATTAACTTATTGTTCGTGTAGTATTATATTATGTGAAAACAAGTATGGTAATTTGACTAAGTATGGTCATGAAGTCGAGTTTAGACAAAGAAAAACTTATGATGTTTAGTACGTTATTATTGACTGGTATTGTGAACGTAATTGATATGTAGGATTTAATTCAAAGAACGAGTTTGTTTAAGTGTAATCTACACACGAGGCAAGTTTCTAAACCTTATCTTGTTACATTGAGCAAGTTTTCTAACTCTACATTTACGTTGAACAAGTTTCTTACCCTAAACTTTCATTGAGCAAGTTTCCTAACCTTACTTGTTATCGTTATATAAATTGATTAATTCCTCTTTCGATATTGAGCAAGTTCTCATTATTATTGATCAAGCCTGTCTTGGATATTAAAGTTTATTAATCTTCAAGCATGATGTTGTTATACAATAAATATTCTATTGTATACCTTTTGAGATGTTATTCAAGTTAAATATTCATTTACTGTTAAACATTATTAGACTAGAGAACCCTTATTGATTCGACTAGTCCATAGTTGATGAGCGTTCTAAATTTCAGAATCCCTTGATGAATAATCCAAACCAAACTTCCTTTGGTGCGGACTTGAATGTCAAACTGAGATGAAAAACCCTGTATCGGGGATTATTTACGCTTTAGCGTTAAGATATTGTGCACAATATGGTACTAAGGGCTGATCCCCCTAAGTACGAGAAGAAGAGTCCATAGTCTAATGACTGTTAAAGGTTTCAAGTAAAAACACTTGACAACCTAGGACATAGTTCAAGGTCTTATGACCCTCAGAATTTCTTTTGATTCTTGTTATCCATTCTTGATTCAAAAGTTGAGCTTTATATCAGAAGTTATTATTTCTCTCGCATGTTATTATTCATTGTTATATTGTTATACTTGTGGGCAATCGTGCTCATTCTTGCATAATAATAACATTGCAGTTAAGAACGAAAGAGCAGACGAACCTTCCACTAGTAAGGGCAAGGGCAAGCTTATCAAGTAATGAAGACTGTTTTATTATTGTGGTTATGTGATGTAATTAGAATTGATGTTACTAAGACTTATTTGTTTATGTTTTCCGCACAGATGTTTTAAGGTTAGAGTAACCTGGGATTTATTATTATTCAGTTGATGTAACCCCATAAGGGGAGAGATTTTATTATTATTTCTATCTATTGTATGGTTTTGTATTTTATTTACGGGTAGATAGATAGATGATGTTTGTACAGTGAACACCAAATCCTGTGGAAATGGAAGTACCGGATTTGGGGGTGTCACAAAGGAGTTCTACAGCAATGGAGTCTTTGAGAATGACATCATCACCATAAGGGTTAAGGGAGTACAAATTAAACTCAAGGCTGAAGATATAAACCTAGCCCTAGGTTTCAAATTAAAGGGACTTCTATCTATGGAGGTCATCGACTTTCATTAAGGACTGAAGAAGATGAATCACAAAAAGTGTCAGACCATCAAGGGATACAAGAAGAAAGAGTTTCCCAAAAAGTATGAGTTTTTGCTGAAATTGTTGGGAAGTGCATATGCTGTAAAAGCTCTGGCCATGACTCTGTGAAAGAAGTTCAACTGAAGCTCATGAAAGAAATCTGCTTTGGAATTCAACTCAACTATAGGGCCCTACTCATCGATTAGATTAGGAAGTGGATACTCAGTTCAAAGAAATCAAAGAGCTCGGGAAAGATGCTTTATGGATGGTTTATAAGCATACTCCTGCAATCAGCACTGGGTGACAGAATTGGGGATAATGAAGGAGAATCTATAAATCCCAACAGAAAGATGACCCAGCAGTTGTTTCAAAACTGGAAAATAAATCCAACAGAAAATGTCAGAATGATGTCTGAATCCAGTGGAAGGACTGGTGAAGCGAAGGAGTTTGGGCTACCATGGAATATGTCAATTGTGAAGGAAACTGATGAAGAAGAAGAAATTAATAAAGAAGAACCCATCGCTTTGGTCAGAAAAAGTAAGGGAAAGAGGAAAATGAAGGATCAGATAACAGAGGAGCCTCAAGGTTCTACCACCGATGCACCTCAAGAGAGTTCAGGCACTGAAACTCTGAAGAAACTGAAAGGGAGAGAACATCAGTCTGAAGAAGAAGAAGAAGAAGACAGAGCTACCATCTCTCAACTGCTTAAGAAGGGAAAAAGCAGCCATAAATATAAGAAGTCTTCGATCGTAGAGTCACTACCGATCGTAGAGTCCAGACCTGACATCACTCCAGAAGTGGATGCTACAACAGTTTCTTAGGTTGGTCAAATTTTCAGAGCTGAAGAAAAAGAGAATGCTGAGGCTGTGGTTCAGCCTAAGAAAACAAAGAGAATGCTTGTTAAGAAATACATTCTTGTTAATGAAGGAGTATTAAAGGAGGAAGACAGAAGAATAGCTGCTGAGAAAGGGCTACCCGAAGCTAGTAAGGAGAATACAACTCGAGTTGAGGGGGAGTTTCTTGAAGTTCCTACACTAGAGAATGCCCCAGCTGAGGGGGAGCTGCTTGAAGTTCAAATGGATGATCGAATTGAGGGGGAGCCTTGCGAAGTCACTATGACAAAGAAGACTACAACCAAGGAGGAACTACAAAATGATTATCATGAAACTCCCTCAGCTCTTCAAGAAGTCTTAGCTTTTGAAACTGAAGAAATGGAAAAGGTTGACACTATGGAGGTGGAGAATGTAGAAGAACAAAGAAGAGAAGTGGAGATGATTGATGTAGTGGAAATCTCAATTGAAGACAAGGAAGAAGAAGTGGATGATGAAGTTGGGATTATCACAGTGGGTTGGGATGGATATAGGAGAGCTAACTATAATCAACTATTCTCCTATTTACCTATAATGCCCTTTCACAAAGCCTAAATCCTCAACTCTTGGGATCACATGTTCTGGACCTTCAAAGCTTATCCAACAATCTCAGTGCTAGCTCATGGATTCCCAGGCAACCTCACTTTTGCCCGAATGCTAATCACTAACGGTTCCTCTTCAGAAAATGGGCGTGAGGTAAAATCCATTCCCATCTCTTTCAGGATTAGTCACTGTCCACCATCAACCTTCAATCAATTATATGAATTACCAAAATGGTTGGAAGTAATATTGCATCCACTAAATAAATTTCCAGTTACAAAATCCCAAAATTCTGTAACTGATGAACCATATATATCTTTATTTTGTACTGATCCAGTCTGCTACCATTTCTCACTCTAAGATTATTGATCCAAATCCAATCGTAGAGTCACCTACTCAAATCGTAGAGTCACCTCCTCCTGAGACTCAACCTCACACACCTGCTCCTCCATCATAAATTCCTTCCTCATCAACCCATAACTATTTTAATCTTGATCTTTCTCTCTATAATGTGCGAGATCAATATACTAGACCCTCTCCTCCAAATAATCAGCAACTCCTTGAGCATAGATCAGATCTTCCCACCAAAACTGAATTGTTTACAGCATCTCAGAAGGTGACTAAGGACATTCAAGATGATCTTGAAGTTCACTCAGACCTTGTTCATCAGAGGTTGACTCATTTGATCGATGCTGCCAACACCTTCCCCAGCAAACTGAGTACTGAGCTTACAGAGAATCTTAGAGAGATCATCAAGGAAATGATCCAAAGTATCAATGAAAGGGATCAAATTCATTTTCAAGCTGCCAAGAAGCACAAGGAAGTAGTTCTCCTTTTGAAAAAGACTCAGGAATCTCAAAATAAGCTTATGATGAAGAGTCTCACAAGTCTACGAACCCAAATGAAAGAATTCCAAGCATTCTCCATGGGTTAAATGTAATAAACAGAAACTGTCTTGGCCATCCTACAAAAGAAAGAGTCAAACTAATTCTTTGGTCCAAGAAAATCATGAAGGCATTGCTCACTCCAAGAATCAGTCCCACGAGCTCGTCCAAGGCATGCATCGACTGTCTGAAGATATTCGAACCCTTGATGCAGACATAAAGGGGGAGAATAAAGGGGAGGAAGGAGAGAAAGGCAAAGGTAGAAGCAAAAGCAAATTCATTGCTTCAAGTTGTCATCAGACTCACGACCTGAATATGAACAAATTATAATGGCGTAACCGCTAAGGAGTTAAGGGCCTTCTCCCAGCTCACTAGGGGTAACCACTACAGGCCTTAATATGCTAATTGGAGATCCTGCATTCATAAATAGACACGATCATTGGGAAAGGCTAAGTCAAAGCGAGCTGGAAGATATATCAAGGAGAGATGAAGTTAACAGGAGAAGAAGAGCTGTAGAGTATGCCAACCCTCCAAGGAACAAAAGGCAGAAGAAATAGAGATAATTTGGAACTCATATCTTATTGATGTAACTAAGCTTTATTTTAATATCTGTCTTTACAAACATCAATAAATTCATGCTTATTCTCTAGAGGTTTCAGTTGCTCACTGAAACACTAAGTTATATTTACATTCTAAGAAACTGCATCTAGAAATTGATAATCATGATACAAATCTCCTTAGTTATATCAACATCAAATAGGGGGAGATTGTTGGAAGATTGCATATTTAAATTTGATGTTGAAAGTTAATATTCATGATTATATGTAAAGTCCTTAAATGAACACATGTACAAGGACTTAGTGGTAGATCAAACTTGTTAGGTTGATCTGAGCTTTAATGTTTATCATTCTATAAATGAACGTATAGAAGAGAAGATCAAAGCTGTTAGGTTGATCTATGTCTTGAGATGTAATAGATAGGCTTCAACAGAATCGTAGTCTATCAAGCTGATCAAAAGATTGCAGAAGCCAAGGTAGAATCCTGGAGCATCGAGGATCGTAGTCTGTTTGGTTTGGAGGGCCTCTCATGGAATCGTAGAGTGGTCCAAATGCCTGCCGAGTCAAACTCAAGAATCGTAGATTGCTCTCAGAAGCGTAGAGTCTGCAAGTCAAGCAAGTGAAGATCGTAGTGTGCCAGTACTTAAGAGAAATAGTAGTGTTCTCATCAATCAGTACTAGATCAAGCTCCAAGGTGGAAAGACACCACGATCATGATCGTAGTGTATCATCTGTCTGCATCAGAAGCATCGAGACTTGTCCATTTGCTTAAGAATAAAAGTCAACAAATGTGAAATGGATTATAGATGTTGATACTATCAGGAGTCCTAATGACACAACAGTCATCCTTAGTATGTAACAAAGAAACATATTAAAGAAGCTAAGGAAAGTACTATGGGTCAGCAGAAAACACCTTTTCAAGTGTTAGGTGAGATAGCAGTCTACAGTGTCAGTGGACCAGACAATTGGACAGAAGATTTCCAGAAAGTCACAATCAGTGCTCAAAAATGTCAAATACAATTAATGCTTCAATGTATGTCTTCAAACAGATATAATTCAAAGGCATCATATATGCAAACGAGGAGCAGATGCAAATAATAAGCAAGCAAATAATGAAACGCTGAAGAACATTCAACGCTCAACCCTATGATCAGAAAAGAAAGCTTGCTCAGCTACTCAGTTCTTATGAACACAAGATTAACGGCAACTAGGTAGCATCATTCAAGAACTCAGCCATCTTTAAGTGAAGTAAGAAGTTCCAAGCTAGAAGAACTTGAAGAGTTCTAAGTGAACTGTGAAGTACCAAGTCTGTTGGACTTGAAGAGTTCTAAAGTGAACTAAGAAGTTCCAAGACTGCTGGTCTTGGAGGAATCTGTGAGATTCAAAGATTGTAAAGATATCCTTAGTGGATTTCCTACTCAAGGAGTAGAAGAGTGGACTAGGAGCTTTTAGTGCTTTGAACCACTTAAAACACTGTGTCTCTTATATTCTTGCCATAATTGTGATATATGCTATAACTGCTTATCTCCTATTAACTCGCTTTATCTTAAAGAGAAAAAAAATAAATCTTAAATTCCGCTGTGCTTAAATCATTATCAAATCTGACTAGTATTTTGAATTGGAAATTTTAAAATACATCTATTCAACCCCCATTCTAGATAATTATTGTGCCTCTAGGAACTAACAATTGGTATCAGAGCAGGTTCTATTAAATAACCTACAAAGCTTAAGTAGATCCAATGGCACATCTGATAAGCGAATCAAAGATTGGAGGAGGCAACAAGCAACCTATGTAAAATAAAGATAAATTTGCCAACTAGAAAGTTCGTATGCAAGCCTACATGGATTCAATGGATCAAGATCTATTTAAAACTGTTCAGAATGGGCCCTTCGTTCCTACAAAGCTTGCACCAACTTCAGACGACCCAAACAGAATTCAGATCATGGTCAAAGTAGAATGAACTGACAACGAAAAGAAAGCTATCCAACTCGACAAAAAAGGCCAAGAACATTTTGTTCTAATCTTTAGAAGATGACCTATTTGAAAATGTGGTCAACAACAAAACATCAAAGAAAGTATGGGAAGCATTTCTCATTATGCACGAAGGAACTGAAGAAGTTAGAGAAAATAAACAATCTCTTCTGAATCAACAATACGAAATGTTTGCCCATGTTCCAGGTGAAAATGTCACTTCCACTTTTGAGAGATTCAACGTACTGCTCAACTCTCTTCGAGATTTTGTAAAGATCTATCCAAATAAAGATCTGATCATAAAGTTCATGAGAAATTTACCTAGCAAATGGGATGCCAAAACCACTACCATTAGAGAATCAAAGAATCTCCATGAAATGTCTGTTCAACAATTATATGGAAACCTTCTCACCTATGAACTGGAGCCGACTCAGCGAGCAGAGACTCTTTCTGAAAGGAAGAAAGAAGGACAAAGGGGTTGCTCTCAAAGCAACAGATGGCATCTCCAAAGCTAACACTAAAAATGAATCTAACTATAATGAAGATGATGATGTGGAAATTTCCATGCTGGTTAGAAGACTCAAAAAGTTCATGCGTAAAGGCAAAGTCAGCAAACCTAAGAAATTCAACAACTACAATAGCCAGGAACTGATAAATGACTTATACTACAAATGCAAGAAGCTTGGCCATTTCATTGCAAATTGCAATAAACCTCTTAGAGAAGAACTAAAGAGGAAATCAAATTCAAAGAAAGAATTCAAAGGCAACAAGAGGCTCCAGAAGAAAGACAAAGGTCTTGTGGCCAGAGGATCGTGGAGTGACTCAGATAATGACTCAACTGCCGAATCTAGAGACGATGAAGATCCTCAAATAGCAAATCTTTGTCTAATGGCCAAACATGCAAAGGATAAGAAGAGCCCTGACAATCATGGAGTAAGTATAGATGAGGTATTTGACTTTAACTCTCCTGATGTAAATATTGATGATTTAAGAAATGCACTATATGGCATAACATCTGATTTGCATCAATACATGAAATAGTTCAGAGTTATGTTTAAATATTATTCTCTTCTTCAAAAAGAGAAAGAGAAAGTTCAGGAAGAACTGGAAATAACTCTTCTAAGTACTAACTCTCTCTCCAAATTTGAAGTTGAGAATAAACTCTTAAAACAGACCAATGAACTTAATGCACAAAGAGGTTCAAATCTAACTTCTAAGATTGAAGAACTAGAAAAGACAATCTCTACATGGAATAAATTCTCTTCTTCCATGGACTCCCTTATCTCTAGTCAGAGAAGTACATCTGATAGAACATGATTAGGTTTTAGGAAATCCACCTCAGAATCATATGTGGAAAAGATAAAGGAAACTAGCTCTAGTAATGTTTTAAATTTTAATAGAAGCATTACATTTATGAAATCCTCACAAAAGGAAGAATCAATCCATCCTAGCTCTTCTGATCCAATCCATGCTTCAAGGCATAACGGATCCCATGTTGGCCTAAGATTCAGAAAAGAGAAGAGTAACTTAGACATTACTCTCCAACCTCAAAGGGTCATAGAGTCGAGTAAAATCAACTCCACGAACCAACTGGGTTGGAACAGTAGAGTTAAGTCTCACTCTTCACAAATCATGAATCACAAGGATACATGGAAAAAGAAGAACCAATATAAATGAAGGATTGCTAAGAACCCACATAAGTCCAAATGGAGGAAGAATCTGTATACACATACAAACATGCATCATATTAGATGTTTTGTATGTAATAAGATTGGTCATAAGGTTGCAATATGCTACAATAATCTTATGCATATGAGACCCAAGGTCAAGCAAATTAGGGTTCCCAAGGGTACTAACAAAGTAGGACCCATGCAAGTATGTGTACCAAAATGAGAGTTTAATCTTACCACAGGAACAGAGCTCCAAGATCACAACCTTGTATCTGGACAGTGGATGCTCAAGGAACATGACCGGAAACAAAGCTCTCCTGTCTAACTTCATAGAGAAGGAGGGTCCATCAGTCATCTTCAGAGACAATGGATCTGGCAAGACAAGAGGATATGGCTCAGCTGGGAATGGTGCAGTATCCTTTAGTAAAGTAGCTTATGTGGAAGGACTAAAGCACAATCTCCTGAGCATAAGCCAACTCTGCGACAAGGGTCATCAAGTTACCTTGGTCAACTAAGTTCTGATGAGACAATATGTTTTTTGGCTAAAGCTTTTGAAGAAATGAGCTGGCTATGGCACAGAAGGCTGTCTCATCTCAACTTCAAAAGCATGTCAAAACTGGCCTCCAAGGATCTAGTAGCAGGCTTACCCAAACTCTGCTTTGTCAAAGAAAGGCCATGAAATGCCTGTCAGCTTGGAAAATAGACTAGAAGCTCATTCAAAAGCAAAACTGTCAACTCAATTGACAAGCTTTTGCAGTTGCTTCACATGGATCTACTTGGGCCAATTCCAACAACAAGCCTTAGAGGGAAGAGATACTCATTGGTCGTAGTAGATGATACACCAAATTCACATGGGTGTTCTTTCTAAACTTAAAAGATGAAACAAGCTCCCAACTAATCAAGTTGTTCACACTGGTGATGAACGAGAAAGGGGAGAAAATCAAGGCTATAAGGAGTGATCATGGTAGAGAGTTTGACTTATCTGAAATGGACCAGTTCTGCACAGACAATGACATTAGTCACAACTTCTAAGCTCCATGAACTCCTCAGCAAAACGGAGTAGCTGAGAGAAAAAACAGAACGTTGATAGAGGCTGGAAGAACTCTATTAGCGGCTAGCAATTGCCTACTTCAATACTTCAATCAAGTGTCATCAACACTGTGCATCTTTGACTCGTAATAGATCTCTTGTACACTCAACATTAAAGAAGACCCCCTACGAACTGCGGAGAGGAAGAAAGCCATGTGTCAGCTACTTTCATGTATTCGTTTGTGCATGCTATATTCTCAACAATGGAAAATAATATCTGACAAAGTTCTAACCCAAGTCAGATGAATGAATCTTTCTCGGATATGCCACAGACAGTAAGGCTGATAGAGTGTTCAACAAGAAGTCGATAAGTGTAGAAGTCTCGATTTACATCATTTTGATGAATTAGACTTGGAAGAAATTGTGTCTCAAGACACTACGAACGATAACTCAGACACTACAAATGACAATTCAGACACTACGAATAAGGCAGTCGAGGCCAACACCATGATCGTAGTTGCAGAAAATGAAATCGTCGAGCCTTTAGAAGAGATCGTACAAAGAGATATGCCAGACAGTGAACCTCCACATCAAGAAGTAGAGATTGATCTTGAAGAACTCAGACAAGAAGGCATCAGGTCAGATGTTCCAACAGGAAACAGATGGGCAAGGGATCACACTCAAGACCTAATCATTAGAGATCTAAATGCAAGAGTCAAGACATGATCTGCCACCCAAAATAAGTGTTTCTATCTAAGCTTTCTGTCACAAATGGAAACCAAGAAGATAAAAGATGCTATGGAAGACTCAAGTTGGATAGAAACCATGCAAGAGGAACTAAATTAGTTTGAAAGAAGCAAAGTATGGAGATTAGTTCTAAGACCAAGAAACCACCCAGTCATTGGCACCAAGTGGGTCTTTAAAAATAAGATGGATGATGATGGGGTGATAACAAGGAACAAGGAAAGACTAGTAGCCAAAGGTTACTCTCAAGAAGAAGGCATCGACTATGAGGAGACCTTCACTCTTGTTGCGAGATTAGAAGCGATCAGGATATTTCTTGCCTTTGCTGTACACATGAAGTTTAAGGTCTTTCAAATGGATGTCAAGAGTGCATTCCTGAATGGTGAACTTTAAGAAGAAGTATATGTGGAGAAACTTCAAGGTTTCGTTAATCTAACTCTCTCTAATTATGTCTATAGATTAGACAAAGCCTTATATGGTCTTAAACAAGCACCTAGAGCATGGTATGAAACACTCACTAATTTCTTATTGAAAATAGTTTCACTAGAGGTAGAGTAGATACCACATTATTTCTTAGAAAGCACAAAGACAAAATCCTATTAGTTTAAATATATGTTGATGACATTATCTTTGGCTCTACTGATGAAAAACTGTGTAAGAGATTTGCCAAGCTTATGCAGAGCAAGTTCGAAATGAGAATGATGGGTGAGCTAAATTTCTTTCTTGGATTACAAGTAAAGCAAACTGATGAAGGTATCTTCATAAACAAAGCCAAGTACATTAAATATTTACTTAAAAAGTATGGCATGGAGTCTGCCTCTCCTATGAAAACACTAATTGCTCCAGCAACCAAGCTTGATAAAGATGAGAAAGGTAAAAGTATTGATATAACTTAATACAGAGGTATGATAGGCTCTCTTCTATATCTAAATTCAAGTAGACCAGACATAGTGTTTGCAACATGCATATGTTCTAGATTCCAAGCTAATCTTAAGGAATCACACTTAACTGCTGTAAAAAAGATTTTTCGGTATCTCAAAGGCACACCTCACTTTGGGACTTTGGTATCCCAAGGAGTCCTCCTTTGAACTAACAGGATATACAAATGCTAATTTTATAGGCTGCAAGATCGATAGAAAAAGTACCAGTGGCACCTGTCAGTTGCTAGGAAACAGACTTGTGTCCTGGTTTAGCAAGAAGCAAAACTCAGTATCTACCTCAACAGCAAAAGCTGAATACATTGATGCTGGCAGCAGCTGTGCTCAAATCTTATGGGTGAAAAATTAGCTAGCAGACTATGGGTTTGATTTTAAATCTATACATGTTCATTGTGATAACACAAGTGCCATAACAATAACACACAATCCTGTCATGCATGCATATAGAAATAAGATATCATTTCATTAGGGATCATGTTCAAAATGGAACTATATCTTTAAAATACATTCCTACTGAAAATCAACTTGATGATGTTTTTACAAAGCCTCTAGATGAATCCAGATTTAATAAATTGATAAGTAAGTTAGGCATGCTAAATCTATAACCATAAACTCTGTGCTCTATCTTATGCTAACCATGTTTTATAAAAGGCTATGTTCAAAATTATAGAGATGACTGAAGAAGGACCACGGTCGTAGAGCTACCTCGACATGACAAAGAAGCATCATGTGATGAAAACATTTCTAATAAATCCAAGAAATCCCTCTGATGAGCGCCTCAGGGATAAACCTGACCCTTAATTCATTCTAAGAGGTTGGCCCTTCCTGAGCTACCTTAACCCAGAAAGAATGCTAAGTCAAAGTTCAACAACAAGGACCAGGGCAGACAACGTTCGTAGAGCAGATTCAGAAGTGAACTCAACGATCGTAGTGAAACCTCAACAATCGCAGTACAACCTTGACGATCATAGTCCTCCCAAAGGATACACTAGCTCAGGGGGAGCTAAGGGTAGATCAGTACTTTCCACATCATTAAAAATCTTGAAGCCAAGCAGGACTTGACACATGCTCCACTATGCAAATTGAAAGGAGGGAAGTTACAAGTACAGAAGTTCAAAAAGAATATTCCTCTCTCTCTCTACCAGCAGAAACCCTAGCTTTCAGAAATGCTCAACCTACCTCAATGTAAGGAAATCAATGGCGTCTTCAAACATTATCATTGGTTACCAAATCTGCTTCAACGAGTTCAAGACAGCTGGCCCTCAATTTCAGAAAATTTTATCTCTATTAAAGAAAACTGGTCTTGAAGAAGCTCTGGGCACCAGCACATGGATCTACCCAAACCTGGTGAAGGAGTTCTATAGCAATGGAGTCTTTGAGAATGACGTCATCACCACAAGGGTCAAGGGAGTTCAAATTAAACTCAAGGATGAAGATATAAACCTAGCCCTAGGTTTTAAATCAAAGGGACTTCTATCTATGGAGGTCATCGACTTTCATGAAGGACCGAAGAAGATGCATCACAAAAAGTTTTAGATCGTAAAGGGATAGAAGAAGAAAGAGTTTCCCTAAAAGTATGAGCTTTTGGCTGACATTGTTGGGAAGTGCATATGCTGTAAAAGCTTTGGCCATGACTATGTGAATGAAGTTCAACTGAAGCTAATGACATCAATCTGCTTTGGAATTCAACTTAACCATGGGGCCCTACTCATCGATTGGATCGGGAAGTGGATACTCAGTTTAAAGAAATCAAAGAGCTCGAGAAAGATGCTTTATGGGCAGTTTATAAGCATAATCCTTCAATCAGCATTGGGTGACAAAATTGGGGATAATGAAGGAGAATCTATAAATCCCAACAGAAATATGACTCAACAGCTGTTTCTAAACTGGAAAAGAAATCCAACAGAAAATGTCAGAATGATGTTTGAATCCAGTGGAAGGTTTGGTGAAACGAAGGAGTCCGGGCTACCAGGAAACATGTCATTTGTGAAGGAAACTGATGAAAAAGAAGAAATCAATAAAGAAGAACCCATCACTTTGGTTAGAAAAAGCAAGGGAAAGAGGAAAATGAAGGCTTAGACAATAGAGGAGCCTCAAAGTTCAACCACTGATGCACCTCAAGAGAGTTCAAGCACTGAAACTCTAAAGAAAATGAAAGGGAGAGAACAACAGTCTAAAGAGGAAGAAGACAGAGCTACCATCTCTCAACTGCTTAAGAAGGGAAAAAACAGCCATAAATCTAAGAAGTCTTTGATTGTAGAGTCATTACCGATCGTAGATTCTAGACTTGACATCACTCCAGAGGTGGATGCTGCAACAGTTTCCCAGGCTGGTCATATTTTTAAAGCTAAAGAAAAAGAGAATGTTGAGGCTGGTCATATTCTTATTAATGAAGCAGTATTAAAAGAGGAAGACATAAGAATAGTTGCTGAGAAAGGGCTACCTAAAGCTAGTAAGGAGAATACGGCTCGAGTTGAGGGGGAGATTCCTGAAGTTCCTGCACTAGAGAATGCCTCAGCTGAGGGGGAGCTGCTTGAAGTTTAAATGGATGATTGAATTGAGGGGGAGCCTTGTGAAGTCACTATGACAAAGAAGACTACAACCAAGGAGGAACTACAAAAAGATTATCATGAATCTCCCTCAGCTTTTTAAGAAGTCTTAGATTCTGAAACTGAAGAAATGGAAAAAGGTTAATGCTATGGAGGTGGAGAATGTTGAAGAACAAAGAAGAGAAGTGGAGATGATAGATGTAGTGGAAATCTCTAATGAAGACATGGATGAAGAAGAGGATGACAAAGTTGAGATTATCGCAGTGGGCTGGGATCGATATAGGAGAGCCAACTACAATTAACTATTCTCCTAATTACCTATGATGCCCTTTCATTGATCCCAAATCCTCAACGCTTGAGATCACATGTTCTAGACCTTCAAAGCTTATCCAGCAATCTAGGTGCTCACTCATTGATTCCCAGGCAAACTCACTTTTTCCCGAAAGCTGATCACTAATGGTTCCTCTTCAGAAAATGGGCGTAAGGTACAATCTATTCCCATCTCTTTCAGGATTAGTCACTTTCCACCGTCAACCTTTAATCAATTCTATGAATTGCCAAGATGGTTGGAAGTAATACTGCATCCACTAAATCAATTTCCAGTTGTAGAATCCCAACATTCTTTGATTGATGAACCATACATATCTAGTTTTGTACTGATCTAGTCTCCTACCATTTCTCACTCTATGATTATTGATCCAAATCCAATCGTAGAGTTACCTACTCAAATCGTAGAGTCACGTCCTCCTGAGAGTCAACCTCACAGACCAGCTCCTCCATCAGAAATTCCTTCCTTATCAACCCATAACTATTTTAATCTTGATCTTGCTCTCTACAATATGTGAGATCAATATACTAGACCCTCTCCTCCAAATAATCAGCAACTCCTTGAGCTTCTATCAGATCTTCCCACCAAAACTGAATTATCTACAACATCTCAGAAGGTGACCAAGGACATTTAAAATGATCTTAAAGTTCACTCAGACCTTGTTAATCTAAGGCTGATTCATTTGATCGATGCTACCAACCCCTCTCCAGCAACCTCAGTACTGAGCTTACAAAGAAGCACAGAGAGATCATCAAGGAAATGATCTAAAGTAATAATGAAAGGGATCAAATTCATTTTCAGGCTACCAAGAAGCACAAGGAAGAAGTTCTCCTTCTGCAAAAGACTCCGAAATCTCAAAATATGCTTATGATGGAGAGTCTCACAAGTCTACAAACCCAAATGAAAGAATTCCAAGCATTCTCCATGGGTCAAATGCAATAAATAGAAACTGTCTTGGCCATCCTACAAAATAAAAAGTCTTGAACTGATTCTTTAGTCCAAGAAAATCGTGAAGACATTGCTCACTCCAAGAATCAGCTCCACGAGCTCCTCCAAGACATGCATCGACTGTCTGAAGATATTCGAACCCTTGATGCTGACATAAAGGGAGAGAATAAGGGGGAGGAAGGAGAGAAAGGAAAATGCAGAAACAAAAACAAATTCATTGCTTTAAGTCGTCATCAGACTCTACGACCTGAACAACAACAAATTATAATGGTGCAACTGCTAAGGAGTCAAGGGCCTTCTCCCAACTTACAAGGGGTAACCACTACAGGCCTTTATATGCTAATTGGAGATCCTGCATTCATGAATAGATACGATCATTGGGAATGGCTAAGTCAATGCGAGCTGGAAGATTTAGCATGTAGAGACAAAGCCAGTAGGAGAAGAAGAACTGCAGAGTATGCCATTGCTCCAAGGAACAAAAGGCAGATGAAATAGGGATAAGTTGGAACTCATGTCTTATTGATGTAACTAAGCTTTATTATAATATCTGTCTTTACAAACATCAATAAATTCATGCTTATTCTCTAGAGGTTTTAGTTTCTCACTGAAACACTAAATCATATTTACTTTCTAAGAAACTGCATCTAGAAATTGATAATCATGATACAAATATCCTTGGTTATGTCAACATCAAATAGGGGGAGATTGTTGGAAAATTGCATATTTAAATTTGATGTTGAAAGTTAATATTCATGATTATATATAAAGTCCTTCAAGGAACACATGTACAAGGACTTAGTGGTAGATCAAACTTGTT
The DNA here is from genome assembly GCA_020205605.1 of Panax ginseng. NCBI lineage: Eukaryota > Viridiplantae > Streptophyta > Magnoliopsida > Apiales > Araliaceae > Panax > Panax ginseng. Next base: position 75,900,735 of record CM035137.1, read on the forward strand.
AGGTTGATCTGAGCTTTAATGTTTATCATTCTGTAAATAAATGTATAAAAGAAAAGATCAAAGCTGTTAGGTTGATCTATGTCTTTAGATGTAATTGATAAGCTTCAACAGAATCATAGTCTATCAAGCTAATAAAAAGATTGCAGAAGCCAAGGCAGAATCGTAGAGCATCGAGGATCGTAGTCTATTTTCTTTGGAGGGCCTCTCATGGAATAGTAGAGTGGTCCAAACGCCTGCCAAGTCAAACTCAAGAATTATAGAGTGCTCTCGGAAGCGTAGAGTCTGTAAGTCAAGCAAGTGAAGATCGTAGTGTGCCAGTACTTAAGAGAAATCATAGAGTTTTATCCATCAGTACTAGATCAAGCTCCAAGGTGGCAAGACACCTCGGTCATGATCGTAGTGTATCATCTATCTGTATCAGATGCATCGAGCCTTGTCCATTTGTTTAAGAATAAAAGTTAACAAATGTGAAATGGATTATAGACGTTGTGACTATCGGGAGTCCCAATGACATAACAGTCATCCTTAGTATGTAACAAAGAAATGTATTAAAGAAGATAAGGAAAGTATTATGGGTCAGCAGAAAATACCTTTTCAGGTGTTAGGTGAGATAGTAGTCTGCAGTGTCAGTGGGCCAGACGGCTGGACATAAGATTTTCAGAAAGTCACCATCAGTGCTCCAAAATGTTAAATACAATTAATGCTTCAACGGATGTCTTCAAACAGATATAATTCAAAGGCATCATATATGCAAAGGTGGATCGAATGCAAATATTAAGCAAGCAAATAACTCAACGCTGAAGAACACTCAATGCTCAACTCTACGATCTGAAAAGAAAGCTTTCTCAGCTACGCAGTTCTTATGAACACAAGATTAAGAAAAACTGAGTAACATCATTCAATAACTCAACCATCTTTAAGTGAAGTAAGAAGTTCCAAGTCAAAAGGACTTGAAGAGTTCTATGTGAACTGTGAAGTACCAAGTCTGCTGGACTTGAAGAGTTCTAAAGTGAACTAAGAAGTTCCAAGACTGCTGGTCTTGAAGGAATCTGTGAGATTCAAAGATTGTAAAGATATCCTTAGTGGATTTCCTGCTCAAGGAGTAGAAGAGTGGACTAGGAGCTTTGAGTGCTCTGAAGCACTTAAAGCACTGTGTCTCTTATATTCTTATCATAACTGCCATATTTGCTATAACTGCTTATCTGCTATCAACTCACTTTATCTTAAAGGGACAACAAACAAATCATAAATTCTATTGTGCTTAAATAATTATCAAATCTGACTAGTATTTTGAAAAAGAAATTTTAAAATATATCTATTCAACCCCCCTTCTAGATAATTATTGTGCCTCTAGGAACTAACTAGTTCACCAACTGTTTAACGGGGTCAGCATTGGCGTTGTTGTTGTTGTTCGTCGACCCTTCTTAGCCCGGTTGATGGTTTAGCCTTCTTCTCGGTGGCATATTTCTGTTAAGAATATACGCTTATTAGGTCCTTATTCATTCCGTTAAATATTTAAGGCTTACAAAAACATTTAAACATAATCACTTAACACCTTATCTCAAATAAACTCTGATATTATATTCAAATCAAAAGTTTTAACAGCATACAATATCATCACTGCTATTTACATCATCTATCCCGAGATAAAGAATCTTTAGGATTAAATTATCATAATATTCCTTTGTTTATAAGCACATCAGAATTTACATTTTAACTAACATAAATATTCACATAATTCATACTGTTTCTATCATGGCCTATTAGGACGTCGATTAGCTTCTATGTGTTCTTCTTCCATGATACGAAACATCGTTCTGTGATCCAACATGTACAAAGATAAGTCCTTAAACTGAATTGTATAGTACATAACTCGATTATGGGCCTTGTTCACCGCAATGTTGAATGCACAATCCATATCCACCATCTTGACCTTCATTACTTGTGCCTCTTCCTCGGTTACATCTGATCGCTAGGAAGCCTTATAAGCATTTTCAGATCTGGCTCGTTTGGCAGATTCCTCTCTCAGATCATCCTTCAGCTTTGAAACCTCTGCCACCAGCTCCTCATTGTCACCCTCTAGGTGAACCAATTTCCACTCAACATTTCCAAGACGTGCATCAAGACCTTGGGTTTCCTCATACTTCTATCCTATAGTGGCTGTGACACCCCCAAATCCGGTACTTCCATTTCCATAGGATTTGGTGTTCACTGTACAAACATCATCTATCTATCTACCCATAAATAAATGCAAATCATGCAATAGATAAAAATAAATAATAAATCTCTCCCCTTATGGGGTTACATCAACTGCATAATAAATAAATCCCAGGTTACTCTAACCTTAAATCATCTATGCGGAAACATAAACAAATAAGTCTTAAATAACATCAATTCTAAATATCATTACATAACCACATAAATAATCAGTCTTCATTACTTGTTAATCTTGCCTTTGCCCTTACTAGTGGAAGGTTCGTCTGCTCTTTCGTTCTTAACTGCAATGTTATTATTACGTAAGAGTGAGCATGATTGCCCACAAGTATAACAATATAACAATGAATAATAACATGCGAGAGAAATAATAACTTCTGATATAAAGCTCAACCTTTGAATCAAGAATGGATAACAAGAATCAAAAGAAATTCTGAGGGTCATAAGACCTTGAACTATGTCCTAGGTTGTCAAGTGTTATTACTCAAAACCTTTAATACCATAAGACTATGGACTCTTCTTCTCGTGATTTAGGGGATCAACCCTTAGTACCATATCGTGCACAATATCTTAACGCAGAAGCGTATATAATCCCCTATATCTGTGGTTGTTCATCTCAGCTTTTGACATTCGAGTCCGCACTAAAAGGAAGTTTGGTTTGATAATTCATCAAGGGTTCTAAAATTTAGAACGCTCATCAACTATGGACTAGTCAAATCAATAAGGGTTCACTAGTCTAACAAGGTTTAACAGTAAATGAATATTTAACTTGATTAACATCTAAAAAGTTATACAATAGAATAATTATTGTATAACAACATCATGCTTGAAGATTAATAAGCTTTAATATATAAGACTGGCTTGATCAATAATAATGAGAACTTGCTCAATATCGAAAGATGAATTAATCAACTTATATAACAATAAAAAGTAGGATTAGGAAACTTGCTCAATGAAAGTTTAGGGTAAGAAACTTGCTCAACGTAAATGTAGAGTTAAGAAACTTGCTCAATGTAATAAGATAAGGTTTAGAAACTTGCCTCGTACGTAGATTACACGTTAATAAAACTCGTTCTTTGATTTAAATCCTACATATCATTCATGTTCATAACACCAATCAATAATAACGTACTAAACATCATAATTTTACTCTTTGTTTAACTCGAATTCATGACTATACTTAGTCAATTATTACAATTAGTATAAAATTAAGACTTCACTAATAATAAACTAATTATGCATTCGATCATTCAATCTACACGTAATTGTGTTATGGACATGTTAAGAATTTATTTTAACATCTCATTATAGGTCTAACAAGTCTTTATAATCATTAGACTAAGTTGCTATCACATTTCCATACTTGTACACTTTTAAAAACTCATTTCGATTATTTCGCTAAGTAGTGGCAGTATACCACTTTTGTATCGGTATCACGCTACTATGCTTATACCGTGCACTGTGGGCATCGCTGCTAGGGTTGGCGCGGCATGGCGCCAGGCGCATGACATCGATTCTTGAGTTGAGCTGCCATGCACGACACTCCGTAATTTGATTCCTAGTCAAGAAAGAATACAGAGTTCAGTGAATTAAACACTACTTGATTATTAATTCCCAAATTAAACATACCCACATGTTAAAATTCATATATAATCAATACCCAACGCTTATAGAGTAATTTTAACCCATTAAAACACATAATCACGTAATTAAAGCATGCAAATTGTACTCGTTTCTTGATGTTCTTGAAGTTTTGAACATAAATCCTAAAATTTAACGCCATAGATTCAAGTTATAAGACAAAATCCACCCATTCAACTTTCATTTAGTTCGCTTTTAGCATGCATAATCACATATTAGTGGAAATTTTGTAAAACCAATTATGTTTGATATATTAAAAAAATACGATAAGGCCATACGGCCAGATAACATACTCAAATCTTTTATCGTATAATTTCATGAAATCAAGATATGGAAACCCATATAATATATATATAAAATATGCCATACAACTCGAATTATTACGTATATTCTCATAACAACAGAATTTCTCAAATACAGAGACTCACAGAAGTATGAAAGCCATTTTATGAAAACTTAAAAGACGTAAAATAAGAATTGGGTTGGGGAAAAAATTACCCAAAGCGTAGAATATAATTTGCAAGAGATAAACTCCTTCTCAACAGCTTCTTCAATCACCCAACTCACAATTTTCCTCACAACTTCTCAATCTTTCTCTCAGTAATGCTTAGCCGTATTTAGCCAAATTATGAAAGAAGAAGGAAAAGAAGACGATAAATAAAATGAATCAAGAAGAGTGATCGCCACTCAATCATGGGTAATCGCTATCAACTCCCCTTAGGGCCTTGTTTGTTTAGCAAGAATAGGATTTCAAAACCATTTAATTTAATAAGGCCTTATTATATAGTTTAAATAATATCACACTCCTTTATAAATAAAACCAATATCTAATTTAATAAAATATAATAATTTCTCAATAATGCATATATAGTCACATAATTAATTTTCTCATTTAATAATAATATCAAATTATTAAATCTCTAATTAATAATTAAATTAATTAAAAAAATAACATTAAGCTTATTAAATATTTCTTTTAATACAATAAGCTCACAAAATCACATACTTGAATAATAAAATTTCTACATTAATTTAATAAATATAACACATATAATTAAATTAATCTATCACAACTTCATTAATTAATTAATTATTCTAATAATTAATTCATCGAAAAATATTTATTCAATCCAATAAATATTTAAATTAAATTACAAAATCTCGATTGTCACATCTTTCCCCTCTTAAAAGGATTCTGTCCTTAGAATCACAATTCAATAATTCGTCCTGTTATATTCTCCCCCCTTACAAAGATTCTGTACCCAGAATTGCTTATAACAATCTAAGTAAACAAATGAGGATAATTCTTCATCATATTATCTTCGAGTTCCCATGTAGCTTCTTCAGCATTGTGGTTCCTCCAAATTACCTTAACAGAAGGTATTACTTTATTTCTCAGAACTTGTTCTTTTCGGTCGACAATTTGAACAGGAATTTCTTCGTAAGACAAGTCTTTGTCAAAATGTAGGGGTTCATATTCAATCATGTGCCTGTAATCGGGTTTATAGGGTCGTAGGACTGACACATGGAAAACATTGTGGACATTCTCTAGAGCTGGAGGTAAGGCTACCTCATAAGCAACTTCTCCAACCCTTCTCAGAACTTCAAAGGATCCAATGAATCTTGGACTTAATTTTCCTTTCTTTCCGGACCTGATCTTTCCCTTCCAAGGAGAGACCTTTAAAAACACATAACTACCCGGCTCGAATTCAACATTCTTACGGTGTGGATCGGCACATTTCTTCTGTCTATCTTGAGTTGCTGACAATCTCGCTCGGTTCACTTTGACTATTTTTGATGTTTATTGGACTAATTCCGGGCCTAGTAGTTGTGTTTCGCCAACTTCATCCCAATTTTGTGGAGTTCTGCACTTTCTGCCGTATATCGCTTCATACGGCGGCATTCCAATACTAGCGTGGTAACTGTTGTTGTAACCGAACTCTACAAGTGGTAAATGGTCAACCCAATTTCCTTTAAAATTCATTATGCAAGCTCTTAACATATCTTCGAATGTCTGAATTGTTCTTTCACTCTGTCCATCTGTCTGAGGGTGATATGATGTGCTCATTCACAACTGTGTACCCATGCATTCCTGTAGCCATTTCCAGAAGTTCGACGTAAAACACGGATCTCTATCAGAAACAATTGACACCGAAACTCCATGCCTTGAAACAATCTCTTTCACATATAACCTTGCCAACAGATCTAAGTTGAATCTGATTTTGATCGGTAGAAAATGTGCGGATTTCATCAATCGGTCAATAATAACCCATACTACGTCGTAGCCTTTCTGAGTCGTTGGTAGGCCAACCACGAAATCCATCATAATATGTTCCCATTTCCATTCTGGATTCTCTAAAGGTTGTAGCAACCCACTTGGTCTTTGATGTTCTGCTTTCACTTTCTGACATGTCAGGCATTTGGCAACACATTCTGCAACCTCTCATTTTAAATTTGGCCACCGTAAGTGTTGTCAAGATCTTGGTACATCTTGGTGCTACCAGGTGAATCGAATATCTTGAGTTGTGAGCCTCGCTCAAAATTTCTTCCTTAATCTCTCGCATCAAGCTGGCATACCCAAATTCGCTCTCAAATCTTAGTAGTCCCTCACTGTCTATTTTGAATCTCGATTCAGTCCCTTCAGATATCATCTTCTTCACTTTATCACATTCTTCGTCTTGAAGTTGAGCTTCCTTAACTTTATCCAATAAAGTTGTACCAACTTGCATCTGGAACAGCTTCTCGTCAATCTCCATAGGATACTTCACTTCCAATTCCAGTTTTTCCATCGCTAAAATTAGCTCCTCCTGAGCGGTCGACGTCATCAATTTCTCCCGAGCTTTTCTACTTAGGGCGTCGGCCACCACATTTTCCTTACCCGGACGGTATAGAATCTCACAATCGTAGTCCTTAATTAACTCCAACCACCTTCTTTGGTGCATATTCAAGTCTTTCTGTGTAAAAATATATTTCAGACTTTTGTGGTCTGTATATATTTCACACTTCTCCCGATAGAGATAGTGCCTCCAGATCTTCAAAGCAAAAACCACTGCAGCTAACTCCAAGTCGTGGGTCGGATACCCCTTCTCATAATCTTTCAGTTGTTGCGACGCATACGCAATGACTCTGCCATTCTGCATAAGCACACAACCAAGTCCTTTATGTGATGCATCACTATAAACCACAAAATTTCCCGTGTCATCCAGAAGAGATAACATAGGTGCTGTACTCAACCTCTTCTTTAATTCTTGAAAGCTTTCCTCACACTTCTCCGTCCAAACGAATTTCACCGATTTCCTAGTCAAATTCGTCAACGGAGTTGCGATCTTGGAAAAATCCTGAATAAATCTTCGGTAATAACCCACTAATCCAAGAAAACTTCGTACTTCTGATGGCATCTTCGGCTGATCCCAGTTAATCACAGCTTCGACTTTGGAGGGATTCACTGAAATTCCATCTCTATCAATCACATGTTTAAGAAATTGTACTCTTTCAATCCAGAATTCACATTTTGAAAACTTAGCATACAACTTCTCTCTTCTCAATCTCTCTATTGTCAACCTCAAATGCTCTTCGTGTTCTTCCTTGGTTTTTGAATATACCAAAATGTCATCTATAAATACTACTACGAATTTGTCCAAAAATGGCTTGAACACTCCATTCATTAAGCCCATAAATGCTGCAGGAGCATTTGTTAGACCAAATGACATTACCGTAAATTCAGTAGTGACCGATCGTGTTCTAAATGTCATCTTCTAGACATCCTCCGGTCTCACCTTCATTGATGATAACCACTTCTCAAATCTATCTTTGAAAAATATCTTGCTCCCTTTAACTGATCGAACAAGTCGTCGATTTGCGGTAATGGATACCTATTCTTAATCGTGACCTTATTCAGTTCTCTGTAGTCTATGCAGAGTCGTATTGTTCCATCCTTCTTTTTCACAAATAAAACCGGCGCTCCCCACGGTGATACGCTTGGTTGAATATACTTCTTGTCCAGTAATTCTTGTAGTTGGACCATCAGTTCTTTCATCTCTATCGGTGCCATTCGGTACGGTACCTTCGATATTGGGGTCGTTCCTGGAGCCAAATCGATCACAAATTCAACTGCTCTGTCTGGAGGAAGTCCCGAAAAATCGTCCGGAAATACGTATGAAAAATCTCTCACTACCGGAATCTCATCTATTTTCGGATTCTCTTTACGACTATCGACTATGTAAGCTAGATATCCTACACAGCCTTGCCTTAACAATCTTCTGGCTTGCATCATCGTCGGATAACTCGCTTGTCTAGGCGACTTGCTACCATAAAACAAAACCTTTGACGGAGTCATAAGGTTAATACACTTCTTCCGGGCAACCAATTACGCCCATAATTGGATAACCAATCCATACCCAAAATAACATCAAATTCTCCAAGTCGAATAGGGATAAGATCTACGTTCACGATATTACCCTTAATATCTACTCTACAGTTCTTGTGCACATACTTAACATGGATAATTTCTCTATTCCCAATTTCTATGTTCATGGGGTATTCTAACTCATCCTTAAACAATTCTAAGTTCTTAGCGAAGTCATCGATATAAATGAGCAAGTAGCACCAAATCAAATAAAACATAAGCATTAACTTTATTGATCGGAATGATACTCGACACCACATCGCGAGATCGCATCGCGTCTTGCCATCGCTATGTTGAATTTTCCGGCGATCGATCATTTGGTTGCGGTTGGTCTTTGCGATTGTCGAAAGTGCTTCCACCAAGATTTCCTTTATTTCCTCCTGAACTCATCCTCCCGATCCTTCTTAGACACAATCTCTTGCAAGATGGTCCTTTGAGCCACATGTGAAACAGCACCCTTCTTTGGGTTCTGACGGTTAGGTGATATGTGGCCTTCCTGACCACAATTGTAGTACACTCGTTTCCCTTTTAAACAAACTCCCAAATGAGTTTTTCCGCAGGTTGGGTAAGCTTCGATCTTCTTCTTCTGCCCTCCCTGTTGACTTCCAGCCGACGAACTATCAGACCACTTCCTCTTCTGACTGTGATTACCCCCAGTGCTACTCCCACAAGTCTTGTTATTACCTTCCTTCTCACTCTTCTTCTTCTTTTGCTTCTGATTATACTTCGTTACTGCATCACTTCCACCCTCAGCAAGAATGGTCTTCTTTAACACTCCCGCAAAAGTGTTCAATTGGAACATTAACACTTTGCTATACAATTAGGGCTTCAGTCCCTACTCAAATTGTCTTGCCTTCCTCTCATCAGTGTGCACTTGGTATGTGGCGAACCTAGCCAACTCGTTAAACCTTGCCGCATAATCAGCTACTGACATATTTCCCTGCTTCAACTCTAGAAACTGGACTTCCATATGATTTTGTGAACTAGTTGGGAAATACATCTCGAAGAACATCTCTTTTAATCTTTCCCAGGATATTAAACCTTCACCTCCTCTCACTTTGTTTGCTTGCCACCAATAGCTGGCTTTGGACTTCGGCATAAACATTGCATACGCAGTCTTCTGATCTTCCCTTACCCTAGCAACATCGAACACCTTCTCCATCTCCATTACCCACGTCTGAGCTTCAATTGGGTTTATGGAAGCCTTAAACTCTGGAGGTCCCACCGCCTTGAAGTCCTTAAACGAAGTATTTGGTGGAGCTTGGGGTTGATTATTAAGTGCTCCAGCTAAAAGGTTTACTAATTGCTGAACGGAGTTAGCATTGGCATCGTTGTTATTATTTGTTGACCCTTCCTGGGCTTGCTGACGATTTTGTCTTCTAGGCGGCATATTTCTGTTAAGAATATACGCTTATTAGATCTTTAATCAATCTCTAAAACATTTAAGACTTAACTAAACATTTAATCATAACTCACTTAACACATTACTTCAAATAAACCTTGACATTTCATTTAATTCAAAAGTCATTACATCATAAGATAGCATCACTGCTATTTACATCAACTATCCCGAGATAAAGACTCTATAGGATTTAAAACATCACAATATTCCTTTATTTATGAACATATCGGAATTTACATCATTAACTATCAAATAGTTTTCACATATTTAAACTAATAGTATCACTGTCTGTTAAGGCGCTGGATGGCCTTGCTACGTTCCTCCTTCATGATGCGGCACATCGTTCTGCAATCTAGCATATATGATGGTAGATCCTCAAACTGGATTGGATACTTCCTAACTCGATCTTGGACCACATCCATTGCATTTTGTAGTGTAGAGTACATCTCCTCAAGTTTAGCCTTCTTCGCACAGCGATCATCTTCTGCACGATCAGCACGACGTGACTCTCGTACCCAGCCCTCCTCTGCTATGGCAAGCCTCTCGGAGATCTCTTTCAGATCCTTCTTCAACTTTTCTATTTCTGCGGACTTGTCCTTGGTCTGACCCTTCTCGTGAACCAGATCCCACTCCACGTTTCCTAAACGTGTGTGAAGAGTCATAATCTCTCTATCCTTCTACTCAATAGTAATCTACTGACTAACTGCCTGCTCAGTTAAATCCCGAACAGTATCTTACAACTCTACGTTACGATCATAGAGTGCATCATACATCTCTGTATCAATGAAGTTCGGTGGGAACTCCTCTTCTTCCTCTTCCTCAGGATCCTCCTCTAGATCTGTCTCACGGGCTTATGCTCCCCGACCAAAGAATAAAGGATCAACGGAGATGGCTCTCTCTGTACAAGTCATTCCCTGATGACATGAATGTCTCTGGGCTCCTCCTCTATAGGTAGTCGGGGTTCTTCCTCCCGCCTCAACTAGCTCCTCCAACATCCGACATCCCCGACAACAAAATTTTAAGTTTTAGTTACTAATCCGTATAGCGAACATATAGATTAACACATAAGCACATAAAGTCTTTTATTATCTTCAATGAATTCAAATTCATTTCAGAGAACTCCTCAGAAGAGTTTACCACCACTATGTTCTCAATCTCCTACAAGGCTACTACCTATGGTTGTTCCCCACCTAAGGTTCATAACCTACGCTTTTGATACCAACTCAGTGACACCCCCAAATCCGGGTACTTCCATTTCCACAGATTTGGTGTTCACTGCTGAAAACATCATCTATCTATCTACCCATAAATAAATTCAAACCATGCAATAGATAGAAATAAATAATAAATCTCTCCCCTTATGGGGTTACATCAATCTGCATAATAAATAAATCCCGAAGTTTACTCTAACCTTAAATCATCCGTCATGTAAACATAAACAAATAAGTCTTAAATAACATCAATTCTAAATATCATTACATAACCACATAAATAATCGCCTTCATTACTTGCTAATCTTGCCTTTTTACTTACTAGTGGAAGGTTCGCTCGCTTTTTTCGTTTTTAATCGCAATGTTATTATTACGTAAGAGTGAGCATGATTGCCCACAAGTATAACAATATAACAATGAATAATAACATGCGAGAGAAATAATAACTTCTGATATAAAGCTCAACTTTTGAATCAAGAATGGATAACAAGAATCAAAAGAAATTCTGAGGGTCATAAGACCTTGAACTATGTCCTAGGTTGTCAAGTGTTATTACTCGAAACCTTTAACAGTCATAAGACTATGGACTCTTCTTCTCGTACTTAGGGGGATCAGCCCTTAGTACCATACTCTGCACAATATCTTAACGCTAAAGCATAAATAATCCCCTATACAGGGTTGTTCATCTCAGTTTGACATTCGAGTCCGCACCAAAGGAAGGTTTGGTTTGAATAATTCATCAAGGGGTTCTGAAATTTAGAACGCTCATCAACTATGGACTAGTCGAATCAATAAGGGTTAACTAGTCTAACAAGGTTTAACAGTAAATGAATATTTAACTTGAATAACATCTAAAAAGGTATACAATAGAATAATTATTGTATAACAACATCATGCTTAATATCGAAAGATGAATTAATCAACTTATATAACAATAACAAGTAGGATTAGGAAACTTGCTCAACGAAAGTTTAGGGTAAGAAACTTGCTCCACGTAAATGTAGAGTTAAGAAACTTGCTCAATGTAAAAAGATAAGGTTTAGAAACTTGCCTTGTGCATAGATTACACGTTAATAAAACTCATTCTTTGATTTAAATCCTACATATCATTCATGTTCACAACATCAATCAATAATAATGTACTAAACATCATAATTTTACTCTTTGTTTAACTCGAATTCATGACTATAATTAGTCAATTATTACACTTAGTGTAAAATTAAGACTTCACAAAAAATAAACTAATTATGCATTCGATCATTCAATCCACAAGTAATTGTGTTATGGACATGTTAAGAATTTATTTTAACATATCATTATAGGTCTAACAAGTCTTTATAATCATTAGCCTATGTTGCTATCACATTTCCATACTTGTACACTTTTAAAAACTCATTTTTAACAATTCTGCTAAGTGGTATATGCATGCACTTTTACACATGGCGCTATGGCGTCTGCTAAGACATGGGCATCGATCTTTGGGTTGTGGCCGAGAAGGTCATGCCATGTATGAGACATCGGCTTACGAGAAGCGCAAGCATGATTACGACCTCATTTGATTCCCATTCTATAAGAACACGAGTTCAAATAATTAAACATTACTTGATTATTAATTCCCCAAATTAAACATACCGACATGTTAGAATTCATATATAATCAATACCCAACATTTATAGAGTGATTTTAACCCATTAAAACACATAATCATAGAATTAAAGCATGCAAATTGTACTGTTCTTGATGTTCTTGAAGTTTTGAACATAAATCCTAAAATTCAACGCCATAGATTCGTTATAAGACCAAATCCACCCATTCAACTTTCATTTAGTTCGTTTTAGCATGCATAATCACATATTAGTGGAAATTTTGTAAAACCAATTATGTTTGACATATTAAAAAAATACGATAAGGCCATATGGCCATATAACATACTCAAATATTTTACTGTATACAATTTCATGGCCTAAGATATGAAAACCCATATAATATATATATAAAATATGCCATACAACTTGAATTATTACGTATATTCTCATAACAACAGAATTTCTCAAATACAGAGACTCACAGAAGTATGAAAGCCATTTTATGAAAACTTAAAAGACGTAAAATAAGAATTGGGTTGGGGAAAAATTACCCAAAGCGTAGAATATAATTTGTAAGAGATAAACTCCTTCTCAACAGTTCTTCAATCACCCAACTCATAATTTTCCTCACAACTTCTCAATCTTTCTCTGTAATGCTTAGCCAGACTTAGCCAAATTATGACAGAAGAAGGAAAAGAAGACGTATAAATAAAATGAATCTGGTGCAGAGAGTGATCGCCACCCAATCATGGGTAATCGCTATCAACTCCCTTAGGGCCTTATTTGTTTAGCAAGAATAGGATTTCAAAACCATTTAATTTAATAAAGCCTTATTATATAGTTTAAATAATGTCACACTCCTTTATAAATAAAACCAATATCTAATTTAATAAAATATAATAATTTCTCAATAATGCACATGGTCACATAATTAATTTTCTCATTTAATAATAATATCAAATTATTAAATCTCTAATTAATAATTAAATTAATTAAAAAATAACATTAAACTTATTAAATATTTCTTTTAATACAATGAGCTCACATAATCACATACTTGAATAATAAAATTCTCCACATTAATTTAATAAATATAACACATATAATTAAATTAATCTATCACAACTTCATCAATTAATTAATTATTCTAATAATTAATTATCAAAAAATATTTATTGGATTCAATCCAATAAATATTTAAATTAAATTACAAAATCTCTGTTATCACATCTTTCCCCTCTTAAAAGGATTCTGTCCTCAGAATCACAATTCAATAATTCGTCCCCTGCTACATTCTCCCCTTACAAAGATTCTCATCCCCATATAATCGCTATAACAATCTAAGTAAACAAATGAGGATAATTCTTCATCATATTCTCTTTGAGTTCACACGTAGCTTCTTCAGCGTTGTGGTTCCTCCAAATTACCTTAACAGAAGGTATTACTTTATTTCTCAGAACTTGTTCTTTTCGGTCGACAATTTGAACAGGAATTTCTTCGTATGACAAGTCTTTGTCAAAATGTAGGGGTTCATATTCAATCACGTGATTTTAATCGGGTTTGTAGGGTCGTAGGACTGAGACATGGAAAACATTGCGGACATTCTCTAGAGCTGGAGGTAAGGCTACCTCATAAGCAACTTCTCCGACCCTTCTCAGAACTTCAAAGGGTCCAATGAATCTTGGACTTAATTTTCCTTTCTTTTCGAACCTGATCTTTCTCTTCCAAGGAGATAACTTTAAAAACACATAACTACCCGGCTCGAATTTAAAATTCTTACGGTGTGGATCGCCGTATTTCTACTGTCTATCTTGAGCTGCTGACAATCTCGCTCGAATCACTTTGACTATTTCTGCTATTTGTTGTACTAATTATGGGCCTAGTAGTTGTCTTTCACCAACTTCATGCCAATATAGTGGAGTTCTGCACTTTCTGCCGTATAAAGCTTCATACGACGGCATTCCAATACTAACGTGGTAACTGTTGTTGTAACCGAACTCTACAAGCGGTAAATGGTCATCCCAATTTCCTTTAAAATTCATTATGCAAGCTCTTAACATATCTTCCAATGTCTGAATTATTCTTTCACTCTGTCCATCTGTCTGAGGGTGATATGTTGTTCTCATTCAAGAATCGTGTACCCATGCATTCTCAGAATCGTTTCCGTAAGTTCGACGTAAAACGCGAATCTCTATCAGAAATAATTGACACCGAAACTGCATGCCTTGAAAAAATCTCTTTCACATATAACCTTGCCAACTGATCTAAGTTGAATCTGATTTTGATCGGTAGAAAATGTGCGGATTTCATCAATCAGTCAACAATAACCCTATACAGGGTTCTTCATCTCAGTTTGACATTCGAGTCCGTACCAAAGGAAGTTTGGTTTGGATAATTCATCAAGGGGTTCTAAAACTTAAAATGCTCATCAACTATGGACTAGTCAAATCAATAAGGGTTCACTAGTCTAACAAGGTTTAACAGTAAATGAATATTTAACTTGAATAACATCTAAAAAGGTATACAATAGAATAATTATTGTATAACAACATCATGCTTGAAGATTAATAAGCTTTAATATATAAGACCGGCTTGATCAATAATAATGAGAACTTGCTCAATATCGAAAGATGAATTAATCAACTTACATAACAATAATAAGTAGGATTAGGAAACTTGCTCAATGAAAGTTTAGGGTAAGAAACTTGCTCCACGTAAATGTAGAGTTAAGAAACTTGCTCAATGTAACAAGATAAGGTTTAGAAACTTGCCTCGTGCGTAGATTACACGTTAATAAAACTCGTTCTTTGGTTTAAATCCTACATATCATTCATGTTCACAACACCAATCAATAATAACGTACTAAGCATCATAATTTTACTCTTTGTTTAACTCGAATTCATGACTATACTTAGTCAATTATTACACTTAGTGTAAAATTAAGACTTCACAAAAAATAAACTAATTATGCATTCGATCATTCAATCCACACGTAATTGTGTTATGGACATGTTAAGAATTTATTTTAACATCTCATTATAGGTCTAACAAGTCTTTATAATCATTAGACTAAGTTGCTATCACATTTCCATACTTGTACACTTTTAAAAACTCATTTCGACTATTCTGCTAAGTGGCGTTATGGCTTTGGTACATATGGCGCTGTGTGCCTATGACACTTGAGAACATCATCTGTGTTGGGTTGGCGCGGTGGCCATTGCTATGATCGAGACATCGAGTTAGGAGTTGGCATGCATGACACTCAAATTTGATTCCCAGTTCGCGAAGAACACAAAGTTCAGCGAATTAAACATTACTTGATTATTAATTCCCAAAATTAAACATACCCACATGTTAGAATTCATATATAATCAATACCCAACGTTTATAAAGTGATTTTAACCCATTAAAACACATAATCACAAAATTAAAGCATGCAAATTGTACTGTTCTTGATGTTCTTGAAGTTTTGAACATAAATCCTAAAATTCAATGCCATAGATTCGTTATAAGACCCAATCCACCCATTCAACTTTCATTTAGTTCGTTTTAGCATGCATAATCACATATTAGTGGAAATTTTGTAAAACCAATTATGTTTGACATATTAAAAAAAATACGTATAAGGCCATATGGCCATATAACATACTCTGAAATCTTTTACTGTACAATTTCATGAAACTAAAGATATGGAAACCCATATAATATATATATAAAATATGCCATACAACTCGAATTATTACGTATATTCTCATAACAACAGAATTTCTCAAATACAGAGACTCACAGAAGTATGAAAGCCATTTTATGAAAACATAAAAGACGTAAAATAAAAATTGGGTTGGGGAAAAATTACCCAAAGCGTAGAATATAATTTGTAAGAGATAAACTCCTTCTCAACAGTTCTTCAATCACCCAACTCACAATTTTCCTCACAACTTCTCAATCTCTCTCTGTAATGCTTAGCCAGACTTAGCCAAATTATGTCAGAAGAAGGAAAAGAAGACGTATAAATAAAATGAATCGGTGCGAGGTGATCGCCACTCAATCATGGGTAATCGCTATCAACTCCCCTTAGGGCCTTGTTTGTTTAGCATGAATAGGATTTCAAAACCATTTAATTTAATAAAGCCTTATTATATAGTTTAAATAATGTCACACTCCTTTATAAATAAAACCAATATCTAATTTAATAAAATATAATAATTTCTCAATAATGCACATAGTCACATAATTAATTTTCTCATTTAATAATAATATCAAATTATTAAATCTCTAATTAATAATTAAATTAATTAAAAAATAACATTAAGCTTATTAAATATTTCTTTTAATACAATAAGCTCACATAATCACATACTTCGAATAATAAAATTCTCCACATTAATTTAATAAATATAACACATATAATTAAATTAATCTATCACAACTTCATCAATTAATTAATTATTCTAATAATTAATTCATCGAAAAATATTTATTCAATCCAATAAATATTTAAATTAAATTACAAAATCTCGGTTGTCACATCTTTCCCCTCTTAAAAGGATTCTGTCCTCAGAATCACAATTCAATAATTCATCCCGTTACATTCTCCCCCCCTTACAAAGATTCTGTCCCCAAAATCGCTTATAACAATCTAAGTAAACAAATGAGGATAATTCTTCATCATATTCTCTTCGAGTTCCCACGTAGCTTCTTCAGCGTTGTGGTTCCTCCAAATTACCTTAACAGAAGGTATTACTTTATTTCTCAGAACTTGTTCTTTTCGGTCGACAATTTGAACATGAATTTCTTCGTAAGACAAGTCTTTGTCAAAATGTAGGGGTTCATATTCAATCACATGCTTTTAATCGGGTTTGTAGGGTCGTAGGACTGAGACATGGAAAATATTGTGGACATTCTCTAGAGCTGGAGGTAAGGCTACCTCATAAGCAACTTCTCCGACCCTTCTCATAACTTCAAAGGGTCCAATGAATCTTGGACTTAATTTTCCTTTCTTTTCGAACCTGATCTTTCCCTTCCAAGGAGATAACTTTAAAAACACATAACTACCCGGCTCGAATTTAACATTCTTACGGTGTGGATCGACGTATTTCTTCTGTCTATCTTGAGCTGTTGACAATCTCGCTCGGATCACTTTAACTATTTCTATTGTTTGTTGTTCTAATTCTGGGCCTAGTAGTTGTCTTTCGCCAACTTCATCCCAATATAGTGGAGTTCTGCACTTTCTGCCGTATAACGCTTCATACGACGACATTCCAATACTAGCGTGGTAACTGTTGTTGTAACCGAACTCTACAAGCGGTAAATGGTCATCCCAATTTCCTTTAAAATTCATTATGCAAGCTCTTAACATATCTTCCAATGTCTGAATTGTTCTTTCACTCTGTCCATCTGTCTGAGGGTGATATGCTGTTCTCATTCGCAACTGTGTACCCATGCATTCCTGTAGCCGTTTCCAGAAGTTCGACGTAAAACGCGGATCTCTATCAGAAATAATTGACACCAGAACTCCATGCCTTGAAACAATCTCTTTCACATATAACCTTGCCAACTGATCTAAGTTGAATCTGATTTTGATCGGTAGAAAATGTGCGGATTTCATCAATCGGTCAATAATAACCCATACTGCGTCGTAGCCTTTCACAGTCATTGGTAGGCCAACCACGAAATCCATCGTAATATGTTCCCATTTCCATTCTGGATTCTCTAAATGTTGTAGCAACCCACTCGGTCTTCGATGTTCTGCTTTCATTTTCTGATATGTCAGGCATTTGGCAACACATTCTGCAACCTCTCATTTTAAATTTGGCCACCAGAAGTGTTGTTGAAGATCTTGGTACATCTTGGTGCTACCAGGGTGAATCGAATATCTTGAGTTGTGAGCCTCGCTCAAAATTTCTTCCTTAATATCTGGTACTGGAGGTACCAAAATTCTGCTCTCAAATCTTAGTAGTCTCTCACTGTCTATTTTGAATCTCGGTTCAGTCCTTTCAGATATCTTCTTCTTCACTTTCTCACATTCTTCGTCCTGAAGTTAAGCTTCCTTAACTTTATCCAGTAAAGTTGTACCAGCTTGCATCTGGAACAGCTTCTCGTCAATCTCCATAGGATACTTCACTTTCAATTTTAGCTTTTCCATCGCTAAAATTAGCTCCTCCTGAGCGGTCAACGTCATCAATTTCTCCCGACCTTTTCTACTTAGGGCGTCGGCCACCATATTTGCCTTACCCGGATGGTATAGAATCTCACAATCGTAGTCCTTAATTAACTCCAACCACCTTCTTTGGCGCATATTCAAGTCTTTCTATGTAAAAATATATTTCAGACTCTTGTGGTCTGTATATATTTCACACTTCTCCCCATAGAGATAGTGCCACCAGATCTTCAAAGCAAAAACCACTGCAGCTAACTCTAACTCGTGGGTCGGATACCCCTTCTAATAATCTTTCAGTTGTCGCGACGTATACGCAATGACTCTGCCATTCTGCATAAGCACACAACCAAGTCCTTTATGTGATGCATCACAATAAACCACAAAATTTCCCGTGTCATCCGGAAGAGATAACATAGGTGTCAGACTCAACCTCTTCTTTAATTCTTGAAAGCTTTCTCACACTTCTCCGTCCAAACGAATTTCACCGATTTCCTAGTCAAATTAAATCAAATGAGTTGCGATCTTGGAAAATCCTGAATAAATCTTCTCGTAATAACCAAATAATCCAAGAAAACTTCTTACTTCGATTTGCGGCGTCTTCTACTGATCCCATTAATTCTGACCTTCACGACTTTAGAGGGATCCACTGAAATTCCGTCTCTATCAATCACATGTCCAAGAAATTGTACTCTTTCAATCCAGAATTCACATTTCAAAAACTTAGCATACAACTTCTCTCTTCTCAATGTCTATAATGTCAACCTAAAATGCTCTTCATGTTCTTCCATGACTTTTGAATATACCAAAATGTCAATTATAAATACTACTACGAATTTGTCCAAAAATGGCTTGAACACTCCATTCATTAAGCCCATAAATGTTGCAGGAGCATTCGTTAGACCAAATGACATTACCAGAAATTTGTAGTGACCGTATCGTGTTCTAAACACTATCTTCGGTACATCCTCTGGTCTCACCTTCAGTTGATGATAACCACTTCTCAAATCTATCTTTGAAAAATATCTTGCTCCCTTTAACTGATCGAACAAGTCGTCGATTCGCGGTAATGGATACCTATTCTTAATCGTGACCTTATTCAGTTCTCTGTAGTCTATGCAGAGTCGCATTGTTCCATCCTTCTTCTTCACAAATAAAACCGGCGCTCCCCACGATGATACGCTTGGTTGAATATACTTCTTGTCCAGTAATTCTTGTAGTTGGACCATCAGTTCTTTTATCTCTACCGGTGCTATTTGGTACGGTGCCTTAGATATTGGGGCCATTCCTGGAGCCAAATCGATCACAAATTCAACTGCTCTGTCTGGAGGAAGTCCAGATAAATCGTCCGGAAATACGTATGTGAAATCTCTCACTACCGGAATCTCATCTATTTTCGTATTCTCTTTAATGTTTTTAAACATTGAGCAATATAATTTGAGAGAGAGAAAGAGCTAGAAACATGTAATCAAGAGAGCTTGAAGCAAATAATAAGAGTTTTTAGCAAGAACGTGAAGAACGTAAAGGTAATAATTCGTAAAACCTTAGTTTTTGATTCTTTTAAATTTATTTCTCGTAGAGAATTATAAATTGGTGGAGCATGTCTCTTCCGGAGGAATAAGGATGGCTAATAGTGAATTAAATATTTACAAGCTATGTTTAAGTAGAAATCGTAAGTGTTTAAGTAAGTTTAAAATGAAGAAACCATGGAACTTTGATTTGGTTGTTGATGGACAAATTGAAAACCATCGTTTATAGGGTATATGCCTATTGCTTAGTTAAGATGTAGACAATGAATCAATGGATTGGTTCTATATGATTTGGCGTATAAAATATGAGTAACGAAGTTATGGCGAATTTTACAAAATTAGACGTTAGACGTTGAAATCGTATAATTTTGAATTAGTAGTCAAAACTTGCTATTTAGTTAAAAATCCCTAGTTTTCGATGGCATAGCGTAGTATAACGTATTTAAGAGTCGTTGACTCAAGAACGATCAAATTCTTACTTAGAACGAAGACAATGAGCTATGAACGCTCAAGAACGTTTAAACGAACGCTTATTAGGACGTTAATAGTGAATTCATCCTTAACGGATTTAAAAACTACTTTTTTCTAGATGAAATTGAAGTATATGTTACATGTAAGAAAATGGCTTTTAAACGAGCCAATTCTAACTTAAAACGACTAAGTTATGTGTCCGAGAAGAATCGTAGTTAAAATTTGAAAAACTTTTCAAGGGCTCAGGGTGGGCGCCACAACGCCACCCCAAGCTTGTTTTACAACGCCGCAGCGCCATGTATAGTGACTTTAGCTACTAGAGAGTTGCACCACAATGCCACTATTATAAAGAGATCTCACACCGCAGCGCCGAGACCGGACCTTAGCTACTGTTAGTTGGCGCCGCAACGCCAATAATGTGTTTAGGATTTTGTTGACTAAGTTAGTTTCGTAATCTCAATTGATTGTAAACTAATAGTTGAACATGTATATACTTAATATACATGGTAAGACCAATCTTAAATCACTTATGTAGTGATGACATTATGATCTTGAACATTGTTTAATAGAGATTAAACGAAGAAAGTAAGGTATGGATAAGTGAGTCGTATGCAATTACTTTTGGTAGTTAACCGAGGGTCATTGAATAGTATATAAGGAACGTAAGAACTTTAATAAGCCGTAATGAAAGATAGTAAGTCGAGTTGACATTTATTAATAAAATAAATTCACTTAAGCCATAGAAGAGAAAGAAGTTGTTAAAAACAATGTGATAAGGTTGTTTGGTAGCTAATTACAGTGTGCTATGTGAATATATCATGTAGATACTGTAAAGACCAAGAATTGTTGAATATTATATTTGAAGGCTCTTGAAGGCAAGTTTTCTTAATGTTTGTCTAACCTTTGTGTTAGCTAAGTTTTTTGTGATTCATATTCTGAGATGCATAAATTGTTTTATGAAAGGGTCGCTGCCAGTTTGAACTCGGCTTGACTATTCTTAAGAGTTAGATTGATTTATTTAACAAGTCTTTCGATATAGAACTGTTAACGCTATCCTATTCCAAGTATTTGGTACGGATTCAAAGGTAAGTTTGTATATGAACAAACAAATGTATTTTTCATCGATTATTTGATGGGCACGTGAGTTTGCCAAAAACTTAAACATAAATATGTTTAATGGATGAGTGTTAATCAACATAGAGTACTATAGGCTGATCACCTAGAAGTGCTCGTAAGAAATATCGAACGTATGGACTTAGTTTCGGGATGTCATTTTTCATGAATGAAAACCAAAAGAGAATGTTCATGGTCTTCTGACTAACTCTGAATTCATGCACTACTATATGTATTCTGGAATTGTCTTTATGTAATGAGAAGTGCTATTTAATTTTTCATAGTACTTCCTAGATACTTGTTCAGTTATGGAAGATAATCATATAATTCTCGACGTGGTATTTGTATTATCTTTTGCTAGACTTGCTGAGCTAGTTATGCTCACTTCTTGCTTGAATTATATGATTGCAACTAAGGCCAAAAGAACTAAGGATCCCAGTAGGGATAAAGGCAAAGCTAAGATGGATAAATAGATTATCCTGTAATATATTAGTATGTTGTATGAATCATAATATGATAAACAAAGAATGTATCGATTTCAGAACCTAGGAACAAATTTTTTATTATTATTGTAATAAGAATGTAGTAAGTATGTTCATTTTGATGTTGTTTCAATGGAATGAATGTATAGTGATGAGTATCGCGTAGCACCATATTTGTGGGTTGAAAGTACCCAGATTTAGGGGCATCACAGGTTGGTATCAGAGCATTAGGTTATAAAACTTAAGGGGGGAAGAACCTTAGAATAATAACCTTGTTAGAAAAGGAGAAGTCGGGAGGAAATGAACTCGAATCGAATGAGTTAATTAAGTATTGAGGAAACTCAGTACTGAAAGATTTAAAAGATGGAAATTAACCTTAAATAAATTAAATGTGATTTGTGCTTATATTATTGTGTATTATGTACTAATCAACATGTTATGTGTTATTGTAGATGTCCATCGATAGCTTGATGTATAGGGATATACACTAGGTGAGCGAAGAGTCCGTGAACCGGGCAGAGCTTGTACCTATACTCGTGGTGGGAGTACCATTAGTGATACTAGAAGAGTCCGAGCCAAAGGAGGACTATCCGTAGGAGGATTACTCTGAGGAAGATATGGAAAATATGGGATCGGTGTCATATCTCGATATGGTGTTCGATTGGGATGGGGAGATAGAGGTATCATCGTTCAATACGGTAGTACCTGCACTAGAGCCAACACCTCCAGATGCAATGTTGGCATTGTATCTGGTAGTGCTTGACCGGAATGTGCAACTGTGCACTATTGTACAGAACTAGAATAAGGAGATTAGTGATCTCTATGATGCGAAGGAGTCTGTAGAAGCAGATTTTGACTTTGAGCAAGACGAGAAGGTGGTCATGATGGATAAGGTGAGGGACTATAAGAATGAGGTCGTAGAGCTTCGTAAAGAACTGGTTGAGAAGAACCAGAAAATAGCACGGATGTCTTACATCCAAAATAGTGCTTATGAGGATTTTAAGCTAAAAATTGCTTATTATTCCATTGAGTCGGGTCATACTCGACATACTATTAGTCGGGATATTGTTTTGATTCTAGCGAATCAGAAACACGAGAATGTTGTGAGGCAATGTTAGTAGATCGTAGATCTTTTTTGTATATGTATAGTGACGTAAAACCCTCTTTTGTATAATTAAAGGGTAGTCTTTTTGTAAATCCCAATTTTTGTAGAAGTGAATCGCAGGATAGTAATGTAATAGCTTTTGGCTATGGAATCAAGTTGTAAATAGTTTTGAACTATGAAGAAGCATATTAATATAATGAAGTTTTTAATTGATGTGCTTTGTTGTGTTATGAGTTGTTATTTGAGGAATGATAACTAAGTAAGCAAATAGATAATAATGAAACTTTATTTATTTAATCAGTATAATACCGCCAAGAATAAGACAACGTAATCAGGAAGCTGAATCACATAACAATAACCAAGGGGATCAGAATAACCCTATGCAAGAGTTCGTTAATTTATTAACGACTGCATTTAACTAAACTTGGGGTAGAGCACCCGCAGTACCTAGGGTAGCCAGAATGACTACCTTTAAAGAATTTAAAAGTGTAGGTCTGCCGGAGTTCAAAAGAACTATGGACCCAATAGAGGCCCAGACATGGGTTGAAGAAATAGAAAAGGCGTTTGTTATTACAAACGTAATTGAGGAGCAAAACACTTCTTTTGCGACCTATATGATTAAAGGGGAATCCAACTTCTGGTAAGAGGCTCGCCAGGGTGGGGCTAGAACTGATGCGGTTACGTGGGAACAGTTCAAGAAGGTATTCTTCGAGAATTATTTTCCGACTAGCATGCATGGGAGAATGGAGAATAAGTTCCTAGAACTTAAACAAGGGGACATGACGGTTCCCAAATATGCAACCAAATTCAATGAATTGGCAAGGTTTGCTCCACACAAAGTGGACACTGAGGAGAGGAAGGCTCGTAGGTTTGAGCAGGGCCTGAAACCCTGGCTCTATAGTAGGATTTCTGTTTTTCAGAGTGCCTCTTATGGGACTATTCTGGAGAAGGAAAATATTGTAGAGGGTGGTAGTGAGGCTTTGAGCCAATACCATAAGGAGAGGAAGAATAAGGGTAAAGGAGGAAGACCCAAGGTGGAGGGAGCTAGTGGCAGTGGAAGTTTGCCCATGAGGAAGAATTTTAACTCCCGGAATACTGGAGTAAAATAAGGGGATCCTAAGCGTAGGATAGAGGCATGCAAGACATACGGGAAGACTCACGTAGGAGTCTGTCTGAAAGGGAAATTGGTTTGTTATAACTGTGGGCAGGAGGGTCACATATCACCCAATTGTCCTAATCCTAAGAAGAACCAAGGATGTTTTTTTGTGGTTCAATGGTCCACATAGCAAGAAATTGCCCAAAGAAAGGGTCGGAGGGTAGTAAGGGTACTAGTAGTGGAAAGTTAGCCATTACTGAACCAACACCATCGTTGGGTAGACCCACGGTCCGTATATTTAATATGACTGTCCAAGATGCGGTTGCATCAACAGATGTAGTAGCTGGTATCATTCCAGTCAATGAAATCAATGCTTATGTGTTATCTGACTCGGGTGCTACTTGTTCGTTTATAGCATGTGAATTTGCTAAGCGATTAAGTTTACTCCCAGAAAAATTATAGATACCTTTAGACATTAAGGTAGCAAACAAAGAGATAATTCCCATTGAATATATTCATAGGAATTGTTGCGTAGATATTAGAGGTAACAAATTATCGGTAGATTTCGTACCGATAAGGTTGAGAGAATTCGATGTAATTCTCGGTATGGATTGGTTGATTAACCATAAGGCTAAAATAGATTGTCATAGAAAAAGTGTGAACCTTCGACTTTCTAAGAAAACGAAGGTAGTGTTCTTCGGTAGTAAATCACCGAGCCGCTCTTGTTGTCTAACTATGACACAAGCTAGGAAAATGTTGAGGAAGGGGTGTATAGGATACCTGTGCCATGTTTTGGATACCCAAAGAGTGGGAGCATCATTGGAACATATACCTATAGTTCAAGAGTTCGTGGATTTATTTCCAGATGAATTACTAGGTCTTCCACCGGATAGGGAAGTCAAGTTTGTGATTGATCTGTTACCGGGTACGACACCAGTTTCAAGGGCACCATATAGGGTGGCGCCAGTAGAGATGAAGGAGTTAATGGTTCAATTGTAAGAACTATTAGGTAGGAAGTACATTTAACCAAGTGTGTCTTTGTGGGGAGCACCGGTATTGTTTGTAAAGAAGAAGGATGGATCGTTATGACTTTGTATCGACTATCGAGAGTTGAACAAGTTAACGATTAAGAATAAATACCTATTACCTAGGATCGATGATCTATTTGATTAGTTGAAAGGGGAAAAGTATATTTCTAAGGTAGATTTGCGTACGGGGTACCATCAGTTGAAAGTAAGGAAGGGGGATGTACCTAAAACGACGTTCAGAACTCGTTACGGTCATTACGAGTTTCTGGTCATGTCGTTTGGGTTGACTAATGTGCCAGCTGCATTCATGGATATGATGAACAGAGTGTTCAAACAGTATTTGGACAAGTTTGTTGTAGTGTTCGTTGATGATATTATATTCTATTCTAAGACGCTAGAAGATCATGCTGAACATTTAAGGATAGTGTTGGAACCACTACGGAAGGAGAAGTTGTATGCGAAATTCACAAAGTTTGAATTTTGGCTTGAAAGAGTGCAATTTCTAGGACATGTTATTGATAAAGATGACATCTCTGTGGATCCAGCGAAGGTAGAAACAGTTAATGATTGGGAGCAATCGAGAACACCAACTGAGGTTCGGAGTTTTCTGGGGTTAGCGGGATACTATAGAAGGTTCATTCAGGACTTTTCTAAAATAGCTACTCCATTCACGAATTTGACAAGGAAGTCAATGCAGTATGTGTGGACGAAGAAGTGTGAGAATAGTTTTTAGGAACTAAAAAAGAGGTTAAGTGAGGCACCTGTATTTTCTTTACTAGGTGATACGGGGAATTTCGTAGTTAATAACGATGTTTCGCATAGAGGACTGGGTTGCGTGCTCATGCAGCATGGAAAGGTCATTGCGTATGCATCACACCAGTTGAAGGATTATGATAAGGTTTATCCTACTCATGACCTAGAATTGGAAGCTATAGTTTTTGCCTTAAAAATATGGAGACATTATTTATACGGGGGGAAGTGTGAGATATACACGGACCATAAAAGTCTGAAATATATCTTCTCACAGAAGGAGTTGAATATGAGGCATAGAAGGGGGTTAGAGTTGATAAAAGATTACGACTGTGATATCCTATATCATCCAGGAAAGGCAAATGTAGTAGCCGATGTGCTAAGTAGGAAGGGTAGAGAAAAGCTATCAATTTTAACGACTCAGAATGAGTTAATAAAAGAGATGGCAAGAATGGAGTTAGAAGTTAAATTACCGAATGAAGCTGTAGAGATTTTATTCATAATGGAGACCTAACAAACCATAGTTGAACGGGTTAAGGAAGTGAAATTAGGCAATGAAGAATGTGAGCGAATAAAGAAGAGGATGGAAGATGAAGAGAAGACTAAGTATAACCTCGACAAGGAGGGATTGCTTCGTTTTGAAGGAAGAATTTGGGTTCCAGATAATTCCAAGTTAAAAGAAGAAATAATGAGTGAGGCCCATAGTTCTAGGTACTCGATACATCCAGGTAGTACTAAGATGTATCAAGACCTTCGAAAAAACTTTTGGTGGCCAAACATGAAGAGAGAGATAACTAAATATGTTAGTAAGTGCTTAACTTGTCAAAACGTTAAGGCTGAACAACAACGACCGAGTGGGTTATTGCAATCACTAGAGATTCCAAAGTGGAAATGGGAGCATATCACAATGGACTTTGTGGTGGGACTTCCAAACAAGGGATACGACGCTATTTGGGTAATAGTGGATCGGTTGACGAAATCGGCTCACTTTCTACCAATAGGAATTAGGTATAACCTAGAATAATTAGCTAAACTGTATGTCAAATAAATTATTTCTAGACATGGAGTACTTATTTTGATTATGTCAGATCGTGATCCACTATTCACATCGAATTTTTGGAGGAGTTTGCAAGGGCAAATGGGAACGCAGTTGAAGTTGAGTACATCGTATCATCCTCAGACGGATGGACAAAGTGAGCAAACAATTCAAACGCTAGAAGATACGTTAAGATCTTGCGTTATGGATTTCAAGGGGAGTTGGGACGAACATCTTCCTTTGGTGGAATTCACGTACAATAATAGTTTTCACACTAGTATAGGCATGCCGCCTTATGAAGCATTATATGGGAGAAAGTACAGAACTCCACTATGCTGGGATGAAGTAGGTGAACGTCGGATGTTGGGACCTGAGATGATACAACAGACGGAAGACATGGTGAAGGTAATATGTACTTGCTTGGTAGCAGCTCAAGATAGACAAAAGAAGTATGCAGATCCTCACTATGAGAAGAGAGAATTTGAAGTAGGTTCATATGTCTATCTGAAGGTATAGCCTTGGAAAAGGAAGATACGTTTTGGAAAGAAAGGGAAGTTAATTCCAAGGTTTATAGAACCTTTTGAAATTTTAAGAAGGGTAGGAGAGGTAGCTTACGAAGCAGCTTTACCTCCAAAGATGGAACATATACACAATGTGTTTCATGTGTCAGTGTTGTGTCCCTATAAACCGGACTACAAACACGTAATAGAGTACGAATCTATTCAGATAGGAAAAGACTTAACGTATGAAGAACTTCCAGTTTATATTGTTGATAGGAAGGAACAAGTCTTGAGAAATAAGATAATGCTTTCGGTGAAGGTGATTTGGAGGAACCACAATGCCGAAAAAGCAACGTGGAAACTCGAGAGTAAAAAGAAGAAAAATTTTCCTCATTTGTTTATGTAATTATAGCGAGATTCTGGGATAAAATTCTTATAAGGGGGGAGAATATAACACCCGAGAAAATTGGATTTTTTTGAGAATTAAATTTTTATTTGATTATGTGGATTAAATGAATTTAATTGAATATTTATGTGAGTAAGCTATTTGAAGGTCGTTCTATAACCTAGAATGTGCGAATGTGGTTAAGATTCTGGCTATGTGCTAGAATTAATTGTTTTAAATTTCCAAGACGAAAATAAAAGTTTTCCAAGAAATTTCTGTAAAAACACTATTCATCCATTTATGCTCGGGAATTATGTTTGAAATTCTGAGAAACGCGTAATGATATAATTCTAAGACGAGATGGAATATTTAATAATATTTCAGTTATAGCAAACGAAGTTTTCGCTTGCGGACTTAAAACCTAAGGGTTAGGGAAGATGATTTTCGAGAAAGAAATGAAATGCGTATAATGATTAGGGTTATTATACGTGTGATATATGAGTATGATACTAGTTAGTATACGAGTATGGTATAAAGATTATTACGACGTATAATACGAATATCGTACGAATACTATATGAAGAGAATACGTGAGTTATACGTGTAGAATACGATTAGTTCTTAATGGACTTTGAGTTTAGGGACTTTGTAGAATCCAATTGGACTTGGATTATATCAAGCACAATGTATTGTATCAAGTCCAAGATAGGCCCAATATGATTTAATTTTAAGGCCCGATCCAAGAAACTGAACCGCAGATCGAATTGATGGGTCAACGAATGGGTAAAACCCATGTGGAAACCCATGGAGGTACCCACATGGCATGTGGGCCAGCCACTTGGTCACCAAGTAAAGTGTTTACTTGGTGGCTAAGTTATTGTGGAGCTAGTGAATAGTAAGGAGGTTACCAAAAGACCATTTTGCCCTCCATTGGATTTTCCTATAAAAGAAAGCTTAGGTTGGTCATTTGATGTTTTACAAACATTGACCAATATATTTTGAGAGAGATAAAGAGCTAGAAATAAGTAATCAAGAGAGCTTGAAGCAAATCATAAGAGTTTTTAGCAAGAACACGAAGAACGTAAAGGTAATAATTCGTAAAACCTTAGTTTTTGATTCGTTTAAATTTATTTTTTGTAGAGAATCATAACTTAGTGGAGCATGTCTCTTCTGGAGGAATAAGGATGGCTAATAGTGAATTAAATATTGACAAGCCATGTTTAAGTAGAAATCATAAGTGTTTAAGTAAGTTTAAACCGAAGAAACCATTGAACGTTGATTTAGTTGTTGATGGACAAATTAAAAACCATCATTTATAGGGTATGTGCCTATTGCTTGGTTAGGATGTAGACAATGAATCAATGGATTGGTTCCATTTGATTTGGAGTATAAAACACGAGTAACGAAGTTATGGCGAATTTTATGAAATTAGACGTTAAACGTTGAAATCATAAAATTTTGGATTAGTAGTTTAAACATGTTGTTTAGTTCAGAAACCTTAGTTTTCAATGGAATAGCATAGTATAACATATTTAAGAGTCGTGGACTTAAGAATGGTCAAATTCTGACTTAGAACGAAGAAAACGAGCTATGAATGCTCAAGAATGTTTAAACGAATGCTTATTAGGACGTTAATAGTGAATTCATCCTAACGAATTTAAAAACTACTTTTTTCTAGATGAAATCGAAGTATATGTTACGTGTAAGAAAATGGCTTTTGAACAAGACAATTCCGACTTAAAATGACTAAGTTATGAGTCCGGGAAGAATCGTAGTTAAAATTTTAAAAAAAATTCAAGGGCTCAGGGTTGGCGCCGCAGCGCTACCCTAAGCTTTATTTTTCGCGCCGCAGCGCCATGTATAGTG
Organism: Panax ginseng; assembly: GCA_020205605.1. NCBI lineage: Eukaryota > Viridiplantae > Streptophyta > Magnoliopsida > Apiales > Araliaceae > Panax > Panax ginseng. Next base: position 75,930,712 of record CM035137.1, read on the forward strand.
ACTTTAGCTACTGGAGAGTGGTGCCGCAGTGCCACTATTATAAAGAGATCTCGTGTTGCAGCGCCGAGACTAGACCTTAGCTACTGTTAGTTGGCGCTACAACTCCAATAATGTGTTAGTGTTTGGCGCCACAGCGCCGGTAGTGGGATTTTGTTGACTAAGTTAGTTTCCTAATCCCAATTGATTGTAAACTAATAGTTGAACATGTATACACTTAATATACATGGTAAGACCAATCTTAAATCACTTATATAGTGGTGAGATTAGGATCTTGAACATTGTTTAATAGAGATTAAACGAAATAAGTAAGGTATGGATAAGTGAGTCGTATGCAATTACTTTTGGTAGTTAACCGAGGGTCATTGAATAGTAAATAAGGAACGTAAGAACGTTAACAAGCCATAATGAAAGATAGTAAGTTGAGTCTACATTAATTAATGAAATAAATTCACTTAAGACATAGAAGAGAAAGAAGTTGGTAAAAATAATGTGATAAGGTTGTTTGGTAGCTGATTACAGTGTGTTATGTGAATATATCATGTAGATACTGTAAAGTCCAAGAATTATTGAATATTATATTTGAAGACTCTTGAAGGCAAGTTTTCTTAACGCTTGTCTAACCTTCGTGTTAGCCATGTTTTCTGTGATTAATGTTCTAAGATGCATGAATTGTTTTACGAAAGGTTCGATGCCATTTTTAACTCGTCTAGACTATTCTTAAGAGTTAGATTGATTCGTTTAACAAGTATTTCGATATAGAACTGTTAATTCTATCATATGCCAAGTATTTGGTACGGATTCAAAGGCAAGTTTGTGTAAGACCCCAACTTTTATGAATAAAGATGAATTTTCTATAAATATCATTTTTGAATATTATGGAGTGAATTTGATATAATATTATTGTTGTGGGTAATATTTATAAATTTTGCAAAGTACGCAAGTTGTTATATAATATTCGATTGGTCGGGGAATATTAGTACGATGGCACAATCATTGGTGGACCTCACAACAAAATTATTATCGTATTGAGAAAACGATAAAACTATCTTTTATAAAAATAACGGCGAAAGTTTTACCATTAACTGTTGAAACACCCGGTGTTAAAAGTACAATAATACGCGTGGTTGCATAGTAGCATACGGTATTGATTATTAATGCTTACGTGAGAAGTCACTCAGTTTTGTTTAATTATTGCTACAATAATTGTTGCATAGTATCTCATGTTATTTGATTCAATTATTGTCGATATTTTTATATATTATTAATTCGATAATTGAGATGACAAATTTATTAATACTATTATTTGCAATATTGACGATGTCTAGAAGTTCTTTAAAGGAGAGGTTTGGTCACCTAATTGTGCCCCAATAGAGAGAAATCCTTATTGGAAAGCCCCCTCTTTCCTGGGAACAACCTAGTTGTTAAATATTGCGAATTATAATAATGATGATAAATATTGTTAAAAATATTGAGGGAATTTTTATAAAGTATTTGTCATAAATTTTACTTATTATTTGGATCCCCATTTGCCCATTTTTCAAATTAATCGGTAGAAAGTTATTCATTATAAGAGGTGGAGCCCACATGTGATGATGACATGTGAGGCCCAAATGTGATAAAATTGTCACGGGGGGGGGGGGAATGGAATTGCCTGCAAAGGAGGTTATGTATATATATAATTATATTTTATAAGTTTTTTGTTATATATATATATATATATATATATATATATATATATATATTAAGGATGTGATATTATGTGGGGGGTCGGGTGATATCACGGGAATGAGTCCCATGAATTTATGTAAGGAACATGTCTTATATATATATAATATATATTATATTTTATTTTAAAGTTTTTGTTTTATTAGAATATTTTATTGCATAGTGCTGCATAGTAAATCAAATTTTTTAGAAAATCAGCAGAACGAATTCGGTGCCCGTGACCCACTATGCAATCCGTGAAAAATAAATTCTAAATAGTATCCTTCCATTCTCCTATAAATAGGATGCTTAGTTAGAATTGAAAATCACACCAGAATCAGGGAATTCTTCTTCTATAATATTGAGTGTATTTCTTTCGAGTTTTAGAAAGCTTTGAGCGTAGAAAATAGTGAAAGTTTTCTTCAAGAATATACCCGCTATACTAGTTGGAATACTCTTCTTTTCAAGGTAAGGAATGTTATTTTTGTTCAATATTCGCTTGAAATAATATTTTCTTCCATACTCTGTAGTATGTAAGTAATATTATTTCGTTTCAGATTTCAAATTCTATACTCGTTTTGTTAAAGTTTTGACTTCTAAACTCCATTAAATTAGTAGAATATCCTTAATAGTTGAACTTCATTCAGTATCTTTTCATGGAAATATTATTCTAAAAATTCTTTATAAGTTTTAACTTTTTCATGCCAGCGTACTATTCACGGTGTTACAATTCCCGAAGTACTATTCACGGGGTACTATTCACTCGAGTACTATTCACCCGAAGTACTATTCATGATAAAAATTGATTCGTTTTTGGTCCAAATTATTTTTGGTACAATATTATTCTTGAATTTTACTCCACAAAGTAATATCATGTTGACAATTTGGACGTTATTAATTTCTGGATAAATTAAATTATAAATCTTTAAAAAAATTTCATTGAACTTGTTTTATTGAATTCTTATATCATTGTCATCATCCTCATGTTTATATTATGATGAAAGTCATATGTGGCTTGTAGTGCATAGATGGACTTAGTATGATTATGACCACGAATTATTCGGTATAATCATGACTGTAATGTTACAAATGATGTGGTAAAAGTCCTCATTGGCCCGTAGTGCATTGATGGACAGTTGTTGCCATGATCATGACCATTGATGAATACATGAATATCCTTGGTCGTAGTGCATTGATAATATGTTGTCGTGATACTAAAGAATATCCTTGGTCGTATTGTAGGGATGATGTGGAATATTTATTAAGCTGAGTCTCAGCGATAAAAGTGCTGAAAAACCTTTTAAATCATAGAAGATAGTAAATTTTATTCTCTACTTGACTCTTCTAATGGATTGCTTGTTTTGCTACAGTTAAACTTGATGTTTGTTATATTTTACCAGTTTAACACTGTTGATGGCTAACGATAAATTATTCTACATTATCTTAGTCATAATATTTCTTAATGGGCTAGTTGAGCTCACCCTTTTGCTTTCATTGTTCTCTTCAGGAAATGAGAACGTAGCCGGGACTAGTCGGGAAACGGAGTGAATGTCCAGATGATAGCATTAGTAGTCCTCACTATTCTATGAAATAGTGTGATAATAAATGTATTGAGAACTCCATTTGAGTTGAATACTGTCTAGAAGGCAATATTCGTATTAAAACTTTCAATTTATGTTTTGTCGTATTTCACATGACAGTTGTATTATTAAGTTGTATTTGAATTTTGTACCATGTATTTGGCGACTCAAGATGGGTGATTATACCTATTTTGGGGGCGTCAAAGTTGGTATCAAAGCTTAGGGATATGATCCCTGGCTGAGATGTGAGACAAGAACTAGGAGGGGGAAGAATGGGAATTCCTTCGCTAGTATGACCTACCTAAGTTTAATTGGTATTTAATTGGTCGGTCAGAGTATATGGATAATATGTGGCATGTCAATTAACCCTTGTTTTGTGGCAGTATTTGAAAATGACATCCGAGAATGTTGAGAATAGCAATGGAGCACAGGAGGCCGTTGAGTCTCCACAGATCAATAATCAGGATAATGTACATCAAGAAGGCGACAATCCTCATGCAAATAACAACACTAACCAAATGATGAATGATGGAATGTTTAGAGGCTTTATGCAATTCATGAAACATCAGGCAAGAACGACTCCTGTCCAAAATACAGGTGGAAACACTAGAAACTCTCGGACGATCACTGCTAAACAGTTCAAGGAGCTGGGACCACCGGAGTTTTTTGGAGAGCCAAAACCGCTTAAGGCGGAGACGTGGATAAAGCAGATTTGCAAGATATTTGATGTCTTGGGATGCTCCGAGGAGCAAAAGGTTCCCTTTTCCACCTTAATGTTACGAGCAGAGGCAGATTACTGGTGGGAATCTGTAAAGCGTACTCAACCTGCCACACTGAAGATGACTTGGGAGAAGTTTTAAGAATTATTCAATGACGAGTACTTTCCCGAAAGTTTTCATCACATGAAAGAGGTAGAGTTCATTAAACTGGAGCAAAACAACATGACCGTGTCGCAGTACGAAGCCAAGTTTGCCGAGTTGTCCCGGTTTGCATCCCACTTAGTTAATAATGCGGAGAGAATGACGCAGATGTTTCTAAGAGGTTTAAAACCCGAGATACGTCAAAAGTTACTTGGTTCGACGTTCGGGGTGGCTAGATTCGCGTTTTTGGTTTGCCATTTACAAATTAGTCACTTCAGAGCCAATTGGAGTATTGCTTCGGACCTTATTTCGAAAGATTCCAAGAATGAAAGTTGTAGATCTACTTTTCCTCTTTCCGGATCATCTAGAATCATCGAAATCGGAGTTCGGACAAAGAAGTTATGGCCATTTTCCCAAAGGACGTCGGAGTAGAAAATGTCAGAACTTGGGGCCAGCGTCGGGCCGCCCAAAATAGGCCTATGCCCTGTGCCGGGGCACTGGGGGGCAGGGTTTGAGTGTCAAGCCCAGCCCTGGGGCACTGGGGAAGGGCTTGGTGATGGCCTGGACGCGTTTTTGAGCGAATTTTGACACCTTTTTTACTCCAAATTGGATTGGGTTTGTTCTTAAGCTAAAAATTGGACTGTAACCTCTAAATACATGATGTAAGGCATAAAATGAAGAGAGATTACATAGATTAGACTAAAGATACACTCTATTAGATTAGAACATAACCCTAGTTCTTAATTAGCCATTGGAGATTGAAGCAAATTGAAGAACATTGAAGATCAAGAGCAAGAGCAAGATGGGAGCATCAGATTTGCTGACAATAGATTCTATTCTCTTCTCTTATCATACTTTTATCTTTTAATGTCTATTCAATTGTGGATTCTTGGTTTTAATTCATTAATTATGAACTAACTCTTTTATTAAGATTTCAATTGAACCTTTTATGGCTATAAATTAGTTATTTAATTTATTCCAATTATTTGTGTCAAAGTGAGTTGTTTATCTTGCCTTATGCTTATTGATTAATTATCTGATCAATAATTACCTTGTTACTCTTGAAGGAATTGAGAAAGGAATTCTAGGGTTAGAACTGGGCATGATATCATGTGACTTAGTTATTTGCACAGTGAATAATTAGGTTTGTGAATAGAATGAGAATATCTATTTGCCACATGTAACACATAAGGAATTGGGATTGTAGCGAGTTTAATTCATTTGTTTTGCATAGAGATATAGAAAAATTAATCTAGGTTAAATAGAAGGCAAATGATCGCTTGAGAAAGGGCTTTTGGCATTTGAAAATTCCTATTAACAATTCAGTAGACATAATAATTGGGATAATTGGTTTATAGTTCATAATTGGGGATATTGGAGTCTTAACTTTTATTTATTTGAATTTATTTATAAAGCAATTCAGTGTAAAGTTAAATTAGTTTTCTTAATTAGAAAAATCACACTTTGCAATTGTTTAAATAAAATTGATTTGGTTAAGAGTTAGTACTTGGTGATTTTTATTAAATAATTCTTCGTGGGAACGATACTCTACTTTCACATTATTACTTGTTGACCGTGTATACTTGCACGTATTCATTGATTGCGAAATCGATCAACAATAGTGATGAGTACCGTGTAGCACCATATCTGTGGGTTGAAATTACCCTAATTTGGGGGCGTCATAAGCACATATAGTCTTTTATTATCTTCAATGAATTAAGAAATTCATTTTTTAGAACTCGATAAGAGTTTTTCACCACTATGTTCTCAATCTCCTATAAGGCTACTACCTAAGGTTTTTCCCCCACCTAAGGTTCATAACCTACAGCTTTGATACCAACCCGTGACACTCCCAAATTCTGGTACTTCAATTCCCATGGGATTTGGTGTTCACTGTCCAAACATCATGTATCTATCTACCCATAATAAATGAAATACCATAAATAGATAGAAATAAATTCTCTCCTTATGGAGTTACAACATCTGAATGTAAATACATCAATCCTAGGTCATATTAACCTTAAATCTCAAATACGGAAGTATAATAATTAATAAGTCTTACACAACATTAACATAAGTCTGAAACATAAATATCTCAAATAAACAACAAGTCTTCATCACTTGTTGAATTTGACTTTGCCTTTGTCTTTGCTAGAAGAAGGCTCGTCGGACCTTTTGTTCTTAACTGCAATGTTATTATTACGCAACAGTGAGCACGATTGGCCACAAATATATTAATATAACAATAAAACGATAACATGCGAGTGAATCAAAGACTTCTGAAATAAGAAACTCGACTTTTGAATCAAGAATGAATAATAATAATCAAAAGAACTTCTAAGGGTCATAAGACCTTGAACTACGTCCTAGGTTGTCAAGTGTTTATACTTGAAACCTTTAATAGTCATAAGACTATGGACTCTTATTCTCGTACTTAGGGGGATCAACCCTTAGTACCATACTGTGCACAATATCTTAATGCTAAAGTATAAGTAATCCCCTATAACAGGGTTGTTCATCTCAGTTTAAGATTAGAGTCCGCACCAAAGGAATTTTAGTTTGGATAAGCTTAACAATGATTCTGAATTTTTTTAAAACGTTCATCAACTCTGGACTAGTTGAATAAATAAGGGTTTGCTAGTCTTATAAGGTTTAACAATAATTGATATTCAAGTTGAATAATAAAAATCAAGAGTTATACAAACGAATAAGTTTTGTATAACAAGAATCATGCTTTTAAAGAATGATAACATCTAATATGAAATCTCAAACTTGAACAATAATAAACAAGATAGAATAAAGAACTTGCTTTATATAAAGAAACAAGGTTTAAAAACTTGCTTAGATAAAGTTAGGGTTAGAGAACTTGCCTCTTGCGTAGGCTAAACGATTACTACTCCCGTTCACCACAAGTCCTACACACATACCATATGTGTTCACGACATTCATTAGTTATATTAATACTAACCATGGTTTAGTTCCCTATTTTAATACAACTGGTTAACTTGGTTTAAATTCTGCTCATTACCATCATTCACATATACAAGACTGAAATCTCAAATCTTAAGTTTAAACAACATCATATCATCTCATGGACATCATTTTTTTAAAGTGGTTTAACCAATTACAAAACATAGCAGTTATAAGGTCACAAGACCTTTTTTAATTTATTTTTATAATTCTCTTATTATATTGTCCATTAGTCACATTTTTACTTAATTATTTAATATAAATATAAACTCTACTTTATTTAACAAATCATTACCCTTCTAATTTAATTACTTAATTAAATTAGAATATTTTATTCCTCACTATTATTACACTTTTAATAAATTATTCCATACTAATTTCTATCGAATATTTATTTTATTACATAAATATTTTAATTAAAATATTTATTTTATTTGATAAATATTTTAATAATAATTTCCATCAAATATTTATTTTATTTCATAAATATTTAAACTAAAATATTTATTTTATTTTATAAATATTTTATTAATAATTTCCATCGAATATTTATTTTATTCCATAAATATTTCAACTAAAATTTTCATTTTATTTTTAAAATATTTTAATAATAATTTCCATCAAATATTTATTTTATTCCATAAATATTTCAACTAAAATATTCATTTTATTTGATAAAAATTTTAATTAATTTTTTTTTATTTTTTATCCATTTTTTTTTGCCAACCAAAGTGGGTAATTTAGCTTAGTAACGCTTGCGTAGGGGTGGGGTTACCAGATTCGATTTTGTAGTTTCGCATTCATGAAACACACAGAACAAGACCAATTTAGGCCAAAATCTCACACAAGTTCAACCATATGTTCTAAACTTGTAGTTCATGAAGAACACAGAACATGGCCATTTTAGGCCAAAACTTCACATATACAACGAAAACAATTTCACCCATATGTTCTAAACTTAACAAAAACATTTAATGATATTCTTAGTACACTTTTAACATCTTGAGTCACATAAACGAGAAGATTTAAAGCCATAATTTTTATGTTCTTGCTATTTTTCAAAATTTTGTTAAATTTCATGAAATCACAAATCATAGATTCGTTATAACACCAAATCAGTCCGTTTAAGTTTTGTTCTTTTAATTTTAATATGTATAAACATAATTAATCATCAATTAACCGATTAACATACAATTAAGGCATCGATTTTTGTACTTATGGGCCACATTTAAACATTATTTCTCTATAACCTTCAATATTCTAACTTAATCTTAATTTCATAGATTAATTACTCTAAAACACATATAAATCATATATAATTGGACTATACATTTTAATAAACATATACAACATCATAGATTTAACAATTAGCCATAAAAATTCAATTATAAAAAACTAAAGCCAATCTTCATGAAAAGTTTCTAAGTACGTAAATTAAATGCTGGGTTAAGGAATTACCCTGCTAGTTTGCGTATATGATTCAAAAATGATAAAAAAAATTCTCTTTTTCTTCTCCATTTCACACTTTCTCCCAAATTCTCTCTAAACTCTCTTTGTTTTCTCAGACATAGGTCTCAAGAATAAAATGCGTAAATAAAAAAAAATATAAGACTGATATAACTCACGCACACTGGTAACTAGGATGGTCGTGGTCGGTTAATCCCTTAGTGGGATAACTGGCCAACTCCAAAATACTCTTTCCCTATTAATTTAATTAAACTCTTATTATATAGTTTAATAATGTCACACCCATCTACATCGAATATATATTATTTAATTTGATTAAATAAAATAGAAAACTTCTATATTAAATCACATAGTTACATAATTAAATTCTCATTTATTAATTATGTCAAGTCATTAAATCTCTAATTAATTATTTAAATTAATTAGACTAACTTTATGCTTATTAAATAATTCATTTAATCAAATAAGGTTAATTAAATACATACTTCTGAATAATAAATTCTCCACATTAATTTTATCAATGTAACACATATAATGAAATTAATCTACCATAATTTTATCAATTAATTATTTAACCTAATAATTAAATCATCAAAAAATATTTATTTAATTCAATAAATATTCAAATTAAATTATAAAAATCTCGTTTCTCACAATTGGAGTATTAGAATTTAATTAAATAAAGTGTGACAATGAATTATATAGTAAGTGAGTTATTAAAATAAGATAAAAAGAGTTTTAATTTAGTTTTACCAAACAAAGCTTAAGGCTTTTAAGTCTTTATTTTGATTTAGTTTTGCCAAACAAGCCTTAGTGGCTTTTGAATTTTTTAAAAAATATAACTGATATGTTATTAAGTTTGGGTTATTATTATACTAGTCAGTTTTTTTTTATTTTACGTTAACATGTATTATATGTATACGCCTGTTATACATTAAGTTAGAAGAGATAAAGAAACAGAGAAGAGAAAGAAGAAAAACACATATTAGTTTAATTCATGAAGTATGTTTTAATATGAAGAAAGAGAAGTTAACTTGTATATATAAATTGTTTTTACACGATTTGTATATGATTTAGAGTAGTTTAATTCATGAAGTATATTTTAATATGAAGAAAATCATATTACAGTGAGTTAAAGTGATATATATACATAATATGGTTTATTTTAGAATAAAATTGATACTCAATCCATATTTTTATGTGTAAATTAATTATTGATTGTGTAAATACATGAAGAAACGAAAACTATGAGTTTTAAACGGGTTGTTTTGGATGAAAAATGAAGTCACAGTGATTAGTTTTGCTAAGGGTATTTAAAAGTGAGGAAATAGCAAAAATAATGAAATTTAGAGGTTTTAATTCATTGTTTATATGGTTAGAAATATGTTAGAAACCTTAGTTGTTGTTTATGTACGGTTTATACAATTTGGATAAGTCAAAATTGTTGTTAGAAAGAAGTTTTTAGGCCTAATTGGCTTTGTTCTGTGTTCTTCGCGAGCTGGAATGGCCAAAAAGCGTCTTTAGGCATTCTTGGCAGTTGATCATATACATGAGTTCCAAAGATCGCAGTCACCAACACACGATTTACAATGCCGCCGATTCAAGGCCTATGTTGAAATCTTAATGACATACCACCATTATTGCAAAGACTCAGGTCCTCAAGACAAAACTAGGGCTATGCAGTTTGTAATAACCGTGAATTTTAAGTCACCATGTATGTATGTACATTTTTTTAAACTTTGTGTTATATATGGATACATAAATTTATGGATTTCATTAAAAATGAAAGCCTTGTGACCTAATTATACATTAGGTAAGGATATTAAATAACCTAAGGGTTATGGTAACACGAAAAAGTTAGTATTTTATATGTATACTAACTTAAGTGGGTAAACTTAGTATTTCAAGTGACTAATAATTTTAAACCTAATTCTTGTAAATCTAATTAAGTTATGAGATAAAATCATATGTATAAGTAATTAAACTTCATATGATTGGAGATGAAAGCCCTAAATTATCAAATTGGGTAACATTATTAAAATTGTTGGACTATGTTTTTATCTAGCCCAAATCAATTAAAAGAAAAGCCCGAGGAAAATAAAATGTAATCCAATACTTAGCCAACTTGATTGGGGGTATTCTAGACATTTGATTAATCAAAAATTTGGCATTTAAAATAAAAGCTAAATGGTGGATATTATGAGGATCCTAAGTGGAATAATTAATCTAGCTTGTCCATTAGTAGACATGATTAAACATAAGGATAATGTTGTAAGGCTCCCATTGGTTGCCACTCCATTATGCACATTTAATCATGTTTAGCCTAAGGTAAGTAATAATACAAAGTGTCTTACCTAATGGGCAACAAAATGATTGTGGGAGAATTAATAATGAATTGCCCATTACATTTTGAATGCACATCTCATTCTTCCAACACTTCATTCAGATTCCAACATTTCATTTTCTCTCCATCTTCTTTATCTTCTTCTTCTATCTCTTGCTCCCAAGCTAGCCAACTTCAAAGAGAGAAAAGAAAGAGAGAATTTCGGCCATAGGAAGAAGAATTATAGGTGTTCTAGTGGTTTATGCCCCCTAAGTTTATTAGTTACTTTGGAAAATCAAGGAAGGTAGCCACTAAGTCAAGGTATAATGTGCCTTCATCTTCTTCTCTTACCTTGTTTTGATAGCTTGAGTTTTGATGGGGTTATGTACAACTACTCAAGATACACTAGTTATACATACCATCATGCATGGAACTAAGTATCTTGAGTGTTGGATCTAAGGCTTAGAGGAAGAAAATGAGCATATGTTCTCCAAGGGTGAAAACTCTTGTTTTTCTCCCACTAAATCTTGTGTAACTCAAGTTCTACAACTTGGAATTATGATCCGTCGAAGGGGGGTGCTAGATACATGAGTTATCTAGTAAGTTTTGAAACCTTTGAGATTTTTTTTACAAAAACAGTCCACTTTATATGCTAAAGCTTTGAAATCCTAAATCAACTCTTGACTTGTTTTTCATGAGGTTGTTTTGATCGCTTTTTATCTTGTAAAAATCTGGAAAAATACTACTGAGGTACCTTATGAAGTTATCTACGCCAGAGGAAAAAAATCGAACACGTTTTGAGTTATATAATGTGCGTAATGACTATTTCCGTAAAGGACTCCATAAATATTATCCTACGAATATCTCACTTGTGTATACACTGGAAAATTCCAAAATGTTTACAGTAGCTTCATATATGTTAAGAGAGCATACCCTGAAAAGTTTAGATTTTTCTGAGTAAAACTCAATTTATGAAAAATAGAGCAAGATCCGAGTGTTTTGGACACTTTAAAAATAGTAAATCATTTTTAAAAATTCTAGAAAAATTAGAGGATCATTGTTGGTTCATATTCTGTTAAAATCCGTGTTGAGAATTTTTGGAATCAGTTTGCTATTTTTCCTAAAATGATTAGGTTATGAATAAAAGGAAATAAATAGTTAAATGATGCCTTTAATGAGAAAAATATGATTTTATGCTTGAATGCTCATAATATATTATATCATGACTATCTTAAGGTATTTTGGTAATTTATAATAATAAATATTACTTATGACCTTTTATGGATATTAAATAAGAGGTTATTAAAGGATGAACAATTAGAATAAATTGTTTATTAATTTAATAAATCATTGGAATATTATTATAATACTAATAATATTATCATATGATGTTGTTATGTAAATAAAATATTAGATTAGAGTATTATTATTAAATAATAATATTCGAATTAAATAAAATATTATTAAATGATTAATAATATTAGTAAGTGAATAAAATATTATTAAATGATTAATAATATTAGTAAGTGAATAAAATATTATTAAATGATTAATAATATTAGTAAAGGGATAAAATATTATTAAATGATTAATAATATTAGTAAGTGAATAAAATGTTGGTAAATGATTTAAAGTATTATTAGTGAACCAATAATACTAGAAGGTGAATTAATATTATCTAAGTTAATAATATTATGTGAATTAAAAGTAGTCGTTAATTAATAATAACACTATCTAGGCATGATAATGTTTATAAGAACTTATTGTAATGTATGATATCTATGTGATGACATAATCGATGTTATGCATTGACTAATTGAAAGACTAATTATAGGTCTCTCAAAGGAAGATAATTTAACTACATAGTGGATAGAAATTTATTTCAGAAGTCAGTAACCTCACGATCGAGGCAAGTTTCCTAACTCAACTTGAGTTATTATTTTCAAAGCATGTTAGTGAATAATTATTGATGATTATTCACGCCTTTATTGATTATTGAAATTACACACTTTGTGCAATCGAATTCGCTTCTACCGCCATTGAACTGTGAATTAAATTAAAGTTCTTTATTTATGAACTGTTTATGGGATGATCTATGCTAATTGTATCGCCTAGATCAAGTATGTCTAAATTTGTTAAATCAAATGGGTTTTAAATAAGCTGTTCTTATTAATTGATATGGTAAGAACTCTTAACTCGAGAAATGGACAAATTTGATTAAGGCATGATATCAATGTCGATTATTAAGTGTTTATGCATAAATCACGGGGTATGAAAAGGTGATCCCCTGAATACCAAAAACTTATTAAAAGGTCCATTTAAATCATCGAAAGCACCTTGGCAAATGTTCATGGTTATTCAAAACCACTCGGCCTCATGTTATTCAATTATCGAATATTCAATTGTTGATTGTTAATTCATGTTCCTCCACAATCTTATATTATTGTTGAACATTGAAGGCAATATTTTTCTAAGTCATGATATATATCCTTTGTCTTTATAAACTTGTGAAGCAAATTAGTTGCTTACTCTTGCTATATCATGACCTCTATTTTCAAATTAAGTCCAAGGGATCTAACGTGAAGGACAAGGGCAAGGGCAAGATCCGAGGAGTAATTTTAGAATGAATGTTAAATTAGTTATTATCTAATGGAATTTCTTAAGTAAACTATTTGTATTATAAATGGTGTATTTAAAGTTAAGGTTATGGAGACCTTGGGACCATATTATGAGACCTTATTATAATGAACAATGTATGTTTATTATTTCAAAATAGTTATAGAATGCTTATGATGATGATAGGATCGTGAGCACCTTTGAATCGAGGTTAGAGAACCCGGATTTGGGGGCGTCCACAAAGTTGGTATCAAAGTCATAGGTTATAAACATTAGGAATGCGAAACCTAGGTTATAACCTTAGTAGAAAACTCTTATAGAGTATGTTAGGAGATGGATTATGGAAATTCATCAAGTTTGTGTTGTACTTAATAAAATATTATTTCATTTCATCAATGAATATATTTTATTGTGGTAATCGACGACGACTGACTTTATGGTGTTTGTAGGATGTCCGACGAGCGCCGTAGAGTGAGTTACTCGATTGAGCAGAACCCATTGAGCATGAGGTCACCCAAGATGTCCCTCATGGTCCTCCTTAGAGGGGACTTGTTGAGGAAAATCACCAATTAGAAGGCAGAGTGGAGGAATTAGAAGTAGAAAACCACACCCTCCAATTTCTTCAAGAACAATACAAGGATGAGCCTCATCAAGCCCAGGATGGAGAAAGTCGAGCGTAAGGAAAAATTTGATGAGTCCCAGTTGCAAGTTGAGATGCTTTGAGGGTACAACTAGAGAATGAAAAGGCAAAGTTTGGAGAGTCGAGCATAAAGCATTTGGAGATCTGAAATGAGTTTGATGTAGAAATTGCCGATAAGATGCGGGTGGAAGAGGCACTCCATGAGTCTGGATGAGCTGTGGGGCAATTAAAGATCGCATCTGCAGCCATAAAGGTCGAGAAGAAACTTTAGGATGGCCCTTGATGCAGCGGTGTGAGGAGGGCCAATGAATGGGGCTAGGAGGGCACACTATGAGATAGGAGAGCCTAGTCGATCCGTTCGACGAGAGTCCTGCAGAGTTGCTTCCCTAGAGCTCTGTCACGGTGTGACTGGCAGGCCACCAAGGGTGATAATGTGATGGCCCAGGTTGTAAATAGATACATTAGTACCTTTCTTGTTGTGTAATAAGGTTTTATGTTGATGTAAACCTCAACAGTGTGAGGTAGTAAATGGTTAGGTACTTTCCCTAATTGTGTTTGTAGGAGGTATCATTATGAGTTAATCCCATCTTTTGTGTTAAAATGGGATAGTAACATTTATAAAATATACCGTATTAATCATGTAAGTCATCAAGATTGGTGTACGAATATAATATAAATATATTATTATTATGATATGTGTTGGAAGATTTTAAATAGTAAATTTTCTATTTAATGTTATGTGAATCCAATGAGACGATTTGGAAAATGTTCTTTAAAACAAACTTAACCCACTAAGAAGGAGAAAGACTTCCAAATCTCGGTAACTTAAAACTCTCACATAATGATCATCCGATTGTTTAAATAAATAGCGTGTTACATGCTAAGTAATCATATGATAATAAATCCGAAAGTAACGTGTTAGAATTTTGTTTCACTAGATAATGGCGCCGCAGACGTGGACCGAGGAACCAAGAGATTGAAGAGTCGGTTAATAATGTAGCGGGATCTCAACAAAACCCAATGCAAGATTTTATCAACATGATGGTGAAGCCATGAGGAATCAAGCTCAACTCTGCGGAAATCAGCAGGGCACCCAACTAGTCAACTTTAAAGACTTCAAGGCGAGAGGGACCACGGGAGTTCAGAGGAACAATGAGACCGATAGAAGCCCAAATGTGGGTAAAGGAGATTAAGAAGGCCTTCGTTATTGCTAGAGTAGCAGAAGAACAGAAGACCATTTTTGCTACCTACTTAATGAAGGGTGAGGCTAACTATTGGTGGGATGCCAACCAGAACAAAGCCGGAACTGGAATCGTGACTTGGGAAGCATTCAAGAAGTTGTTCTTCGAGAACTACTTCCCTGAGAGTGTTCAAGCAAGAATGGAGATCAAGTTCTTGGAACTAAAATAGGAGAATATGTCAGTATCAGAGTATGCTACGAAATTCAATGAATTGGCCAGATTCGCTCCACATCAGGTGGACACAGAGGTGAGGAAAGCGAGAAGGTTTGAAAATGGACTAAAGCCATGGATTTATAGTAAGGTAGCGGTTTTAAAAATCCCATCATTATCAACTCAGTTGGAAAAAACTCTTATAGCGGAAGGAGGAAGCGAAGCGGTCTCAAGATACAATCGGGAGAAGAATAAGAAGAAATCAGAAGGTGGGAATCAAAATGTTAGCAGTGGCGGTAGCAACAATAAGAAGCGGAAATGGAGCAGTGGGGGTAGTAATCTGGAGATGCAGCAAGGAAGTGTGCAACAAAAGAAGTCGGTGTGTGGGAACTGTGGAAAGGGTCACTCGGGGGAGTGCTTGAAAGGAAAAACGATATGTTATACATGTGGGCAAGAAGGGCATACCTCACCCAATTGTACTAAGGTGAAGAAAGGAGGTTGCTTTAATTGTGGTGAAGTGGGACATCGGATCAAGGATTGCCCGAAGAAGAAAAACACGGATGGCGAAAATGGCAACATGGGCAATAACACTAAGACAACCAAAGGAGGAGGACCAAATGACCAAAACAAGTTTCCACAAAGACGGGACATTCAATATGACGGTGCAAGATGTCGTGGCATCCAGGGAGGTGGTGTCAGGTATAATTCCGATCAATGATATAAATGCCTATGTGTTATTCGATTCGGGAGCTTCATGTTCTTTTGTATCTGATGAATTTGCTCAAAGATTAAGTTTACCTCATGAACTATTAGAACACCCTATGAATGTAGAAGTAGCAAACAAAGAAATTATCCCTGTAGACTACATCTATAGGAACTGTTGTGCTAATGTAAGAGGGTTTAAGCTTAACGTGGATTTGATACCGATTCGCCTTGAGAGTTTGATGTAATCCTTGGGATGGATTGGTTATCAAGTCATGGAGCCATCATTGAACGTAAGAAAAAGTGCGGTATACCTAAAGACTCCGAATAAGTCAAAGGTGGTATTTCATGGCAGTAAATCGCCAAGACAATCTTGTTGTCTGACGATGATGCAAGCAAGGAAGTTGCTTAGGAAGGGTTGTATAGGTTATTTGGCTCACGTTGTGGATACCCGCAGAATCGAGGGTGAACTGGGTCAAATACCTATTGTAAGGGAATTCGTTGACGTTTTTCCAGAAGAGATTCTCGGATTGCCACCGAGATAGAGATAGAGTTTGTTATCGATTTGGCGCCAGGACATCACCGGTATCCAAAGCGCCCGTATCGTATAAGCTCCTGTGAAAATGAAGGAACTAATGGTTCAACTACAAGAGTTGTTAGATAAGGGATACATTCACCAAGCGTATCACCATGGGGAGCACCAGTCTTATTCGTAAAGAAGAAGGATGGGTCATTAAGACTTTATATCGACTACCGAGAGTTGAACAATGTCACCATTAAGAATAAATACCCGTTGCCCAGGATCGACGATTTGTTTGATCAGTTGAAGGGGCAAAATACTTTTCAAAAATGACTTGAGGATCAAGTTATCACCAACCAAGGTGAGACATGAGGATGTTCCAAAGACGGCATTGAGAACTCCGGTATGGACACTTTGAGTTTACGGTAATGTCTTTTGGGTTAACTAATGCACCAAAGACATTCATGGATTTGATGAACAGAGTGTTTAAGCGAGATTTGGATAAGTTTGTTGTCGTGTTCATCGATTTACATTTTGGTATATTCGAGATGAGGAAGATCACGGCTGAACATCTAAGGAAAGTGTTGGAGACGTTAAGAGGAGAAGTTGTATGCAAAGTTCTCCAAGTGTGAATTTTGGTTGAGAGAGTGCGCTTTTAGGTCACGTTATCGACAAAGATGGTGTTTCGGTAGATCCAAAGAAAAGTAGAAGCGGTTATCAACGGAAAATGACCAAAGACACCGATAGAAATTAGGAGTTTCTTGGGATTAGCGAGGATACTATCAAGATTCATCCAAGATTTTCAAAGGTAGCATCGCCATTGACCAACCTTACTAGAAAGACAATGAAGTTCGTTTGGATGGAAAAATGTGAACAGAGTTTCATGGAATTGAAGAAGAGGCTCGACCAAGCACCGTGTTGGCTTTACCGGACAACACGGAGGATTTGTCTTCAGATATAGTGATGCGTCACACAAGGGTCTTGGTCGTGTCTTGATGCAAGATGGCAAGGTCATCACGACGCTTCACGCCGCCTAAAGGACTATGAGAAGGGTTATCCACCTCATGACCGGAGTTAGCAAAGCAGATAGTTTTTGCCTTGAAAATTTGGAGGCACTATTTGTATGGAGAGAAGTGTGAGATATATACGATCATAAGAGTCTAAACTATATCTTCACGCAGAAGGAGCTAAATATGAGGCAGCGCCGATGGCTAGAATTGATCAAGGATTATGATTGTGAGATTCTGTACCATCCAGGCAAAACAAATATAGTGGCTGATGCCTTGAGCGTAAAAGCGCGAGAGAAGTTATTGAAGTTAACCATTCAAGAGGAATTGGTGAAGGATTTCGAACGACTTGACTTAGAGGTTAAGTATCCGATGGAGATCAATGAGAAATTATTTATCGTGGCAAATGAGCCCTACTTTATTAGATAAGGTTAAAGAGGCTCAAGAGAAGGACGAAGATCATGACAACATCAAGAAGCTAAGCAATCAAGGGATGAATTGAAATACAAGATTGATGGCACCGGATTGCTAAGATTTGAAGGACGAATTTGGGTACTGTTAATACCAGAACTAAGAGAAGAGATTCTGCAAGAAACACACAATACGAGGTACTCGATACACCCAGGAAGTACAAAGATGTATCAAGACTTACGTCAACACTTTTGGTGGCCAAACATGAAGAGAGAGGTTGCGAGAATGTGTCACAGATGTCTAACTTGTCGAGAGTCAAGGCAGCAGCATCAACGAATCGAAGTGGATTATTACGACCTTTAGAGATTCCAGAGTGGAAATGGGAGCACATCACGATGGATTTTGTGGTGGGACTTCCAACAACGCAAAAAGGGACACGACGCCATATGGGTGATCGTAGATCGCCTTTCTGAAGTCGGCTCACTTTTGCCGATCAAGATCGTATAGTCCGGACCAACTAGCCAAATTATATATCAAGGAAATTATCTCGAGACATGGCGTACCAATATCTATTGTGTGGGATAGGGATCCGCGATTCACGCCAAACTTCGGAAGAGTCTTCAGAAAGAATGGGGAGGCGCCTACGGATGAGTACCGCGTATCATCCATGCAGAATCGATGGGCAAAGCGAGAGAACGATTCAAACACTTAAAGACATGCTCGAGCTTGTGTGATGGACTTCAAGGGTAGTTGGGAGGATCATCTTCCATTGGTAGAGTTCGTGATACAACAATAGCTACCACGCCAAAGATCGAAATGCCGCCGCATCGGCTTAATCGTATGGAAGGAAATGTAGAACGCCTTATCTTTGGGGACGAAGTGGGTGAACGCCAATCTGTTGGGACCAGAATCGTGCAATGATATCAGAGACCATTAAGGTGATTAGAGCCCGACCGGTAGCAACTCAAGATCGCTGTAAGAAGTATGCATTTTACATCGCTGTAAGCGAGATTTTGAGGTGGGAAGCCATGCATTTTGAAAGTATCTCCTTGGAAAGGAAAGATAAGGTTTGGAAAGAAAGGTAAGCCGAGTCCGAGATTTATTGGACCTTTTGAGATCCTCAAGAAGATAGGCGAAGTGGCGTGCGAGGTAGCTCTACCTCCCAAACTGAACATATTCATAATGTATTTCATGTGTCGATTACTACGACCATATAAGCTTCGATTACAAGCATGTGATATCGTGCGAGCCAATTCAGGTCGAAAAAGATTTGTCGACGAGGAAATTCCTATTCAAGTTTTAGATGAAAGGAATGTAAATTGCGAAATAAGGTTATTCATTCAGTAAAAGTTCTTTGGAGGAACCACAATCTTTGAAGAAGCTACGTGGGAACTTGAAGAAAGGATAAGAGAAAATTACCCACACTTTTTTGAGTAACCTTATATGTAATTCCTGGGGACGAATTCTTATAAGGGGGAGGATGTAATAACCGTGAATTTTAAGTCACCATGTATGTATGTACATTTTTTTAAACTTTGTGTTATATATGGATACATAAATTTATGGATTTCATTAAAAATGAAAGCCTTGTGACCTAATTATACATTAGGTAAGGATATTAAATAACCTAAGGGTTATGGTAAATACGAAAAAGTTAGTATTTTATATGTATACTAACTTAAGTGGGTAAACTTAGTATTTCAAGTGACTAATAATTTTAAACCTAATTCTTGTAAATCTAATTAGGTTATGAGATAAAATCATATGTATAAGTAATTAAACTTCATATGATTGGAGATGAAAGCCCTAAATTATCAAATTGGGTAACATTATTAAAATTGTTGGACTATGTTTTATCTAGCCCAAATCAATTAAAAGAATAGCCCAAGGAAAATAAAATGTAATCCAATACTTAGCCAACTTGATTGGGGTATTCTAGAAATTTGATTAATCAAAATTTGGCATTTAAAATAAAAGCTAAATGGTGGATATTATGAGGATCCTAAGTGGAATAATTAATCTAGCTTGTCCATTAGTAGACATGATTAAACATAAGGATAATGTTGTAAGGCTCCCATTTGTTGCCACTCCATTATGCACATTTAATCATGTTTAGCCTAAGGTAAGTAATAATACAAAGTGTCTTACCTAATGGGCAACAAAATGATTGTGGGAGAATTAATAATGAATTGCCCATTACATTTTGAATGCACATCTCATTCTTCCAACACTTCATTCAGATTCCAACATTTCATTTTCTCTCCATCTTCTTCATCTTCTTCTTCTATCACTTGCTCCCAAGCTAGCCAACTTCAAAGAGAAAAAAGAGAGAATTTCGCCATAGGAAGAAGAATTATAGGAGTTCTAGTGGTTTATGCCCCTAAGTTTATTAGTTACTTTGGAAAATCAAGGAAGGTAGCCACTAAGTCAAGGTATAATGTACCTTCATCTTCTTCTCTTACCTTGTTTTGATAGCTTGAGTTTTGATGGGGTTATGTACAACTACTCAAGATACACTAGTTATACATACCATCATGCATGGAACTAAGTATCTTGAGTGTTGGATCTAAGGCTTAGAGGAAGAAAATGAGCATATGTTCTCCAAGGGTGAAAACTCTTGTTTTTCTCCCACTAAATCTTGTGTAACTCAAGTTCTACAACTTGGAATTATGATCCGTCAAAGGGGGCTGCTAGATACATGAGTTATCTAGTAAACCCAAGTGGTAGATCACAAATCTAGTAAGTTTTGAAACCTTTGAGATTTTTTTTACAAAAACAGTCCACTTTATATGCTAAAGCTTTGAAATCCTAAATCAGCTACTGACTTGTTTTTCATGAGGCTGTTTCGATCAGTTCCTTATCTTTTAAAAATCTGGAAAAATACTACAGAGGTACCTTATGAAGTTATCTACGCGTAGGAAAAAGAACGGACACGTTTCGAGTTATATATTGTGCGTAATGACTATTTTCGTAAAGTACTCCATAAATATTATCCTACGAATATCTCATTGTGTATACACTGGAAAATTCCAAAAGATTTACAGTAGCTTCATATATGTTAAGAGAGCATACCCTGAAAATTTCAGATTTTTCTGAGTAAAACTCAATTTATGAAAAATAGAGCAAGATCCGAGTGTTTTGGACACTTTAAAAATAGTAAATCATTTTCTAAAATTCTAGAAAAATTAGAGGATCATTGTTAGTTCATATTCTGTTAAAATCCAGAAGCTGAGAATTTTTAGAATCAGTTTGCTATTTTTCCTAAAAATGATTAGGTTATGAATAAAAGGAAATAAATAGTTAAATGATGCCTTTAATGAGAAAAATATGATTTTTATGCTTGAATGCTCATAATATATTATATCATGACTATCTTAGGGCATTTTGGTAATTTATAATAATAAATATTACTTATGACCTTTTATGGATATTAAATAAGAGGTTATTAAAGGATGAACAATTAGAATAAATTGTTTATTAATTTAATAAATCATTGGAATATTATTATAATACTAATAATATTATAATATGATGTTGTTATATAAATAAAAATATTAGATTAGAGTATTATTATTAAATAATAATATTCAAAATTAAATAAAATATTATTAAATGATTAATAATATTAGTAAGTGAATAAAATATTATTAAATGATTAATAATATTAGTAAGTGAATAAAATATTATTAAATGATTAATAATATTAGTAAAGGGATAAAATATTATTAAATGATTAATAATATTAGTAAGTGAATAAAATGTTGGTAAATGATTTAAAGTATTATTAGTGAACCAATAATACTAGAAGGTGAATTAATATTATCTAAGTTAATAATATTATGTGAATTAAAGGTAGTCGTTAATTAATAATAACACTATCTAGGCATGATAATGTTTATAAGAACTTATTTTAATGTATGATATCTATGTGATGACATAATCTGATGTTATGCATTGACTAATTGAAAGACTAATTATAGGTCTCTCAAAGGAAGATAATTTAACTACATAGTGGATAGAAATTTATTTCAGAGTCAGAACTCTCGATCGAGGCAAGTTTCCTAACTCAACTTGAGTTATTATTTTCAAAGCATGTTAGTGAATAATTATTGATGATTATTCACGCCTTTATTGATTATTGAAATTACGCACTTTGTGCAATCAAATTCGCTTCTACCGCCATCGAATCGTGAATTAAATTAAAGTTCTTTATTTATGAACTATTTATGGGATAGATCTATGCTAATTGTATCGACCAGATCAAGTATGTCTAAATTTGTTAAATCAAATGGGTTTTAAATAACGTTCTTATTAATTGATATGGTAAGAACTCTTGATCGAGAAATGGACAAATTTGATTAAGGCATGATATCAATGTCGGATTATTAAGTGTTTATGCATAAATCACGGGTATGAAAGGCTGATCCCCTTGAATACCAAAAACTTATTAAAAGGTCCAGTTTAAATCACTGAGCACCTTGGCAAATGTTCATGGTTATTCAAAACCACTCAGTTCATGTTATTCAATTATCGAATATTCAATTGTTGATTGTTAATTCATGTTCCTCCACAATCTTATATTATTGTTGAACATTGAAGGCAATATTTTTTCTAAGTCATGATATATATCCTTTGTCTTTATAAACTTGTGAAGCAAATTAGTTGCTTACTCTTGCTATATCATGACCTCTATTTTCAGCTAAGTCCGAAGGATCTAACGTGAAGGACAAGGGCAAGGGCAAGATCCAGGAGTAATTTTAGAATGAATGTTAAATTAGTTATTATCTAATGGAATTTCTTAAGTAAACTATTTGTATTATAAATGGTGTATTTAAAGTTAAGGTTATGGAGACCTTGGGACCATATTATGAGACCTTATTATAATGAACAATGTATGTTTATTATTTCAAAATAGTTATAGAATGCTTATGATGATGATAGGATCGTGAGCACTGAATCTGAGGTTAGAGAACCTGGATTTGGGAGCGTCCACAGTAATTGCCGGTTAAACAAGTACCGAAAAATGAAATATGATTTTTAGTATACAACATAGTAAATGTTAATATAGCATGATCTTATGACTATAAAATGTGATTAATCATGTTGTGGTGTTGTTATAACATCAAATATGAAGATTATCTTTAGTAATTAATGAGTTATATGAAAATTAAAATTAGTGTTAATGAAATTAGAAGTGTGGTTTTAACCATGTGGTTAAACCTAAGACTACAAGTTGTAAATAAAATAGATATTTAATTATGTATTGTGATCATGTGGTAACTAATTATGTCATGATGGCATGTGTATATGATATTGAGAATCAAGTTATATTGTTTAGCTTACACGCAAGGCAAGTTTCCAATCCCTTGATGAGTGGGATTTACACCCGCGAATCAGATACTTTATGGCTTAAATAATTACCTGAATTCATAGATTTTATATAGTTTTATATGATTATACTGTTATTGCGCTTAACCGACGTATTGTAGGGCTTTACAGGACTTTCCTAGCTTTAAGGGGGCAAAATAGACAATTATATACACTAGCTGATCTCACCATGGCGCTGCAGCACCCCCTGGTCTTGCTGATGTCACCATGGCGCTGCAGCACCATTTATACTTCTTAGACTCACAATGCAGCTCGAGCTCTCATTTTTCCAAGCAAAAGTGGCGCTGTAGTGCCACCCATAGGTCTATTGCACGTGCCACAGTGTGAGCTCCGTTGCTCAGCCAGAGAGGGCTTGTGTTTGACCTAGCAAATAAGGGAAACTGTTATAAAAGGAAAGAAAGCCTCTGCAGACAGGGGGAGATATCTCATATCTGATATCTCATATATCAGAGAATAGAATAGCTTAGGATAGTTTAGTTTTAGTTTTTCTCTTCTTTTGTACTTTCTCTCTCTAGTTCTTAGTAAACGTCTGTAAATATAGATTAGGGAGAAGTATGGGATTTCTTTGGAGCAAAAAGAGCAGGGAGCTACACGGATTGGAAAGCTTGATTTGAGCGAAATGCTTAGATATTGAAGGGCTTTGACAGAGTTTCCTCTTATCTATTTATTTCCTCTAATTTTATAATCCATTAATGTTGTCTTTATTGCTACTTATATTTTGTTCAATAGCTATGAACTAAGTATTTGCTCTAAGGTTATAATGGATACCTTTGTTATTTAAACCGTCTGTCTTATCTCTTTGATTGGCACCATATGATTTGGTTTAATATATTTATGCTTAATGATTCTTGCTAAGACATTAGTAATGATTTTGGTAATTTACATGATATTGAAAGAAGCATTGTAGATTTACACTGTAATATATTAGCATGTGATTATGGGTTTCAACTACATAAGTTGTGCGTAGAATAGACATATCTCTTTGTGCCACGTGTGACCTATTTGAGAACTTATGCTTAAATCGTTGTTATGATTAATTCACATAGACATATGTAGGATTGTATCTAGCTTGAACGTTCTTTTCTATTCTATTCCCTATCGGGTGGATCTGGAAAGGATATGTTTGTGCATACCTCGACAGAGGTGTATGAGCACATGTGTGTTCTTGGTCGACAAATTGTCGTGACCATTAAGACCAAAGAGAGAAGGGTAGGAAGTTTAATGAAGTATAGCACGCTAGGTGTTTGACAGAATTCTTGCGTGGGGTGAAGTTGTAACCTTAGCTTGTAATTCCTTCGATTACCATTCGTTATCCATTTACTTGCTTTGATAATTAGTTATAAATAGATTAATCACACTTCCATTTATTGTCGTTCAATAAGACTTTAGCGATACAAAGTCTCAGCTTGGTAAATATTAGTGATAGTTCCTCGTGGGTTCGACACTTTCCTTATCACTGTATTACTTGTTAGACCGCGTATACTTACGCGTGTTTAGTGATCGGTTTTTTGACCAACAACCCTACTCTTATTTTAAGAAAGTTCTTTAATCATAAACTTTATTTAAGTTTATCCTACTTTGATTACGATTATGCAAGTTGGTTATCCTCTAATGCTTATAAATTACACAAGTTCTTGAATTCTATTGAGCAAAGTTTTTAACTTTGTTTCCTTGTTGAAAATTACAACCTTAGCTTACCACTT
Source organism: Panax ginseng (assembly GCA_020205605.1). NCBI lineage: Eukaryota > Viridiplantae > Streptophyta > Magnoliopsida > Apiales > Araliaceae > Panax > Panax ginseng. The sequence goes on from CM035137.1 coordinate 75,955,994, forward strand.
CGCTCAAGTAAGGTTTTTATATCTTTTCAATGCTTTGAACTTTATTCTTGAAGCATGACTTTGATGCATTACATTATTCATTTATGGTTCATAACCACTCTGTAGTATGTCGTAGTTGAACCCTTGCATTGTCATTAAACTTTTGATTCAACTAATCCTTAGTTAATGTACATTGAACTCTAAATTACCCTTGAAATTTATCCAAATAAAACTTCCTTTTGTACGGATTCGTATGTTAAAACTGAGATGAATAACCCTATTATAGTGGATTATTTATGCGAAAGCGTTAAGATGTTTATGCATAATACATGGTATGGAGGGCTAATCCCCCTGAGTACAAGAAGGAAGGTCCATATAGTCTAACGACAGTTAAAGGTACAAGTAGAAATACTTATAACTTGGGACATAGTTCATGGTCTTATGACCCTCAGATGATTTTCAATATCAGTTCTTGATTATCGATACTAAAAAATGTTATTCAATTCAGTTAAGCTTATTCATTGTCAGTTATTATGTTATTTTAAGTGAGCATTTATTTTGCTCACTCTTGCATATATATAACCATTGCAGCTAAAGTTGAGAAGGTTGACGAGCCAACTACCAGTAAAGGGGAAGGTAAGATGAACAAATGTTGAAGACTTGTTAATTTGTTGAGACTTATGTTTTCAAACATAGTTTTAATTATGTGATATAATTAATTAATTTTCTGCGTTAGATGAATGTTTTAAGGTTAGACAGCCTGGGATTTATTAGTTTAAGTTATGTAACACTTTAATGGGAAGATTTATTACCTCAGTTTTATTTAACTTGGGTAGTTAGAAATGAATGTTTGGATAGTGAACACCAAATCCTGTGAGAATGAAGTACCTAGATTTGGGGGTGTCACAGTCTGCTTAGAGGCTAAAATTGGTTGTCAATCCATGTTTAAGGACTAAAATTGGGGGTTGAACTCACTAATGTGCTACAACAGAATGCGCCTAAAATGACTTGGGGTCAGCAGCGCAAAGACTGCAAGTATGTGGTCAACTAGGGCTGTATGTTGCAGTGCCAGATTGCTAAGTAAATCAAGGCCAGAACGCAAAGCATTCTCAAGCACTCCAGTAGAAAGAGCAAATACAAAACATGGTTTAAAGGATTACTTTATAATCAATTCTAATTAACATATTACACTTAATAAGGTATTATGGAAAGTTTTAAATACCTAATTGAAAGATGAAATATAAATATTTATTTGAAAGTTAATTAGATTAACTTAATTAATTTAATTAATCTAATTTACATTTAAAATAATGTAAAAGGCAAAACATAGTAACTTAATTAATATTAAGTAACTATTTAAGTGAGGTATTTTAAAGACATAAAATGAAAGTTATTTAATTAACTTTAATAAAAGTAATACATTTAGTATAATGTAATGACAAGTTATAAGGACTTAACTAAAAGTTAAGTAATGATTAAAAGAAAAACACGAGATAGAGGTTGACTTAATTAATGTTAACGAGTATTGTACATCTAAGGTGAAGTAATGAAATTGTTTCAGACTTTACTAAATGTTAAATGTCAATTAAAGTGGAATGTAATGAGAAGAAAAACGAATTTTAATGTATTAAATCGATTGAATAGAGAGATGTCGTAACAATACTTAAACACTTGATTTGAACATTGAGTGACGATTAGAAGTAAGTGTTTTGAAATAAAAGGATAAGACGTAGAGTCAATGCTGTGACGACCTGAGAATTTAGGAAATTAATTAAATCTTAAATGATGGATTAAAGGTTAAATAATAGACCTAGACAGAAAATAAGTGTATGGATTTGATATTTCTGTGAAGAAATTTTAAGGATTTCAAAATTCTGTGTAGGATTTTGGTAGGTTTAAAATCTTTTGGTGAATTATTCAGGATTAAGTATATAAGTGTATATGTTCTATGTGTATGGTCATCTATGTGTACAGAATATGGTTAAGGGTCAAGGATTGACCAAATAAATATTATCAGTGTCTAAACCCTATTATATTAAGAACATCGACTTTCAGTTAGAAAACCCTAACTTGGGATCTCAGAGACTCAAGTGTATTGATTATAAGATTAATTATGGTAAAGCCTAAAGAATTAGTAAGAAAACCCTAATTTTAAAGTTTGAAACCCTAATGTACAATTATGGACTAAATTGCTAAATTAGCAATTTTAATTAGAAAATATTAATCCTAATTAGCAAGCTTAAATTTTTGATTAGGAAATCTTAGTATAATTATAGAATCCTAATTATAATTTAGAAATATTAATTTTCAATTTTGAAAACTCTAATTAAATAATGAGGGTAAGATAAAATTTGTGTATTCGGCCATGCTAATTTACATGGCCCAAACATGTTAAGTAGAAAGCCCAAAAGAATTAAAAGAATGGCCCAATTTTTAGCCCAAGTGGGAGAAGACTTTTTGGACCTTTAGTAAATCAAAGAAAACATTAAAAACAAAATAAATATGAGGAGTTAAAGGTCATATGGCTAGCCACACGGCTGACCACACAAAAAGGAGAGAAAGGGGGGTGAATGAAATGATTTCATTACTTTATTTGGTCACCAACTTTGCTTAGGTGTCAAACCTTGGATGGAGACAACAACTTTGGTTAAATTTGTAAGAAATAACTTACATAATGAGAGAGAGAGAGAGAGAATACAAGTCTGTGGTGAGAATGTATAGATATATGCCATATATCTATACTTTTTAATTTTTTTTAGCAAAACAAATATAACTTTTCATCTCATTTTATTTCCTACGCTAACTAGAAAGAAAGAAAGAACAAAAGTAACTAAGAGAGAGAGAAATCCTAGGGAGTTCGGCAGCTCCAAGAGGAGAGAGAGAGGAGATTTTTATTTTCATACAACCAAGATCCATCTAATATTTTAGAAGGAGAAGAAGGAAAAGTTAAGGTATAACAAAATTTCTACTTATGTAGTCTAATTTCCTTTTTGGGTTGAGTTGATTTTTGATAATATGAAGTTCTGATCTTAAGGTTTAAAACCTTAGATCTATGTGTTTATGGGTGTTTCATGTTTAGATATACCCATATTGGGTGTTGTTTTAGTTGGAAATCAAAAGTAAAGAAAAGTGATTTTCTAGTTTATAAACCATAAAATTTCTATGTATTTTGGATTTTCACCGTTTTTGATCTACGCTTTCTTTTTGTGATCAGTCAAAGGGAGGTGCTAGATATATAAGTTATCTACTAAACCCAAGTGGTAGCACTCAAAAATATTGAGTACACAATCTGTGGTGACTCTTTTAGCCAAAACAGTTCCGACTTTTGAAAGGAAAATAGACTACTTTTGGACAGTCAAGGGTAGGGGTAGTTTTGTCCTTTTTCTAACATGAAAAAATTATGGAAACATTTGTAAGGATACTATGATAAGTTTTCTAACATCTCCAAGTGGAATCACTGAAAAAGGAGTCGTAGATTTCCATATGGACTATTTTTAACAAAGTAAGAAAAAACCCGTTTTTCTAAAAAAGTTACTGTCCAAATTTTGGAAGGGCTGTTTCGGATACTTAATTTGTGAGAAAAATTCTGGCCTTTTGGGACAAGAAAATATATGGTATTAAATCGCTCTTGTCCAAAAATGAGCTCATTCCAACTTAAAATGACCAAGTTATGACAATTTCAATTTTTGTGATTTTTCGACGAAAACGGCTATAACCGGAGTTCTATAACTCCGATGGCCACGAAATTTAAACGGGAGGCTCACATTAACACGTACAAGATTGTGTCAAGAGATGGAAATTTCTGGAGTTAAGCATGATAGGGCTAATTTCTTAAGCTACGCACTAAAATTTATTTTTGAAAAATACTAAAGGAAGTTGAATTTTTTTGGAAAAATACTTTTTGTGTATGAAATATATGTATATGTGTTTGGACAAAGGATAGAAAAATAATAAGCTGATTTCATATTTTTGTGAATAGTGTATTTCAGCTTCCTGAAATGAACATTTCAGGTTACTGAAATGAGAAACCAAAATGTCAGAAGAGATGTCTGTTTCATTTTAGCTTGCTGAATTAGAAACTGAAATTATATATTAAGTTTTCTAAAGTCATAAATAGTTTAGCACGTTATATTAAGAACTTATAATATATAATATTAGAGTATTTAAATCATATAAATATGATAGTAATGATTGAAAAAAAAATCATGATAAATGATAATTATTATGTAAAAATTATTACGAGACTTAGAAAAATTATTTCGATTGATAATATAATTATCTAAGATAATGGTTAAGCGTTTAGGCAGAGTTTAATTGAACCTAAACTCGATAATTGTTCGACTAGACCGTCGGGGTGTTAGAATTTTGTCGGATTCAACTCAGACTTGAATAGTTTGACTTGATATCGAGTCTTAGTAGTTTATTGGACTGATAGGGTTATGTGTTATGTGTTTAGGTTGTTCTATGAATATATATATATATATATATATATATATATATATATAGTATTATACTATGATAATATTATTCTAATTTGTATATCAATATTATTTATATATTAGGTCTTTAGACAAAGCTTAATAAATTGTGTAACAGTAATTGACCGAACATGCATGTTTTCTTAACTTGACCTCGAGTTGTTTCATTCAAATATACTTGTGGTTAATCATTGCTGATTGCCATGTCTATGAATTGTTAAATCGTACTCTGTGCATATTGTATGAAAGGCTGATCACCTTCATTACCATTCGGTCCAGATATAATTGCTATGTTCATATTCAATGTTCGTTTAGTTGTGAAATTGTATTCATGCTAGTTCATAATTATATTGTTGAATGTTAGCCAACTATTATTCAATTTTTTTCAATCATGATATATCCTCAAATAAACTTATACTTGTTGGGCAAACCTGTTGCTCACCCTTGTTATATCATGATAAACATTGCAGATTAAGACGAATACGTCGGATACAAGGAAAAGTTAAAGACAAGTCCAACTTGGGAATTATGTGTGCAGTTAGATTTGTAACTTGAATGTATGATAATAACATTGTTTATTAGATAGGATATTGATTCAGGTATTATGTGAAGGTTTTCGACCTTGGGGTTATGTGTAAATTATATTGTATAAATAATTTATGTTTATATCTTTCGCAATAGTTATAGAAATAGTATACCAGATCCTTGGTGATTAGGACCAGGATTTGGGGATATTACAAATGCAATCCAATTGATTTCATTGTATATATATAACTAATTCTTGTATATATGAACTTCTAAACTATTGTAGGATAAATGAAAGGCAGTAAGCTATAGTTGGTAAGCAATGAATCAAGAAAGTCTTTCAGTTCCAATTTGCTATGTGAACTTGATGATGAATTATTTTAATCTGTTTTGTAAAGATTTTATATATGTTGTGAGCATAAAGTGTTAAAGTCAATTTATGACTACATTGATTGAGTAAAGAATGTTGATTGAGTACGAAACTCAATCTTATTACTTGTTTTGTGAATTGAAGCATGTATGAAATTTTAGCCTAACGATTATGTTATATAATTATTTATGTACTATGTGATGCATGAAAGCTGCTAGATTTTCTGGGCTGTCGAGCTCAATCTTGCAAACAACCATTTTAAAAGTTAAGGATTTAAGGTAACGTTATGTGCTACTAGAATGATATGGATCAAAAGTTAAGCGTGAAGATTTAAATACTTTAGCGGTGTTGTTATTATGTTGGAATCATGTTTAAGATTCTGGAAGATGTATTTGTAAATGTATGATGGTTAATAGATGTTGAGTTAATAAGTTTAAGTTTTATCCGATGTATAAAGGGTATTGAACCTGGACGTAAGTTTTATTTATTAACCATGATAAAGTGAATCATGAAAGTAAATCTGATTCAAAGAAAGAATGATAAAGGTTGTGATTCAGGGAAGTTAATATAGAAAGAAGATATAAAAGTTTAAATTATTTCGCATTTTATTAATTGTAACATCTAATAATGATGTAAAGTTAGAATAAAGACGTATTGATAACGACTGAGGTTAAGAGTTGAATTGTATGAATTTTGGGGTCGTTACATTGTCCACCTCCATCGATCTAAAACCAGTCTTGTTTCCAGGCATTCAGGTGATGATCCTAGAGCTATTGGGTGATTTGAGTCGACACCCCTCAGTTTACTTGCATGCAAATGAGGTACAAGCTGCATTTGATCTTCCTTTTTCCTATTGATGAGGAGCAAGGATTCTGATGTTGATTTGTTTTGTGATGTAGGTTCCCGACTTTACGCAGCCTCGAGGGAACTGGTTCAGCATTCACTCTACATTCAAGCTCTGCATCCCGATTATCAAGTAATTATGCATGGTTGGGGCTTTGAGGCGTTCTTTTCCATCCTCCCCTGTCGTTGTCCCTGGGGTTATCTCACGGCGTTATCTGAGCGTTGGTTTCACCTGACTTAGTCTCTCCATTTGTTAGACTGTGAGGTGATGATGATGCCGATGGATTGGCGGTTTATCACAAGTGTAGAGTTTGGAGGGGTGCCAGTGCCTTGTACGGAAGATATTACCCCGACGACCATTAGATCCTTGTTAGGAGTCCTGACTGAGGCGCTCAAGGGTAGGACAGTTCGTAGATGCTATGAGTGGGCTGTTGAGTGAGCCCATACCTGTTGATGTGAGAGTCAGGGATCGCATTCTTCGGCGATTGTTCTTGAGAATCATTAGGGGAAACTTCATAGTAGATAACTCTTCCATAGTATCATTCGTTTTGGTCAGCTGCACACAAGATGTGGACTGTATTGGATAGTATGACTGGGGTTCATATACCTTCGCCTATTTCCTTAGGGCATGCACATGCGTTCGCAGGGCTTGACAAAGGCTTGGCTAGGATTTTATCAATTTCTGTTAGTGAGTATTTCTCTTTTGATTTCCCATGTACATGTTAAGAGTGTTGACTGACAGAAGATGTTTGCCTTTGTGTTCACAGTTCTGGGCCTATGAGAGGCTCTCATATGTGAGTCCTATGAGTGTATTAGGTTTAGATACCTATCCACGAGGATGGCGATGACAACACTCCATACTGGTGGAGGTTCCTATAGCTGAGGGTTTCACCCATTGTTGTCTACAGTTGGAGTTGTTGATAACTTATGCTATCACTTGGATTCCCTATTCTGGGGAGCATTTGACCGTTGGGTTTGAGGATGGGTACCCGACTGGTGTCGAGTATGTGATATCCACCCGTAGGATTCCTCTCTTCATAGATGGAGGATGGGAGCTCTATTTGGGAGAGCGTGCTATTAGGAGCACTAAAGGGGAGATTCGTGTGTCGATCTTGCCTCCTGCTAAGCGTTATTGGCCTGTGTCACAGTCGCCTATTATTGATATCCCATTGATGGGTGTTGATGGCTTTACATTGTTAGAGGGTCCATATGCTCAGGATATGTTCCATCGCTGGTGGTCCCCTCGTACCATCGGAGTCCAGACCCGCACCACTCAGTTCATGGGGGATATGGTTCCTAGATCCGTGATGATGACAAATTGGATGGCCTGTGTCCAAGATTCGAATCATTTGACATAGATTGATAGTTTGACCCGATAGTTGGACCGGACACATTTTTTTATCAGGCACTTGGGCAGAGATCCTTCAGAGGCAGATACTTTTGATCCTTCCAGCTCTGGGGCTGACCCTTCAGGTCACCCATATGGTTTTGCCGATGCAGATCCTCCATTGTATAGGCCTGATATCCCACTTGGCGGAGATCCAGTGACTCAGGAGAAGTTACATAAGGTGAACATGATTGATGATGTAGACATTGACAACATTGTCTTCTTATGATGTGTATTCTCGTTATATCTTTTGATAGGCCTCTGTTAGATATTGGGTGGCTATGCCCCATTCTCGTTATATCTTTTGATAGGCCTCTATTAGTTGTTGGGCGTCTATGCCTCATTTCCCTGTATTTTTAGCTGTACAAAGGTGATGTGTTAGAAGATGATGTACTTAGGAATGTATGTACTGTTTTCCATTCCTTACATCATATTGCCATCTATTGTTTATTATGCATGTATTATGTTATACATATGTATGTCCAAAGATATTTAGCATTGACCCCTGGATGGTCTTATGATACGGCCTACACAGATGTCTTCTTCGACTGTCAGCCACATTGATCACACCTCACCAGTATTGGTAGCCTCCCGTTTGAGGTCATGGTATAATATTTTGTCACCTCCAGATCGGGTGACCGTAGATCAGTTGTTACAACATTCCATTACCCTCCTAATGTTCCAGGTTCCTGTAGGCTTTGTGGATGGTATGCTGGAGCATTGGGTACAGGAGTGGCAGGTTTTCTGATTTGGGACCTAGGAGTTGACTCCCACCTTAAAGGAGTACGAGCGGTTGATGGCATTACCACTGGACATGCCTTATGCTCGGATGGCTATCGACGATATGAGCCGGTAGTTTATGACCCTCACCAGGCTGAGGCGTAGAGTAGTACAGGATGAGATTACATCTGGCCATGTGGTGTCCCAGCATTTTCTGATAGACAGATTTGGCTTAGATGATAGTTATGTATGGCACTCTAGGGATTTCACCATGTCAGAGGATCAGTTGCATACGACTAGGGTAGACGTACTCATGATGTGCGTAGTGGCTTACGTGTATATGCCACTATATATGGATGAGCTGGACATCGATGTTTTCATGGCAATGAGAGCTCTCAGGGAGGGTCATACCATTGTGCCGATGATTATGACAAAGACATTGAGATCCACCTTGTACTGTCATACCTATCCTACAGGGGTATTCATAGTCAGCTCGGTCATGTTGTATATGTGGTTCATATCACACGTGAGACCGATTGGTACTTTTCGACGGCATGGATATTGCTTTTCCCACGAGATAGCCATGTCTTATTCCTTTTAGCCAGCAGAGTGCACAGACGCTGTATCCTGGTCGGTGTTCTTGGTTGGGATCAGAGATCTGTTTGACATTTTTCTGTGTACATGGCTTAGTTCACCTTACAGCTTCATTACTCATGCACCTGGCATGGATTATCTCCCTCGAGCTGGTTTGAGGGGCATGACTACTTACCACTCACTGGTTGTGATGTCATAGTTCGACTAGTTTTAGGACGTCCATCCTTTTGAGGGGGCATTAGGTCAGCGTTTGGCTTCTCGCCTTTTGTCATCAGAGGATAGATCCAGGGTGTATGTCTGTTGGGATGAACGTGAGCTAGCTGAGTTTTCTGTTAGCCGTCTGGGCTGTTCTACAGAGTATTCTGCATGGATGGAGACAGAGACCACATTGGCTGTGGTTGTATCCACAGTGTCGTGGATTGATTCTAATGATGGAGAGCCCATAGAGGAAACTGATTCTCATGCTGCACAAGAGCTATTTGTTGGTACCGCCAAAGAATCGTGATGGATTCTCCCAAGATGATCAAGCACTATGACCCCAAGATTCTCGCAGAGTATTTAGAGCAGAGCCTTCATCTGATGACATTTGAGAGAGATCAGGCTAGGGCCTTGATGTTGACAGCTCTTGCTGGGAGAGATGCCGCTCTATTAGAGAGAGGTGATGCTTTGGCTCATAGAGACACCGCTATTGCTGAGCGGGATGAGGCTAGATCATCTAGAGATGCTTTAATTATTAAGCAGGATGGTGCTATATTTTCCCGGGATGTAGCTGTAACGACCTAGAAATTCACTTAGTTTAAAAATTAAGTTTTTAAATATTATTTATATTGTGTTTTTAAATGTCATTTTATGACCTAGGATGGTGATAATATTGTAGTATTTATGTTGCGTGCAAGAATAAATAATTAAGAATTTTGAAGACAAAAATAAAAAAAATTTAAGAAAGTTTGCGTAAAAACACTAATCAAATAAAGAACGATACGAGTTAGGTTTTGACCCTAAGTTCTTTTGAGAGATCCATACGTCGTATTGACTTTTCGTTTCAAGATCTACCGGTAATATGTCGTGAAAAGTCGTATTGTCCAATAAAAAATTTTCTCCGAAAAACGTCGTGTTTGACACGTTGTGCTTAAAAAAATTTCTTCCGCCTATGGACTTTTTGATATATTTGTTTTGACAAGCTGCTTTGTTGTGCTTACATTGACAAAATGCTTTGTCGTGCTTATAATAACAAGATGCTTTGTCGTGCTTACGCCTGATACATGCCTGACACACGCTGACACGCACCTGACACACGCTGACACATGCTTAACACACGCCAGCACACGCCTGGCACACGCTGGGTACTAAAGTGTAATTAACCTAGGTACCAAAATGTAATAAGCCGGGTGTAAAGTGTAAATAGCGTAATTAATCTAGGTACTAAAGTGTAATTAACCTAGGTACCAAAGTGTAATAAGCCGAGTGCTAATTGTAATAAGCCAAGGCCCTAACGTGCAATTAGTGAAACTATGTTTTTCTATAAATAATAAGCTAAATTCATTCATTTCCTACCAATTCACAAGGAATTCAAGAGCAAAAATACTTTATATTTATATCCTGAGAGATATTGTGAGAAAATAATTACTTTCGAAGCATCGAAGCACTACGCAATTGGAAGTAAAGCTAGCAACTACAAGAGATATTACTTTAGTGGTTATTATTTTCATTCTTTCTTTATATATATAGTAAAAATATACTTTTACAAGTAGTTATAATGTCCAAATTATTTTAAGTATATATTACAAAAGTCCTATTTATAAGTAGTTATAATGTCCGATTTATTTCTCTTATAAAGAAGAAAATATACTTTTATAAGCAGTTACTATGTCAGTTATAATGCTCGATTTATTTTAAACGTAGTAAGCGAATATTCATTTTACAAGCAGTTATAATGCTTAAATTATTTTAAATATAGTTGATTAATATTCATCTTATAAGCAATTATAATGAAAAAATTATTTCATATATAGTACAAGGAGTTTTTGTTATAAACAGTTATAATACCTAAAATAAAATTTAAAAGATTTAATCGTCTAACACTTAATTAGTTTACGTGAATTTATAATTATATAGATGGATCGAGAGACACAAAATTAGAGTAAACGATAGAGGCGAATCAGGCAAGTCTACTTATTTGTTGAAATGCACTCCGTGCCATAACGTGTCTTATTTATGCAGTTTACTGTTATACAAGTATTATTTCTTTTGCACCCCGTGCATTAACATGATTGTTATTTGTCATTCGCAATGTGATAGTAATTGTTGAATTTCAATTGAAAATCATGTTAGTATCTGAGTTAAACAACTCTCATTTATGGGCAGGAGTTTAAGATGTGTTAGTAAATCGATCGAACAATACTGTAGGTACCAATGATGACCATTCAATGTGATTGTCAGAAAGAACAATAATTGATTGTCAGAAAGTATAATGCACAATTATTTGGACATTGGTAGAAGTATTGAAAAGACGAGGAACGAATTCATTAGTTTACGGGTTAGGAACCACTTAGTCTACTATATTGATAATTGTTGAAGTTTTGTGTCAACTTATTCGCTATATATATCTTGAAAAGGTGATTCTCTTCTCATATATATATATATATATATATATATATATATATATGTTAGACTTGTTAGGCATTCTTATGCTCATTCTTGCAATTATCTTTTAAAATTACAGAAAAGAAGAATTGTCATAAAATTCTAGAGATGAAGAGAAAGTTAAAGAGATATTTTATTATTGTCTTCATTCTGTGTAATTAAATTAATTCGAAATGACTTTTTTAATGGAAAGAGACCATGCTTAGACTAGTTTAAATTATTGTCTAGTGTAATGTTTATCGATAAGACATTTGTAATAAAGAAATTTTTATGAAGAATCATGTAATCGAATCTTAATATATATATTATATATATATATATATATATATATATATATATATATATATATATATATATATATATATATACATCATTTATTTCTGCAACCGTGTTTTCTTTACATATATAGATGTAATTAGAATCTTCAATTTAGTTGAGATCCTTGGTAACTATTTATCTGATTGAGGGTATTAATGGCATGGACTGTTCATGTTGTTGTTGATACTCTGGACTTCAGATAGATAGGTACTATCGATACGATAGTGTAATCCGCATGATATAGACTATACATCTGAGTGAGGGTATTGGTAATATGGATTGTTCATGTTATTACTAGTACTCTGAAATTCGGATAGATAAATACTATTCGTAGATACAGTCTATACATCCAAGTGAGGATATCCAAACACAGCAATAGTTCCGACGAGAACTATTATTTGTTATGGGATACTGTGAACCCTGGATATATGGGAATTGTATCTTGTAAAAATTGTATAGTCACTCGATTAGATATAAGCATAAAATCGGATACCATGGGTGTATAGATTTAAATGTGTTATATTAATTGATTAGTCATGAGCACCAAATTGGATACCGCGGGTGTATAGATTTGGGGGCGTCACAGTAGCCGTTACAGATAGTACTATAGTGAGATCCCTTACCACTGATATTATTGTCGAGATGAGCGCATATATTGATGAGCACCATGTCACCATGCAGTTGGCTATGAATCTGTTGGCTCGTGTAGATACCCTTGGGCAGGAGCTCACAGCGTTACCTCATTCTTCGAAGAGAGATTCCATTTTGGACTTGATAGCTCGCATATACACTGATTTGTAGATGGGCTTGTATTTTCCTACACAAACTAGCTTAGCCATTTTGTCATGTATAGTATATATTGTATATATCAAACAACATTATATATGGCAGGGAAATATATTTTGATTCACTTCCCTTTTAGTTGTGCCTTGTTACTTGCTTGATATTTGCCTATTTCTTTAGGACTTGTGATCTTGATGTATTCTGAACTCCTCCTTGATGGGTGGACATTGAGATGTCTCGAGAACATTCAGAATGGATTGTTAATCTGTGTGTATCCCTACCCTTTGGGGACTTGGGACTGGTTTTTGTATGTAGTAATGGAAGGAAGTGTGGCTTTCCTCTTTGAGGTTGACTGCACAACAGATGGTCGTCGATACTCCTTTGTATGGGGGAGCCCAGGTAGTTCCATCTCTTATGGATTGATGTTTCTCTTTGAAGACTCAACCGCAGCTTAGATGGAAGCCAATTCCCCATTTTCTTGGGGAGATTAGTTAGTTCCATCCCTCTGGTCTGAAGTTGAGGAAATGTAGTGGATTAAAGGTTGATCCCAGTACCATAAGATAAGTTTTTGTGTTTTGGTAGGGGGTAAGAACGAACCATAAATGGCTACCTACATACTCCTATTGTAGAGGAGATTAGGTCTACGTAGTTAAAACCTGTTGTAAGAGGTTCAACGCTGTATGTGAAAGGGTGTAGAAATGTGTTTATTTTTATTTTTTTTATGTGGTGTGACCGGGCCATTAAAAATGGTAGCCTACGTACTCCCATGTATTATCCTTGGTGGGACAAAACTACAGGTGTAAAGGTTCAATCCCTGGTGGGATAACCTGAAAGGTTTGAAACGAAGTGGAGTGAAAGATTTAATGATCCAAAAACCAGACTGCTGGTTTAAAAAGTGTGTTTATCCCTAATGGGGCAGATGGATATGAAGAAAGTTTGTATGTATTGAAGGGTTAGAAAACCTGAAGTGATTGGGGATCAAGTGATCCAAAACTAGGATGTTTGCTTGATGGTAACTTCAGACATAGTACCGTTTCATGGTGTCCGAGTTGATGAGTAGTAGAAATTCATCACCATCCATTTCTTGTAATCTGAGAGCACCTCCTATCAATACCTCCTTGACAACAAGTGATCCTTCCCAGTTTGGGGCGAATTTGCCCTTGGATTGATCTTGGTTATTAATAATCTTCTTCAAAACCAAGTCATGTTATTTAAACTGTTGTAGCCGGACTTTCCTGTTGTAGGATCTGGCAATCCTTTGTTGGTATAATTGACTATGGAAGATAGCAGCGGTTCGCCTTTCGTCTATTAGAGACAATTGGTGGTACCTATCTTGTAACCATAGGTCTTCATCCAGCTGAGCGTCTATTAACACTCTGAGGGATTCCATTTCCACCTCTATGGGAAGCACTGCTTCCATCACATAGGTTAATAAGTGGGGGGGTTGCCCCAGTGGAAGTATGCATTGAAGTTCTATAGGCTAATAGAGTCAGAGGCAAGAGGTCATGCCATCATTTGTGATTGGCGGACATCTTTTGCATGATCTTCTTAATGTTCTTATTAGTCGCTTAAATAGCACCATTCATCTTTGCATGATAGATGACGGAGTTGAGGTGTTAGATCTAGAATTTACTGCATAACTCCTCCATCATTTTGTTGTTGAGGTTCTTAGCATTGTCTGAACTAATTACCTCTGGTTGTCCATATCGACAAATGACATTGTTTCTAATGAAACCAATGATGACTTCTTTGGTAACCCTAAGGAAGGAGACTGCTTCTACCCATTTGGTGAAGTAGTCGATCATGGTGAAAATAAACCAATGCCCATTACTGGATTTGGGCTTAATGGGCCCGATCACGTCCATTCCCCACATTGAGAAGGGCCAAGGTGAACTCATATTGTGGAGCTCCCTTAGAGGGGCATGGATATCATTCCCATGAATTTGGCATTGATAACATCTCTTGACGTGATCATCACAGTCAACCTTGAGAGAGAGCCAGTAATGCTCTGTTCTGAGGATCTTTTTAACAAGTAGAGAGCCGTTCATGTGTGGGCCACATACTCCACCATGGATTTCATCCATGAGCCTCTGAGCTTGGTCCTTATCCAGACATCTAAGGAGACATAGTCCTGCATTTCATTTGTAGAGTGCATCTCCGCTTAGGTAGAATTTCATAGCCATTCGATGGATCCACTTTTTCCCAGCAGAACTCACTTCAGCAGGTGTAGATCCATCTCGTAGATACTCCTTGATATGCTGATACCAAAGGTGCTAGATGGGAGGTAGCTCATCTGATACATCTCCAATGTAATTCCCATAGGCTGGAGCCTTTTGAAGGGAAATTGTGATGATTGGCATGTTTTCCTTGTTAAGTATGTTGATCAAGGAGGCCAAAGTTGCTAGCGCATCCGTAAAATCATTCCTATTCCGAGGAATATAGAGGATGATTATTTCTTCAAACTCCGAAGCTATCTGGATAACGTGCCGATGGTAAGGCAACAAATGTAGCTCTTTGGTGTTATAGATTCCAGTGGTTTATCTGATTACCAATTCGGAATCTCCAAATATAGTTAATCGTCTAATGCCCATTGATTGGGCAAGTTTTAGCCCCATGATACAGCCTTCATTCTCAGCTATGTTGTTGGTCCTGACAAACTATAATTTGACGATGACGGGTACTGCTCCCCCGTAATGGCTACTAGAACTGCTCTAGCCCCAGAACCTTCCATATTAACAACTCCATCAAAATACATCTTCCATGTTTGGTGTGTATCGTCCTGATGGTGTTGTTGAACTGTCATTACCCCTTCATCAGGGAAGTATATTTCCAAGGGTTTAAAATCCCCTAAGGTGCGATGACTAGTTGATCCGCAATTCCTTGACCTTTGATAGATTTTTGTGTCATATAGACGATGACAAATTGTTGTAAGATCAACTGCCATTTAGACAGCCGACAATTCAACATGGGTTTATTGAACACGTACTTGAGAGGATCCACGCGGGATATGAGATAGGTTGTGTGACCATGGAGGTAATGATGTAACCTCATGGAAGCCCATGCTAAAGCACATCAAGTCTTCTCAATCAGAGTGTACTTGTGTTCACTGCTACCGAATCTTTTGCTAAGGTACTAGATAGCTCGCTCTTGGCATCTATCGTCTTTCTGTCCCAGCATGCAACCCATGGCATTGTCATTAATGGATAGGTACATGGACAAGGGAAAACCATCCCTGGGAGGTACCAAAACAGGAGCTTTGACTAGCTGCTCTTTGATTATAAGGAAGGCTTTCTGACACTTATCATTTCATTTCATGGAGGAGTTCTTCCTTAGCATCTTGAAGATAGGCTCATAGGTTGCTATGAGTTGGGAGATGAATCGACTGATGAAGTTGATCCTTCCCAAAAAACCCCGTATTTCCTTCTCTATTTGAGGAATGGGCATTTCCGTGATGGCCTGGATTTTGGTGGGATTCAGGTCAATCCCTTTATGGCTGACTAGGAAACCTAGAAACATGCCTAATTTAACGCCAAAGGTGCACTTGGCTGGATTCAACTTCAAGTTGTACTTACACAACCTGTTGAAGAGCTTTCTGAGATGGTCTATGTGGTCTTCTTCCCATCTCTATCTGAGGAATGGGCATTTCCATGATGGCCTGGATTTTGGTGGGATTCAGCTAAATCCCTTTATGGCTGACTAAGAAACCTAACAACTTGCCTGATTTAACGCCAAAGGCGCACTTGGCTAGATTCAACTTCAATTTTTACTTACGCAACCTATTATAGAGTTTTCTGAGATGGTCTATGTGGTCTTCTTCCCTTTGGGACTTGACAATAATGTCATCCACATAGATTTCTATGTCTTTGTGCATTAAATCGTGAAATAGAGCCATCATGGCCCGTTGATAAGTAGCTTCGGCATTGATGAGGCCGAATGACAACCGTCTATAGCAAAAGGTTCCCCAAGGCATGATGAATGCAGTTTTCTTACGATCCTCTTCAGCAACCACGATTTGATGGTACCCCATAAAATAATTAGCAAAGGAGTACATGTCGTATTTAGAAGTATTGTCAATGAGAATGTGGATAAATGGCACAGGAAAGCTATCTTTAAGGCAAGCTTTATTCAAATCCCTATAATCCACGCAAACTCGCACCTTTCCTCCCGGTTTAGGCACGGGGACTATGTTGGATTGCCATTCAGGGTATGTTGACACCATGATGATGCCAGCTTGAAATTATTTCACAATTTCTTCTTTAACCTTTAAAATCCACTGAGGTTTTAATCACCTGAGCTTCTGCCTAACTGGCTTGAATCCCTCTTTGATGGGGAGGCAATGAATGACAATGTCAGTGGACAAACCCACCATTTCTTCATGAGACTATGAAAACATATCCTGAAATTGGGTTAATAGAGTAACCATGTCATTCCTTTGGTTTGGAGTAATGTCTGTACCAATCTGGATTATTATTCAGAATCTTCCAATTATGATATATCCTTAGATTGTATTTAAACTTGCTGGGAAACTTTCATGCTCACCCTTGCTATATCATGATAAAACATTACAGATAAGGCGAATGCGATCGGATACAGGAAAAGGATAATGCCAAGTTCTGCTTGGGATAAAATGTGCAGCTAGATTGTAATAGTATAGTTTGATAATAATATCATGTGTTAGATAGTTTATGATTTGTGTATAAGTAAGGTTACTCAATTTTTGGGAAATGTGTGTAAAGTGTATTGTATAAATAATTTATGTTTATATCTTCCGCAAATAGTTATAGAATGATTGAACCGAATCCGCGGTGATTTTGGACCCGGATTTGGGGCTCTCACAGAATGACTGCAAGATCAAATCTTGATTCAACTCCCCATCCATGACGAACCCAAGCTGTTCAAGACGTTCAATCAGTTTGATCATCTTTAAGACATGAGTCTCAACGGTAGTACCCTCGGTCATCCGAGATTGGAAGAGCTCCTTAGATATTTCATATCTGCAGTCCTACTTTGCTCACATTACAGCTCTTGCAGGTGCATCAACATAGTAGAAGAATCCATGGTTTCATGCTAACGCTGAAGCTAGTTACTCATGGATGCGAGCATGATACATTGAGCCACAGATGCATCATCTTGCCACTATTTAAAAGTAGCAATCCCTTCCTTAGAGGTCGCTCTCTAACTTTTTGTAGGTATCTATAGATTTAGAACGAAGAAGAAATCTTTTCATCAGTGAGAACAATTCTCAGATTCCTTAACTAGTCCGTGTAATTCGGTTCGGTAGTTAGCATCAAGTATGCTACGCAGTGAAATTAGTGAATGTGACATTTTCAGATTCTGTATGTTAAAAGACAATATTTTAGCAACTATTTATTTAATTAATTACCAAAATAAATTAGGTATTATTTTAAATCGGTATCTCCCACTATTTTCTTCAAACTATATTACCCTCATCTATATAGTTCGTCAAAATCTAATTAAAGTTTTTACTAATGAGAATAAGGATCCCATTTCAAATGTATATAGTCTTCTGGTGACATAACAAACTATATATAAATAAATAGGTAGACAACTCCTTGTCAATTACATAATCATGTAACTCCTTATTTTTGCCTCTTTGATTATTTTGATCAAGTGGTGGCACATTCGAATCAAAATTATCTAAGTTAAGTCTAACCTAGCACTTCCATATATTCAAAAAAGAAAAATATTATCCTTGTGGTGACACAACAAAATAATATTGTTCAATTTTCTTTATAAGTATCAAATGTGATAAATTAACATCTTAAATACTTAATACTTACCTTGTGGTGACACAACAAACTCATATTAAATATTTAATACTCTATTAATTTTATCATGCTATAAGGCGACATTCAATATTCTAAATATCTTTGAACGCTTAAGACTTAATATATAAAAACTTTGATGGATTTGTTATTATTTATCGCATCTTGTTTAGCGCATGCACACACACACACACACACACATATATATATATATATATATATATATATATATATATATATATATATATATATATATATATATATATATATAAAATATGTGTCATATTATTAAACATGTTAAGCATGTTTGCATAATATATATATATATATATATATATATATATATATATATAATACTAGCATGCATATATAGAATATTATATTCTACCCGGACTGATTATGAACTTTTATTCTAGTTTGGTTCACTAGAGCCACCAAGTGAACCAAAAGGTCAAACCCTAGGGTGCAAGAATAAATATTTAAATATAACTATTACATTTAAACCTGGGCTCCTTTACAAATGGCTCTTCGAGCGCTCCTTTCTCATTGATCTCCGATTCTTCGAAAAAAATTTGTAATTAATCCTATTATATAAACTATTTAATTTAAATAGAAATCTTGATCAGCAGTCAAGAGAAAGTACATAGGAGAGAGATAGAATTTACATCAAGAAGAAAACTAGAAAAGACGAGGTACGCATACCTCATTTAATAAAACTCATTCATTCAAACATCCAACCAAAATAAATCCAATCACATTGGTTAATAGTCCATAATCAATCTCATTTATTATCATACATATCATCATATGTATCAATAAATAAAACATTCATCTTATGAATTAAAATCATTCCATATATATGAGTATCATTTAATGGGTAATTTTAAGTTGCATAAAATCCAATTTCAAGATTAAAATAAATTCTTTATTTAATTATAAAATTATGAAGAATATTATATATATATATATATATATTATAAATATATATAATAGTTATTCATTGAATCACCGAATCTCTTGGTCCCTGTTATATGTGTATATATATATCACCACCACGCGAATCTGCAGCTTATTCACGCGAATCACGGTATCGTTTTTAAAATAGGCTTCGCGATTTTTTTTATAAAATAATAATTGTATACAATAAATTATGCCCAATAAATTATTCTAAATACATACCCATACATATATAGAATCAAAACAATTAATAATTCGTATAAAGTTTGGTTCTGATACCACTGTAAGGTTTTTTGAAAATCATAAACGCAATCAAATTGAAAAAATTAGCGGAAGCAAATTAAAAATCAGATTTTAAAATTTTCACAAACCAATTACTCGGATCATCCTTTATGCATATTATTAATTAAAACGACAAACAAGAAGTTATGGAATCATACCCTTGTAGATACGAGCTTCCACATATACGAGTTCAACTCCTACTTCTCCGCGATCTCCTTGAATCTCTACGTAGATTTTTTCCTTTGATCAATTTTAGCCACACAAGTGTTTGGCCTCTACAGGTGATGTTGGTTTGTATATAGCATGAACATACAATCAAATTACACAAAAGGTACTGAAGCGTGATAAAATAAGAATTTAAAATTTTCACACAAACCCATCACTAAGATCATTCTATGTGCATAATTATCAATTAATAGAAAAGAAATGGAGATTAGATTCATACCCTTATAGAACTAGCTTCCTCAGGTAGAAGTTCACCTCCAATCCTTTTCGCATTCAACTTGAATCCACTGGGTTAGATTACTTCCTTTGATTAACGTTAGCCACCCAAGTGTTTGGCCTCTAGAGGTGATCCACCAAGAAAGAACAAATATTCAAGAGGATGGATACTTGGCTCAAACCCTAGTTTTTCTATCTCTATAGAAAAATAGGTGTACTCTCTAACAATTGGAATCACGTATATATTTTCCACATTGATATTTGATATAAGACTCCTCTTATAAAGATATTAGTTAATCTTTCTAATCTACATAGAAATTAGGGTATTATTTAATTAAATTCTTTTAATTAATTAGGCTCCCTAATTTTATTAGGTAAATTAATTAAACTCTTTTAATTAATTTGCCTCCTAATCTTATAAGGAATAAATGAGAGTACTTATATTAAATTAATTTCCAAACTCTTTTAGGAATTAAATAATAATAATAGTAATAATAATAATAATAATAAGACTCATCTTATTAATTTATATTTAATATTTCCAAAATATTAAATAATAAATATTAAGCTATTTAATTATTTCTATCACCATAGATTAACTTAAATACACTTAACTTATTATTACGATTATTCAATTTACTTATTAAATAAATATTTTTTCTTTTGCGGTGTGACCATTTAGGTTCTCTATATTAAACCGGTTGTGAATAAATCAATTAAAATAATTCTAATCTTATTTAAATAAATAAATTAAATTATTAATTTATTTTAATAAATAATATTTATTCTACAATAGGGATAAGCCTCCTTACCGATTAACGACTTTCCTGATAATATAGATTTCAACATTAATCATAAAAGAACCTTTGAGTAGATAGTTACTATACAATTCAATCATTCCACCATACAATATCCCAATTAAATATAAGACATGTATTTACTGTCAAGTCTTTTTTTATTTAATTATATGTACTTCGATTCTTAAATTCACAACTCCAAATAATGGAAATTAGAAACTCCTTTCTAATTTCATTTTGCCTTGCCAAGGACTACTGGGTTGTCATTTATCGAATTACATAAGACATTTCTCTTCTTTTATTAGAAGCGTTAGATTATTTATTTATCATACATTATCTCCATGTACAACTTATTATAGCCAATAATACCCTTTGATATTCCCTAAGGGTGTTAAGGAATAAGTCAAAGTATAACTCATTATACATAAGATACTATGATGATCTCAAGTCCAAGGATCACTTGTACTACTATCACTTGAGGAGTTCCTACTTACAGTCAAGTAAAAAGTCCATTAGGTATTCCTTAGCGAGTCACATTCAGTGAACTTATTCTCCAATAAGCACCTACATACTTGCTTTAATGCCTCCACAGAAATGATCAAGAGATCAATCATCCTCATCCAATAAGTAAGCAACGTATATACCAATCTATCCAGATTCACTAATTCCGTTTGTAGTAATCCATCGATTGAGAACATTTTAGTTTTTAAGCTATCTAAGAATTTAGATCTCATTAGCATGATCTCATGATGATTCTAAAAGCATTGCTTAAAATTATGGGTTTATCACATATTATTAAAATAGCACCATGTAGATAAATTAAATCCTTTAGTAAATGAATACTTTTATTAATAAACGAATAAGATTGTTATAAAGTATATGTTTTATCATCACCATGATTGGCATGTGTGCATACTACTTTCAATCTCCAACTTGCACTAAAGCCAATCGTCATGGTATATCATACACTTACTCTCTAAGTGACGATCATCCCGCTGTTGGATAAGCTTCAATATAGTTATGCAATGTTATTCTTAAGAGTCCACTATCTCTATAGTTATTTCCAATCTTTCAATGATTCCTCTAATAAAATAAAAGTGTTGCAACACATGTTTAGATCCAAGATGAGACTTAGGAACGATTCCTAGTTCTGTAATGAACTTTTCAACCAAACAATCAACTTGCAGCTTCATTTAAAGCTATATACTTTGTCTTTATCACTAAACTAGCAACTCTTTACTGTTTGGAACCTTTCTAATTTACTGCACCACCGTTCAAAGTAACAACTTACCCTAAAGTGGATTTATTGTCGTCTTTATAAGTCTGAAAAACTTGAGTCTGTTAAGACCTCTAGTTTTAATTCAGACCCATCATGAATTTAATCACATACATAGTGTCGGTTAAGTACTTTAAGATGTATTTCACTGTCTTACAGTGATCTTCTCCAGAATATGACTGATCAACATCAGGTCTCATACATTTTATTGCATGCATGATAGTTACTCATGCGATCACTCTTTTAGGAGTCTATGAGGACTATTACGAGAGATACACTCTAGGGCTCATCAACATGAGACATCTATTGGAGTTTGCCATGCTAAACGACTTTAGCATCAAATGAATATACATTTCTTGGGTTGAGCCGAGCATCTTATTAAATCTATCTATATAGACTTCTATCCCCAATTATGATACACTTCCCAAATCATTCATGGAGGAATGTTTAGACAACTTTATCTTTACTAATTATAGCATTGGTGTAATGCCCCATAAAATCGAGCAAGTATCGATAGATAAGTACCGATAAAGTTGGGAGAATTTGAAGTAATTCTCGGTATGAAGGAGTTAATTAACCATAGAACTTTAATAAATTGTTGTAAGAAAAGTGTAAATTTTTGGATTTCTCAGAAAACCCAAGGTAATAAATCACCGGAACATTATTGTTGTCTAACCATGACGCAAGTTAGGAAGATGTTAAAGAAGAGGATGAGTCGTTACGTTCTTGTATCGAATATCGTAAGTAGAGTAAGTTAATAATTAAGAGTAAATACCCATTGCCCAGGAACGATGATCTATTTGATCAGTTAAAAAGGGGTAAAATATTTTTCTAAGATAAAATTGTATACAGGGTATCGTCGAATGAAAGTAAGGAAGGAGGATGTACCTAAGATAACGTTTAGAACTCGTTATGGTTATTATGAGTTTCTGGTTATGTCGTTTGGGTTGATTAATGTACTGAAGTTAGACTTTCTGTTAGGGGTGCCGAGCAAGTTGGTGGTAAGATGATAGGTACTCTTGTGAGGTGCTATGGTTGAAAGTACCATTAGCGTCACAGAGTGTTCAAATAATATTTGGACGAGTGTATTGTAATGATCATAAGTGATATTCTAGTCTATTTTAAGACGTCAGAAGATCACACTGAACATTTGAAGATAGTATGGAAAACACTACGGAGGGAGAAGTTAGATACAGAATTCATTAAAAATGAATTTTAGCTTAAAAGATATACAGATTTGTTATTAATAAGTATGTTGGGAATGAGAAGTGAGAAAAAGAGTTTTCAGGAACTAAAAAAAAAGGTTAAGTGAGGCACCTGTATTATCTTTATCAGATGATACGAGGAACTTTACAATATATAGCGATGCTTCACATCGAGGACAAGGTTACGTGCTCTTGTAGCATGACAAGGTCATTGCGTATGCATCACTCCAGTTAAAGTTATGAGAAGGTTTATCCTACTTATGATCTATAATTGACAACTGTAGTTTTTGAATAAAAAAAAGATAAGGGACGAAGAGAAGATCAAGTATCATCTCGTTTGAAGGAGGAATTTGAGTTTCATATAATTCCAAGTTAAAAGGAAGATATTGTAATATGTTAATAAGTGTTTAACTTCCAACTCAAATTATTGATAGGAAGTGACAAGTCATGTAAATTAAGATAATACCTTCAGTGAAGGTGAATGTGAGAAACCACAATGCCGAAGAAGCAATGTGGGAACTCCAGATTAAAATAAAGAAAATTTTTCCTCATTTGTTTATGTGTGGTAGCGAGATTTTGGGGACATAATCCTTATAAGGGGGGAAGAGTGTAATGCCCCAGAAAATCGAGCAAATTATAAAATAATTTTATTTAATTTAATAATGAATAAAATTAGATTATATGTGATAATAAGATAAAGGTCATTCTATAACCTAGATACGTTGGAACGTCGTAGTATTTTGGCTACGTGGATGAATTAAAGTATTTAAATTTCCAAGACAAAAATAAAACCGTTCCGAGAAATTTTCCGAAAACACTATTCACGCATTTCTGCTCGGGAATTATTTTTGAACTTCCGAGAAATATGTAATTATAGAATTCTAAGACGGGATGAAATATCCAATAATATTTCAGTTATGGCAAACACAGTTTTTCGCCAGCGGACTTAAAACCTAACGGTTAGGGAAAGTGATTTCCGAGAAGGAATTTAAATGTGTATAATGAATTTAAAGCGATGATTGTATAATACGTATGTATTATATGAGGTAATGAATACAAGTATAATACGAGGTATTATACGAGTATGTATGAATGATGGTATGTTTTATATGAATAAGTATACGAGTTGGAATACAAGATTAATATGCATATTATACGTTATAAGGCTTTAAGCCAAATGGATTGGACTTGTAGAATTTGTTAGGAATTGTACAAGCCCAAGTATAGGAATTTCTAAGTCGAATTGGAATTAAAGGTTAAGGTCCAATGTGAATTAAATGCAAGCCCAAAGTATAAGTTAAGGTAATTAAGCTAATTGAATATAAAGCCCAAAGTAAGAACCTATGGGTTATTGGATGATTAAAACCCATGGGGCAACCCATGGGTGATCCAAAGTGATAAGCAAGTAAAGTTAAGGACTAAGTAAAGGATAAGTTAAGTGGTGAGCAAGAAAATAATGTGATGCGCAAGTAAAGTGCTTATGTGTGATAAGCAAGTAAAGTGCTTATGTATGATGAGCTAGTAAAGTGCTTATGTGTGATGAGCAAGCAAAGGATAAGTTGAGTAATGACCAAGTATATGTGGTGATCAAGTAAACTTGATGGTTAAGCTAGGAATAGTAAGGAGGTGATTAAGGAGGTGGAATAGCTTATTGACCATTAAGCCCTCATTTAGGATTTATGATAAATAGCAAGCCTAGGATTTCATTTGTTGGTTGTTTCATTTCATCCAAACATTATAAGAGTTTATTGGCTTGAGAGAAAAAGCTAAAAAAGCTAGAAAGTCAGACTTTTCAATTCAAGCAGCAAGAAGAAGAAGATTAAAGATTAACCAAGTAATCTTGAAGGGTAAGAACTTAAACCATGAATCTCTTTCTCTTCATTTGCTAGAGAAGTGAGTAGTGGTAAGATTTGTATGCTAAAAAGAAGTAGGAATGATGAATCAAAGGACTAAGTCTTAATAAGTCGTGAATAAGCACTTTGTTCATATATAAGGTATGAACTAAGGAAGAACTTGTAATATGTTTACATAAATGAAATTTGTATGATTAAAAGATGTGAGGATGATGGTTAAAAGATTTAGACCATGATAAATCATGAGAAATGGAATCATAAGTAGTTTATACTTTTATAAGTTATAAACTAATGAAGAACAATTAACAACCTTTCATGAATATAAGTTAATGGTATATGTACGTTAAGATGTTAGTATGATGGATTGAATCCATTTGAAACAGTTTAAAAATCATAAGTAACGAAGCTATACCGGAATTCACACGATTAGACGATAATCGTTGAATTCGTGAAATTCTCGGAATGGAAGTCAAATTTTGACTTTGAGCTCAGAAATGTTGGTTTTCGATGGAGTATAGTCTCATTTGGTATTCTAGAGTTGCTAACTTGAAAATGATCGAATTTCGACTTAGAACGAAGAACCGAGCATTGAACGTCCATGAACGTTTATCATTTTCATTAAAAAGACCTAATAGGTGAATTTTTAGTTAACTGATTCAAAAAATGGAAAATTCTTGCATGATCACGTAGAGTATGTAATTTGTGAGCTAAAGGCTTTTGAAGGAGACAATTCGGACTTATAACGAAGAAGTTATGAGCCTGGGAAGTTCATTGAAAAATTTATATGTCAAATTTTTCTCGATCGAGATCTGAGATCTGGCAATCATGGCTGTATGGCGAAGAAGGCCATCTTGAGAGCGCTGCTATGCCGCCACTCAAAGGTATAACACTTCAACATAACAAAGCATGAACAGTTGGGCAGTCTTTGAAAAGTGGCGTCATGCCACCACTAGTACAAAGGGATGCCATGTCGCGACGCCGACAGTGGAATTTTGTTGACCAAGTTGTTTTTAAACCCAATAGGTTACAAGGAAAGTATGGGACATGTAATTACTGAATGAACATGATAAAAACATTTCCTAAATTACTTTTATAGTGATGACTGTAGGAATTTAATGTTGTTTAATAAGTAGTTAAATGACAAACGTAAAGTATAGAACGTGAACTCTATTCAATAATAA
Organism: Panax ginseng; assembly: GCA_020205605.1. Classification (NCBI taxonomy): domain Eukaryota; kingdom Viridiplantae; phylum Streptophyta; class Magnoliopsida; order Apiales; family Araliaceae; genus Panax; species Panax ginseng. Next base: position 75,982,412 of record CM035137.1, read on the forward strand.
TGATGACTATAACATTGAGAGTTACAACTAAAAGTTGTTGAGTAATATGTGAACATAAACGGTATGCAATAAGTGTACTTAACCAATGACGATCGAGTCTCGGATAGTAACGTAGGAACGGTAGTAAGACGTAAAGGAGGATGATTAACTCGAAATGAGATGTATTAATGAAGTAAATCCACGTAAGACATAGAAGAGAAATAAGTTGGTACGAACGATGTAAATTATAACGGCAAGCCGGAACCAATAATAACAAATCTAATGAACAATTAGATTGAGAAGAATGATAAGATTTATTAGGAACCATATATGTTCATTCATGACCTAATGTGGTATGTTATATGGTTATGTATTGTAGAGACTGTAAAGACTCAAAGAGAAAGTAATTTTACTGTAGTAGACGCTGAAGGCAAGTTTTCTTAATGCTTAACTAACCTTCGTGTTAGCCAGGTTTTCAATGATTCATGTTATGAGATGCATGAATGGTTTTAAAGAAAAGGGTTGATGCCAGTTTTAACTCGGCTAGACTAATCTTGAAAGATTGATTGATTTATTTACAAGTCTTTCAATATAGAATTGATAACGCTATCCTACGCCAATTATTTTGTACGGATTCAAGGTAAGCCTACGTATGAATAAACAAATGTATTTCACATCGATTATTCGATGGGCACGCGAGGTTGCCAAAAACTTAAACGTAAATGCGTTTAATGAATGTAGTGTTGATCAACATAGAGTACTATAGGCTGATCACCTACAAGTGCTTGTAAGAATGTCAGACTTACGGTCTTAGTACCGGATTGTCCTTTTCATGAATAAAAGCTAAAAAAAAATTGTTCATGGTCTATGGACCTACTCAGAATTTCCAAGCTACTATTTGTACTTCGAAAATATGTTATGAGATGAGAAGTGTTAGTCAATGTTTCATAGTACTTCATAACTATTATTCAGTTAATGAAGAATAATCATATGATTCTCGAAGTGGTATCTTTATAATGTATTGTTAGACTTGCTGAGCTAGTTATGCTCACTTCTTTCTTGAATCATATGATTGCAGCTAAGGTCGAGCGAATCGAGGGTTCCAGTAGAGATAAAGGCAAGGCAAAGATGAACGAGTAGTTTATTCTGTAATAGACTAGTATGTTAGTATGAATTATATTACAATGAACACAGAATGTAACGGTTTCAGAACCTGGGAACGGGATGTATTATTATTAATGTAATAAGAATGTCATTGATACACATACTTTAATGTTGTTTCAATAGAATGAATGTACAGTTATGAGTACCATGTAGCACCATCTGTCGGGTTGGAAGATACCCGAATTTTGGGGCGTCACAGGTTGGTATCAGAGCATTAGGTTATAAAACTTAAGGGGGAAGAACCTTAGGCTAATAACCTCATTAAGGAAGGAAAGGTCCGAAGGAAGTGAACGCGAGTCAAATGAGTTAATAAGGTATTGATGAAACTCAGTACCGAAAGATTTAAAAGATGGAAATTAATCCTAAATAAATTAAATGTGATTTGTGCTTATAATATTGTGTATTATGTACTAATCAATATGGTATGTGTTATTGTAGATGTCGATCGATAGATTGAGGTATAGAGCTATACACGTGGTGAGCGAAGAAACGATAAACAGAGTAGAGCATGTACCTATGCCAGTGGCGGAGGTACCATTAATGATTTTAGATGGATCAGAGCCAGAGGAGTACTTTTCTGAGGAGAACTACTCTGAGGGAGAAATGGATATACCATCATATTTTAATATGATGATGGATGTTGAGGAGGAAATGGAGGTAACATCGGTTAATATGGTGGTACCTGCACAAGAGTCAACATCTCCAGATGCAATGAGAGCATTGTATCTGGCAGTGCTTGACAGGAATGTGCAACTGAGTACAGTTGTGCAGAATCAAAATGAAGAGATTAGTTATCTCTATGAAGCAAAGGAGTCTGCAGAAGTAGATTTTGAGTCAGAGCATGATGAAAAGGTGTTTATTACAAATAAGGCTAAGGACTATAAGAAAGAGGCCGATGAGCTTCGTACGAAACTGATTGAGAAAGATCAGAAAATAGCACGGATGTCCTACATCCATGAGAGTGCTTATAAGGATTTTAATCTAAAAATTTCTTGTTATTCCACTGAGTCTGGACAAACTTAACATACTATTAGTCGAGATATTGTGTCGATACTTGCGAATGAGAAACATGAAGACGCTGTTATGTATTATTAGAAGTCTAGAGTGTTAAATATGGTTGTAGTGATGTAAAACCCTCTTTTGTACAAAAGGGTAGTCTTTTTGTAAATCCCAACTTTTGTGAAGTTCAATTGTGGGATAGAAATGTAATAGCTTTTGGCTATGGAGACAAATTTTAAATTGTTTTAAACTACGAAGGAGCATATCAATATAATGATGTTTTTATTTAATATGCTTTGTATGGTACGAGTTATTGTTTGGCGAATAATAACTATGTAAGTAAATAGATAATAACGAAATTTTATTTATTTAGTCAGAAAATGCCGCCACGGAGAAGACAACGTAATCAGGAGGCTGAGTTACATAATGATAACCAAGGGGGTCAGAATGACCCTATGCAAGAGTTCGTTAATTTATTAACGGCTGCATTTAACCAAACCGAGGGTAGAGCACCCGCGGGACCTACGATAGCCAGAACGACTACCTTTAAAGAGTTTAAAAGCGTAGGTCCGCCGGAGTTCAAAGGAACGACGGACCCAATAGAGGCCCAGACATGGGTAAAAGAAATAGAGAAGGTGTTTATTATTACAAATGTAGCTGAGGTGCAAAAGATTTCTTTTGCAACTTACATGATGAAAGGGGAAGCCAACTTTTGGTGGGAGGCTCACCAGGGTGGGCCTAGAACAGATGTGGTAACGTGGGAACAGTTCAAGAAAGTTTTCTTCGAGAACTATTTCCCTATAAGCATTTAAGGGAAAATGGATATTAAGTTCCTAGAACTTAAGCAAGGGAACATGACGGTTCTCTAGTACGCGACCAAGTTCAATGAATTGGAAAGGTTTGCTCCACACCAAGTGGACATTGAGGAGAGGAAGGCTCGTAGGTTTGAGCAGGGCCTGAAACCCTGGCTCTATAGTAGGATTTATGTGTTTTAGAGTGCTTCCTATGAGACCATTCTGGAGAAAGCAATTATTCCGGAAGGTGGTAGTAATGTGTTGACCTAATGCCACAAAGAGAGAAAGAATAAGAGCAAGGGAGAGGGAGGAACCAAAATAGAGAGTGCCAGTGGTAGTGGCAGTATGCCAAAAAGAAAGAAATTTAACTTTGGGAATACTGGGGTGGGACAAGGGGATCCTAAACGTAGGATGGAAGTATGTAAGACATGTGGAAAGACTCATCTAGGAGTCTGTCTGAAGGGAAAGTGTGACGCCCCCAAATTCGGGTTACCTGACTCCCGAGTTTGGTGTTCACGATCCACAATATAAATAGCATTTAACTACCCATAATCTATATAGATAGTATCTTACATAAGTTTTTATCAGAGTTTTATAATACATCACCCAGGTTTTCTAACCTTAACTTTACAAACGTACCCTTTAGATATACAAAAAGGGTTTACAAATACAACATCATAAATATGTTAATCATAACTAGTTTATTACAACGCCTTTGCCTTTATTCTTCGCAGAAGACTCCACCTCGCCACTTCGTCCCCTAAATTTGAAATGTTTTATTTAGCAAGGGTGAGCAACAAATTTGCCCCGCAAGTTAATATATACAATAAATGTATAAGTATTCAAATCACCAGATTATCTATTTTGATAGAATGAAACCAAAGTTCGGGGAACTTTGAAATAGCTGAACAAATGGTTATTCAATAATAAGTCTTCTCGTATTCTATACTGTACAATAATGTAATGATGAAAGGGTACAACGGTCTCAAGGTTCTACGATATATTCAATTGAATAATCAAGAATTAATTCTACGAATTTGCAAAGTGGATTGTTTTCCAGATTTATACTGAGTGATCACACAAGATCTTTGAACTTCTCTTCTCGAGTAACTATCAAAGTTATACTTTGATATACCCAGTGTATCGATAATAGTAAAGATTAAATCATACCCCTCGCAAAGTATAACAAGTGATCAACTTATTATACCCTATATTATGCATAATATTTAAGCCATGGCAAGAATGATCGAATATACGATTTAATGATATTCCCTTTTATAAAAGGTTGTTCTTCTCAGTCTCGTAATCAAGATTTTGATTTAACAACGAAATCTTCGTGATTTCAAATTCTATTTACTTCTCGATCTTAATGTCAAATAATTGGCATCGACCTATCAATAATAATTGAATTCTCTTCTAACTCATCAAGTTCTAACTAATATTCGCCTAGCCGAATAATTAGCTAAGACATTTCTCGGTATAATTTGACAATAAATGTGAAATTATCTCAGTATTGTCAATTCTAACTTCTACGAGATATGAATATCCAACAACAATGCTATTCTACAAATATATATTTACGAATCAATAATTCAATTTGAATTATTAAGCATGCACTAACTGCGAATAATCAACAATAAATTCCACGGATGTGGTGTAATTAGCAATAATTAACCACTATAATAATTGAATAAATTTAACTCAAGATTGAGTTAGGAAACTTGCCTCTTCCGCCGATTACATGTTACACAAAATACTTATCTCGCTTTGAAAGACCTATAACCAATAATATCGGCCTTACAATTAGCACAATTATTCATAACACGTAACAATCAGTAGTTCACAAATAAACTTCTCCTAGGCATATTACCACAAAGCCACATCGTGTTTATAACCTATATAAACACATAACAAGTCTAACTATACCAAAGCAGTGGTTGGACTTCTATCCATTCTCTGTTCTCGGTCACCCTATCCGACAATTAACACATTGATTGTCCATTAAACTTGGTCTCTAAGCTTCAATATTAATTTAGATAAGTCAATTATCAATTATAATATTTTTCTAAGCTTTTAATAATTATCAAGCAATTATTATAATTTATAATAATTTTTCACACATCGAAATCATTTTTAAATGATTTAATTATCGATAATCTTATCATTATTAATATTTAATAATATTAAAATATTAATAACATACTTATCAAAATATTAAAGTTATCATCAATAACTTAAGATATTTTTAAATCAACAATATTCCACTTAAATGATTTTTAAAGTATTAAAATCATTTTTAAATCACCACCATTAATATATAAATATTAATGAAATTATTATCTAAATATTAAAAGTCATTAATTATAACTTAAAATATTTTTAAACTATTTTTCTCATTGTTAAATGATTTTAAATCAATAAAATCATTTTAATTCATTTATTTAATATCATAATTAAATAAATCAAATATCATTAATATTAATTTATTAATGAAAATTCTCCAAAAATATTGAAAAATTATATTTTATAATTTAAAATAGTTTCTAACACTTTATTCTCAATTAAAATGATTTTTAAATCATTTAAATCATTTTAATCTTATTTATTTAATTTAATAATCAAATAAATATATTCTCATTAATATAAAATTATTAATGAAAATTCTCCAAAAATATTAAAAGTTACATTTTATAATTTTCATAATATTAAATCATTTTTTTTCTAATTTATTTAATACACTAATTAAATAAATTAAATACCTTTAATATTTAAATAATTATAAATATTAAAGAAAAATATTCCAATTAATTCGAAATTATTTTTCATAATTTAAAATAATTTTAAAACCATTTTTGGTAATTTTTAGAATTTATTTCTAGTTTTTATTAATTTCCTAATATTCGGAAAATTAATTAATTAAACCGTCGCTAATGGTCTTTAGCAACACTTGTCGTCGCTTTGGTGTTCTTGGTCTTGTCGTACCAGCCTCTAGAGGGTCATGGGTCAACCACTTGCCATTCTCGATCCAAACAGCTTAGAAATCTTTAAGCACGACCTTGTAGTTTTATGTAACACTACAAGAATCAACAACAATCAAGGTGATATCACTCAACACCATCAAGATTCAAGCCTCTAAAATCACCGACAACGTGACTGGGAATTTTCTCGGGCATGAGCGCCTTCGAGTTGCCATATTCAAGCTCAATTATTTCGCTTTGGTTCATTGTTTATGTGATATAAAAGTTTGAACATGTAGTCCATGTGTCGTTGAACAATACTAAAGCAACAAATTTGTTTATCAACAACCAATCAACATGAAACATATGGTCAAAGTATGTCGTAGCAGTTTGTTCTAACTGCTTTCGGGTTTGCCGTAAAGTTAAAGAACGATCGGGTGATCTACTTTGACCACCTTTCACGATTGATCTATAGACGTTATAAAAGATATAAGGACCCTTGGATCCAGTAGTACACATAACCAAACTACAGGATGTACTAATAAACAACATCAAACACTAAACAGATCGACATATCCTGGACACTACAAAATCTTGTCGACATTGATTTCAACGTTACGGTCAGCCCGAGAAGTCACTCGACTCGATCCCTTGGCCAATGATTTTGACCGTTAATAACTCCCGATCCAGACATCATTTAGCAGTAATACCAACTAAAGATTAAAGACCTCCTACCAGGCTACAACTTAAACCTTTTAAATAACAAAAAACAACAAATTAGTAACGATGCATGGCGCTGACATTAGGTTGTCGGACCACGATTTTGTTCTTAACGCTTTTGAAAAACACCATTTTAAAGCCATTTGATGTTATGGATCCGTGTTATATCAACATAGATCAACTAAAAACATCTTCTAGCAATATGTTAAACACATAAACACAAAAATTTCTCAAGCAACAAAGATCAAAAATAAAAATAGGATTATACCTTATCTTGAATAATTTTCGATCTTGGCTCTCCAATCTGTTTATGATTGATATTGAGGCTGGTATTAGGACTGATTTACTATCAAATTTCGTGGGTTCTAGTATGAGAAAGAGTTGGTGAGAGCTAGAGTAAAAATTAGCAACTTTTGGCCACTTTTCTCTCTCTAAACTTATATATAATACTTGATGTTGCTTGATTTGATCTTGTTGGACGAATTTGGCTGGATTTTGCTGAGATTTTATGTTGCAAATTTAATAGTTGGTAAAGAGTTGGTGACCTAATAAAGGCATTGGACAATTTTGCAATTTAACTTAAAAGAAATCCCATAAAGGGCATTTAGGTCATTTCCAATTTTTTCTAGATTTTTGCATTAGATGAAACCCTTAGGGTTTTAGGGTTTGGACAATCTAGGGTTTAGGTTTTGTACCCTTTAGGTCTAAAAATTCTAATTCCCAAAATTTGCAAATTTATGGTTTAATTAGAAAAATAAATTTTCTAAAATAAAATTAGGGTTTCTAAAATAGAAATTTAAATTACAAAAATATAATTAGTGATTTCTAATCATATTTATGTTTAACAAACACTTTAGGCATGCTAATAAAAATTAGGGTTGCCTAATTAGGGTTTACAATTCCCGGTTTTGAAATTAGGGTTTCCCGGCGTATAATTAGGGTTTTAATTGTACAATTTATTTTCTAAATTTAAGATTAGGGTTTTAAATCCCTTATTAAGGTTTATTAAATACAAACCTTATCTGATCAATTATTGATCAATATTTCTATACAGTCCAAACACATAATCATTAATACAATTATTTTAATTGTATTTTCTCTAGAATCCCTATCCAAAAAATTAGGGTTAGGGTTTTCTAAAGTCAAGTAAGCACAACTCTACTCTAATTTCTCGGTCAAAACATATATTGACTAATTCTAGACTTGTCTCACAAATTCTCACTACAATATTAACGAAATAATGTCAATATTAATAAAAAAAAAATTTATTCGTAAAATTTTAATTATTCGAAATCCCGGGTTATCACAGAAAGTAATTTTGTTCTAACTGTGGATAGGAGGGTCATATATCACCCAATTGTCCTAATCCTAAGAAGAACCATGGTTGTTTTGTATGTGGGTCGTTGGACCACATGGCAAGAAATTGGCTAAAGAAGGGGTCGGAGGAAAGTAAAGGTGTAAGTAGTGGTAAGTTAGCCATTACTGGACCACCATAGTCGGGTAGACATTGGGCCCGTACTTGTAATATGGCAATCCAAGATGTAGTTGCATCAGCGGATGTAGTAACCAGTATCATTCCAGTCAATATAATGAATGCTTATGTGCTATTTGATTGGAGTGTTATTCTTTTATAGCATGATAATGTGCTAAGTGATTAAGTTCATTCCCGAAAGGATTATAAATACCTTTAAATGTTAAGGTAGAGAATAAGAAAATAACTATCATTGATTATATTCGTGGAAATGGTTTCATGGATAATAAAGGTAAGCAAGTATCGGTAGATAAGTACCGATAAAGTTGGGAGAATTTGAAGTAATTATCGGTATGAAAGAGTTAATTAACCATAGAACTTTAATAAATTATTATAAGAAAAGTGTAAATCTTTGGATTTCTCAGAAAACCCAAGGTAATAAATCACCGGAACATTATTGTTGTCTAACCATGACGCAAGTTAGGAAGATGTTAAAGAAGAGGATGAGTCATTGTGTTTGTGTATCGACTGTCATAAGTAGAGTAGGTTAATAATTAAGAGTAAATACCCATTGCCTAGGAACGATGATCTATTTGATCAGTTGAAAAGGGGCAAAGTATTTTTCTAAGATATAATTGTGTACGGGGTATCGTCGGATGAAAGTAAGGAAGGAGGATGCACCTAAGACGACGTTTCAAACTCGTTATGGTTATTACAAGTTTCTGGTTATGTCGTTTGGGTTGATTAATGTACTAAAGTTAGACTTTTCGTAAGGGGCGCCTAGCAAGTCAGTGGTAAGCTGATATGTACTCTTTTGAGGTGCTATGGTTGAAAGTACCATTAGCGTCACAGAGTGTTCAAATAATATTTGGACGAGTGTGTTGTAATGATCATAGGTGATATTCTAGTCTATTTTAAGACGTTAGAAGATCACACTGAACATTTGAAGATAGTGTAGAAAACACTATGGAGGGAGAAGTTGGATACGGAATTCACTAAGAGTGAATTTTAGCTTAAAAGATATACAGATTTGTTATTAATAAGTATGTTGGGAATGAGAAGTGAGAAAAAGAGTTTTCAGGAACTAAAAAAAAGGTTAAGTAAGGCACCTGTATTATCTTTATCAGATGATACAAGGAACTTTATAATTTATAGCGATGTTTCACATAGAGGACGTGGTTGCGTGCTCATGTAGCATGGCAAGGTTATTGCGTATGCATCACGCCAGTTAAAGGATTATGAGAAGGTTTTTTCTACTTCTGATCTATAATTGACAACTGTAGTTTTTGAATAAAAAAAAGATTAGGGATGAAGAGAAGATCAAGTATCATCTCGTTTGAAGGAGGAATTTGAGTTTCATATTATTTCGAGTTAAAAGAAGTACTAATAAAAGGAAGATATTGTAATATGTTAATAAGTGTTTAACTTCCAACTCAAATTATTGATAGGAAGTGACAAGTCATGTAAATTAAGATAATACCTTCGGTGAAGGTGAATGTGAGGAACCACAATGCCGAAGAAGCAACGTGGGAACTCGAGATTAAAATGAAAAAAAAATTCCTCATTTGTTTATGTGTGGTAGCGAGATTCTGGGGACATAATCCTTATAAGGGGGGAAAAGTGTAATGCCCCAGAAAATCGAGCAAATTATAAAATAATTTTATTTGATTTAATAATGAATAAAATTAGATTATATGTGATAATAAGATGAAGGTCGTTCTATAACCTAGATACGTCAAAATGTCGTAGTATTTTGGCTACGTGAATGAATTAAAGTGTTTGAATTTCAAAGACGAAAATAAAACCGTTCCGAGAAATTTTTTGAAAAACACTATTCACGCATTCTCTGGAATTATTTTTGAACTTCCGAGAAACGCGTAATGATAGAATTCTAAGACGGGGTGGAATATCCAATAATATTTCAGTTATGGCAAACACAGTTTTTTGCCTACAGACTTAAAACCTAACGGTTAGGGAAAGTGATTTCCGAGAAGGAATTTAAATGTGTATAATGAATTTAAAGCGATGATCGTATAATGCGTAGGTATTATACGAGGTAATGAATACGAGTATAATACGAGGTATTATACGAGTATGTATAAATGATGGTATATCGTATATGAATAAGTATACGGGTTAGAATACGAGATTAATATGTATATAGTACGTTATAAGGCATTAAGCCAAATGGATTGGACTTGTAGAATTTGCTAGGAATTGTACAAGCCCAAGTATAGGAATTGCTAAGTTGAATTGGAATTAAAGGTTAAGGTCCAATGTGAATTAAATGCAAGCCCAAAATATAAGTTAAGGTAATTAAGCTAATTGAATATAAAGCCCAAAGTAAGAACATATGGGTTATTGGATGATTAAAACCCATGGGGCAACCCATGGTTGATCCAAAGTGATAAGCAAGTAAACGTAAGCACTAAGTAAATGATAAATTAAGTGGTGAGCAAGCAAATAATGTGATGGGCAAGTAAAGGGCTTATGTGTGATGAACAAGTAAAGTGCTTATGTGTGATGAGCAAGCAAACTAGATGGTTAAGCTAGGAATAGTAAGGAGGTGATTAAGGAGGTGGAATGGCTTATTGACCATTAAGCCCTCATTTAGGATTTCTTATAAATAGCAAGCTTAGGATTTCATTTTTTGGTTGTTTCATTTCATCCAAACATTATAAGAGCTTATTGGCTTGAGAGAAAAAGCTAGAAAAGCTAGAAATGAGTCTATGACTTTCCCATGTTGCATGAGAACACATCCTAAACCTTTGCCTGAAGTATCACTGTAGATGACAAATCCCTCCGAACCAGATGGTATTGTCAGAACAGGCGCTGAAATGAGTCTCCTCTTGAGTTCTTAAAAATTCTTCTCACATTCTTCGCTCCAACCGAATTTTGTATCTTTTCATGTCAGCTGAGTTAATGGAGTAGCGATTCAAAAAAATCCTTCCACGAATCTCCGATAATAACCAACTAAGCCTAGAAAACTACGTACTTCGGTCACTGATTTAGGTTGCTCCCAGCTTTGAATAGCTTCAATCTTTGTTGGGTCAACAGATATTTCATGACTTGATACCACGTGCCCAGGGAATGCTACTTCCTCAAGCCAAAACTCGCACTTCTTCAACTTGGCAAAAAGCTTGTTTTCACGAAGCTTTTGGAGTATCAGTCTCAAGTGTTTCTCATGATCTTCACGGCTTTTGGAGTAAATAAGGATGTCATCAATAAAGACGACCACAAAGTGATCCAAATATTCTTTGAATACTCGGTTCATCATATCCACGAAAGTAGCAGGAGCATTAGTCAATCCAAAAGACATGACTAAGAATTCATAATGCCCGTACCGAGTTCTGAAAGTAGTCTTTGGGATGTCATTGGTTTTAATCTTTAACCGATGATATTCGAAACGAAGATCGATCTTTGAAAAGAATTTGGAGCCTTGTAACTAGTCAAACAGGTCAACAATGCGTGGCAACGGGTACTTATTTTTTATGGTGACATGATTCAACTCCCGATAATCAATACAAAGTCACATACTTCCATCTTTCTTCTTCACAAATAGAATAGGAGCACCCCAAGGAGATGTACTAGGACGAATGAAACCGATGTAAAACAATTCCTGCAGTTGAGTCTTTAACTCCTAAATTTCAACAGGATCCATTTAATATGGGGCTTTGGAAATGGGTTTTGTACCGAATTCAAGGTCGATAAAAAATTCAATTTCACGCTCTAGGAGTAGTGTGAGACCCCGAATTTTATAAAATAAAATTATTCAATTTTTCTATTTTAGTAAATGGTTAAATTGATAAAAGGTTAAAGTTAAGGGTGATATGTGAAAATTTTTTAAAGTAGACAAGTTGTCATAAAATACCCGGTTACTATTCACTCTAGTATTATTCACTCGGGTATTTGGGGCACTTTTTGTGTCGGAGTACTATTCACGAGTTGCTATTCATGAGTTACTATTCACCCGAAAAATATATTTCTTTTCAGTCCAAATCATTTTTGAGTACAATATTATCCCATGAAGAGATGTGCTAATTTTTCAGACCGTTGGTTGAAATTATAATAGTAAAAGCTTTTTATATAAAACATAATACTTTTATAAAGTTATTCTATAAATAGAATATATTATATTCTATTATGCATAGTGTTTTGCATAGTAAAAACTTTTTATATAAAATGTAATACTTTTATAAAGTTATTCTATAAATAGAATATATTATATTTTATTATGCATAGTGTTGCATTGTGCCTCGCATAGTAAAATCTTTTTTATATAAAATGTAATACTTTTATAAAGTTATTCGTTTTATTAGATTATAAATAGAATATATTATATTTTATTTAAAATATTTTGCTTTAAATATGGACCGTCCGATTAAAAGTAAATCAATCTAGACCCTTCATGAATTGGTTATTATGCAGTCCATTCTTCTATAAATAGAAGCTCATTCCTTCATTATTTCTTACGAATTCACTAAAATTCTAGAGAGAGAAACTATAGAGAGAATTCTTCTTCTGTAATCTCGAGCGTATTTCTTTAGAGATTAAGAAAGCTTTAAGCGTAGAAGATAGTGCAAGTTTTCTTCAAGTATATTCCCGCCCTACCGGTCGAAATACTCTTCTTTCAAAGGTAAGGGATATTATTTGTTGTACTCATAAGGGATATTATTATTTTAGTAAAGACTATTATTTCTTTCGTATTCATGAAGAGAGCTATTGTTATTCCATTCTTTATTAATATGTTGGAATAACCTGTTATGCGAAGTATCGCATACATGGTGAAATTCTTCTAATATTCCATTCTTTATTATTATGTTGGAATAACCTATTTATACGAAGTATCACATACATGGTGAAATACTTCTATTATTCCATTCTTTATTATTATGTTAGAATAACCTGTTTATGCGAAGTATCGCATACATGGTGAAATTCTTCTATTATTCCATTCTTTATTATTATGTTAGAATAACCTGTCTATGCGAAGTACTGCATACATGGTGAAATTCTTCTATTATTTCATTATTTATTATTCTGTTGGAATAACCTGTCTGTGCGGTCGATCGCATGCATGGTGATTTCTGTTGTTATTCCATTCTTTATTATTCTGTTGGAATATCCTGTCGATGCATATTACGCCTAACCTAGTTCCATTATTTATTATTATGTTGTAATAACCTATCTGTGCGGATTACGCACGCATGGTGAAATTTTTCTATTATTCCATTATTTATTAATATGTTGGAATAACCTGTCTGTGCGAAGTACTGCATACATGGTGAAATTCTTTTATTATTCCATTCTTTATTATTCTGTCGGAATATCTTGTCTATGCGTTACGCATGACCTGGTTCCATTCTTTAATATTCTGTCGGAATATCCTGTCTATGCGATTACGCATGACCTGGTTCCATTATTTATTATTCTGTTGGAATAACCTGTCCGTGCGGATAATGCACGCATGGTGAAATTCTTCTATTATTCCATTCTTTATTATTATGTTGGAATAACCTGTCTATGCGAAGTATTGCATACATGGTGAAATTCTTTTATTATTCCATTATTTATTATTATGTTGGAATAACTTGTCTATGCGAAGTACCGCATATATGGTGAAATTCTTTTATTATTCCATTCTTTATTATACTGTTGGGTATTTGTTTTATAGTTGTATCTGTAGTGCAAAGATGATATGTTGTTTAATATCTTTGGCATGTAGTGCAAAGATGATCTATTGTTTTATTTTTTATAGCTTTGACCCGTAGGGCGAAGATGGACAGGTGTATGACATGATCATGACCACTAGTGATACTAACGAATATCATTGGCCGTAGTGCATGGATAATTCAATGATGTGATTGGCAGGATCATGACCATTAGTTAACAGTTGAATGTCTTTGGTCGTAGTGCACTGACAGGCAAGAAGGAGTTATTATTCATGAGTTACTATTCACGAGTTACTATTCACAAGTTACTATTCACCCAAAAAATATATTTCTTTTCGATCCAAATCATTTTTGAGTACAATATTAATCCATGAAGAGATGTGCTAATTTTTCAGACCGTTGGTTGAAATTATAATAGTAAAAGCTTTTTATATAAAACATAATACTTTTATAAAGTTATTCTATAAATAGAATATATATTATATTCTATTATGAGTAGTGTTTTGCATAGTAAAATCTTTTTATATAAAACAGAATACTTTTATAAAGTTATTCTATAAATAGAATATATTATATTTTATTATGCATAGTGTTGCATAGTGCCTGCATAGTGTTTTGCATAGTAAAATCTTTTTATATAAAACAAAATACTTTTATAAAGTTATTCGTTTTATTAGATTAAAAATAGAATATATTATATTTTATTTAAAAGATTTTTCTTTAAATATGGACTGTCCGATTAAAAGTAAATCAATCTGGACCGTTCATGAATTAGTTACTATGCAGTCCATTCTTCTATAAATAAAGCTCATTCCTTCATTATTTCTTACGAATTCACTGAAATTCTAGAGATAGAAACTATAGAGAGAATTCTGCTTCTGTAATCTCGAGCGTATTTCTTTAGAGTTTAAGAAAGCTTTGAGCATAGAAGATAGTGCAAGTTTTCTTCAAGTGTATTCTCGCCCTACCGGTCGAAATACTCTTCTTTCAAAGGTAAGGGATATTATTTGTTGTACTCGTTAAGGATATTATTATTATAGTAAGGAGTATTATTTCTTTCGTATTCATGAAGAGAGCTATTGTTATTCCATTCTTTATTATTATGTTCGAATAGCCTGTTTATGCGAAGTATCGCATACATGGTGAAGTTCTTCTATTATTCCATTGTTTATTATTATGTTGGAATAACCTGTTTATGTGAAGTATCGCATACATGGTGAAATTCTTCTATTATTCAATTCTTTATTATTATGTTGGAATAACCTGTTTATGTGACGCCCCCAAATCTGAGTACTTGAAACCCGAACTCGGTGCTTCACGGTACCATTTCTATAAGTTGAATAATACAATAGTAATATTACATTCAAACTTAATTTACATACATCAAAGTTTACTTCCCAGGTACGAGATCTTCAAATACATTGCTTACAATACTTGAATAGATACCAATACAACTATAACCATTAACTCATAATATAAACTCATTCAATGCCTTTTCTTTCCCTTGTTTCGTGCTCGAGCCTTCAAGTTGCTCATACATAACTGAAAACATTTAATTTAAGCAAGGATGAGCATTTGAGTGCCCAGCAAGTAATAGCAATTATATATATAAGCTGAAAGAATATAAATATTCTCTTTACATAACACTTCTACAACGAATTGAAAGTTGTGAAGTAATCTGTACTGAAACAACTCTCTTTTAAATTCTTTAAATTTGGCTCTAGCTCTACCCATGAATAGGGTTTAAGAAACATACTATGAACATTCTTTTCATTTTCGAAAAGGTTTAGCAGAAATCCATCCGTAAACCGTCATAACTTACGGGCACGGAGGGTGATCAGCCCCGTTGTACCCTGTATTGATCAATACTACATAACCTGAACGAAATTCATCGCTCACTCTATCCGCCTTGGGCGCAAAAATTTTCCCATATAGGGATGTTCATACATGTGTTGTTCCAAACCCGAAGGTTTTTAATCTTGCTCAACAATAATATGTAATTCAACATATATATATATACGGGTAATTGACAAAGGTGTATCAACATGTGAATAAATACCATGATTATCCAAGTAGGGACACTTGTATAACCATTTAGAAATTAATGAACAGAATATATATCTGAGCTAACATGTTGATAATCAAAGAGTACATAATCTGTACAGGAATAGAATAATTCTAAAACTTCTTACTCATGTCCATTGCATAAAGGAAATGCAAAGGTAAGATACTTGCCTGATTCGCTGATTACAAATCTCAACTGAGGTTCTATCTCTTTATATCACAACCAATCATTAATCAGATCATTCGTTCGATTAGAACAATATATAATAATATATAGTACTACCTATTATAGTCAGCACATAGTCTAATCACATCATCACATATATCTAACAATCATTACGTCCTAAACAATCATTAACACAGTCAAATATCTAAGTTCTAAATCAATTTCGATAATCGTTTGCATGTCTTCGACAACTTTATCTGTAAATACTCATTCTAAGACTCTTATTCTGTACCTCAACATCTGTAAATATCAGTCATTTTATTTTTAAATGACTTAAAATAATTTTTAGACACTTGTAATAATTTATCATGCATTTTCAAACATCTGAATCATAATTAAATGATTTAAACATCAAACAATTCCATTATCATTAATAATTAATAAATATTAAACTATTAATGAAACCATTACCAAAATATAAAAGTTAATTATAATAACTTAAACTATTTTTAAAATATTTATATTACCCTTAAATGATTTTTAAAACAATTAAAATCATCTTTAAATAATTACCATTAATATTTAAATATTAATGTACTATTTATCCAAATATTAAAAGTCATTAATTATAACTTAAAATATTTTTAAATCCTTAATATCTTTTTAAATGATTTTTAAGTAAATAAAACCATTTTAAACTATTTATTTAATATAAATATTAAATAAACTTAATATCATAAATCATTAAATAAATATCATTAATATATAATTATTAATGAAATTATCTTCTAAATATTAAAAGTTATCTTTTATAACTTAAAATATCTTTATACACTTTATTTTTATTTAAAATAATTTTTAAAATAATAAAATTATTTTAAAACTAATTATTTAATATAATCAATAAATAACTTTAATATCCTTAATCATAATTAATTAATGAAATTCATCACAAAATATTAAAAGTCATGGAAAATAACTTAAAATATTTTCTTATACCATAATATAATTTTTATGATTTTTCATGAATTAAAACTATTTTTAAATCATTTATTTAATATTATAATTAAATAAATAAATACCTTTTATGTTCCAAAAATATTAAATATTTATGAAATATACTCAAATTAATTAAAAACTATTTTTTTTTGGACTTTAAAATAATTTTTCAGAATTTAATATGTATTTTTAATAATTAAAATCTAATTTTTGTCTATTTTTTTTAATCATTTTTGGAAATTACAAAAAATAAAAATAATTAAAACCGTCGCTAAAGCCTTTAGCGACAGACAACCGTCGCCTTAGGTGTTCTTGAGCCTCAAGAACACTAACAAGGCAATTTCAAGGTGCCTAGTTTGACCATGAATAACTCTTTGATCTTAACGTTTCTGGGCAATCTATAACTTGGATAGTGTAGTTCTCATGTAATACTACAATTAAAAACAAACATCATGGCTAAAAAACATCAAATCTATGAGTTATTAGCCATCAAAAAGTTTGACAAGGCTATTCTTAAACTGAAGAACAGTCGAGGTGCCTACTTTAGATCCTTATAACTTGCAATCTAGGTGTTGTTTATGGGATCTAAAGGTTGTATCTTGTATAAACAATACCAGACTACAACTAAAAAGCATCATAACACAATAACATCATAGCATGAGCAAGATCTATGCGGTCAAAGTTGAACACGGAAGTTGTTCTTGAAAAATCTGGGTTCGTGTTCTTGGTCAGTTTCGGTCAACGGGTTTTGACCATGAATAACTTGTGATCTATAAAAGATATGACTCTGATTCGTTTTGTATCTTAAAGACCACATATCAGGATACACATAAAAACTCTTAAACAACAAAAATCATGATCGAGCAAAGAGTTATGGCCTCTGACATTTGACTGTCAGACCATATTTTCGGTTTTGACAGTTTGCTTAAATCTTCAAATTCGTGCACTTTGATGTTATGTGTCCTTGATTTAACAACTTAGAACATTAATTAACATCCTATTACACAACTTTAAACAATCAATTGCATCAAATAACATCGAATTGAAGGATTTCTAATTTTTGGGATTTTATACCATTTCAAGCTATGATTTCTTGATTTCTGACTTTGATGCTTCTGATTTGTTGTTTGTGATTTCTGGGCTTTGATTATGAGTGTATGGGCAAGACAATTTCAGAGGTTTGGTCTAGAGAGAATGAAGCTAAGTGTTGTGCATAATTTTAGTGTATAATGAGGACTTTCTCTCTTAAATAATGCAATGAATTGATACCATATGTTTGTAATAGTTGAGAAATGTGTTGCATAAATGTTAAATCAGTAGGGTAAGGTGGTTGGCTAAATTATTTGTGAAGATTCCACCAACAATGCAACCAATAATACACAATAATTCACTAATAATACACTAAAAGGGTATTTTGGTAATTTCGTATATAATTTCAAGGGCATTCTTGTACAAGGCAATTAAATGTAATATTTAATCACTAGATGGTAATTTTTATCATTTACCAATTACTTCTATCCTTTGGTAAATTAAAACTTTATACAATAACATCAAAATTAAACCCGGTAATTTAAAATTAGGGTTTTCGATTGAAAATTTAGGGTTCTATAATTAGGGTTTCTTAACGTCATCAATTAGGGTTTCTAATTTACCATTAGGGTTCTCTAATTATCTGTGTATGTTACTAACACAATCATTACAGTTTCTAACTTCAACCGATTAGGGTTATTCATGCAATAATTAGGGTTTTTCATAATTATCGGCGTAAAAATAGTAATTAGGGTTTCTTCTAATTATCGACATCCTTATACATAGTAACTTCATATACACAGTCACTACTCAGTCATATCTCATAACTGAGTTTAATAATTAGAGTTTCACAGCACAGTACTATGCTATGACCTAATTGACCATAATTGCTCAACATTATCTGTCCGCACATACACAGTACATATTTATGGTACTGTAAAATTATTATATAAATAATATAATATTATTATTCTCATCTCTTGATCACAATCCCAATCCAGGGTTTGGATCTCATATCTGAATTCTCTTTCTTACACAACATCAATAATCAAGTTAAAATAATTAACTTAAATATTCTGAACAAATCATATAATAAAATATTTATTATATAATTCTAATTATCACTTCATATATTATTTCCAATCATGTTGTCAAGGAAAATAATTAATAAAAATATTTCGGCTTACAGAAATTAATTACCATAACAATATAATTTGTGGTAATTAATAATTTCAAAATTATTTCTAATTTTTCAAGTAATAAATATATTCACATTTATCGTTCACATTACTAGACACTTATTCTTGTCATTAAATAAAAAAAAAAAATTTATACGCAAAATTTCTTATTTATTTTATATAGAAAATCTCGGGTTATTACAGTTTATGCGAAGTATCGCATACATGGTGAAATTCTTCTATTATTCCATTCTTTATTAATATGTTGGAATAACCTATTTATGTGAAGTATCGCATACATGGTGAAATTCTTCTATTATTCCATTCTTTATTATTATGTTAGAATAACCTGTTTATGCGAAGTATCGCATACATGGTGAAATTCTTCTATTATTCCATTCTTTATTATTATGTTGGAATAACCTGTCTATGCGAAGTACTGCATACATGATGAAATTCTTCTATTATTTCATTATTTATTATTCTGTTGGAATAACATGTTTGTGCGGTCTATCGCATGCATGGTGATTTATGTTGTTATTCCATTCTTTATTTTTCTGTTGGAATATCTTGTCGTTGCGTATTACGCCTGACCTGGTTCCATTATTTATTATTCTGTTGGAATAACCTGTCTGTGCGGATTACGCACGCATGGTGAAATTCTTCTGTTATTCCAATTCTTTATTATTATGTTGGAATAACTCGCCTATAATGGGCAATAACGCATAGATGGTGAAATTCTTTTATTATTCCATTCTTTATTATTCTGTTTAATATCCTATCATCGCAATGCTACACATGACCGGTTCCATTCTTTATTATTCGTTTAATATCCTCGTCTGTATGCGATTACACATGACCTGGTTCCATTATTTATAATTCTATTGGAATAACCTATCCGTGCGGATTATGTAACGGCGAAATATCCTAAAATATTTGGATTCCAAGAATCGCAGTTTTTAAAACTGTCGGACGAAAACCCGAAAGACGGAATCACGTTACTTAAAGGCTAAGTAGACTTAAGGACTAAGTTAACTTAACACTTAAGTCATGAATAGTAAGGAGGTGTGAATAGTAAGGAGGTTAGGGGTGAAATGACTATTTTGCCCCAGCTTTGGAAAATCTATAAATAGGAAGCTAGATTTCATTTAAATGAGATTTTAAAAAATTCTACACTAGAGAGAGAGAGAGAGAATTTAGATGGAGAGGGAGAAGGTAGAGTATGAGCATGAATGTTCGGATCGAAAATGTTCGTGAAATGGAAAAGCTAGCAAATCGCCGGTTTTGTCTAGAGGAAGAAAAATAAAGAGGAAAGGTATTAAAACCTAACTTCTATGTTAGATTTTATTTAAGTTTTATATGTTTTAAACATAACTTAATGAGAATAAGAAGTAGATAATGTTAGGGATGATTTCATATGGATGAAATCATGAGAAATAAGAAAAATAAGAATTTGAAGTTTAGTAAATAAATTTCTTAAGGAACTATAGGATTCGTAATGAATTAAAACGATCTGAGTTGATTATATCAATAAGTAGATGAAATAAGTAAGGAATAATATTCTATAACATCAAATTCCAATAAAAAGTGAAATCGTAATCCAAAATATCGATTAAAATGAAGAACGAACGAAGAACACGAAGAACATGCGAAGAACACGAAGAACGTTGTTGATGGACAAATTTAAAACCATCGTAGGATATTTGTTGTTAATGGACAAGTTTAAAACCATCGCGTATATGTTTGATGCATATTGCTTGGTTAGGAACGGTAGAAACGTTCATGAAGAACAGATTAAAACTTAGCTATAACGAAGTTATGGCGAAAATTTCGTAAAAGACAAACAAGAATTAGAAAGTTAGTAAATGAACCCGAACATGTAGGGTTTCATAAGAATATAAGAGAACACAGAAAACGTGAGTCGTGGACTCAAGAACGAACGAATTCCTAGTTCAGATGACCAAATTACGGATGAACAAACAAAGAGCGTTAAAAACGTAAAATAAACGAAGGGTGGAGATCAAGCCAATCGAATAGAATGTTAATGAATTCAAAATGAAGTTCTGTCCAAGGGGGATTGAAGTACGTAAGATAAGAAAGAGAATGGCTTTGGAATTCTGAGTTATAACGAATGAGTTATGAGATCGGGAAGTAGCGTCTCAAAATGAAGTTAACACTTAGAAGAAATTATCAAGAATTAGGGCTTGGCGCCTCGGCGCCAACCATGCCTTGTAAGGTGGTGCTTTATGCGCCGCACTGCAGAGTCGAGTCATGAAACTCATGGCTGCAGCGCGAGAAATAAAAGGGAGAGTGTAGGGAAAAAGCCAAAGAAGAGCTTTTAACTGCTCAACTCTTGGGGGGGAAACGTATGGGAAGATAAAGAACATAAGATTCGTCAAATGTAACACTTAATTTAGTGAATTAAACCTTTAATGAAGGTCGAACAAAAAGATTATATGAGAGTAAAAGAGAAAGAATGTAAACGTGGATTACGGAACCGATATCCGGGGACCGTAGTTACGATAAACGAACGTGGAGGATTGATATGGTTGTGATTCCTTAAACGTTGAGCGACGAGGGTAATGAATAACATTTTGATGTTATGTCATGATAGTGAGAGATAAGTGTAAAGCGTATAGATGCTACAAACGCAATGCTGTTGCGATATACGAGCGGTCTTAGCATACAACGAACGGTATGGCTTGGACATTAAGAATGACTAATGAACATGGGGTTCAAGTAATGGATAACGAAAGTATTAAGTAAGATAAAAATGGTAACAAGAAAGCCGTAATGAATGGTAAAAATATTAATGGAAGCCGAATGTGAGTCAGATGAGAACGTTAGAATAAAATACATGCGTTGAACACCTTAACCGACGTGAAGGTTGAGGGTACGTAAATATTAAACGGATAGAACCTACACCCCATGTATGGTTTGACCGTAAGATGATAAAGATCAATGATTAAACCGTGAACGGTAAAAAAGTTGAATTAATGATAATAACGTTTAACGTAACGAAGCCGAGTTAAGGAATAAAGGGAATGATCGCTCTGAGTATACAAAAGACTGTATGACTTGAACGATAAAGAGTGAATACTGAGGTGTGACATTTAGTTTCCAAGAAGCCATAAGGAATGAGAAGTTAACTTAACGAACATATAGTTTAATAGTTCGTATAAGTTAAGATATGTTAAGTTGTAGTACAATCGTAACCTTTTATGGTTGACATATGGGAGCTGAGCTAAACAATTCCTTCAGAGAGCGAATGTATATACAAAACTGGCAACCGATCTAACTCACTATTATGGGCAGTGTAGACGAGACGGGAATTGTTTGTTGGTTGTTTGTGGGAAACCACTCAGAGTACCATATGGACAACTAGCAGAGAAACGATGTGTGTTGAGTCCTAGAGAAGTTATAAGAAGAAGATAAGATGTAAAACATCAAAGATGATGAACGTATAAGTAAGACATCTCCGTATGTCATGAAGCCGTAGAACGGTAGCCTAAGAAGTAAAGTTAAGTAAACTAATGCATAAGTCAAAGATATATGACTAATTGGTGTATGTGGTGTTTTCTTATGTGTTATATAGGAATTGAGATGAGCAGTTCGACGTAAGCTGTAGCTAGGCGTAAAGCAAGTTTCCTAACTTCATTCATATATCAAATGAATGCTAGTTTCTTAAACTTCTCAGATGTTGAACTTGAGAAGTTTCGTCTATGTGTTAATGTGCGATATTTTTACATGGTGGTAGAACGTATGAGGCCTTGTGCCACAATGTGAACACTTCGGTGTTTCTATGGGATGAACTGTTCTGTGATTTAACTGTTCAATAAGAGAATGCTCTGTTCATACATGATCCGTTATTGTTAAGTCTGTATGCTAATGATTCTAGCCGACGTAATGTGTATGAAAAAAGTAGAAGAATGAAAGTATTTTAAAATGAAAGTAAATATTGTTTTAAAATGATAGAATCAAATTATTCCTATTATGCAAGTCGCTTCATAACCTTTGTTCTGGTTATTGAAGTCTTAAAAGAATGTTTGAATTCTTGAAGATGTTTGTTCAACTGTGATGACTTGTCAAGCAATTGAATGCTCACACTTTCTTTAAATGAAAACATTTTCAGCGAACGAGGTTAGAAGAACTTAAGGATCCCGTAAAGATCAAGCTGACGGTATCCAGATGAAGTGTCATTCAGAATGTGAATGAGTGAGAAGATCAAGTGAAGACTTGTAAAATAGAAATATGAAATTGAACTATAAACTAGTTTAAGAAAATGTTATGTATCCTTGGTGGCGGATAAAAGTCACTCTTGTAAGATGAAATGAATAATGTATTTATCATTATTTGTAATGAAAAAGGTTATATGGTTTTTAGAACTTGGGATTTGAGAGTGTATGTTGTTATATTTCAGTATATAATTATCTATGTTTGGAAGAAGATGGGATCGTGACGTACGGAATCCAGGTGTGAAGATAGACCGGATTTTAGGGTGTTACAGGTTACGCACGCATGTTGAAATTCTTCTGTTATTCCATTCTTTATTATTATGCTGGAATAACCTGTCTATGCAAAGTACTGCATACATGGTGAAATTCTTTTATTATTCCATTATTTATTATTATGTTGGAATAACTTGTCTATGCAAAGTACTGCATACATGGTGAAATTCTTTTATTATTCCATTCTTTATTATACTGTTGGTTATTGGTTTTACAGTTGTATCTGTAGTGCAAGGATGATATGTTGTTGAATATCTTTGGCCTGTAGTGCAAAGATGATCTGTTGTTTGATAGCTTTGACCCGTAGTGCGAAGATGGATAGGTGTATGACATGATCATGACCACTAGTGATACTAACGAATATCATTGGTCGTAGTGCATGGATAATTCAATGATGTGATTGGCATGATCATGACCATTAGTTAACAGTTGAATGCCTTTTTCCATAGTGTACTGACATGCAATTGATTGGTATGATCATGACCATTGTTTTTAATAGTTGAATATCTTTGGATCGTAGTGCAAAGATAGACAATTGATTGGTATGCTCATTGTTATTACATTTGAATATCTTTAGCCTTTAGGGTAAGGATATTGAGTAAATGTTCTATTAAGCCTTTGTGGCAAGAAGGAACTGTTAATTCACATTATTATAAATATGAATTGTGAATTTAACTAACATCTTTGGTGGTTCAGGTGAAGACAAGTGTTGAAAGTTCTATTTGTCTTAAGTATAACAAAGAACTATTAATGAGTATTACAGGAATAAAACATCAACGATGGACTTTTAATTTAGAGGAGATAGTAGACATTATGTTCTACTTGACTCTTCTAAAGATTGTTGATTTCGCTGCAATTATGGTTGAAAACTTTTATTATCTACCATATGTTATAAATTTCTGATTTATTCTGATAAAGGTTGTTGATAAATTAATTATCTTAGCCATGATATTCTTTAATGGGCTAATTGTGCTCACCCTTTGGCTTCACAATTCCTTTCAAGTAATAAGAGTGTAGTTGGGTAGAGCGGGGATAACAGGGAAATAGTGGGATGGTCCGAGACTGTCGAAGTTTCTCAATACATTATAAAATGGCATGACATATAACAAATAATTGTATTGAGGACCTAAGATGTGTGTGTCGTATTTTATACATCACTTAATAATTGATTTTGGCTTAACAACAATAGGGTGATGAGAACCCAACTTTGAAAGCGCCAAAGTGCACCTCATTAGAATGAATATGATAGTAATCTTCTCATTCTTCTTTGGGTTCTTAAAATATTTGTTGTCATTGTGACAACCCTAAAATCCTGATTGTCCGTAAATTAAGATTTAAAGAATTAGTTATTAATAAAATGAATTTTATTAATACTATTCTCGCTATGTGTTTTTATTAATCGCTCTATAACCTAGAATGATTATTAATCGGAGGATTCTCGCTACGAGCTAGACCGAACGAGTAGGAATTTTCAAGACGAAAATATAAAAATTTTCCTGAGACAAAATATTTTTGGGGAAAAAAGACAAAATAGGCACTATTCACCCGACGAAACCTAAGGGTTAGGGTTTGAATAACCTAAGCCTTTTCGAGAGAGTTCTAGATGTCGAAATGACATTCCGTCAAAAGATTTGACGATAATATATCGTGAAAAGTTAAGTAAGTCGATAAAAGTTTTTCTCAAAAAACGCAAAAAATCTGATAAAATAAAAATGACGAAAAAGTATCATTATGTACTTTTCACTCGCTTTAGCTACGTTAGGGAAAACGTGAAGGAAAAACACTTAACGCCAAAAAGTGTTTTTAGCTTTTTCAAAATCCAAGAATACGTAAAAGTTAATTCCAGAAAGAAAAGACGAAATATCCAAAAATATTTGATTCCGAGAATCGCAGCTTTTAAAACTCGCTTAACGAAACCCGAAAGACTTTAACTACAAAACTTAAGGGCTAAGCAAACTTGAGGGCTAAGTTAACTTAGTCCTTAAGTAATGAATAGTAAGGAGGTTAGGGTGTGAAAAAAGACCAAAATGCCCCTAGCCTTGAAAAATCTATAAATAGAAGCTTAATCTCATTTGAATGGGATTTTGAAAATCCTATCATTTGAGAGAGAAAGAGAGAGAGTTCGATGGAAGATGAAAGGGAGAAGAAAGAGGAAAAGTTGCTCGTGAGCAAACTTTGTCCGACTGAAAGGAATTTAAGGATGAATGGTAATCCAAATCCTAGTTTCTTCTAATTTTTTCTTTAAGTTTAATATGTTCAATACATAACTTAATGAAGATAAGAAGTAGATATGTTAATAATGAATTCATATAGTTGAATTCATGAGAAAATGAAGAAATAAGAATTAGAAATTTAGTTTATAAATTTCTTAAGGAAGTATAAGATTCGTAAGGATTTTGAGCGATCCAAATGAATCTTACGAATGAGTAGGTCAAATAAGTAAGGAATGATGTTCTATAACATCAAATTCCAAGAAAAAGTGAAATCGTAATCCAAAATATCGATTAAAAATGAAGAACGAACGAAGAACACGAAGAACGCGAAGAACACGCGAAGAACGCGAAGAACGTTGTTGATGGACAAATTTAAAACCATCGTAGTGTAATTGTTGTTGATGGACAAGTTTAAAACCATCGTGTATAAGTTAGATGCTTATTTCTTGGTTAGAACGCTTGGAAACGCTCTCTGAAGAACGGATTAGAATTGAGCTATAACGGTTATGGCAAAAATTTCGTAAAAAAAGATCGAGAATTTGAAAGTTAGTAAATGAACCCAAACGCAGGGTTTCATAAGAATGTAAGAGAACGATATAAAACGTGAGTCGTAGACTCAAGAACGAACGAAGTTCGAAGTTCGGATGACCGAATTACTTGATTTAACGAACGAAGAACGTTAAAAACGTTAAAATGAACGAAGGGTGAAGATTAAGCCAATTGAATGGCATGTTAACGGATTCAGAACAAAGTTCTATCCAGGGGGTAATCAAGTACGTTAGATAACGAAGAAAATGGCTTTGGAACGATCTCGTTCTGAGTTATAACGAAGAAGTTATGAGATTTCAAGCACGCTGCCTCAAAACGACTCAAAGACTTAGAAAAAATTTTCTGAAAGAAGGTCTCAGCCATGCCAGCCACCATGCCTAGAATGGTGGCAATCAGCAGCAGCCAAAGCCGAGGGTCACGATCGCTAACTCACCATCAGCAAAGCAAGAGTCTTAGTAAGTAGAGAGGCAACACCACCAGCAGCAGCAAATGCCGTAAATGAGATTTTTAACTACTCAATTTCTGGGGGATGTGCAAGAAAGAGATACGAACATGTAGTTCAACTAATGTAACACTTAATCGAGTTTTTTAAACCTTTAATGAAGGTTGAATGGAAAGATTAAACGAGATTAAAAGAATGTAATTACGGGTTACGGGACCGATAGCCGGGGACCGTAGTCGCAATAAATCGAACGTGAGGGATTGCTATGATGGTGATTCCTTAGACGTTGATGGACGATAGTAATGTATAACATTTCGATGTTATGACATGGTAATGAGAGATGAATGTAAAGCGATAGACGCCGCCGAATGCACGCAACGTTGTTGCAATGAACGATCGGCCTTAGCATACAACGATCGCATGGCTTCGACATTAAGAAAGAATAATGAACATGGGGTTCATGGGATGGATAACGATCGAAAGCGATTAAAACCTCGAGTAAAGGTTGAATGAGAGATTAAGAGACGAGCAACGTGAACGCTGAATACGTAAACGATCCTCGTGAATCGTATTCGCATTGGACTTAACGCTCTAAGTATACCCTAGTTGTATGACTTAGACGCTGATGAAAGTAGTAAGTAAGATACGAATGGTATCAAGAAAGCCGATCGAATGGTAATAAGATTAATGAAAGTCGAATGTGAGTCTGATAAGAATGAATCTCGAGGTATGACATTTAATTGTCGTAAAGCCATAAGGAATAAGAATTGACTTAACGAACATTATATTTAATAGTTCGTATAAGTTAAGATAAGTTAGGTTGTGGTACAATCGTAACCTTTGATGGTTGACATATGGGAGCTGAGCTAAACAATTCCTTCAGAGAGCGAAGGTATATACGAAACTGGCAACCGATCTAACTCACTGTGTGGGCAGTGTAGACGAGACGGGAACTTGTTTGTTGGTTGTTTGTGGGAAACCACTCAGAGTACCATATGGACTACCAGCAGAGAAGCGATGTGTGCTGAGTCCTAGAGAAGTTATAAGAAGAAGATAAGAATGTAAATCATCAAAGATGAAGAACGTTTTGAGTAAGACATCTCCGTTCATCATGAAGTCGTAGAATGGTAATGAAAGTTGGTCGCGTAAACTTAGATTGCAAGAACGCAAACCTTAAGAAGTAAAGTTAAGTAAACCAATGCGTAAGTCAAGTATATGACTAATTGGTGTAT
This sequence comes from Panax ginseng, assembly GCA_020205605.1. NCBI lineage: Eukaryota > Viridiplantae > Streptophyta > Magnoliopsida > Apiales > Araliaceae > Panax > Panax ginseng. The sequence goes on from CM035137.1 coordinate 76,010,548, forward strand.
GTGTTATTTCCTTATGTGTTATAGGGAATGGAATGAGCAGTTCAACGTAAGCTGTAGCTGTGTGTAAGGCAAGTTTCCTAACTTCATTCATATTTTAAATGAATGCTAGTTTCTTAAACTTCTCAGATGTTGAACTTGAGAAGTTCTGTCTATGTGCGAATGTGTGATATTTGTACAAGGTGGTAGAACGTATGAGGCCTTGTGCCACAATGTGAACACTTTGGTGTTTCTATGATATGAACTGTTCTGTGATTGAACTGTTCAATAAGAGAATGTTCTGTTTATACATGAACCGTTATTGTTAAGTCTGTAAGTATTGATTCTAGCCGCATAATAATGTGTATGAAAGATAGTAGAGAATGAAAGTATTTCAAAGTGAATGTGACTAATGTTTTAAAATGATAGAATCGAGATTATTCCTATTGTTCAAGCCGCTTCATAACCTTTGTTCTGCTATCGAAGTTTCAAAGGAATGTTAAACTCTTAAAGTTGTTTGTTCAACTCATAAGACTTGTCGGGCAATTGAATGCTCACACTTGCTTTAAATGAAAAACATTTTCAAATGAACGATGTTAGAAGAACTTAAGGATCCCGTATAGATCAAGCTGTCGGTATCCAGATGAAGTGCCATTCAAAATGTGAATGAGCGAGAAGATCAAGTGAAGACTTGTAATGTAGACAGATGAGAATTAAACTATAGAATAGTTTAATGAACGATTATGTACCCTTGGTGGTGGTAAAAGTCACTCGTGCAAGATGTAAAGAATAATGTAATTATCATTATTTATAATGAGAAAAGCTATAAGGTTTTTAAACCCGGATTTGAGAGTGTATGTTGTTATATTTCAAAGATATAATGATGTATGTTGATGAATGATGTACTAGTGACGCACGGAATCCGTGTGAAGATAGACCGATTTTGGGGTGCTACAAGTTGGTATCGAAATCGATAGGTTATAAATCTTAGGTATGAGTACCCAAGACTATAATCATAAAGTGAAGGATAAGAAGATCACCACGTGATCACAAAGAATCGTAGTAATGTATGATCCGTTAAACGATGAATGATTCATAGCTAATGCTATGAATGAATGGTACTACAAAAGTAGACGGAAGAAGAAGAACTCAAATTGAGTTGTAAGGATAGTATACTTAATTAAAGAAAATTCAGATTAAGTAAAGAGAAAGTTAGAAGTTCTAAGATTTCATTGAGGACTCATGTGATAAATTTAGTAGTACAAACCTTCGAATGGGAGGGGGTTTGTGATTACTTAGTTATTACAAAGGATAATCATTGAATAAGATGTCGTGCTATCAATATGTATATGACGAGAAGGTGAATCTTTTCTCATGTATATAATTGATAGGTAGAGAATGATAAGATAGGTGCGGTTCTCAAACTCATACTTATGAAAAGTTTGTGACTCATAGTTATATGCTATGTTTCGAGCCCCAAGCATATGGATAGTCCTTGATTTGTTCTTGGATTACATATTGCGAAGATAAGTTCTTAAACACATATGGTTGTGGAAAGTTCCTAAACACATAAAGTGTGGTAAGTTGATGAACTATACTAAGGTATAGGGTTGTTTAGACCGAAAGTAAGTATTTTCAGAGATTTAGCATCAAGGTGCTAGAGAAGATTAAGTATTGTCGCAAGTAAGACAAATGAAGGAAGATGGAGAATAGATATTCCAAGTCATCTAGCTATGCTAGATTTCAAGTTTCTTGAAATCGCGGCCGATGCGCGCTTTTGAAAATGAAAGAATTGGTTCAATTTTTGAAACCAATGGATTTTAAAAGAACTATTCTTGATATGTCTATGCTAGTTGATTCAATAGATGTAAATTGATTTGAAATATCAAAATGAATTTTATATCATCGCATTTTGATGCAAGGATGGTAAAAGGATGGAGTTATTAATGCAATTAAACCTCGTGTGGAATTTGATCGAGGATCAACAACCCGCTATGGTATGATGCATAATGATGAAGTCATAAACCGACGAAGTCCTCAACGTATTATGAAGAGTGCGTCATCACGACGCCATGAAACGCTTTTGATGTATTGCAAAAGAATTTAAAGAAGTAGTCGATGTCAATCGAGTCGACTAGATTTAATGTTTCAAGTTGATGTCCAATTTATTGGTATGGTCTAAGCTACTTGATTTGGCTAAGACGAATGGTATGTTATGATTAAAAGAAAATCGAGCTTTTTTTGAAAGTTATGCCAAACCAAATTGTTTTGGTGTGGAATCTAATGAGTAAGTCCGAGGTGAACATACCCTCGAAATGGGGTTATACGACAGGTCGATCACCTACGTATGGGAGAGAGGTAGTTTACCTTCTTTGTGATTGTAAACTTACCGTGTAAGAAAGGTTTACTACGAAAAGGTCATTTTAACCTAGTAAGAGTTCATGGTCAATTTGACCCTCAAAGAAAAGAATGAAATGTTTTAAAGGAATCTTTATATTCCTCGTTATTCCTTTCACTTCATGATTCTTGATAAGTTATGAAGGGTAGGGAATGTAAGAAAGATAAGAACTTCTTTGAAGAGAAGTTGAAAAGAAGAGTAAGTTAAAATTTCGAGGACTAAATTTCGCGAAGAAGAAGGGGAAATGTGATGACCCGTGTATGGGTATGGTTTGAAGAAATTCGAGGACGGAATTTTTATAAGGGGAAAGGATGTGACAACCCTAAAATCCGATTGTCCGTAAATTAAGATTTAAAGAATTAGTTATTAATAAAATGAATTTTTATTAATACTATTCTATGTTATGTGTTTTATTAATCGCTCTATAACCTAGAATGATTATTAATCGGGAGGATTCTGGCTACGAGCTAGATTGAACGAGTAGGAATTTTCAAGACGAAAATAAAAATTTTCCGAGACAAAATATTTTCTGGGGAAAAAGACGAAATAGGCACTATTCACCCGACGAAACCTAAGGGTTAGGGTTTGAATAACCTAAGCCTTTTCGAGAGTTCTAGATGTCGAAATGACATTCCATCAAAAGATTTGACGATAATATATCGTGAAAAGTTAAGTAAGTTTATAAAAGTTTTTCTCAAAAACGCAAAAAATCGGATAAAATAAAAATGACGAAAAAGTATCATTATGTACTTTTCACTCATTTAGCTACGTTAGGGGAAAAACGTGAAGGAAAACGCTTAACGCCAAAAAAAAAAGTGTTTTTCAGCTTTTCTAATCCAAGAATACGTAAAAGTTAATCTCCAGAAGGAAAGACGAAATATCCAAAAATATTTGATTCCGAGAATCGCAGCTTTTAAAACTGCTTTAACGAAACCCGAAAGACGGAAAAAGCTACAAAACTTAAGGGCTAAGCAAACTTGAGGGCTAAGTTAACTTAGTCCTTAAGTAATGAATAGTAAGGAGGTTAGGGTGTGAAAAGACCAAAATGCCCCTAGCCTTGAAAAAATCTATAAATAGAAAGCTTAATCTCATTTGAATGGGATTTTGAAAATCCTATCATTTGAGAGAGAAAGAGAGAGAGTTCTGATGGAAGATGAAAGGAGAAGAAAGAGGAAAAGTTGTCTCGTGAGCAAACTTTGTCCGACTTTGAAGGAATTTAAGGATGAACCAGAATCCAAATCCTAGTTTCTTCTAATTTTCTTTAAGTTTAATATGTTCAATACATAACTTAATGAAGATAAGAAGTAGATATAATAATAATGAATTCATATAGTTGAATTCATGAGAAAAACGAAGAATAAGAATTAGAAATTTAGTTTATAAATTTCTTAAGGAAGTATAAGATTCGTAAGGATTTTGAGCGATCCGAATGAATCTTACGAATGAGTAGGTTAAATAAGTAAGGAATGATGTTCTATAACATCAAATTCCAAGAAAAAGTGAAATCGTAATCCAAAATATCGATTAAAAATGAAGAACGAACGAAGAACACGAAGAACGCGAAGAACACGCGAAGAACGTTGTTGATGGACAAATTTAAAACCATCGTAGTGTAATTGTTGTTGATGGACAAGTTTAAAACCATCGTGTATAAGTTAGATGCTTATTGCTTGGTTAGAACGCTGGAAACGCTTCATGAAGAACGGATTAGAATTGAGCTATAACGGTTATGGCAAAATTTCGTAAAAAGAAGATCGAGAATTTGAAAGTTAGTAAATGAACCCAACGTAGGGTTTCATAAGAATGTAAGAGAATGTATAAAACGTGAGTCGTAGACTCAAGAATGAACGAAGTTCGAAGTTCGATGACCGAATTACTTGATTTAACGAACGAAGAACGTTAAAAACGTTAAAATGAACGTAAGGGTGAAGATTAAGCCAATTGAATGGCATGTTAATGGATTCGTAACAAAGTTCTATCCATGGGGTAATCAAAGTACGTTAGATAACGAAGAAAAAATGGCTTTTGGAACGATCTCGCTCCGAAGTTATAACGAAGAAGTTATGAGATTTCAAGCACGCGCCTCGTAAACGACCAAAGACTTAGAAAAAAAATTTTCGGAAGGTCTTGGTCTCAGCTGCAAGGCCAACCATGCCTAGAATGGTGGCAATCGCAGCAGCCAGTGCCGAGGGTCACGTATCGCTAACTCAACCACAAAGAGAAGTCTTAGAGTCTTAGGTGTTTAGAGCCAGCGCCAAGCCAAGCAGAAGAGCAAATGCCGTAAATGAGATTTTAACTCGCTCAATTTCTGGGGATGTGCAAGAAAGAGATACTGAACATAATAGTTCAACTAATGTAACACTTAATCGAGTGTTTTAAACCTTTAATGAAGGTTGAACGGAAAGATTAAACGAGATTAAAAAAGAATGTAATTACGGGGGTTACGGACCGATAATCGGGGACCGTAGTCGCAATGAATCGAACGTGAGGGATTGCTATGATGGTGATTCCTTAGACGCTGATGGATTTATAGTAATGTATAACATTTCGATGTTATGACATGGTAATGAGAGATGAATGTAAAGCGATAGACGCTGTGAAAACGCAACGTTGTTGTAATGAACGATCGGGCCTTAGCATACAACGATCGCATGGCTTTCGACATTAAGAAAGAATAATGAACATGGGGTTCATGGGATGGATAACGATCGAAAGCGATTAAAACCTCGAGTAAAGGTTGAATGAGAGATTAAGAGATGAGCAACGTGAACGCTGAATACGTAAACGATCCTCGTGAATCGTATTCGCGTTGACTTAACGCTCTAAGTATACCCTAGTTGTATGACTTAGACGCTGATGAAAGTAGTAAGTAAGATACGAATGGTATCAAGAAAGCCGTATCGAATGGTAATAAGATTAATGAAAGTCGAATGTGAGCTCTGATAAGAATGAATCCTAGGTATGACATTTAATTGTCGTAAAGCCATAAGGAATAAGAAATTGACTTAACGAACATTATATTTAATAGTTCGTATAAGTTAAGATAAGTTAGGTTGTGGTACAATCGTAACCTTTGATGGTTGATATATGGGAGCCGAAGCAAACAATTCCTTCAGAGAGCGAAGGTATATACGAAATCGGCAACCGATCTAACTCACCGTGGTGGGCAAGTAGATTTGAGACGAAACTTGTTTGTTGGTTGTTTGTGGAAAACCACTCAGAGTACCATATGGACTACCAAAGAGAGAAGCCGATGTGTGCCGAGTCCTAGAGAAGTTATAAGAAGAAGATAAGAATGTAAATCATCAAAGATGAAGAACGTTTTGAGTAAGACATCTCCGTATGTCATGAAAGCCGTAGAATGGTAATGAAAGTTGGTCGCATAAACTTAGATTGCAAGAACGCGAACCTTAAGAAGTAAAGTTAAGTAAACCAATGCGTAAGTCAAGTATATGACTAATTGGTGTATGTGTTATTTCCTTATGTGTTATAGGGAATGGAATGAGCAGTTCAGCGTAAGCTGTAGCTGTGTGTAAGGCAAGTTTCCTAACTTCATTCATATTTTAAATGAATGCTAGTTTCTTAAACTTCTCAGATGTTGAACTTGAGAAGTTCTGTTTATGTGCGAATGTGTGATATTTGTACAAGGTGGTAGAACGTATGAGGCCTTGTGCCACAATGTGAACACTTCGGTGTTTCTATGATATGAACTGTTCTATGATTGAACTGTTCAATAAGAGAATGTTCTATTTATACATGAACCGTTATTGTTAAGTCTGTGCTATTGATTCTAGCCAGAAAGAATGTGTATGAAAGATAGTAGAGAATGAAAGTATTTCAAAGTGAATGTGACTAATGTTTTAAAATGATAGAATCGAGATTATTCCTATTGTTCAAGCCGCTTATAACCTTTGTTCTGCTTATCAAAGTTTCAAAGGAATGTTAAACTCTTAAAGTTGTTTGTTCAACTGCTAAGACTTGTCAGGCAATTGAATGCTCACACTTGCTTTAAAATGAAAAACATTTTCATGAACGATGTTAGAAGAACTTAAGGATCCCGTATAGATCAAGTCGCTTGTATCCAGATGAAGTGCCATTCGTAATGTGAATGAGAGAAGATCAAGTGAAGACTTGTAATGTAGAAGATGAGAATTAAACTATAGAATAGTTTAATGAATTATAGAATGAAAAAAGAGAAATTAAACTATGTAATAGTTTTATAATGAACGATTATGTATCCTCGGTGGGTGTATGATAAAAGTCACTGATGTAAGATGTAAAGAATAATGTAATTATCATTATTTGTAATGAGAAAAAAGCTATAAGGTTTTTAGAACCCGGATTTGAGAGTGTATGTTGTTATATTTTCAAACTATATAATGATGTATGTTCAATAGTGATATGGGCGGTGGATTGACTTTAATGGTTTGGTTACTTTAATTCATATAAAAGGTTGGTTAGAAATATGAAAGCTAACAACCTTACGAAAACAATCAATTTTAGCATGATGAGTAGTCAACCAATTAATTCCTAAAATCACATCGAATGAAAGTATTTTTAAAGAAATAAGATCGACAGGTAACGTGCGGTTACCAATTTGAACCAAACAATACTTATAAACAGTGGATGTTATGAAGGTTTCTCCCAACGGAGTTTCAACAGATAAATCAAAGTCTAATTTCTCCAGAGTCAAATTTAAACGTTGAGCGCAAGTAGGAGAAATAAAAGAATGGGTAGAACCGGTATCAAATAAGGTATAAGCTTCGCAAGAGTTTATGATTAGCTTACCCGTGATCACCTCATTCGAATTCCACACTTTTTGGGAGGTTACAACAAACGCTCTCCCTTGAACTACCAGTTTTGTCTTGTCTGGGACGACCTTTTATGCCTCCATCCCAGCTATACTTCACTTTCGTGCACAACAAAATCGGACTAGGTGACCTTCTCTTCCACAATTATAACATGCTTTGGACTGGTGCGTACAGTTTGGACTAATGTGTCCCTCCCCTCCGCATTTGTAACATACGACCGGTGGTCATTCTCCTTACTTAACAACAGGTGCTGGTGCTGACGTCTTTCCATCATTATTGAATCTCCTCTTCTTGAAATTTCCATTTCTATTATTTTGGCCATGATTACCACTGGAGTGGTTACCATTTCTTGCATGTTGAATCCCTCCACATTTGTTGTCACCGCTTCGATGACTGCTATCACAGGTATATCGACTTGTTGGCTGCTCTCTCTTGGTTGGGTTAACTCATTATCGCACTCCATAAACTAAGCCCTATTTATAACATCTGAATACAAACACAGTTTATGAGAAATGAGGTATTGACGTATCTCGGGTCTCAAAACTCGTAGAAACATTCGCTTTATTCTCTCCTCATTATCAACCAAATGGGATACGAACTGGAACAACTCGGCAAACTTAGCCTCGTACTGCGACACGGTCATATTGTTTTGCTCCAACTTGATAAACTCCACCTCCTTCATGTGACGAATACTTTCGGGAAAGTACTTGTAATTGAACTACTATTGGAACTTCTCCTAAGACATTTTGAGTGCGACAGGCTGGGTACGTTTTACTGATTCCCACCAGTAATCTGCTTCTCCTCTCAAAATGAAGGTGGAAAAGGGAACCTTTTGCTCCTCGAAGCATCCCAAGACATCAAATATTTTGGTGATCTGGTTTATCCACATCTCCGCCTTAAGTGGTTTTGGCTCTCCCCAAAACTCTGATGGTCCCAGTTCCTTGAATTGTTTAGCTGTGACCATCTGTGAGTTGCTAGTGTGTCCACCTGCATTTTGAACAAGAGCCGCTCTCGCCTGATGTTGCATGAATTGCATGAATCCTCTAAACATCCCATCGTTCATCATTTGATCGGTGTTGTTATTTACCTGAGGATTATTGTCTTCCTGTTGCACATTATCCTGGTATTGATCGTTGGTGACTCAACGATCTCATGTGCTTCATTACTTATCTCGACATTTTCAGATGCCATTTTCAAATACTGCCACAAAACAAGGGTTAATTGACATGCCACATATTATCCCTATACTCTGACTGACCAATTAAATACCAAATAAACTTAGGTAGGTCATACTAGTGAAGAAATTCCCCGTCTCTCCCATCCTAGTTCTTGTCTCACATCTCAGCCAGGGATCATATCCCTAAGCTTTGATACCAACTGTGACGCCCCCAAAATAGGTATACATCACCCATCTTGGGTCACCAAATACATGGTACAGAATACAAATACAAACTTAATTATACAGCATGAGCTGAGAGTTTTTACACGAATATTGTCATCTAGACAATATCCAAACTCAAATAGAGTCCTCATTACATTTATTGGCACATCATTTTATAGAATAGTGAGGACTACTATAACACCATCTCGGGCTATCACTCCGTCCCCCGACTAGTTCTGGCTACGTTATCATTTCCTGAAGAGAACAATAGAAGTAAAAGGGTGAGCTCAAGTAGCCCAGTAAGAAATATTATGACTAAGATAATGCAGAATAAGTTGTCATTAGCCTTCAACAATGTTAAACTGATAGAATATAATAGACAACAAGTTTAATTGCAGCGGAACAAGCAATCCATTAGAAGAGTCAAGTAGAGCATGATATCTACTATCTTCTATGATTTAAAAAGTTTATCATTAACTTTATTGCTGGGACTCATCTTATTAAATAGATCACATCATTGAATCATCCCTGAACTACGGGCCAAGGATATTCATTAGTATCACGTCCACAAATTATTCTTGCACTACGGGCCAAGAATTATTCGTGTAATCATCAATGGTCATGACTATACCGAATTATCCCTAGTCATAATCATACCAATCAACAGTTCATCTATGCACGTAATCCAAAGATGACTTTCATCACAATATAAGCATGAGGTTGATGACAATGATATAAGAATTCAACTAAAAGAAAGTAAGGATAAATTTTTAAAGATTTATAATTTAATTTATCTAGAATTTAATAATGTCCAAATTTTCAACATGATACTGCTTTGTAGAGTTAAATTCAAGAATAATATCCATGTATCAAAAATAATTTGGACAGAAAAGAAATAAAATTTTTGGTGAATAGTACCCCGTGAATAGTACCCCGACATGAAAAGTGCCCCAAACACCCGAGTGGACAATATTTTAGTGAATAGTAATCGGGTGAATAGTAACCCATGAATAGTAACTCGTGAATAGTACTCTGGCATAAAAAGTGTCCCGAATACTCGAGTGAATAATATTATAGTGAATAGTAATCGGGTGAATAGTAACCCGTGAATAGTAACTCGTGAATAGTACTTCGGTTGAAAATATTAATATTTAATAAGAAAGTTTATATCAATATTCCAATAAAATGATATTGGATGAAGCGCAAAGCTCACGAATATTCCACTAATTTCAAGAATTATAGAAGCAATACTTACCATAGTAAGTTTAGATTTAAGAATATGAAAAGAATTAACATACAAAAATCAGAATGAATTTTCACCGTCATACATGCGTAATCCGCAGAGACAAAAGTTATTCGACATACTAAAGGATGAATACGAAAAATAGTATTCCTTATGAATACGAAAAAGAAATAATACCCTTACCTTAGTAGAAAGTCGGATACTTGCAAAAGTGAAGTAGCGTATCTCTCTTCTTCTTGCTCTTTATAGTTTCTCTCTCTATAGTGTCTGTTGTGAATCTCAGTGAATTGGTGACAATGAAAGAAGAATTAAGCTTCTATTTATAGGAGAATGGACTAAATAGTAACTAATTCATGAACGGTCCAGATTAATTCACTATTAGAATGGATGATCCAAATTGATTACTATTAAAACCACAACCGACGGTCCAGATTGATTTACTTTTAAAACCAGCACCGACGGTCTAGATTGATTTACTTTTAAAACCACCATCGACGGTCCAGATTGATTAATTTTTAAAACCACCACCGACGGTCCAGATTGATTTACTTTTAAAACCACCATCAATGGTCCAGATTGATTTACTATTAAAACCACCACAAATGGTCCAGACTGATTTAACTTATTACACTTTAGTACCGCTAAAGTTTTCCAAGTTTGCATTATTCCCCTCTAACTTTTGTAATTCACTTATCTTTAATAAACACATTCTTAATACTTCAACAATTATTCATCATTTATATTATAACTCACAATATTTAACAACCAGATCATTCCCAAGAAAGAGGGGGCTTTCCAATAAGGATTTCTCCCTTTTGACGTGTAATTAGGTGACCAAACCTCTCCTCGACAGAACTTTCTAGACATTGTCAATATTGCAAATAATAATATGAATAACTTTGTTGTCTCAATTATTGATTTAATAATATAAAATATTATGCAGATGATAATGTGACAATAATTGAATCAAATAACGTGAGATACTATGCAACAATTACTGTAATAATAATTGAGTATAACTAAGTGACTTCTCACGTAAGCATCAATAATCAATATCGTGTGCTATGCAACCACGCATATTACTGTACTTTTACCACCGGTTAGTTCAATAGTTTAACGATAAAACTTATGCTGTTATTTTTATAAAAAGATATTTCTGTCGTTTTCTAACTACGACAATACTTCCGTTGTGGGGTCTACCAATGATTGTGCCATCGTACGAATATTCCCTGTTAAAACGAATATTTCCCGACCAATCGAATATTCAGTGACACAACGAATATTTTATATCAACTTGCTTACTTTGAAAATTTTTCCAAATATTACCCACAACTATAACATTATATCATATCCACACCATAATATTCAAAAATATATTTCGAGAAAAATTATTCTTTATTCAAAAAAAGTTGAGGTCTTACATCCTCCCCTTCTTATGAAATTTTGTCCTCGAAATTTGGGTACGTACCTGATATGTCGAAGAGGTGAGGATACCTTGATTTCATTTTAGATTCTAACCCCCAGATCATTTCCTCCACATCGTGGTTTCTCCACAAAACTTTGGCTTGAGGTATAACCTTGGAGCGTAGAATATGATCCTTCTTATCCAAGATTTTAACAGCTACCAATCTTCTGCTATCTCATCCGGTTCTAATTCAATAATGTGGTTCGGGTCTTTCACATATTTACGTAACATTGATATGTGAAAAAATGTTATGAACACGAGACATAATTGGCAGTAAGGCGAGTCTATAGGCCATAGTTCCTACTCGATCAAGGATTACGAATGGGCCAATGAATCGAGGATTGAGCTTTCCTCTCTTTCCAAATCTCGTAACTCCTTTCCATGGAGCAACACGTAACAACACATGATCTCCAATATTGAATTTCACGTCCTTTCGATGAAGATCAGCATAACTCTTTTGTCGATCTTGTGAGGTTTTTATACATTATCGGATCGTTTGAATCTTTTCCGTAGTCATATATACCAACTTCGGTCCTGTAACCACCGAGAAATTCGGGTCTTATTGTAAAATAATTTTATTGAATTAAATAATAAATAAAATTATATTTTATGTGATATCAAGATGGTTGTCACTCTATAACCTAATAGTGTTGCAATGTCGTAGTATTTAAACTACGTGAAGGAATTAAAGTGTTTGAATTTCCAAGACAAAAATAAAAGTTTTCTGAGAAATTTTTTGAAAAACACTATTCATCGGTATATTTTCGGGAATTATTTTTGAAGTTTCGAGAAATACATAATGATATAATATCAAAGTAAGACGGATTATGTAATAATAATCTAAGTATGGAAAATGAAATATTTCGTTTGCGGACTTAATTTGAGAACATTAAGGAAGGCGAAGTATTAATGAGTTAAGTAATAATTGTATGATACTTATGTATTGTACGAGGTAATGAAAATGAGTATAATACGAAGTATTATACGAGTTTGTATGAATGATGGATTATCGTATATAAAGAATTTGTATACGAGTTAGAATACGAAATTAATACGTAAACAATATGTTATATGTGTTAAGAAAAGGTATTAGACTTGTAGGATTTGTTAGGAAATTGTACAAGCCCAAGTAAATAAATGGTAAGGCCCAAAGGTTAATTAATGAACAAATAAATGTTTATTAATACAAGCCCAAAAGTCAAGTAAGTTAATCCAAGCCCAAGCTAGGATCCAATGAGTTGTAGTGACCCATGGGGCAAACCATGTTATTATGGATGATCTTGGTAATCAAGTATTATGTGTAATGACCAAGACTTAGGAGTATTGGCCAAACAAAAGATAAGAGTTGTGATTAACAAGTAATGAATAGTAAGGAGGTGGCTTAAGGAGGTGGGATGGTGTATTGACTAAACTACCCTCGCTTTGGAAATCCTATAAATAGAAGGAGCTTGCTAGCCATTTGTTAATTGTTCAAATCATCCAACAACTTATAAAGTGCTTAAGTGTTAGGAAGAATAAGCAAGATTAAGCTATTTTCATTTGTGAGAAGAAGAAGAAGACTTATTCCAAAGAACTTCAAGGGTAAGACTTCTTGTCCATTAATCTTTTATCTCTACCATGATAGGTTGATAAGGGAAGTAGGGATTAATGAACATGAATGCTAAGAAGTAAGAGTAATGAGTAATCAACGGACTTAAGCCGCATAAGTTGGTGATAAGTCATTTAATCTTGTAAAAGTTATGAACTTATAAAGAATCTATATGAACTTATTATAAGTTAACTTTGAATGTTTGTATAAAAACTAAGAATTTGTATGAACTTGTATCATGTATACATGAATGAAATTATATGTTGAGACCATATAAGAATGATGATTTTAAAAGACCTTAATTATCATAAGTCATGAGTAATAAAGCTATAAGTAGTTTATACCTTAATAAGTTATAAGCTCATGTAAGAATAAGTCAAAATCCAACATAAAAATAAGTTGGTGTAATAAGTATGTTGAGATGTTCATATGATGAATTGAATTCATTTGAAGCAATAAACAAATCATAAGTAATGAAGTTATGCCGAAAATCGCACGATTGGACGATAATTGTCGAATTCGTGAAATTCTCGGAATAGAAGTCCAATTTTGTGTTTGAACTCGGAAACATTGGTTTTCAATGGAGACAAGTCATATTTGGCATTCTAGAGTTACGGACTTGAAATTGACCGAATTCTGACTTAGAACGAAGAAACGAGCATTGAACGTTCACGAACGTTTATCGTTTCGTTAAAAATTTACTAATAAGTGAATTTTTAGCAAATAAAGTCAAATAAATAAAATTCTTTCATGAACGTGTAGAGTATGTAATTTGTGAACCGTAGGCTTTTGAATGAGCCAATTCGAACTTATAACGAAGAAGTTATGAGCTCAGGAATTTCGCAAAGTTGTAAAATTGTAAAAATTTTATGGTGCATGAGTCGACGCCATGACGCCAAATTTGAAGTGTAATTCATCGCATACATAAATTGTTAATAGTTTATGACCCATCGCAGTGGCGCAAAGACACAAACAAACTCTCGAGTAAGGACTCAGCCAACATGGCCAAGTCCAGACACACCTTTCAACTTTAACTCATATGCAATACGACTTAGATAAAGCATGTTGGCATCGCAGTGCCAGCCCTAGAAAAATGATAGTAAAGAATGGCTATGAGTATAAAGAAGGGAATGTAATTAATTCAAAGTAAAATTACCTTAAGGAACTTAAAGTAACATTGTTAAAACTTTGTTAAATCTTAAGAATAGTATATAAAGGTTGTTAATAACCTATTCAATTATGAGTATAAGTATAAATGACAAGCCAGAATTAATATTAAATGAATCTAATGTATGATTAGATTGATAAAAAGGGTAAGATATAATCATGTTAATATTTGATTATATATAACCTAATATGATACATTATGTGATCATGTATTGTAGAGACTCTATAGACTCAAACATAAAGTAATTATACCGTAGCAGAAGCTGAAGGCAAGTATTCTAACCCTTGTCTCATTCTAATCTGAACAAGTTTTGAAATTCATGTATCCTTACGCATGAATTGATATATGATGAAGTTAAAGCCAACTCTTTTGGCTAGACTTAATGTATTTGGTGGATTATTGATAATTTATCCAACTCTTGTCAAATTTTGTTATCTTTTGTCAACTACTTGATATGGTTTTCAAAAGAAGACTGAGTATGCTAAACAAATATTTTGTCGTCAAACGACATGAACGTGAGGTTGCCACAACTTAAACGTATATACGTTTAATGAATGTAGTGTTGATCAACATAGAGTACTATAGGTTGATCACCTAGAAGTGCTCGTAGGTAATATCGGACTTACGGACTTAGTGTCGGGTTGTCCTTTTCAAATAAGAATGAAATGCTTAAGGTCTTGGACTGGAATTAATGTTTTACTGAATATTGATGCTATAAAACATTTTTTTAAAGAAAGATGAAGTGCTATTTTGAATCATCAATAGTACTTCGTAACTATTGTTCAGTTATTGAAGATATACGATTCTTATGTGTCAAGCATACTGTTATAGAAATTGTCATACTCGCTGAGCTAGTTATGCTCATTCTTGCTTGAACCATATGAATGCAGCTAAGACTGAACGTCCCGAAGGATTGAATAAGGATAAAGGAAAAGCTAAGGCAGATCGTTAAGCTGTCTATGTAATAGTATAGGTTTAATATTGTAATGTAATTGATATTATGACGAAGAACTTTTGTAATGGGTATAGAACTTGGGAAATGTAAATATTACTTTGAATATATAGAAGATATATTCGTTCTTTTGAGGCTTTTCAATTGAATAAATGTATGAGTGTTAGTACAGTATAGCACCATATGTCGGGTTAGAAGATACCGGATTTGGGGGCGCTACAGGTTGGTATCAAAGCCTAGGTTATAAAACTTAAGGGGGAAATTAGAACCTTAAGTCATAACCTTAAGAAAGAATAAAGAAGTAAAAGAGGGAAGATAACCCTATAAAAATGCATTATAATTATGTTATGTGTTTTTATTATTCTACTAACATGTATTAATCAAACTATATTGTTTTGTTGTAGATGTCAGGAGAAAATGATATGTATAGAGATATACATGTAGTAAGCGAGGATTCGGTAAATCGAGTAGAGATACTACCAAATCCCATAGCAGTAGAACCAGAAGTGGTGGCAATCGAGTCTGGAGACTCGGACAACTTAGACTACATATCTGTCTTTGATGGTATGCTAGAGGAAGAGGTGGATGTGATGTCTTTCGATCAGGTATCACCTACAGAAGAGTTGACTTCGGGGGAGTCAATGAAGGCATTATTCATGTCAGTATTGGATAGAAACGTCCAGTATTGTAAAGAGGTTAAGAGTTAAAAGAGGAACTCCAAGCTGTCCGAGAGGACAAAACTAGTATGGAGGGTATTGGGAAGAGGAACATGATGATCGAGTTTTGGCGAAAGACAAGGTCCACGTGCTGAAACACGAAGTCTTTGAGCTCAAGCAGGAGCTAAAGACTAAACAACAGAAGGTAGAGAGGATGTCCTATATACATAGGAGTTCTCACATGGATTTCCAGCAACAAGTAGCTGGGTACCCGATAGAAGCAGGGCAGACTCGACATACTATCAATCGGGATGTTATTGCTGGTCTGGCCAAGAAAGACTTTGAGAATGCCATTCGACAAATGTAATCTAGTAATAGCTAGAATAGTTTAGATATGTAAATATTATGTATCTAATAGTGACGTAAAACCCTCTTCTGTATTTCAAGGGTAGTCGTTTGTAAATCCCAATTTTTGGAAAGCAATTGCGGGATGGTAATGTAATCAGCTTAAGTTGTGCAATGTAAATAATGTAGTGTTATACTACAAGTTATGAATCAATATAAGTCTTTTTATGGAACATATTGAGTAATAAGTATGAGTTACTATTTTATTACGAATAATAACTAACCAGCAAGAAGAAAGTAATAATGAAGTATTGTTTTCTTAAACAACAAAATGCTGCCAAGAAGAAGATAAAGAAATCAAGATTTTAATGTTAATCAACCGGAAGGTGTAAGACCACAACTTTTATGAATAAAGATGAATTTTCTATAAATATCATTTTTGAATATTATGGAATAAATTTGATATAATGTTATAGTTGTGGGTAATATTTATAAATTTTGTAAAGTACACAAGTTGTTATATAATATTCGATTGGTCGGGGAATATTCGTTTTAACAGGGAATATTCATACGATGACACAATCATTGGTGGACCCCACAATAGAATTATTGTCGGATTGAGAAAACGACAAAAATATTTTTATGAAAATAACGGCGGAAGTTTTATCGTTAACTGTTGAAACACCCGGTGTTAAAAGTATGCAATACGAATACGTGTATGGTGCATAGTAGCTGCGGTATTGATTATTGATGCTTACGTGAGAAGTCACTCAGTTTTGTTCAATTATTGCTTCAGTAATTGTTTTATAGTATCTCACGTTAATTGATTCAATTATTGTCGATATTTTATAATTGAGATGACGAAGTTATTAATATTACTATTTGCAATATTAACGATGTCTAGAAGTTACGCCAAGGAGAGGTTTGGTCACCTAATTGCACTTTTGATAGGGAGAAATCCTTATTGGAAAGCCCCCTCTTTCCTGGGAACGATCTGGTCAATTAATAGTGTGAATTATAATAATGATGATGAAATTTTGTTTTATTCGTATTATTAATGTAATAAAATAGAAAAGCTTTTTATATAAAACAAAATACTTTTATAAAGTTATTCGTTTTATTAGACTATAAATAGAATATATTATATTCTATTATGCATAGTGTTTTGCATCGTAAAATCTTTTTATATAAAACAAAATACTTTTATAAAGTTATTCCTTTTATTAGGCTATAAATATAATATATTATATTTTATTATGCATAGTGTTTGCATAGTGCCTGCATAATGTTTGCATAGTAATATCTTTTTATATAAAGCAGAATACTTTTATAAAGTTATTCGTTTTATTAGATTATAAATAGAATATATTATATTTTATTGTAAACCAATCTGGACCGTCCATTTAAAAGTAAATCAATCTGGACCGTTCATGAATTATTTAATATTCAATCCATTCTTCTATAAATAGAAGCTCATTCCTTCATTATTTCTTACGAATTCACTGAAACTCTAGAGAGAGAAACTGTAGAGAGAATTCTTCTTCTATAATCTTGAGCGTATTTCTTTAAAGTTTAAGAAAGCTTTGAGCATAGTGCAAGCTTCTTCAAGTATATCCCCGCCGTACCCATCGGAGTACTCTTTTTTATAAGGTAAGGGGTGTTATTTATTTCGTATTCATGAAGAGAACTTCTGTTATTACATTCTTTATTATTTTGTTGGAATAACCTGTATACGGGGACTACCCTATACTTGGTGAAATTCTTCTGTTATTCTATTCCTTATTATTCTGTTGGAATAACCTATATATGCAAAGTACCGCATACATGGTGAAATTCTTCTATTATTCCATTCTTTATTATTATGTTGGAATAACTTGTCTATGTGAAGTATCGCATACATGGTGAAATTCTTCTGTTATTCCATTCTTTATTATTCTATTGGAATAACCTGTCTGTGCGGTCTATCGCATGCCTGGTTATTTTTTTTGTTATTCCATTCCTTATTATACTCAGTTGGTTAAAGTTTTGACTTCTATACTCCATGAAATTAGTGGAATATCCTTGATATTCGCGCTTCATTCAGTATCTTTTCATGGAAATATTCTTTTGAGCATTCTTGAATTTTACTCTATAAAGAAGTATCATGTTGACAATTTGGACGTTATTAGTTCCTGGATAAATTAATTCTTGAACTTGTTTTATTGAATTCTTATATCATTGTCATCATCCTCATGTTTATATTATGTTGAAAGTCATCTGTGGCCTGTAGTGCATAGATGGAATTGGTATGATTATGACCAGGGATTTATCGGTATAATCATGACTGTAATGTTACAAATGATGTGGTAAAAGTCCTCATTGGCCCGTAGTGCATTGATGGACAGTTGTTGGCATGATCATGAGCATTGATGAATACACGAATATCCTTGCCCCGTAGTGCATGGATAATTTGTGGTTGTGATACTAATGAATATCCTTGGCCGTAGTGCAAGGATGATGTGGATTATTTATTAAGCTGAGTCCTAGTGATAAGAGTGATGAAAAACCTTTTAAATCATAAAAGATAGTAGATTTTATTCTCTACTTGACTCTTTTAATGGATTGCTTGTTCCGCTGCAGTTAAACTTGATGTTTGTTATATTTTATCAGTTTAACACTGTTAAAGGCTAATGATAATTTATTCTGCATTATCTTAGTCATAATATTTCTTACTGGGCTAGTTGAGTTCACCCTTTTACTTTCATTGTTCTCTTCAGGAAATGAGAACGTAGTAGGGACTAGTCGGGGAACGGAGTGACGGTCCAGATAATAACATTAGTAGTCCTCACTATTCTATTAAATAGAGTGATAATAAATGTAATGAGGACTCAATTGAGTGTGGATATTGTCTAGATGACAATATTTGTATTAAAACTCACAGCATATGTTTTGTCGTATTTTACACGATTGTTGTATAATTAAGTTGTATTTGAATTTTGTACCATGTATTTGGCGACTCAAGATGGGTGATGTATACCTATTTTGGGGGCGTCACAGTTGGTATCAGAGCTTAGGGATATGATCCCTGGCTGAGATGTGAGATAATAACTAGGAGGGAAGAGACGGGGAATTCCTTCGCTAGTATGACCTACCTAAGTTTATTTGGTATTTAATTGGTCAGTCAGAATATAGGGATAATATGTGATATGTTAATTAACCCTTGTTCTGTGGCAGTGTTTGAAAATGGCATCCGAGAATGTTGAGAACATCAAGTGAGCACATGAGCCGTTGAGTCTCCACAGATCAATAATCAGGATAATGTGTATCAGGAAGGCGACAATCCTCAGGCAAACAACAACACTGACCAGATGATGAACGATGGAATGTTTAGAGGCTTTATGAAATTCATGTAACATCAGGCAAGAGCGGCTCCTGTCCAAAATGCAGGTGGAAACACTGGCAACTCTCGGACGGTCACTGCTAAGCAGTTCAAGGAACTGGGACCACCGGAGTTTTTTGGAGAGCCAAAACCACTTAAGTCGGAGACGTGGATAAAGCAGATTTGCAAGATATTTGATGTCTTGGGATGCTCTGAGGAGCAAAAGGTTCCCTTTTCCACCTTCATGTTGTGTGCAGAGGCAGATTATTGGTTGGAATCTATAAAACGTACTCAACCTGCAGCACTAAAGATGACTTAGGAGAAGTTCCAAGAATTGTTCAACGAAAAGTACTTTCCCGAAAGTATTCGTCACATGAAAGAGGTAGAGTTCATCAAGCTAGAGCAAAACAACATGACCATGTTGCAGTACGAAGCCAAGTTCACTGAGTTGTCCCGGTTTGCGTCCCATTTGGTTGATAATAAGGAGAGAATGACACGAATGTTTCTAAGAGGTTTGAAACCCGAGATACGTCAATATCTTGTCTCTCATAAATTGTGTTGTATTCAGATATTGTTAATAGGGCTCAGTTATTGAAGCGCGATAATGAGTCAACCTAACTGAAAGAGAGCAGCCGACAAAATGATAATACTAGTGATAACACTCATCGAAGTGGTGACAATAAGCGTGGAGGGAATCAACATGCCAGAAATGGTAACCACTTCGGTGGTAATCATGGCCAAAATAATAAGAATGGACGTTTCAAGAAGAGGAGATTCAACAATGATGGAAAGACATCAGCACCAGCACCCGTTGTTAAAGAAGGAGAACGACCACCTATCATATGTTTCAAATGCGGAGGGGAGGGACACATCAGTCCAAACTGCGCGATGCCGTCCAAAACATGTTAAAATTGTGGAAGAGAAAGTCACCTAGCCTGATTTTGTCTTTTACTGAAGACAAGTTCAGCTAGGATAGAGGCACCAAAGGACGTCCCAGAAAAAAGTCAAAGCCAGTAGTGCAAGGGAGAGCATTTGTCGTGACCTCCCAGAAAGCAAGGAACCCGAACGAGGTCATCACGGGTAAGCTTATCACAATTTCTAGGGAAGTATATACCTTATTTGATACATGTTCTACACATTCTTTTATTTCTCCTACTTGCACTCAACGTTCAAATTTGACTCCAGAGAAATTAGACTTTGACTTATCTGTTGAAACTCTGTTGGGAGAAACCTTCATTACATCCTGTAACGACCCCAAAATTCATACAATATAATTCTCAACTTCGGTCGTTAATAACACATCTACCTTCTAATTTTACATCCTTATTCGATGTTAAATTTTATAAAATGCGGAATAATTTAAACTTTTCTATCTTTTTACTTTAATTCCCTGAATCAAAACATTTATCATCTACATGTCTTTGACTCATATATAATCCATGATTCACTTCATCACAGTTATTATATAAAATTTTACATTTCAATCTGATAACCTTTATATATCAGATAACTCTAACTTTAGCTTTACAACTCAACATAAAACTATACATCATAAAACATTTAGTACATCTCATGAATCTTAATCATGCTATTAAGAAATAACAACTTTAGCTAAAATATTAATCTTCATGTATTATTTCTGATCCACGTCATTCAAGTAGCACATAGTGTTACCTTCGATCCTTAACCTGCAAAAATGGTTATTTGCAAGGTTGAGCTCGACAGCCCAGCAAAATCTAACAATTTTCATGCATCACGTATCACATAATAACATGCTCAACATATATCTCATAAATATTGGACTAACATAACATACCTCTTACAGTTCATATAACAAGTATAAAGATTGAGTTCCTTACTAAATCAGCATGCTTTACTCAAGCAACGTAGTCATAAGTTGACTTTAACATTTCATACATTAAAATATATATATAACACATCATGCTCTTTGCAAAAAAGATTTAAAACAATAAAATTCACATAGCAAATAGGAACTGAAAGACTTGCATTGATCGTTGTTTACCAATAACAGTTTAACAACTTAAAATTATCTGCACTTCACGTGCCCTACACAATTATATAACCATGCACATCAACTATTAGTCACATAGCAACGCATAGTAGTTGTAATGTAAACTTTACTCTACATAACATAACCATTCCTATTATATTTACACAATGTTCAATTTTATTGTGTTAACTTTCAACTTATATCTCACTGTATTTCATATTCAAAGTTCATTCAAGTGTTTAATTCTTGATAGGACTACTTATTGGTTTTATATTAACACTATTCAATATCTTATTATATTCATTTCATTTGATTTAAAATACTTTTTACGTTCATTATCACTTATCACGGCGTTTCAACGTTTATTCATCACACGCCTAATTTGTCTCTCTTGTGTGTGCTGAGTATGCGTATTCAACTTATCTATTATATCATTTATTAATGTTAACCATCATTATACTTCATAATATTCATTTTCTATAACTTAGAACAACATCTATTATCGTCAAGAGCATTACACTTGCGTACGTGCATGCCCGACGCCCTCCGATTGCCTCCGAAAACATAACAGTCACAAAGATTACCATTTTGACTACTGTTCTCGACCTCAAATTGGATAACTTAAATATAAAAGTTGTAGGTCTATTCGTCCTCATTCTGGATCATCTTGAATCACCTCAATCGGAGTTTGTATGAAAATGTTATGCCTATTTTACTAAAACAGGTCAAAGTAGTCACACCTGACATACTTTGGGCGTAGTTGCTCCCAATTAAGCCTAGGGCACAGCGCAGCTGCGCCCGTTAGCAGAAATGGGACCTGAGGTTTATAACCTACGGCTTTGATACCAACTGTAACGACCCCAAAATTCATACAATATAATTCTCAACTTTGGCCGTTAATAACACATTTACCTTCTAATTTTACATCCTTATTCGATGTTAAATTTTATAAAATGCGGAATAATTTAAACTTTTCTATCTTCTTACTTTAATTCCCTGAATCAAAACCTTTATCATCTACATGTCTTTGAATCATATATAATCCATGATTCACTTCATCACAGTTATTATATAAAATTTTACATTTCAATCTGATAACCTTTACATATCAGATAACTCTAACTTTAGCTTTATAACTCAACATAAAACTATACATCATAAAACATTTAGTACATCTCATGAATCTTAATCATGCTATTAAGAAATAACAACATTAGCTAAAATATTAATCTTCATGTATTATTTTTGATCCACGTCATTAAAGTAGCACATAGTGTTACCTTCGATCCTTAACCTGCAAAAATGGTTATTTGTAAAATGAGCTCGTCAGCCCAGCAAAATCTAACAGTTTTCATGCATCACGTATCACATAATAACATACTCAACTATATCTCATAAACATTGGACTAACATAAAATACATCTTACAGTTCATATAACAAGTATAAAGATTGAGTTCCTTACTCAATCAGCATGCTTTACTCAAGCAACGTAGTCATAAGTTGACTTTAACATTTCACACATTCAACATATATATAACACATCATGCTCTTTGCAACAAAGATTTAAAACAATAAAATTCACATAGCAAATAGGAACTAAAAGACTTGCCTTGATCGTTGTTTACCAATAACAGGTTTAACGACTTACGCTTATCTCACACTTCACGTGCCCTACACAATTATATAACCATGAACATCAACTATTAGTCACATAGCAACGCATAGTAGTTGTAATGTAAACTTTACTCTACATGTCATAACCCTTCCTATTATATATACACAATGTTCAATTTTATTGTGTTAACTTTCAACTTATATCTCACTGTATTTCATATTCAAAGTTCATTCAAGTATTTAATTCTTGCTAGGACTACTTATTGGTTTTATATTAACACTATTCAATATCTTATAATATTCATTTCATTTGATTTAAAACACTTTTTACGTTCATTATCACTTATCACGGCGTTTTGACGTTTATTCGTCACATGCCCAATTTGTCTCTCTTGTGTGTGCTTAGTATGCATATTCAACTTATCTAATATATCATTTATTAATGTTAAGCATCATTATACTTCATAATATTCATGTTCTATAACTTAGAACAACATCTATTATTGTCAAGAGCATTACACTTGCATACGTGCATGCCCGACGCCCTCTGATTGCCTCCGAAAACACAACAGTCACAAAGATTACAATTTTTACTACTGTTCCCGACCTCAAATTGAAAAACTTAATGAATAAAAGTTGTAGGTCTATTCGTCCTTGTTCCGGATCATCTTGAATCACCTCAATCGGAGTTTGTATGAAACAGTTATGCCTATTTTACTAAAACTGGTCAAAGTAGTCACACCTGACATACTTTGGTAGCAATTGCCTTAATTAAGCCTTAGACACAGTATGTGAGATACACCCCCAAATGACCTAGGGCACAATGCAAATATGCTAGATTAGCGTAAACGGACACAAAGCTCTTGTTCTTCGCAATTTTGACCCTTTTTCGCTACTTAATCTTCATAACTTGAGTTATATACATCCAAATTAGTCCGTTTTCGATTATATGGATTCGTAATTCATAGAACTACAACATACTAGAATTTTAACAATTTATAAAAACATTAACCAACCTAAAATTTGACCCAAAACACATGTTCGTACTCTATTTTCATATTTTAACACATTTAGCGAATTCGATCGCCACGGCTTCGTTTCTTAACCAATTAACACGATTTAAACTACGCCATTTTCGTTTCTTAACATACTAACATAATCCAACATCAATTTACAGATTATAACAAGTATAGAGTATCAAAATTTGTACTTTCTAATGCCATATCATATGAACATATCACTGCTATTTTAAATTCCCTCCTACAATCCAATATTACGTGTTTGACTATTCCAATAACACTCAAATATGGTGACTAATAGATTCTACCAAACTATATGTACACATATATACAATCATCCAACGTAACTTAATAGTTTGCAGAAAATTTTCACAGAGAACTCAAACATAAAAATTAGAACTACGATATACCTTAATCATCGTTTATTGAAGCAATTGATATATAGTGGCTTCAATTTCTTCCACAACAAAACCCTCAATCTCTTAGCAATTATCTCTGTGTTTTTCTCTCTTCACTTCCAATCTCTCTCTAACCCTCTGCTATTTTGGCCTTAGAAAATAAGACGCGAAGAAATAAACTGGCACTCCCCCACGTACTCTTCCGTTAGAAAATAACAAAAAGGCGTCAGTTGAATAAGCCAAAGGCCACATGGCCTTGTTTTGCTACCACAAACCCGCCAAACTAAATTATTTTTATAATACTTTTATTATATAGTTTCACTTGTCACACATGTAACATTTAAATAACTTGCAATTATAATTATAATAATTATAAATCCCATTGTAACATACTTAATAAATCTTTACAGATCTAATTTAATTAATAAATTAGATCAAAACAACATTTTATTTAATTTAATTATTATCTTAAATATTAAGCAATTGATTTAATTTAATTATTTCCTTAAATTAAATCCTTCAAATATAATTAACACTATTCAATTTAATTTACATTAAACAATTTAGTTACTAAATTAATGCACCATAATTCATCAACTATTTATTTATCTTAATAAATTAATTAATTAAAATATTTATTTAATTCAAGAAATATTTAAAATTAATTACAAAATTCATTTAATTTCTTCAATAGTTAACTTAACTATTAAACCTTATTTTTCCAATATAAATATATATTTCTCTTCACACCAGATCATATATTTCAACATATATAGCACATATATATATACATACTCAAACTCAAAACATTTCATAATAAGAATTTTAATTATTAAATTATTATTTTAATAAATTATAAAAATTCGGGTTGTCACACATCCACTGTTTATAAGTCTTGTTTGGTTCAAATCGGTACCCTCACATTACCTGTCGATCTTATTTCATTGAAAATACTTGCATTTGACGTAATTCTAGGGATTGATTGGTTAACTACTCATCATGCAAAAATTGATTGTTTTCGTAAGGTTGTTAGCTTTCATATTCCTAACCAACCTATTATGCGAATTCAAGCAACCAAACCATTTAAATCAATCACTGTCATCTCAAGCCATAAAGCTATTCGTTTATTGAAAAATGGATGTCAATCTTTCTTAGCTCATGTCACAGATCTAAACAAAAATACGTCAGTTTTGAATGATATTTCTATTATTAATAAATTTCCAGACGTATTCCTTGAAGAACTTTCTGGCCTACCCCCAGAGTGTAAAATTGAATTTTGTATCGACCTTGAACCCGGTACAAAACCCATTTCCAAAGCCCCATATCGAATAGCTCCTATTGAACTTCAGGATTTAAAGACCCAACTGTAGGAATTGTTAGGCATTAGCTTTATTTGTCCTAGTAATTCTCCTTGGGGTGCTCCTGTTCTATTCGTGAAGAAGAAATATGGGAGTATGCGACTTTGTATTGATTATCGAGAGTTGAATCATGTCACCATCAAAAATAGGTACCCATTGCCACGTATTGATGACCTGTTTGACCAGTTGCAAGTCGCTAATTTTTTTTTAAAGATTGATCTTTGTTCCGGATATCACCAATTGAAGATTAGAACCGATGACATTCCAAAGACGACTTTCAGAACTTGGTACGGGCATTATGAATTCCTAGTCATGTCTTTTGGATTGACTAATGCTCATTATGCCTTCATGGATATGATGAACCGAGTATTCAAGGAATATTTGGATCACTTTGTGGTCGTCTTTATTGATGACATCCTTATTTATTCCAAAAGTCGTGAAGATCATGAGCAACACTTGAGGCTGATACTCCAAAAGCTTCGTGAATATAAGCTTTATGCCAAATTGAAGAAATGCGAGTTCTGGCTTGAGGAAATAGCATTCCTTGGGCACGTAGTATCAAGTCATGGAATATCTGTTGACCCAGCAAAGATTGAAGCTATTCAAAGTTGGGAGCAACCTAAATCAGTGACCGTAGTACATAGCTTTCTCGGCTTAGCTGGTTATTATCAGAGATTCGTAGAAGGGTTTTCTTGAATCGCTACTCTCTTAACTCAGCTGACTCAGAAAGATATAAAATTCAGTTGGAACGAGGAATGTGAGAAGAGTTTTCAAGAACTCAAGAGAAGACTCATTTCAGCACCTATTCTGACAATACCATCTGGCTCGGAGGGATTTGTCATCTATAGTGACGCTTCAGGCAAAGGGTTAGGATGTGTTCTCATGCAACATGGGAAAGTCATTGCCTATGCCTCTCGACAACTCAAAGAATATGAGAGGAATTATCCTACTCATGATCTAGAGTTGGCAGTTGTTGTCTTCACACTTAAAATGTGGAGGCATTACTTGTATGGGGAGAAAGCGGAGATCTTTACGGATCATAAAAGCCTCAAATATTTCTTCACTCAAAAGGAACTCAACATACGACAATGACGTTGGCTTGAAGCTGTTGAAAGATTATGATCATACCATCCAATACCATCCCGAAAAGAAAAGCGTGGTAAATGACGCATTGAGTAGAAGATCATATGCGGCATGCGAGTCTTGATATTGTCAACGCAAAGGCCCATTTTGTATGACAGGCGAAGGATGGAGATAGAGATAAAGACTCCAGGGACCCACGTGATGATGGCGAATATACGAGTAGAACCGACTTTAATCGATAAAGTTAAAGCTGCTTAAGCTACAGACCTGGAACTGATGTGTATGAGGAAGAAAGTACAAGAAGGTGCTATGCCAGAAGCAAGAATCAATGAAAAAGGAATACTTCGATTCAACTCCAGACTTTGTGTTCCTAACTACCCTAATTTAAAGTATAAAATCATGATGGAGGCGCACAATACACCGTTTGCAATCTATCATGGGAGCACCAAAATGTATCGTGATCTTCGACATACATTTTGGTGGAGCAATATGAAGAGAGAGATATCGATGTTTATCTCAAGGTGTCTAACTTGTCAACGAGTCAAGGCGGAGCATCAAGTACCAAATGGTCCATTGCAACCACTTGAAATTCCAGAATGGAAGTGGGAGCACATTACCATGGATTTCGTTACTGGTCTTCCCAAGGTTTCTCAAGGCATAGATGCAATTTGGGTCATTGTTGATAGATTGATCAAGTCTGCTCATTTCTTACCAATACGAGAAACTTATACACTTGAACGTCTTGTTCGTATGTACATAAACGAGATTGTAAGACTGCATGGTACGCTAGTATCCATAGTTTCTGATCGAGACCTAAGATTCACTTCACGATTTTTGGTTAGTTTGTAAAAAGCTATGGGCACGGATTTATGATTTAGTTCGGCATATCATCCTTAGACGGAAGGACAATCAGAGAGGACTATTCAAACTCTTGAAGATTTATTAAGACTCTGTGTCCTTGACTTCAAGGGAAGTTGGGATAAGTTCTTACCATTGGTGGAGTTTTCCTACAACAACAGTTATCAAGCAAGTATTGGCATGGCTCCATTCGAGGCGTTGTATGGAAGAAAGTGTCATTCTCCAGTATGCTGGGATGAGGTGGGTTAAGCAACATTGTTGGGACCAGAGTTGGTACATATGACTACGGAAAAGATTCAAACGATCCGACAGCGTATAAAAATCTCACAAGACCGACAAAAGAGTTATGCTGATCTTCATCGAAAGGATGTGGAATTCGATATTAGAGATCATGTGTTGTTACGTGTTGCTCCATGGAAAGGAGTTACGAGATTTGGAAAGAGATGAAAGCTCAATCCTCGATTCATTGGACCATTTTTAATCCTCGATCGAGTAGGAACTGTGGCGTATAGACGCACTTTATCGCCAAGTATGTCTCGTGTTCATAACGTTTTTTACATATCCATGTTACGTAAATATGTGGAAGACCTGAACCACATTATTTAGTTAGAACCGGACGAAATAGCGGAAGATTTAACATATGAAGAGGTTCCTGTTAAAATCTTGGATAAGAAGGAACATATTCTACGCTCCAAGGTTATACCTCAAGTTAAAGTTTTATGGATGAACCACGATGTTGAGGAAATGACCTGGGAGTTGGAATCTGAAATGAAATCAAGGTATCCTTACCTCTTCGACATACCAGGTACGTACCCTAATTACGAGGGAAAAATTTCATAAGAAGGGGAGATTGTAAGACCCCAACTTTTATGAATAAAGATGAATTTTCTATAAATATTATTTTTGAATATTATAGAATAAATTTGATATAATATTATAATTGTGGGTAATATTTATAAATTTTGCAAAGTACGCAAGTTGTTATATAATATTCGATTTTTCGGGGAATATTCTTTTAACAAGGAATATTCGTACGACGACACAATCATTGGTGGACCCCACAATGGAATTATTGTCGGATTGAGAAAACGACAAAAATATTTTTATAAAAATAACGGCGGAAGTTTTATCGTTAACTATTGAAACACCCGGTGTTAAAAGTACAGGAATACGTGTGGTTGCATAGTAGCACACGGTATTCATTATTGATGCTTACGTGAGAAGTCACTCAGTTTTGTTCAATTATTGCTTGATGGTTGTTGCATAGTATCTCACGTTAATTGATTCAATTATTGTCGATATTTTATAACCGAGATAGCGAAGTTATTAATATTATTATTTGCAATATTAACGATGTCTAGAAGTTACGCGAAGGAGAGGTTTGGTCACCTAATTGCGTGCGTGCCAATAGGGAGAAATCCTTATTGAAAGCCCCTCTTTCTCAGGAACGACACAGTCAATTAATAGTGTGAATTATAATAATGATGATGAAGTTTTGTTTTATTAGTATTATTAATGTAATAAAATAGAAAAAACTTTTATATAAAACAAAATACTTTT
Organism: Panax ginseng; assembly: GCA_020205605.1. Classification (NCBI taxonomy): domain Eukaryota; kingdom Viridiplantae; phylum Streptophyta; class Magnoliopsida; order Apiales; family Araliaceae; genus Panax; species Panax ginseng. The sequence continues at coordinate 76,039,791 of CM035137.1, forward strand.
ATAAAGTTATTAGTTATATTAGACAATAAATAGAATATATTATATTCTATTATGCATAGTGTTTTTGCATAGTAAAATCTTTTATATAAAAACATAATACTTTTATAAAGTTATTCGTTTTAGTAGGCTATAAATAGAATATATTATATTTTATTATGAATAGTGTTTGCATAGTAATATCTTTTTATATAAAATATAATACTTTTATAAAGTTATTCATTTTATTAGATTATAAATAGAATATATTATATTTTATTGTAAACCAATCTGGACCGTCTGTTTAAAAGTAAATCAATCTGGACCATTCATGAATTAGTTACTATTCAATCCATTCTTCTATAAATAGAAGCTCATTCCTTCATTATTTCTTACGAATTCACTGAAACTCTAGAGAGAGAAACTGTAGAGAGAATTCTTCTTCTATAATCTTGAGCGTATTTCTTTAGAGTTTAAGAAAGCTTTGAGCTTAGTGCAAGTTTCTTCAAGTATATCTCCGCCCTACCCGTCGGAGTACTCTTCTTTATAAGGTAAGGGGTATTATTTCTTTCGTATTCATGAAGAATACTTCTGTTATTCTATTCTTTATTATTTTTTTGGAATAACCTGTATACGGGGACTACCCTATACTTAGTGAAATTCTTCTGTTATTTTATTCCTTATTATTCTGTTGGAATAACCTGTATATGCAAAGTATCGCATACATGGTGAAATTCTTCTGTTATTCCATTCGTTATCATTATGTTGGAATAACTTTGTCTATGCAATCTAGCATACATGGTGCAATTCTTACATTATTCCTTCTTTGTTATTACATTGGAATATCTTATACGTATGCGTTCTGCATGACTTTGGTTTCGTTGTTTATTATTTTATTGGAATAACCTGTCTGTGCGGTCTATCGCATGCCTGGTGATTTCTTTTGTTATTTCATTCCTTACTATACTCAGTTGGTTAAAGTTTTGACTTCTATACTCCATGAAATTAGTGGAATATCATTTATATTTGCGCTTCATCCAGTATCTTTTCATGGAAATATTCTTCTGAGCATTCTTGAATTTTACTCTACAACGAAGTATCATGTGGACAATTTGGACGTTATTAGTTCCTGGATAAATTAATTCTTGAACTTGTTTTATTGAATTCTTATATCATTGTCATCATCCCCATGTTTATATTATGTTGAAAGTCATCTGTGGCCTGTAGTGCATAGATGGACTTGGTATGATTATGACCATGGATTTATCGGTATAATCATGACCGTAATGTTACAAATGATGTGGTAAAAGTCCTCATTGGCCCATAGTGCATTGATGGACAGTTGTTGGCATGATCATGACCATTGATGAATACACGAATATCCTTGCCCCGTAGTGCATGGATAATTTATGGTTGTGATACTAATGAATATCCTTGGCCGTAGTGCAAGGATGATGTGGATTATTTATTAAGCTGAGTCCCAGTGATAAAAATGTTGAAAAACCTTTTAAATCATAAAAGATAGTAGATTTTATTCTCTAATTGACTCTTTTAATGGATTTCTTGTTCCGCTACAGTTAAACTTGATGTTTGTTATATTGTATCAGTTTAACACTGTTGAAGGCTAATGATAATTTATTCTGCATTATCTTAGTCATAATATTTCTTACTGGGCTAGTTGAGCTCACCCTTTTACTTTCATTGTTCTCTTCAGGAAATGAGAACGTAGTAGGGACTAGTCGGGGAATGGAGTGACGGTCCAGATAATAGCATTAGTAGTTGTCACTATTCTGTTAAATAGAGTGATAATAAATGTAATGAGGACTCAATTGAGTATGGATATTGTCTAGATGACAATATTTGTATTAAAACTAACAGCATATGTTTTGTCATATTTTACACGACTGTTGTATAATTAAGTTGTATTTAAATTTTGTACCATGTATTTGGCGACTCAAGATGGGTGATGTATACCTCTTTTGGGTGCGTCACAGAAGGAGGTCCGGTTAATCCAATGCAAGAGTTCGTTTATCTTTTAACGGCTGCGATTAATAGAACTGGTGTAGGTCCGCCGGAGTTCAAAGGAACTACGGACCCTATAGAAGCCCAAACTTGGGAGAAAGAAATTGAGAATGCATTTGTTATAGAAAATGTTGACGAAGGTCAGAAGGTTTCTTTCGCAACCTAAATGATGAAAGGTGAGGCCAACTTTTGGTGGGAGGCAAACCAGGCTAGAGCTAGTATAGAAAATCTAACGTGGGTAAGGTTCAAGGAGATTTTCTTCGAGAACTATTTTCCCATGAGTATGCAGGGAAGGATGGAAATGTGGTTTCTTGATTTAAAACAAGGGGATATGACGGTTCCCCAGTATGCTGCCAAGTTTAATGAACTGGTAAGGTTTGCTCCACACCAAGTGGATACAGAGGTAAGAAAGGCTACACGGTTTGAGCAAGGCTTGAAACCCTGGCTCTATAGACGAATTTCTGTGGTCCAAAGTACTTCCTTTGGGACCATATTAGAAAAGGAAATAATTGCCGAGGGTGGGAATGAGGCTCTTAGCCAGTACCACAAAGATAAGAAAAATAAGGGTAAAGTTGATGGGGGAATAAATACTAAGGGAGCTAGTGGTAGTGGCGACAGTCAAAAGAGGAAGGGTTTCAACTCTGGGAATACTGGAGTAAAACAAGGGGATTCTAAGAGGAGGATGGAGGCCTGTAAAACCTGTGGGAAGACTCATTTAGGAGTCTGTCTCAAGGGGAAGGCAGTATATTATAATTGTGGACAGGAAAGGCACATTTTGCCTAACTGTCCAAATCCGAAGAAAAATCATAGATGTTTTGTATGTGGATCAACTGACCACACAGTGAAGAACTGCTCAAAGAAGGGAACAGATGGGAATAAGGGCACTAATAGCAGTAAGTTGGCTATTGGTGGTCCAACACAGCCGGGTAGGCCAATGGCCCGCACCTTTAATATGACGGTTCAAGATGCAGTGGAATAAGGGGATGTAGTTGCAGGTATTATCCCGATCAATAACATAAATGCTTACGTGCTATTTGATTCGAGTGCTACTTGTTCGTTTATAGCATGTGATTTTGCTAGACGATTAGAATTACTTTCCGAAAAATTGCCTATACCTTTGAATATTAAGGTAGCAAACAAAGAGATAATCCTTGTTGAAGATATTAATAGGAGTTTTTGCGTAAATATACGGGGTTGTAAGTTATCGGTAGATTTGATACCGATAAAGGTGGGAGAATTTGATGTAATTCTCGGAATGAATTGGTTGATTAACCATGGTGCAATTATAGATTGTCAGAAGAAATGTGTGAGCATTAGGACGTTGAAACAACCTCCTGTAATATTTTACGGTAAGAAATCGTTGGGACGCTCGTGTTGTCTTACGATGACATAAACTAGAAAGTCTTAAGAAAGGGATGTGTAGGTTATCTGTTCCATGTTGTTGACATCCAGCGAGAGGGAGCAACCATGGAACAAATACCCGCAGTAAACGAATTCATGGATGTGTTTCCAAGTGAATTACCTGGTTTACCACCGGATAGGGAGATCGAATTTGTAATAGACATTGTGCAAGGAGAGCCACCAGTCTCAAGGGCACCGTATCGTATGGCGCTTGTGGAAATGAAAGAGTTAATGGTTCAGTTACAGGAACTATTGGATAGAAAGTACAATCAACCAAGTGTTTCCCCGTGGGGGGCACCGGTATTGTTTGTCAAAAAGAAAGACGAATCGTTAAGGCTTTGTATCGACTATCGAGAGTTGAACAAGTTAATGATAAAGAATAAATACCCGTTGCCCAGGATCGATGATCTTTTTGATCAGTTAAAAGGGGAAAAGTATTTTTCTAAGATAGATTTGCAGACGGGGTATCACCAATTGAAGGTTAGGAAGGAGGACATACCAAAAACAGCATTCAAGACTCATTATGGTCATTACGAGTTTCTAGTAATGTCATTTGGGTTGACGAATGAACCAGCTGTATTTATGGATATGATGAACAAAGTGTTCAAAAAATATTTGGACAAGTTCATTGTTGTGTTTATCGATGATATTCTAGTCTATTCTAAGACGCCAGAAGATCATGTTGAACACCTAAGATTAGTGTTGGAGACACTAAGAAATGAGAAATTATATGTGAAATTCACTAAGTGTGAATTTTGGCTAGAGAAGGTGCAGTTTTTAGGTCATGTCATTGACTAGGAAGGGATTTCAGTGGATCCAACGAAGGTAGAAGCAGTGATAAGTTGGGAACAACCGAAAAACACCGATAGAGGTGCGGAGTTTCCTAGGGTTAGCAGGATACTATCGAAGATTTATCCAAGATTTTTTGAATATAGCTACTCCGTTGACTAACTTGACAAGGAAGACGGTGAAATAAGTATGGACGGATAAATGTGAAGATAGTTTTCAAGAACTGAAGAAAAGATTAAGTAAAGCGCCTATTTTGTCATTACCCGATGACACAGGAAATTTTGTAGTTTATAGCGATGCTTCGCATAGAGGACTTGGTTATGTGCTCATGTAGCATGGCAAGGTCATTGCGTATGCATCACGGCAGTTGAAGGATTACGAGAAAGTTTACCCTACTCATGATCTGGAACTGGCCGCGGTGGTATTTGCCTTAAAGATATGGAGACATTGTCTTTATGGGGAGAAATGTGAGATATACACGGACCATAAGAGTCTAAAATATATCTTCACTCAGAAGTAGTTGAATATGAGACAGAGGAGATGGCTGGAGTTGATAAAGGATTACGATTGTGAGATCCTATATCATCCTGGAAAAGCTAATATAGTTGCCGATGCCTTAAGTAGGAAGGGTCGGGAAAAGTTATCTATGTTAACAACTCAAGATGAGTCAATAACAGAGATGGCTAGAATGGAAATAGAAGTGAAGATGCCAAGTGACTCGGGGCAGATACTTTTTACGACAGAGATGCAATCTACCATCATAGAGAGAGTCAAGGAAGTACAACTCAAAACTGATGAGTGTAACCAAGTGAAGAAACGGTTAGCCGATAAAGAAGATACTAAGTATAGTCTTGATAATAAGGGATTATTAAGATTTGAAGGAAGAATTTGGGTTCTGAATGAGACAGAATTAAAGGAGCAAGTGTTACAAGAAGCTCATAGTTCAGGTACTCGATACATCCTGGTAGCACTAAGATGTATTAAGACCTTCGACAGAGTTTTTGGTGGCCAGATATGAAGAGAGAAATAGCTGAATATGTGAGTAAATGCTTAACTTGTCAAAAATTAAAAGCTTATCATCAAGGACCAAGTGGCTTTTTATAGTCAATGGAAATTCCAGAATGGAAGTGGGAGCATATCACAATGGAATTTGTGGTGGGACTTCCAACTACGATTAAAGGGTACGATTCGATTTGGGTAATAGTGGACCGCTTAACAAAGTCGGCTCACTTTTTGCCAATAAGGGTCAAGTATAACTTAGACCAGTTAGCTAAACTTTATGTTAAGGAAATTATTTCCAGACATGGAGTACTAGCGTCAATTGTGTCAGATCGTGATCCACGATTCACATCGAATTTTTGGAGGAGTTTGCAAGAACAGTTGGGAACACAGTTGAAGTTAAGTACATCATATCATCCATAAACCGATGGACAAAGATAACGTACAATTCAGACGTTGGAAGATATGTTGAGATCTTACGTCATGGACTTCAAGGGTAGTTGGGATGATCATCTACCACTAGTAGAGTTTGCATATAACAATAGTTATCATGCAAGCATAGGCATGCCACCTTACGAAGCTTTGTATGGAAGGAGGTGCAGAACACCATTGTATTGGGATGAGGTGGGAGAACGCCAAATGCTAGGACCAGAATTGGTGCAGCAGACAGTGGATGTAGTGAAGTTAATACGAATACGTCTTATCACCGCTCAAGACATACAAAAGAAGTATGCAGACTCGCATAGAATAAATTGAGAGTTTGAAGTAGGCTAGTATGTGTTTCTAAAGGTATCTCTCTGGAAAGGAAAGATACGCTTTGGAAAGAAAGGAAAGTTAAGTCCCCAGTATGATAAGACCTTTTAAAGTATTAAAGAGGGAGGGTGAGGTAGCTTATGTGATAGCATTACCTCCAGACCTAACACAGATACATAACGTGTTTCACATATCTGTGTTACATCCTTATAATCCAGATTATAAGCACGTAATCGAATATGAGCCGATTCATATTGAGAAGGACTTAACGTATGAAGAATTACCAATTCAAATCCTCAATAGAAAAGAGCAAGTTTTGCAGAACAAAGTTATACCTTCGGTAAAGGTGTTATGGAAGAACCACGATACCGAAGAAGCAACGTGGGAATTAGAAGAAAAGATGAATAAAAAATTTTCTCAATTATTTGATTAAAGTAAGACGAGATTCTGGGGACATAATCCTTATAAGGGGGGAATGATGTAACGACCGAGAAATTCGGGTCTTATTGTAAAATAATTTAATTGAATTAAATAATAAATAAAATTATATTCTATGTGATATCAAGATGGTTGTCACTCTATAACCTAATAGTGTTGGAATGTTGTAGTATTTAAACTACGTGAAGGAATTAAAGTGTTTGAATTTCCAAGACGAAAATAAAAGTTTTTCGAGAATTTTTTCAAAAAACACTATTCATTGGTATTTTCTTGGGAATTATTTTTGAAGTTTTGAGAAATACGTAATGATATAATATCAAGGTAAGACGAATTATGTAATAATAATCTAAGTATGGAAAACATAATATTTCGCTTGCGGACTTAATTTGAGAACATTAAGGAAGGCAAAGTATTAATGAGTTAAGTAATAATCGTATGATACTTATGTATTGTACGAGGAAATGAAAATGAGTATAATACGAAGTATTATACGAGTTTGTATGAATGATGGATTATCGTATATAAAGAATTTGTATACGAGTTAGAATACGAAAATAATACGTAAATAATATGTTATATGTATTAAGCAAAGGTATTGGACTTGTAGGATTTGTTAGGAAATTGTACAAGCCCAAGTAAATAAATGGTATGGCCCAAAGGTTAATTAATGAACAAATCAATGTTTATTAATACAAGCCCAAAAGTCAAGTAAGTTAATCCAAGCCCAAGCTAGGATCTAATGAGTTGTAGTGACCCATGGGGTAAACCATGTTATTATGGATGATCTTGGTAATCAAGTATTATGTGTAATGACCAAGACTTAGGAGTATTGGCCAAGCAAAAGATAAGAGTTGTGATTAACAAGTAATGAATAGTAAGGAGGTGGCTTAAGGAGGTGGGATGGTGTATTGACTAAACTACCCTAGCTTTGGAAATCCTATAAATAGAAGTAGCTTGCTAGCCATTTGTTAATTGTTCAAATCATCCAACAACTTATAAAGTGCTTAAGTGTTAGGAAGAATAAGCAAAATTAAGCTACTTTCATTTGTAAGAAGAAGAAGAAGACTTATTCCAAAGAACTTCAAGGGTAAGACTTCTTGTCCATTAATCTTCTATCTCTACCATGATAGGTTGATAAGGGAAGTAAGGATTAATGAACATGAATGTTAATAAGTAAGAGTAATGAGTAATCAATGGACTTAAGCCGCATAAGTCGGAGATAAGTCATTTAATCTTGTAAAAGTTATGAACTTATAAAGAATCTATATGAACTTATTATAAGTTAACTTTGAATGTTTGTATAAAAACTAAGAATTTGTATGAACTTTTATCATGTATACATGAATAAAATTATATGTTGAGAACATATAAGAATGATGATTAAAAGACCTTAATTATCATAAGTCATGAGTAATAAAGCTATAAGTAGTTTATACCTTAATAAGTTATAAGCTCATGTAAGAATAAGTCAAAATCCAACATAAAAATAAGTTATTGTAATAAGTATGTTGAGATGTTCATATGATGAATTGAATTCATTTGAAGCAATGAACAAATCATAAGTAATGAAGTTATGCCAGAAATCGCACGATTGGACGATAATTGTCGAATTCGTGAAATTCTCGGAATAAAAGTCAAATTTTGTGTTTGAACTTAGAAACATTGGTTTTCAATGGAGACAAGTCATATTTGGCATTCTAGAGTGGCGGACACGAAAATGACCGAATTCTGACTTAGAACGAAGAAACAAGCGTTAAACGTTCACGGACGTTTATTGTTTTCGTTAAAAATGAACTAATAGGTGAATTTTTAGCAAACGAAGTTAAATAGATAAAATTCTTTCATAAACGTGTAGAGTATGTAATTTTTGAACTGTAGGCTTTTGAACGAGCCAATTCAGACTTATAACGAAGAAGTTATGAGCCCGGGAATTTCGAAAAGTTGTAAAACTGTAAAAAATTTCTGGTGCACAGAGCTGGAGCCGCGGTGCCACCCTAAGTGTAATTCATAGCACCTTAATGCCGTGAATAGTTTATGACCTACTACAAAGTGGCGCCGCAACACGGACCACTGAGTAAGGACTCACGCCGCAACGCCAAGTCTGGGACACAACTATTGTTAACTCGCGCCGCAACGCGGCTTAGATAGAGCAAGCTGGCGCCGTAGCGCCAGCCCTAGAAAAATGATAGTAAAGAATGGTTATGAGTATAAAGAAGGGAATGTAATTAATTCAAAGTAAACTTACCTTAAGGAACTTAAAGTAACATTGTTAAAACTTTATTAAACCTTAAGAATAGTATGTAAAGGTTGTTAATAACCTATTCAATTATGAGTATAAGTATAAATGACAAGCTAGAATTAATAATAAACGAATCTAATTTATGATTAGATTGAGAAGAAGGGTAAGATATAATTATGTCAATATTTGATTATATATAACCTAATATGATACATTATGTGATCATGTATTGTAGAGACTCTAAAGACTCGAACATAAAGTAATTATACCGTAGCAGACACTGAAGGCAAGTATTCTAACCCTTGTCTCAGTTCAATCTGAACAAGTGTTGGAATTCATGTATCCTTACGCATGAATTGATATATGATGAAGTTAAAGCCAACTCTTTTGGCTAGACTTAATGTATTTGGTGGATTATTGATAATTTATCCAACTCTTGTCAAATGTTGTTAACTTTTGTCAACTACTTGATATGGTTTTCAAAAGAAGACTGAGTACGCTAAACAAATATTTTGTCGTCAAACGATAAGCACGTGAGGTTGCCACAACTTAAACGTACATACGTTTAATGAATGTAGTGTTGATCAACATAGAGTACTATAGGCTGATCACCTAAAAGTTCTCGTAAGTAATACTGGACTTACGGACTTAGTGCTGGGTTGTCCTTTTCAAAGAAGAATGAAATGCTCAAGGTATTGGACCAGAATTAATGTTTTACTGAATATTGATCCTGTAAAACATTTTTTTTAAAGAAAGATGAAGTGCTATTTTGAATCATCAATAGTACTTCGTAACTATTGTTCAGTTATTGAAGATATACGATTCTTATGTGTCAAGCATACTGTTATTGAAATTGTCAAACTTGCTGAGCTAGTTATGCTCACTCTTGCTTGAACCATATGAGTGCAGCTAAGACTGAACGTCCCGAAGGATCGAATAAGGATAAAGGAAAAGCTAAGGCGGATTGTTAAGCTGTCTATGTAATAGTATAGGTTTAATGTTGTAATGTAATTGATATTATGACAAAGAACTTTTGTAATGGGTATTGAACTTGGGAAATGTAAATATTACTTTGAATATATAGAAGATATATTCGTTCTTTTGAGGCTTTTCAATTGAATGAATGTATGAATGTTAGTACAGTATATCACCATATGTCAGGTTGGAAGATACCCGGATTTGGGGACGCTACAGGTCCCAACAACGTTGTTTTACCCACCTCATCTCAGCATACTGGAGAACGATACTTTCTTCCTTGCAATGCCTCAAATGGAGCCATTCCAATACTTTCTTGATAATTGTTGTTGTAGGAAAACTCCACCAATGGTAAGAACTTGTCCCAACTTCCTTTGAAGTCAAGGACACAGAGTCTTAATAAATCCTCAAGAGTTTGAATAGTCCTCTCTGATTGTCCGTCCATTTGAGGATGATACGCCGAACTAAATCGTAAATCCGTGCCCATAGCTTTTTGCAAATTAACCCAAAATCTTGAAGTGAATCTTGGGTCTCAATCAGAAACTATGGATACTAGCATACCATGCAATCTTATAATTCGTTTATGTACATATGAGCAAGACGTTCAAGTGTATAAGTTTCTCGAATCAGTAAGAAATGAGCAGACTTGGTCAATCTATCAACAATGACCCAAATTGCATATATGCCTTGACAAACCCTGGGAAGACCAGTAACGAAATCCATAGTAATGTGCTCCCACTTCCATTCTAGAATTTCAAGTGGTTGCAATGGACCTTTTGGCACTTGATGCTCCGCCTTAACTCGTTGACAAGTTAGACACCTTGAGATAAACCACGCTATCTCTCTCTTCATATTTCTCCACCAAAATGTATGTCGAAGACCATGATACATTTTGGCACTGCCAGGATGGATTGCAAATGGTGTGTTATGCTCCTCCATCATAATTTTATACTTTAAGTCAGAATCATTAGGAACATAAAGTCTGGAGTTGACTCAAAGTATTCCTTCTTCATCGATTCTTGCTATCGGAATAACACCTTCTTGCACTTTCTTCTTCATACGCATTAGATCCAGGTCTGTAGCTTGAGTAGCTTTAACTTTATCGATTAAAGTCATTTTTACTCATATATTCACCATCGTCACATGGGTCCCTGTAGTCTTTAACTCTATCTCCATCCTTTGTAAGTCATACAAAATGGGCCTTTGTATTGACAATATCGCACTCGTACTTCGTGCATTAACTACTACGTTTGCTTTTCCAGGATGGTATTGAATGTTATGATCATAATCTTTCAACAGCTCCAGCCATCATCTTTGTCGCATGTTGAGTTGCTTTTGAGTGAAGAAATAATTGAGGCTTTTATGATCCGTATAAATCTCCAACTTCTCTGCATACAGGTAATGCCTCCAAATCTTAAGCGCAAAAACGATAGCTGCCAACTCTAGATCATGAGTAGGATAATTTCTCTCATATTCTTTGAGTTGTTGTGAGGCATAGGCTATGACTTTCCCATGCTGCATAAGAACACATCCTAAACCTTTGCCCGAAGCATCACTGTAGATGACAAATCCCTCCGAGCCAGATGGTATTGTCAGAACAGGTGCTGAAATTAGTCTCCTCTTGAGTTCTTGAAAACTCTTCTCACATTCTTCGCTCCAACTGAATTTTGTATCTTTTTGAGACAGCTAAGTTAATGGAGTAGCGATTCAAGAAAATCCTTCCATGAATCTTCGATAATAACCAGCTAAGCCCAGAAAGCTACGTACTTCGATCACTGACTTGGGTTACTCCCAGCTTTGAATTGCTTTAATCTTTGCTAGGTCAACAGGTATTCCATGATTTGATATCACATGCCCAAGGAATGCTACTTCATCAAGCCAAAACTCGCACTTCTTCAACTTGGCATAAAGCTTGTTTTCACGAAGGTTTTGGAGTATCACTCTCAAGTGTTGCTCATGATCTTCACGGCTTTTAGAGTAAATAAGGATGTCATCAATAAAGATGACCACAAAGTGATCCAAATATTCTTTGAATACTCGGTTCATCATATCCATGAAGGCAGCAAGAGCATTAGTTAATACAAAAGATATGACTAGGAATTCAAAATGCTTGTACCGAGTTCTAAAAGCAGTCTTTGGGATGTCATCGGTTTTAATCTTTAACTGATGATATCCGGAACGAAGATCGATCTTTTAAAAGAATTTGGCGCCTTGTAACTGGTCAAACATGTCATCAATGCGTGGCAACGGTTACTTATTTTTTATGGTGACATGATTCAACTCTTGATAATCAATACAAGGTCGCATACTTCCATCTTTCTTCTTCACAAATAGAACAGGAGCACCCCAAGGAGATGTACTAGGACGAATGAAACCGATGTCTAACAATTCCTGCAGTTGAGTCTTTATCTCCTGAAGTTTAACAGGAGCCATTCGATATGGGGCTTTGGAAATGGGTTTTGTACCGGATTCAAGGTCGATACAAAATTCAATTTCATGCTCTGGGGATAGGCCAGGAAGTTCTTCAGGTAATACGTCAGGAAATTTATTAACAATGGAAATATCATTCAAATCTGACGTATTTTTGTTTAAATCTGTGACTTGAGCTAAGAAAGCTTGACATCTATTTTTCAATAAATGAATAGCTTTATGGCTTGAGATGACAGTGATTGACTTTAATGGTTTGGTTGCTTGAATTCATATAATAAGTTAGTTAGGAATATGAAAGCTAACAACCTCACGAAAATAATCAATTTTAGCATGATGAGTAGTCAATCAATCAATTCCTAAAATCACATCGAATGCAAGTATTTTTAAAGAAATAAGATGGATAGGTAACGTGCGGTTACTGATTTGAACCAAACAAGACTTATAAACAGTGGATGTTATGAAGGTTTCTCCCAACGGAGTTTCAACAAATAAATCAAAGTCTAATTTCTCCATAGTCAAATTTAAACTTTGAGCGCAAGTAGGAGAAATAAAAGAATGGGTAGAACCCGTATCAAATTAAGTATAAGCTTCGCAACAATTTATGATTAGCTTACCCGTGATCACCTCGTTCAGATTCCTCACTTTTTGGGAGGTTACGATAAACGCTCTCCCTTGAACTACCAGTTTTGTCTTATGCAGGATGGCCTTTGATGCCTCCATCCCAATTTGGACTTGACTTTAGTGCCGCGACAAAATTGGGCTAGGTGACCTTCTTTTCCACAATTATAACATGCTTTGGAATTTAGTGCGTCATAGTTTGGACCGATGTGTCCCTCCCTCGCATTTATAACATGTCTGACCAGGTGGTCGTTCTCCTTCCTTGACAACAGGTGTTGGTGCTGACGTCTTTCCATCATTATTGAATCTCCTCTTCTTAAAATTTCCACTTCTATTAACTTGGCCATGATTACCACCGGAGTGGTTACCATTTCTTACATGTTGATTCCCTCCACGTTTGTTGTAACCGCTTTGATGACTGCTACCACTGGTATTATCGACTTGTTGGCTACTCTCTCTTGGTTTGGTAGACTCATTATCGCGCTCCAATAACTGAGCCCTATTTACAACATCTGAATACAAACACAGTTTATGAGAAATGAGGTATTGACATATTTTGGGTCTCAAACCTCGTAGAAACATTCGTGTCATTCTCTCCTCATTATCAACCAAATGGGATGCGAACCGGGACAACTCGGCAAACTTAGCCTCGTACTGCGACATGGTCATATTTTTTTGCTCCAACTTAATAAACTCCACCTCCTTCATGTAACGAATACTTTCAGGAAAGTACTTGTCATTAAACAGCTCTTGGAACTTCTCCCAAGACATTTTAAGTGCGGCAGGCTGGGTACGTTTTACTAATTCCCACCAGTAATCTGCTTCTCCTCTCAACATGAAGGTGGCATAGGGAACCTTTTGCTCCTCGGAGCATCCCAAGACATCAAATATCTTGGCGATCTGCTTTATCCACGTCTCCGCCTTAAGTGGTTTTGGGCTCTCTCCAAAACTCCGATGGTCCCAGCTCCTTGAATTATTTAGTGGTGACCATCTGTGAGTTGTTAGTGTGTCCAACTGCATTTTGAACAGGAGCCTCTCTCGCCTGATGTTGCATCAATTGCATGAAGCCTTTAAACATCCCATCGTTCAACATTTCATTAGTGTTGTTATTTAGCTGAGGATTATTGTCTTCCTGTTGCACATTATCCTAGGTATTGATCGTTGGTGACTCAACGGTCTCATGTGCTTCATTACTTATCTCGACATTTTCAGATGCCATTTTCAAATACTGCCACAAAACAAGGGTTAATTGACATGCCACATATTATCCCTATACTCTGACCGACCAATTAAATACCAGATAAACTTAGGTAGGTCATACTAGCGAAGGAATTCCCCATCTCTCTCCTCCTAGTTCTTGTCTCACATCTCATCCAGGGATCATATCCCTAAGCTTTGATACCAACTGTGATGCCCCCAAAATAGGTATACATCACCCATCTTGGGTCGCCAAATACATGGTCCAGAATACAAATACAAACAAAATTATATAACATGCGTTGAGAGTTTTTACACGAATATTGTCATCTATACAATATCCAAACTCAAATAGAGTCCTCATTACATTTATTGGCACACTATTTTATAGAATAGTGAGGACTACTATAACACCATCTCAGGCCATCACTCCATCCCCCGACTAGTTCCAGCTACGTTCTCATTTTCTGAAGAGAACAATATAAGTAAAAGGGTGAGCTCAAGTAGCCCAGTAAGAAATATTATGACTAAGATAATGCAGAATAAGTTGTCATTAGCCTTCAACAATGTTAAACTGATAGAATATAATAGACAACAAGTTTAATTGCAGCGGAACAAGCAATCCATTAGAAGAGTCAAGTAGAGCATGATATCTACTATCTTCTATGATTTAAAAAGTTTATCATTAACTTTATTGTTGGGACTCATCTTATTAAATAGATCACATCATTGAATCATCCCTGAACTACGGGCCAAGGATATTCATTAGTATCACGTCCACAAATTATTCTTGCACTACTGGGCCAAGAATTATTAGTGTAATCATCAATGGTCATGACTATACGAATTATCCTAGTCATAATCATACCAATCAACAGTTCATCTATGCACGTAATCCAAAGATGACTTTCATCACAATATAAGCATGAGGTTGATGACAATGATATAAGAATTCAACTAAAAGAAAGTAAAGGATAAATTTTTAAAGATTTATAATTTAATTTATCTAGAATTTAATAATGTCCAAATTTTCAACATGATACTGCTTTGTAGAGTTAAATTCAAGAATAATATCCATGTATCAAAAATAATTTGGACAGAAAAAAAATTTGGTGAATAGTACCTCGTGAATATTACCCCGTGAATAGCACCCCAACATGAAAATTGCCCCAAATACCCGAGTTAACAATATTTGAGTGAATAGTAATCAGGTGAATAGTAACCTGTGAATAGTAACTTGTAAATAATACCCCGACATGAAAAGTGCCCCGAATATCTGAGTGAATAATATTATAGAATAGAAACCCATGAATAGTAACTCGTGAATAGTACTTCAATTGAAAATATTATCATTTAATAAGAAAGTCCATATCAATATTCCAATAAAATGATATTGGATGAAGCGCAAAACTCACGGATATTCCACTAATTTCAAGAATTATAGAAGTAATACTTACCATAGTAAGTTTAGATTTAAGAATATGAAAAGAATTAACATACGAAAACTGCAAATGGATTATCACATGTCATACGGTACGTAATCCGCGTAGACAGGTTATTCCGACATACTAAAGGATGAATACGAAAAATTGTATTCCTTATGAATCTGAAAGAAATAATACCCTTACCTTAAATAGAAAATTTGGATCTTTGCAAAAAGTGAAGTAGCAAAATACTCTTCTTCTTGCTCTCTATAGTTTTTCTCTTTATAGTGTCTCTTGTGAATCTCAGTGAATTGGTGAGAATGAAAGAAGAATTAAGCTTCTATTTATAGGAGAATGGACTAAATAGTAACTAATTCACGAATGGTCCAGATTGATTCACTATTAGAACGGACGGTCCAGATTAATTACTATTAAAATCATAACCGATGGTCCAGTTGATTGACTTTTAAAACCACCAAGACGGTCAGTTGATTTACTTTTAAAACCGGACCGAAGCGGTCCAGATTGACTTACTTTTAAAACCACCATCAATGGTCCAGATTGATTTACTATTAAAACCACCACCAATGGTCTAGATTGATTTAACTTATTACACTTTAGTACCCCTAAAGTTTTCCAAGTTTTCATTATTCCCCTCTAACTTTTGTAATTCACTTATCATCAGTAAACACATTCTTAATACTTCAACAATTATTCATCATTAATATTATAACTTACAATATTTACCGACCAGATCGTTCCCAAGAAAGAGGGGCCTTTTCAATAAGGATTTCTCCCTATTGGCGTGCAATTAGGTGACCAAACCTCTCATCGAAATGACTTTCTAGACATTGTCAATATTGCAAATAATAATATGAATAACTTTGTTGTCTCAATTATTGATTTAATAATATAAAATATTATGCAGATGATAATGTGATAATAATTAAATCAAATAACGTGAGATAATATGCAACAATTACTGTAACAATAATTGAGTATAACTAAGTGACTTCTCACGTAAGCATCAATAATCAATACCGTGTGCTACTATGCAACCACGCGTATTACTGTACTTTTACCACCGGTTAGTTCAACAGTTTAACGGTAAAACTTTCGCTGTTATTTTTATAAACAGATATTTTATGTCGTTTTCTAACTACGTTAATACTTCCGTTGTTGGGTCCACCAAAGATTATGCCGTCGTACGAATATTTCCTATTAAAACGAATATTTCCCGACCAATCGAATATTCACTGACACAACAAATATTTTATATCAACTTTTTTACTTTGCAAAATTTTCCAAATATTACCCACAACTATAACATTATATCATATCCACACCATAATATTCAGAAATATATTTCGAGAAAAATTATTCTTTATTCAAAAAAACTTGGGGTCTTACAGAATTGATAACGCTATCCTACGCCAATTGTTTGGTATGAATTCAAGGTAAGCCTGAGTATGAATAAACAAATGTATTTCACATAGATTATTCGATGGGCACGCGAGGTTGTCAAAAACATAAACATAAATATGTTTAATGAATGTAGTGTTGGTCAACATAGAGTACTATAAGCTGATCACCTTGAAGTGCTCGTAAGAAATGTCGGAGAAACGATCATAGTACCAGGTTGTCCTTTTCATGAATAAAAGCTAAAAAAATGTTCATGGTCTATGGACCTACTCAGAATTTCCAAGCTATTATTTGTACTTCGGAATTATGTTATAAGTTGAGAAGTGCTATTCAATATTTCATAGTACTTCATAACTATTGTTCAGTTAATGAAGAATAATCATATGATTCTCGAAGTGGTATCTTTATAATGTATTGTTAGACTTGTTGAGCTAGTTATGCTCACTTCTTGCTTGAATCATATGATTGCAGCTAAGGTCGAGCAAACTGAGGGTTCCAGTAGAGATAAAGGCAAGGTAAAGGTGAACGAGTAGTTTATTCTGTAATAGACTAGTATGTTTGTATGAATTATATTACAATGAACATAGAATGTAAAAGTTTAAGAACCTGGGAACGGGATGTATTATTATTAATGTAATAAGAATGTCGTTGATACACATACTTTAATGTGGTTTCAATAGAATGAATATACAGTTATGAGTACCATGTAGCACCATCTGTCGGTTTGAAAGATACCCGGATTTGGGGCGTCATAATTGGTATGTCATTCCTTATCCGTAGTATATCAACATATAATATTAGGAATGTCAAGGCACTCCCACCAACCCTTTTGTACACACTAGGTTCATTCATGTTTTTGATAAAATCAAACTCTTTTGATTATCTTATCAAATTAAATGTTTCATTTTTTTTGAGAATCTTGCTTCAATCCATTTCTCTGAGTGTCTATAACTCTTACCTCGTCGTATGTAACTAGATCATCATCTTCTATGATTCATACCTCATCATCATCATCTATGATGAATCCATACCTCTTAGGTATGTTTGGTAGTATTCCATATTTATAATTTAGTTATGGTACAATAGGTCTATCTACAAGTTCCTCTTATCTGACTTATAGTGCTTTGTGGTTCTTGAACTCTTCAAGATCTATTATCCTCCCACTAGCCCCTTCAATGATAAACACCTTTATCTTAGAAGGTAGCATTTTTTGCAACAAATACCTTTTTCTTAGTAAGATTATAGAACATATACCCTAAACTTACTTTAGGATGTCCCACAAATCTTCACTTACCAAATCTTATCCTAAGCTTATCCTTTGAAACCTTTTTCACATAAGTTGGACAACCCCTTATCTTAACATACTTAAGATTAGGAATCCTCCATGTCCATAACTCTTATAGAGTCTTGGGGTCAGATTTTGAGGTTACCTTTACGTAGATATGCAGCCATTTCTAGGGCATGACCCTAAAAAGATACTGGAATATTGGTAAAATCATTATGGACCGCACCATGTCCAACAAGGTATTATTTTTCCTTTTAGATACATCAATCAACTATTACGTATCAGGAGGTGTCCATTGTGTAAAAACCATTTGAGATGATCTAGAAACTCATTGCACAAGTATTCTTTCCTTGATCCAATTAAAAAATCCTAATACTTTGCAAATTTATTTCACTTCTGAATTCTTTGAACCTTTCAAATAATTCAAACTTGTATTTAAGCAAATACACACATTCAACTCTTCATCTCTTTTCTTATTCTAATTTGTTCAATATGCAAAATTATTTTTCACGTAAGTCAAGTATACAAAATTCATTAAGTAATATTCCAGTTTTATACAAAACATTATTACTATAAATAGAACAACAATTGTTCTTAAATATAATACCAAGGATTTCATTATCCAACAATAAAATAGAAATAATGTTTCTAACGAGAACTGGAATACAATAACAACTTATTGACTTAATAGATTTTCCCGTAGGCTATGCTAAACTATAAGTTCCTATGGCTAATACAACAATCTTTGCTTCATTTCCCACACATAGGATTACTTATCTTTGTTTAGCTTTCTACTTCTGCTTGGTCTCTTTATAAATCTATATTTATGGGAACCAAAGCTAGTATCCAATATCTACGTAGAACCTTGACTTAAAGAAAAATTTATTTCAATCATGAACAAAACTGTATTTGTAACCGAAGCTTTACTAAGCTTCTTTTGGTTAGCCTCTTCAAGATGCTTCTCGCAGTTTCTTTTCCAATGTCCAAGCTTATTGCAGTGGAAGCAAATTCATTTGCTATCCATATTAGTTTTGTTCTTATTATCCATTATTTTTGACTTTCTATTTACCTTTTTTTGAATCATTTTTTTTAAAGATCCTTTGGGCCCTACCAGTAAGACTTGGTCTTTCTTGGTTGGAAAGTGACTCTCAACAATTTTCAACATGTTAAGCAAATCAGCGAAGCTAATACTAGCTTGTTCATATAAAAAATTTACAAAAATTATGAGAAGGAGACCAGAGTGACTCCAAGATAAAATCTTGGCTCAACTCTCCATCCATGACAAAACCTGTTGTCCTAATTGTTTAATCAAATTGATCATGTTAAGAACTTTTGTCTGTATTGTAATGCCATTGGTCATTCTAGATCGGAAGAAATCCTTAGATATCTAATATCTATTAGTCTTACTTTCCTCACCATCAACTTCTTGATGTGCAGGAGTATAGTAAGAGCATCCATAGTTTCATGCTGACGCTGAAGCTCGTTACTCATGGATGCGAGCATTATGCATTGAGCCAACTATGCATCATCTTGCCACTTTCTAAAAGTTGCAATATCTTCCTATGAGGCATTGTCTGCAACCATTGCAGGAATATGGGTATTAAGGACATAAGATAGCTTTTTAGCCTTGAGAACTATTCTCAAATTCCTTAACCAATCCGTTTAATTTGGTCCGGTTAAATAGCATCTAATATGCTTCGCAGTGATAGTAATTTAGACATTGTAAAATTCTGTAGATGAATTTGTAATTAAGAACATTTTAGCATACATTCTTTTATTAACTACCAAAATAAATTAGGTCTTGTTTTAAATTGGTATCTCCCACTATTTTCTTCAAACTATATTACCCTCAATATATATAGTTCAGCAATATTTAATTAAAGATATGCTAGTGAGAATATCTATGAGCACTACCAATATAATCTTGGAGTTTATTTAAAATATAATTTTCACTTGGAGACAGTGGAGATAGTTATATGTCAAGAGAAGACTCACCATTGGAAAGAAGATGATAGTAATCTTCTCGTTTTTCTTTGCAGTCTATTGGGTCAACCAAGGATAATTCTATGGACATATGATATCTATCATTACCTAGACGCATGGCCTCCCATGTATGAAGGTTTCCTTGAGCACTTCTCAAAGATTTTAATTTCTAAAACAGTTTTTGACTATACTTTTATGTAAAGTACCATTGTAAGGTTGTGGTCAAGGCACCATGAGAGTTACATACATTTGTATTAAAACTCACAGTTTAATTGTAGTCGTATTCTGTACGACAGTTCAACAGTTGTATAAATGAAGTTTATAATTGATTTTTATAGTGTGATATCTGGCGACTCAGAATGGGTGATGTATACCTATTTTGGGGGCGTCACATTTGGCATCAGAGCTTAGGGATATGGTCGTTGGCGGAGATATGAGTCTAGTACTAGGAGGGGAGACACGAGTAATATACTTCGCTAGTGTGTGACTTACCTAAGCTGAAATTGTTTACTTGATAAGTTGACAAATTATGATATGTCAATTAACCTTGTTTTGAAGTATATTCTAGAAGGATATCTGAAACACAGGAGATAAGCAATGGGAAAATCATGAAACAAATGAAATAACCGGGATGGTACAATCCGAAAAGAAAGCAAGGTATTCTCATCTCTTAGAAATACCAGGTACGTACGTAAATTTCGAGGGCAAAATTTCATGAGGGGAGATTGTGAGACCCCGAATTTTATGAAATAAAAGTATTGAATTTTTCTATTTTGGTGAATAGTTAAATTGATAAAAGTTTAAAGTTAAGGGTGACATTTGAAAATTTTTCAAAGTAAGCAAGTTGTCATAAAATAATCGGTGGTAAAATACGCGTGGTTGCATAATAGCATACAATATTGATCATTAATGCTTACGTGAGAAGTCACTCAGCTTGATTCAATTATTGTCGATATTTTATTTATTATTAAATCAATAATTGAGATAATAAAGTTATTAGTATTATTATTTGTAATATTAACGATGTCTATATAAGTTACGCGATGAGAGGTTTGGTCACCTAATTGCTTGGCGCCATAGGAGAAATCCTTATTAGAAAGCCCCTCTTTCACAGGAGCGACACAGTGATTAATAGTGTGAATTATTATAATAATGATGAAGTTTTGTTTTATTAGTATTATTAATGTAATAAAAGCAGAAAAACTTTTATATAAAGCAGAATACTTTTATAAAGTTATTAGTTTTATTAGACTATAAATAGAATATTTATATTCTATTATGCATAGTGTTTTGCATAGTAAAATCTTTTTATATAAAATGAGAATACTTTTATAAAATTATTTATTTTATTAGACAATAATTAGAATATATTATATTATATTATATTATGCATAGTGTTTGCATAGTGTTTGCATAGTAAAATCTTTTTATATAAAATAGAATACTTTTATAAAGTTATTCGTTTTATTAGATTATAAATAGAATATATTATATTTTATTTAAAAAGATTTTATTTTATTAGAATATTTTATTAAATCAATCTGGACCGTCCGTTTAAAAGTGAATCAATCTGGAGTACTCTTCTTTATATGTTAAGGGATATTATTTATTGTACTCGTAAGGGGTATTATTTCTTTCGTATTCATGAAGAGAACTTCTGTTATTCCATTCTTTATTATTCTGTTGGAATAACCTGTATACGCGGACTACCCTATACATGGTGAAATTCTTCTAGTATTTCATTCATTATTATTATGTTGGAATAACCTGTCTATGGGAAGTACTACATACATGGTGAAATTCTTCTATTATTCCATTCTTTATTATTCTATCAGAATATACTGTCTGTGCGTTTATGCATGACCTGGTTCCATTATTTATTATATTGTTGGAATATCCTGTCGGTGCGAATTGCACCTGACTTGGTTCTGTTCTTTATTATCTTGTGGAGAATAACCTGTTTGTGCGATCTATCACATGCATGGTGAATTTTTCAGTTATTCCATTCTTTATTATTCTGTTAAAATAACCTGTCTATGTGGAATACCACATGCATGGTGAATGATCTTTTGTATTCATTCCTTATTAAATTGTGGAAATGATCCGTTTACGTGGATTATGATGAAAGTCATAATAAAAGCATTAGACTAATGAAAATCATGGGTATATATAGTATTAGTAAGTGTTATGATAAGTTATGTTGGTTATTATGTGAAAACATGAAAGTTTCTTAGAAATCACAAAGGGTTGAAAATCAGATTTTGATGAAAATTGAATATGAAATTCAATTGACCATATCTCCTATTATATTTCAAATTTTTGAGTGTGGTCAAGTTCTAGAGTTAGATCTATGAGTTTTCTAACTTATCCAAGTGGAATCACTAGAAAAAGTGTTGTAGATTTTCGTGTGGACTGATTTTAGCAAAGGAGTCAAAAACTGCAAAACACCAAAAAGGCTATTGCCCAGAAGTTTAAAAGGGTTGTTTCGGCCACTTAATTTGTGAGAAAAATTCAGCCTTTTGGGACATGAAAATATATGGTATAAAGTACCTCTTGTCCAAAAATGAGCTCATTCCGACTTAAAATGAGCAAGTTATGATCATTTCAATATTTAGGTTTTTCCGACGAAAAACGTTATAACTGGAGTTCTATAACTCCGATGACCATGAAATTTAAACTGGAAGATCACGTTAACATGTGTAAGATCCTGCCAAGATTTGGAAATTTCTGGAGTTAAACTTGAGGTAGCTAATTTCTTAAGGAATTAATTAGAAATTGATTTATGAAAAATAGTAAATGAATTATAAAAATTCCGAGAAAGATATATGTTCAATATGGGACTATATTCTGCTAAATCCCAGAAAAGAAATATTTTTAGGACTGATTTGGTATTTTTTATGAAAATTCACTAGTTATGAGTATATGAGTTAAATATGTTATGTGAAGTTGAAAATTGGTAAAAAGGATTTTATGGCTTGTGAATCCTATATAGGTTATATGTAGATTTTTGATAAGGGATTTGATCATTGGTGATGAAATCTTATGAGTATGACATATTTGAATGATTAAATACATTATTTGGTAAAGTGTAAACAATTAAAATAAATTGTTTATAAGTTTAAGAAATAATTAAAATATTGTTATAATATTAATGATATTAGATTATGAGATTGTTAAGTGATTGATAACATTGGGATATTCTTGAACCCTGGATAATTTATATTATAAATATTTAATATTTATCCTTTATCGCATATGATTGATTCTTTATATCATTGTCATGATCTTCATGCTTATATTGTGTTGAAAGTCATCTGTGACTTACGTGCATAGATGGACTTGGTATGATTATGACCAGGGATTATTCGATATGATCATGACCGTAATGTTATAAATGATGTGGTAAAAGTCATCTTTGGCCCGTAGTGCATAGATGGACTTGGTATGATTATGACCAAGGATTATTCGGTATAATCATTACCGTAATTGAAAACACGAATATCATTGGCGTAGTGCATGGATAATTAAATGGTCGTTGATACTATTAAAATTGGTGATCCACGATATTATTGGTTTCTGATTGTATATCTTTGGCTTGTAGTGCAAATATGAGCTGTTGGTTATTGGTTATCTGATTTGTATATCTTTGGTAGTAGTGCAAAGATGAATTTATTAAATATGATTATGGCGAAATTATGATTTGGTATAACCGTAATTTTTTGATGTTTCGGTGAAGATAGGTGATAAAATTATCTTCGTCACAGGTGCGAAAAAATTGAATCATGATTATGATTATGAGTTATTCATATGATTGTGGGCGAGGAATTGTTGATTGATGTTACAAGGATAAAATATTATTGGTGGACTTTTAACATGGAGAAGATAATAGACACGATGGTCTATTTGACTCTTTAATGGATTGCTTTCGTTCCACTTGCAACTATGGTTGAAAAGTTTTATCATCTACCATATGTTCTAAATTTCTGATTTATTATTGATGAAAGCTATTGATAATTTAATTATCTTTAGTTATGATATTTTTTACTCGGCTAGTTGTGCTCACCCTTTTGCTTCACAATTCTTTTCAGGTAATAAGAGTGTTGCCGAGTCGAGTAGGGATAACAGGGGAATAGAACGGTGGTCTATAGCTATTGAGGTTCTCCCTAAATAGTATGGAAATAATTTTATTGAGAACTTTAGATAAGTGTGTGGTATTGTATACATCATTTGATATTTAATTTTGGTGAACTGAATAAGGTGAGGTGAGCCCAACTTTGGAAGGGTGTTTTGCCACTATCATACAAGATGTCTAATAACATACAACCTCGTGTTATCATAAGAAAGGGTTGTGCACATCGACTTGCTGAGTATATCTACGAGCACTACCAATATAATCTTGGAGTTTATTTGAAATATAATTTCCACTTGGAGACAGTGGAGATAGTTATATACTAAGAGAAGACTCACCATTTGAAAGAAGATGATAGTAATCTTCTCGTTTTTCTTTGGGGTCTATTAGGTCAACCAAGGTTAATTCTGTCAAGGCACCATAAGAGTTACATACATTTCTATTAAAACTCACAGTTTAACTGTGGTCGTATTCTGTACGACAGTTCAACATTTGTATAAATGAAGTTTGTAATTGATTTTTATAGTGTGATATCTGGCGACTCAGAATGGGTGATGTATACCTATTTTGGGGGCATCACATTTGGTATCAGAGCTTAGGGATATGGTCGCTGGCGGAGATATGAGTCTAGAACTAGGAGGGGAGAGACGAGTAATATACTTCGCTAGTGTGTGACTTACCTAAGCTAAAATTGTTTACTTGATAAGTTGACAAATTATAATATGTTAATTAACC
Organism: Panax ginseng; assembly: GCA_020205605.1. Classification (NCBI taxonomy): domain Eukaryota; kingdom Viridiplantae; phylum Streptophyta; class Magnoliopsida; order Apiales; family Araliaceae; genus Panax; species Panax ginseng. Next base: position 76,064,606 of record CM035137.1, read on the forward strand.
TTGTTTTGAAGTATATTCTAGAAGGATATCTGAAACACAGGAGATGAGCAATGGGAAAATCATGATACAGAGAAAATAACCGGGAAGGTATAATCCAAAAAGAAAGCAAGGTATTCTCATCTCTTCAAACTACCAGGTACGTAAATTTCGAGGGCAAAATTTCATAAGGAGGGGAGATTGTGAGAGCCCGAATTTTATGAAATGAAAGTATTCAATTTTATTATAATTATTATTTTATTTCGTAAATGGTTAAATTGATAAAAAGGTTAAAGTTAAGGGTGATATGTGAATTTTTTTTTGCAAAGTAAGCAAGTTGTTATAAAATGTTCGTTTGGTCGGGGAATATTCTTTTTGTTGGGAAATATTTGTACGACGGCACAATCATTGGTGGACCCCATAACGGAAGTATTGTCGTAGTTAGAAAACAATAGAATTATCTTTGATTAAAAATAACGGCAAGTGTTACCGTTAAAACTGTTGAACTACCCAGTAGTAAAAGTTCAGTAATACGCGTGGTTGCATAGTAGCACACGGTATTGATTATTGACGCTTACGTAAAAAGTCACTCAGTTATACTCAATTATTGCTACAGTAATTGCTGCATCATATCTCTCATATTATTGATTTAGTTATTGTCACAGTATCATCTGCATAATTCGATATATTATTAAATCAATAATAAATATGACAAAGTTATTCATATTATTATTTGCAATATTGACAATGTCTAGAAGTTCTGTAAATGAGATGTTTGGTCATCTAATTGCGCGCCAATAAGGAGAAATCCTTATTGGAAAGCCCCCTCTTTCCTGGGAACGACCTTGCTGTTAAATATTGTGAGTTATAATATTAATAATGAATAAGTTCGTGTTGATCAAAGATGTAATTGATAGTTTCATTGTGTTGGTTTTTTGGTACAATATTATTCCATGAGGAGATGTGCTAATTTTTCAGACCGTTGGTTGAAATTATAATAGTAAATCAATATGGATCGTTGATTTAAAGTCTTAATAGTAACTTGCCCTTTTAGTTTTCCAAGAGTTACTTGTCTCTTGATTGTTCCAAGGTTAATTACCCTTCATGAAATAGTAGTTGTCTCTTCAATATTACCAAGAGTTATTTGCCTCTTGATTGTTCAAGGGTTAATTACCCTTCATAAATAGTAGTTGTCCTTGAATATTACCAAGAGTCATTTTGACCCTTCGTTAAGACCAAGAGCCACTCTTAGTTTTTCTATAAATAGAAGCTCATTCCTTCATTATTTCTTACGAATTCACTGAAATTCTAGAGATAGAGAAATTATAGAGAGAAAGAAGAAGAGTTTTCTACTAATTCACTACATCGATATCCAATTTCTTTACGGTAAGGATATTATTTGTTGTACCGTAAGGAAATTGTTATTCTTTCTTATTCATGAAGAGAACTTACATTATTCCATTCTTTATTATTACATTTGGAATAACTTTGTATATCTGGCATACCCTATACATAACTTTTGTATCACGGCATACCCTATACTTGGTGAAATCCTTATGTTATTCCATTCTTTATTATTTTTTTGGAATAACTTTTGTATCATGACATACCATATACATAACTTTGTGTACATGCGACATACTCTATAGTTGGTGAAATCCTTATGTTATTCCATTACATATTATTACATTGGAATAACTTTGTATATCTGACATACCCTATACATAACTTTTGTATATGCGACATACCCTATACTTGGTGAAATCCTTATGTTATTCCATTCTTTATTATTACATTGGAATAACTTTTGTCTGTGACATACCCTATACTTGGTGAAATCCTTATATTATTCCATTACATATTATTCTATTGGAATAACTTTGTATATCTGACATACCCTATACATAACTTTTGTCACATGGCATACCCTATACTTGGTGAAATCCTTATGTTATTCCATTCTTTATTATTCTATTGGAATATCACATGCATGTGTTTTACACGGACTGGTTCCGTCTTTATTATTACATTGGAATATCCTCATGCAGATGTTTTACAATCAACACAGTTCCAATTACTTATTATTACATTGGAATAACTTTTATCATCAATCTTTGCATGCATGGTGATTTCTTTTGTTATTCCATTCTTTATTATACTCAGTTGGTTAAAGTTTTGACTTCTATACTCCATGAAATTAGTGGAATATCCTTGATATTTTCACTTCATCCAGTATCTTTTCATGGAAATATTCTTCTAAGCATTCTTGAATTTTACTCTACAAAGAAGTATCATGTTGACAATTTGGACGTTATTAGTTTCTGGATAATTTAATTTGTGAACTTGTTTTATTGAATTCTTATATAATTGTCATCATCCTCATGTTTATATTTTTTGAAAGTCATCTGTGGCCTATAGTGCATAGATGAACTTGGTGTGATTAGTACCAGGGATTATTCGGTATAATCATGACCGTAATGTTACAAATGATGTGGTAAAAGTCCTCATTGGCCCGTAGTGCATTGATGGACAGTTGTTGGCATTATCATGACCATTGATGAATACAAGAATATCCTTGGCCCGTAGTGCATGGATAATTTGTGGTCGTGACCCTAATGAATATCCTTGGCCGTGGTGCAGGGATGATGTGAATTATTTATTAAGCTGAGTCTCAGCTATAAAAATTGATGAAAACGTTTTCAATCATAAAAGATAGTAGATTTTATTCTCTACTTGGCTCTTTTAATGGGTTGCTTGTTCCGCTGGAGTTAAACTATGTGTATTGTATTTTATCAGTTTAACATTGTTGAGGACTAATGATAATTTATTACGCATTATCTTGGTCATAATATTTCTTCTTAAAGCTAGTTGAGCTCACCCTTTCATTCACCTTTCTCTTGAGAAATGAGAATATAAATTTGGAGACGAGTCGGGAAGCGGAGTGATGATCCGAGATGATAACATTAGTAGTCCTCACTATTCTGTTAAATTGTGTGACAATAAATGTATCAAGGACTGAATTTGAGTTTGTATACTTTCTATGAGGACTCCATTGAGAATGGATATTGTCTAGAAGGCAGTATTCTTGTTTAAACTCTTAGATTATGTTTTGTCGTATTTTACACGAAAGTTGTATTATTAAGTTGTATTTGAATTTTGTACCATGTATTTGGCGACTCAAGATGGGTGATGAATACCTAATTTTGGGGGCGTCACAGTTGGTATCAAAGCTTAGGGATATGATCCTGGCTAAGATGTGAGATAAGAACTAGGAGGGAGAGCGAAATTCCTTCGCTAGTATGACCTACCTAAGTTTATTTGGTATTTAATTGGTCGGTCAAAGTATAGGGATAATATGTAATATGTTATTTAACCCTTGTTTTGTGGCAGTGTTTGGAAATGGCAGCTGAAAATGTTCACAATGGAGTGAATGAGACCGTTGAGACACCTTTAATCACTAACCAGGTTAATGTGATGTCACACGAAGAAGAAATTAGAGATATCTACGTGGTAAGTGAAGAACTAATAGTTGCACCCGAGCTAGTTGCAGAGGTAGCAGCTGAGAGTGAGGAAGAAGAAGAAGAAGAAGAATCTGAGAAGAATTGGTTAGAAGAAGCTTATGATCAAAATTTAGAATTTCAAAATCGTATTCATGAGTTAGAAGAGCAGGCTGAAGAACGGCAGACGGACGTGGAGCAAAGAGATGTAACAATTCAAAATTGTGTTAACCGATGTGCGATGCTTGAACAGAAGCACTCTTTGGCAGAGTATAAGATATTAGAGCTGGAATCTGAGAATGCTATGATCAAAGTTCTGATGAAAGAAGAAATAACTGAATGAAGGAGAATAGATGATGCATGGGTAAAAGCCGCACGACGCGTAGATATCGTAGAAAAAGACGTCCGATCCAATAAAGCCAAAATAGATGAAATGGATTTTGCTTTTTGGACAGCAATTGGGAGAATCCAACATCGAATTCAAAATTACCCTGTGCATAACGGTCAACCCCAATTTGATATGGATCGGAGAATAATGATTCAAATCATGGATTAGGAATGTGAAGAAGCACTTAAGGGTGGAATGTACCCTATAGCAAAGTCAAATCTGGTAGTTTAAGTGAGCGTTTGTCGAGAAACCCGAACGAAGTTATTACGGGTAAGTTAATTATAAACTCTTGCAAAATCTATACTTTATTAGATACCAGTTGTACCCACTCTTTTATTTCTCCTACTTGCATTCAATGTTTAAATTTGACTCCGGAGGAACTAGGGTTTGACTTATCTGTTGAAACTCTGTTAGGAGAAACCTTCGTTACCTCCACTGTTTATAAATCTTGTTGATTCAAATCAACATTTTCACGTTACCTGTCGATCTTATCTCTTTGAAAATACTTTCTTTTGATGTGATTTTAGGAATCGATTGGTTAACTACTCATCATGCTTTTCGTAAGGTTGTTAGCTTTTATATTCATAACCAACCTGTTATGCAAATTCAAGCAACCAAACCACTAAAGTCAATCATTGTCATATCAAGCCATAAGTAAAGAGCCCCGAACCTTTCATTGTTCACTTCCTTGTGTGGAATGCACCGAAGCCAGACTTTTTGTAGGCGACATCGTGAATGAAGATGGCAAGTTGATAGGTATCATTGTGAGGTGTTATCCAGGTTAAGGGATATAAGTCACAGTTGGTATCAATGTGACATACTATCCATGTCTTAGATGAGGGTCACAGTTTTGAATGATATATCTATCGTTAATAAATTTCCTGACGTATTCTTGAAGACTTCTTAGCTTACTTAGAGCGTGAAATCGAATTTTGTATTGACCCTAGTATAAAACCCCATTTCTAAAACCCTTAAATATTTCTTCAACTAAAACGAGCATAACATGCGCCAAAGACGTTGGCTCGAGCTGTTGAAGATTACGATCGTACCATTCAATATCATCGTAGAAAAACGAACGTGGTAGCTGACGTGTTAAGTAGAAGATCGTATGCATTTATGAGTGTGATGTTGTTAACACAAAACCCATTTCGTATAACTTACAAATGATGAAGATAGAGTTAAAGACTCTAAGGACCCACATGGTGATATCAAATATACGAGTAGAATCGACTTTAATCGATAAAGTTAAAGTCGTGCAAGCTACATACCCAGAGCTGATGAATGTGAAGAAGAAGGTTCAAGAGGGCGTTATTCTAGAAACAAGAATTGATGAAGAGAGGAAATCTCAACCCTTGATTTTATTGGCCCATTTGAAATCCTTGATCGAGTAGGAACTGTGGCTTATAGACTCGTTTTACCGCCAAATATGTTGTGTGTTCATAACGTTTGTCACGTATCGATGTTACGTAAATATGTGGACGACCCGAACCACATTATTGATTTAGAACCATACGAGATAGCGGATAATTCAACGTATGAAGATGTACCTGTTAAAATCCTGGAATATATTCTACGCTTAAAGGTTATACCTCAAGAGATAAGATATAACAAAGTGTCCTCATCTGTTCGGCATACCAGGTATGTACGTAAATTTCGAGGGCGAAATTTCATAAGGAGGGGAGATTGTGAGACCCCAAATTTTACGAATAAAGATTTAATTTTCTCGAATTTTTTTTTTGAATATTATGGTGTGAATTTGAGATAAAGTTATAGTTGTGGGTAGTATTTATAAATTTTGCAAAGTATGCAAGTTGTTATATTATATTCGATTGGTCGGGAAATATTCGTACAACGGAACAATCATTGGTGGACCCCACAACGGAAGTACTGTCATAGTTAGAAAATGACAAAGATATTTTATGAAAATAATGGCGGAGGTTTTACCGTTAATACTGTTGAACTACCCGGTAGTAAAAGTACAGTAATACGCGTGGTTGCATAGTAGCACACTATATTGATTATTGATGCTTACGTGATAAGTCACTTAGTTATACTGCATTATTTCTACAGTAATTGATGCATCATATCTCTCATATTATTGATTCAATTATTGTCACAGTATCATGTGCATAATATGTTATTTTATTAAATCAATAATTGAGATGACAAAGTTATTCATATTATTAAATTGCAATATTTACAATGTCTAGAAGTTCTGTCAAGGAGAGGTTTGGTCACCTAATTACGCACCAATAGGGAGAAATCCTTATTGGAAAGCCCACTCTTTCCTGGGAATAACCTGGTTGTTAAATATTGTGAGTTATAATATTAATGATTGATAAGTTCGTGTTGATTAAAGATGAATTTGATAGTTCCATTATGTTGAAATTATTTGTGTTAAACATTTATTTCGATAGTAATTGATGTCTGGAGGTTATATTGTTCAATCGGGTATTCGGGACACTTTTTGTGTCGGAGTACTATTCACGAGTTACTATTCATGAGTTACTATTCATGAGTTACTATTCACGAGTTACTATTTATGAGTTACTATTCATGAGTTACTATTCATGAGTTACTATTCACAAGTTACTATTCATGAGTTACTATTCACGAGTTACTATTCATGAGTTACTATTCACTCTAGTATTGTGCATTCGTGTATTTGGGTACAATATTATTCAATGAGGAGATGTGCTAATTTTTCAGACCGTTGGTTGAAATTATAATAGTAAATCAATATGGATCGTTGATTTAAAGTCTTAATAGTAACTTGCCCTTTTAGTTTTCCACGAGTTACTTGTCTCTTCGGTGTTCCAAGGGCTAATTACCCCTTCGCAAATAGTAGTTATCTCTTCAATATTACCAAGAGTTATTTGCCTCTTCGGTGTTCCAAGGGTTAATTACCCCTTCATAAATAGTAGTTGTCCCTTCAATATTACCAAGAGTCATTTTGACCATTCGTTAAGACCAAGAGCCACTCTCAGTTTTTCTATAAATAGAAGCTCATTCCTTCATTATTTCTTACGAAATCACTGAAACTCTAGAGAGAGAGAAATTATAGAAAGAAAGAAGAAGAGTTTTCTACTACTTCACTACTTCGATATTAAGTTTCTTTACGGTAAGGGATATTATTTGTTGTACCCATAAGGGGTGTTATTCTTTCTTATTCATGAAGAGAACTTCTGTTATTCCATTCTTTATTATTCTGTTAGAATAACCTGTATATGTGGCATACCCTATACATAACTTTTGATATCAAAGATACCCTATACTTGGTGAAATCCTTATGTTATTCCATTCTTTATTATTCTGTTGGAATAACTTTGTGTATCTGCTGACATACCCTATACATAACTTTGTATCACGCGGCATACCCTATACTTGGTGAAATCCTTATGTTATTCCATTCTCAGATTATTCTGTTGGAATAACTCAGATATATCTGACATACCCTATACATAACTTGTATACGCGGCATACCATATACTTGGTGAAATCCTTATGTTATTCCATTCTTTATTATTCATTGGAATAACTATATATCTGTGACATACCCTATACATAACTTTGTATATATGGCATACCCTATACTTGGTGAAATCCTTATGTTATTCCATTGTGTATTATTCTGTTAGAATAACCTGTATACGCGGTATACCCTATGCATAACCTGTATACGCGGCATACCCTATACTTAGAGAAATCCTTATGTTATTCCATTTTTTATTATTCGGTTGGAATTTCCTGTCTGTGTGTTTTACACCGGACCTGGTTCCGTCTTTATTATTCTGTTGGAATATCCTGTCTATATGTTTTACACCGGACCTGGTTCCATTACTTATTATTCTGTTGGAATAACCTGTCTATGCGAAGTACCGCATGCATGGCGATTTCTTTTGTTATTCCATTCTTTATTATACTTAGTTGGTTAAAGTTTTGACTTCTATATTCCATGAAATTAGTGGAATATCCTTGTTATTTGTGCTTCATCCAGTATCTTTTCATGGAAATATTCTTCTAAGCATTCTTGAATTTTACTCTACAAAGAAGTATCATGTTGACAATTTGGACGTTATTAGTTTCGGATAATTTAATTCGTGAACTTGTTTTATTGAATTCTTATATCATTGTCATCATCCTCATGTTTATATTTTTGAAAGTCATCATGTGGCACATAGTGCATAGATGGACTTGGTATGATTATTATGACCGAGGATTATTCGGTATAATCATGACCGTAATGTTACAAATGATGTGGTAAAAGTCTTCATTGGCCCGTAGTGCATTGATGGATAGTTGTTGGCATTATCATGACCATTGATGAATACACGAATATCCTTGGCCCGTAGTGCATGCATAATTTGTGGTCGTGACCCTAATGAATATCCTTGGCCGTAGTGCAGGGATGATGTGGATTATTTATTAAGCTGAGTCTCAGCTATAAAAATGATGAAAATGTTTTAAATCATAAAAGATAGTAGATTTTATTCTCTACTTGACTCTTTTAATGGATTGCTTGTTCCGCTACAGTTAAACTTGATGTCTATTGTATTTTATCAGTTTAACATTATTGAGGACTAATAATAATTTATTCTGCATTATATTGGTCATAATATTTCTTACCGGGCTAGTTGAGCTCACCCTTTCATTCACTGTTCTCTTCAGGAAATGAGAATATAGGCTGGACGAGTCGAGGAAACCAGAGTGACTATCCGGATGATAGCATTAGTAGTCCTCACTATTACATTAAATAGTGTGACAATAAATGTAACGAGAGCTGAATTTGAGTTTGTATACTGTCTATGAGGACTCCATTGAGAATGGATATTGTCTAGAAGGCAGTATTCTTGTTTAAACTATTAGATTATGTTTTGTCGTATTTTACACGTAGGTTGTACTATTAAGTTGTATTTGAATTTTGTACCATGTATTTGGCGACTCAAGATGGGTGATGAATACCTAATTTTGGGGGCGTCACATAACATATATAAAGATTGAGTCCTTACTCAATCAGCATGCTGTAATCAATCAACATAGTCATAAATTGAATTTAACATTTCATACTTTTAACATATATATAACACATCATCCTCTTTGCAATAAATATTTAAAATAGTTAATCATCAAGTTCACATAGTAATTAGGAACTGAAAGACTTGTCTAATTCGTAGTTTATGAACTACGACTTAATTGTTTAACGCTTATCTACACTTTGTGTATTCCTACACAATTATATAATCATGGATTCACATCCATTAGTCATATATTTTATACGCTCTTAATATAAAAACAAATATTGTTTCCTAACTTAGTTTCATTTTTACTTGAACTTAGGATAACCATGAGATAATTCATTCTATTATCATATTTATCTAAACAATCTTGTTTATATCTTGTAATCCTTAAAGACAATATATAACTATAACTTAAGACCATATAGTTAACAAACTGCTCTTGGTCACTCTACGGAGACAATACATCACATATTGTATTTAAGATCGGGAGTGGCGCGGCCAAGGCCATACTCTTCTCCAAAAACCAGACTTGAGCTTTTCATTGCTCAGTTTAGTCCTACCTACTATGCATTCTGATAAATACTATAAACATACATCAAGTAGGTTCTGATATTTCTTCAAGTTCATATTTCAAATCATTTAGTTTTGAATTACATAATTCTATGTTGAATTATTTACATCAACAAGTCTTAACAACTTCTTTTAAAGAAGGTTCATGGTTTATAAGCTTTTAAACCTTATATTGGTGCTAACAACCTTTAATACGCATGTTCACATGTATCTATCTCATTTACATAGACATAGCATAGTTCATACTTTTAAAATGTGCTTAAATAACTTATATCATGCATGACTAGTTGAGTGCACATATCATTCATGTTCAAAGGCATAAATAACTCTATCATGCTTGCTTATAAGGTCATAATGCAAGTAACAATGCTCATCAAAGTTAGTTTCTAAAACTTTTAAATTTCTCTTTGAAAACACATATTATCCAAGATATACAAGTTATCTAATACGAGGTAACTTAAGACCACACTTTATGCTCGCACGACTCCACCATATGCTCACTACAAAGTCAGAACTCAAGTGACTTAAAGTTCGTCAAGGTTTGTTTTCAAAATCTTCAAGTTTCTTTTTAAAACACATACTAAGTCATGCTTAAGTATCCCATTATGAGTAAAGTAATCTTAGCCATATGACATGTCTATTATCATTCATATTCGTGTTTTATTACTTAGAATAACATAATCCATCGTCCAGAGCATTATACTTGCGTATGTGCTCGTTCGACGCCCTCCGATCGCCTCCTATTATGTAACAGTCACAACGATGACTATTTTGACCCTTCTTAATGACCTCAAATTGAAATACTTAAAGAACAAAAGTTGTAGGTCTATTCGTCCTAGTTCCGGATCATCTTGAATCACCTCAATCGGAGTTTGTATGAAAATGTTACGACCATTTTACCAAAATAGGGTAAAACAGTCACAGTCAGCATACATGGGGCGCGTCCACGCCCCTTTTCCTCACCATTACCGCACACCCGGGCCAATGCCCACGACTCATGCTTGCCGCGTGCATAATATGCAAAGACACCCAGTGTGAGGGTTTCGCACAAAACAAAGTTTTGGTCATAACTTTCTCATTTTAAATCTAAATTAGTTGGTTTTCGATTCGTTGGACTCGTTAAACTCTTAGCTACTCATCTAGAGAATAATTATAACACTTCAAACATATTAACAAATCATTTTAAGGGTTATAATTCAATGTGCATGCTATATTTTTATGTTTTAAACACATTTGGCGAATTTATTCACTACGAATTTGTTTCTCAACCAAATTAGTCCGTTTAACTTTCGTTGTTTTCGCTTTTCAACATATTAACAACATCTACTATCAATTCATAGAATCCAACATGAATTCCTAGCCAATTTTAGCCTCAAAATAGGCCAAAACATATATATTAATTTAACCCAAAACTAAATTCTTCTTATTTAACACCAAAAACACCAATTTGCTTGATTCAAATCCAACTATGGATGATATAAATCATATTATATATGTCTATTAATGCATATATCAACTTCTCAACAAATTCTCCATCAAAATCCACTTACAAAGACTAACTTGGAGAAAAATAGAAACTGAGAATTTTAAAGTGAGTCTATTACCTTTGATTCCTTGTTATTCTTAGATAGATAATGAAGAATTCGCTTACTTCCTCTTGTTTTCCAGAGTTTTCCCCCTCTCAAGATTCACAGAGAATTCTTTCTCTCTCAAACCTTCTCCATCTCTTCTTCTTCTTCTCTATTTTATCTCTCAGACTAAGAAAATAAACGTAAAACCATATACTACGTGACTCGTCAGTTACAATAAGCCAAAGGCCACAAGGCCTTGTTTGGCTACACCCAATTATCCCCACTAGTTTATTTTAATAATATTATATTATATAGTTTTTATTTGTTACACACCTTAACCAATTTTCATAACTTTCAATAATAATTAAAATAATTATAATTTTTATTATAATTATTCGATGATAAATAAATAATCATATATCTAATTTAATTAATAAATTAGACTTAAACATCTCTTTATTTAATTTACTTGTTTTCTTTAATATTAAACAAATCATTTAATTTAATTAATTCATTAAATTAAATCTTCAAAGAATAAAATTTACCTTTGCTTTAACTTAATTATCATACACGTTACTAAATTATTATACCACAATTTCATAATTATTTATTTTCCCAATAAATAAATTATTTAAAATATTTATTCAATTGAATAAATATTTAAGATTAATTACAAAATTAATTTAATTCCTTCAATAGTTAACTCAACTATTAAACCTCACTTTCCTAATATATGAATATATATTTCCCTTCATACCAGATCACATATTTCAAAATATATATCAATATATATACATACTCAAACTCAAAACATCGCATAATAAGAATTTTAATTATTAAATTCTTATTTTAATAACTTATAAAAATTCGGGTTGTCACACCACCTCTTTTAGCTAACCTCTTTACTATTCATTACTTCTTAATTAAGTTAACTTGGCCAACACAAATCATATCCTTTGCTTGGTCATTACACTAATATCTTGGTCATCACTCAATTCTCTTGGTCATCAAGATTTACCACATTACCATGGGTTGCCCCATGGGTCACCCTAACCCATTAGATTATAGCTTGGGCTTGGATTACGTAACTTAACTTAAGCTTTTGGGCTTTAACATTTCTCCCACTTGGGATTTTCATTAATAACCACTTGGGCTTGCACATTAATTCTATTGGACTTTACAATTTGCTAACAATCCTACAAGTCCAATTCATTTGGCTAAAAGTCTTATTACATATTCTCTACGTATTATACTCGTATTCTCTTTCGTATACTAATTCATAATATACGTTATTCCATCCTCCTTATATACTCGTATAATACTTCGTATTATACTTGTATTCATTACCTCATACAATACATACGTATCATACAATCATTACATTAACTCCTAACGCTTTATTTTCCTAACATTCTCGAATTACGGCCGCATGCGAAAAATTACGTTTTCCATACTTGAATTCTTATTACATAATCCAACTCACTGTGATATTCTATCGTTACGTATTTCTCGAAAGTTCAAAAATAATTCCCGAGCAGAAATTGATAAATAGTGTTTTTCAAAAAATTTCTCGAAAAACTTTTATTTTCGTCTTGGAAATTCAAACACTTTAATTCATTCACGTAGTCAAAATACTACGACTTTTTGTCGTTTCTAAATTATAGAATGACATTTATCTTACTAACACATAATAATAACAAGTAATATAATTTTATTCATTATTTTCTTAAATAAAATTATTTTACAAAGGATCCGAATTTCTCGGTCGTTACATTCTTCCGCCCTTATAATGATTCTGTCCCCAAAATCTCGTCTCACATTACTCAAAAAACTGAGGGTAATCCTTCCTTATCTGTTCTTCCAATTCCCGCGTTGCTTTTTCTGCATCGTGGTTCTTCCATAACACCTTCACGGAAGGTATAACTTTTTTCCGCAGAACTTGCTCTTTTCTATTAATTATTTGAATCAGCATCTTAAGTCCTTCTCAATATGAATAGGCTCATACTCTATTATGTACTTATAATCTGGCTTATAAGGACATAACCAGATACGTGAAACACGTTATGTATTCGTTCTAAATTTGGAGGTAATGCTATCATGTAAGCTACCTCACCTACCCGTTTTAACACTTCAAAAGGCCCTATAACCCGTGGACTTAACTTTCCCTTCTTTCCAAAGCGTATCTTTCCTTTCCAGGGAGATACCTTTAGAAACACGTAAGAGCCTACTTCAAACTCCCTATTTTCTCGATGCGAGTCCGCATACTTTTTCTATCTGTCTTGAGCTACTATTAGACGCATTCGTATCAACTTCACCATATTCGCTATTTGCTGCACCAATTCTGGCCCTAGCATTCGGCATTCTCCCACTTCGTCCCAACATAATGGTGTTATGCACTTTCTCCCGTACAAATCTTCGTAAGGCGGCATACCTATGCTTGCATGATAACTATTGTTATACGTAAACTATACCAATGACAGATGATCATCCCAACTACCCTTAAAATCCATGACGTAAGATCTTAACATATCTTCTAACGTCTGAATTATTCTCTCACTTTGTCCATCAGTTTATGGATGATACGCCGTACTCAACTTCAACTGCGTTCCCAACTGCTCCTGCAAACTCCTCCAAAAGTTCGATGTGAATCATGGATCACGATCTGACACAATCGATACTAGTACTCCATGTTTGGAAATTATTTCCTTAACATAAAGTTAAGCTAACTGATCCAAGTTATACTTGACCCTAACTGGCAAAAAGTTAGCTGACTTTGTCAATCGATCCACTATTACCCAGATCACATCATACCCTTTCGTTGTAGTCAGAAGTCCCACCACAAATTCCATCGTGATATGCTTCTACTTCCACTTCGGAATATCCAATGACTGTAACAAGCCACTTGGTCGTTGATGTTCGGCCTTAACTTTCTAACAAGTCAAGAACCTACTCACATACTCAACTATCTCTCTCTACATCACGGCCTCTACCTTCGCTGGATCTATTGAAATCCCCTCATAGTCAATGACATGACCTAAAAACTGTACCTTTTCCAACCAAAATTCACACCTAGTGAACTTCACATACAACTTCTCCTTCCTTAGTGTCTCCAACACTATTCTTAGGTGTTTAGCATGATCTTCTGGCGTATTAGAATAGACTAGAATATCATCAATAAACACCATGACAAACCTGTCTAAATATTGTTTGAACACTATGTACATCATATCCATAAATGTACCTGGTGCATTGGTCAACCCAAATGACATCACCAAAAACTTGTAATGACCATAACGAGTTCTAAATGTTGTCTTTGGTACATCCCCCTTCCTAACCTTCAACTGATGATACCCCGTTCTTAAATCTATTTTAAAAAAATACTTAGCCCCTTTTAACTAATAAAAAAGATCATCGATCCTGGGTAATGGGTATTTATTCTTTATCGTTAACTTTTTCAACTCTCTATAGTTGATACAAAGTCATAACGATCTGTCCTTCTTCTTGAAAAACAGTACTTGTGCTCCCCATGGCGAAACACTCGGTTGTATGTACTTCCTATCCAACAATTCTTGTAACTGTACCATTAACTCCTTCATCTCCACTGGCGCCATACGATACGGTGCCCTGGAAACTGGTGCCGCTCCTGGCACAATGTCTATTACAAACTCTGTTTCCCTATCCGGTGGAAGACCCGGTAGTTCACTCGAAAATACATCTGCAAATTCTCTAACTATAGGTATTTGTTCCATAGTTGCTCCCACTCTCTTGGTATCAACAACATGGCACAGATAACCTACACATCCCTTCCTCAATAATTTCTTAGTTTGTGTCATAGTTAGACAACACGAATGTCCCGACGATCTAGTCCCGTAAAATACTACATGAGGATGTTTTAACGTTTTAATATTCACACATTTCTTCTGACAATCTATAATTGCCCCATAGTTAACCAACCAATCCATTCTGAGAATTACATCGAATTCTCCTAAATTTATCGGTAGTAAAGTTACCAATAATTTACAACCTCGTATGTCTACGCAACAACTCCTATGAATATTTTCAACATGAATTATCTCCTCGTTTGCTACCTTAATATTTAAAGGTATAGGCAACTTTTTGGGAAGTAATCTTAATCGTCTAGCAAAATCACATGTTATAAACGAACAAGTAACACCCGAATTAAACAGCACATAAGCATTTATGTCATTGATCGGAATAATACCTGCAATTACGTCCCTTGATGCAACTGCATCTTGGACTGTCATGTTAAAGGTACGACCCATCGGCCTACCCGGTTGCGCTGGACCAGCACTTACCGCTATTAGTGCCCCGATTCCCATCTGTCCCATTCTTCGGGCAATTCTTTGCCATGTGGTCAGTTGACCCACACACAAAACATCCGTTATTCTTCTTCTAACCTGGACAGTTAGGCAAAATGTACCCTTCCTATCCACAATTGTAGCATACGGCCTTCCCCTTTAGACAGACTCCCAGATGAGTCTTCCCACAGGTTTTGCAGGCCTCCATTCTTCTCTTTGGATCTCCTTTCTTCACTCCGGTATTCCCATAGTTGAACACTTTACGCTTTTGTCCCTCGTCACTCCTGCTGGCTCCTTCTATTTTCACCCCCCCATCAACCTTCCCCTTATTCTTCTTGTCTTTGTGGTACTGGCTTAGAGCCTCACTACCACCTTCGGTGATTATCGCCTTCTCTAAAATAGTCCCAAATTTAGTACTCTGGAACATAGATATACGGTTATAGAGATAAGGTTTCAAGCCTTGCTCGAACCGTCGAGCTTTCCTAACCTCGGTGTCCACTTGGTGTGGAGCAAACCTCTCCAGTTCATTAAACTTGGCAGCATATTGGGGAACCGTCATGTCCCCTTGTTTCAAGTCTAAAGACCGCATCTCCATCCTTCCCTACATACTTGTGGGAAAGTAGTTCTCAAAGAATATCTCCTTGAACCTCACCCATGTTAAGTTCTCTATACCCGTCCTAGCATGGTTAGCCTCCCACCAGAAATTGGCTTCACCTTTCATCATATAGGTTGCAAATGCAACCTTCTGACCCTCTTCGACATTTGCTATGACAAATGCCTTCTCAATTTCCTTTACCCATGTTTGGGCTTCTATGGGGTCCGTAGTTCCTTTGAACTCCGGTGGACCGACACTTTTAAAATCCTTAAAAAGTAGTAGCTCGTGCTACTCCCGAATTTACGGGGATATTAGCCTCATTTCTATTAAACGCGACTGTTAATAAGTTAACAAATTCCTGCATTGGGTTAACCGGACCTCCTTCCAGTTGATTTACGTTAGCGCCTTGGTTTCGTTGCCCTCTTCTTGGCGGCATTTTTCTGTTACAATAAACAACATATTTCGTTATTACTTCTTTCTGATTAGTTAGTTATTATTCAAGATTAAACAATAACTTCAACATCCATCACTTGACATTTTTCGTAAAAAGACTTATATTGATTCATTCATTGTAGTATAATACTACATCGTTACATTACACAACCTAAGCTGATTACATTACCATCCCACAATTACTTTCCAAAAATTGGGACCTACAAAAGACTACCCTTTGATATACAAAAGAGGGTTTTATGTCACTACTAGATACACAATATTTACATATCTAAAACTACTCTAGCTACTACTAGATTACATCTACCTTAAGATATTATTAAAATCTGTTGTGGCCAGACCAACAATAACATCCTGGAAAATAGTATGTATGTAGTCTGCGCTTGACCTCTATTGGATACCCACTACCACCGTCATTGAAATCCTAATGAGAACTCCTATGGATATAGGACATTCTCCCTATCTTTTGCTTCTTGGTCTTTAGCTCCCCCTTAAGATCAAAAACCTCATGCTTTAGCTCATGGACCTTGTCCTTGGCTAAGACCCGCTCATTGTGTTCTTGTTCCCAAATTGACTCCACATCTATCTTATCCTGTAAGACAACCTAAAGCTCTACTCGTAACTCCTTCACCTATTGACAATAGTGAAGGTTCCTATCTAACACTGTCATGAACAATAACATCATAGACTCCCCTTGGGTGTCTCTTCTGCAAGTGCTATAGGGTTAAAGGACACAACCTCCACTTCCTCTTCCATCATTCCATCAAATACTAACATGAGATCGGGGTCCTCTGAGTCTCCAGACTCAATCACTACTATCTCTGGCTCTTCTGCTATTAGGTTCGGCATAACCTCTATTTGGTTAACTGATTCTTCACTAACTTCCTGCATATCCCTATACATTCCATTTCCACCTGATATCTACACAACACAATTAAGTTTGATTAGTACACGTCAGTAGAATAATAAAAACACATAACATATTCATAATGCATTTTTATAAGGTTATTTTCTTCTTTTACTTCCTTAACTTCTCTTAAGGTTGTGGCTTAAGGTTTTAATTCCCCCCTTAAGTTTTATAACCTAATACTTTGATGCCAACCTGTGATGCCCCCAAATTTAGGTATCTTCCAACCCGATAGATGGTGCTACACGGTACTACCATTCACAGATACATTCAATTGAAAAGCCTCAAAAGAAACGAATGTCTTCTATATATGCAAAATAATGTTAACATTCCCTATGTTCTTTATAACCGTTACATTTGTTGTTGTCATAATATCAAATATTATCATTACAAACCTATACTATTACATAGGTATTATACGGGTTCGTCTTCGCCTTTCCTTTATCCTTGCCGGATCCTTCGGTCCATTCGGTCTTAGCTGCGTTCATATAGTTCAATCAAGAGTGAGCATGACTATCTCAGCAAGTACAACAATTCTATTTAACAATATGCTTGAACCATATAAGACATATATCTTCAATAACTGAACAATAGTTATGAAGTACTATTGATAATTCAAAATAGCACTTCTCTTTTCTTTAAAACGTTTTACAATAACAATATTCAGTAAAACATCAATTCCGGTCCAAGACCTTGAGCATTTCATACTTTATTTGAAAAGGACATCCCGACACAAAGTCCATAAGTCTGGCATTTCTTACGAGCAAATCTAGCTGATTAGCCTATAGTACTCTATGTTGATCAACACTACATTCATTAAAGGTATGTACGTTTAAGTTGTGGCAACCTCACGTGTCTGTCGTTTGACTACAAAACATTTTAGCATACTCAGTCTTCATTTAAAAACCACACAAATATAACTTGGTACAACATTGACCATACATTGATAGATTGTAAAAAAATCCAACATATCATAAGTCTAGCCAAAAGAACTGGCTTTAACTTTATGAAGCACAAAGCCAGCCTAGATTGAACATAGACAATGGTTAGAATACTTGCCTTCAGCATCTGCTACGGTTATTACACATTTACGTTATGTCCTTAAGGTCTCTACAATAGATAATCACATCACATAACACATTAGGTTATGATTTAAACATACATGGTTCTTAAAGAATCTTACCCTTCTTCTCAATCTAATCATGAATTAGATTTGTTACTATTGGTTCCGGCTTGCCGATATAGTTCACATTGTTCTTACGTTAATGTTCAATTGATTATTTTTTACCCTTAGGTATCATATTTCAGGTTTAAACAATACCTTATAATGTTAAAAATAATATTTAATTCTTTGTTAATCTGTTACCATTCTTTCCCTACTTGTAAACCTTCCTTACTATGCATTCCTTAAGGCTATCTCTACGACACCATTCATCCGTATACAACTCGTGCTGCGGCGCTAGTTTCCAGTAGCTGATGGTCGAGTCCAGCGCTACGGTGCCATTCATTACTCTTCAATCCACGCCACAACATGAGACTACAGAAGGTCATGGTACTACACACGGCCTTTCATATACCATTATTCCTTGGGTTGGCCAGCCACGGCTTCAAACTCATGCACCAGACAATGAAATTTTTTTATTTACATAATGAACTTCCCCGACTCCAAACTTGATCATTTTAAGTCCAAATTGGCTCGTTCAAAAGGCATTAGATCACAAATCACATACTCTACGTGTTCATACAAGATTTTTGTATTTTTAACTTCGTTTACTAAAAATCCACCTATTGGTTCATTTTTAACAAAAACGATAAACGTTCGTGAATGTTCAACGCTCGTTTCTTCGTTTTAAGTCGAAATTTGGCCATTTTCGAGTCCACAACTCTATAATGCCAAATAAGACCTATGTCCATCAAAAACCAACGTTTTTGAGTTCAAAATAAAAATTCGACCTCTGATCCAAGAATTTCACGAATTCGACGATTATCGTCCAATCGTGTAAATTCCGGCAAAACTTCGTTACTTAGGATTCAATTATCATTGTGATGCCTCCAAATCCGGGTATCTTCCAACCCGACAGATGGTGCTACACGGTACTCATAACTGTACATTCATCTTATTGAAACGACATCAAAATGTGTGTATCAACAACATTCTTATTATAATAATAATATTACATCCCGTTCCCAGGTTCTAAAACCATTACATTCTTTGTTCATCATACTATAATTTATATAACTTACTAGTTTATTACAAGGTAAACTAATCATTCATTATGTCTTGCCTTTATCCTTGTCAGATCCCTCGGTTTGTTCGATTTTAGCTGCATTCATATGGTTCAAGCAAGAGTGAGCGTAACAAGCTCAGCAAGTACAACAATTTCTTTCAAACAACATGCTTGAAACATAGGAATCGTATACCTTCAGTAACTGGATAGTAGTTACGAAGTACTATCAATAATTCAAAATAACATTTCTTTTCCTTCAAAATGTTTTACAATGACAATATTCAGTAAAACATTTATACTGGTCAAAGACCATGAGCATTTCATAATTCTTTGAAAAGGATAACCCAACACTAAGTCTCTAAATTTGGCATATCTTACGAGCACTTCTGGGTGATCAGCCCATAGTACTCTATGTTGATCAACAATATATCCTGTTAAACGTATGTATGTTTAAGTTTTGGCAACCTCACGTGCCCATCGAATAATCGATGAAATATACATTTGTTTATTCATACTCAAGCTTACCTTGAATCCGTACCAAACAATTGGCGTAAGATAGCATTAACAATTCTATATTGAAAGACTTGTGAATAAATCAATCAACTCTTCAAAATTAGTCTAGCCGAGGTAAAATTGGCATCAACCCTTTAGTAAAACAATTCATGCATCTCATAACATGAATCACAGAAAACTTTGCTAACACGAAGGTTAGACAAACGTTTAAGAAAAACTTGCCTTCAACATCTGCTACAGTATAATAACTTTTCCTTTTAGTCTTTACGGTTTCTACAACACATAACCACATAACATACCACATTAGGTCATGAATGAACATACATGGTTCCTAATGAATCTTACCCTTCTTCTCAATCTAATCTTGTATTAGATTTGTTATTTATTGGTTCTGGCTTGCCATTATCTTTTACATCATTCTTACCAACTTCTTTCTATTCTATAACTTAACTGAAATTATTTCATTAATACAACTCGTTTTGAGTTAATCATCCTTCCTCACGGCTTACTACCATCCTTACGTTATTAAATCATTACTCGATCGTCATTTAGTTAAGTACGCTTATTGCATACCGTTCACATTCACATTCAATAGACTTACTTCAACCCTAATGACCATAATTAAGGTTTAAACATGTCTTAACAATGTTGTAAATAAACTTTAGTTCATTACTAATGATTTACCGTTCATGCTTTCCTTACAAATATTCTTCAATGTCAAAACCTTAAGGCTGGCATTGGGGCGCCACTCCATTTACTTCAGCCGCGCTGCGGTGCAATACTACATAAACTAAAGACCCGGACTCGGCGCTGCGACGTGAGTCCCCTTCATTATGGTTGCGTTGCGGTGCGAAATTCTAGTAGTTCATAACCATTCTTGGCGTTGTGGTGCCACATATTTTTTGCCTTGATCAGCCATGGCATTTCAATCCTCAAAGACCGAAAAAATTTTGATGACAATTTCTTAAGTTAGATTCCCGGACTCATAAATTCTTCGTTATAAGTCCGAATTGGCTCGTTCAAAAGCCATTAGCTCACAAATTATATACTCTACGTGTTCATGCAAGAATTTTACAATTTTGAATCCGTTTACTCAAAATTCATCTTTTAGTTTATTTTATCGAAAACGATAAATGTTCGTGAACGTTCAATGCTCGTTTCTTCGTTCTAAGTCAGAATTCGGTCATTATAGAGTCCGCAACTCTATAATTCCAAATAAGACTTGTCTCCATTGAAACCCAATGTTTACAAGCTCAATATCAAAATTCTACTTCCATTTCGAGATTTTCACGAATTCGACGATTATCGTTCAAACTCGTTAATTCTGCCTTAACTTCATTTTTTATGATTTCTTCATCGTTTAAAATAGATTCAATCCATTATACTAACATCTTGACATACATACTTCATTAACTTGTAAACATTACAGGTTATTGCTTGTTCTTTATGAGTTTATAACTTATAAAAGTATAAACTACTTATGACTTCTTTTCTCATGACTTATTATAGATTAAGTCTTTTAACCACCATTCTTGCTTCTTATTATCATAAAATCTTATTAAACTAAACATATGAGTAGTTCATATAAGCTCTTCACAAGTTCATTACTTAATTAAGTTTGAATTACTTATTCATGACTTATACGGCTTAAGTCCATTAATTAATCATTCTTATCATTCCTTAGCATACATGTTCTACCACTACCCACTTCTCTGACAATGGAAGAGAAAGAGAATCATGGTTTAAGATTGCTTACCCTTGAATATCACTTGGTTAATATTTGATCTCCTTCTTGCTTCTTGAAATATGAAAGACTAACTTCCTAGCTTTTCCAGCTTATTTTCTCTAACAAATAAGCTCTCAACTTATTGGATGAAATGAACAACCAACAAAAATAAAATCCAAGCTTGTTATTTATAAGAAAGTATAAGTTAGGGTATAATGGTCATAAGACCACTCCACCTCCTTAATCACCTCCTTACTATTCCAAGCTTAAGCACTAAGTTAACTTGGCCTCCACACTCTTTGCTTGGCCATCACACATTTATCCAACACTTGGGCATCATATTTACTTAATCATTAAGTATACTTGTTAATCACATAACTTAGCCTTTAAGTTTACTTGTTAAGAACAACTTTTATCCTTTGCTTTCTCATCAAAATCCTTAGCCATTAAGTCTACTTGCTCATCACACAAAGTTCTTGGTCACCAATTCACCCATGTGATCATGGGTTGCACCATGGGTCATCCTAACCCATTGGATTAATAGTTTGGGCTTAAGGTTTAATTAACCTAACTTATACATTGGGCTTGCAATTAAATAAACACTTAGGCTTGTTCATTAATTTACATTAGACTTATCAATACAAACATTTGGGCTTTAACAATAATTCATATTGGGCTTTATTATTATCCCAATTGGACATTAAAATTTCCTACAAGTCCAATACATTTAGCTTAAAGTCTCATATCGTATAATTTACGTATTAATCTTGTATTCTAACTCGTATACTTATTTAGTATACGACATTCCATCGTTCATACAAACTCATATAATACCTCGTATCATACTAATATTTATTACTTCGTACAATACCTACATATTATACGATCATTGCTTTTATTCATTATACGCATTTAAATTCATTATCGGAACTCACTTTCCCTAACCGTTAGGTTTTAAGTCTGCAGGCGAAAAACTGTGTTTGCCATAATTAAAATATTATTGGATATTTTATCTCACCTCGATATTCTATCATTACGTATTTCTCAAAAATTCAAAAATAATTCCCGAGCAGAAATGTGTGAATAGTGTTTTTTGGAAAATTTCTTAGAAAGCTTTTATTTTCATTTTGGAAAATCAAACACTTTAATTCTACCATGTAGCCAAAATACTACGACATTTCGATATGTCTAGGTCATAGAACGACCTTCAAATAGGTTACTCCCATAATTAATTAATTAAATTTATTTAATCCACATAATCAAATAAAAATTTAATTCTCAAAAATATAATTTTTTCTGGGGCGTTACACTCTTCCCCCCTTATAAGGATTTTGTCCCCAGAATCTCGCTAATAATACATACACCATTGAGGAAAATTTTTCTTTTGTTTTAATCTCAAATTCCCACAATGCTTCTTCAACATTGTGGTTCTTTTATTTCACCTTCAACGAAGGTATTTATCTTATTTTTCATGATTTGTCACTTCCTATCAATAATTTGGAAGTTTAAATACTTATTAAAATATTACGCTATCTTCCTCTGATTAATTCTTCTTTTAACTTTAAAATTATATGAAACTCAAATCCCTCCTTCAAAACGAGATGATACTTGATCTTCTCTTCATCCTGCATCCTCTTCTTCATTCGCTTGCATTCCTCATTAACGCGTTCCATTATCGTGGATTGAGTCTATGTTTTGAATAACATTTCTACCTCTTCATTCCGTAATTTAACTTCTAGTTTCATTTTTTTCATTTCCGTTATTAACTCATTCTTAGTTAACATTGATAGCTTTTCCCTACCCTTCCTACTTAACGCGTCGTTTACTACTTTTACCTTCCATGTATGATATAAGATATCACAGTTGTTATCTTTTATACATTCCAATTATCTTCTCTACTTCATATTCAACTCCTTATGTGTGGAGATATATTTCAGACTCTTAGAGTCCGTGTATATCTCACACGTCTCCCCTTATAAATACTATCTTCAAATTTTTGATTCAAAAACTACAGTTGCCAATTCTAGATCATAAGTAGGATAGGCCTCCTCATAATTCTTTAACTGGCGTGATGAATACGTTATGACCTTGACATACTACATGAGCACGCAACCCCATCATCTATGTGAAACATCGAGATACAATATAAAATCCCACGTATCATCTGATAAAGACAATACAGATGCCTCACTGAACCTTCCTTTTAGCTCTTGAAAACTATTTTCTCCCTTCTCATTCCCAACATACTTCTCAATAACAAATTTTGTCTATCTCTTTAAGCTATAATTCACACGTAGTGAATTTTGTATCCAACTTCTCCCTCCGTAGTGTTTCTCACACTATCTTCAAATGTTCAACGTGATCTTCTGACGTCTTAAAGTAGACTAGAATACCACCAATGATCATTACGACACCCTCAACCCAATATTATTTGAACACTTTGTGACGCTAATGGTACTTTCAACCATAGCACCTCACTAGAGTACCCATCAATTAGCCACCGACTTGCTCGGCACCCCATACAGAAAGTCTAACTTCCACACATTAGTTAACCCAAACGACATAACCAGAAACTCGTCATAACTATAACGAGTTCAGAACATCATCTTAGGTACCTCGTCCTTCCTTACATTTTACCAATAATACCCCGCACATAAATCTATCTTAGAAAAATACTTTACCACCTTCAACTGATCAAATAGATCCTCGATCCTGGGCACTGGGTATTTACTCTCAACTGCTAACTTACTCCCCTTACGATAGTCGATACGTAAACGTAATAACTCATCCTCTTCCTTAACATCCTTCTAACTTGTGTCATAGTTAGACAATAAGAGCGTCGCAGTGTTTAATTACCGTAAAATACTACCTTGGGTTACTTTAGAAAACCGAAGATTCATACTTTTATTCCAATAATTTATTAAAGTTCTATGGTTAATCAACTCATTCATACCGAAAATTACTTCAAATTCTCCCAACTTTATCAGTACTTATCTACCGATACTTGCTTACATTCCTTATTCATGAAGCCATTTCCAAGAATATAATTAACGAAAGTTATTTCCCCATTCTCTACCTTAACGTATAAATTTATTTTTAATCCCTTCCGAGAATGAACTTAATCACTTAGCAAACTCTCATGCTATAATAGAAAAGTAGCACTCCAATCAAACAGTACATAAGCATTCATTGTATTGACCCGAATGATACATGCTACTAAATTCGCTGATGCAACCGCATCATGGCTAACTTACCACTACTAACACCTTTACTTTCCTCTGATCGACCCCTTCTTTGGACAATTTCTTGCCATGGGGTCCAATGACCCACATACAAAACAACCATGGTTTTTCTTAGATTTAGGATAATTGGGTAATATATGACCCTCCTGTCCATAGTTATAATAAACCGATTTCCATTTCAGATAGACTACTAGATGAGTCTTTCCACATGTCTTACATACCTCGATCCTATAATTAGGATCCCCTTGTTTCCATATCCATTATTCCCGGAGTTAAAATTCTTTCTTTTTGGCATACTATCACTACCATTGGCACTCTC
This sequence comes from Panax ginseng, assembly GCA_020205605.1. NCBI lineage: Eukaryota > Viridiplantae > Streptophyta > Magnoliopsida > Apiales > Araliaceae > Panax > Panax ginseng. The sequence goes on from CM035137.1 coordinate 76,089,928, forward strand.
TGCCTTGGTTCCTCCCTCTCCCTTGCTCTTATTCTTCATTTTTTTGTGGTATTGAGTGAATGCCTCACTACCACTCTCGGCTATAATCATCTTCTCTAGAATGGTCCCACAGGAAACACTCTGGAATACAGAAATCTTACAATAGAGCCAGGGTTTCATGCCCTGCTCAAACCTACGAGCCTTCCTCTCCTCAATGTCCACTTGATGTGGAGCAAACTTTGCCAATTCATTGAATTTGGTCGCATACTGGGGAACCATCATGTCCCCTAGTTTAAGTTCTAAGAACTTAATCTCCCTCCTCCCCTACATACTTGTAGGGAAATAACTCGAAGAAAACCTTCTTGAATTGTTCCCATGTTACCGCATCTGTTCTAGCCCCACCCTGGTGAGCCTCCCACCAAAATTTGGATTCCCCTTTCATCATGTAAGTTGCAAAAGAAGTCTTTTGCGCCTCACCTACGTTTGTAATAACAAACGCCTTCTCTATTTCCTTTACCCATGTTTGGTCGTCTAATGGGTCCGTCGTTCCTTTGAACTCCGGCGGACCTACGCTTTTAAATTCTTTAAAGGTAGTCATTCTCGCTAACCTAGGTTCGACGGGTATTCTACCCCCGGTTTGATTAAATGCAGCCGTTAATTAACGAACTCTTGCATAGGATTGTTTTGACCCCCTCAATTATCATTACGTGATTCCGCTTTCTAATTACGTTGTCTTCTTCTTGACGACATTTAAATAGAATTTCATTATTATTTATTTACTTACTTCGTTATTATTCGCCACATAACAACTCATACCCTAACAAAGCATATTAAATAAAAACTTCATTATATTAATATGCTTTTTCATAGTCAAAACTATTTACAATTTGCCTACATAGCCCAAGGCTATTACATTTCTATCCCGCAATTGAGCTTCTCAAAAGTTAGGATTTACAAAGAGACTACCCTTTTTAAACAAAAGAGGGTTTTACGTCATTACACACATATTTATAACTCTAGCTTTCTAATAATGCATAACAGCGTCCTCATGTTTCTCATTCACAATCTTCGCTACAGTATCCCGACTAATAGTATGTCGAGTCTGCCCCGACTCTATGGAATAACAAGCAACTTTAAGCTTCAAATCCTCATGAGCACTCTTATGGATGTAAGACATCCGTGCTATCTTCTGGTCCTTCTCCTCCAGTTTCTTACGAAGCTCTACCACCTCGTTCATAAAATCCCTAGCCTTATTTATCATGAGAACCTTTCATCATGCTCTGACTCAAAATCTACTTCTGCGGACTCCTTCGCTACATAAAGAGCACTAATCTCTTCATTCTGATTCTGCACAACTGTACTCCGTTGCACATTCTTATCAAGCACTGCCAGATACAATGATCTCATTGCATCTGGAGGTGATGACTCTAGTGTGGGTACCACCGTATCAACCGATGTTACCTCTATTCCTTTTTCCACATCGTTCATCATACTAAGGTATGACGCTATAGCTATATCTCCCTCGGAGTAGTCTTCCTCAGAAAAGTACTCCTCTGTCTCCGACTCCTCTAGAATCACTAATGATACCTCCGCCACCGGCATAGGTACAGGCTCTACTCTGATCACAATTTCTTCGCTCACCGCGTGTATATCTCTATACATTAAGTTATTGATCGACATCCTACAATAACACATATGTTGATTAATACATAACACACAATAGTATAAGCATAAATCACATTTAATTTATTTAGAGTTACTTTCCATCTTTTAAATCTTTCGGTACTGAGTTTACTCAATACCTTATTGACTCATTCAACTTAAGTAAAGCTCGAGTTTACTTCCTTCGGACTTTTCCTTCCTTAACGAGGTTATTAGCCTAAGGTTCTTTCCCCCTTAAGTTTTATAACCTAATGCTTTGATACCAACCTGTGACGCCCCCCAAATCCGGTATCTTCCAACCCGATGATGGTGTTACACTTGCTGCACTCATAATCAGCACATTCATCTTATTGAAACGACATCAAAATGTGTGTATCAACGACATTCTTATTACAATAATAATATTACATCCCGTTCCCAGGTTCTAAAACCATTACATTCTTTGTTCATCATACTATAATATATATAACTTACTAGTTTATTACAAGGTAAACTAATCGTTCATCTTCGTTTTGCCTTTATCCTTGTCAGATCCCTCGGTTTGTTCGATTTTAGCTGCATTCATATGGTTCAAGCAAGAGTGAGCATAACAAGCTCAGCTAGTACAACAATTTCTTTCAAACAACATGCTTGAAATATAGGAATCGTATATCTTCAGTAACTGGATAGTAGTTACGAAGTACTATCAATAATTCAAAATAGCATTTCTTTTCCTTCAAAACGTTTTACAATGACAATATTCAGTAAAACATTTATCCAGGTCAAAGACCATGAGCATTTCATAATTCTTTGAAAAGGAAAACCCGACACTAAGTCCGTAAGTCCGGCATATCTTACGAGCACTTCTGAGTGATCAGCCCATAGTACTCTATGTTGATCAACACTACATCCTGTTAAACATATGTACGTTTAAGTTTTGGCAAACTCGCGTGCCCATCGAATAATCATTGAAAAATATATTTGTTTATTCATACTCAGGCTTACCTTGAATCCGTACCAAACCATTGGCGTAGGATAGCGTTAACAATTCTATATTGAAAGACTTGTGAATAAATCAATCAACTCTTCAAAATTAGTCTAGCCGAGGTAAAACTGGCATCAACCCTTTAGTAAAACATTTCATGCATCTCATAACATGAATCACAAAAAACTTGGCTAACACAAAGGTTAGACAAGCGTTTAAGAAAAACTTGCCTTCAGCATCTGCTATAGTATAATAACTTTTCCTTTTAGTCTTTACGGTCTCTACAACACATAACCACATAACATACCACATTAGGTCCTGAATGAACATACATGGTTCCTAATGAATCTTACCCTTCTTCTCAATCTAATCTTGTATTAGATTTGTTATTTATTGGTTTCAGCTTGCCATTATCTTTTACATCATTCTTACCAACTTCTTTCTCTTCTATAACTTAATTGAAATTATTTCATTAATACAACTCATTTTGAGTTAATCATCCTTCCTCGTGGCTTACTACCGTCCTTACGTTATTAATTCATTACTCGATCGTCATTTGGTTAAGTACGCTTATTGCATACCGTTCACGTTCACATTCAGTAGACTTACTTCAACACTAATGATCATAATTAACGTTTAAACATGTATTAACAATGTTATAAATAAACTTTAGTTCATTACTAATGATTTACCGTTCATGCTTTCCTTACAAACATTCTTCAATGTCAAAACCTTAAGGTCAAAATTGACGCTGGGCACCAACTCCTTTACTTCAAATTTAAGCTCATGCAAGAATACTACATAAACTAAAGACTGGACTTCGGCAACATGGCATGAGTCCCTTTTATTACTTACCAAGATCATGCATGTGAAATTCCAGTAGCTCACAATCATTCTTTGCGTTGTGGCGCCACATATTTTACCTTGACTGGCTCCGCGGCGCCAGTCCCCAGCACCAGAAAAATTTTGACTGACAATTTCTTGAGTTAGATTCCCGGACTCATAACTTCTTCGTTATAAGTCTAAATTGGCTCGTTCAAAAGCCATTAGCTCACAAATTACATACTCTACATGTTCATGCAAGAATTTTACAATTTTGAATCCGTTGACTTAAAATTCACTTTTTAGTTCATTTTAACAAAAACGATAAACATTCGTGAATGTTCAACGCTCGTTTCTTTGTTCTATGTCTGAATTTGGTTATTCTCAATTCCGTGACTCTATAATGCCAAATAAGACTTGTCTCCATTAAAAACCAATGTTTCCAAGCTCAATATCAAAATTCGACTTCCATTCCGAGATTTTCACGAATTCAACGATTATCTTCCAAACTCGTGAATTCCGCCTTAACTTCATTTCTTATGATTTGTTCATCGTTTCAAATGGATTCTGTCCATTATACTAACATCTTGACATACATACTTCATTAACTTATAAACATGATAGGTTATTTCTTGTTCTTTGTGAGTTTATAACTTATAAAAGTATAAACTACTTATGACTTCCTTTCTCATGACTTATTATAGATTAAGTCTTTTAACCACCATTCTTGCTTCTTATTATCATAAAATCTTATTAAAGTAAACATATGAGTAGTTCATATAAGCTCTTCAGAAGTTCATAACTTAATTAAGTTTGAATTACGTATTCATGACTTATACGGCTTAAGTCCATTAATTAATCATTCTTATCATTCCTTAGCATACATGTTCTACCACTACCCACTTCTCTAACAATGGAAGAGAAAGTGAATCATGGTTTAAGATTGCTTACCCTTGAATATCACATGTTTAATCTTTGATCTCCTTCTTGCTTCTTGGAATATGAAAGACTAACTTCCTAGCTTTTCTAGCTTATTTTCTCTAACAAATAAGCTCTCAACTTGTTAGATGAAATGAACAACCAACAAAAATAAAATTCAAGCTTGTTATTTATAGGAAAGTCTAAGTTAGGGTATAATGGTCATAAGACCACTCCACATCCTTAATCACCTCCTTAGTATTCCAAGCTTAAGCACTAAGTTAACTTAGCCTACACACTCTTTGCTTGGCCATCACACATTTATCCAATACTTGGGCATCACATTTACTTAATCATTAAGTATACTTCCTAATCACATAATTTAGCCTTTAAGTTTACTTGTTAAGCACAACTTTTATCCTTTGCTTGCTCATCACATTCCTTAGCCATTAAGTCTACTTGATCATTAAGTCTACTTGCTCATCACACAAAGTTCTGGTCACCAATTCACCCATGTGATCTTGGGTTTCCCCATGGGTCATCCTAACCCATTTGATTAATAGTTTGGGCTTAAGGTTTAATTAACCTAACTTATACATTGGGCTTGCAATTAAACAAACACTTGGGCTTGTTCATTAATTTACATTAGACTTATCAATACAAACATTTGGGATTTAACATTAATTCATATTGGGCTTTATTATTATCCCAATTGGACATTACAATTTCCTACAAGTCTAATACATTTAGCTTAAAGTCTCATATCGTATAATTTACGTATTAATCTTGTATTCTAACTCATATACTTATTTAGTATACGACATTCCATCATTCATACAAACTCGTATAATACCTTGTACCATACTAATATTTATTACTTCGTACAATACCTACATATTATACGATCATCGCTTTAATTCATTATACGCATTTAAATTCCTTCTCAGAACTCACTTTCCCTAACCGTTAGGTGTTAAGTCCGCGGGCGAAAAACTGTGTTTGCCATAACTGAATAATTATTGGATATTCTATCTCACCTCGATATTCTATCATTATGTATTTCTCGGAAATTCAAAAATAATTCTCGAGCAGAAATGCGTGAATAGTGTTTTTCGAAAAATTTCTCAGAAAGCTTTTATTTTCGTCTCTGAAATTCAAACACATTAATTCTACCATGTAGCCAAAATACTACGACATTCCGATATGTCTAGGTAATAGAACAACCTTCAAATAGCTTACTCCCATAATTAATTAATTAAATTCATTTAATCCACATAATTAAATAAAAATTTAATTCTCAAAAATCCAATTTTTCTAGGGCCTTCATCATATTGACATTTCAACCTATATATTACATCAACTTATTTTCATGATAAGTTATGGCTTATTTATTATGAGTTTATAACTTATCAAAGTATTAACTACATATAGTTTCAATTCTCATGACTTATGATAGTTTAAGTCCTTTAACCAACATTCTTACATACTTTTATCATACTAGCAACATTCATGCCAACATGACACAAGTCTTACAAGTTCTTACTTAATTCATAGCTTATCTATGAACAAAGTGCTTATTCTCGGCTTATTAGGACTTAAGTCCTTAGATTATTTATTCTTATCATTCTTGTAATGCCCCGGAAAATCAAACCTTTTGTAAATACTTTTAATAATGAATAAAATAATATTATTTATTATTATTCTGTGTTGATAAGATGAATGTTGTTCTATAACTTAGAAACGTCGGAACGTCGTAGTATTTTAACTACGCAATAGAATTAAAGTGTTTGAATTTCTAAGACGAAAATAAAAGCTTTCCGAGAAATTTTCTGAAAAAAACTATTCATCGATTTTCGCTTGGGAATTATTTTTGAATTTCTGAGAAATATTTAACGTTATAATATCAAGGGGAGATGGATTACGTAATAATAATCTAAGTATGAAAAACGTAATATTTCGAATGCGGACTTAATTTGAGCACGTTAGGAATACTAAGCGTTAAGAAAAGAATGTGTTAATCGTATGATGTGTATGCATTGTGCGAGGTATTGAATGCAAGTATAATATGAAGTATTATACGAGTATGTATAGAGAATGGAATACCATATATTACGAATAAATATACAAGTTAGAATACGAGAATTATATGTATAGTATATATGTCAAGGTTTTTAATGAAATGGAATGGACTTGCAGGATTATTAGTATATTGGTAAAAGTCCAATAGGAATTGGATGTGCAAGCCCAAGTGGTTGATAATTAAGAGTCCAAACTAATGTAATGCAAGCCCAACAAGAACTAGCTAAGTAATGAAGCATAAGCGAATGTAATGATCCAATGGGTTAGCCATGATCCATGGAGCAAACTAAGAGTAATATGGGCTGTCTTAGTGGGCAAGAACTTTATGTGATGGCCAAGCATATGATTTGTTTTGTGATGGTCAATTAAAGTGAGTGATAGGCAAGTTAACTTAGGGCCAAAGCAATGAATAGTAAGGAGGTTAGATTAAGGAGATGGAGGGCCTAAATGACCATTCTACCCTAACTTTGCCAAGCATATAAATAGCAAGCTCCACATTTCATTTGTTGCTTGATTAGATTTCATTCAACTTCTATCAAGATAAGTGCTTAAGTGTTAGAGAGAATAAGTCAAGAATAAGTCAATCAACCTTTGTTAGATTTGCAAAGAAGAGAAGAACAAGTTCTTCAAGGGTAAGACTCTAGTCTAATACATCTTCTATCTCTATCATTGTAGGGTGATAAGAGAAGTGTAATTTAATGAACATTTATGCTAAGAACATATAAGAAGTGATTAATGAATGAACTTAAGCCGAATAAGTTGTTAATAAGCAACTTAAACCTAAATAAGTTGATAAACTTATGAAGAACTTGTCATATGATGTTAGTATGTTCAATATAATGTGAGAACATTCATTGATGGACTTAAGTCCATAATAAGTCATAAGAAATGGAATTCGTAGTTTATAAGTTGATTAAGCCATTAACTTATGAGAATAAGTCAAAACTTACTTTGATAATAAGTTGGTGTAATAAGTAACTTAAAATATTGGTATGGTGATTAAAATCCATTTAGAATGATAATCGAATCATTAGTAATGAGGTTTTCCGGAATTCACACGATTGGACGATAATCGTCGAAATCGTGTAATTCTTGGAATGGAAGTCATATTTTGTGTTTGAGTGCGAAAACGTTGGTTTTCGATGGAGACAAGTCATATTTGGCATTATAGAGTTGCGGACTCAAAAATGGCAGGATTTCGACTTAGAACGAAGAAATGAGCGTTGAACATTCACGAACGTTTATCGTTTTCGTTAAAAATGAACTAATAGGTGAAATTTTAGCAAACGAAGTCAAATAGATAAAATTCTTACATGAACATGTAGAGTATGTAATTTGTGAACCGTAGGCTCTTGAACGAGCCAATTCAGACTTATAACGAAGAAGTTATGCGTCCGGGAAATTCGCAAAATAAAATGTCTCAAAATTTTTTCCGGTTGCCTGAGTTAAGCGCCGTGGCGCCAACCCATAGAGTATATTGGTGCTGATAAGCAGCCATATGCAAAGTAAGAACATCTCTTTGTGAGAGTCACGCCAGTAAGCGTACCGAGAGAGTAAAGTTTTGTGCCGCAATAGAGCCGGTTGTTAGTATCGCTAACACGCTGCCAGAAGGCAAGACGTAGAAGGAATGGTGGTGCCGTAGCGCCATCCCTAGGATTCCGACAGACAAGAATGTTTACGAGTATAGAATGAATGATAACTCATTAATAATGCACTAAGGCTTAAATATAACATTTTTAACGCATTGTGGGGCACTTAATGTAGGATGATTAAGGTTAACGTAAGTCAATTGAACGGAATAAGAATGTAAGAACCTTAACGAAAAGTCGGAACCAATAATAACAAATCTAAGTTATAATTAGATTGAGAAGAAGGGTAAGATACATTGGACTATGTATGTTCATTCAAGACCTGATGTGGTATGTGATGTTATCAATTACAGTAGAGACTTAAAGACTTAAAACGAGAACGTGTTATTAACTGTAGCAGAAGCTAAAGGGAAGTATTATAACCCTTATTCCAGTTCAATCTGGATAAGCTTTGAAATTCATGTATCCTTACGCATGAAGTCTTGTATGATGAAGTCTAAGCCAATTCTTTCAGTTAGACTTATATTATGTTTCTATCAAGCATGGTCAATGTTTACAAAATTATATTGGTGCGGTTTTCAAACGAAGACTGAGTATGCTAAAAATGTTTTGTTGTTTAACGATAGGCACGTGAGGTTGCCACAACTTAAACGTATACACATTTAATGAATGTAGTGTTGATCAACATAGAGTACTATAGGTTGATCACCTAGACGTGCTCGTAAGTAATGTCGGACTTACGGACTTAGTGTCGGGATGTCCTTTTCAAAAGAACTTATGAAATACTCGAGGTCTTAGACCGAAATTGATGTTTTACTGAATATTGTTGTTGTAAAATGTTTTGAATGAAAAGAAGTGGTATTTTGAATTATAGATAGTACTTTCTAACTATTTTTCATGTTTTTTATTAGAATTGTAGTACTAGCTGAGCTAGTCATGCTCAGTCTTGCTTGAACCATATGAACACAGCTAAGATCGAACGGACCAAAGGCTCCGGCAAGGATAAGGGCAAGGCAAAGACGAACCCTTAGATTACTTATGTAATAGTATAGGTGAATGTTTGTAATATATTTAATAGTATGACAATAACGAATGTATTGGTTATAAAGAACCTGGGGATATGTAATAATATTTTGAATATATAGAAGACATATATGTTCTTTTGAGACTTTTTAATTAAATGTATGTGTGAATGGTAGTACCGTGTAGCACCATCTGTCGAGTTGGAAGATACCCAAATTTGGGGGTGTCATAATTCTTAGCATACGTGATCATTAATCCACACTTCTCTTATCAATTTGTTATGGTAGAGATGGAAGACTAATGACATAAAATCATTACCTTTGATGAACTAGCTTTCTTCTTCTTTTCTATCAAATGAAAGTCTAACTTATTCTTGCTTATTCTCTCTAACAATTAAGTTGTTTGTGTTGGATGAAAATGAACAAGCAAATAATGAAATCCAAAGCTTGGTATTTATAGGATTTGCTAAGTTAGGGCATTACGGACAAAAGCCACATCCCACCTCCTTAAGCTAACCTCCTTACTATTCATTACTTCTTAATTAAGTTAACTTGGCCAACACAAATCATAACCTTTGCTTGGTCATTACACTAATATCTTGGTCATCACTCAATTCTTTTGGTCATCAAGATTAACCACATTACCATGGGTTTCCCAATGGGTCATCCTAACCCATTGGATTATAGCTTGGGCTTGGATTACTTCACTTAACTTAAGCTTTTGGGCTTTAACATTTCTCACACTTGGGCTTCTCATTAAAAACCACTTGGGCTTGCACATTAATTCTATTGGACTTTACAATTTTCTAACAATCCTATAAGTCCAATTCATTTGGCTAAAAGTCTTATTACATATTCTCTACGTATTATACGCATATTCTCTTTCATATACTAATTCATAATATACGTTATTCCATCCTCCGTATATACTCGTATAATACTTCGTATTATACTTGTATTCATTACCTCGTACAATACGTACGTATCATACAATCATTACATTAACTCCTAACGCTTTATTTTCCTAACATTCTCGACTTACGCCCGCATGTGAAAAATTACGTTTTCTATACTTGAATTCTTATTACATAATCCAACTCACTGCGATATTCTATCGTTACGTATTTCTTGGAAGTTCAAAAATAATTCCCGAGCAGAAATCGATGAATAGTGTTTTTCAAAAAATTTCTCGGAAAACTTTTATTTTCGTCTTGGAAATTCAAACACTTTAATTCATTCACGTAGTCAAAATACTACGACTTTATGATGTTTCTAGATTATAGAACGACATTTATCTTACTAACACATAATAATAACAAGTAATATAATTTTATTCATTATTTTATTAAATAAAATTATTTTACAAAGGATCCTAATTTCTCGGTCGTTACAAAGAATGTGGATTGTGATGAGAATTGTGAAAATGCCTTACGTGTCATGAGAATGGAGAGTTAAGGAACGAATTTCTTTAAGAAGTGAAGGATTAATTAATATTATATTACTAATTAATTTTTATTGTGAGCAAAGTAAATTATATAATTTGAATTATATCATTTAGTTGATGTGTGTAAAATATGTGTTAGCATATGGTTCCTACATTAAAAAGAAAATGTAGTGTGACACTTTAATGTAACTATGTAATATATAGAAAACTATATAGTAAAGTGTAGGGAATTATAAGTTACATAAAAAATTGCTTGTGTGACAGTAAGGAGAGGTGGAAACATTAAAAAATGTACTCTGTCAAAGAATTACAAATTATTTTAATAAGTAAGTCTAACTGGAATAATAAAGTTTTAAGGAGATATTAAATTATTAGTGGACAATTAAATGGAGTCCATACATGTTATAAATATTAATTAGACTGGACTAATGTACATGGATTATATGATGTGGATACATAAATAATCCCTAACTTTCCATTATGTAGTAGCATTAACACATTGAAATTACATTTTGGGAGTATAAGAGAACAAACATAACATTATAAACATGTTGCTGGGATTTAAAGTCTTTGTCCCATATTAAGAGTCCCAAACAGTGATGCACAGTAGCCTATCTTTCTCATTGTGTGAATTCCAGCAAAACCAAAAGGCTACAATCTATGGTTATGATGGCTATGGGATGGTGGTTGGCCAATTCTTCATTGTCCATTGTTTCCTTCCATTTTCCTTTGAATCAAACCATGGGACAAAGCCATGAACTGGGCAGGCATTTCTCTATAAATGGCAGCCAAACTCTTCATTTCTCTGTTGCTTAAAATTTACCTGCTAAGTATAAGTTGAGAGTGAGAGTCACTGAGCATTGAGGGAAGTATAATCAGAGTAGTGAGGGAGTTCAATTCAAGCTTCAAGGAGGTATAATTTCTATTTTGTTCTTAGTTTAAGTTTTGTCAAATTCTTGTAATTCTAATGAAATCTCTGTTAAGTAGTATGAATTAGCATGTCTTTGTGTTGTTTGAGTTAATATGTATGCCTTAAAGTGCTGCAGTGAGTCTAGTTTGAGAATTAGCAATATATGTGTTAAGGCTCTGCAGAAGAAGAACCATCTATTTTTGCCTCAGAATGAAGTGGTTCGGCCGCACTACTTCTATAGCTTGATACCGTGCGGCCACACGGGTTATTTTTCTTAGATACTACTTTAATGACTCAGTAAGAGGATGAGCATGCTAATTTGGTCCTGGAAGAAGACTTAAATGTAATGACCTTTTTAGGCCCTAGATAATTGAGCACAACCACTTCCTTTAATCTTCCATAGTAATTGGACTCAGAATCTCCATAACAACTTCCCAACATGACAACGCCTGAGTTGACTGATGTCAATTCATTCAAGTCATCAACCTTGAATCTATACCTATTCACGATACAACCTGGAAATGAACTAATAAGTTTGTACGGGCCTAAAATGGCATCTCTAAAACGCTCATACGCGTTCTCTTCTTCGACCCTTCTCTTAAACCACTAGTGAAATTTTGCATTTGTGAATGCTTCCATCTGTGATTTTGTCAACCACGGGTTTGAAGCATGCGCTTCCAATTCGAATGAACTGCGTACAATAATATGGCAATTATTTAATTTTTGATTAAGGTTAGATAAATCATTTTCAACTTGTAATAATACATACTTGATGTACGATGATACTTCAGGCATATTTAGAAGCATATATGTAGAGACAATCTTTAACCCCAAGCACGTATGCATATTTTCCTATAGCTTGATACCGCGCGGCTGCGCGGGTTATTTTTCTTAGATACTACGTATGTAGAGGCACAATCATCTTTCAGAGATAACCCTGGAGGACAAAATAGCTCCAATTCCAGGGACAACCCCGAGATAACAAGTTCCAGTCTCGGAGACAACCCCGAGAGTTTCAGATTTAGCCTCGGAGACAACCGTGAGGAGTGCATTTCTAGTTCCAGAGATAACCCAGGAATCCTCAGTTTTCCATATCGGAGACAATCCCAAGATACTCAGTCTCAGAGACAACCCCGAGAATTACAGTTCTAACCTCGGAGACAACCCCGAGGAGTGTAGTTGCAGTTCTGGAGATAACCCCAAAAAAGCTCATGTCAACCCTTGCAGTCAGCTTCAACCTCAGAGATAACCCCGAGGCACTCAGTTCCAACCTCGGAGACAACCCCGGGAGGTCAGGCACACCTCAAAGATAACCCTGAGGACATTCAGCACTCACAACAGCCCAATCTCAGAGATAACCCTAAGCAACGATTGCTACATCAGCCCAAACGAAAGATAAGCCCAATGAGGGCTGAAATCATCATTTTTCCACCTTGATCCCACATTGTGCCGTCTCAAAAACATTTCAACATACATTCTATATAGCAATGTCCTACAAGAACCAGAGCTCCAATCCCGAGTGACTATTACACAAGACATCACACCGGATAGAATTTGAAGCCTGAAGACCTGGGCATGGCCCCATCTTCCTGACTTCGTACAACCTCTAATCCCATGTCATTTGTGTTACTCTCGATAATAGAATTCCAAAAAATGTCTTATACACCTCAATCAGATGCCCGGATTGAAGTTCTAAAAGTTTGAATGGACATCGCGTTGCATGCGCGTGCACGTACTTTGAGACGGACGGACCCACGGAGCCCGGGGTACCCTGGGCAGCCGCAGGTGCATCTGCGGCTGCCGTAGGTACACCTGTGGCTCCCCCTATATATATAGAGGGCTTGGGGTGGCCATTTTGTAAAGAGAAAAGACGAGGAAGCCCTGTTCAATTTGCTCTATACACACTATAAACTGAGTGCTTTCTCATTTTAAACACTTGTGAGCTAATACTGTGCTATATTTTACCGGTGGAAACTGAGTGTTCATTCAATTAAAGTCATTTGAAGTCTTCTTGGCAGCCCATTGTAAGACTTCTTACATTTCTTAAAGCCTTTCTCCACTTTTTGCACACACAGTTATTCACGTTGAGAGTCGTGTTGTGTGCGTATGCCCGGACTTCAGTCCGTGGCTTTTTATTTCTTTTGTGTGTGTGTATATATATATATATATATATATATATATATATATATATATTTGTGCTAACATTATCGAGTTATGCCTAGATTGAGCCTGGACTCACGTCCAGAGCGTTTATTGCTTTTATCTATATATACTTATATATAAATTATTGGAAAACTCTATTCGATGAGCCTGGATTTATATCCGGAGCATTTATTTCTCATATATATATATATATATATATATATATATATTATTAGTCATATCCAAAAAATTGGATTAAAAATGTGCATTGATTTTAAATTAGCTAAACAAGCTAGAAAAGACTAAAATAAAGCTAAATACGAGTTAGGAACATTTTGTGAATAAGATGGTTTATCACGGGTGGCTCCTCCGTAAGGAAGCACGCATATAAAGATAAACATATTGAGTCACACAAAAATCATAAACACCGTAAGAAGAGATATACTCACATCAAAAATAAGAATAATAATCAAGATAATTATTATAATAAACCTAAGTCATCAAAGAAAAAATCTTATAAAAATCAAAAACATTTGATAAAGTAAAATTATCTCATCACAATTGTGATGTAAAGGTCATTACAAAAGTGAATGCAGAGTTAAACAAAAATTAGCTCGATTAAATATTTCAATCAAGATACTTAACAATTATTAGAATTAATGAGAATTGACAATAAGAGTAGTAGCGATAATGAAGAAGCTTCGATGTTCCGAATCTTCTAGTAACAACTCATCCAACGTAAATTCGATAGTGAAAATGAAGTCACTATATGTACGTAAGATTGTAATAAAAAGCTATTTTAAAAGAGTTAGTGTAATTACAAAAGATGAAGAAGAAAGCTCCTTATTAGTTGATCTAATCAAGAAAAATTACCGATCCTAATTAAAAACTCAATATCTAAAGCAATTAAAAGATTTATTAACTAAAGATAAAAAGGTCATTTTGACAAGGTTCTTAGAGCTAAAGAAAAACCCATATTCAGTTTAAATAAGACTCTTGAAAGATTCAAATCTCCAGTTAAAGAAATTACACTTCCTGAATTAAATCAAGAGGTTAATAAACTTAAAAAGGAGATTTCTAATTTAAAGATTGAGATTTCTAGTTTAAGAAAAGAGATTGACAATAAAAAATCAGATCTTCAAATTAATGATTCTTCTTCTAGTGATGAATGTCACGAGGATCCAGTCATCTATTGCCAAAGATTCTCGATCTCTTTATTCAAGGTCTCTCTTAAAAAGAATTAAAGATATTACTATTCAAAAATGGTATATTTCCATTAATTTAGTCATTGATAAAACCTTTTCAGTACAACTCCCTGCTCTAGTAGATACTGGTGCAGACTTGAATTGTATTCAAGAAGGTATTATCCCCACTAGATATTATAAGAAAACTAGTGAAAAATTAAATTCAGCTAACGGTAGTCAAATGGAAATAAAGTACAAATTACCTAAAGTACATATCTGTCAGGACAACATGTGTTTCAAGACCTCGTTCGTCTTAGTTCGCAATCTTACTGACAAAATTATTTTAGGTTTACCATTCATATATTTGCTTTATCCATTTACCATTAAAACTGATGGAGAGATTACTCAAATGATTGAAGGATCTCAACCCATTGCTTTGATTTACAGGATTTATTATAAGACGATGAAGTCAAATCTGAACGTTCATGCTCTTAATAAAAGCCCGAAAGATCAAACAGTTTTAATTCAAAGTTCAAAAAGAATTCCCGCCTTCTCCTCTGTTACCTCCTCCAGTTAACGTCAATACAGTTACTACGGCATCTGCCGTTGCATCCTCCAGTAAATTAAAAACAACTGAATTAGCAAAATCAGTTACATCACCTGCTTCAGTCACAGATGTTTCTGATTATTCTAATTCCGAGTTAAGGCGTCTTGCTGATGCTATTCATTTAAGACTTGATCAGTTACGTGAAGAGTCAGATAAAGCTTCTTCTCATCCAGAGGAGATAATTCTAGTCATGATTACGATTATGAAGGCGCTTGACCCCTATGGCACAATTGCTTTCAGATGCTCAAGATCCATTTTCTTGAGCCCATCTCTAATCAATCAAAGTGAAGATGTGATTCTCTATTTCCATCACCAAAGACTGCTCCGTGACCTCGATCCACCGCTCCGACAAATTTTAGTCACCTACTCCTAAGACCTCGGTCACACTTTCGGCAAAGATTGTCAAGACATCTCTTCCTTTTTCATCAAAGCGACTTTTCAATAAGCATCCGGTCCCACGAATCGCATTAGTCAAAAGAAGACGCCTTTTCCAATCAAAGCAGATTCCTTTTCTTTACTTTAGTAAAATGTTTTTACTTGTACTTTTACTTTAGTAAAATGTTTCTTACTTTTATTTTACCTCAGTTATTGTAATAGTAATCTTGTAACAGTTCGTTTCCTTGTTCTATAAAAGGAAATCGGATTCATTTGGTTTAGGCAGACTTAGAAAGACTCAGAGATCCTTCTCTGACAAATCTTTAGCCTCTACCGCTGTTTAGCCTACTTAACCCCCCTTCATCTAATGTTCTTATTTCAGTAATCTTGTAAGTCCATTTTAGTTATCTATCTTGTAAATAGTTTGTATTAATCAATAAAATTGTTTTTATTTAGTAATTTAATTGTGTTGTATGCGCACTTGTTCTTCTTCTCTTGTATATCTCTCCTTCCGCCCCCAAATGTCTTCATAATCAGAATCATGACTAGAATTATCTCTATAGCTCTGTCAATTGGCCGCGTGAGTCCATGATAGAGGATTAAACCGAGAAATCTGACTTTAGTCAAAAATAGACTACACTTGGAAGGAGAAAGGACAAGACCATTGGTTTTAACTGTTTTGAAGAATTCATGCTATTCAAAGAGATAGTTACAGCCCACTCAAGAAGTCATTTGTTTTTCGGTCTCCGTCGTCCATAGGAATCGTGACTACTTTACTTTTCTTTCTCCTATTTCTCGTGTCTCTCGCCGCTTTTCAATTAAATGGTGGGATAAATTTGGAGTTAATGAGAATAGTAGGCCAAGTTCAAAAAAGAATTCCTTTCTCCTCTCATTACCTCCTCCGATTAACGTCATATAGCTATTACTACAGATCCGCCGTTGCATCCTCCAAGAATTAAAACAATCAATTAGCAAAATCGGTTACATCACCGCTTGACCATGATGTTTCGATTATTCTAATTCGAAGTTAAGCGCTCTTCTTGATGCTATTCATTTAAGACTTGATCGATTCGTGAAGAGTCGAGATAAAGCTTCTTCTCACCCATAGGAGATAATTCTAGTCATGATTACGATTATGAAGGCGCTTGTGACCCCTATGGCACAATTGCTCTTTCGTGATGCTCAAGATCCATTTTCTTGAGCCCATCTCTAATCAATCAAAGTGTGATTCTCTATTTCCGTCAACAAGACTCGCTCCGGTGACCTCGATCCACCGCCTTCAAGCGACACTTTTAGTCACCTACTCCGGCAAGACCTCAACACCTTTCAGCAAAGATTGTCGTGACATCTTCTGCTTTTTCATCAAAGCGACTTTTTCATCAAGCATCCTATCCCCACGACCATTATTAGTCAAAGAAGACGCCTTTTCCACCGAAAGCAGATTCTTTTTCCTTTTACTTTAGTAAAATGTTTTTACTTGTACTTTTACTTTAGTAAAATGTTTCTTACTTTTATTTTACCTCAGTTATTGTAATAGTAATCTTGTAACAGTTCGTTTCCTTGTTCTCTAAAAGGAAATCGGATTCATTTGGTTTAGGCAGACTTAGAAAGACTCAGAGATCCTTCTCTGACAAATGTTTCTTACTTTTATATATATATATATATATATATATATATATATATATATGAGTCCTGATCAGGTCCAGACTCCTGCATTTTAACAAAATCCGGTCTTTTTTTTTTTTGCTTTTTTTTAAAACAACTAAAAAAAATAAAAAAATTATGGAACTTGAATTTTTACATAATACAGTGTTTTGGGTGTGATTTGGATACATATATCAAAATATGTCTGTACAGTCTGTGCAGACTATACATACATAATTTATTTATTTTTTTTAGTTGTTCTACAAAAAAAAAAAAATCAGGGTCCGAATTTTGGACCTATCCGGGAGTCTGGACAGGATCCATTGTGTGTGTGTATATATATATATATATATATATATATATATATATATATATATCTTTTACGTATATAACTGCTTATAGCTTTAATATAAACTACAACATCATGTGAACCTATGAATCATGTGATCATATATTCAGTCTCCTGAATCTAGATTCGGTTCCCGTGATGGACATTTTCAGTTGTAATCAGCTTGTACATTATTCACGGTGTTTGAATTTCCCTAGATGGCTCTCATGCCCATAAGGAGTTCGGCACTGCTATGTATATTATTTTCTCGAAGATGCTTTACATCTCGAAAATAAAAGCAATCAAGCCGCATATATAATAAAATGGAAGTATTAAAGTCCTCAATTACTATTGAGCATAAGGGTTTGAAAAACCTCTTTTACAAAACATCATTGCTATATCTTATTAAAACTGAACTTTTATACAAAATTCAAACCCTTTGTATATAGGAGCAAACGAGACATATCACTACTTCCAGATAACTGCACATTGACCCACACACACACACACATATTCATATAACAGTTTAATTGAAAAGTGGTGGTCACCGTGGTAACACGGATGTCGGGGGGTGACTAACACCTTCCCATTAAATAATCAAGCCCCCGAACCCTAATGAATCTCAGTTTCACAGACCTATTAAATAGTGTCACATCACTGGGTCAATATGCAAACCTTTTCTCGGTTGAGTTGGCGCAACCATTTAAAAATACCAACTGGCGACTCTTATAGTCCAATCGTCGACATATACATGTCAGACCTTTTCATAACTTTTTTATCAAACAAGTCTCACCTAACATGAGAACACAAAAAGACAAGAACGGAGAAGGGACAATAAAAATCTCGACGTCGACAGGTGGTGACTCTTATGGGGCATCAAATAAGAGGGCTTAAGCCGCTGCTACAAAATTTTAAAAACTGTTATATGCTTGTGTGTGGATGTTGCATTTACATTTGAATGACTATGTATAAATGCATTTACTTAGTGCACTTAGTGCTTCTATGACGCTCCCAAAACAGGTATACATCACCCATCTTGAGTCGCCAAATATATGGTACAAAATTCAAATACAACTTAATTATACAACTGTCGTGCCAAATACGACAAAACATAGCTGAGAGTTTACATGAATATTGCCTCATAGACTGTATACAAACTCAAATTCACTCCTCATTACACTTATTATCACACTAAGTAGTGATGACTACTATAGCCACCATATCGGACCATCACTCCGTTCCCCGACTCGTACCAGCTATATTCTCATTTCCTGAAGAGAACAGTGAAATAAAAAGGGTGAGCTCAACTAGCCCAATAAGAAATATTATGACTAAGATAATGAAGAATAAATTATCCTTAGCCTTCAACAGTGTTAAACTGATAAAATACAATAAACATCAAGTTTAACTGCAGCGGAATAAGCAATCCATTAGAAGAGTCAAGTAGAACATAATGTCTACTATCTCCTCTAGATTAAAAGTCCATCGTTAATATTTCTTTCCTATAATACTCATCAACAGTTCTTTGTTATACCCAAGACAAAAAGAACTATCATCACTTGTCTTCACCTAAACCACAAAAGATTATAGTTAAATCCACAATTCATATTTATAATCATGTAAATCAACAGTTTCTTCTTGCCACACAGGCTTAATAGAACGTTTACTCAATATCCTTACCCCAAAGGCTAAAGATATTCAAATGTAATAACAATGATCATACCAATCGGGTTGTGCCCTTTTGCACTACTAGGCCAATGATATTCAACTATAAAACTAATGGTCATGATCATACCAATCAATTGTCTATCAGTGCACTACGGCCAAAGACATTCAACTATTAACTAATGGTCATGATCCTGTCAATCATACCATCGAATTATCCATGCACTACGGGCCAAGGATATTCGTTATTATCACCATTGGTTATGATCATGTCATACACCTGTCCATCTTTGTACGTAAGCCAAAGATATACAACTATAAAACCAATAATCAATAGTCCATCTTTGCACGTGAGCCAAAGATGACTTTCATCATAATATAAGCATGAGGATGATGACAATGATATAAGCATTAATCAAACGAAATCAAGGATAAATATTAAAGACTTTAAATTTATCCAGAGTTTAAAAATATCCAAATTATCAACATGATACTGCTTTGTGGAGTAAAATTCAAGAATAATATTCATGTACCAAAAATAATTTGGACAGAAAAGAAATATATTTTTCGGGTAAATAGTACCCCGCAATAGTACCATATGAATAGTATTTCGGGAATAGTACATCGTGAATAGTACCCCGGCATGAAAAGTACTCCAAATACCCGAGTGAATAATATTCGGGTGAATAGTAATTTAGGTGAATAGTAACCCGTGAATAGTACTCTGACACGAAAAGTGCCCCGAATACCCGAGTGAATAATACTAGAGTGAATAGTAACTAGGTGAATAGTAATATGTGAATAGTAACTCGTAAAAAAATACCAAAGAAAATGATATTCCATGACGAGTACAAAAGAAATGATATCTCATAGGAGTATAATAGAATATACGAAACTACAATAGATTTTCACCCGCCATGCGGTAATCCATGTAGACAGATCATTTCCATAATTTAATAAGGAATGAATACGAAGGATCATTCACCATGCATGCGGTAATCCATATAGACAGGTTATACCAACAGAATAATAAAGAATAGAATAACAGAAGAATTAACCATGCATGCGATAGACCACACAGACAGGTTATTCCCAACAGAATAATAAAAAATGGAACCAAGTCATGCGTAATCCGCACAGACAGGATATTCCAACAGAATAATAAAGAATGGAACCAGGTCTTGCGTAATCTGCACAGACAGGATATTCCAACAGAATAATAAAGAATGGAATAGCAACAGAATTCACCAGGCATGCGATAGACCGCACAGATAGGTTATTCCCACAAAATAACAGAAGAATTTCACCATGTATGTGGTACCTCGCATAGACATGTTATTCCAACATAATAATAAAGAATGGAATAACAACCCTTACGAGTATTGAAAGAAAATAACTCTCTTCATGAATACGAAAGAATAATACTCCTTACTATAATAATAATATCCCTTACCTTAGAAGAAAACTGGATACTGGAATACTGAGGTAGCAGACTTCTCTTCTTCTTTCTCTCTATAATTTCTCTCTATAATAATTGCTCTATAGCTTTAGTGAATTGGTGAAAAATAATGAAGGAATGAGCTTCTATTTATAGGAAAATATAGTTTCGATAATTGCACGTTTTGGGGCTCAAAATATTACAGTATAATACCTTCCTCTTTTTCTTCATTTTTAATTTAGTCCTGCAAGTATAATCAAACTTGCACCATCTCCCCTAATAGTAAATCATGTGAATCAATAGTAAATCATGTGAATAAATAGCTCTAGACATGTGAAAATATGAATTACAGTATAGTACCTCAATCTATACCTCCATTTTTAACTTAGTCATGCAAGTATTATCAATCTTGCACCAACTCCCCTAATAGTAAATCATGTGAATCAATAGTATACACATGTGAACACATAGTTATAAGCATGTGAATTAATAGCATTTAATTACTCATTTATCTGGTTAATTACTT
Organism: Panax ginseng; assembly: GCA_020205605.1. NCBI lineage: Eukaryota > Viridiplantae > Streptophyta > Magnoliopsida > Apiales > Araliaceae > Panax > Panax ginseng. Next base: position 76,111,226 of record CM035137.1, read on the forward strand.
GATTGGTCAATATAACCTCCAGACATCAATTATTATTGAAATAAATGTCGATTTCCACTAACACTAATAATCTCAACACATTGGAACTATCAATTTCATCTTTAATTAACACGAACTTATTCATCATTAATATTATAACTCACAATATTTAACAAACAGGTCATTCCCAGGAAAGAAGGGGCTTTCCAATAAGGATTTCTCCCTATTGGCGCACAATTAGATTATCTAACCTCTCCTTGACAGAACTTCTAGACATTGTCAACATTACAAATAATAATATGAATAACTTTGTCGTCTCAATTATTGATTTAATAATATAACATATTATACAGATGATACTGTGACCATGATTGAATCAATAATATGAGAGATATGATGCAGCAATTACTGTAGCAATAATTGAGTATAACTGAGTGACTTCTCACGTAAGTATCAATAATCAAAGATACTGTACAATACCGTGTGCTAATATGCAACCATACGTATTACTATACTTTTACCATCGGGTATTTTATGACAACTTGCTTACTTTGAAAAATTTTCACATATCACCCTTAACTTTAACCTTTATCAATTTAACCATTTACTAAATAGAATAATAGTTATAAAAATTGAATACTTTCATGTCGTAAAATTCGGGGTCGTACAATCTCCCCTCCTTATACAACTGTCGTGCTAAATACGACAAAACATAGCTGAGAGTTTACATGAATATTGCCTCATAGACTGTATACAAACTCAAATTCAGTCCTCATTACACTTATTATCACACTAAGTAGTGATGACTGCTATAGCCACAATATCGGACCATCACTCCGTTCCCCGACTCGTACCAGCTATATTCTCATTTCCTAAAGAGAACAGTGAAAGAAAAAGGGTGAGCTCAACTAGCCCAATAAGAAATATTATGATTAAGATAATGAAGAATAAATTATCCTTAGCCTTCAACAGTGTTAAACTGATAAAATACAATAAACATCAAGTTTAACTGCAGCGGAATAAGCAATCCATTAGAAGAGTCAAGTAGAACATAATGTCTACTATCTCCTCTAGATTAAAAGTCCATCGTTAATATTTTATTCCTATAATACTCATCAACAGTTCTTTGTTATACCCAAGACAAAAAGAACTATCATCACTTGTCTTCACCTAAACCACAAAAGATTATAGTTAAATCCACAATTCATATTTATAATCATGTAAATCAACAGTTTCTTCTTGACACAAAGGCTTAATAGAACGTTTACTCAATATCCTTACCCCAAAGGCTAAAGATATTCAAATGTAATAACAATGATCATACCAATCCGTTGTCTACCTTTGCACTACGGGCCAAAGATATTCAACTATAAAACTAATGGTCATGATCATACCAATCAATTGTCTGTCAGTGCACTACGGCCAAAGATATTCAACTGTTAACTAATGGTCATGATCCTGCCAATCACATCATCGAATTATCCATGCACTACGGGCCAAGGATATTCGTTATTATCACCAGTGGTTGTAATACCCGAGAATTTCCACATATTAATAAATATTAATAGAAATAAATATTTATTTGAATATGAATGATTTTGTGTTGTGAAATGAGATAACTCAATTATATTAAATAATTGAATAATTGATAATACGTGGAGTTTGTGGTAAACTCGTTGAAAGCCTTGTGTGGCATGGTGATGGGAAAATACTAATAGTAATGTTAATCGGTGAAGACAATTATAAGATGAGCAATTTAGTAATATTAATTGTTAATTGTTGTTGTAGTATACTATTAGTTGCTCATTGATGTGTGGTAGATTAATTACTTAATAATGAAGATTAATTAAGGACTATATTAATTGATTGATGATGGTTGTGGTAGAATATGGAATTTTACTAATAATGTGCGATTACTATTATTTGCAATATATTATAAAGATGAATAATGATTATGGAAATCCATGACTACATTAATCAATGGGTGGATTAATTAATATTGATGTTAATTAATTAAGGAAGTGCATGATTATTTATTTAACAAATAAGTAAGTTAGTAATATAATAATATTATATTGATAGTTATGTGCACATGAGTAATAATACAACTATATCATATAGTGTAGTGTGACACTGTGTGACTATATATTAAGTCTTATAAAACTATATTGTTTGGGAATTGTGACTAAAAATATTGGAACTATATGTTATAAATATATTATCTATGTGGGCATGTATGGAAATAATATACCCTGAACTATTAAAGTATACCAGTGTGATAAAATGTATATGGATTATATGTATATTACATTTCCAAATTCCATCTACTACATTGAAACCTTAATTATTAAGTATGATATTTAATTATAATATATGGTTGAGATGTGTATTAAAAAATATAACATAAGAGTAGGGATGTGTAGGAGTATACAAGAATGCTAGTTAACTTGTTTGTCCTAAATTGATAGTCTCATTTACCTCTCATTTCTCATTCACGTGTACTAGAAAAAGGCTAAGGCCTATTATCTCTTCCTTCTTCCAAGCTTAAGCTAGCAATCTAAGTGATGATTATGTGGGGGAGTGGGAATAATGATGCAAACCAACTACCAATTACCAACTCCTTGATAACCTTCATGCAATTCTTCCATCCTTTGGTTTTATTTCCTGGACAATGGCTTGGCATGGTCAAGGAATTCACTATAAATTGGACATTTTTCTTCATTATCTATGTTGCTTGAATTGTCTAATAATTTGTTAAGTATGAGATTGAGAGCATACAAGTGTGCTAGAGCTTAGAAGTTCATTTGAAGCAAGTTTTCATCACATTGCAGAGGTATAAACTCTTTTCCTTGTTACCATTTTCATTCTCTGTAAAAATGGAGTTTTAGTCTTGAAATTCAAATTCTCGAATGCATGAAATTATATGTTAATGAAGTTGGGTATTGGTTATATAGATGTTATATGATAATATAAGCATGTTGCAATTGGTTTATGAGTGTCTAGAATCCATTTGGTGAATAAATTTCGAGATTTGGCTAGATTCTTAAAGACATCTTGTTCTGCTACTGAACGAACGCAAGGCCTTGCAATTGCCATACATTTGTATTAAGGCGCAGCTATCACTGAACTTAGTTGAGCAATCTGTTTTCAAAACTGATCATGAGTAGCTAGTTGTTTTGACTTAAGCTAACATGTAAGCATGTGCATGATGTATATATGGATATGTTAACCTAATGTGAGCATGTTTTCATAGACTTGCATGATTAATGGAGACAAATGGTTTAAATGGAGATTTGAACCTTAAGTTTTGAAATCCAACTATGTTAAAGATCATGTTCTACAAATTGTGAACCTAGTAAGCTATACATGACTGATTTTACACATAGATGAACATGTTGTAGTGTACATAGTCCTTTTGAGCATGAACAAACTTATTAAGCCTAGTGATAGAAATGTTTTCAAGGAAAGACTTAGCCTAGTATGCTAACTTGCATGATTTATACATGTTGTATATTCTGACTTTGCAAAGCATGTTAGTGATCATATTTAATGACTCTCTTAGACTCACTCATGTAGCATAAAAGTATATATACCACGCTTGTGTATCACATTTCAAGAAAAGCATAAACAAAGCATATTTTCAACTAAAGCGGTGTTAGTTTCATATATGTGTTATAAATACACACAAGCATGTATAATATGAGTGTTGTAACTATCTTGTATGATTTAGAAAGCAAGCATGATAGACTTTGTGGTTTCATGACCTTGAATGACCTTAATTGTTGAAATAAGCAACTTAGAACCATGTTATGCAAGAAGGGACCTAGATTGATCTACATGTGAAAGCCATTAACATGTCAAAATACATTAGGTATGATTGTACGTTCGAGACCGGACAGAACCCACAAGGCAGCAGCTGAGTCTTGGCAGGGTCAGGGAACGGCGTAGCTGCGCCGGTCCTAGGCTTAGCCATGGCGCAGCTGCGCCAGTCTGGAATCACAGTTAGTAAATTCTGACATTTGGACATCAACTTAAATGATGCCTATAATGCTAAATGTGATCTAAAACCTACTGAGGTGCATATATATGTGTGATGCTTAGTTGATAAGTGGGTGTTGCATTGAATTGGAAAGTCCATGAGTAAGAGGTCTTAAACTTGAGCATTCTTGATTTGCTTGTGAAGTATCTAAGTAGTGGATTCAGGATGATTTATAAACTAATTTTGTACCATATGTGCATACTTGAATCGTGTCGAGCTTATTTAAAGACTATGTTAGCTAATTAACGTCTTGAACATATAATGTGTTATAAATAGGATTCGAAAGTGTTGGGTTATTAACGTGGATAAACTACGCTTAAGGCAAGTTTCCTTGAACCTTACTTTTATTGAGCAAGTATTCGAACCCTACTATTACTGTTGTGCAATATCATTGCATTATTTATTCGACGAATACCGTAAGCTTATCCCTTTGAATACAAGTTACATTACTTTATCGTTCAAATAAGCTAGTATGTTAAACCTTAATGAAAGCTATTATTCATATTAAAATTGGTATTAACCTTAAATATTGTGAAAGAGTCGATGCCTTTTGATTTAGCTAGACTATATGTATGTTTATAAAAGCTATCCAAACCAATTGATTGGTGCGAAAATCTTGAAAACTAAGTTGGACAACCCTTTTGGTAAGGGGAGTGTATGTTGTTGGAAACCCCAACACATGAATAAATATTATTATGGTGTTATGCATAACGTAAAGTATTGTAGACTGATCATCTATAGTACTTGATATTTTTGGTTATAAGTTTAATATTGGTAACCCTAGTGAAAGTTTAATGGTCCTTAGTGACTGCTCAGTATAAATTGCTTATCCAGTTGGATACATTGTTAGCCGTTGAATTCATATATATCTGTTGATTTATATTGAATTGTCATATCCCTTATTTATGATGTTATTCTGACACTTTGAACTATCTTAGAAATAACCCTTCGATATTTTAAATCTTTTGATATTATATCCTACACCCTTGTTGTATATTACTTGCTGGGCAATTTGTGTTCATCCTTGCTTATTTAAAACCTTTCGGTTAAGGAGGAACATGGAGGTGTCTCTGCAACAGACAAGGGCAAGGGCAAGGCTACCGACTAGCTTGTCCTTTTTATGTTTAAAGCTATCATGTTATGTTAAGACTATTTGTGGACTATGTTTAAACATAAGTAGGTTTATGTAATAGGTTATTCGATACTATTATGTAATCTATTAAGTACTGTAGGTTGCGAGACTTGGGGGAATAATTATAATAAATCATTATATATTATTCTAAAGTAGATTTTCCGTTGTGTATGCATTATTTTTAGTTATTATGGTTTTACCATGAGAGCGTGATGAACCGAATTCGAGTGACCAAGTGGAGGTCCGAATTTGGGGGCGTCACAGTGGTTATGATCATGTCATACACCTGTCCATCTTTGTACGTAAACCAAAGATATACAACTATAAAATCAATAATCAACAGTCCATCTTTGCACGTGAGCCAAAGATGACTTTCATCATAATATAAGCATGAGGATGATGGCAATGATATAAGCATTAATCAAATGAAATCAAGGATAAATATTAAAGACTTAAATTTATCCAGAGTTTAAAAATATCCAAATTGTCAACATGATACTGCTTTGTGGAGTAAAATTCAAGAATAATATTCATGTACCAAAAATAATTTGAACAGAAAAAGAAATATATTTTGGGGTAAATAGTACCCTATGAATAGTACTTCGGGAACAGTACCTCGTGAATAGTACCCCGGCATGAAAAATACTCCAAATACCCGAGTGAATAATATTCGGGTAAATAGTAACCTATGAATAGTAACTCATGAATAGTACTCTAACACAAAAAGTGTCCCGAATACCTGAGTGAATAATACTAGAGTGAATAGCTACCGGGTGAATAGTAACCCATGAATAGTAACTCGTAAAAAAAATACCAAAGAAAATGATATTCCTTGATGAGTACAAAAGAAATGATATCTCATAGGAGTATAATAGAATATACAAAACTACAAATGCATTTTCACCCGCCATGCGGTAATCCACGTAGACAGATCATTTCCATAATTTAATAAGGAATGAATACGAAGGATCATTCACCATACATGCGGTAATCCACATAGACATGTTATTCCAACAAAATAATAAAGAATGGAATAACAGAAGAATTCACCATGCATGTGATAGACCACACAATCAGGTTATTCCCAATAGAATAATAAAGAATGGAATCAAGTCATGCGTAATCCGAACAGACAGGATATTCCAACAGAATAATAAAGAATGGAACCAGGTCATGCGTAATTTGCACAGACAGGATATTCCAACAGAATAATAAAGAATGGAATTACAACAGAATTCACCAGGCATATGATAGACCGCACAGACAGGTTATTCCAACAAAATAATAAAGAATGGAATAACAACAGAATTTCACCATATATGCGGTACTTCACATAGACAGGTTATTCCAACATAATAATAAAGAATGACATAACAACCCTTACGAGTATTGAAAGAAAATAACTCTCTTCATGAATACGAAAGAATAATACCCCTTACTATAATAATAATATCCCTTACCTTAGAAGAAAACTGAATACTGGAATAGTGAGGTAGCAGACTTCTCTTCTTCTTTCTCTCTATAATTTCTCTCTATAATAATTGCTTTATAGCTTTATTGAATTGGTGAAAAATAATGAAGGAATGAGCTTCTATTTATAGGAAAATATAGTTTTGATAATTGCACGTTTTGGGGCTCAAAATATTACTGTATAATACCTTCCTCTTTTTCTTCATTTTTAATTTAGTCCTGCAAGTATTATCAAACTTGCACCATCTCCCCTTATAGTAAATCATGTGAATCAATAGTAAATCATGTGAATAAATAGCTCTAGACATGTGAAAATACGAATTACAGTATAGTACCTCAATCCATACCTCCATTTTTAACTTAGTCATGCAAGTATTATCAATCTTGCACCAACTCCCCTAATAGTAAATCATGTGAATCAATAGTACACACATGTGAAAACATAGTTATAAGCATGTGAATTAATAGCATTTAATTGCTCATTTATCCGGTTAATTAGCCGATTGGTCAATATAACCTCCAGACATCAATTATTATCGAAATAAATATCGATTTTCACTAACACTAATAACCCCAACACAATGGAACTATCAATTTCATCTTTAATCAACACGAACTTATTCATCATTAATATTATAACTCACAATATTTAACAACCAGGTCGTTCCCAGGAAAGAAGGGCTTTCCAATAAGGATTTCTCCTGATCAGCGCAATTAGATTATCTAACCTCTCCTTGACAGAACTTCTAAACATTGTCAATATTGCAAATAATAATATGAATAACTTTGTCGTCTCAATTATTGATTTAATAATATAACATATTATACAGATGATATTGTGACCATAATTGAATCAATAATATGAGAGATATGATGCAACAATTACTGTAGCAATAATTGAGTATAACTAAGTGACTTCTCACGTAAGTATCAATAATAAAAGATACTGTACAATACAGTGTGCTACTATGCAACCACGCGTATTACTATACATTTACCATCGAATATTTTATGACAACTTGCTTACTTTGAAAATTTTTTACATATCACTCGTAACTTTAACCTTTATCAATTTAACCATTTACTAAATAGTATAATAATTATAAAAACTAAATACTTTCATTTCGTAAAATTTGGTGTCTTACAGCTTCACACTATATCTACTTGTGATATTAAAGTGCTTCGCACATATCATCATTTCCATAAACGGTGAGACACATTGTATGTGAATATATGTTGTGTTATCCTATCGGTGTTTGATTACTGGACTCGTAGGGAGACTAATTCCAACGAGGCTCAAGAAAGGCACCACCCAGATTTGCTCCAGTTGAAAGACCAGATTAACTTTTTGTTGAATAAATTGCGATGCTCTGGAAACCTTCATGCCAAAAAATCGCGAGAGTAACCTAGGAAAGGTCAGCCTCTGATAAACCAAATGTGGAGGGAAGTTTCTTCATACTTTCCCATTTTAATTACTTGCAAATTCAATTACTTGTAATTTCATTCCATGTCAATCTCTATGTAATGGAAAGTATGAAGAAAAATGTGTACATGCATTCCCTTTTTACCATGCTATCTTACAAACAGCTAACATCCATTTTACAGGATAATACTCCTAAAATAGACACATCATATAACATGTAACATTTATACATTCCCTATGACTAAACTACATAAGTTTTTTGTAGGGAAACAACTGGGCCTGTTACCCGTTCAAAATCCAAAAAAGGCAACAAGCCTACATCCAATTATGTCTTCATCTGACCAGTCTAATCCTACTTTTGTCTCTCATGAGGAGTTTAAAGGATTAAGTAAACAAATTATAGATTTGGTTGTTCTGCTTAAAGAACTACACTAGTCTACTCAGGGTCCACGGATACCCATACATACAGAATCCTCTACACAAGGAGGAACTCAGGGTCCGGACAAAGAAATTCTAACACCTGAGTCTCAGTTGGACAAAACCAATAAAACCCATGAAATAACCCATCTCAAAGAAGATCCAGACACCGGTGATATCAGGAAGAAAGTCCTTCAAATGGAAGAGACCATTCGCTATCAAAGGGATTGGAGCACAGGAGAGTGTTTAATATGTTGGCCTTTGTATATTCCCTGGTGTTTCATTATCTAGAGAAGTTTAAAACTCCTGACTTTAAAAAGTATGATGGGTTGGGAGATCCTTACACACATATGAAGGTATTCATTGGAGAACTTTGATCTTATGCCGAGGATTAGAAGCTCAGAATGCAGCTATTCCAGAAAAGTCTAATTGGAGAAGCCCAATCGTGGTATACCAGATTAGACAATTCCAAGATTCATAGTTGGGAAGAGCTAACTCATGCCTTCCTCAGTCAGTACAGTTTCCAATCTCAGATGTCTCGTGACCGGTACCAAATTACCAAGGTCAAGAAACAAGCCAATGAGTCTTTCAAAGAGTATGCTCAAAGGTGGAGGCGCCTTGCTGCTCAAGTTAATCCCTCTATGATTGAGTCTGAAATGGTGATGACCTTCATAGACATATAAGAAGCTCCCTTCTATGAGAGAGTCTTAGTTGGCATTGGCAAGCCATTTACTAAAATGATTAAACATGGAGAGATGGCTGATATAGGATTGAAGTCAGGAAAGATTCAAGACCTAGCTGCTTTGAAAGCTGTTGATGAGCACATCCAATCTAGAAATTATGGAAACAACCCCAAGAGGGTCCATAAAAAGAAAAAGGAGGATGTTTCCTTGATAAAACAAGGCCAAAAAGGCAGTCAGAACATGCCTATCCAAAGGATAAACTACTCCCATTTTTAAGCACATTCTTCAAACCCTCTAGTGCCAAAGAGTGGAGAAGTCTGACGCAATCAAGTGTTCACACCCCTAGGGGACTCACTAAAGAATATTCTCAATCTTCTGACTACTCAGAAGAAAATTACTCATCTTTTTCCACCAGCCAATCCGAATGGGAAGGGTTTCAATACTACCCAGAAGTGTGCCTATCATGTTGGAACTCCAAGACATGATACTCAGGATTGCTGGGACTTGAAACACAAGATCCAGGATTTAATTGATAACGGTGAGATCGTGGTGACCAGACCCGACCAAGCACATCTGCAAGAGAACCCTCTTCCTCATCACAAAGAAGAAGAGGTTAATATGATTAATTAGAGCAATGGATAGAGTTCCAATTACGGTGGTGAATCCTCCCAAACCAGCAAGGATGGTGCTAATAAATGGGATTATGAACAGTTCCAGTTTATGATGGAATGAAAAATGAAGGCTCTGTGTGAGAAAGTTAATTAATTGGCAGAACTGGTGATCCATCAGCACCAAGTCACACGCCAATTAGTTAGTCAGGAGCATACTAGTCTCCTTCATCTGGTTACTATTACTCCATCATTGACTCCAGAAAGTGAAACTATGGAGGATAAAATTAAAAAAAGAACAAGTGCCAAAGACCATCGGGATTTTGCCAATAAAAGGGAATTTACCTATCTGGGCCAACTGATGGAGGAGATATTTCAGATGCTGATCAATGATGGAAGAATCACAGCTCTACTACCTCCAATCAATCCCCGTTTATGACAGTTCAATTCTAATGGAGTATGTCAGTATCACTCCCATTCTCGCGGACACAACACTGAAGAATGTTGGGCACTCCCCTATCTTATTCAACACTTAATTAACTGCGGTGTCCTGCAATTGGCAAATAATGACACTGTGTTACTTGAGAGTGGGGACACATTTCCTACAAAATGGAAGGAAGTCATAGCAGTTATACCTGCTGAAGATGATTTGGCTGCTAGACCACCCACAATACAAGCAATTCAACTCAAAGGTGTTGACAATCCTTTAAAAGTGGTTGTACCAAAGCCAATTACATTGCCATACAGACCACAATATCCTGTTGTCAGCCTAAAAAAGTGTCACATAAATATGAAGAGGCTGAAGGATCCACATCCCACATAACTGCTGCAGTGTTGAAGGAGAATCCACTGTATCTTCCCCAACGGGTAATGAAACCCACTATCAGGTCAAAGGGGAAAGTTCTCATGGAGAAGATTAAAAAGTTCCTCCGTTCTATGGGCCATAATGAAGCCAAGGTGGTTTTAAGCTTGAGAGAAGCTCTAAAACAATTTTCCATACTGGACTTGGTTTTCTCTTCAGAATATCACAGGAAGGTCTTGCTAAAGGTTTTGGAAGAAGCCCACTTGCCAAAATCAGTGGATGCCAAAAAGTTTTAGCATTTGGTTGATCACATTTTTAACAACAATGTGATATCTTTCACTGATGACGACATACCTCCCGAAGGGACTGGTCATTCCAAATCGTTGCACATAGCGGTTCTGTCCTCCGGATATATGGTGGGAGGAGTTTTGATAGATGGAGGCTCATCTTAAAATATTTGTCCTTATGCAACTTTAGAGAAGCTGAACATCAATCTCAAGCGGATTAAAAGAAGCCATACGGTTATTAAAGCTTTTGATGGATCCCGACGTAATGTTGTCGGAGAGATTGAACTGCCTGTGGAGATTGGTCCACATAGTTTCTGTGTATCCTTTCACGTGCTCAAAATAGCCAAAGGATACAACCTACTCTTGGGAAAAACGTGGATTCACATGGTTGGAGCCGTCCCTTCCACCCTTTATCAGTAACTTAAATACATTATTAACAATAGCATAGTCACTGTCAATGTTGAGCAAAAATGTCCTAATCAAGGTGATATACTACTCATCAGCTTTAATTCAGAAGTTGAGCCAGTCAGTTTTCATGCCCTAGAGGTGAGCAACACTCACTATCATCCTATTGGGGGACCACCTCTGATACCCAAGATTTCTACCGAGGTAATGTCGGTAACTCAAGAGATGATGTCATTGGGTCATCAACCTGGACAAGGATTGTGTTGACTTGTTAATATTCTAACCTTATTTTTTTGATGATGACTTGATATTTTGTTCTATTTGTTTATTATGAAATTTCAAGAAAGTTAATGAAAGGATCATTGTTGAAAGACGTTTAAGATTTGAGTCCTAAGGATTTTATGTAAGGTCATTACAAATATTTGATTTTTCAATACAAGGCTCTAGGACATTTTATGTGTGCATTTAACATGTTTATTTAGGCATGCTTTGAATTAAGATAAAATGATAATTATCTTATTGTCCGGTTTAATTGATTTACTGCAATGTGTTAATAGATTGTTTGAAGAGTCCTGATTATATAAAATACTGATGCATGTGCAAGTCGATGTAGGTAACTTGAAAGTTGTTTAATGATCAAGAGTTATAATTGCTTAAGCCTCGGTACTTTCATATCTTGTATATTCTAATTTATTGGCTTAAGACAGACTTTGAATAATTTACATATCTAACACACCTATTAATGCCATGTTATCTTTTGCTTCGAAATTGATATAACAACATGATAAGTAGTGGCAAACTTTATAATTGCTACAAAAATTGAAAAGTCTAAACTTAAAGTGTTACGTGTCTGACTCAGTTTCTTTATGGATTACTGTTGAAAGAGTCCAATATATATTTGTAACAACCAAAGATAATTGGATTTGTTATTTCTTAGCCATTAACGGGAGTATTTTTGGAATGTTACTTATGTAAGACCCCGAATTTTATGAAATAAAAGTATTTAATTTTTCTTATAATTGTTATTCAGTAAATGGTTAAATTGATAAAAGGTTAAAGTTAAGGGTGATATATGAAATTTTTCAAAATACACAAGTGGTTATAAAATGTTCATTTCTGTCGGGGAATATTCGTTTGGTCGTGGAATATTCTTGTTGTCGGGGAATATTAAATGCGACCAAGACGACCATTTATGGGCCCCATAATGTAATAACTGTCGGATGAAGAAAATGACAAGTTTGAGTTTTTATAAATAACGGTGTAGTTATTACTGATTAACACTTGTTGAATACACGTGGTTAAAATACGATGTCTGGCGTGGTTGCATGCAGTAGCACTGCAGTATTGCACGTATTTTTGAATTATTGATTCTTACGTAAGAAGACACTACTCAATAATTGTTACAGTAATTACTGTTCAATATTTTATTTTATTGATTCAATAATTGATGCGTTGATATTTTATATTATTGTTCTTTCAATAATTGTCACCGCACAATATTTTCCATTATCAGATCAATAATTCATATTATTTGAATAATATTATTAGATAGCATTATTGGCAATGTCTAGAAAGTTCTGTCAAGGAGAGGTTTGGTCACCTAATTGGCGCACCAGTAAGGAGAAATCCTTATCGGAAGCCCCTCTTCCACAGGAACTACACTGTTGTCATTATTGTGATTCTGTAATATTATTTGTAAATAATTAATTATTGATTTATATGATAAGGAAATATTTATTTGATGTGGATATAAATGATGGATTTATTTATGTGGTTATAAATGAAGGAATTAACGTTAAGGTGTTTTATCAGTATTTTGTCGGATTGGAGGTATTAAAAACTCAAATCGGTGTTCTTAAAGCTTTATTGTGTGAGTTGTAATTTTAATCCGATCGTTGGATCGTTGTAATTTTTGGATATGTTATACATATATGAGTTGAGTATATGTCCAAAAATTTTGAACCATTGAAAATTAACGCATGATTTGTTATGAATTTTAAAAGGTGTTGAAACGGTGTTGAAAATCGTCCGTTTGTGGATTTCAGATATTTTCTGTTTGGAATTTAGAAAAACTCAAAGCTACAAAGTTGTAGAGAATTCGATTTCATGCGGAATGGACATAAAATTCATATTTTTCTGATAAACGGGCTATTTTATATGAATTACTGAAGTTTTGGAAAATAAAATGATTTTTATTAAAATAGGGGTGGGACCCACTTTTGTCATTTGTTGAAAACATGTGCTGAATTTCTTGTTCAAAGGTGGTGGCTGAATTTTTAATTCAAATGAGGCATGGGTAGAAGGTGAATAAATAATAATAATATTTTATTATTTAGTCTCATTTGGCGTTCTAGCAATTTCCTATAAATAGGCGCTTAACTTAGAATTGAAAATCACACCAGAAACTGAAGTTTTCTCTCTCTATATTCTCGAGCGTATTTTTGTGAGTATTTAGATACTTGGAGAGTTGATATTCAGTGCAAGTTTCCTTCGGCTTTTCATCCGACATTCCAGTCAGAAGTACTGCTCTTTGAGGTAAGGGATTTTAAGGGTTATTATGTTTTTCAGTTTCGAAATTTTTCCGACCTTCAAAAATTATGGAAAAATTTGAAATGATAATTTGATGAGTTTTATAGATTGTGTCCAAAAATGGCGATTTTTGGATGTATAGATTAGGAGTTTTGGATTTTATGAGAAAAAACTATTTTAAAAGTAAACCCTTATAACTCCTTGTGGTTAACTCCAAAATTGGTGAAATTTTTATTGGGAGTACATGTATATAATAGCAGTATACTCTATAAATTTCGAAATTTTTGGACAAAGGTACAATTTATGATAAATGTCTAAATATTCGGTACTTTTGACCATGTGAAAAATAGTAAATGAATTTTAAAATTTTTAAGAAAAATATATGTTCAATATGGGACTATATTATGCTAAATCCCAGAAAAGAAATATTTTTGGAACTGATTTGGTATTTTTCATGAAAATGGACTAGTTGTGAATAAATAAATTAAATATGTTATGTGAAGTAACAAAATTGAAAAATAGGATTTTATGGCTTGGGAATCCTATATATGGTATATGCAGATTTTTGATGAGATTGTTGGTTATTGGTGATGAAATCTTATGAGTTTGGCATTTTAGTATGATTAAATGCATTAATTAGTAAAGTGTAAGCAATTAAAATAAATTGTTTATAAGTTTAAGAAATTATTAAAATATTGTGGTAGTATTAATAATATTAGATTATGAGATTATTAAGTGATTTATAACATTTGGATTAAGGTGTTATGAAATCATTGATTTATGAATCTTACTCTTGAAATTAAATGCGATTGTTGATCGTATTGTTTTATTATCATATATAACATTTTTATAATCCCGGTGATGAAATTTCTCTTTGACTTAAGTGTAAAGATGGGTAGATTATTGGTATGATCGTGACTATGGGTTCTCTTTGGCCAGTAGTGCAAAGATGAATTGTTGACTGGTATGATTATGACCATTGAATTTACAATTGAATATTTTTAGCTAAAGCGCAAAGGTGAATTGATCAACATGGTTATAATTATTGTTTATATAAATTCTAAAATGATTATATATTTCTTTGAGATATGAATATCTTTGGCCTGTAGTGCAAAGATGACCTGTTGTTGAATATCTTTGGCCCATAGTGCAAAGATGACCTGTTGTTGAATATCTTTGATGTTTCAGGTAAAGACATGTGATGAAAAAATATCTTCGTCTTGGATGAGAAGAGAAAATTAAAACTACAATTATGATTATGAGTTATTCACATGACTGTGAACAGGATCTGTTGATTAATGTTACACGGTTAAAACATTGTTGGTAGACTTTTAACATGGAGAAGATAATAGACTTTATGGTCTATTTGACTCTTCTAATGGATTGTTCGTTCCGCTGCAACTATGATTGAAAAGTTTTATCATTTACCATATGTTTTAAATCTCTGATTTATTACTGATGAAGGCTATTGATAATTTAATTATCTTTAGTCACGATATTCTTTACTGGGCTAGTTGTGCTCACCCCTTTTGCTTCACAATTCCTTTCAGGTAATAAAAGTGTAAAGTGGGTTGAATGGGATAACGGGGGGAATAGTGTGGTGGTCCGAGACTATCAAAGTTTCTCAACATATTATAAAACGGCATTACATACAATATATAATTGTATTGAGGACCTAAGATGTGTGTGTCGTATATTATATATCACTTAATAATTGATTTTGGTGAACAACAATAGGGTGAGGTGAACCCAACTTTGGAAGGGTGTTTTGCCACTATCATACAAGATGTCTAATGACATACAATCTCGTGTTATCATAAGAAAGGGTTGTGCACATCCACTTGCTGAGTATATCTATGAGCACTACCTATATGATCTTGGAGTTGAGTTGAAACATAATGTTCAATCGCAGATGGTGGAGATAGTTATATGTTAAGAGAAGACTCACCATTGGAAGGAACATGATAGTAATCTTCTCGTTTTTCTTTGGGGTCTATTGGATCAATCAAGGATAATTCTCTGGACATATGATTTCTATCATAACTTAGATTCATGGCCTCCTATGTACGAAGGTTTCCTTGAGCACTTTCCAAAGATTTTAATTTCTAAAACAGTTCTAAATTGTACCTTTATGTAAGGTATCACTGTGAGGTGCTGTCCATAGTTGGGACATGAGTCACAGTTGGTATTAAAACTCACAATATATGTGTTGTTATATTTTGCACGACAATTGTAATAGTAAAGTTGTAGTTATTTTCTGTACCATGTATTTGGCAACTCAGAATAGGTTGGATGGATTGGACCTATTTTGGGGGTGTCACAACTTATCTGTTGGCTACATAAATATTTTTTACAACGGAACTGTGTTGTAGAGCAATGGTAATATTTGGACTATAAAACAAGAACTGATATCAGTGAACTACACAACACTTGAATTAATTTTTTTCACTTATATACTTGAAGATCTATTAAATTATTCTTGGTGCAAATTTTGAGCGGCTGTGAAATTCATATTCAGATTACTCTCAGCAAATTTTGTGAGCATAATATTGGTGATCTTTTTCTCTTTCACTACTTGATCATTGCATTCATTAGTTGGGTCTTTAATTGTTAAATTGTTTATTTGCTTTGATCATTAGACCTCTATATTTGTAATCTTATATTTTTAGACTAAGTGTCTCTAAAGGAATTTAATCTAGGTGGATTAAGGTTTGTTTACAAACAGTTTCAAAAAAGCATAGGTGTTAAAAGGATGCATTGGTACAAAAGGAGCAAGTGTGCTCAAGGGAATTATTGTAATTCAAATTTGATAGAATCTGTTTTGTAACAAGGGTCAATTTAAAGAAATAAAAGTGAGTCTCCAATACTAGTTGGTATTAGACGTGGACTAGGCTATTATTATAGAGGGTAATAGCTGAACCACATAAAAATTCTTGGTATTGACTTTATTACTTGCTTTATTTTAATTACTCACAAAGGATTGTTAATTATCTTAATAATTAAAATTTAAATATTTGCATTATCATAAGATAATTATTTAACACCAAGTATTTTTCTCTAAGTTATAATTTCAGGGAGATATATTTATAAAATTAAATAGTCAATTCGGTAGGCCATATTCATTCTGCAAGCTGCATTAATCAATATAGCAGACTGTATTCAGTAGTTTGATTTAAAATTTTTAAAAATTGGTCATAGTTTGTTCCCACAATTATTCAACCCCCCCTTCTAAGTATGTCTTATCTGAATTTCATTTGGTATCAGACCTTGGCTCTACTTACTTGGTCTTAAAGGTGGACCTCCTTTGTTATACAGAACAGAAAAATACAACTTCTAGAAATTTTGAATGAGGATCTACCTTAAAAGAGATCCTTGGGAATGGTGGGTTATGGAGAATGGACCAGTTATTCCAAGAAAAGATGATGGTACTCCAAAGAATTTGTTAGAGATGGACTCAACTGAGACTTTCATGGTTTCTTATGATTCAAGGGCTATGAACACACTACTTAGTGGCATGGTACAATCTGAGATTGACAAAGTCTCCTCATGCAACACAGCTATGAAAATTTGGGACACTCTAGTGGTGAGCCACAAAGGGACATCCAAGGTTCGAGAAGTCAAACTAAGCATGCTCATGCACGATTATGAAATGTTCAAACTCGAGAAAGATGAAACTATAAAGATGGCTCAAGCAAGGTTCCTTGTTCTTCTAAACTCCTTAAAGCTACTGGACAAATCCATTAAGTGAGATTAACCGTAAGTTACTTTGGGCTATGCCCAAGAGGTTTGCTTCTAAAATTACTACTTTTCAAGATTCCTTTACTATTTTTACTATGGACACACTAACTCTTTTTGGTGAACTTGAGGAATACGAACATCAGTTAAAGAGATATGGTGATGAGGAGGAAACTCCTCGAAGAAAGGTTTTAGCTCTTAATGCAGCAAATGAAGAAGAGTTGGATGATGATTTGCATGAAGAGATAGCCATTATGTCAAGGAGACGCAAAGGACTAATATAAAGGAAGAATAAACAGAAAAATATCTTCCACTCAAATAAAGCCAAAGGAAAGCAAACCGAGGAGACATGTTTTAAATGCGGACGTCCAGGGCACTTTAAGAAGGACTGCTTTCAACTAAAGCACAAAGGAAAAACAAGCTTCAAGGATAATAAAAGAAACAAGGCACTTGTCACTTGGAGTGATGAATAGGAGTCTAAAGTTGAGGTCGGTGCTAAGGATGAAATAGCTCAAGTATGCTTCATGGGAATAGAAGGTGAATCAAACGAGGTATCACGTTTTGAGTTTAATTCTTTGAAACAAGAAAATGAAAAGTTAAAAGAAGAGAATGCATATTTGAAAGACTTAGTAAATACATTAATGAGTGAAGTTGATTCTTTAATAGATGAAAAGAAAGATATTGAAAAAGAATCTACATGTAAAGAAGAAAAGATTTTTATTGCTAAAATTGATTATCTAGATAATTATAACAAAATGTTTTTCAACAAGGTAAATTATTTGAATAATGATGTTCAAAAATTGACAAATGAACTAAAAATGAGAGATGTATGTATTGATGCATTTAGTGATAAATCACTTGATAAAATCCTTCCTAATAATGAACTTCAAAAAGAAATAAATTCACTAAAACTATCTATTGCTAAATTTGTTCAAGGTAAAGAAAATTTAAACGTCATATTGGGTAAACAAAGACCTAGCTTTGAAAGACAAGGAATTGGTTATAATCATATGCATAAAAAGGGTGATATGAAAATATTAAAATTAAAATCATATTTTAGATTAAATTATTGCTCACCATTTACAACATGTAGAAATTATGGTATTAAAGGTCACTTGGACATAAACTATTTTAAGAAAAATAAGATTAAAAATGTATGGGTTAAAAAGAATGATTTATATGCAACTAACATTAAAGGACCCAAAAAGATGTGGGTACCAAAAGGATGAATTATCTTTTCTTAACAGGTATGTCTCAAGGCAAGGGTTCCATCTCAAAATTCTTGATAATGGATGCTCTCATCACATGACTGTTGATAAATCAAAGTTCGTGGAGCTAAAAATCAAGAACAAAAATGTGACAGTTACATTTGGAGATAATCGTACCTGCGAAATAATCGAAAAAGGTAAAATAGAAAATGGTAAGGTTAATATTGATAATGTACATCTTGTTAGTGGACTTGAATTTAATCTTATTAGTATCAATCAATTGATGGATAATGGTCATCAAGTTAGTTTTGAAAAAGAAAATTGCACTATTTCTCATGGCACTAACAATGTTACTCTAGTTGTACAAAGAGAAGGAAATATATATACTATTGATTTTGAGCAACAGGATGAAAAACTATGTCTTGCATCTGTTCAAGATGAGGCTAACTTATGGCATAAAAGAATAGGACATTACAAGAAACAACTATAACTTTATTACAAGAAAGTAAACTTCCTTAAAAGTTTTGGGCCGAAGCTGTAAACACTTCTTGTTATGTTCTGAATAGAGTACTTATTCATCCAATCATTTTGAAGACTCATTATAAAATTTTAAATAATAAGATTCCTAATATAGGTTATTTCAAAGTTTTTGGATCTAAATGTTTTATACTAAATACTAATGATAACTTGGGAAAATTTGATAGTAAATCTTATGAAGGAATTTTCATTGGTTATTCACAAAATAGTAAAGCTTATCGTGTATTTAATATTAACAAGCTATGTGTTGAAGAGTCTATTCATATTATATATAATGAAACTCACAATGATCTTCCAAAAGAAAGAGATGAGGATGCAGAAAATTTGGAGATCTCGGTGAATCCAACAAACCAGAAAAATCTATTCAGCAAGCCAAATGGACAAATCGAAGAAGCTGATTTGGAAAACTCTCAAGGAGTGGAACAAGGAACAACACAAGAGCTTGAAGTTGATATCCCTCTACAAGAAGAAATAATACATGATGTGTGAATGCCAAAGACTACGAGATATCTCAAGAATCATCCACCAGAAAACATCATTGGAGATATTAACAAAGGAATCACCACAAGGAGAGGATTGCAAAAACAATGTGCATTCTCTGCATTCCTATCACAAGTTGAGCCAAAGAATGCTAAGGAAGCTATTCTAGATGAAAGTTGGCTAATGGAAAGGTAAGAAAAAACTTCAATAATTTGAACGATGCCAAGTCTAGGAACTTATGCCCCCTCCTAAAGATGTTTCCATCATTGGAACGAAGTGGGTATTCAAGAATAAGCTTGATGAGCATGGCACAATTACGCGTAACAAAGAAAGGCACACTCTATCAAATGGATGTAAAGAGCACCTTTCTCAACGGATACATCAATGAAGAGGTATATGTAAAATAGCCTCCTGAATTTGAACATGAGAGGTATCCAAACCATATCTACAAGACAAAGAAAGCTCTTTATGGGCTAAAGTAAGCTCCAAGGGCATGGTACGAAAGGTTCAGTAAGTATTTACTTTTAAATGGTTTTATTAGAGGAAAAATTGATTCTACATTATTTATTAGGCATGAAAATAAAGATATTATTATTGTACAAATATATTCTAGATAATATAATTTTTGGTGCTACTAATGATTTCCTTTGTGACCTTCTTTGATTGTAATTCACATAGAGATATAGTGAGTTAGTTAATTAAGGTGTTTAACTTAATTCTATCTAAATTGTGGATTTAAGTTAATATGGTGTTAGTGCATCGAGAGGTGGCTAATTTTACTTTAGAGTTCTTGATTAATAAATTGGGATAGTGATTTAAACTGGAATAAAGTGTAATAATCATAGTGAAGCTTAGGGTGAAGTTGTAAGCCTAATTCTCCAATACATGTTTAGAAATTCAGTTTTTGATATTGTGATTGTTTTGTGGTCTTAGTATTTTTAATAATTTTAGTTTTTATAATTTTAATCATTAAATTGGATAGTTTAATAAAATTGGGATTAATAGGAAACTGGTAATTGTGAGGTTGAAATTCATACAAATTTCTCTGTGGGAACGATACTCTACTTACTATTATATTACATGTTGACCACGTATACTTGTGTGATTGTGCGTAATTAGATTTTACCCAACAAGTTTTTGGCGCCGTTGCCAGGGATTATTAGTATAGATTTTAATATTTTGTGATATCAGTTTAATTTATCCAATTTTACTTAAACATTTTTTTCTTTTTGTTTTGTTCGTTCTTATTTCAGGTTTTTGAAGTTGGTTTATGCAAACTTGATCCAAAAATCTAGACTTGCTTCCTTTTGAGGACGACATTGAGAGACGGTTTCAAAGGCTAATTAAGCGGATTAAGGAAACAAGGGAAGACTTCAAAAATTCTGAAAAAGAAGAATCAATGGTTGTCGAAGACCAGAAAGCGTTGAGGGACTTTGCTGCACCCAAGGTGACTGAGCTGCAGTCGAGTATCACCAGGCCTGCTATAGCTGTGAACACATTTGAAATCAAGCCTGGGATTATTCAAATGATGCAAAATTTGGTTCAGTTTGTGGATTTGGCAAATAATGATCCGAATGAACACCTAGTAAGCTTCTTGGAGATTTGTGACACCTTCATATATAATGGTGTGTCAGATGATGCAATTAGACTTCGTTTGTTCCCATTCACTTTACAGGACAAGGCGAAGAGTTGGCTACACTCTCTACCGTCGGGATCAATAACTACATAGGAAGACCTCGCGCAAAATTTTCTAGCAAAATTTTTCCCACCAGGGAAAACTGTAAAAATGAGGAATGAGATAACTATGTTTGAACAAAAGCATAGGGAATCTCTGTATGAGGCATGGGAAAGATACAAGGAATTGCTTAGAAAGTGCCTGCATCATGGATTGCCTAAGTGGTTGCAGATGAACACATTTTACAATGGATTCCATGGGAATCTTAGGACCAGTATTAATGCAGCTTCGGGAGGGGCTTTTATGGTGAAACGTTATGAGGAGGCATATTAATTGATAGAGACAATGACAGCTAACAACTACCAGTGGCCCACGACAAGAATGACACAAGCTAAGGCAGCTGGAGTGTTAGAGTTAGATGGAGTGACGGCACTAGCAGCACAAATTTCAGCGCTCTCTAAGAAGGTGGATGTTTTGTCAAGTATACAGACTCAGCAGGTTGCAGTTATTTATGAATTATGCATAGGTGAAAATCCTACAGAACAATGTGCAATCAACTGAACGTCAGTGAAATTTGTGGGTAGCTACAATAGAATTCCACAGAACATGTACTAGAATGCATACAATTTGGGGAATAGGAATCATCCTAATTTTTTATGGAGTAATAATCATCATCAGCAAGCTCCACGACCATCTTATCCCCCAAGATTTCAGAATCAACATCAACAATCAGCTCAACATCAAGATAGGAAAACAGATTTAGAGGAGTTTTTGTCAAAGTATATAACGAATAATGAGGCAGCCATAAAATCACAAGCAGTAGCCATCAAGAATTTAGAAAATCAGATGGGGCAAATTGCCTTAGTATTGAACAATAGACCACAAGGGACTCTACTAAGTCATACTGAATGGAATCCAAAAGGAAATCACGAACAGTGTCAGGCAATCACTTTGAGAAGTGGAAAACATCTAGATGGGAAAAGTGCAGAAAATTTAGTTAGAACGGATGATAAAGAAAGTGAAAATAAAGTGGTTGAGGATAGACAAGTGGAAGAAAAGGTGGAAAAGAACAAGACAGTTAACGAACCGGTTGTTTATCCTCCACCGCCGTTTCAGTAGAAGTACAAAAGCAGAAATTAGATAACCAAATCGTAAAATTTTTGGAAGTTTTTAAGAAACTTCAGATTAACATCCCTTTTGCAGAAGCCCTAGAGCAGATGCCAAGTTATGCAATATTTATGAAGGGTATTCTATCTAGGAAAAAGAAGTTGGAAGATTTCGAAATAGTTTCATTAACAGAGGAGTGTAGTGCAGTTTTACAATGAAAATTGCCACCAAAGTTGAAAGATCTGGGGAGTTTTACCATTCTATGCACAATTGGGAACACGGTGTTCAACAAATGTTTATGTGATTTCGGAGCAAGTGTAAACCTTATGCCATTATCAGTTTATACAGAATTAGGTTTACCAGCTCCAAAGTCTACGAACATCTCATTGCAGTTAGCGGATAGGTCAGTCACATACCCAAGAGGCATTGTGGAGGACATTTTGGTCAAGGTTGACAAATTTATATTCCCAGCAGACTTCAAAATTCTGGATTTTGAGGAAGATAAGAACATCCCAATTATCCTAGGGAGACCGTTCTTGGCTACGGGTAGGACGCTCATCGATGTACAAAAAGGTGAACTAACTATGAGGGTCCAAGATCAAGAAGTAAAGTTCAATGTTTTAAAGGCCATGAAATTCCCTACGGATGAAGAAGAATGTTTCAGGATGGATGTCATTGATCAGATAATCAGCGAGGACATGGTTAAAAGTTTGGTTAATGATCAATTGGAAACGACATTATTGGGAGATAAAGATTTAGATGATCCAGATTTTATAGATTACTTGCAGATGCTAGACTCCCTGCCAAGAGTTAGCAGATTTAAAGCACCATTTGAACCATTGCACACGGAGGAAAGACCCCCAAAAAGGATGAAACCTTCATTGGAGGAGCCACCTATTCTTGAGCTAAAGCCACTCCCTAAACACCTCAGGTATTCGTATTTAGGCAATTATAATACTTTACATGTTATTATTTTTGTTGCGCTTAATGAATTATAAGAAGATAAGTTGCTGAGAGTGCTTAGAGAACATAAATCGGCTATAGGATGGACAACTGCAGATATCAAAGGACTTAGCCCATCCTTTTGCACGCATAAAATTCCAATGGAAAAGGATGCAAAGCCAACGGTGGAGTAACAGAGATGGCTCAACCCAATTATGAAGGAAGTTATGAAGAAAGAAATCCTGAAATGGTTGGACACGGGTATCATCTACCTAATTTCAGACAGCAAGTGGGTTAGCCCAGTTTAATGTGTGCCGAAAAAGGGAGGAATGACCGTGGTACAAAATGATGATAATGAGCTAATTCTGACGAGGATAGTGACTGCCTGGAGGGTTTACATGGACTACAGGAAGTTCAATAAGGCAACTCCAAAAGACTACTTTCCTATGCCTTTTATCGATCAGATGTTGGACAAATTAGCGGGCCATGGATTTTATTGCTTATTGGATGGGTATTCGGGATACACTCAGATAGTCATTGCTCCTGAAGATCAAGAGAAGACCACTTTCACGTGCCCATGTGGCACATTCGCATTTAGGAGAATGTCCTTCGTCTTGTGTAATGCACCCGCTACCTTCCAACGGTGTATGATGGTCATCTTTTCGAACATGTAGAGAAAATGTGGAAGTCTTCATGGACGACTTTTTTGTCTATGGGGATGATTTTGATGCATGTTTGGAGAACTTGGTGATGGTTTTAAAGAGATGCACAGAAACAAATTTGGTTCTTAATTGGGAAAAGTGCCATTTTATGGTTGAGGAAGGAATAATTTTGGATCACAAGGTTTCAGCGAAAGGATTAGAGGTTGATAAATTAAAGCTGGAAACGATTGAAAAGCTTCCACCACCAACTTTAGTTAAGGGAATCTGCAGCTTTTTGAGACTTGTCGGGTTCTATAGGGGATTTATAAAAGATTTCTCTAAAATTGCAAAGCCATTGTGTAGTCTTTTAGAAAAAAGATTCAATTTTTAAGTTTGATGAAGACTGTAAGTTGGCATTCGAGCTATTGAAGAAGAAATTAACTACAGCTCCATTTATCATTGCATCGGATTGGAATACGCCTTTTGAGTTAATGTACGATGCAAGCGACTATGTGGTTGGGGCTGTCTTCGGTTAACAACAAGAGAAGGTATTTCATGCCATATACTATGCAAGTAAGACACTTACGGAGACCCAAATGAATTACACAACTATGGAAAAGGAATTACTTGCAGTAGTATATGCCTGTGATAAATTCTGGGCATATTTGATTGGACTAAAGGTGGTAGTTTATATAGATCACTCGGCTATTCGTTACTTAATTTTGAAAAAAGATGCTAAGCTACGCCTTATCAAATGGATTCTCCGTCTACAGGAATTTGACTTGGAAATAAATGATAGAAAGGGGACGGAGAATCAAATTGCAGATCATTTATCAAGGCTGGAAAAGCAGGGTAAAGATGAAGAGGATAAATGTGTAATCAATGAGTCATTTCTGGATGAGCAACTATTTGGAGTCAATGCGGAATTTCCATGGTAAGCAGATTTTGCTAATTATCTAGTGAGCAACATACTTCCCCCTGATCTTACACGTTAGCAGAAAAAGAAATTCTTACATGACGTCAAGTGGTATATGTGGGACGACCCGTACCTATTTAAACAGTGCACCGATAAGATGATTAGAAGGTGTGTGCCCTACAGTGAGGTGAATAATATATTGCATGAATGTCATTCATCTGAATACGGGGGACATTATGGAAGTGAGAGAACAACAACAAAAGTTCTTCAAGCCGGGTTTTATTAGCCTACATTCTTTAAAGATGCTCACCGGTTCATTAAAAACTGTGATAGATGTCAAAGGGTGGGAAACATATCAAAAAGGAATGAGATGCCACTGCAAACAATCTTATAATTTGAGATTTTTGACGTATGAGGAATGGATTTTATGGGGCCATTCCCTTCCTCGTTCAATAATCAGTACATCTTGCTTGCGGTTGACTATGTATTAAAATGGGTTGAAGTCGTAGCACTCCCAATGAATAATGTGACGCCCCCAAAATAGGTATACATCACCCATCTTGGGTCGCTAGATACATACAGTACTGACAACTCCGTTTATACAACTTTCGTGAAAAATATGATGACTCATATACGGTGAGTTTCAATACAAATATTGTAACGTATATAGTACGACAATAGTCATACTCAAATTATTACAATGCCATATAAAGTATAACAACAAATATTTCAAGTCTCCAAAGGAATACGAGAAGATTTTTGTCCTCCTCATTCTAACGGAGTGCATTTTGACGCTTTCAAATTCGAGTTTTCATCACCCTATTTAGTTCAACAAATATAACTATTAAATGATGTATAAAATATGTCACGCACATTTTAAATTCTCAGTACAATTATTATGCCCCGCCGTTTCATAATTTGATTAGGCTCGTAACTAATTCGTATCACCACTATATACTCATGTTCTCTCTGCTAGTTTCAGCTACACTTTTATTACCTGAAAGGGGTGGTGAAGTAAAAGGGTGAGCACAAATAGCCCAGTAAAGAATATCACGAGTTAAGATAATTAAATTATCAAAATAATTCAAATATTTAGAATATATGGTAGAAGATAAAAGTTTTCAACCATAATAGTAGCGGAATCAATAATCCATTAGAAGAGTCAAGTAGAACATAATGTCTACTATCTCCTCTAGATTAAAAGTCCATCGTTAATATTTCATTTCTGTAATACTAATCAACAGTTCTTTGTTATACCCAAGACAAAGAGAACTCTCATCACCTGTCTTCACCTGAACCACCACAGATTATAATTAAATCACAATTCATATTTATAATCTGGTAAATCAACAGTCCATCTTTGCAATACAAGCCTAAGACATACAACTCAGAAAATCAATAACGCCAAACTCACCAAGAAGTATCACGACCACGAATTATCCCTGCACTACGGGCCAAGGATATTCGTGTTTTCACCAATGGTCATGATTATACTGAATAATCTCTGGTCATAATCATGCCAATTAACAGTACATCTAAGCACAACTGGCCAAAGATAATTTTTACCACATCATTTGTAACATTACGGTCATGATTATACTGAATAATCCTTGTTCATAATCATACCAAGGCCATCTATGCACTACGGGCCAAATATGACTTTTACCACATCATTTGTAACATTACGGTCATTATTATACCGAATAATCTCTGGTCATAATCATACCAAGTCCATCTATGCACTACGGGCCAAAGATGACTTTTACCACATCATTTGTAACATTACGGTCATGATTATACCGAATAATCTCTCGTCATAATGATACCAAGTCCATCTATGCACTACGGGCCAAAGATGACTTTCAACACAATATAAGCATGAGAATGATGAAAATGATATATATAATGAATAAACATAAATAATCAAAATAATAAGATAACATAGATCTTAGTGATTTTTAACTTAATTATCAAGAGTCCAAATTGCTAACATAATATTAGATGAAACACAAACTATTAAGGATATTCTAATCATTTCAGGACTTTTCACCATTTAATGATAAACTAAATAAGCGAATAATAATATCTTACCATAATATGGAGTATGAAAGAAAATGATATTCCTTTTTACCATAAAAATGATACCTCTTACCACAACAATGATATCCCTTACCTTAGCATGTGACTTGATTCTGCTTTCTGTGAAATTGATTAACTTAAACAATGCTTGCATTCCTTATCTACACTTGGAGTAACATTACACTCAATAGAAATACTCACAATATTATAGTAAAAGAATTCTATATTTTTAGTGTAGTGATGGTGTGTGTTTAGTTACTCAACCGAGCAACCTATTTATTCTAAACATTTAGTAAACAATTAGCAAACCTGCTTTGAAAAAATAATCAAATGAGGTATATAATAATGGTAGTGGAATTTATAGTCCCACAGAGAAAATTAAACCAACTTGTACACGTTTTAAAAATAATTGAGTTGTGGTCCAGACTACTTTAAAAAAAAAGTAGAGTGCCGACAAGTCCTGCCAAACTTACTTTTGTAAAAAGATAATAATTGAACAAACATCTGCATATCATACTTATCTTTAATCAACACCTTATATTCATCAATTATTTACACATTTTTAATTTTTCAATAATTATTCACAATTATTAACATAGACTCACAAATACTGCCAACTGGTTTAATTATATCATATCAAATAATATAAGTCACTGTATAATAACTACTGTGACAATTATTCAATAAAAGACTAAGTGACTTCTTACGTAATTAAGAATCAATAATATGAATCACTGTGCAATAATTATTGTGATAATTATTAAATGAAATACATGATGACTTCTTACGTAAGAATCAAATCAATACCTTACTATAAATAATTTAAATTTTATTAAAAGTAGGAATCAAGACCAAATCATATTTATCTCGAATAACATATAAACCAACTAATAATTCATTATTCATTCAAATTGTCTTTATTTATCGCATAAAATGATTGTTCATATTCCAAAACTTTAGAAGTGAATAATAAAACTTGAGAAATCTAAAATCTCATATATGACAATCCACTATTCTGATATTATCACCATTTCTACTTTAACAAAAATATTATTTTTGTTTTTATCATAACTCATTCGTTACTTGTGCGTTTACATCCCGACACCTCATGAGCTTAGTAACACTTCTAAAAAATTTTAAAAAAAATTCTGAACTTTCCAAACAATTTTCATATTTTTCGAATTATCCAACAATTTTCTAGAATTATTTCTTTTTATAAAAACTATCATTTAATAGCTTCAATTTTATACCGTTAAAACATTATCAATATTAATCTTATATTATTATAATATTTTTCAGCAAAAATCATAATTTTCCACCATTCATAGAATTTCCTATGAATTTTCTCTATTTTTAAACTAACCATAAATAACTTAAAAATATAATAAATATTTTTGTTAATCAATAATTTTCCAAAACTGCCCCGAAATTATAAAGTAATATTATAAGATTTTTTCACCAAGTTTCATAATTTTTCATCATTCATAGAATATTCTATGAATTTCTTCTATTTTCAAACTAAATATAAATAGTTTAAAAATATAATAATTACTTCTGTTTTTCAATAATTCATCAAAATTTTACAGAAATTCTAAGATGATATAATAAGCATTCTGTAAAAATATTTCAGCCCAAAATAATTTTTCTGATAAATTAATCATAAACTCCAATATTCAGAAATTTCAATAATTCATAATAATTAGCACTTTTATCAGAAAAATACTGATCTTCTATCCTTTCCATGAAAAATTTAATTCTCTACAACTTTGTAGAAGAAAGTTTTCCCAAATTCTAACTCGAACATAGAGAAATAGTCTTACCGAAAATTCTGCTCAAAATTTCTGAATCAGCCACCTCACAAAATTCATAACAAATCATACGTTAATCTTTAATGGTTTAAAATTTGTGGACATATGCTCAACTTATATATGTATAATATATCCAAAAATCATAACGATCCATCGGTCGTATTACAAATTATAACTCACGCAATATAGCTTAAGAACACTGATTTTCCGGACTTTGAGTCCTTCGGACCAATTTCATTCAAACTGTCACCACGAAAAATCCACAATGCATTTTTGGGTGATTCCAATTTCTGCGGTTAGCTTACTTCCAGGGATTTCTTTTGATATATGGCTCATCTCCTAACTCATTATACACAAAGAGTTATAGATTTTACAAAATCAAGTAGTAAACTAATTTTTTTTGAAAATTTACAGATTTTGTTCTTCTTTTGATTTCTAGATTTCTCTAGTTTGATCCTTGTTTATACAAGTTTAAATCATTCAAATCAAGTATAAACAAAATCTCTTCATATAAAATTTATGAAAACTTAAATTTGAAAAGAAATTAAGAAATTTTAAAGTTACCTCTTTATCAAATTATTTTTATTTCCTTCTTCCATTCCTCTTCATTCTCTTCATATTCTCTCTCTAGTCTCTTCCTTCTCTTCCCTCTCCCTATTTTCAGATTTCTTCCCGAATGAGTGAGGGTGGTGGGAGTGAGGAAATTAATAATTCATCATCTCTCCTTTCTATTTTTCTTCTCCACTTTTTCTTCTTTTCCTCCTTTCCTTTCTTTTCCTACTTTCTCTTTTCTCTCACTTATTTCTTTGTAACCTTTCACGGGAGTGCAATGTGTGGGAATAAAATGAGGAGATGAAGTGCTAGTTTTCCAACATCTCATGTCCCACCAAAATAGAATTGGCTAATCAAAGAAAAGTTTTGTAGGAAATTAGAGAAAATTTGGAAAGTTGGAGAAAAGCATCTCCTCCACAATTATCAGCATTAGCCGTCTCCCAATAATTCTCCACTTACTCTTTTATTTGCTCATTTATCCGATTAATTGCTCATTTGACCATTTATCAATTTAATATTTTATAATTTTAAAAATAATGATCATAAATTAAATTAGACTTATTTGGGGATGATATGTCGTCGTGGTTCTTAAGTTCTTGCACAAGAATATTTTTACAAGATTTGGCACGCCAAGAGCTATTATAAGTGATGAAGGTAGTCACTTCTGCAATAGATCATTTACAGCTCTCTTGGCGAAATATAGGGTCAACCATAAGGTGGCGACGACATATCATCCCCAAATAAGTGGTCAAGCTGAAGTTTCAAACAGGGAGGTCAAGAGAATCTTAGAAAAGGTGGTAAACCCGAATAGAAAGGACTAGTCTCTCAGATTGGATGATGCATTATGGGCTTACCGGACTGCGTACAAAACACTAATTGGTATGTCACCATATCAGTTGGTCTACGGGAAATCATGTCATCTACCTATGGAGTTACAACACAAAGCCAACTGGGCAATTCAGAAACTTAACTTCGATCAAACAGCTATGGGTGAAAAGAGACTAATTCAGTTAAATGAGCTCGATGAATTTCGACTTTAACCTTAAGAGAACTCTAAGTTATACAAAGAAGAAGTCAAGAAATGACACGACTAGAAAATCATGCAAAGAACGTTCGAATCGAGGTAATCAGTACTACTGTTCAACTCAAGGTTGAGGTTTTTCCTAGGGAAGTTAAAATCAAGGTTGTCGGGTCCATTTACCATCAAAAGAGTTTTCTCACATGGCGCCGTTGAACTCTATAGTAGGAATCTATTGGAAACGTTCAAGGTCAATGGTCAAAGGCTAAAGCATTATTGGGGTGGCGATTCCAACACGGATGTCATCGCAATCACACTAGCCAATATACAATAAACAGGGAGTAGTCAGGCTGAATGACTTAAAATCAAGCGCTAATTGGGAGGCAACCCAATTTTATTTTATTTTCAGTAACTTTATCCATGCTAGTTAGATTATAGTTTAGAATAATAATTAGGATATAATAAATTCATTACATAGTTATTTAGTTGTATTGCTATAGATAATCTAATCTCTCATGCTTAATTTACGCAAGATCTAATGATACTTATGTTTTCATAATGAACATGTACTTAAGGAGCTAATAGATTCATTAAGGAAGTAAGCAACAAGCAAAATAAAGTCCAATTATTAGAAACACTAGCCGAGAAGCGAACCCTCTATAAGTTTATTACCCCCCGTATGGGGTCTCAAGTCCAAAAATAGTGTACATGCCCGCCGGGGCGGGCTTATCAAGCTTGCTGGGGCGGTGGTCCTGAATATGAACCAACAAGATTTGGCAGTTACATCACGTTTACACCTGTCCTACTTCTTCCCCAACTAAAACCCCACTCCCATACATCTTCAATCCACTCTCTACCCATGTTTTGGCAAGTTAATACCCATCATCCCACTTCATTAACATACTTGCCCACTACTTCACCCCATAACCTTACACCATCTCTCATCTCTATAAAAGCTTCTACTGACAACCTAAGCCAACCAAATATACATTCAACTCAAACTCAAAAAGCTAAGGATTAGGTTATTATTGGGTGAATTTGTACAACAATTGATAGTGATCAATTTTTCTTCCAATTCCTCCCTTTCTATCACTATAGTTGAATCAAAATCACTAAGTTTGGGGGGATTGAACATCTTGCACACCAAGTGTTCGACAAATTGCATAAGTGAAGTTTGGACAGAAATGTGTTGTTAAAGCTTACTGATTTCAATGGCATCTAAACCCACATCAAAGAGGCAACGTGGAGAGAGTTCTGGAACCACACCACCAACATGAACCTTCGACCGGCGCAAATTCATAAGTGTCACCGCCGCCGACTGTTACGATTACATGGTGTCAAAAGCACTCACACCGAAGCGGGGGTTGGCACCGGACCATGTTGACGGTGAAATGATGCAACAGATATATCAGAAAGGGTGGAATAAGTTCACGAAAGAACCCGAGGCCGCATTTGTAAGTGTGGTCAAAGAATTTTATGCTAACGCCGAGGATAAGGTCCCCTTCAATGTTTTTGTATGGGGAAGAGTAGTTCCTTTCAGTGCCGATGCCATTAATATATACTACCAGTTACAAGTGCCTAGACATTGCCAGTATGCTCACTTACATGATCATGATCTTGATTATAAGGTTATTATGAAGAAAATGACAAAATCGGGTACCACATGGATCAAAGGTCATAAAGGAGGCATTGTTTTTCACAGCAAGGATCTCAGCAGGTATGACAAGATATGGTATTCATTCTTGTACGCCAAGTTGTTTCCATCCACACACATGTTAGATGTGACCAAGGAGAAGGCATTGCTCTCGTATGCCATTGTACAAGATTTTATCATCGACGTAGGGGCTATAATCAATTTTTCAATCCGATGATGCTTACGATGACCATTCTCGGGCGGCTTGCCACACTTATCACTCATTTATGGGTTGTGTAGGCAAGCGGGAGTTAGATGGTCCGATGATGAGATCACCCAGATGCCGCTTCAGACATTAGATTCAAGAATGATTGCACAATATGCGGTATGGCCCGGAGGCGAGTCGCATCCTAGGGGATTAGGCTTTATATTTCCATCAGCCTTTGAGGATGAGGCTGACGCTTCTGACAGCTCAGATGACGAAGAGTTCTAGGGGGCGGCACCAATGGGAGAGCAAGGAACAGAGGCAACACCACAGCCCGAGGCCATATCTAGCCCTAAGTTCCTCAACTTTTAACGACAAGTTGATGAGCACAACAAGGAAGCATGAATAAAGATGTGGTGACTCGCAACGAGGCAAGATCACATGTTTGAAGCCATGAATCTATCATTCGCCTCATTGAACACGACGCTCCAGAGCTTCAATCCCAATGCACAATTCCTATACCAGCAGCCAGCCCCAATGCCAAGGTTTCCACCAAGTGAATCCAATGAAGAAGAACACACACCACCACCCCAGGCTTAAGTGATTACAGGGAAGTCCTCATATATTTATTGCTATATCTATACAATGAGGGCATTGTAATTTTCAAGTTTGGGGGATTTAGTTTCATGTTTGTTTTTCATGTTTCCATATTTAATTTTATTATTTAGGTTTGCATATGTTAGTTCATTGTTTAGTTTTAGGATTATTAAATGTTGCATTCATGTAATCATGTAGTTGCATAGTAGCTTAGGATCGTAAATAGTTTTTATTTATTTTTTGCACTCATGTTATGTTTACCACATATATAAAAATAATAATAAAATTTAGTTAAATATTGTGGTATTTTGCATATGTCCAGCTGTTGTTGTAGTTCATTTTCTTTTGGCCAATGATGAGATTGGGATTAAATAGACAAGTACGGTACTGATTATTAGAACCTTGATGTAGTCTCTGTTATGAATTGGATTTTGTGCTTGTTTAAAACTGGTATAAAAAGGGTAGCATGTTAATAACACCTAGGTTGACTGATTAGTTCAAATTGATACATAAGAAATTTCTAAAGGATAATGTTAGTTTAAATGAAAGAATAATGAGGATAGACAGTGAAGATGGAGAATTAGGCAAGAACCTAAGTTTGGGAGAAAAAGTGAGGTATATAAGCTTCTATAAAAAAGAAAAAAAAAGTGAATAATTGTGTCTTGTGGTGGGTTGAGAAGAATCATGAAAAGCACTCCCCATAAACACAGGCGTGAGATGGAGCGTAAAACACACTCACATCTATGAAAAAAAAGAAAAAAAAGAGAGGAATAAAACGGGAATTAAGAGAAAAAAAGCTCCCGTGATTGAAAAAAAAAGAAAAGAAAGCATAAGTACCCTATTTGGACCCTTAATATTGGTAATTGTATGATTTTAGTTGGATCTCGTCTATTTTTGTAATTCTTGAGTTTTAACTGTATGATGCCTTCAAAGAGATTTTTTATGAATTAAATTTGAATTTGTATAAGTTAGCATGGATGTTAAGCACACACACACACACTATACCAGTAATAATAGTGTAAGATTAATTGATTAGTGAGGGATTATTGATTAGTTTTAATATGATGTGTCGTCGTGTTTGCTTGATTTCTCTAAGGTCGATTAAATGATTTGATTCTAGGATGACTATTGGATGCGTAGGCATATAGGTTAGATGCATTGCATATCATTGCATTGCATAGCATGTTAGTTTGTTTTGTGTTCGAGGACTAGCACGATTTAAGTTTGGGGGATTTTGATAAGTGGGTTTAATACCCACGAATCGGTTCCTAATTCAAACTTAATCGGTGTTAATTCATTAATTATATTGTTTGTTTTTACTTGTTTATTGTTATTTTGTGTATAGGTTTGGTGGTGTGGCAATTGATCAAAAAGGGCGCAATTGTGGCAAAAACTAAGCAAGTTTGGTGCTTATGGAGATCAGCTAACAGAAGACACGCCCGTCGGGGCGGGCCTTTTTATGCCTTACACCCCCACCGGGGCAGGGGGTCTTGAACTTAGAAGTCAGAAGCCAAGCCCATCGGGGCGGGCTATTTTCAAAGTAACATCCCCACCGGGGCGGGTGTCTGGGGCAGAACAGTTGTTTAGTTGGTTTCAAATACTACAAGAAGTAAGTTTAAGTTATTGGAATGGTTTGGGACTCATATTAGCGTGGAATTGCAATCAGAATGCATGTCTTAGAGATATATATGACATCAAATAACAAGATTGAGCTATCATACAACAAAAAAAGGCAATCCCAAGATTGAGCTTCAGTTTTTATTTCGTTTATGATGAACTAAATTACTTTTTAGGTTTATGATGGATCTTTAAGTGGAATGATGATTATGTAATATTTGATTTTCAGTTTAATAAGCTATTCCTCAGTTTATCTATATTAATTTATGCTTGAATTTATGAATTGCCTGATCAATAATTCTTTGTGAACTTGAATGGATTTAAGAAAGGAAGTATGAGTCTAGACTTAGTTTATATAGCATGTGTTCTTGAATTTTGTGAATGAGCAGAATCTTGATGAATGTTAGGGTAGATATATGCTTAACATCACATGTAATC
This sequence comes from Panax ginseng, assembly GCA_020205605.1. Lineage (NCBI taxonomy): Eukaryota > Viridiplantae > Streptophyta > Magnoliopsida > Apiales > Araliaceae > Panax > Panax ginseng. The sequence continues at coordinate 76,146,188 of CM035137.1, forward strand.
GAATAGAGAACTTGAACTTAAACCTTCTTTGATTGTAATTCACATAGAGATATAGTGAGCTAGTTAATTAAGGTGTTTAACTTAATTCTATCTAAATTGTGGATTTAAGTTAATATGGTGTTAGTGCATCGAGAGGTGGCTAATTCTACTTTAGAGTTCTTGATTAATAAACTGGGATAGTGATTTAAACTGGAATAAAGTGTAATAATCATAGTGAAGCTTAGGGTGAAGTTGTAAGCCTAATTCTCCAATACTTCTTTAAAAATTCAGTTTTTGAGATTTGTGATTGTTTTGTGGTCTTGGTATTTTTAATAATTATAGTTTTTATAATTTTAATCATTAAATTGGATAGTTTAATAAAATTGGGATTAATAGGGAACTTGTAATTGTGAGGTTGAAATTCATACTAATTTCTTTGTGGGAACGATACTCTACTTACTATTATATTACTTGTTGACCAAGTATACTTGCATGATTATGCGTAATTAGATTTTACCTTAACAACTGTACTGCATAGTTTGACCAAGCTGCCCAAAGCATGTTGTGTTGAAAGAACATAAATCAAAGTCAAATTAGCATACAAACTACTTTCTAACAACCAATTTAACAAATATAAATTACATAAACCTCATAGAAACTTAACTTAAGATTTTCAACATGTTTTTAACTATATAAACAACATAAACTTCAATATTATAACTTTTAATTTCACTATTTTTATTATTTCTTCACCTTTTTACACTCATAGCGAAATTCATCACTATGAATTCGTTTTTCAATCAAAACAGTTAGTTTAAATTACTTTATTTTCGTTTCTTCATGTATCTTCACAATCAATGGTCAATTTACGATTTATCATACCAATTAAACATCAATTTTAATATCACATAAGCCATATTCATTCATATATTTCACTGAAAACATATTGTAATATGATTTTCTCCATATTAAAACATATTTCATGGATTAAATTACTCTAAATCATATACTAAACATATAAAACAGTTTATCAACAAATTATTATATATAAAAATTATATAATCACAATTAACTACCCATATAATATTTACAGAGAACTTCTCATACAAAAGAAAACTAGAACTTTAGAAGCTAGATTATACATTTGATTACTTATTTAAGTTAGCTAGGAGATACGATTACCCTCTCCTTCTTTCTTGGTTCTCAAAACCACAATACATTTCTTCTTTCTTCTCTCTTTTCTCTCTATTTTCTTCTCTAATCTTTCTCTCTTCTGTTCTTAGGCTTAAGCCAAAACTTTTAACATAAAATAAAACAGACGCAAAAATAAAAAATAGACAAGTAACTAATACCCCTACTAAATATTATATCAGTTATGTTTTATTTTAAATTTAAAAGCTATAAGGCCTTGTTTGACAAAACTAATTATAAATAATGACTTAATCATTCCTTAAGCCTTGTTTGGGAAATATAAGATTAAAATAATAATTTTAAAAGCTCTAAGGCCTTGTTTGATAAAACCAAATTAAAACTCCTTTAACTTATTTTAATAACTCATTTATAATATAGTTTATTGTCACACTTTATTTAATTAAATTCCCATATAAAAATTTAATTAAATCAAAGCTAATAACAACTTATTAAATCAATTTGCCACAAAATTATAATTTTCTTATAATTTTATTTAATAATTTAGTACATTACTTTCATTACTAAATTAAATTAAAACAATAATATAACAATTCGCTTAATCCTTATCAACTCTCTAATTTAATCATTACATTAAATTAGAATATTATCTCATAATAATTAATTCATTACTCTTTTATTTAAATTAACTCCCAAAATACCAACTTACCAATTATCAACTTAATTAACATGAACTCATGAATTATTTATTTAACTAATAAATAATTAAACAAATATTTATTTAACAATAAATACATCAATTAAAATATTTATTTAATTCAATAAATATTTAAAATTATAATTATAATTCTGGATTGTTAAATCCTTCCCTCCTTATAAGGATTTTGTCCCCAGAATTAAAGACACAATTAAACAAATAACTCATGATAGTTCTTCATCATTTTGTCTTCGAGTTCCCACATATCTTCTTCGGCATTGTGGTTCCTCCATATCACCTTCACGGAAGGTATCACTTTATTCCATAGCACTTGTTCTTTCCTGTCAACTATCTGGATAGGAATCTCCTCATAAGACAAGTCCTTATCGAACTGTAACGGTTCATATTCGATCACATGCTTGTAATCGGGTTTATACGATCGTAGCACCGAAATATGAAAAACATTATGAACATGTTCAAACTATAGAGGTAGAGCTACCTCATAAGCCACTTCACCTACTCTTCACAGCACCTCGAAGGGTCAAATAAACCTTGGGCTTAGCTTTCCCTTTTTACCAAAATGGATTTTTCCCTTCTAAGGAGAAACTTTAAAGAAAATAAAATTTCCTACGTTGAACTCGCGATCTTGTCTATGTTGATCAGCATACTTCTTCTATATGTCTTGAGTACCTACCAATCTTGCCCTAATGAGCTTAACAACTTCAACGGTCTGCTATACCATTTTTGGTCCTAACAGTTGACATTCACCAACTTCATCTCAACACAGTGGAGTTCTACACTTCCTGCCATACAATGCTACGTAAGGCGGCATGCCAATGCTCGCGTGGTAACTGTTGTTGTAGGCTAATTCAGCTAACGGTAAATGATCATCCCAGTTCTCTTTGAAATCCATGATGCATGCTCTGAGCATATCTTCTAACGTCTAGATTATTCATTCACTATGGCCATCTGTTTGACGGTGGTACGCCGTACTCATTCTTAATTGTGCTCCCATGCATTCTTATAGTCTCTTCCAGAAGTTTGATGTGAATCGTGGATCTTTGTCTGACACAATTGATACTGGAACTCCATATCTCGAAATGATCTCCTTGACGTACAACTTTGCCAACTGATCAAGATTGAATCTAATCTTTATTGGCAAAAAGTGATGATTTCTTCAATCTGTCCACTATCACTCAAATTACATCGTAACCTTTCTGAGTAGTCAGAAGACCTACCACAAAATCCATTGTGATGTGCTTGAATTTCCATTATGGTATTTCCAATGATTGAAGTAATCTGTTTGGTCTCTGATGCTCGGCCTTGACTCTTTGACATGTTATGCATTTCGCGAGACATTCTGCGACATCTCGTTTCATATTTGGCCACCAATAATATCATCGTAAATCATGATACATCTTCGTACTTCCCGGATGAATTGAATATCTGGAGTTGTGAGCTTCGGTCAAGATTTCATGTTTAATACCCGGCACTGCTGGAACCCAAATTCTTCCCTCGACCCTTAGTAGTCCTTTGGTATTGATGTTGTATTTCACTTCACTACCCTCAACCACCCTTTCTTTGATTTTCCCACATTCTTCATCTTGTACTTGAGCATTCTTCAACTTATCCACTAAAGTTTGACTAGCTTCCATCTGGAACAATCTTTCATCTGATTCTTTTGGAAGTTTTATTTCCAACTCTAACCTTGTCATTGCTGAGATAAGTTCCTCCTCAACCGTTAACAACATCAACTTCTCCTAACCATTTCTGCTCAAGGCATCGACAACCAAATTTGCTTTACCCGGATGATAAAATATCTCACAATCATAATCTTTTATCAGTTCTAACCATCTCCTCTATTGCATGTTTAGATCCTTCTATGTGAAAATATATTTCAGACTTATGGTCCGTATATATCTCACATTTCTCTCCATAAAGATAATGTCTCCATATCTTCAGAGAAAATACCACAGCAGCTAACTCTAAATCATGAGTCAAGTATCCTTTCTCATAGTCCTTCAGTTGCCTTGATGTATACGCAATGACTTTTTCGTTTTGCATAAGCACATAACCCAGTCCTTTATGCGATGCATCACTATATACCACAGAAATATAATTAGGAATAAAGAAAGAAGTAGAGTGATAATGAAGGTAAAACTAGTGGTAGCACTGGTGGGAATAACAACCCAAAGAGGAAGTGGAATGAGAGTGTAGGTGCTGGAAGTCAGCAAAGTAGCAAGCATAAGAGGAAAATTGAAGCGTGTGCTACTTGTGGAAGGAATCACACTGGAGTGTGCATGAGAGGTAAGCGGGTGTGCTATAACTGTGGCCAGGAGGGTCACATTATTCTAAATTGCTCTCAACCAAATAAGGGTGCTTGTTTCATATATGGGGCAAAGGATCATCTCGCTCTTGAGTGCCCTAAGAAGACGGTTAAAAGTGTAAGTGGAAACAAGGGAGGTGGCAGTGGAGGTGCATTGGCTATTGCTGCACCAACGTCGACAAACAAACCCATGACTATAACCTTCAACATGACTGTGCAGGATGTTGTTCAATCAAAATATGTTGTGTCATGTATCATTCCAATCAATGATATAGATGTTTATTGTCAACGTCAGGATTTTTATTGTCCCTCTTCTATTCTTGTCTTTTGGTGTTCTCATGTTAGGTGAGATTTGTTTGAAAAAACAAGTTGTGAAAAGGTCTGACATTTATATGTCGATGATTTGACTGTAAGAGTCGGCAGTTGGTATTTTAAAATGGTTGCACCAACTCAACCGAGAAAAGGTTTGCACATTGACCGCGTGATGTAACACTGCTAAGCTGTTCTGTGAAACTGAGATTCATTAGGGTCTGGGGACTTGCTTATGTGGAGGGAAGGTGTTAGGCACCCCCGACATCCATGTTCCCACAATGACCGCCACTTTTTAATTAAACTGTTATATGAATGTGTAAGTGTGTGTGTGGGTCAATGTGCAATTTATTTGGAAGTAGTGTTATGCCTCATTCAAACCTATATACAAAGGGTTTGAATTTATATAAAAAATTCAATTTTAACAAGATATAGCGGTGATGTTTTATAAAAGAGGTTTTTCAAACCCTTATGCTCAATAGTAATTGAGGCCTTTGATACTTCCTTTTTATTAAGTGTTCGGGTTAATTGTTTTTATTTTCGAGAAGCGAAGCATCTTCGAGAAAATAAGATATATAGCAGTGTTGAACTCCTTATGGGCATGAAAGCCATCTAAGGAAATTCAGACACTGTAAATAAATAATGTACAAGCTATTTACAGCTAAAAATGTCCATCACGGGAACTGAATCTAGATTCAGGAGACTGAATCTGTTATTGCATGATTCCTAGGCTCACATGATGTAGCAGTTTATATGAAAGCTGTAAGAAGTTTTATATAAAAGCTATAAATATATATATATAGACTGTCAACCACCACGAAGTGAACTTCATGGGGGACTAGAAATGTAAATATATAAAAGCGTAAATATATATATAGAGACAAGATCAACCACTATGAAGCACCTCCATGGGGGGATCGAAAATGTAAATAAAGTAGTAAATATGATCAACCGCCATGAAGTAAACTTCAGGTGGGACAAAATGTAAATAAAGCAGTAAAAACGATCAATAGCCACAAAGTAAACTCCAGGCGGGACGAAATGTAAATAAAGCAATAAAAGGCCACGAAGTAAACTCCAGGCCGATTAGAAATGTAAATTTATATATATATATATATATATATATATATAGCAATAAACGCTCCGGATATATATATATATATATATATATATATATATATAAGGAAATAAAAGCCACGGATCAAAATCTGGGAATACACACGCAACACGACTCTCAATATGAAGAACGGTGTGTGCAAGATGTGGAGAAAAGGCTTTATAAGGTGTAAGAAGGCTTACAGTGGACTGTCAAAGAAGAGTTCTATAGCTTTAAATGGATGAACACTCGGTTCCCATCGATAAAAATATAGCAATATATGAGCTCACAAGTGTTTAAAATGAGAAAGCACTCAGTTTATAGTGTGTAAAGAGTAAATTGGATAGGGCTTCCTCACTATTTTCTCTTACAAAATGGCCACCCCAAGCCCTCTATTTATAGAGGGGGGAGCCGCAGTGTACTCATGGCACCATAAATGAACTTCTGGTTGCCTGTGGTGACCCGGCCTCCATGGTCCCGCTCTCTCAAGTACATGCACGCATGCAACGTGTTGTCCACTCGAACTTTTAAAACTTTAATACGGGCATCTGATCGAGGTGTATAAGACCTGTTTCAGAATGCTATTGTCAAGAGCTACACAAATGACATGGGATTAGAGGTTGTAAGAAGTCAAGAAGATGGGACCATGCCCTTGGTCTTCTGTAAGACCCCAACTTATTATGAATAAATTAAATTTTCTCAATTTATTATCTTGAAATAATTAGGAGTTAATTTGATATAATACTTTGGTTATGGGTGAATTGTGCAAATTTTACAAAATAAACAAGTGGTTATAAAATATTCATTTTTGTCAGGGAATATTCGTTTGGTCGTGGAATATTCTTGTGGTCGGGGAATATTCATACGACGGCGCAGCCATTCATGGGCCTCATAACAGAATAACTGTCGGATGAAGAAAACGATAAGTTTGAGTTTTTATAAATAACGGGGTAGTTTTTACCGTTAACACTGTTGGAATACCCGGTGGTTAAAATACAGTAATACGCATGGTTGCATAGTAGCACACGGTATTGCACAGTATTTTTGAATTATTGATTCTTACGTAAGAAGGCACTACTCAATAATTGTTACAGTAATTACTGTTCAATATTTTATTTTATTGATTCAATAATTGTTGCGTTGATATTTTATATTATTGTTGTTTCAATAATTGTCACTGCACAGTATTTCCCATTATCAGATCAATAATTCATATTATTTGAATAATATTATTAGATAGCATTATTGGCAATATCTAGAAAGTTCTGTCTAAGGAGAGGTTTGGTCACCTAATTGCGTGCCAGTAAGGAGAAATCCTTATTGGAAAGCCCCCTCTTTCCTGGGAACTGCCTGGTTGTCATAATTGTGATTCTGTAATATTATTTGTGAATAATTAATTATTGATTTATATGATAAGGAAATATTTATTTGATGTGGATATAAATGATGGATTTATTTATTTTATGTGGTTATAATTGAAGGATTTAATGTTGAGGTGTTTTATAAGTATCTTTGTCGGGATGGAGGTATTAAAAAATCAAATCAATATTTTTATGATATATTGCGTGAGTTATAATTTTTTATCCGACCGTTGGATCGTTGTGATTTTTGGATATGTTATACATATATAACTTGGGTATATGTTCACAAATTTTGAACCGTTAAAAATTAACGTATGATTTGTTATAAATTTTAAGAGGTGACTGATTCGAAAATTAGGTTTATAATGATTTTGGTGGAAAATTCTAGAATTGAGTGGGGCCCACTTGTGGTTGGTGAAGAAATGTGCTGAATTTTATTTCAAATGTGGTGGGTGGCAATAGTGGCAGTTAAAGCCATCATGTAGCAGGTTAAGTCTGCTTCGCAATGCTAACATTTTCCTATAAATAGAGGGCTAAGTTAGAATTGAAAATCACACCAGAAACATAAGTTTTCTCTCTTTCTCTCTCTATATTATTGAGCGTATTTTGTGAGTATTTAGATACATTGAGAGTTGTTGTTCAATACAAATTTCATTTAGCATCACTTCCGACCTTTCCTTTCAAAGTACTGATTCTTTGAGGTAAGGGATATTATTTTCTTCTTAAATGATATTATTTTCTTCAATATCATTATGCTGAGATATTGTTATGAATTTTATTGTGGAATTTCTACCTTTTTGTGTCGGGGTTACTATTCACATATACGGCACTATTCACAAATACGGCACTATTCACTAAAAAAATGAAATTTTCTCTTTTTCGTCCCAGATGTCTTTTATGGTTACTATCTTTGATTGTATCCATGTTTTGATCTTTATTTTTGAATTCTACTTCACACTTGGTTATTATGAAGTATTATTGAATTTGGATAAACCGAAATACGAATCCCTAATATTTGTCTTTCTGTCTCACTGGATTCGTTCTCTAAAATGTTTTTCATCATCCTCAGTCCTTAATAGTGATACTTGATGAATATCTTTGACCTGTAGTGCAAAGATGAATGATTACCTGATGAATATCTTTGGCCCGTAGTGCAAAGATGAACAAGTGTTGAGATGAACATAACCAACTGGTGATACAAATGAATATCTTTGACCCGTAGTTCAAAGATGAATATTTGATGCAAGATGTATATTGATTGATGTTATAGGGATAAAATATTGATGATGGACTTTTAAATTCATAGATGATAGTAGATTTCATTCTCTACTTAACTCTTCTAATGAATTGTTGTTTCCGCTGCAGTTGTTGATATAAAACTTGTTGTCTATTGTATTCTATTAGATTTTTCCCTGTTGAAGACTAAGGATAATTTGTTGTATATTATCTTAGTCATAATATTCTTTACTGGGCTAATTGAGCTCACCCTTTTCCTTTTTGTTCCATTGTTCTTCTCAGGAGGTGAGAATTTAGCAGGGACTAGCCGGGGCATGGAGTGATGATTCAGGATAGCTGTTTTAGTAGTCCTCACTATTTTGTAAAATAGTGTATGAATAATTGTAATGAGGACTTATTTGAGTGTTGATATTGTTGAGAAGATAATATTTGTATTTAAACTCACAGTATGTGTTGTCGTATTTTGCATGACAATTGTATTATTGAAGTTGTAGTTTGCTTTCTGTACCATGTATTTGGTGACTCAGAATGGGTGTTGTATACCTATTTTGGGGGCGTCACAGTTGGTATCAGAGCTTAGGGATATAATCCCTGGCTGAGATGTGAGACTAGAACTAGGAGGGGAAAGATGGGTAAATCCTTCGCTAGTGTGTCCTACCTAAGCTTATTTGTTGGCCGATCATAATATAGGGATATTATGTGATATGTTAATTTGTTTAATTAACCCTTGTTTTATGGCAGTATTTAAGAATGGCAGCTGAGAACGTTAAAATGGAGTGTATGAGAATGTGGAAACACCTTTAGTCACCAATCAGGAGAACGTGCAACAGGAAGGCAATATTCCTTCTATAAACAACGCTAACGAGCAAACGATGAATGATCGGATGTTTAGAAACTTTTTGTAGTTCATGCAAAATCAGACGAGGGAGACTCGTGTACAAAATATGAGTGGAAATGATAGCAACGCGCGGTTTGTTATAGCCAAGAAATTTAAGGAGTTGGGACCACCAGAATTCTGTGGAAAGTCGGACCTGATTAAGGCGAAAATGTGGGTAAAGAAAATTACCAAGATATTCGATGTCTTTGGATGCACGGAGGAAAAGAAAGGTTCCATTCGCCACCTTTATGTTTCGTGGTGAGGCAGATTACAGGTGGGAATCTGTGAAGCATACCCAGCCTGCCGCACTCAATATGTCTTGGGAAACATTTCAGAAACTGTTCAATGATAAGTACTTTCCTGAAAGTATTCGTCACATGAAGGAGGTAGAGTTCATCAAGCTGGAGCAAAATAATATGAACGTGTCGCAGTACGAAGCTAAGTTTGCCGAGTTGTCTCGATTTGCATCCCATTTGGTTGATAATGAGGAGAGAATGACGCGAATGTTTCTGCGAGGTTTGAAACCTGAAATATGTTAATACCTCATTTCTCACAAATTTGTTTATATTCAGATGTTGTGAATAGGGCTCAGTTATTGGAGCGCGATAATGAGTCAGCTCAACCAAAGAATAACGACCAACAACTCGATGATAATCGTACCGGTGGCAACGGTCATCGGAATAATGATAACCATCGTGGAGTAAATTATCATGCTAGAAAGGGTAACCACTTCGGTGGTAATCATGGCCAAGATAATAGAAGAAATAATTCAAGTGGAAATTTCAAGAAGAGAAGATTTAACGATGACGGGAAGACGTCGACAGCAACACCAGCACCAGCACCAACAACAAATTCTAGGGGAGGAGAACGACCGCCAGTTAGATGCTACAGATGCGGAGAGGAGGGACACATAAGTCCAAATTGTTCACAGCCTTCCAAGGTGTGTTTCAATTGTGGAAAATACGGTCACATAGCCCAATTTTGTCAGGTAGCGAAGTCAAGTCTAACTGGGACGGCGGCACCAAAGGAGACTATGGACAAAACCAAGTCGGTGGTTCAAGGAAGGGCGTTTGTCGTGACTGGTAAAAATGCGAGAAACCCGAACGAGGTGATCACGGGTAAGCTAATCTTGAACTCTTGTAAAGTTTATACCTTACTAGATACCGGTTCTACCCATTCTTTTATCTCTCCTGCTTGTGCTCAACGTTTAAACTTGACTCCAGAGAAATTGGACTTTAACTTATCTGTTGAAACTTCGTTGGGTGAAACATTTGTTACATCTACAGTTTATAAATCTTGCTTGATCCAAGTTGGCACAATCACATTACCTGTTGATCTTATTTCTTTAAAGATACTTGCATTTGATGTGATTTTAGGGATTGATTGGTTAACTACTCATCATGCCAAAATTGATTGTTTTTGTAGGGTTGTTAGTTTTCATATTCCTAACCAACCTGTTATACGAATTCAAGCCACTAAACCACTAAAATCAGTCAATGTAATATCAAGCCATAAAGCTATTCGTTTATTGAAAAACGGATGTCAAGCTTTCTTAGCCCATATTATGGACTTGAACAAAAATATGTCAGATTTGAATAATATTCCTGTTGTTAATGAATTTCCTGATGTATTTCCTTAAGAACTTCCTGGTCTACCCCCAGAACGAGAAGTTGAATTCTTTATTGATCTTGAACCAGGTACAAAGCCCATTTCTAAAATCCCATATCGAATGGCTCCTATTGAACTTCAGGAGTTAAAAGTCCAACTACAGGAATAGTTAGATATTGGTTTCATTCGTCCTAGTACATCTCCTTGAGGTGCTCCTGTTTTATTTGTAAAGAAGAAAGACGGGAGTATGCGACTTTGTATTGACTACCGGGAATTAAACCATGTCACCATCAAGAATAGGTATCCGCTACCTCGCATTGATGACCTGTTTGACCAGTTGCAAGGAGCACAATACTTTTGAAAGATCGATTTTTGTTCTGGATATCATCAGCTGAAGATTAAAACTGAGGATATTCCGAAGACTGCCTTCAGAACTCGGTACGGGCATTATGAATTCTTAGTCATGTCTTTTGGATTGACTAATACTCCTGCTGCTTTCATGGATATGATGAATTGTGTATTCAAGGAATATTTGGATCAGTTCGTTGTTGTCTTTATTGATGACATCCTCATCTATTCCAAAAGCCGTGAAGATCATGAGCACCATTTGAAGCTGGTACTTCAAAGACTTCGTGACAACTAGCTATATGCCAAGCTGAAGAAATGCGAGTTTTGGCTTAAGGAAGTAGCATTCCTTGGGAACATGGTGTCAAAACATGGAGTATCTGTTGACCCAGAAAAGATTGAAGCAATCCAAACTTGGGAACAGCCTAAGTCGGTGACTGAAGTGCGTAGCTTTCTGGGCTTAGCTGGTTATTATCGGAGATTCGTGGAAGGATTTTCTCGAATCGCTACTCTATTAACTCAGCTGACTCGGAAAGATGAAAAATTCGTATGGAGTGAGGAATGCGAGAAGAGTTTCCAAGAGCTCAAGAGGAGACTCATTTTGGCACCTATTCTAACAATACCATCTGGTTCGGATGGATTTGTTATCTACAGCGATGCTTCAGGCAAAGGGTTAGGATGTGTTCTCATGCAACATGGGAAAGTCATAGCCTATGCCTCGCGATAACTCAAAGAATATTAGAGGAATTATCCTACTTATGATCTGGATTTGGCAGCAGTCGTTTTTGCATTAAAAATCTGAAGACACTACTTGTATGGGGAGAAAGTGGAGATTTATACGGATCATAAAAGCCTCAAATATTTCTTCACCCAAAAGGAACTCAACATGCGGCAACGACGTTGGCTCGAGTTGTTGAAAGATTACGACCATAGCATTCAATATCATCTTGGAAAAGAGAACGTTGTATGACGCGCGAAAGTAGAAGATCGATCATGCGAAAGTACGAAAAGCGATGTTGTTAACACAAAGACCCATTTTGTACGACTTACAAAGGATGGAGATAGAGGTAAAGATTCCAGGGACCCACGTGATGATATCAAACATACGAGTAGAACCGACTTTAATCGATAAAGTTAAAGCTACTCAAGCTACGGACCTGGGGCTGATGTGTATGAAGAAGAAAGTACAAGAAGGTGCTATTCCAGAAGCAGGAATCAATGAAGAAGGAATACTTCAAGTCAACTCCAGACTTTGCGTTCCTAACGATTCTGACTTGAAGCATAGAATCATGATGGAGGCACAAAACACACCATTTGCAATCCATCCTGGGAGTACCAAAATGTATCATGATCTTCGACATACATTTTGGTGGAACAATATGAAGAGAGAGATCACAGAGTTTATCTCGAGGTGTTTAACCTGTCAACGTGTAAAGGCGGAGAATCAAATGCCAAAGGGTCCATTGCAACAATTTAAGATTCTAAAATGGAAGTGGGAACACATTACTATGGATTTCGTTACGGGTCTTCCCAAGGTTTCTCAAGGTATAGATGCGATTTGGGTTATTGTTGATAGATTAACCAAATCTACTCATTTCTTTCCTATACGTGAGACTTATTCCCTTGAATGTCTTGCTCATATGTATGTGAATGAGATTATGAGATTGCATGCATGCCAGTATCCATAGTTTCGGATCGTGACCCAAGATTCACTTCACGATTTTGGGTTAGCTTGCATAAAGCTATGGGCACAGATTTATGATTCAGTTTGGCATACCATCCTCAAATAGACAGACAATTAGAGAGGACTATTCAAACTCTTAAAGATCTATTAAGACTCTATGTCCTTGATTTCAAAGGAAGTTGGGATAAGTACTTACCATTGGTGGAATTCTCTTACAACAACAGTTATCAAGCAAGTATAGGCATGGCTCCATTCGAGGCGGTGTATGGACGAAAGTGTCGTTCTCCAGTATGCTGGGACGAGGTAGGAGAAGTAACATTGTTGGGACCAGAGTTGGTACGTATGACTACGAAAAAGATCCAAATGATTCGACCACGTATATAAACGACACAGGATCGACAAAAGAGTTATGCGGATCTTCATCGAAAGGATGTGGAATTTGGTATTGGGGATCATGTACTATTACGTATTACTCTATGGAAGGGAGTTACAAGATTCGGGAAGAGAGGAAAGCTCAATCCACGATTTATTGGTCAATTTCAGATTCTTGACCGAGTAGGAAATGTGGCCTATAGACTCGCGTTACCTCCAAGCATGTCTCGTGTTCATAATATTTTTCACATATTTATGCTTCGTAAATATGTGAAAGACCCAAACCACATTATTGAGTTAGAACTAGACGAGATAGCTGAAGATTTAACTTACGAGGAGGTACCTGTTAAGATCTTGGATAGGAAAGAGCATGTCCTGCGCACCAAGGTTATACCACAAGTTAAGGTTTTGTGGAGGAACCATGCTATTGAGGAAATGACATGGGAGTTGGAATCAGAAATGAAAGCAAGGTACCCTCACCTTTTCGAAACACCAGGTACGTACGTCAATTTCGAGGACGAAATTTCATAAGGAGGGGAGATTGTAAGACCCCAACTTATTATGAATAAAATTAAATTTTCTCTATTTATTATCTTGAAATAATTAGGAGTTAATTTGATATAATACTTTGGTTATGGGTGAAACGTGAAAATTTTACAAAATAAGCAAGTGGTTATAAAATATTCATTTTTGTCGGGGAATATTCGTTTGGTCGTGGAATATTCTTGTGGTCGGGGAATATTCGTAAGACGGCGCAGCCATTCGTGGGCCTCATAAATGTAATAACCGCTTGATGAAGAAAAAGCGAAAAGTTTGAGTTTTTATAAATAATGACGTAGTTGTTACCGCTAACAACTTTGTTGTAATACTTATGGTTAAAATACGATGTCTGCGTGGTTACACAAAGAGTAGCACGCAGTATTGCACAATATTTTTGAATTATTGATTCTTACGTAAAGAAGGCACTACTCAATAATTGTTACAAATAATTACTTTTTAATATTTTATTTTATTGATTCAATAATTGTGCGTTGATATTTTATATTATTATTGTTTCAATAATTATCAACGCATGATTTTCCATTATCAGATAATTAATTCATATTATTTGAATAATATTATTAGATAGCATTATTGAAAATATCTAGAAAGTTCTGTCTAAGTAGAGGTTTGGTCACCTAATTGCGCGCCAGTAAGGAGAAATCCTTATTGGAAAGCCCCATCTTTCCTGGGAACGGCCTGGTTGTCATAATTGTGATTCTGTAATATTATTTGTGAATAATTAATTATTGATTTATATGATAAAGATATATTTATTTGATGTGGATATAAATGATGGATTTATTTATTTTATGTGGTTATAATTGAAGGATTTAATGTTGAGGTGTTTTATAAGTATCTTTGTCGGGATAGAGGTATTAAAAAATCAAATCAATATTTTTACGATATATTGCGTGAGTTATAATTTTTAATCCGATCATTGGATCGTTGTGATTTTTGGATATGTTATACATATATACGTTGGGTATATGTTCACAAATTTTGAACCGGTAAAAATGAACGTATGATTTATTATAAATTTTAAGAGGTGACTGATTCGGAAATTAAGTTTATAATGATTTTGGTGGAAAATTCTAGAATTGAGTGGGCCCCACTTGTGGTTGGTAAAGAAATGTGCTGAATTTTATTTCAAATGTGGTGGGTGGAAATAGTAGCATGTAAAGCCATCAGGTAACAGGTCAAGTCTGCTTCGGCGTGCTAATATTTTCGTATAAATAGAGGGCTAAGTTAGAATTGAAAATCACACCAGAAATATAAGCTTTCTCTCTTTCTTTCTCTATATTATTGAGCGTATTTTGTGAGTATTTAGATACTTTGAGAGTTGTTGTTTAGTACAAGTTTCATTTAGCATCACTTCCGACCTTTCCTTCCGAAGTACTGATTCTTTGAGGTAAGGGATATTATTTTCTTCTTAAATGATATTATTTTCTTCAATATCATTATGCTGAGATATTGTTATGAATTTTATTGTGGAATTTCTACCTTTTTGTGTCGGGGTTACTATTCACATATACGGCACTATTCATAAATACGACACTATTCACTAAAAAATGAAATTTTTTCATTTTCGTCCCAGATGTCTTTTATGGTTACTATCTTTGATTGTATCTATATTTTGATCTTTATTTTTGAATTCTACTTCACACTTGGTTATTATGAAGTATTATTGAATTTGGATAAACCGAAATACGAATCCCTAATATTTGTCCTTCTGTCTCACTAAATTCGTTCTCTAAAATGTTTTTCATCATCCTCAGTCCTTAATGGTGATACTTGATGAATATCTTTGGCCCATGTAGTGCAAAAGATGAATGATTACTGATGAATATCTTTGGCCGTAGTGCAAAGATGAACAGTGTTGAGTTGAACATGACCAAACCGGTGATACAAATGAATATCTTTGACCCGTAGTGCAAAGATGAATATTTGATGCAAGATGTATATTGATTGATGTTACAGGGATAAAATATTGATGATGGACTTTTAAATTCATAGATGATAGTAGATTTCATTCTCTACTTAACTCTTCTAATGAATTGTTATTTTCGCTGCAGTTGTTGATCTAAAACTTGTTGTCTATTATATTCTATCAGATTTTTCCCTGTTGAAGACTAAGGATAATTTGTTGTATATTATCTTAGTCATAATATTCTTTACTGGGCTAATTGAGCTCACCCTTTTTCCTTTTTGTTCCATTGTTCTTCTCAGGAGGTGAGAATTTAGCAGGGACTAGCCGGGGTATGGAGTGATGATTCACGATAGCTGTTTTAGTAGTCCTCACTATTTTGTAAAATAGTGTATGAATAATTATAATGAGGACTTATTTGAGTGTTGATATTGTCTAGAAGATAATATTTGTATTTAAACTCACAGTATGTGTTGTCGTATTTTGCACGACAATTATATTATTGAAGTTGTAGTTTGCTTTCTGTACCATGTATTTGGAGACTTAGAATGGGTGTTGTATACCCATTTTGGGGGCGTCACATCTTCAAGCTGCAAATTCCATCCGGTGTGCTGTCCTGTGTAGTTGTCACTCGAGATTGCAGCTATTTGGTTCTTTTAGGACACTACTGTGTAGAATGTATGTTGAAATGTGCGGAGATGGCGTGCATGTGGGATCGAGGTGGTAAAATGACATTTTTACCCCTTACTGGGGTTATCTCCGATTTGGGCTGATATAGCGATGCGTTGCTCGTGGTTATCTCTCGAGATTGAAATTGCTTGCAAATCTTCGGATGTCCTCGGGGTTGTCTCTGAGGTGTGCCTGACCTTTCGGGGTTATCTTTGAATTTGGAACGGAGTGCCTCGGGGATATCTCCGAGGTTGAAGCTGACTGCAAGGGTTGAAATGAGCATCTCCAGGGTTATCTCCAAAACTGCAACTGCACTCCTTGGGGTTATCTATGAGGTTGAGACTGATACTCCCGGTGTTATTTCCGGGATTGAATATCTCGGGGTTATCTCCGAGATTGAAAAGTCTTCTCTGGTGGGATTTCCAGAATTGGAACTATTTTGTCCTCCAGGGTTATCTGTGGAAGACTATTCTGCCCTCCTGCAATGTTAGTAAAAGGAATGTAAAATTTCGAGTGTCTACAGATGCCCCTATTTATCATATTCATGCAATGCAGTGGCATGGATAAGATAAAGAATACTAGACACTTAAAATGTGATAGGATAATCATGATGCAATGTACAGCAACATGATGCAAATGTATGTGGTTTATTGGACTGTTCTCGAACAGGATGGGATGACTGTAGGCTCCCATGACTTCTGTCAGGGCTCGCAGTCATTACTGAAAACCCTGATGAACGATCTTGGATGTGCGATCCAAAGCTACCAGGAACTTCCTAGGATGTTAACATTGGGGTTATCACCAAAGTCCTTAATCCTTGGTACAGACTTTACACGGAGGATGTATCTCTTATGTACAAGAGACTCTGGGGGATAGAGCTTTGTCTGTTGAGGATGTGTATAACATATTCACTCATCGGTCCTTCTCGATGAGGATGTTCTTACCTGGTTTATATCTCTGGGTCCTTTCACTATTTTATCGGAGTTACTGCCAACAGTCTAGGTTGTTAGGGTTGCTCGACTCTCGCTGAAATGTACATCAACTGTGACGCCCCCAAATCTGGGTATCTTCCAACCCGACAGATGGTGCTACACAGTACTACCATTCACACATTCATTCAATTGAAAAGTCTCAAAAGAACACATATGTCTCCTATATATTCAAATTAATATTACATTTCCCCAGGTAATTTATAACCCATTCATTCGTTCTTGTCATAATACTCAATATATTACAACATTTACCTACATTATTACATAAGTAATCTAAGGGTTCGTCTTCGCCTTGCCCTTATCCTTGCCAGAGCCTTCGGTCCATTTGATCTTGGCTGTGTTTATATGGTTCAATCAAGAGTGAGCATGACTAGCTCAGTAAGTACTACAATTCTAATAAACAACATGCTTGAAACATAGAACTCATATAACTTCAGTAACTGAACAATAGTTACGAAGTACTATCGATAATTCAAAATACTACTTCTTTTCATTCAAATCATTTTACAACAACAATATTTAGTAAAACATCAATTCTGTTCCAAGACCTTGAGCATTTCATAAGTTCTTTTTAAAAAGGACATCTCGGCACTAAGTTCATAAGTCCGACATTACTTATGGGCACGTCTAGGTGATCAGCCTATAGTACTCTATGTTGATCAACACTACATTCCTTAAACGTGTATACGTTTAAGTTATGGCAACCTCGCGTGTCTGTCGTTAAACGACAAAAACATTTTTAGTATACTCAGTCTTCGATTGAAAACTATACCAATATAACTCGGTAAACATTAATCATGCTTGATAGATTTATAACATAAGTCTAGCCGAAAGAATTGGTTTTGACTTCATCGTTCAAAACTTCATGCGAAAGAATACATGAATTACACAGCTTGTCCAGACTGAACTGGAACAAGGGTTAGAATACTTGCCTTCAGCGTCTGCTTACTGATTATCACACGTACACTTTAAGTCTCTAAGTCTCTACAAAACATGATCATATAACGTACCACATTAGGTCACATATAATCAAGTATGTATACTATTATATCTTACCCTTCATCTCAATCTAAATCCTGACTTAGATTCGTTATTATTGGTTTCGGCTTTTCATTACATCGTTCTCATTCGTTCATGATTAAATACATATCTTCAACCTTTAGAAAAAATAAATAAGGTTCAACAATACCTTATCGTATCTTATTAAGTTCCACAGTTTATTATTACTAAGTTAATGCTCATGTTATACTTGTAAACGTTCATTAATGTTCAACATCCTAGGGTTGGCGCTGCGGCGCCACTCATTGCTCTGTAAGTCACGCTGCGGTGCGAGTTAACAGCATGCTCAGACAGGACTAGGCGATGCGGCACGAGTCCTTACCCTTCATGTCGCGTTGCGGCGCGAGTTAGCATGTACTTTATTCGCCCTACGCCTTTCATGGTCACGAGCTTTATGGTCATGAGTCGCGTCGTCAGTTGCAGACTTTGTGCCTTAGACAATGTGCAGATTTTGAAATTTTTATGAAACTCCCGGATGCATAACTTCTTCGTTATAAGTCCGAATTGGCTCGTTAAAAATCTTACAGTTCACAAATTATATACTCTATGCGTTCATGCAAGAATTTTATCTATTTGACTTCGTTTGCTAAAATTTCACCTAATAGTTCATTTTTAACGAAAATGATAAACGTTCGTGAACGTTCAACGGTCGTTTCTTCGTTCTAAGTTGGAATTCGATCATTTTCGATTCCGCAACTCTATAATGCCAAATATGACTTGTCTCCATCGAAAACCAACGTTTCTGACTTCAAACACAAAATACGACTTCCATTCCGAGAATTTCACGAATTCGACGATTATCGTCCAATCGTGTGAATTCCGGCAAAACCTCATTACTAATGATTTTAAATGGATTTTAACCAACACATGAACATTTCAAGTTACTTAAGACACCAACTTATTCTCAATGTAGGTTTTGACTTATTCTCATAAATCAATGAATTAATCAACTTATTAACTATAAATTCTCTTGCTCATGACTTACTATGGACTTAAGTCCATAAATCAACGTTTTTATACTATATTAAACATACTAACATCATATGACAAACATATTGTAAGACCCCAACTTTTATGAATAAAAATGAATTTTCTATAATTATCATTTTTGAATATTATGAAATGAATTTGATATAATGTTATAGTTGTGGGTAATATTTATAAATTTTGTAAAGTACGCAAGTTGTTATATAATATTCTATTGGTTAGGGAATATTCGTATGACGGTACAATCATTGGTGGACCCCACAACAGAATTATTGTCAGATTGAGAAAACGACAAAAATATTTTTCTGAAAATAATGGCGAAAGTTTTACCGTTGATCTTGTTGAACTACTTTCAGTAGTAAAGTAATCAAGATGTCTGGCGTGGTTGCATAGTAGCACACGGTATTGATTATTAATGCTTATGTGAGAAGTCACTCAGTTTGATTCAATTATTGTCGATATTTTATATGTTAATATTTTATATGTTATTAAATTAATAATTGAGATGACGAAGTTGTTAATATTATTATTTGTATTATTAACGATGTCTAGATGTTCTGCCAAGGAGAGGTTTGGTCACCTAATTGCGCGCCAATAGGGATAAATCCTTATTGGAAAGTCCCCTCTTTCCTGGGAATGACCTGGTCGATTAATAGTGTGAATAATAATAATAATAATGAAGTTTTGTTTTATTCGTATTATTAACGTAATAAAACAGAAAAACTTTTTATATAAAACAGAATAATTTTATAAAGTTATTCATTTTATTAGGCTAATACTAAAATCTTTTTATATAAAACAGAATACTTTTATAAAGTTATCTGTTTTATTAGACAATAATTAGAATATATTATATTATGCATAGTGCCAGCATAGTGTTTGCATAGTAAAATCTTTTATAAAGTTATTCATTTTATTAGATTATAAATAGAATTGTTTATATTTTATTTAAAAGATTTTGCTTTAAATATGGACCGTCCGATTAAAGTAAATCAATCTGGACCGTTCATGAATTAGTTACTATTCATTCCATTCTTCTATAAATAGAAGCTCATTCCTTCATTATTTCTTACGAATTTACTGAAATTCTAGAGAGAGAAACTATAGAGAGGAAGAAGAAAAGTATTCTGCTACTTCACTACTCCGATATCAAGTTTCTTTTATGGTAAGGGATATTATTTGTTGTACTCGTAAGGGGTATTAGTTCTTTTGTATTCATGAAGAGAACTTCTGTTATTCCATCTTTATTATTCTGTTGGAATAACTTTTGATATCTGTGACTACCCTATACTTGGTGAAATTCTTGTATATTCCATTCGTTATTATTCGTTGGAACATCCTCGTGTCAGACATTTTACATGGGACTGGTTCCGTCTTTTATTATTCTGTTGGAATATCCTCATGTCATGCTTTACGTCGGACTGGTTCCGTCTTTACTATTCTGTTGGGACATCCTGCTTGGTTGTGAATTTCACCTAACTTTGGTTCCGTTATTTAGTATTCTCATTGGAATAACTTTGTTTGCTCAAGCAATCTTGCATGCATGGTGATTTCATTGTTATTCCATTCCTTATTATTACATTGGAACATCCTCATTGGTGCAATTTCGCCTCACACGGTTCCGTTATTTATTATTCTGTTGGAATAATGCATACATGAGAAGTACCGCATGCATGGTGATTTCTTTTGTTATTCCATTCTTTATTATACTCAGTTGGTTAAAGTTTTGACTTCTATACTCCATGAAATTAGTGGAATATCCTTGATATTTGCGCTTCATCCAGTATCTTTTCATGGAAATATTCTTCTGAGCATTCTTGAATTTTACTTTACAAAGAAGTATTATGTTGACAATTTGGACGTTATTAGTTCCTGAATAAATTAATTCTTGAACTTGTTTTATTGAATTCTTATATCATTGTCATTATCCTCATGTTTATATTTTTTGAAAGTCATCTGTGGCCTGTAGTGTATAGATAGACTTGGTATGATTATGACCAGGGATTATTAGGTGTAATCATGACCGTAATGTTTCAAATGATGTGGTAAAAGTCCTTATTGGCCCGTAGCATTGATGGACAGTTGTTGGCATGATCATGACCATTGATGAATACACGAATATCCTTGGCCCGTAGTGCATGGATAATTTGTGGTCGTGAGCCTAATGAATATCCTTGGTCGTAGTGCAGGGATGATGTGGATTATTTATTAAGCTGAGTCTCAGCGATAAAAGTGATGAAAACCTTTTTAAATCATAAAAGATAGTAGATTTTATTCTCTACTTGACTCTTTTAATGGATTGCATGTTCCGCTGCAGTTAAACTACATATCTATTGTATTTTATCAGTTTAACACTGTTGAGGACTAATGATAATTTATTCTGCATTATCATAGTCATTATATTTCTTACTAGGCTAGTTGAGCTCACCCTTTCTTTCACTGTTCTCTTCAGGAAATGAGAACGTAGCCAGGACTAGTCAGGGAATGGAGTAATGGTTCGAGATGGTGTCTTAGTAGTCCTCACTATTCTTTTAAATAGTGTGATAATAAATTTAATGAGGACTAAATTGAGTGTGGATATTGTCTAGATGACAATATTTGTATTAAAACTCACAGCATGTATTTTGTCGTATTTTACACGACTGTTGTATAATCAAGTTGTATTTGAATTTAGTACCATGTATTTGGCGACTCAAGATGGGTGATGTATACCTATTTTGGGGGCGTCACACATATGATAAGTTCTTCACAAGTTTATCAGCTTATTTAAGTTGAAGTTGCTTATTCAACTTATTCGGCTTAAGTTCATTCATCAATGACTTCTTATATGATCTTAACATACCATCACACTTCTCTATCAATCTTATCATGGTAGAGATAAAGGTATAATAGACAATAGTCTTACCATTGAAGACTATTACTTCTCTTGTCTTTGGAAAATCTAGCAAAGATGAATGACTTATTCTTGACTTATGTGCTTATTCTCTCTAACCAATAATTTACTTTAGAAAGGAAGTTGTTGGATGAAATTAATCAAGCCACAAATGAATCCAAGCTTCTCTATTTATAGGCAATTCAAAGTGAGGGCATAAGAGTCTTTTAGGCCATTGCACCTCCTCACTTCCACCTCCTTAATCCACCTCCTTATTAACCTCCTTACTATTCCTTTCTTATTCACCAAGTCTACTTGTTAGCTACTTCTAATACTTGGTCATCACAACACTTGCTCACCACTTAAAATGTTTGCCAATCAAGTCTACCCACATCTCACTTGGTTTGCTCCATGGATCATGGCCAATTCATTGGGCTTGCTAATTAATCTAGCTAATTTCTTGTTGGGCTTGCATTATAATAGATTGGACTTATGATTTAACAAACACTTGGGCTTGCATATCACTTTCTATTGGACTTCTACCATTATGCTAATAATCCTACAAGTCCATTCCATTTAATTAAACAACTTAACATATATACACCACGTATAATTCTTGTATGCTAGCTCGTATGCTAAATTGTAATATACGTTATTCCATTCTCCATTCTTAATAGTATAATACGTCATTTTATACTTACGTTCATTACCTCGTACAATACATACACATCATACGATTACAACTTTCTTTCCTTAGCGCTTAATAAACCTAACATTCTCAAATTAGGTCCGCATGCGAAATATTATGTGTTCCATACTTAGATTATTATTACATAATCAATCTCACCTTGATATTATAACGTTACGTATTTCTCTGAAGTTCAAAAATAATTCCCTAGCAGAAATCGATGAATAGTGTTTTACAAAAAATTTCTCGAAAAACATTTATTTTTATCTTAGAAATTCAAACACTTTAATTCTCTCGCGTAGTTAAAATACTATGACATTTCGACGTTTCTAGGTTATAGAATGACATTCATCTTATCGGCACGTAATAATAATAAATAATATTATTTTATTCATTATTAAAAGTATTTACAAAGGTTCGATTTTCAGGGGCGTTACATCAACAGATTAGATCCCTGCTGGGAAAAGCATCAAGGCTGATTGACCTTCACTGACGTGTGCATCAACGGATGAGATCATCGGATGGTTTCCAAAGCTTCGCTAGATTTACTTGCCAACGGCTGAAATAATGTCAAGGTTGCTTAACCTTCGTTGAAATGTACTTCAACGGATTAGTTGTATGAAGTTTCTGCTAGGGAGAAATGTTTTGGAGTTACGACCCAGAATTGACGCCACCGGACCTTTGTGAGGTATTGCCGAATGTAGTTTATAACAACTTTGATCATCGGTATAGTGAAAGTTGTGTCTGGGTGAATACCAATGAGTGACATGTAGACCTATAGTTTGGTCTTTGAAAACAAGGATTTTAGGCTATTCCGCTCAATCGTGTAGCATTTTTATTCCTAATTTGGCCTTTTCAGCTTGCGTGATTTCTTTTGTAACTCGAACTAGATCGAGCCAGAGGGGTGGGCCCCACCCAAGGGAGCCGCAGGTACACCTGCAGCCAGCCGTGGGTGGCCTTTAAGGCACATGTGGCTTTCATAAGTCATCTCTAAGTTACACAGCACAGGAAATACGAGAGCTCTTCTTCAGATCTTCTGAGTTCGGGCGTCTTTCTGCAAATTCTGTCACTGTACAAGTGTTCTACACTGCCCTAGAAATGTATGTATGTCTTTTTTTCCAATTTTTATCCGTTGGAAAATGAAATATCATATGAAATGCTTCTCAACACATCGTAGTGAATATGCATGCTCATATGACTTGATAAAAAAATATTCAACATAGTAAAAGTTAGTATTTAACCATGTTGAACATAATAATGTGAAAAAATTTGACTTCTGAAACAGTCAAATTGGCACCTTTTTCTTCTATTTCTTATCCTATTTTAGGACAAATGAGCTAAGGTGAAAAAGCAAAATAATCCTGGTAATTAGGCTACCCTTACGGATTATGGCTTTGATATATGTATGCATATATAGGATGTTTATGGATGTGAGTAGGTGTGCTACTGAATGGCCACCTAGTCATGCCTATGTGCATGTGGATAGTCCTATTTACAAAGGGGATTGACAAAAAATTCCAAAATATAGGCATTGGGTAGACATGCATTTTTAACTCTACTGTAGACGTATGTTAAACTAATTCATGCATGCATGCATGTAGTCATAAAATGCATTTAAAAAAGCTCCATGTTAGAGTTTACCACACTCTTTCTGAGGTGATTTGGAGAGTTGTGTCCAGATATATGGATCCGGATCAGCCGATTAGTTCCCAAATGACCACTTCAGGTGTGCGGAGGAGGGCTTCTGATGTGCCTCGACTCCGTTTAGTTAGACAGCCTCGTCGTCTGGCGGAGGCGGTGATACGTCCTGTCCTGGTTAAGGTGTTATATGTTGAGGACGAAGAGGAAGATATTCCAGTTATGGACCCTGCTCCTGCTACTCATGTTCCCCGTAGGGATTTTTCAGCCATTCAGGTAATGATCCCAGAGCTTTTGGGTGATTTGAGTTGACACCCCTTGGTTTACTTGCATGCAAATGAGGTATAAGCTGGATTTTGATTTTCCCATTTATTACTATTGATGAGGAGTCAAGGTTCTGATGTTGATCTGCTTTGTAATGCAGGTTCCTGACTTCACATAGCCTAGAGGGAACTGGTTCAGCATTCACTCCATATATTAGGCTCTACATCCTGATTATCAAGCGATTGTGCATGGCTGGGGCTTTGGGATGCTCTTTTCCATCCTACCCCGTCGTTGTCCCTGGGGTTACCTTAGGGCATTGTCTGAGCACTGGTTTCACCAGACTCAATCTCTCCATTTGTTGGATTATGAGGTGATGATGACACCGATAGATGGGCGATTTATCATTGGTATGGAGTTTGGAGGGGTTCTAGTGCCATGTACGGCAGACATTACCCCAATTGCCATTAGATCCTTGTTAGGAGTCCTGGCTGAGGCGCTTAAGAGAAGGACAGTCTGTACAGGTCCTTTGAGCGTAGATGATATGAGTAGGCTATTGAGTGAGCCCATACCCGATGATGTAAGAGTCAGGGATCACATTCTTCGTTGATTGTTCCTAATAATCATTATGGGCTACTTCATAACAGATAACTCTTCCACGGTATCATTCGCTTTGGTGAGTGCCACACGAGATGTGGACCATATTAGAGAGTATGATTGGGGCTCCTACACCTTTGCCTATTTCCTCAGGGGTATGCGCATTCGTTCGCAGGGCTTGACGGAGGGTTGGCGAGGATTTTACCCATTTATGCTAATGAGTATTTCTCTTGTGATTTCCTATGTACAGGGTAAGAGTGTTGACTGACAACAGATGTTTGCCTTTATGTTGGTAGTTCTGGGCCTATGAGAGGCTCCCATGCTTGCGTCATGTGATTGTGCTAGGCTTGGAGACCTATCCACGAGGACGACAATGGCATCACTCCATTTTAACGAAGGTTCCTATAGTTGAGGGTTTCACCCATTGTCGACTACAGTTGGAGTTGTTGACAGCGAATGCTATCACTTGGATTCCCTATTCTGGGGAACATTTGCCCCTTGGGTTTGAGGACGGATACCCGACTGGTATCTAGTATGTGATATCCACCCGTAGGATTCCTCTCTTTAATGATGGAGGATGGGAGCTCTATTTAGGAGAGCGTGCTATTAGGAGCACCACATAGGAGATCCGTATACCGATATTGCCTCCTGCCAGGCATTATTGGCCTGTTTCACAGACGTCTGTCATTGATATCCCATTGATGGGTGTTGACGGCTTTACACTGTCAAAGGGTCCTTATACT
Source organism: Panax ginseng (assembly GCA_020205605.1). Taxonomy (NCBI): domain Eukaryota; kingdom Viridiplantae; phylum Streptophyta; class Magnoliopsida; order Apiales; family Araliaceae; genus Panax; species Panax ginseng. Next base: position 76,172,200 of record CM035137.1, read on the forward strand.
CAAGAGATGTTCCAGCATTAGTGGTCCCCTCGTACCATAGGAGCCCAGAGTCGCACCACATAGTTTATGGGGGATATGGGTCCTGATCCGTGATGATGACGGATTGGATGGCTTGTGTCAGAGATCCGACTCATTTGACACAGATTGACAGTTTAACCCCGCAGTTGGATCGGGCATATTTCTTTATCCGAGATTTGGGCAGAGATCCCTTAGAGGTAGATACTTTTGATCCTTCCAGCTCAGGCATTGGCCCTTCAGGTGACCCATATGCCTTTACCGGTGTAGATCTTCTGTTGTATAGGCCTGATATCCCCGTTGATGGAGATCCAGTTACTCAGGAGGAGTTTCATCAGGTGGACAGGATTTATGATGTAGACATTGACACCATTGTCTTCTTCTGATGTATATTCTCATTATATCTTTTGATAGGCCTTTGTTAGATATTGGGTGGTTGTGCCCCATTCTCGCTATATCTTTTGATAGGCCTCTGTTAGTTATTGGGCATATGTGCCCCATTTCCCTATATTTTTAACTATACAGAGATGTATTAGATGATGATGTACTTGGGAATGTATATACTATTATTCCCTACATCATATTTTCATATATTGTTTATCATGCATGTATCATGTTATGCATATATATGTATGTCCAGAGATATTCAACATTGACCCCTGGATGGTCTTATGATACGTCCCACACAGATGTCTTCCTCGACAGTTAGTCGCATTGATCATACCCCACCAGTGTTGGTGGCATCCCGTCTGAGATTGTGGTATGATAGTATGTCACTTCCAGACAAGGTGACTGTAGATCAGTTATTGCAGCATTCTATGACCCTCCTGATGTTTCAGGTTCCCGCAGGCTTTGTAGAGGGTATGCTAGAGCATTGGATACCAGAGAGGCAGGTTTTTCAATTTGGTATCCATAAGTTGACTCCTACTTTAGAAGAGTATGCACCGTTGATGGCGTTGCCATTAGCCAGACCTTAAGCGCGGATGGCTATCAGTGACATGAGTTGGCAGTTTATGACCCTCACCGGATTGAGACGTAGAGTTGCGCAAGATAAGATTACGTCCGGCCATGTGATATCTCAGCATTTTCTGATGGACAGATTTGGCTCAGATGACAGTTATACATGGCACTCCAAGGATTTTACCACGCCAGAGGATCATTAGAGTCTAGTCAGAGTAAATGTGTTGTTGATGTGTGTATTATCATACGTGTACATGCCACGATATATGGATGAGCTGGACATTGGCGTTATTATGGCAGTGAGAGCTCTCAAGGAGGGTCACACCATTGTGCCAATGATTGTAGCAGAGACACTGAGATCGGCCACATATTGCAGCACCTACCCTGCAGGGTTATTTACAAGTTGTTTGGTCATGTTGTATGTATGGTTCATGTCACACCTGAGACCGATTGGCACTTTTCGATGGCACGGGCATTATTTTACCCATGAGATAGCCATGTCTAACTCCTTTCAGCCAGCGGAGTGTATAGACGTTCTCTCTTGGTCGGTATTCTTGGCAGGGATCGCCGATCCATTTGACATTATGCCGTGTACATGGCTTAGTTCACCCTACAACTTCATTACTCATGCTCCTAGCATGGATTATCTCCATCTAGCTGGTTTGAGGGGCATGACTACTTACCACCCACTGGCTGTGATGTCACAGTTTGACCTATTCCAAGACTTCCATCCTTTTGAGGGGGCATTGAGTCAGTGCTTGGCTTCTCGCCACTTGTCAGCAGAGAACAGATCCAGGTTGTATGCCTGTTGGGATCAGCGTGAGCTATCTACATTTTTTGTTAGCCATTTGGGTCATTCGAATGTAGTACGCATGGATGGAGACAAAGACAAAGATCGGCGCATGAGTATCCACTTGTCTTGGGGATTAGTTCTTATAGTGGAGAGCCCATATAGGACATTGATTCTCCCACCAAGGAGGATCTATTCACTGGGTTAACAACAGCCCTTATAGATTCTCCCAGTACCAGTGCTACTGTGATCCAGCATTAAGCACAATATTTAGAACAGAGTCTTCATCTGATGACCTTTGAGAGAGATCAGGATAGGGCCTTGATGTTGACGGCTCTTAATGAGAGAGATACCACTCTATTAGAGAGAAAGGAGATTGTAGCTCATAGAGGCACCACTATTACTGAGCAGGATGAGGCCAGATCATCCAGAGATGCATTGATTATTGAGCGGGATGTTGCCATATCTGCCCGGGATGTAGCCATTACAGATAGTACTACAGTGAGATCCCTTACTACTTCCATGCTTGCTGATATAAGTGCTTATATTGATGAGCATAATTCCACCATGCAGTTGGCTGTGAATTTGTTAGCTCGTGTAGATACCCTTGGGTGGGAGCTTGTAGTGTTGCCTCCTTCTTCGGAGAGAGATGCCATGTTGGACTTGATAGTTCGTATATCCCCTGGATTGTAGATAGGCTTGTATTTTCCTGTACAAACTAGCTTAGCCATTTTGTCATGTACAACACATATTGTATATATCAAACAACATTATATATGGTAGGAAAATATATTTTGATTCACTTCCCTTTTAGTTGTACCTTGATATTTGCTTGATATTTTCCTAATTCTTCAGGACTTGTGATCTTGATGTATTCTGAACTTATCCTTGATGGGTGGATATTAAAACATCATAGGATCTTTTAGAATGGATCGTTGATCTGTGTGTATCCCTACCCTCTTTGGTGTCTTGGGACTGGTTTCTTTATGTAGAGGTGGAGAGGAGTGTGACTTTTCCTCTCTGAGATTCACCGCACCACAGATGGTTTTCGGTACTCGTATTAAAGAGGAGATCCCAAATAGTTTCATCTCTTATGGATTGGTGTTGCTCTTTAAGGAATCAACCGTAAATTAGATGGTCGCCAACTCTCCCATTTATGGGGAGGCCATGTAGTTTCATCCCTTTGGTCTGAAGCCGATGAAATGTGGTGGATTGAAGTTTGATCCCAATACCGTTGACAAGTATTTGTTTTGGTAGGGGTAAGACCGAACCATAAATGGATGCCTACGTACTCCTATTGAAGAGGAGATCAGGTCTACGTAGTTCGAACCTTGTGTAAGAGGTTCAATGCTGTATGTGAAGGGGTAGAAAGTGTAGAAATGTTTTTGTGATTTTTGTTTGTATAGAAATGTTTTTGTTGTTTTTGTTTTTTTATTGCGACCAGGCCATGTAAAATGGTTGCCTACGTACTCCTAGGTATTGGGGAGATCAGATTGACGTAGTTCGCCCCATGTTCAGGACGATTTGTAGCTAAAAAAGTTTGATACCATGTTCAGGACAAACTTTGGGGGAAAAGTTTGATCCCATGTTCAGGACAAACTGCAGGTGTGAAAAGTCTTATCCATAGTGGGACAAAACTACGGGTGTGAAAGGTTCAATCCCTGGTGGGATAACCTAAAAGGTTTGAAATGAAGTTAAGTGAAAGATCTGATGATCTGAAAACTAGGCTAATGGCTTGAAGAGTGTGTTTCCCTGATGGGGAAAATGGGTATGAAGAAAGGTTGTATGTAGTGAAGGTTAGAAAACTTGAAATAACTGGTGATCTGGTGATCGAAAACCAGGATGTTTGCTTGATGGTAACTTTAGACATAGTATCATTTCACGGTATCTGAGTTGATGAGATGTGGAAATTCATCAACATTCATTTCCTGTAGTCTGAGAGCACCTCCTATTAATACTTCCTTGACAATAAACAGGCTTTCCCAGCTTGGAGTGAATTTCTCTTTTCCTGATCTTGGTTGTCAATGATCTTCTTCAAAACCAAGTCATGTTACTTAAATTGTCATAGCCGGACTTTCCTGTTGTAGGATCTAGTGATCCTCTATTGGTATAACTGACCATGGAAGATAGCATCACTTTGCCTTTCGTCTATTTGAGATAATTGGTGATACCTATCTTGTAACCATTGGTCTTCATCTAGTTGAGAATTTATCAACACTCAGAGGGATTCTATTTCCACCTCTATGGGGAGCACTGCTTCCATCCCACAGGCCAATGAGTAGGGGGTTGCCCTAGTGGAAGTACGCATTGAAGTTCTGTTGGCTAACAGAATCAAAGGAAAGAGGTTAGGCCATCCTTTGTGATTGGCGGACATCTTTTGCATGATATTCTTGATGTTCTTATTATCCGCTTCAACAACACCATTCATCTTTGGATGGTAGATGACGGAGTTAAGGTGTTTGATGTGGAATTTACTACACAACTGCTCCATCATTTTGTTATTGAGGTTCTTAGCATTATCTGACAAAATCTCCTCTGGTTGTCCATATTGACAAATGACATTGTTTCTGATGAAACCAATGATGACTTCTTTGGTAACCCTGGGGAAGGAGGCTGATTCTACCCATTTGGTGAAGTAGTCGATCATGGTGAAGATAAACTGATGCCCATTATTGGCTTTAGGCTCGATGGGCCCAATCACGTCCATTCCCCACATTGAGAAGGGCCAAGGAGAACTCATATTGTGGAGCTCCCTCAGAGGGACTTGGATAGCATTCCCATGAATTTGGCATTGGTAGCATCTCTTGACGTGATCATCACAGTCAACCTTAAGCAAGGGCCAATAATATCCTGTTCTCAGGATCTTCTTAACAAGTAGAGGGCCGCTCATGTATGGGCCACATACTCCACCATGGATTTCATCCCTGAGCCTCTGAGCTTGGTCCTTGTCTAGACATCTCAGGAGACCCAGTCCTGCATCTCTTTTGTAGAGTGCATCTTCGCTTAGGTATAATTTCATAACCAATCAATGGATCCGCCTTCTTTTAGTCGGGCTCGCCTCAACGGGTGTAGATCCATCTCACAAGTACTGTTTTATGTGTTGGTACCAAAGGTGTTGGATGGGATGTAGCTCATTCGATACTTCTCCAATGTAATTCCCATAGGCTGGAGCCTTTTGTAGGGCAAATGGGATGCTTGGCATGTTTTCGTTGTCAAGTATGTTGATCAAGGAGGCCAAAGTTGCTAGCGCATCCACAAAATCATTCATATTCCGAGGAATATGGAGGAAGTTTATTTCTTCAAACTTCAAAGCCATCTGTAAAACTTGTCGATGGTAAGGCAGCAAATGTAGCTCTTTGGTGTGATAGATTCCTGTGGTTTATCTGATTACCAATTCTAAATATCCATACACAGTTAACCACCTGATACCCATTGATTGGGAAACTTTGAGTCCCATGATACAACCTTCATACTCAGTTGTGTTGTTGGTGATGAGAAACTGCAATTTGATAGGGACGGGATACTGCTCCCCTGTATCGGATACTAAAACTGCTCTAGCTCCAGAACCTTCCATGTTAACAGCTCCATCAAAATACATTTTCCATGATTGGTGTGTATCGTACTGATAGTGTTTCTAGACTGTCCTTACCCCTTCATCAGGAAAGTATGTTTCTAAGAGTTTGAATAGCGGCCAGTTGATCCGCAATTCCCTGACCTTTAATGGACTTTTGCGTCACGTAGACGATGTCAAATTTCTATAGAATCAACTACCATCTGGACAGCCGACAATTTAACCTAGGTTTACTTAACACGTATTTGAGAGGATCCACGCGGGATATAAGATGGGTTGTGTGACCGTGAAGGTAATGTTGTAACCTCATGGAAGCCCATGCTAAAGCACAACAAGTCTTCTCAATCAGAGTGTACTTGTGTTCACTACTGCTGAATCTTTTGCTGAGGTTGTAGATAGCTCGCTCTTGGCCTCTATCGTCTTTCTATTCTAGCATGCAGCCCATGGTATTGTCATTGATGGACAGGTACATGAACAGGGGAACATCATCCCCTGGAGGTACCAAAATAAGAGCATTAACCAACTGCTCTTTGATTGTAAGGAAGGCTTTTTGACACTCATCATTCCATTTCATGGAGGAGTTCTTCCTTAACAGATTTAAGATAGGCTCACAGGTTGTTGTGAGTTGGGAGATGAACCGACTGATGAAGTTGATTCTTCCCAAAAATCCCCGCATTTCCTTTTCTGTCTGAGGAATGGGCATTTCTGTAATGGCCTGGATTTTGGGGGGATCCAGCTCAATCCCTTTTTGGCTAACTAGGAAACCTAGCAACTTTTTTGATTTAACACCAAAGGCGCACCTGGCTGGATTCAACTTCAAGTTGTACTTACGCAAATTGTTGAAGAGCTTTTTAAGAAGGTCTAGGTGGTCTTCTTCCCTTTGGGATTTGACAATGATGTCATCCACATAGATCTCTATCTCTTTGTGCATTAAGTCGTGGAAAAGAGCCATCATGGCCCGCTGGTAGGTAGCTCCAGTGACGTCCCCAAATCCGGGTATCTTACAACCCGACAGATGGTGCTACATGGTACTACCATTCACACATTCATTCAATTGAAAAGTCTCAAAAGAACGAATATGTCTTCTATATATTCAAAATAATATTACATTTCCCCAAGTTCTTTATAACCAATACATTCGTTCTTGTCATAATATTCAATATATTACAAACATTCCTTTATACTATTATATAAGAAATCTAAGGGTTCGTCTTCGCCTTGCCCTTATCCTTACTGGAGCCTTCGGTCCGTTCGATCTTAGTTGTGTTCATATGGTTCAAGCAAGAGTGAGCATGACTAGCTCAGCAAGTACAACAATTCTAATAAATCACATGCTTGAAACATAGAACTCATATATATTCAATAACTGAACAATAGTTACGAAGTACTATCGATAATTCAAAATAGCACTTCTTTTCATTCAAAACATTTTACAACAACAATATTCAGTAAAACATCAATTCCGGTCAAAGACCTTGAGCATTTCATAAGTTCTTTTGAAAAGGACATACCGACACTAAGTCCGTAAGTCCGACATTACTTACAAGCACGTCTAGGTGATCAGCCTATAGTACTCTATGTTGATCAACACTACATTCATTAAACGTGTATACGTTTAAGTTGTGGCAACCTCACGTGCCTGTCGTTAAATGACAAAACATTTTAGCATACTCACACTTCGTTTGAAAACCACACCAATATAACTTGGTAAACATTAACCATGCTTGATAAAAACATAATATAAGTCTAGCCGAAAGAATTGTCTTTGACTTCATCATACAAGACTTTATGCGTAAGAATACATGAATTACAAAGCTTGTCTAGATTGAACTAGAACAAGGGTTAGAATACTTGCCTTTAGCGTCTGCTATAGTTATAACACGTTCTCAGTTAAGTCTTTAAGTCTCTACTGTAATTGATAACATCACATAACACATTAGGTCATGAATGAACATACTAGGTTCCTAATGTATCTTACCCTTCTTCTTAATCTAATTATAACTTAGATTTGTTACTATTTGTTCCGGCTTTCCATTATGTTGTTCTTACATTGTTATTCCGTTCATTCAATTGATTAACAACTTTTAATCATCTTACATTAAGCATCTAACGATGCCTTGTCAATTTTATAGTTAAACCTTAGTTTATTACTAATGAATTATCATTCATGTCCTACTTGTATACATTCTTTACTGGCTAATCCCTAGGACTGGCTCTGCTGGCCAAATCATAGCTCTCTAACTTCATGACAAGGCCGCAGTTAGCAGAGCGATGCGACATTCGGACTTGGCGCTGCGACGCCACACCCAACACTCATGTTCGCGCCGCGACATGACTCTGCAGTATGTTATGGCATCAGCATGCACTGCTTTCTGCTGCCACCAATTAATTGGGTTGGGTTGCATGCGCTGACTCTATGCCTCAAAATTTTTTTATAGACATTCAACTTTACGAAATTCCCGGATGCATAACTTCTTCGTTATAAGTCCGAATTAGCTGGTTCAAAAGCCTACCATTCACAAATTACATACTCTATGCGTTTATGCAAGAATTTTATCTATTCGACTTTGTTTACTAAAATTTCACTTATTAGTTCATTTTTAACGAGCACGATAAACGTTCGTGAACATTCAACGCTCGTTTCTTTGTTCTAAGATAGAATTCGGTCATTTTCATGTCCGCAACTCTATAATGCCAAATATGACTTGTCTCCATCGAAAACCAACGTTTCCAAGTTCAAATACGACTTTCATTCCTAGAATTTCACGAATTCGACGATTATCGTCCAATCGTGTGAATTCCGGTGAATCTTCATTACTAATGCTATGATCATTGTTCTAAATGGATTCTAACCATCATATGGACATTTTAAACTACTTATTACATCAACTTATTATCAAGTTAGGTTTTGACTTATTCTTCATAAGTTCATGATTTAACAACTTATAAATTACAAAATTTCATTCCTTATGACTTATTATTGGTTTAAGTCCTTTACTCAATGTTCTCACATCTTATCAAACATAGTAACTTCATATGACAATCATATGACAAGTTCATCATAAGTTAATAACTTATTTAGGTTCAAGTTGCTTATTCATAACTTATTCGGCTTAAGTCCATTGCTTAATCAATTCTTACATGTTCCTAGCATACATGCCTATTATGTTACACTTCTCTTATCATCCTACAATGATAAAGATAGAAGAAGTATTAGACAAGAGTCTTACCCTTGAAGAACTTGATCTTCTCTTCTTTAAAAATCTAACAAAGGTTGACTTGACTTATGTGAGCTTATTCTCTCTAACACTTAACTTGATGGAAGTTGGATGAAATTAATCAAGCAACAAATGAATTGTGAGCTTTCTATTTATAGACTTGGCAAAGTTAGGGTAGTATGGTCTTTTAGGCCCTTCCACCTCCTTACTAACCTCCTTACTATTCCTTGCTTAAGTCCTAAGTAAACTTGTTCATCACTTATATTACTTGGCCACCACAAGACTTATCCTATGCTTGGCCATCACTTAAAATTCTTGGTCATCAAGATTACCCATGGGTTGCCCCATGGATCTAGCTAGTCCATTGGATCATTACCTTGGGCTTATGATTAATTACTTAGCTTATTCTTGTGGGCTTGAATTTAGTTTGTTTAACTTAAGCTTTGGGCTTCATATTAACCAATACTTAGGCTAGTCCTTACCACAACTTGGGTTTGCACCTTAATTCTTGTTGGACTATACATCCTATATATTCCACACATTCATTCACAAGTGGCTTAAAGACTTATTACATATACTATACGTATAATTCTTATATTCTAGCTCGTATACTAATTCGTAATATATGTTATTCCATTATATATACATACTCGTATAATACTTTGTATTATACTTGTATTCAATACCTCGTATAATACATACGTATCATACAATCAATATAATTCCTTCTTAATGCTTAATATTCCTATCGTTCTCTAAATACGTCCGCATGCGAAATATTGTGTTTTCCATACTTAGATTATTATTACATAATCCATCTCACCTTGATATTATAATGTTACGTATTTCTCGGAAGTTCAAAAATAATTCCCGAGCGGAAATTGATGAATAGTGTTTCTCGAAAAGCTTTTATTTTTGTCTTAGAAATTCAAACACTTTAATCCTCTCACGTAGGTTATAGAACGACATTCATTTAATCAACACGTAATAATAATAAATAGTATTATTTTATTCATTATAAAAGTATTTACAAAAGGTTCGATTTTTTGGGGCGTTACAGCTCCGGCATTAATGAGGTCGAATGACAACCGTCTATAGCAAAGGGTTCCCCAAGGCGTGATGAATGCAGTTTTCTCATGATCCTCTTCAGCAACCATAATTCGATGATACCCCACAAAATAATCAGCAAAGGAGTACATGTCATATTGAGCAGTATTGTCAATGAGTATGTCGATAAATGGCACGGGAAAGCTACCTTTAAGGCAAGCTTTATTCAGATCCCGATAATCCACACAAACTCGCACCTTTCCTCCCGGTTTAGGCACGGGGACTATGTTGGATAGCCATTCAGGGTATGTGGACACCATGATGATGCCAACTTGAAATTGTTTCACAATTTCTTTTTTAACCTTTAAACTCCACTCAGGTTTTAATCGCCTGAGCTTCTGCCTGACTGGCTTGAATCCTTCTTTAATGGGAAGGTGATGGATGATATGTCCATGTACAATTCGACCATGTCTTCATGAGACCATTCAAACACACCCTGGAATTGGGTTAATAGCGTAACCATGTCATTCCTTTGGTTTGGAGTGAGGTCTGTACCAATCTGGATTAGCTTAGGGCTTTCTAAGGTTCCTAGACAGTGAGACGGACAGTATACTTCAGGATTGCCATTCATCGATTTATGGAGGACACTATGGGGGAGAAAGGATAGCGGCCAAGTTACTTTAGGCAGGTTTTTATTAGCCGACTCTGTTTAAAAGATGCTTACAACTTTGTGCAAAAATGTGACCGATGTTAGAGGGTAGGTAAAATATCCAAATGGAATGAGATATATGCCTTTGAATACGATCCTAGAGGTTGAGATCTTTAACATCTGGGGGATAGACTTCATGGGGCCATTTGTTTCGCCATACAAAAATTTGTATATCCTTCTGGTAGTGGATTATGTGTCCAAATGGGTGGAAGTAGCAGTCTTACCAAGAAATGATGCTAGAGTGGTCTTGAAATTTCTTCAAAAAAGTATATTCACAAGATTTAGGACTCCTCAGGCTATCATAAGTGATGAATGCTCCCATTTCTGCAATCAATAGTTTACTGCACTATTGGCCAAGTATGGGGTGAATCATAGTGTAGCCACAGCTTATCATCCCCAAACGAATGACCAAGCTGAGGTGTCCAATCGTAAATTGAAAAGGATTATGGAGAAAATTGTAAATCCCACGAGGAATGATTGGTCCCTTAAGCTCGATGATGCAGTTTGGGCATATAGGACTGCGTACAAGACACCATTGGGTATGTCACCGTATCAGCTAGTATATAGGAAAGCTTTTCATCTTCCCATGGAACTTGAGCACAAGGAATACTGGGCTATAAAAAAGCTGAACTTTGACTTGAAAGCTGCAGGGGAGAAACACCTTCTCCAATTAAATGAGCTAGATGAATTTAGACTGCAGACTTACGAAAACTCAAAGTTGTACATGGAGAAAGTGAAAAGGTGTCACGATCGCAAAATCATGGAAATGAAATTTGAGTCGGGGCAAGCGGTATTATTGTTTAACTCTTGTCTTAGACTTTTTCCTGGGAAACTAAAATCGCGATAGTGGAATTGAGATTTTTGATAAATACCCGGACAAACCAGTTAAAGTGAATGGACAAAGGTTGAAGCATTACTATGGGGGCGAAGTCGATCGAAAGAAAGTCGCCTCGATCATTTCCATAGCATGACCATTGCAGACATACTTGAGCTAATTGACTATAAACAAGCGCTCATTGGGAGGCACCCCATCATCTCTTTTCTCCCTCTTGTTTAATTCTGACTACACAATTCTATTTCTTCGTATTGTTTAATTCTGGTTACATGTCTCTATTATTCCCTTCCCCCATGTTTAATTCTGAAAGTCATGAAAATTTTGAACAATTTTGAGTTAGGAGCTTATTGCATATATCTTTTTGGTAGGAATCGCATATATAGCATTTTTGAGGATACCATCATACATACATTTTACATAGTTTAATTTTGATATTGGAATTAGTATATCTCATTTTTTAATGCTATTTGTGCAGGATAGAAAGTGCATGTCAGTTTGTTGCTTGTCCTTCACTGTTGCAGATCAAAAATCACTGATGGGCACAGGCCAGCGCGGTCGCGCCTTAACCATAGCCAAAACCAGCGTGTCCGCGCCATGCTTCAGTATGTAGTTATGCCCAGCGTGCCCGCGCCTCATCCACAGTCAAAGGTGGCGCGCCCGCACCAAAGACCAGATCCAGATAGTTTTTAAAAGTGTAAACGACTTGACCCAATCCATATAAGTTATTTCCTTCAGTCGAAATTTCACAAAAAGCCAAACAGACTCATACTCCTTCTCCTATTACACTGTAATCTCTCCTCTCCTCTCCTAATAGGTTTCTTCACATTACCCTATATTTAGAGCATATTCAACAATTATATAGAGCATATTCAGAGTAAACTCAGAGCATATACTTGGTTTCTACTATTCGGTTTATTTAGAGCAGTCAGAGATCAAGTTTGGGGGTTCTACGTGCAATAGTTAGGGTTTGCAAGGGGATCTTTTGATAGAACTCATGGCACCTAAGAGAGCTCGATTATGCACCCCAAAATTATCCTCCAGCTGTATTCAGGATGAAGATACTTTGGACTTGACCAAATTCATTAGCCTCGCAGCGCAAACTGAATATTATAGGATTGTGGCCAAGAAATTTGTGAAGGAACGGGGGTTGAAGCCAGACAAGGAAGACGGCCAAATGCTAGAGATGATCAGAGAGAGATGTTGGCTTGGGGTTGTGGTGTGACGCCCCCAAAATAGGTTTACGCCACCCATCTTGTGTCGCCAGATACATGGTATAAAATTCAAATACAAACTTAAATATACAACATGAGCTGTGAGTTTTAATACAAATATTGTCTTCTAAACAGTATTCAAACTCAAAAATTCTCATATATACTGTGAGTTTCAATACAAATAATGTTATGTATATAATACGACAATATTCATATTTAAGTTATTACAATGCCATATAAAGTACAGCAGCAAATATATCAAGTCCCCGAAGGGACACGAGAAGATTTTTGTTCTCCTCATTCTAATGGAGTGCACCTTTGACGCTTCCAAATTCTGATTCACCTCACCCTATTGTTGTTCACCAAAATTAAATATCAAATGATGTATAAAACATGTCACACACATTTTAAGTTCTCAGTACGATTATTATGACACAGCGTTTCATAATTTGATTAGGCTTGTGACTAATTCGTATCACCACTTTATACACATGTTCTCTCAGCTACTCCCAACTACCCTTTTATTACTTGAAAGGGGTGGTGAAGTAAAAGGGTGAGCTCAACTAGCCCAGTAAGAAATAGTATGACTAAGATAATGCAGAACAAATTATCGTTAGTCTTCAACAGTATAACAACTAATAGAATATAATAGACAACAAGTTTTAGATGAACAACTGCAGCAGAATAAGCAATCCATTAGAAGAGCCAAGTAGAACATAATATCTACTATATCCTCTAGATTAAAAGTCCATCGTTAATACTTCATTCCTATAATACATTTCAACAGTTCTTTGCTATACTCAAGACAAAGAGAACTCTAATCACCTGTCTTCACCTAAACCACCACAGATTATAATTAAATCACAATTCATATTTATAATCAAGTAAATCAACAGTCCAACTTTGCACTACAGGCCAAAGATATACAACTGAAAAACCAATAACCAACAGTCCATTTTTTCACTACAGGCCAAAGATATACAACTTTAAAACCAATAATCAACAGTCCATCTTTGCACCACAGGCCAAAGATATACAATTGTAAAACCAATAATGCCGAGACTCAGCTTAATAGTATCACGACCATGAATTATCCATGCACTACGGGCCAAGGATATTCGTGTTTTCAATTATGGTCATGATTATACCGAATAATCCCTGATCATAATCATAACAAGTCCATCTATGCACTACGGGCCAAAGATGACTTTTACCACATCATTTGTAACATTACGGTCATGATTATACCGAATAATCCCTGGTCATAATCATACCAAGTCCATCTATGCATTACTAGCCATAGATGACTTTCAACACAATATAAGCATGAGAATGATGACAAAGATATAAAGAATCAATCAAATGAGATAAATGATAAATATTAAAAACTTTAACAATATCATTTATCCAAAATTCAATAATGTCCAAATTGTCAACGTGATCGCCAATTGTGGAGTAAAATTCAAGAATAATATTATATCAAAAATGATTTGAATAATATTTCAACAAATATTTAACGAAGATAATAACATTAATCATTATATTATAACCTCCATTTAATATTATTCATTATATAATAATATTAAATTCATTTACTAATATTATTAAACTCCATTTAATATTAACAATTCATTAGTCCTCTTTTAAACTCTATTTAATTTTATTAATTATATAATAACATTAAATTCATTTACTAATATTATTAATTATTAATCAATGTGTTCATAACATCTTAATCCAAATGTTATCAATCACTTAATAATCTCATAATCTAATATTATTAATATTACAATAATATTTTAATCATTTCTTAAACTTATAAATAAATTATTTTAATTGTTTACACTTTACTAATTAATGCATTTAATCATACTAAAATTTCAAACTCATAAGATTTTATCACCAATAATCAAAACCTTCATCAAAAATCTGCATATACCTTATATAGGATTCTCAAGCCATAAAATTATATTTTCCAATTTTCTTACTTCACATAACATATTTAATTCATTTACTCATAACTAGTCCATTTTCATGAAAAATACCAAATCAGTACAAACAAATTTATTTTTTCTAGGATTTAGTATAATATAGTCTCATATTGAACATATATTTTTCTCGGGCTTTTTAAAATTCATTTACTATTTTTCATATGGCCAAAACTGCCGAATATTTAGACATTTATCATAAACTGTACGTTTGTCAAAAAATTCTGAAATTTACAGAGTATACTTCTGTTATATACATGTACTCCCAATAAAAAGTTCACCAATTTTGGAGTTAACCAAAAGGAGTTATAAGGGTTTACTTTTAAAATAGTCTTTTCCCATAAAATTAATAACTCCTAATCTATACATCAAAAAATTTCTATTTTTGGACACAATCTAGAAAACTCATCAAATTAACATTTCAAATTTTTCCAAAATTTTTAAAGGTCGAAAAAATTACGAAACTAAAAAACATAATAACCCTTAAAATCCCTTACCTCAAAATAGTAGTATTTCTGACTGGAATATTGGATGTAAAGCCAAGGAAACTTGCACTGAATAGAAACTCTCAAAGTATCTAAATGCTCACAAAATATGCTCGATAATATATAGAGAGAAAACTTATGTTTCTGGTGTATTTTTCAATTCTAACTTAAGCGCCTATTTATAGAAAAATGCTAGAACGACAAAGGAAACTAAATTAATAAAATAATATTATTTATTTATTTTCTTCTATGTCATCCTTGTTGAAAAACTGAGCAGCCACCGCCTTTGAACAATTTTCCAGCACATGTTTTCAAAATAAAACACAAGTGGGTCCCACCCAATTTTAATAAAAATTATTTTATTTTCCAAAACTTCAGTAATTCATAATAAATAGCCCTTTTATTAGAAAAATATGAATTTTATGTCCATTCTATACGAAATCGAATTCTCTATAACTTTTTAGCTTTAAGTTTATCCAAATTCCAAACAGAAAATATCCGAATTTCACAAACGGACGATTTTCAACACCTCTTAAAATTCATAAAAAATCATACATTAATTTTTAACGGTTCATAATTTGTGGACATATACTCAACTTATATATGTATAACATATCCAAAAATAACAACGATCCAACGGTCGGATTAAAATTATAACTCACGCAATAGAGCTTTAAGAACACCGATTTGATTTTTTAA
The DNA here is from genome assembly GCA_020205605.1 of Panax ginseng. NCBI lineage: Eukaryota > Viridiplantae > Streptophyta > Magnoliopsida > Apiales > Araliaceae > Panax > Panax ginseng. Next base: position 76,187,728 of record CM035137.1, read on the forward strand.
TACCTTCAATCCGACAAAATACTGATAAAATACCTCAACATTAATTCCTTCATTTATAACCACATAAAATAAATATTTTCCTATCCATCATTTATGTCCACATAAAATAAATATTTTCTTATCATATAAATCAATAATTAATTCACAAATAATATTACAGAATCACAATAATGACGACCAGGTCGTTCCTAGGAAAGATGGGGCTTTTCGATAAGAATTTTTCCTTACTGGCGCGCAATTAGGTGACCAAACCTCTCCTTGACAGAACTTTCTAGACATTGTTAATAATGCTATCTAATAATATTATTCAAATAATATGAATTATTGATCTGATAATGGGAAATACTGTGCAGTGACAATTATTGAAACAATAATATAAAATACCAACACAACAATTATTGAATGAATAAAATAAAATATTGAACAGTAATTACTGTAACAATTATTGAGTAGTGCCTTCTTACATAAGGATCAATAATTCAAAAATATTGTGCAATACCGCAATGCTCTTCTTGTGCAACCACGCCAGACATCAGATTTTAACCAATGTATTCCAATGTTAATTGTGAATAACTACGCCGTTATTTATAAAACTAAAACTTGTTGTTTTCTTCATCCAACAGTTGTTCTGTTATGGGGCTCACAAATGGCTGCGCCGTCTTACGAATATTCCCCGACAACAAGAATATTCCACGACCAAACGAATATTCCCCAACAGAAATGAATATTTTTTAACCACTTGTATACTTTGAAAATTTTATATGTATCACCCTTAACTTTAAACTTTTATCGATTGAACTATTTACTAAATAGAAAAATTGAATACTTTTATTTAATAAAATTCGGGATCTCACAATCTCCCCTCCATATGAAATTTCGCCCTCAAAATTTACGTACGTACCTGGTATATCGAAGATATGAGAATACCTTGCTTTCTTTTCAGATTTGTACCTTCCCGGTTATTTTCTTTCATCATGATTTTCCCATTGCTTATCTCCTATATTTCAGATATCATTCTAGAATATAGTTTCAAAATAATGGTTAATTGACATGCCACATATTATCCCTATACTCTGACCGACCAATTAAATACCAAATAAACTTAGGTAGATCATACTAGCGAAGGAATTCTCCGTCTCTCCCCTCCTAGTTCTTGTCTCACATCTCAGTCAGGGACCATATCCCTAAGCTTTGATACCAACTATGACGCCCCCAAAATAGGTATACGCCACCCATCTTGGGTCTCCAGATACATGGTACAAAATTCAAATACAAATTTAAATATACAATATGAGCCGTGAGTTTTAATACAAATATTGTCTTCTAGACAGTATTCAAACTCAAAAATTCTCATATATACTGTGAGTTTCAATACAAATATTGTTACGTATATAATACGACAATATTCGTATCTAAATTATTACAATGTCATATAAAGTATAGCAGCAAATATATCAAGTCCCCAAAGGGACACGAGAAGATTTCTATTCTCCTCATTCTAATGGAGTGCACCTTTGACGCTTCCAAATTCTGATTTACCTCACCCTATTGTTGTTCACCAAAATTAAATATCAAATGATGTATAAAACATATCACACACATTTTAAGTTCTCAGTACGATTATTATGCCACACCGTTTAATAATTTGATTAGGCTTGTGACTAATTCATATCACCACTTTATACCTATGTTCTCTCTGCTAGTCCCAACTACCCTTTTATTACCTGAAAGGGGTGGTGAAGTAAAAGGGTGAGCTCAACTAGCCCAGTAAAAAATATTATGACTATGATAATGCGGAATAAATTATCGTTAGTCTTCAACAGTATAACAACTGATAGAATATAATAGACAACAAGTTTTAGATCAACAATTGCAGCGGAATAAGAAATCCATTAGAAGAGTCAAGTAGAATATAATGTCTATTATCTCCTCTAGATTAAAAGTCCATCGTTAATACTTCATTTCTGTAATACTCATTAACAGTTCTTTGCTATACTCAAGACAAAGAGAACTCTCATCACCTGTCTTCACCTGAACCACCACAGATTATAATTAAATCACAATTCATATTTATAATCAAGTAAATCAACAGTCCAACTTTGCACTATAGGCCAAAGATATACAACTGAAAAACTAATAACCAACAGTCCATCTTTGCACTACAGGCCAAAGATATACAACTGTAAAACCAATAATCAACAGTCCATCTTTGCACCACGTGCCAAAGATATATACAATCAGAAAACCAATAATGCTTTGAGACTCAGCTTAATAGTATCACGACCACGAATTATCCATGCACTACGGGCCAATGATATTCGTGTTTTCTATTACGGTCATGATTATACCGAATAATCCCTGATCATAATCATACCAAGTCCATTTATGCACTACGGGCCAAAGATGACTTTTACCACATCATTTGTAACATTACGATCATGATTATACCGAATAATCTCTGCTCATAATCATACCAAGTTCATCTATGCACTACTGGCCATAGATGACTTTCAACACAATATAAGCATGAGAATGATGACAAAGATATAAAGAATCAATCAAATGAGATAAAGAATAAATATTAAAAACTTTAACAATATAATTTATCCAAAATTCAATAATGTCCAAATTGTCAACATGATCACCAATTGTGGAGTAAAATTCAAGAATAATATTATATCAAAAATGATTTGAATAATATTTCAACAAATATTTAACGAAGATAATAACATTAATCATTATATTATAACCTCCATTTAATATTATTTATTATATAATAATATTAAATTCATTTACTAATATTATTAAACTCCATTTAATTTTAACAATTCATTAGTCCTCTTTTAAACTCTATTTAATTTTATTAATTATATAATAACATTAAATTCATTTACTAATATTATTAATCATTAATCAATGTGTTCATAACATCTTAATCCAAATGTTATCAATCACTTAATAATCTCATAATCTAATATTATTAATATTACATTAATATTTTAATCATTTCTTAAACTTATAAATAAATTATTTTAATTGTTTACACTTTACTAATTAATGCATTTAATCATACTAAAATTTCAAACTCATAAGATTTTATCACCAATAATCAAAACCTTCATCAAAAATCTGCATATACCTTATATAGGATTCTCAAGCCATAAAATTATATTTTCCAATTTTCTTACTTCACATAACATATTTAATTCATTTACTCATAACTAGTCCATTTTTATGAAAAATACCAAATCAGTACAAACAAATTTATTTTTTCTAGGATTTAGCATAATATAGTCTCATATTGAACATATATTTTTCTCGGGCTTTTTAAAATTCATTTACTATTTTTCATATGGCCAAAACTGCCGAATATTTAGACATTTATCATAAACTGTACGTTTGTCAAAAAATTCTGAAATTTACAGAGTATACTTCTGTTATATACATGTACTCCCAATAAAACGTTCACCAATTTTCGAGTTAACCAGAAGGAGTTATAAGGGTTTACTTTTAAAATAGTCTTTTTCCATAAACTTCATAACTCCTAATCTATAAATCCAAAAATCACTATTTTTGGACACAATCTAGAAAACTCATCAAATTAACATTTCAAATTTTTTCAAAATTTTTAAAGGTCAAAAAAATTACGACACTAAAAAACATAATAAACCTTAAAATCCCTTACCTCAAAAGAGCAGTATTTCTGACTGGAATATCGGATGTAAAGCTGAAGGAAACTTGCACTGAATAGAAACTCTCAAAGTATCTAAATACTCACAAAAATACGCTCGATAATATAGAGAGAGAAAGCTTATGTTTCTGGTGTGTTTTTCAATTCTAACTTAAGCGCCTATTTATAGAAAAATGTTAGAATGCCAAAGGGGACTAAATTAATAAAATATTATTATTTATTTATTTTCTTCTACGCCATCCTTGTTGAAAAACTGAGCAACCACCACCTTTGAAAAATTTTACAGCACATGTTTTCAAAATAAAACACAAGTGGGTCCCACCCAATTTTAATAAAAATTATTTTATTTTCTGAAACTTCAGTAATTCATAATAAATAGCCCTTTTATCAGAAAAATATGAATTTTATGTCCATTCCACACGAAATCGAATTCTCTATAACTTTTTAGCTTTAAATTTTTCCAAATTCCAAACAGAAAATATCTGAATTCCACAAACGGACAATTTTTAACACCTCTTAAAATTCATAAAAAATCATACGTTAATTTTTAACGGTTTAAAATTTGTGGACATATACTCAACTTATATATGTATAACATATCCAAAAATAACAACGATCCAACGGTCGGATTAAAATTATAACTCACGCAATAGAGCTTTAAGAACACCGATTTGATTTTTTAATACCTCTAATCCGACAAAATACTGATAAAACACCTCAATATTAATTCCTTCATTTATAACCACATAAAATAAATATTTTCCTATCCATCATTTATGTCCACATAAAATAAATATTTCTTTATTATATAAATTAATAATTAATTATTTTCACAAATAATATTACAGAATCACAATAATGACAACCAGGCCGTTCCCAAGAAAGAGGGGACTTTCCGATAAGGATTCCTCCTTACTGGCGCGCAATTAGGTGACCAAACATCTCCTTGACAGAACTTTCAAGACATTGCAAATAATGCTATCTAATAATATTATTCAAATAATATGAATTATTGATCTGATAATGAGATATATTGTGCAGTGACAATTATTGAAACACCAATAATATAAAATATCAACGCAACAATTATTGAATCAATAAAATAAAATATTGAATAAGAATTCTCGTAATAATTATTGAGTAGTGCCTTTCTTACGTAAGGATCAATAATTCAAAAATATTGTGCAATACCGGTAATATATCTTTGTGCGACCACGCCAGACATCAGTATTTTAACCAACAGTATTCCAATAGTGTTAACAAAGAATAACTACAATTATTTACAAAACTAAAACTTGTCATTTTCTTCATCCGATGCTTATTACTCATTATGGGCCCACAAATGGTTTAAGTACTGTCAGCATTTAATATTCCCCAACAACAAGAATATTCCACGACCAAACGAATATTCCCCAACAAAAATGAGTATTTTATAACCACTTGCATATTTTAAAAATTATATATATATATCACTCTTAACTCTAAACTTTTATCAATTTAACTATTTACTAAATAGAAAAATTGAATACTTTTATTTCATAAAATTTGGGATCTCACATGTGGCCAGTACTGTGCCTTCTACGATGGTAATTGTTTGCGAATTTTATGCAAATGCCAAGGAGACACAAAGTGGAATCTCATTCATTAGGGCCTTTCAGGTTGACTATTGTCCGCAGACGATACGTGAGATGTTTAATTTGCCGAACCCTCTGACTGGCCAAGAAAACTGGGTAGAGGAGGAGTGATTTGAGACTGATTTGGACATGGTGATAGCAGACTTATGTGGGCCGGGCACGAGGTGGAACTATAAGCAGGGCACAAATACGCCCACCAATTTTCCTAGATCGGCACTGAACCGATATGCAAAGGCGTGGAATCTTTTCATATGCGCCAAGTTGATGTCATCCACTCATCAGCATGACATTACGACCGAGAGGGCCATTATTCTGTGGGGGATTATCACTGGGAAGGATATTGATGTTGGTCATCCGCTATATCAGAATAAGTTGCGCTACATGCGGGGGAGTACCACTGGAAGTATCTGATGAGTGGGATTTATATCCGCGAATCAGATCCTCTGTGGCTTAAGAAGATGCCTATTTCATGTTATTTGTTTAGCTTTTATATATATAATGTTGTTATTATGTTTAATCTCTATGATCCAGGGCTTATTAGGTCATTTCCAGCTTAAAGGGGTAAAATGGTCAATTTTTACACTCTGGTGCTGCAGCGCCAATACTAATCTTTAGCTTGGCGCTGCAGAGTGATACCTGAGTCCAGGCTGATGTCATCTTGGTGCTGCAGCTCCTTTGTAAGCTGACGCTGCAGCGCGAGCTCTTGTGTTTTTAATGCTAACGTGGTGCTGCAGCGCCATCCAACAGTTTATTCTCCGCACCGCAGTGCCACCTCCGGTGTCTAGATAGAGACTTACTTTTAATGACCTAAAAGAAGAGAAGGGGATATATTCAGAGGGAGAGTAGCCGCTATCAGATATACAGAGCGTAGAATAGGAGTTATTAGAGTTTAATTAGTTTATAAGGGAAAGAAGCTGTTCCTCAAGGAAGGAAAAGTCATTGCATCCTATACTGCTCAGACTCTACACGGAGAAGAGAAGAGTTGGAGACAGAAAACTTCATAACAAAAGTTTTCTTATTCCAAATCTTTCATTCATTAGTGTATCAATGAGCATGTTGTATACTTTAAAAATGTGTATTAGTACCATGGTTATGAACTAATTCCATTTTTAGGATTGCAATGTAACCTATTGTTTAGCTTAATTAACTTTCTCTCTTATTTATACCAAATGAATCATTTTGGTATGGGTTGTTGTATTTTATGCTTATTAATTAATTTCTTGATAAAGTAATCGATATTAGTATTAATGGATATTGAAAAATGGATATTGATATCTAACCGTCAAATATAATAACACTTGTTATGACCATGAATATGGGAATATGTGCATAAATTGCTTAATAGGATAGATATATCTCTATTTGCCTTATGTAAACTTGAGACTAAGCTTAATGAGCCTAGTCTAGTTATTTTCACCAATAGAAATATTGTGATTAATCTAGCTAGGGATGTGCATTTGACCTTCAAAAGGAGCTTATGTGTAGTTACTGTTCTCAGTCGACCATTCCTCGATTCGTTTGTAATGTGGAGAGTTAGGAGATTAGGCGACGCATTAGGGGAATTGCAGTCCTAACTTGACTTCCTTGTACAACTAAAATCTCTTAGTCCTACAATTTTAATCATATAGCTTAACACACCTTCACTATTTACTTGTTTAGATAAGACACTATAGGACTTACCTTAGTACTTGACTATCTTATAAGACTTCGTCCTTGTGGGTACGACACCCTACTTATCATATATTACTTGTGGACCGCGTATACTTGTGCATGTTTATCGGTTGCAAAATCGATCAACAAGTTTTTGGCGTCGTTGCCGAGGACTTAGTATTATTTGTTTATCAATATTGACACTAAGTTAATACGATCTTAATTTAAAATGATATATCTGTTTAACTCTCTTTTCAGGTAGTCTCCACTGTTTATGCCACCTTAAAGGGGTCGAAACATAATACCTCTCGATCCCGAGGTTGATAGAACGTACAGACAAATGCAAAGAGAAAAATCTCAGGACATACCTACTCCTATTATAATGGCTGAGGAACTTCAAAAATCTTTAAGAGAGTATGTCATGCCCCACATCACAGATCTATAACTGAGCATTCTCAGGCCCGCAATCCATGTAAACAATTTCGAGATAAAGCCGGTCACCATCCAAATGTGCACCAATATTCAATTCGGGGGATTGCCAAATGATGACCCGAATGATCACTTGATAAATTTCTTGGAGATCTGTGATACGTTTAAGTGAAACAGAGAGTTTGACAATGCCATTAGACTCTGAATGTTTCCATTCACCTTGAGGGACAAGGCCAAGAGCTAGCTACATTCACTTCCGTCAGGCTCCATCACCACATGGGCTGAATTGGCTCAAAAGTTCGTGGCGAAGTTCTTTTCGCCTGCCAAAACTGTTGGGCTCAGGCACGACATTACATCCTTTGTCCAATTCAAATAAGAGTATTTGTACGACTCATGGGAGCGATTCAAGGATCTCCTAAGAAAATGCCCCCACCATGGACTGCCAGAATGGCTTCCCATCCAGAAATTTTACAATGGGTTATCCGAGTCTAATCGTTCGAGTATAGATGCCTCTTCTGGAGGGGCCTTCATGTCTAAACATCACGCAGAGGGGTATGAATTGGTGGAAACAATGGCGGCCAATAATTATCAATGGCCAAATGATAGGCAAGCCCCTAGAAGAGTAGCAGGGGTATATGAGGTCGACTCAATCACAGCATTAGCGACTCAGGTTGCAGCGCTAACTAAAAGGCTCAACACTATAGGAGTGCAAGCAGTGTAGAATGTTCAGAGTGTCGCAGTGCCGTGTGAATTGTGTCCAGGGAGCCACCCAACTGATCAGTGCACCATAAGCCCTGAGTTAGTTCAATTTGTTTCCAACTATGGGCAAAAGTAGAATGCAAATGTCCCTACTCATTACCATCCGAAATTGAAGAATCATCCAAACTTCTCCTAGGGCACCACCAATAGCAACCAAGCGCAACTGTCTACCACCAGGCCTAATTTTTCAAACCCTTTGGGTTTCCAAGCTCAAAACCAGTACAACCAATAACCATAGAGTTCTCAGAATCAGTTCCACCATCCACCACCTCAACAGGAAAGAAAACCTAGTTTGGAAGATCTCCTATCACGATATATTGCCCAAAATGAAACAAGGAGAAATAATCAAGAAGCTTCCATCCTGAACCTTGAAGTCCAAATGGGACAGTTGGCCTCTACTTTGAACAGTCATTCGCAAGGTACATTGTTGAGTGACACTGATGTCAACCCAAAACGTGATGACAAGGAATAATGCAAAGCAGTTACACTCCAGAGCAGGAGGACTATAAATGAAAACGGTGGGGAGAATTCTAATGAGGAAGAGGAAGTGACTGAAAAGGCATCTATTATGGAGCCGTGTGATGATAAGTCCGGGGAGAGGAAAATGCTCAAGAAGAGCCTACAACACCAACCCCTACAGTGAACAAAGCTAGTCCTCCTATCCCACAGTTTCCATTCCCCCAGCGTCTGCATAAACAAAATCTTGATAAACAATTCTCTAAGTTTCTAGAGGTGTTTAAGAAGCTTCACATAAACATCCCGTTTGTAGAGGCGTTGGAGAAAATGCCGAGCTACGTCAAATTTATGAAAGACATTTTGTCTAAAAAAGAGAAAAATGGGGGATTATGAAACAGTGGCTCTGACAAAGGAATGCAGTGCCATCTTACAGAATAAGCTTCCGCCAAAACTAAAAGATCCCGGAAGTTTCACGATTCCATGCACTATCGGGGATCAATTCATTGGCAAGGCCTTGTGTGATTTGGGGGCTAGTATAAATATAATGCCTTTGTCAATATATAAAAAGCTGGGACTGAATGAAGCCAAACCCACAAGCATTACCTTGCGATTGGCGGATAGATCTCTGACTTACCCAAAGGGGATAGTAGAGGATGTGCTTGTCAAGGTGGAAAAGTTCATCTTCCCAGGTGACTTTATTGTCTTGGATTTCGAGGAAGACAAGAAGGTCTCGATAATACTGGGCAGACCATTCTTAGCAACTGGGAGGAAGCTTATAGATGTGCAAAAAGGGGAGTTGACTATGAGAGTACATGATCAGGAAGTGACCTTCAATGTGTTCAAGTCAATGAAATATTTGAATACCCCTGAAGACTACTTTCAGATTAAAGTGATTGATAATACAGTGATGGAAGTATTCTTAGAAACCTGCATGACAAACCCGTTAGAAGCGACACTGACAGGTGCTAATACCATGGAAGAGCCCACTCATGTTGAATATGCTAAGTGGTTGGATGCACCCCAGAGATCTAAACAGTTCCAAAGACAGTTTGAGTATCTGAATGATCAAGAAACATCCACTTCAAAGGCTCAGCCATCAATCATAGAACCTCTTATCCTTGATTTAAAGCCATTTCCCAATCATCTGAGATATGCATATATAGGGGAATCATCCACTTTGCCTGTTATCATTTCTGCATCCTTAGATGAGTGCCAGGAAGAGGAGCTACTGCTAGTGCTCAAACAATATAAAACGGCACTAGGGTGGTCAATTGCTGATATTAGAGGAATCAAACCATCTCTATGCATACACAAAATCCTACTGGAGGAAGGTGTTAGGTTTGTAATATTCATGAACGCAATCAAATTGCACAAAGCAAAAACGTGGAAAATCAGAGTTTTAAAATTTTACAAACCATAAACCCGGATCACCCTTTATGCAAAATTATTAATTAAACGAAAAAGAAAGAACAAGAATCATACCCTTGAAGATTCGAGCTTCCCCAGGTACAAGTTCACATCAAATCCTTTTCGCGTTCAACTTGAATCTATCGGGTTTGGTTCCTTCCTTTGATCAACGTTAGCCACCCAAGTGTTTGGCCTCTAGAGGTGATCCACCAAGGAAGAAGAAGGATTCAAGAAGATAGGTATTTGACAAAAACCTAGTTTTTCTATCTCTCATAGAAAATGGTGTACTCTCCTAACTATTGGAATTACGTATTCTATGAAAACGTCAACAACCACCTCACCCATAATAAGACTCCTCTTATTTATAGATGTAGGCAACCCTCCTTAACAATTAAGGAATTGAGTTTTATTTTAATTAATTAAACTCTTTTAATTAATTAGGCTCCTAATCCTATTAGGAATAATTAATTAAAATCTTTTAATTAATTTACCTCCTAATCTTATTAGGAATATATAAGAGTACTTTTATTAATTAATTCTCAAACTCCTTTAGGAATTAAATAATAATAATAGTAATAATAATAATAAGACTCCTCTTATTAATTTATATATTTAATATTTCTAAAATATTAAATAATAAATATTAAGCTATTTAATTTATTCTATCACCATAGATTAAATTAAATATACTTAACTTATTATTACGATTATGCCATTAACTTCTTAAATAATTATTCTTCCTTTTATGGTGTGACCCTTTAGGTTCTCCATATTAAACCGGTTGTGAATAAATCAATTAGAACAATTCTAATCTTATTTAAATAAATAAATTAAACTATTAATTTATTTAAATAATATTTATTTTACAATAGGGATAAGACTCCCTAGCGATCAACGACTTTTCAGATAATATAGATCTCAACATTAATCATAAAAGAACCTTTGAGTAAATAGTTACCGAATAATTCAATCCTTCCACCATACAATGTCCCAATTAAATATAAGACATGGAATTACTGTCAAGTCTTATTTTATTTAATTATATGTATTTTGACTCTTAAATGCACAACTCCAAGTAATGCAAATTAGAAACTCCTTTCTAATTTCATTCTGCCTTTGCCAATGACTACTGAGTTGTCATTTATCGAATCACATAGGACATTTCTCTTCTTTTACTAGAAGTGATAGATTCTTTATTGATCATACATTATCTCCATGTACAACTTATTATACCCAAGCATACCCTTTGATATACCCTAAGGGTCTTAAGGAATCAAAGTATAACTCATCATACACAAGATAGTATGATGATCTTAAGTCCAAGGATCACTTTTACTACTATCACTTCAGGAATTCCTATTAACAGGCAAGTAAAACTCCGTTAGGTATTCCTTAGCGAGCCACGTTCGGTGAACTTATTCTCTAATAAGCACCTATATACTTGCTTTGGTGTCTCCACATAAATGATCATGAGATCAATCATCCTCATCCAATGACCAAGAAACGTATGTACCAATCTATTCGGATTCACTAATCTTTAATTTAGTAATCCAACGATTGAGAACTATTTTAGTTTTAAGCTTTCTAAGAATTTAGATCTCATTAGAATGATCATCATCATTATTCTAAAAGCATTGCTTAAAACTATGGGTTTATCACATATTATAAAACAGCATCATGTAGATAATTAAAAGCCTTTAATAAATTAATACTTTTTATTAATAAATGAATAAGAATGTTACAAAGTATATGCTTTATCATCAAACATGATTGGCTTTTATGCATACTACTTTCAATCTCCCACTTTCACTAAAGCCAATCGTCATGGTATCTCATACCCTTCTTCTCTAAGTAACGATTATCCTGCTGTTGGATAAGCTTTAGTTAATGGATATGTAATGTTTTTCTTGAGAGTTCACTATCTCTATAGTGTTTTCCCATCTTTCAATGATTCATATAATCAAATGAAAGTGCCACAACACATCTTTAGATCCAAGATGAGACTTAGGAACTATTTCTAGTTCTATAATGAATTTTTCATCCAAACAATCAACTTGCAGCTTCATTTACAGCTATATACTTTGTCTTTATCACTAAATCAGCAACTCTTTGTTGTTTGGAACCTTTTTAATTCACTGCACCACTGTTCAAGGTAATGTTTTACCTTAAAGTGGATTTTCTGTCGTCTTAGTCTATCTAAAAAACTTGAGTCTGTTAAGTCCTCTAGTTTTAATTTAGACCCACCATAAATATGATCACATCCTTAGTGCCGATAAAGTACTTTAAGATGTTTTTCACTGTCTTATAGTGATCTTCTCTAGAATATGACCGATCATCATCAGGTCTCGTACATTTCATTGCATACATGATAGTTACTCATGCGATCTCTCTTTTATGAGTCTATGAGGACTATTAAGAGAGATACACTCCATGGCTCATCAACATGAGACATCTCTTGGAGTTTGCCATGCTAAACGACTTTAGCATCAAATGAATATACGTTCCTTGAGTTAAGTCGAGCATCCTATTAAATCTATCTATATAGATTTGTATCCCCAATTAAGATACTCTTCCCAAATCATTAATGGAGGAATATTTAGACAACTTTATCTTTACTGATTATAGCATTGGTATGTCATTCCTTATCCGTAGTATATCAACATATAATACTAGGAATGTCACGACGCTCCCACTGACCCTTTTGTACACACTAGGTTCATTCTTATTTTTGATAAAATCAAACTCTTTTGATTATTTCATCAAAACAAATGTTCCATTTTGAGAAACTTGCTTCAATTCATTTCTCTGAGTGTCTACAACTCTTACCTCATCGTATGTAACTGGATCATCATCTTCTATGATGTGCACCTCATCATCAACATCTATGATGAATCCATACCTCCTAGGTATCTTCTTGACTATTCCGTTCGATTTATTTGTTGTGGTATAATAGGTCTATCTACAGGTTCCTCTTATTTAACTTATAGTGATTTGTGGTTCTTGAACTCTTCAAGATCTATTATCCTCCCACTAGCTTCTTCAATGATAAACACCTTTATCTTAGAAGGTAGCGAGTTTCGCAACAAACACATTTTGCTAGATAGGATTATAAAACATATACCCTAAACTTACTTTAGGATGTCCCACAAATCTTTACTTGTCAAATCTTGTCCCAAACTTATCCTTTTGAAACCTTTTCACATAAGTTGGACAACCCCTTATCTTAACATACTTAAGGTTAGGAATCCTCCTTGTCCATAACTTTTATGGAGTCTTGATGCCGAATTTTTAGGTTACCTTTTTCGTAGATATGCAGCCATTTCTAGGGCATGACCCTAGAATAATACTGGAATGTTGATGAAATCATTATGGACCGTACCATGTCCAACAAGGTATGATTTTTCTTTTCAGATACATCAATCAATTATTGCGTATCAGGGGGCGTCCATTATGAGAAAACCATTTGAGGTGATCTAGAAACTTATTGCACAAGTATTTATTCCTTGATCTAATCAAAGAATCTTAATACTTTGTTAATTTCTTTCACTTCTAAATTCTTTGAACCTTTCAAATAATTCACAATTGTATTTCAGTAAATACACTCATTCAACTCTTTGAATGATCATCTCCTTTTCTTATACTAGTTTTTTCAATTTATAAAATATATTTTCACATAAGTTAAGTACACAAAACCCATTAAGTAATATTTCAGTTCTATACAGAATATTATTATTATAAATAGAACAACAATTGTTCTTAATTATAATACCAAAGATTTCATTGTCCAACAATAAAATGGAAATAATGTTTCTAACGCGAACTGGAATACAATAACAACTTATTGACTTAATAGATTTACCCGTAGGCAATGCTAAACTATAAGTTTCTATGGCTAATGCAGCAACCTTTGCTTCATTTGCCACACATAAGATTACTTATCTTTGTTTAGCTTTCTACTCCTGCTTGATCCCTTCATAAATCTTTATTTATGATAACCAAAGTCGGTATCCAATACCGAAGTATAACCTTGACTTAAAGAAAAATTTATTTTAAATCATTAACAAAACTGTAATTGTAACCAAAACTTCACTAAGCTTCTTTTGGTTAGCCTCTGCAAGATGCTTCTCGTAGTTTCTTTCCAGTGTCCAGGCTTATATATTGCAGTGGAAACAAACTCCTTTGCTATCCGTATCAGTTTTATTCTTATTATCCTTTGTTTTTGCCTTTTCTATTTACCTTCTTAGAATCGTTCTTCCTTTTAGAAGATCCTTTGGCCCCTACCAGTAAGACTTGGTTTTTCTTGGTTGGAAAGTGACTCTCAACATTTTTTGACATGTTAAGCAAATCAGCAAGGCTGATATCTAGTTTGTTCATATGAAAAATTCACAATTGTGAAAGGAGTCCGGGAGTGAGTGCAAGATCAAATCTTGGCTCAACTCTCCATCCATGACAAAACCAGTTGTCCTAATTGATCAATCAAATTGATAATGTTAAGTACTTTTATCTTTACTGTAGTGTCGTTGGTCATTCTAGATCGGAAGAGCTACTTAGATATCTGATATCTATTAGCCCTACTTTTCTCACCATCAACTACTTGACGTGCAAAAGTATAGTAGGAGCATCTGTAGTTTCATGCTGACGCTGAAACTCGTTACTCATGGATGCGAACATGATACATTGAGTCAACTGTGCATCATCTTGCCACTTTCTAAAAGTAGCAATCTCTTCCTCAGAGGCATTGTCTGCAACCATTGCAGGGATAAGCGTATTAAGGACATAAGATAGCTTTTTAGCCGTGAGAACTATTCTCAATTTCTTTAACCAATCTGTATAATTCGGTCCGGTTAATTAGCATCTAATATGTTTTACAGTGATAGTAATTTAGACATTGTAAAATTTTGTAAATAAATTTGTAATTAACAATATTTTAGCATACATTCTTTTATTAATTACCAAAATAAATTAGGTCTTGTTTTAAATTGGTATCTCTCACTATTTTCTTCAAATTATACTACCCTCAATATATATAATTCGGCAAAATCTAATTAAAGATTTGCTAGTGAGAATAGGGATCTCATTTCAAATGTATATAGCCTTGTGGTGACACAACAAACTATATATAAATAAATAGGTAGACAACTCTTGTCAATTACATCAACTATACAACTCCTTGTATTTTGCCTCTTAGATTATTTTGATCAAGTGGTGGCACATCCGAATCAAAATTATCCAAGTTAAGTCCAACCTAGCACTCCATATATTCAAAAAAGAAAAATATTGTCCTTGTGGTGACACAACAAAATAATATTGTTCAATTTTCTTTATAAGCATCAAATGTGATAAATTAACATCTTAAATACTTAATACTTGCCTTGTGGTGACACAACAAACTCATATTAAATATTTAATACTCTATTAATTTTTATCATGTTAGAAGGCGACGTTCGATATTCCAAATATCTTTGAACGCTTAAGACTTAATATAAAAAATTTGAGGGGTTTGCATGTAATTTGTCTCATCTTGTTTAAGCAGCGATGTTTGCATAATATAATATATATATATATATATATATATATATATATATATATATATATATATATATATATAGTATAAGCATGCACATATAGAATATTATATTCTACCCGGATTGATTATGGACTTTTATTCTAGTTTGGTTCACTAGAGCCACCAAGTGAACCAAAAGGTCAAACCCTAGGGGTACAAGAATTAATATTTAAATATAACTATTACATTTAAACCCGGGCTCCATTACAAGCGGGTCTTCAAGCGCTCCTTGATCCTTGATCTCTAATTCTTCAAAATTAATTCTAACTATTCCTATTACAAAACTATTTAAAATAAATAGAAACCTTGATCAGCAGTCAAGGGGAAGTACATAGGAGGGAGATAGAATTTACATTAAGAAAAAATTAGAGAAGACGATGTACGCAGACCCCATTTAATAAAACTCATGCATTCATGCATCCAACTAAAATAAAATCCAATCACATTGGTTAATAGTCCATAATCAATCTCATTTATTATCATACACATCACCATATGCATCAATAAATAATATTCATCTCATGAATAATAAACATTCAATATATAATCAAAATAAACTTATTTATTTTAATTAATTATGGAATCCAATTCCATGTAAAAAAAAACTCCTTATTAAAGGAAACACGAATTCACTTTCCTATTCACAAATAAACTCCTTTATTTTGAATAATATGAAATCTTGTTTTTTATCTAAATAAACTACTTTATTTAAGAAAACATGGATTCACTTTTCTATTCACAAATAAACTCATTTATTTTAGAAAACATGGAATTCAATTTCAATTCCAATTAGTTATCATGGAATCCAATTTCAACTCTAATTAGTTAGCATGAAATCCAATATTAAAATTAAAATAAACCTTTTTATTTTAAAATTAAAATAATTTTTTATTTTAATTATAAAATTATTAAGAATATTATATATATATATATATATATATATAATATTAATCAATCACGTGGATGAACCGCCTGAAAAATTCCGCCTGTTAAGAAATATATATATATATATATATATATATATATATATATATATATTAACCAACAAAAGTAAACCAGGAAACAAGAACTTATTACTCATAAATGGTTCACGTGAATCTCCGGCAGGATTCAAATATATATCATATATATATATACCATATATATATGACATCCATCAAACCTCCACGAAATTTTAAAAAGGCTTAGCAAATTTCCAAAACTGCCGAAAAATTATACTAACCACGGACTCATGCAGCGAATTTTCGGATTTTTTTTTATTTTAAATAAATTTTATACAACAAAATTATGTCCAATTAAATTATTTTAAACACATATCAATATACATATCAAATTAAAATAATTAATAATTAGTATAAAAGTTTGGCTCTGATACCACTGTTAGGTTTGTAATATTCATGAACGCAATCAAATTGCACAAAGCAAAAACGTGGAAAATCAGAGTTTGAAAATTTTACAAACCATAAACTCGGATCACCCTTTATGCACAATTATTAATTAAACGAAAAAGAAAGAACAAAAATCATACCCTTGAAGATTCGAGCTTCCCCAGGTACAAGTTCACATCAAATCCTTTTCGCGTTCAACTTGAATCTATCGGGTTTGGTTCCTTCCTTTGATCAACGTTAGCCACCCAAGTGTTTGGCCTCTAGAGGTGATCCACCAAGGAAGAAGAAGGATTCAAGAAGATAGGTATTTGACAAAAACCTAGTTTTTCTATCTCTCATAGAAAATGGTGTACTCTCCTAACTATTGGAATTACGTATTCTATGAAAACGTCAACAACCACCTCACCCATAATAAGACTCCTCTTATTTATAGATGTAGGCAACCCTCCTTAATAATTAAGGAATTGAGTTTTATTTTAATTAATTAAACTCCTTTAATTAATTAGGCTCCTAATCTTATTAGGAATAAATAATTAAAATCTTTTAATTAATTTACCTCCTAATCTTATTAGGAATTTATATGAGAGTACTTTTATTAATTAATTCTCAAACCCCTTTAGAAATTAAATAATAATAATAATAGTAATAATAATAATAAGACTCCTCTTATTAATTTATATATTTAATATTTCTAAAATATTAAATAATAAATATTAAGCTATTTAATTTATTCTATCACCATAGATTAAATTAAATATACTTAACTTATTGTTACGATTATACCATTAACTTCTTAAATAATTATTCTTCCTTTTATGGTGTGACCCTTTAGGTTCTCCATATTAAACCGGTTGTGAATAAATCAATTAGATCAATTCTAATCTTATTTAAATAAATAAATTAAACTATTAATTTATTTAAATAATATTTATTCTAAAATAGGGATAAGCCTCCCTAGCGATCAACGACTTTTCAGATAATATAGATTTCAACATTAATCATAAAAGAACCTTTGAGTAAATTGTTACCGTACAATTCAATCCTTCCACCATACAATGTCCCAATTAAATATAAGACATGGAATTACTGTCAAGTCTTATTTTATTTAATTATATATATTTTGACTCTTAAATGCACAACTCCAAATAATACAAATTAGAAGCTCCTTTCTAATTTCATTATGCCTTGGCCAAGGACTACTGAGTTGTCATTTATCGAATCACATAGGACATTTCTCTTCTTTTACTAGAAGTGATAGATTCTTTATTGATCATACATTATCTCCATGTACAACTTATTATACCCATGCATACCCTTTGATATACCCTAAGGGTCTTAAGGAATAATTCAAAATATAACTCATCATACACAAGATACTATGATGATCTCAAGTCTAAGGATCACTTGTACTACTATCACTTCAGGAATTCCTATTGACAGGCAAGTAAAACTCCATTAGGTATTCCTTAGCGAGCCAATGCTCAAAGGAACTTATTCTCTAATAAGCACCTACATACTTGCTTTGATGTCTCCACACAAATGATCATGAGATCAATCATCCTCATCCAATGAACAAGAAACGTATGTACCAATCTATTCGAATTCACTAATCCCCAATTTAGTAATCCAACGATTGGGAACTATTTTAGTTTTAAGCTTTCTAAGAATTTAGATCTCATTAGAATGATCATCATCATTATTCTAAAAGCATTGCTTTAAACTATGGGTTTATCACATATTATAAAGCAGCATCATGTAGATAATTAAAAGCCTTTAATAAATTAATACTTTTTATTAATAAATGAATAAGATTGTTACAAAGTATATGCTTTATCATCAAACATGATTGGTGTGACGCCCCCAAAATAGGTATACATCATCCATTTTGAGTCGTCAATAACATGGTACAGAAACAACTATAACTTTATTAATACAACATAAAAACTATGAGTTTAAATACAAATATTGCAATCTAAACAATATTCACACCCAAATAAGTCCTCATTACAATTATTGGTACATTATTTTACAAAAATGGTGAGGACTACTAAAACAACTTTCTAGAACCTTCATTCCATACCCCGACTAGTACTCGCTACATTCTCGCCTCCTGAGAAGAAAAATGGAACAAAAAAGAAAAGGGTGAGCTCAACTAGCCCAGTAAAGAATATTATGACTAAGATAATATAGAATAAATTATCGTTAGTCTTCAACAGGGAAAAAAATCTGATAAAATATAATAGATAACAAGTTTCAGATCAATATTCGCAACGGAAATAATAATTCATAGATGAGTTACGTAGAGAATGAAATCTACTATAATCTATGAATTTAAAAGTCCATCATCAATATTTTATCCCTGTAACATCAATCAATATTCATCTTGAATCAAATATTCAACTTTGCACTACAGGCCAAAGATATTCATCAGTCGGTCATGTTCATTTCAACACCTGTACATCTTTGCACTACGGGCCAAAGATATTCATAAGAAAATCAACCATCATTGCACTATAGGCCAAAGATATTCAGTAATACCATCATTTAGGACTGAGGATGATGAAAAATATTTTAAAGAAAACGAATCCAGTGAAACAAAAGAACAAATATTAAGGATTCATACTTTAAACAATCCGAGTTCAAAAATACTTCATAAATAATCATAGTGAAGTAAAATTCAAGAATGATCAAAACATGGATACAATCAAAGCTAATATCCATAATAGATATTTTGGACAAAAAAACGAAAATTTAATTTTTCTATGAGTAGTGCCGTATTCGTGAATAGTGCCGTATACGTGAATAGTGCTGTATATGTGAATAATAACTCCGACACTAAAAGACAAGAATTTTACAAGAAAAATCTTACCAATATTCTAGCATAATGATATTAGAAGAAATAATATCATTTTAAAAATAATATCCCTTACCTCGAAAAAGACAAGACTTATGACCGAATAATCAATATAGTCTTCAAGGAACTTGCATCAGAGATAGCAACACTTAAAGTATCAAAATACTCACAAGAATACGCTCGATAATATAGAGAAAGAAAACTTCAATTTCTGGTGTGATTTTCAATTCTAAGCTTTGAAATCTGATTTCAGCTCATTTAAATCACATGTGAGGCCAACTTAATTGTAAAATACATTTTTTTTTAAAAAACTAATTAAGACTTCCAAAAATCAATTATTCCGTAACTTCAAAACTTCAATAATTCATAATAAATAGCCCCTTTATCAGAAAAATTCAAACCACATGTCCTTTCCATAAGAAATTCCATTCTCTACAACTTTGTAGAAGAAAGTTTTTCCAAATTCCAAACAGAAATTGACTGAAATCCACAAACGGGCGATTTTACAGGCTATAATCAAATTTCAGTCAAGAAATGGGGTCCACAAACATGAAAAACAAGTTTTAAACATTTATTGAAACAAAAATATTATTCCTCCTCATTTATTCATATATCCCACATTCATTGTAAAATATCACCATTATTATATTATTAAAATATAAAAATATATTTAAATGAATTATTTTATCAGAAAAGATAAAATAACAATTTTTTAACAATTGTCACATTAAAATTTTCTCCATCTATATGCACATAAAATGAATATTTTCCTTATCATATAAATTAATAATTAATTATTCACAAATAATATTACAGAATCATAATACTGACAACTAGGCAGTTCTCAGGAAAGAGGGGGCTTTCCAATAAGGATTTCTTCTTACTGGCGCGCAATTAGGTGACCAAACCTCTCCTTAGACAGAGCTTTCTAGACATTGCCAAAAATATTTTCTAATAATATTATTCAAATAATATGAATTATTGATTTGATAATGAAAATACTATGTAGTGACAATTATTGAAACAACAATAATATAAAATATCAACGTACCAATTATTGAATCAATAAAATATTGAACAGTAACTACTGTAACAATTATTGAGTAATGCCTTCCTACGTAAGAATCAATAATTGGTGCAATACCGTGTGCTACTATGTTTTAACCACTGGGTATTCTAACAAAGATAATTGAATAACTACACGCGCTATTTATAAACAACTTATACTTGTCATTTTCTTCATCCAATCGCTTTTCAGTTATATGGGGCCCACATTAAGGCTACGTCCGTCGCATTTAATATTCCCCGACAAGAAGAATATTCCACGACCAAACTAATATTTCTCGACAACAATGAATATTTTATAAACACTTGCTTGTTTAAAATATTTATGATTTTACCCATAACTAACCACATTAATCAAATCAACCCTTACTATTTCAAAATAATAAATAGAGGAAATTTCATTTCATTTATAATAAGCTGGGGTCTTACAACCTCCCCTCCTTATGAAATTTCATCCTCGAAATTGACGTACGTACTTGGTGTTTCGAAAAGGTGAGGATACCTTGCTTTCATTTCCGTTTCCAACTCCCAGGTCATTTCCTCAATATCATGGTTCCTCCACAAAACTTTGACTTGTGGTATGACCTTTATACGTAATACATGCTCCTTCCTATCCAAGATCTTGACAGGTACCTCCTCGTACGTTAAGTCTTCGGCTATCTCATCCGGTTCTAACTCAATAACGTGGTTCGGGTCTTTCACATATTTACGAAGCATGGATATATGAAAAATATTATGAACACGAGACATACTTGGAGGTAACGCAAGTCTATAGGCTACATTTCCTACTCGGTCAAGAATCTAAAATGGACCAATAAATCTTGGATTGAGCTTTCCTCTCTTCCCGAATTGTGTAACTCCCTTCCATGGGGCAACACGCAACAATACATGATCCCCAATACTAAATTCCACGTCCTTTCGATGAAGATTCACATAACTCTTTTGTCGATCTTGAGCCATTTGTATACGTTATCGAATCATTTGGATCTTTTCCGTAGTCATACATACCAACTCGGGTCCCAACAATGTTGCTTCACCCACCTCATCCCAACATATTGGAGAGTGACACTTTCGTCCATACAATGCTTCGAATGGAGCCACACCTATACTTGCCTGATAACTGTTGTTGTAGGAGAATTCCACCAATGGTAAATACTTATCCCAACTCCCTTTGAAATCTAGGACACAAAGTCTTAATAGATCTTCAAGAGTTTGAATAGTCCTCTCTGATTGTCCGTCCGTTTGAGGATGGTATGCCGAACTGAATCGTAAATCCGTGCCCATAGCTTTTTTCAAGCTAACCCAAAATCATGAAGTGAATCTTGGGTCACGATCCGAAACTATGGATACTGGCATGCCATGCAATCTCACAATCTCATTTACATACATATGAGCAAGACGTTCAAGGGAATAAATTTCCCGTATAGGCAAGAAATGAGCAGACTTGGTTAATCTATCAACAATAACCCAAATAACATTTATGCCTTGAGAAACCGTGGGAAGACCCATAACGAAATCCATGGTAATGTGTTCCCACTTCCATTTTAGAATCTCAAGTGGTTGCATGGACCCTTAGGTACTTAATGCTCTGCCTTTACACGTTCACAAGTTAAACACCTCAAGATAAACTTCGCGATCTCTCTCTTCATATTGTTCCACCAAAATGTATGTCGAAGATCACGATACATTTTGGTACTTCTAGGATGGATTGCAAACGGTGTATTGTGTGCCTCCATCATGATCTTGTACTTCAAATCAGGGTTGTTAGGAACACAAAGTCTGAAGTGGACTCGAAGTATTCCTTCTTCATCGATTCTTTCTTCTGAAATAACACCCTCTTATACTTTCTTCTTCATACGCATTAGCTCCGGGTCTGTGGTTTGAGCAACTTTAACTTCATCGATTAAAGTTGGTTCTATGTGTATACTTGACATCATCGCACTCGTTCCTGCATATGATTTTCACGTCAGCTACCACGTTTGCTTTTCCAGGATGGTATTGAATGGTGTGGTCATAATCTTTTAACAGCTCGAACGAACGTCGTTGTCGCATGTTGAGTTCCTTTTGGGTGAAGAAATATTTGAGGCTTTTATGGTCTGAATATATCTCCACTTTCTCTCCATATAGATAGTGCCTCCAGATCTTTAGCGCGAAAATAACTGCTGCGAACTCTAGATCATGAGTAGGATAATTCCCCTCATATTCTTTAAGTTGTTACGAGGCATAGGCTATGACTTTCCCACGTTGCATAAGAACACGTCCTAACCCTTTGCCTGAAGAATCGCTATTGATAAAAAATCCATCCGAACCAGATGGTATTGTCAGAACAGGTGCCGAAATGAGTCTCCTCTTAAACTCTTGGAAACTCTTTTCGCATTCCTCACTCCATATGAATTTTGTATCTTTCCGAGTCAGTTGAGTTAATGGAGTAGCAATTCGAGAAAATCCTTCCACGAATCTTCGATAATAACCAGCTAGGCCCAGAAAGCTACGTGCTTCGGTCACCGACTTTGGTTGCTCCCAACTTTGTATTGCTTCAATCTTCGCCGGGTCGACAGATACTCCATGTTTTGACACCACGTGCCCAAGGAATGCTACTTCCTCAAGCCAGAACTGGCATTTCTTCAACTTGGCAGATAGCTTGTTTTCATAAAGCCTTTGGAGTACCAGCTTCAAATGGTGCTCATGATCTTCACGGCTTTTGGAATATATGAGGATGTCATCAATAAAGACAACAACGAAATGATCCAAATAATCCTTGAATACTCGGTTCATCATATCCATGAAAGCCGCAGGAGCATTAGTCAATCCAAAAGACATGACTAAGAATTCATAATGCCCGTACCGAGTTCTGAAGGTAGTCTTTGGAATATCCTTAGTTCTAATCTTCAGCTGATGATATCCAGAACGAAGATCGATCTTTGAAAATAATTGTGCTCCTTGCAACTGGTCAAACAGGTCATTAATACGAGGTAACGGATACCTATTCTTGATGGTGACATGGTTCAATTCTCGATAGTCAATACAAAGTCGCATACTCTCGTCTTTCTTCTTTACAAATAAAACAGGAGCACCCCAAGGAGATGTACTAGGACGAATGAACCCGATGTCCAACAACTCCTGTAGTTGGACCTTTAACTCCTGAAGTTCAATAGGAGCCATTCGATATGGGGTTTTAGAAATGGGCTTTATACCAGGTTCAAGATCAATAAAGAATTCAAATTCACGCTACGGGGTAGACCGAAATTCTTGAGAAACACGCCGAAATTTACTAACAACAGAATATTATTCAAATCGACGTGTCTTTATTCAAATCCATAACATGGGCTAAGAAAGCTTGACATCTGTTTTTCAATAAATGAATAGCTTTATGACTAGATATGACCGTGATTGATTTTAATGGTTTAGTTGCTTGAATTAAATAATAGGTTGGTTAGGAATATGAAAACTAATAACCTTACGAAAACAATTAATTTTGGCATAATGAGTAGTTAACCAATCAATCCTAAAATCACATCAAAAACAAGTATCTTTAAAGAGATAAGGTCAATGTAATGTGATGGTGCCACTTGGATCAAACAAGATTTATAAACAATGGATGTGATGAAAGTTTCTCTTAATCTGAGTCTCCACGATAAATCAAAGTCTAATTTCTCCGGAGTTAAGTTTAAACGTTGAGCACAAGCGGAGAGATAAATGAATGGGTAGCACCCAGATCAAGTAAGGTATAAACTTCAAGAATTTATGATTAGCTTACCCGTGATCACCTCGTTTGGGTTCCTCACATTTTGACCATCCACGACAAACGCTCTTCCGTGAACCGCTTGACTTTGACTTTTACGGGATGACCTTTTGAGTCACCATCCTCACCGAGTTGGTTTCTCTACCGCATAATCTTGAGCGATATGTCCTTCCTTTCCATAATTATAACATACCTTGAACTGTTGTGGGCGCTTTTGAGTGATATGTCCCTCTTTCCACATTTATAGCATACGACCGGTGGTCGCTTCTCTCCTCCTTAGAACCCATTCTTCATTGGTGTTGACGCGTTCACATGGTCATTGTTGAATCTCCTCTTTTTAAAATCTCCTCCCGACTCGCTTCTTCTATTCTCATGGCCATGATTACCACTAGAGTGGTTACAGCCTTTGTCCGTATTCTTCTTTCTCCGCTGGTTATCGTTGTTTTGATGACTGCTATCACCGGTATGATCCTGGTTGTGGTCCCTCGGTTGAATGTACTCGTTATCTCACTCTAATAGTTGAGCCCTGTTGACAAAATCTGAATAGAGAGAAAATTTATGAGAATGAGATACTGACGTATGTCGGGTTTCAAACCTCTCAAAAACATCCACGTCATACGTTCCTCAATCTCCACCAAATGAGGTGTAAACCTGGATAACTCTGCAAACTTTGCCTCGTACTGAGACACCGTCATGTTATTTTGTTCCAGTCTAATGAACTCCACTTCCTTCATATGAAGAATACTTTCAGGAAAGTACTTGTCATTGAAAAGTTTTTGAAATGTCTCCTAAGACATCTTTGAAAAGTACCGGATGGGTACGCTTCACGATTCCCACCAATGAATCAGCCATTACTTTTACATAAAGGTGGGGAATGGAACCTTCTATTCCTTCGTGCATCCCAAGACATAGAATATCTTGGTAATTTGTTTGACCCACGTTTCTGCCTTAATCGGATCCGGCTTTCCCGAGCACTCGTGGTCCCAACTCTTTGAACTGCTTGGTGACACAAACCGTGCATTGTTATCATTTCCACCTGTATTTTGTACATGAGTCTCCCTCGTCTGATTTTGCATGAACTACAAAAAAGCTTCTAAACATCCCGTCGTTCATCATCTGTTCAGTGGTGTTGTTCACAGGAGGAACATTGTCAGCCTGTTGCACGTTCTCCTCGTTGGTGGGTAAAGGTGTCTCCACAGTCTCATTTGCTCCACTGTTAACATTCTCAGTCGACATTCTCAAATACTGCCATAAAACAAGGGTTAATTAAAGAAATCAATATATCACATAATATCCCTATATACTGACCAACCAACAAATAAGCTTAGGTAAGACACACTAGCGAAAAGTTTTACTCGCCTCTCCCCTCCTAGTTCTATTCCCCGATCTCCGCCAGAGATCATATCCCTAAGCTCGATATTAATCAGGCGCCCCCAAAATAGGTATACATAATCCATTTTGAGTCGTCAATAACATGGTACAGAAACAACTACAACTTTATTAATACAACATAAAAACTATGAGTTTAAATATAAATATTTCCATCTAGACAATATTCACACCCAAATAAGTCCTCATTACAATTATTGGTACATTATTTTACAAAAATGGTGAGGACTACTAAAACAACTTTCTAGAACCTTCATTCCATACCCCGACTAGTACTCGCTACATTCTCGCCTCCTGAGAAGAAAAATGGAACAAAAAGGAAAAGGGAGAGCTCAACTAGCCCAGTAAAGAATATTATGACTAAGATAATAGAACAAATTATCGTTAGTCTTCAACAGGGAAAAAAATCTGATAAAATACAATAGACAACAAGTTTCAGATCAATATTCGCAGCGGAAATAATAATTAATAGATGAGTTATGTAGAGAATGAAATCTACTATAATCTATGAATTTAAAAGTCCATCATCAATATTTTATCCGTGTAACATCAATCAATATTCATCTTGAATCAAATATTCATCTTTGCACTACAGGCCAAAGATATTCATCGATCGGTCATGTTCATCTCAACACTGTATATCTTTTTTGCACTACGGGCCAAAGATATTCATAAGAAAATCAACCATCTTTGCACTACAGGCCAAAGATATTCAGTAATACCATCATTTAGGACTTAGGATGATGAAAAATATTTTAAAGAAAACGAATCCAGTGAAATAAAAGAACAAATATTAAGGATTCGTACTTTAAACAATCCGAGTTCAAAAATACTTCATAAATAATCATAGTGAAGTAAAATTCAAGAATGATCAAAACATGGATACAATCAAAGCTAGTATCCATAATAGATATTTTGGACAAAAAATGAAAATTTAATTTTTCTGTGAGTAGTGCCGTATTCATGAATAGTGTCGTATACGTGAATAGTGTTGTATATGTGATTAGTAACCCCGACACTAAAAGACAAGAATTCACAAGAAAAATCTTACTAATATTCCGACATAATGATATTAGAAGAAATAATATCATTTAAAAAAAAATAATATCCCTTACCTCGAAAAAGACAAAGATTTCGATTGAATACCGAATATAGTCTTTGAAGGAACTTGCACCATAGATATAGCAACACTCAAAGTATCAAAATACTCACAAGAATACGCTCGATAATTTAGAGAGAGAAAACTTCTGTTTCTAGTGTGATTTTCAATTCTAACCTAAGCACCTTATTTATAGGAAAATGCTTAGAACATCAAATCAGAAAATTTTATAAAATAATAATATAATTAACAAAATTCAAGCCCACCTTTGAAATCTGATTTCAACTCATTTAAATCACATGTGAGGCCAACTTAATTGCAAAAAACGTTGTTCTTTAAAAAAATAATTAAAACTTCCAAAAATCAATTATTCCTGAACTTTGGAACTTCAATAATTTATAATAAATAGCCCTTTTAGCAGAAAAAATTGAACCACATGTCATTTCCATAGGAAATTCCATTCTCTACAACTTTACAGAAGAAAGTTTTTCCAAATTCCAAACAGAAATTGACTGAAATCCACAAACGGGCGATTTTACATGCTATAATCAAATTCTAGTCAAGAAATGGGGTCCACAAACATGAAAAACATGTTTTAAACATTTATTGAAACAAAAATACTCTTCCTCCTCATTTATTCATATATCCCACATTCATTGTAAAATATCACCATTATTATATTATTAAAATATAATAATATATTTAAATGAATTATTTTATCAGAAAAGATAAAATAACAATTTTTCAACAATTGTCACATTAAAATTTTCTCCATCTATATCCACATAAAATGAATATTTTTCTTATCATATAAATCAATAATTAATTATTCACAAATAATATTACGTAATCACAATCTCGACAACCGTGCGGCTTCAGAAAGAGGGCTTTCAATAAGGATTTCTCCTTCTCATGGCGCCGCATTAGGTGACCAAACCTCTCCTTAGACAGAATTTTCTAGACATTGCCAATAATATTATCTAATAATATTATTCAAATAATATAAATTATTGATCTGCTAATGAAAATACTATGTAGTGACAATTATTGAAATAACAATAATATAAAATATCAACGTAGCAATTATTGAATCAATAAAATATTGAACAGTAACTACTGTAACAATTATTGAGTAATGCCTTCCTACGTAAGAATCAATAATTGGTGCAATACCGTGTGCTACTGTGTTTTAACCACTGGGTATTCTAACAGTATTAACGGTAACAACTACGCCGTTATTTATAAACAACTTATACTTGTCGTTTTCTTCATCCAATCGCTTTCCGTTATGGGGCCCACACAAGGCTGCGCCGTCGTACGAATATTCTCCGACAGTAAGAATATTCCATGACCAAACTACTATTCCCCGACAACAATGAATATTTTATAACCACTTGCTTGTTTAAAATATTTGCGCATTTTACCCATAACTAACCACATTAATCAAATCAACCATTACTATTTCAAAATAATAAATAGAGGAAATTTAATTTAATTTATAATAAGCTGGGGTCTTACAATTGGCTTGTGTGCATAATACTTTCAGAAGGATCTAAGCCGACCATTTAACATCAGAGGCGGTTGAACCCAATAATGAAAGAGGTGGTCCGAAATGAAATTATCAAGCTGCTAGATGTGGGCATTATCTACCCCATCTCAAACAGTCCATGGGCCAGTCCCATTAAGTGCGTGCCAAAAAAGGGTGGCATAACGGTAGTATCCAATGAGAATAACGAGCTGATTCCAACCAGAACAGTGACTGGATGGAGGGTATGTATGGACTATAGAAAGTTGAACAAGTCCACCTATAAGGATCATTTCCCTCTACCATTTATTGATTAGATGCTCGATAGACTTGATGGGCATGAATTTTATTGTCTACTTGATGGTTATTCTGGTTATAATAAAATTTCTATTGCTCCCGAAGATCAGGAGAAAACAACATTCACATGCCCCTATGTAAAAACCCAAAACCCTAATAAGACTCGAATATGTAAATCCAGCTATATTAATAAAATCTCTCCGTTCTGAAAGTGTTATGTGTTAATATATACTCTATTTAACAAATTAGGTCAAATAAATTTTCGTCCAAAAATTAACGTGCTTAACACCTCGTGCTTAAATATTTTTTTTTGAAAATGGACTTTTCAGTATATTTGTTTTGACAAGTTGCTTTGTAGTGCTTACACTGATAAAACACTTTGTCGTGCTTGTTGGGATTTATGGAAAATCTAAGTTAGGAACCCTAGATTACAAACCCTAACCCTAGATTACAACCCCTAACCCTAATTTGTAAACTTTAACCCTAATTAACTAAACTAAACCCTAATTAGGTTATCCTAACACCTAATCATTATTACTAAACATCAATTAAGTACTAATAAACATCATTAAGTAACCTTAATCATAAAAAACAAAACCCTAATCAAGATTAGTGAGGATTAGGGCAAAAATTAAGCTACTAATCTAACCTAACTAGCTCACAAGTAGGAGGCAAGTCATGGTAACAAGTTTCAAGGCTGCACATGAGCTAGTATCACCCCCTAAGCAGTACAAGTTAATAAACATCAAATATTTAGGGAGGCAAGTAGGTGAAAAAGACCAAAAACCTAAGTTGCTTAAGTCTATAAATAGAAGCATAACTCCAGGCCAAACCCACGAATTCTCTAAGCCTAGACACTCTTACAAACATACCAAATCAAGCCTGGGTGATAGCAACATCAGATTCATTAGCCAAAAATCAAAATCAAGCAAGAAAGGTGCAAACCCTAATTTATAGCTAGATCTTTGATGCTATGTTCAAATTGTTGTCTAGATGTTTAGATTTATGTAATAACATGTTAGAAAGTATGCTAAGTTGATAGAACATGTTTCCATAACATTTGAAAATTTTCAAAAAACAGGTCTGACAGTCGAATGTTAGAGCCTGTAGATCCATGTTTGTTAATAGTTAGGTTTTTAATTGTGTGTTATTTATAGTATGACATGAGGTCTTTAATCTTGAAAAGAAAATTGGTTCATTAGAACCATATATTGCAATATAAAGGTGGTCAAAAGTGGTTGACCGATCACGAAGTTCTATTTTCTAGGTTACCCAGAAAACTCAAGAACAGGTTGAATCGACTACTTTGACCAACCTTTTAATCGCTTTCTATTTGTTGTTATAATAACTTTTTATAATGAATTAATATCTTGACATACATATTACATATGTATGAAATTAATGTTTTTTTAAAATTCATAGGATTACCACAATTAATGGTCAAAAGTCAATGACCTAGCATTACCAAGTTTTCTGGGTTACCTAGAAAAC
Organism: Panax ginseng; assembly: GCA_020205605.1. Lineage (NCBI taxonomy): Eukaryota > Viridiplantae > Streptophyta > Magnoliopsida > Apiales > Araliaceae > Panax > Panax ginseng. Next base: position 76,218,170 of record CM035137.1, read on the forward strand.
TGATGAACATGAAGAACAACCTTTGGTTGTACTTTGACCAACATAGATTGAGACCTTAGAATCATACTTGGTCCAAATACGTTTTACATATATGTACCTTGACATATAGACTACCTATTACAACAAATAAAACATAAATATATTACACGGATTGAATGATATAGAAGCTACAAAACCGTTGACCGACCATGGCCACTGTTCTGGGTTACCCAGAAACTCAAGAATAGCTCTGACAGTGACTTTGAGCCTCTATAACTTCTTGTTATATGTAGGTTATAAAGCATGACTTTGGCCTGATGTTGTACTATTGTATGAGTACTATAACATCCATACTTGTTCAAACCCAGGATCATTAACAGTAGCAAAGTAGATCAAGGTTAAAGTGGTCCCTAGACCATGACCGACTGAAACCCAGAAACTCAAGAATACCTATAGCGACACTTCCTGTCACTATAGAGCTTTAGCGACAAACAAATTTTTTTTTCTAATAAATTAATTAATAAAAATTTGAAATAATTAATAAATAAATATAAAAACAGTTTTAAAAATTATTTTAAGTTATTATAATTAACTTTTAATATTTTTACATAAATTCAATAAATATTTTAATTTATTTGGATATTAATAATAATTAAGTTAATAATAAAGTAATTTGAATAATTACTTATAAGTAATAAATAATTATTGAAAATGATATTAATGATATAAAAATCATAATAAATGGTTATAAATTATTTTAAAATAGTAAACAAGATTTTTATAATATTCTAAGTAAATATTAATAGAAATAAATGATTAAAAATTATTTAAGGGATAAATAAATACTTAAGAATTATTATAAGCTTCTAGAAATTATTATAATGGACATTTAATTTATCTAGAAATATAATAAAGCTTATAAATAAAATTTAGTCAATTTATCAACTTAATTAATACTCGATAAAGTCTTTGGACACCGAAAATATATTAAACTTAACCCGAACATTCATAGATTTTGTATTTGAGTATTGTTATCAATACTAATGTGTTAGATTTATATGATTGAACATCTTAGATGTTTATTAACGAATCGAGTAGCATTGCTTGACTGATCTTCGCTTAGGAAAGTTTATTAAACCCAAATTATTAATTACATACGCAAATTTCTCAAACCCTATTTATTCATTGAACAAGATTCTATCTTGAATTGCTATTGATATGTTATACCAAACCTAAACTTGAATTGCCATTTGTTGAAAAGTTATTACTATTGCTTCATCATAACTAAGAAATTAATTGTTTATTCGTATGATATTGTTTATTGAGCATAAACTGTTATGTCAAACCAAATTGTTTTGGTAAGACATCCTATACAGAAGTTGTGTATCCCGTAAAGGGATCGATGTTTGGTCAATAATATATTGACATTGGGTGCATGTGAACACTATTAGGATGATATGCGTACTCCTAGGATATTAAATAGGTTGATCCCCTACCTCATATCTAAACAAAGTTTACTAAATACAGTTGTTTCAGTAGAACAATAATAGCAAGAGGCTTGGATCCAAATTAAAAAGGAATTGAATACTCTAAGATGCTTCATAGCTCCAACACTCGAAAAGACTAACTACACAACAACAAAGTCTATGTGACTGATAGAAATAAAAAGTCCATAAATGGTTGAAAAAGAAATTCCAAAAATGGTACCAACTATCAATTAAATTTTGAATTGTTATACTTCTTCAAATCATATATTGTTATAAATATAGAAACTGCTAAGTATGTCATAGCTCACCCTTGCAAATTATTCCCTTTGCAGTATTAGATGGTAACCCTGGCACTTCTGGAGTTAATAAAGGGAAGCGTCCCTACTTAGATTAGTTTATATTACTGTCTAGTTGAATGTAATACTTTGTAATAAGAATTTCTTTATAAATAATCATGTAATCGAACCTTAATGATATATATAATATCTTTTATTTCCACAACCGTGTTTTCTTACATATATTGATGTAATTAGAATTTTCAATATAGTTTGAGATCCTTGGGAACTATCTATCTGAGTGAGGGTATTGACAAGATAGACTGTTCATGTTATTATTAATACTCTGGATTTCGGGTAGATAGGTACTATCGATACGATAGTGTAATTCGCATGATATAGACTATACATCTGAGTAAGGGTATTGGTAATATGGATTGTTCATGTTATTACTAATACTCTGAATTTTAGATAGATAGATACTATTCATAGATATAGTTCATATATCCAAGTGAGGATATCCAAACACAGTAATAGTTCTCTTGAGAATTGTCATCTGTTATGGGAAAATGTGAATCTTGGATCTATGGGAATTATATCTGGTTATAAATTATATAGTCACTCAATTAGATATAAGCATAAAATCAGATACCATGGGCGTATAGATTTGAATGTGTTATATCCATTGACTTATAGTAAGCATCATATCGAATACCATGAGAGTATAGTTATGGGGGCATTACAATTATGGTATCAAAGTTGTTAAGGCTATAGATATAAGGAAGAGAAATCTTAGTAAATAGTCTTTGAGTCCGTAAAAATATTAAAGTACACATAAAAATAACATTAAAAATATTATGTTTGTGTAAATTTCTATACAAGTATTAAAGGAGTTTTGATTTTATAGATGGTCAAATCTAGTGCTGAAGAAATGGTGATAGTAAACAATCCACCACAAATTGAGTCATTTAAAGCTAGTGATGCAGAGGATGAAGAATTGCTTAATGTCCAACAACTGCTAGATGCTGAGGAAGAGAAAGATCCAGTAACAGGGCAATTAATGAGAATTGATGAACATGATGAAGTTATGACATCACTAATGAAGACTTCTGAATATGAGAATAATAAAATGCAGTTTAGGGCACACTTAGCCGAGGGAATGTTAGAGAATAAAAGGAGAACCAATAATTTACTGAAAGTACAACTGCACCACGCACAAAGGGGCAGGAAGGAAATACAGTCGAGGCTACTCAAATCTGCTTTGGGTACTCGAGATGTTTTCTATAATTTACAACGCCGAGTAGTTCGATATCCGGTGGAGGAGAAGAAAACTACCTATCTGATAGATCGATCCAGGATTCCTTCGATGATGTTAATGAGTTCTAGAGGGTAGTATAGAAGTCTAAATGCTCTATAATAGTATGAATAAAGGAGCATTTAAAGTTTGTAATATAGTTAGTAGTATGTGTAAACTACCAAGTTGTTTTGTATGAATCTTGTAATATATGAATAAAATATAAGTTTTCTTATTCAAATTCTTATATGGATTTTTGTTGTTATCTTATATAAAATCATGCCACCAACCAGAAGACTCGAACGAGAGATAGAAAATGATGATAATCCTACCAAAAATTTAGTAGAACTTTTGTTAGGTGCTATGAATAGACCCATAACCCAAAACACTTCCTTTAAAGTTTTTAAATTAGTTGGTCCACCCGAGTTCAAAGGTACATCTGAACCTATCAATGCACAAATCTGGATTACAGAAATAGAAAATTTTACCTTAGTAACCAATGTTAATAATAATTAAAAGACAACTTTTGCAACCTTTTTTTGAAAGGTGAGGCTAATTACTGGTGGGAATCTACTAAGGGTCGGGTAGAAATTGAAGTTATACCTTGGGATAGATTCAAAGAATTGTTCTTTGAAAACTATTTTTCCTAATCTTTAAAAGATCGTATGGAAGTACGATTCCTACAATTAAAATAAGGAGACCTGACTGTATCTCAATATACGACCAAGTTTAATGAACTGTCCAGGTTTGCTCCTCACCAAGTCAATACTAAACTTAGAAAGACTAAGAGGTATTAGGAAGGTTTGAAACCTCAGATACAAAGTAAGTTATCCATTTTCCAACTAAAAACTTAAAATACTCGTGAAAGCTTCCATAGCTGAGAGTGAAAACGAGAATCTCATTAAATTTTATCAGGAAAAGAAGAGTCAAAATGAGAAGGGGAAACCTAAGACCGAACCCAGTTCAGGTGGGTTAAATAATAAGCAAAAATGGGATTCTAATTTTTTAAATAACCCGGGGAAGAAGGTAAGTAATAATAACAATAACTTTAGTAATAATAATATTAAACCTTGTCCTACCTGTGGAGGAAAACATAAAGGGGTATGTTTTTAAAGTATAAATAAATGTTACAATTGTGGACAAATGGGACACCTTTCTCCACAGTGTCCTCTCCCTAATAAAAATAAAATTTCAATTGTGGTTCGTCGGAACATTTCACAAGGAACTGTCCCAAACCCAAGAATAAGGGAGGAAAGGGAAATAGAATACCGGAGAATAACAACAATCAGTCAATAATAGCTGCATTTGGAGCTCAGAATCGACCAACCGCGAGAACATTTAATATGTCAGTGAGGGATGTTGTTGCTTCATAGGAAGTGGTGACAGGTATCATCTCTATCAACACTTTAAATGCATGTGTTATTCGATTCTGGTGCTACTTGTTCCTTTGTGTCTAATATTTTTTCTAAAAACCTAAATATACCATGTGAAAATTTAGACAAACCTTTCTGTGTAGAAATTGCAAACAATGAAAAGATACCGATAAAGACCATATATAGGGACTGTAGTGTGGAGATAAAGGGACATAATTTTCTGGTAGATCTTATTCCAATTCAGTTGGGAGAATTTGATGTAATCTTAGGAATGGATTGGTTAGTTAACCATAATGCGATGATCGATTGCCATAAAAAATGTATAAACCTTTTGACTGCATCGAAGTCAAAGGTAGTGTTCAACGAAGGTTGTTCACCTAAGCAATCTCGATGTTTGACCATAACTCAGGCAGAAAGGTTACTTAGAAAAGGCTGTTTGAGATATTTGGCGTATATAGTTGATAATCGACAGGAAGGAGTAAAACTAGATCAAATACCTATAGTTAAGGATTTTTCCGATGTGTTTCCAGATGACTTACTAGGTTTACCTCCAGATAGGGAAATTGAGTTTGTTATTGATCTTGCACCGGGAATGGCACCAATTTCTAAGGAACCATATAGAATGGCACCTGTAGAACTGAAAGAGTTACTAGTACAACTACAGGAACTCTTATATAAAAGTACATACAACCTAGTGTTTTACCTTGGGGAGCACCAGTATTGTTTGTAAAGAAGAATGATGGAAGCATGAGATTATGTATAGACTATAGAGAATTAAATAAATTAACCATTAAGAATAAATATCCTTTACCAAGAATTGATGATTTTTTTACCAATTAAAGGGGGCCGGACACTTTTCAAAGATTGACCTTAGGACAGGTTATCATCAATTAAATGTAAAAAGGGAAGATGTGCCGAAGACAGCGTTTAGGACACGCTATAGACATTATGAGTTTCATGTAATGTCATTTGGGTAGACAAATGCACCGGAAGCATTTATGAACTTGATGAATTGAGTGTTTAAACCATGCTTAGACAATTTTGTTGTAGTGTTTATTGACGATAGTCTGGTATACTCAAAAACACGGGAAGAGCATGATGAACACTTGAGAGTCATTTTGGAGATATTACGAAAGGAACAACTTTGTGCAAAGTTCTCCAAGTGTGAATTCTGGTTAAAAAGAGTTCAATTTTTAGGTCATGTGATTGAAAAAAATGGAATATCAGTAGATCCAACTAAGATCGAAACGGTTGTGAATTGGGAACAACCAACAACTCCAACAGAAGTAAGAAGTTTTCTCGGTTTAGCGGGTTATTATCGACAATTTATAAAAGATTTTTCAAAAATTGCAACCCCACTAACCAATTTAACTCCAAAGACGGTGAAATACGTTTGGACATATAAATGTGACGAGAGCTTTCAAGAGTTGAAGAAGCGACTGAGTATGGCTCAAGTGTTGTCCTTACCAGATGATACAGGAGGCCTTGTAGTATTTAGTGATGCGTCACACAGAGGTTTAGGTTGTGTGTTGATGTAACATGGGAAAGTGATTGCTTATGCATCACGACAACTCAAAGATTATGAGAAGAAGTATCCTACTCATGACCTAGAGTTAGCCACAATAGTTTTTGCCTTAAAAATTTGGAGGCATTACTTGTATGGGGAGAAGTGCGAGATATATACAGATCACAAAAGTCTGAAATATATTTTTATAAAAAAAGAACTGAACTTAAGGTAGAGAAGATGGTTAGAACTGATAAAGGATTTTGATTATGAAATCTTATATCATCCCAGTAAAGCTAATGTTATAGCTGATACGTTAAGTAGAAAGAATCAAGATAAGTTGAACGTATTAATCACCAATGATAGGTTAATAAAAGATTTTGAAAAACTAAAAATTGAGGTGGAATGTCCAACTACATCTACCCAAAAGTTATTCACATAAGAGGGAGTTTCGTCTATACTTGATAGAATTAAAGAAATGCAAGAAAAGGATAAAGATTGTCAAAAATATAAGTCTAATATAACTAATATTAGGAATAAAAAATTCAGAATAGACAATGATGAAATAATTAGATATGAAGATAGAATTTGGGTTCCGTTAAATCAAGCCTTAAAAGACGAAATCTTAAACGAAACTCATAATTCTAAATTTGTCATACATCCTGGCAGTAATAAAATGTACAAGGACTTAAGTCGACATTTTTGGTGGTTAAATATGAAAAGAGAAATAGCTGAATGGGTAAGAAAATGTCTCATGTGTCAAAGGGTTAAGGCTGAACATCAAAAGCCCAGTGGTTTACTTCAACCCTTACCAATTCCTGAGTGGAAGTGGGAACATATAACCATGGACTTTGTGGTAGGCCTTCCAGCTACACAGAAGGGCCACAATGCTAGTTGGGTAATAGTTGAACGTTTAACCAAATCAGTTCACTTTTTACCTATTAAAGTTACTCATAACTTAGACCAACTTGCCAAGCTGTACATTAATGAAATCATCTCTGGACATGGAGTACATGTTTCTATAGTGTCAGATCGAGATCCACGTTTTACTTCAAATTTTTGGAAGAGCCTTCAGAAACACTGAGGAACACAATTAAGATGAGTACAACTTATCACCCTTAAACTGATGGGCAAAGTGAGAGAACCATTCAAACATTAAAGGATATGTTAAGAACATGTATCATCGACTTCAAAGGAAGTTGGGAAGATCAATTACCTCTGGTAGAATTTGCCTATAACAACAGTTATAATGCTAGCATATTATGGAACCTTATATTGGAGGAAATGTAGAACACCTTTATGTTGGGATGAAATCGGGGAAAGGCAAATGCTAAGACCTAAAATAATCCAACAAACTACTAAAACCATCTGAATTATACGTGAACAATTACAAGCTTCACAAGATCGACAGAAGAAATACGCTGATCCACATCGTCAACAACGAAACTTTAGCGTAGGAAGCCACGTATTCTTGAAAGTATCTCCTTGTAAGGACAAGATACGTTTTGGCAAGAAAGGAAAACTGAGTCCGAGATTCATTGGACCTTTTGAATTTTTGAAGAGCATATATGAAGTTGTTCGTGAAATAGCACTACCTCTTGAGTTAAACTATATTCATAATGTGTTTCATGTGTCCGTATTATGACAATACAAACATGATTACAAACACATTATAAATTATGAGCCAATCCAAATCGAAGAAGATCTTTCATATGTAGAAGAACCTGTGCAAATCGTTGATCGTAAAGAACAAGTCCTGAGGAATAAAGTGATATCATTGGTCAAGGTGATTTGGAGGAATCAGAACATTGAAGAGGCTACATGGGAGCTCGAAGATAAAATGAGAGAGAACTATCCTCAACTGTTTACTTAATCTGTACTGTAATTTTGAGGATGAAATTCTTATTAGTTGGGGTGAATGTAAAAACCCAAAACCCTAATAAGACTCAGATATGTAAATTCAGTTATATTAAAAAAATCTCTCCTTTCTGAAAGTGTTATGTAGGTGAAAAAAACCAAAAACCTAAGTTGCTTAAGTCTATAAATAGAAGCATAACTCTAGGCCAAACCCACGAATTCTCTAAGCCTAGACACTCTTACAAACATACCAAATCAAGCCTGGGTGATAGCAACATCAGATTCAGTAGCCAAAAATCAAAATCAAGCAAGAAAGGTGCAAACCCTAATTTATAGCTAAATCTTTGATGTTATATTCAAATTGTTGTTTAGATGTTTAGATTTATGTGATAACATGTTAGAAAGTATGCTAAGTTGATAGAACATGTTTTCATAACATCTAGATACCTCAAATTAGTGTTTTAAGCAATCTGGAAAAATCAGAAAAATAGGTATGACAGTCGAATGTCAGAGCCTGTAGATTCATGTTTGTTTATAGTTAGGTCTGTTAATTATGTGTTATTTATAGTATGACACGACTGAATTAATACCTTGACATACATATTACATATATATGACATTAAATTGCTTAAACAATTCATAGGATTACCAGAATTAATGGTCAAAAGTTGTTGACCGAGCATGACCAAGTTTTTTGGGTTACCTAGAAAATTGATGAACATGAAGAACTACCTTTGGCTGTACTTTGACCAACATAGATCGAGACCTTAGAATCATACTTGGTCCAAATCAGTGTTACATATATGTACCTTGACATATAGACTACCTATTACAACAAATAAAACACAAATATATTACACGGATTGAATGATATAGAAGCTACAAAACCGTTGACTGACCATCACCACTGTTCTGGGTTACCCAGAAACTCAAGAACAGCTCTGAGAGTGACTTTGAGGCTCTATAACTTCTTGTTATATGTAGGTTATAAAGCATGACTTTGGCCTGATGTTGTACTATTGTATCAGTACTATAACATCCATACTTGTTCAAACCCAGGATCATTAACAGTAGCAAAGTCGATCAAGGTCAAAGTGGTCCCTAGACCATGACCAACTGAAACTCAAAAACTCAAGAACACCTATAGCGACACTTCCTGTCACTATAGAGCTTTAGCGACAGACAGAAAATATTTTCTAATAAACTAATTAATAAAAATTTGAAATAATTAATAAATAAATATAAAAATAGTTTTAAAAATTATTTCAAGTTATTATAATTATCTTTTAATATTTTTACATAAATTTAATAAATATTTTAATTTTTGGATATTAATAAAAATTAATTTAATAATAAAGTAATTAGAATAATTACTTATAAATAATAAATAATTATTGAAAAATGATATTAATGATATAAAAATCATAATAAATGGTTATAAATTATTTTAAAATAGTAACAAGATTTTTATAATATTCTAAGTAAATATTAATAGAAATAAATGATTTCAAAATCATTTAAAGGATAAATAAATACTTAAAGAATTATTATAAGGTTTTAGAAATTATTATAATGGATAGTTAATTTATCTAAAAATATAATAAAGCTTATAAATAAAATTTATTCGATTTATAAACTTAATTAATACTCGGTAAAGTTTTTGGACACCGAAACTATATTAAACTTAACCCGAACATTTGTAGATTTTGTATTTGAGTATTGTTATCAATACTAATGTGTTAGATTTATATGAATGAACATCTTAGGTGTTTATTAACGAATTGAGTAGCATTACTTGATTGATCTTCGCTCAGGCAAGTTTACTAAACCCAAATTATTAATTACTTACGCAAATTTCTCAAACCCTATTTATTCGTTGAACAAGATTCTATCTTGAATTGCTATTGATATGTTATACCAAACCTAAACTTGAATTGTATCTTGTTGAAAAGTTATTGATATTGCTTCAGCATAACTAAGAAATGAATTGTTTATTAATATGATATTATTTATTGAGCATAAACTGTTATGTCAAACCAAATTGTTTTGGTAAACATCCTATACTGAAGTTGTGTATTCCGTAAAGGGATCGATGTTTGGTCAATAATATATTAACATTGGGTGCATGTGAGCATTATTAGGATGAGATGCATACTCCTAGGATATTGAATAGGTTGATCCCTTACCTCATATCTAAAGAAACTTTCTAAGTCTGTGTGACTGACAGAAATAAAAAGTCCAAAATTTTTTTAAAAAGAAATTCTAAAAATGGTAGCAACTATTAGTTAAATTTTGAATTGTTATACTTCTTCAAATCATATATTGTTATAAATATAGAACCTGCTAAGCATGTCATAGCTCACCCTTACAAATTATTCCCTTTGCAGTATTAGATGGTAACCCTGGCACTTCTGGAGTTAATAAAGGGAAGCGTCCCTACTTAGATTAGTTTATATTACTGTCTAGTTGAATGTAATACTTTGTAATAAGAAATTCTATATGAAGAATCATGTAATCGAACCTTAATGATATATATATATATATATATATATATATATATATATATACATCTTTTATTTCTACAACCATGTTTTCTTACATATATAGATGTAATTAGAATTTTCAATATAGTTTGAGATCATTGGGAACTATTTATCTGAGTGAGGGTATTGACAACATAAACTGTTCATGTTGTTGTTAATACTCTGGATTTCAGATAGATAGGTATTATCGATACGATAGTGTAATTCGCATGACATAGACTATACATCCGAGTGAGGGTATTGGTAATATGGACTGTTCATGTTATTACTCATATACTAATTTTGAATAGATAGATACTATTCACAAATACAGTTCATATATCCAAGTGAGGGTATCCAAACACAATAATAGTTCTCTTGAGAATTGTTATCTGTTGTGGGATACTCTGAATGTTGGATCTATAGGAATTATATTTGGTTATAAATTGCATAGTCACTCAATTAGATATAAGCATAAAATCAGATACCATGGGCATATAGATTTGAATGCGTTATATACATTGACTTATAGTAAACACCATATCAGATACCGTGGGAGTATAGTTATGGGGGCGTTACACCCTATGGGACCTTTGCCTTTCAAAAAATATCTTATGGGTAGTGTAACGCTCCTGCAACATTCCAGCATTGCATGATGTCCATTTTCTTATATATGGTTAAAAAGACCCTTGAGGTCTTCATGGACGATTTTCTTGTATTCGGGAGCTCCTTTGATAATTGTCTACCAAATTTGATTGTCGTTCTCAAAAGTTGTGTTAAGATAAATCTTGTATTAAATGGGGAGAAGTGCCACTTCATGGTCAAAGAGGGCATTATTCTGGGGCACAGAGTATCTATGGGAGATATTGAGGTAGACAAGGCTAAAATTAATGTCATCAATAATCTACCATCGCCTACATCGGTGAAAGGGGTGAGGAGTTTTCTTGGGCATGCAAGGTTCTACAGGCGGTTTATCCAGGACATCTCAAAAATAACCAAACCACTCTATATATTATTGGAAAAGAACATGCCCTTTCAGTTTGATGAAGCCTGCCTCAGAGCATTTAAACTATGAAAGGAACGAATCGTTTCGGCTTCTATTGTTGTAGCTCCTAACCAGAACTTTCCCATTCGAGCTAATGTGCGACGCCAATGATTTTGCAATTGGGGCAGTGTTGGGCCAAAGAAGGGACAAAGTGTTCTACACGATCTACTATGCCAGCAAAATATTTATGACGCCCCCAAATCCGGGTGTCTTACAACCCGACAAATGGTGCTACACGGTACTACCATTCACACATACATTCACTTGAAAAGTCTCAAAAGAACGAATATGTCTTCTATATATTCAAAATAATATTACATTTTCCCAGGTTCTTTATAACCAATACATTCGTTCTTGTCATAATATTCAATATATTACAAATATTCCTTTATACTATTACATAAGAAATCTAAGGGTTTGTCTTCACCTTGCCCTTATCCTTGCCGGAGCCTTTGGTCCGTTCGATCTTAGCATTGTTCATATGGTTCAAGAAAGAGTGAGGATGACTAGCTCAGCAAGTACTACAATTCTAATAAACAACATGCTTGAAACATAGGACTCGTATATCTTCAATAACTGAACAATAGTTACGAAGTACTATCGATAATTCAAAATAGCACTTCTTTTCCTTCAAAACGTTTTACAACAACAATATTCAGTAAAACATTAATTCTAGTCCAAGACCTTGAACATTTCATAATTTCTTTTGAAAAGGATATCCCGGTACTAAGTCCGTAAATCCAACATTACTTACGAGCACGTCTAGGTGATCAACCTATAGTACTCTATGTTGATCAACACTACATTCATTAAACGTGTATACGTTTAAGTTGTGGCAACCTCACATTCATGTCGTTAAACGACAAAACATTTTAGCATACTTAGTCTTCGTTTGAAAACCACACCAATATAACTTGGTAAACATTAACCATGCTTGATAAAAACATAATATAAGTCTAGCCGAAAGAATTGGCTTTGACTTCATCATACAAGACTTCATGCGTAAGGATACATGAATTTCAAAGCTTGTCCAGACTGAACTGGAACAAGGGTTAGAATACTTGCCTTTAGCATCTGCTACAGTTATAACACGTTCTCAGATAAGTCTTTAAGTCTCTGCTGTAATTGATAATATCATATAACACATTAGGTCATAAATGAACATACTTAGTTCCTAATGTATCTTACCCTTCTTCTCAATCTAATTATAACTTAGATTTGTTACTATTTGTTCTGGCTTTCCAATATGTTGTTCTTACATTGTCATTCCGCTCATTCAATTGATTAACAACTTTTAATCATCATACATTAAGCGTGTAGCAATGCCTTATCAATGTTATAATTAAACCTTAGTTTATTTATAATGAATTACCATTCATGTCCTACTTGTATACATTCTTTACTGGCTAATCCCTAGGATCAAGGCCTACAAAGACCGGCCATATAACTTTCTAACTTGCGTTATGGCACCGATTAGCGCAGACTGACATCCTCCGGACTTGGCATTGCGGCGCTAAACTTTACTCTCTTAGTCATGCATTGCATGATGACATCGCAAAGAGGTGTGTATACATCAGATATGGCATGGCGCAACGCCACCAATAAACCTTGGGTTGAAATAGCACTACAACAACGCGGCACCGTAAAATTTTACAGACTTTTATTTTTGTGAGATTCCCGGGCTCGTAACTTCTTCGTTATAAGTCCGAATTGACTCGTTCAAAAGCCTATGGTTCACAAATTACATACTCTACGCGTTCGTGCAAGAATTTTATCTATTCGACTTCGTTTACTAAAATGATAATTAGTTCATTTTAATGAAAACGATAAACGCTCATTTTTTTGTTCAAGCTTTCTTCGAATCCTAGGACATTTTTTGAGTCCGCAACTCTATAATGCCAAATATGACTTGCCTCCATCGAAAACCAACATTTCCTAGTTTAAACACAAAATACGACTTCCATTCCGAGAATTTCACGAATTCGACGATTATCGTCCAATCGTATGAATTCTAGTGAAACCTCATTACTAATGATTTGACTATCATTCTAAATGAATTCTACCATCATATGAACATTTCAAACTACTTATTACATCAACTTATTTTCAAAGTAAGTTTTGACTTATTCTTCATAAGTTCATGACTTAATCAACTTATAAACTATTATTTCCATTTCTTATGACTTATTAATGACTTAAGTCCTTTGTTCAATGTTGTCACATCATAACTAACATACTAACATCATATGACAATCATATGACAAGTTCATCATAAGTTATCAACTTATTTAGATTCAAGTTGCTTATTCATAACTTATTCGGCTTAAGTCCATTCATTAATCATTTCTTATTATTGCTTAGCATACATGCTTATTAAGTTACACTTCTCATATCATCCTACAATGATAGAGATAGAAGATGTATTAGACAAGAGTCTTACCCTTGAAGACTAGTACTTCTCTTCTCTTTGAAAATCTAGCAAATGATGTTTTAGCTTATAAAGTGCTTATTCTCTCTAACACTTAAGTTGATTTGTATTGGATGAAAGTTAAACAATGAATAATGACTAGCAACCTCTCCTATTTATAAGAGAGCCAAGGTGAGGGCATACTAGTCATTAATCACTCTACCTCCTTAACTAACCTCCTTACTAACCTCCTTACTATTCCTTACTTTATCACTAAGTAAACTTGCTAGCCACTCCTTTTTCTTGCTCAACACAACACTTGATCATCACATAAAGTATTTGCCCATCAAGACAACCCATCTTACTCTTGGTTTGCTCCATGGATCATGTCTAACTCATTGGATCATTACATTGGGCTTAAGTCTAATTAACTTAACTTAACTTTGGGCTTGCATTACATTAATTCTCATTGGACTCTTAATTCCTAATTTGTTAACAATCCTAATAATCCCACATTTAATTCACAATTTAATTAAAGTCTTATTATAAATATATTATACGATATTCTTCTCAGATTCTTATTCAGATATTAATTCACAATATACGATATTCTATTCTTCATACATACTCGTATAATACTTCAGATTATACTTATTCCATACCTTGTACAATACATACACATCATACAATCATTACTCTTTTTTCTTAACGCTTAATATTCCTAACGTTCTCAAATTAAGTTCACATGCAAAATATTACGTTTTCCATACTTAGATTATTATTACATAATCCATCTCACCTTGATATTATAACATTACGTATTTCTCGGAAGTTTAAAAATAATTCTCGAGTGAAAATCGATGAATAGTGTTTTTTGAAAAATTTCTCGGAAAGCTTTTATTTTTGTCTTAGAAATTCAAACACTTTAATTCTTTCACGTAGTTAAAATACTACTACTTTCCGACGTTACTAGGTTATAAAACGACATTCATCTTATCAACACGTAATAATAATAAATAATATTATTTTATTCATTATTAAAAGTATTTACAAAAGGTTCAATTTTCTAGGGCGTTACACTCTCTCCCCCTTATAAGGATTTTGTCCCCAGAATCTCGCTATATATAAAAAAAATTACACAAAAAAATGAGGGTAATTCTTTTTTATCTTTTCTTCTAATTCCCACGTTGCTTCTTCTGCATCGTGGTTCTTCCATAACACCTTCACGGAAGGTATGACTTTATTCCGCAGAACTTGTTCTTTCCTATAGATAATTTGAATTGGCGTTTCTTCATACGTTAAGTCTTTCTCGATATGAATAGGCTCATATTCTATCACGTGTTTATAATCCGGCTTATAAGGACGTAATACGATACGTGAAACACATTATGTATTCGTTCTAGGTCCGGAGGTAATGCTATCATATAAGCTACCTCACCTACCCACCCATTTTAATACCTCAAAAGGTCCTATAAACCTTGACTTAACTTTCCTTTCTTTCCAAAATGTATCTTTCCTTTCCAGGAGATACCTTTAGAAATACGTAAGAACCTACTTCAAATTCTCTATTTTCTCGATGCGAATCAGAAATTCTTCTGTTCTGCCTTTGAGTCGCTAAGAGACGATTTGTATCATCTTGACAATGTCCATTGCTTTGTCGCACCAATTCTCGTCCCAGCATTCTGCGTGCTCTCCTACCTCATCCCAATATAAAGGTGTTCTCGTGATTTCCTCCCATACAAAGCTTCGTAAGGCAAGATATACCTATGCTTGCATGATAACTATTGTTATACGCAAATTCTACTAATGGTAGATGATCATCCCAACTACCCTTGAAATCCATGACGCAAGATCTTAACATATCTTCTAACGTCTCAATTGTTCTCTCGCTCGTCCCATCGGCTTGTGGATGATACGCCGACTCAACTTCAATCGTGTTCCCAATCGCTTCTTGTACTCTCTCCAAAGTTCGATGTGAATCGTGGATCACGATCAGACACAATCGATACAGGTACTCAATGTCTAGAAATTATTTCCTTAACATAGAGTCTAGCTAAGTGATCTAAGTTATACTTAACCCTGATTGGCAAAAAGTGAGCTGACTTTGTCAACCGGTCTACTATTACCCAAATCACATCATACCCTTTCGTTGTAGTTGGAAGTCCCACCACAAAATCCATCGTGATATTCTCCCACTTCCACTACGGAATTTCCAATGACTGAAACAAGCCACGCGGTCATTGATGTTCGGCCTTAACTTTCTGGCAAGTCAAGCACCTACTTACATATTCTGCTATCTCTCTCTTCATGTTCGGCCACCAAAAACTCTGTCGAAGATCTTGATACATCTTAGTACTACCAGATGAATCAAAAACTCTAACTATGAGCCTCTTGTAATACCTGCTTCCTTTAATTTTGCCTCATTCGAACCCAAATTCTTCCTTCAAATCTTAATAATCCTCATTATCAAGACTGTATTAATATCTTTTTCATTAGCTAGCCGCCTCCTTTATCCTATCACACACTCATCAATTTTGAGTTGCACCTCCTTAACTCTCTCTACGATGGTAGATTGCATCTCCGCACACAAAATGATTGGTCCCGCTTCACTCGGCAAACTTCACTTCCAATTCCATCCTAGCCATCTCTCGTTATTAACTCATTTTGAGCCGTTAACAAAGACAACTTCTCCCCCTTTTCCTACTTAAGGCGCCAAGAACTACATCGGCTTTTCTAGGGTGATACAGATTTCACAATCGTAATCCTTTATCAACTCCAGCCATCTCCTCTGCCTCATAATCAACTCTTTCTGTGTGAAGATATAATTTAGACTCTTGTGGTCCATGTATATCTCACATTTTTCTCCATAAAGATAATGTCTCCATATCTTTAGAGCAAAATCATCACTACCAGCCCAGATCATGAGTAGGGTAAACTTTCTCATAATCCTTCAACTGCCTAGATGCATACGCAATGACCTTGCCATGCTGCATGAGCACACAACCAAGTCCTCTATGCGAAGCATCACTATAAACTACAAAATTTCCTATGTCATCGGCAATGACAAAATAGGTGCTTCACTCAACCTCTTCTTCAGTTCTTGAAAACTGTCCTCACACTTATCACCCCACACATGCGATTTCACCGCCTTCCTTGTCAAGTTAGTCAACTGAGTAGCTATCTTTGAAAAAATCTCGATGAATCTCCGATAGTAACCCGCTAACCCTAGAAACTCCGACCTTAGTCAAGCATTTTCTTGTTCCCAATTCATCACGCCTTCCACCTTCACCGGATCTACATCGAATCCCCTCATGGTCAATGACATGACCTAAAAATTGTACTTTCTCTAACCAAAATTCACACTTAGTGAATTTTAATACAACTTCTCCTTCCTTAGTGTCTCCAACACTAATCTTAGGTGTTCAAATGATCTTCCCGCATCTTAGAATAGACTAGAATATCATCGATAAACACCACGACAAACTTGTCCAAATATTGTTTGAACACTCTATTCATCATATCCATAAATGCACCGGTGCATTAGTCAACCCAAATGACATCACCGTAAACTCGTAATGACCATAACGAGTCCTCAATGTCCGCTTTGGTACATCCTCCTTCCTAACCTTTTAACCGGTGATACCCCGCTTCTAAATCTATTTTAGAAAAATACTTAGCCCTTTCAATCGATCAAAGAGATCATCGATCCTAGGCAATGGGTATTTATTCTTTATCGTTAACTTGTTCAACTCTCGGTAGTCGATACAAAGTCTTAACGATCCATCCTTCTTCTTAACAAATAGTACTAGTGCTCCCCACGGCAAAACACTCGGTTGAATGTACTTCCTGTCCAACAGTTCTTGTAACTGCACCATCAACTCCTTCATCTCTATCGGCGCCATACGATATACGGTGCCTTAGAAACCGGTGCCGCCTCCCGCACGATGTGTCTATTACAAACTCTATCTCCTATCCTATGGAAGACCCGACAATTCACTTAAAATACATCGTCAATTCTCTAACTATAGGTATTTGTTCCATGGTTGCTACCACTCTCTGGGTATCAACAACATGACACGATAACCTACACATCCCTTCCTCAATAATTTCCTAGTTTGTGTCATGGTTAGACAACACGAACGTCCCTATGATCTATTCCCGTAAAATACTACCCGAGGTTGTTTTAACGCTTTTAATGTTCACACATTTCTTCCGACAATCTATAATTGCCCCATGGTTAACTAACCAATCCATTCCAAGAATTACGTCAATTCTCCTAACTTTTATTTCCAGATCAAATCTACCGATAATTTACAACCTCAGATATCTACACAACAACTCCTATGAACATCTTCAACAGAATTATTTCTTCGTTTTCTACCTTAATATTTAAAGGTATATGCAACTTTTCTGGAAAGTAATCCTAATCGCTCTAGCAAAATCGCATGCTATAAACGAACAAGTAGCACCCAAATCAAACAACACGTAAGCATTTATGTCGTTGATCGAATAATACTCTCATGATGACGCCCCCGATGCAACCGCATCTTGATCTATCATGTTAAAGGTACGCCCATCTATCGGCCTACCTCCATCATACCGACCACTAATAGCTAACTTACCACTATTAGTGCCCCTGCCCCCATCCGTCCCCTTTTCTTTCAATTTTTTCCATGTGGTCAACACCCACACACAAAAGCATCCATGATTCTTTTTCTGACTTGGACAAGCTAGGGAGAGATATGCCCTTCCCTGTCCACAATTATAAGATACGCCTTCCCCTTGAGATGCACTCCTAAGTGAGTCTTCCCACAGTCTTGCAGCCTCCATCCTCCTCTTTGGGTCTCCTTGCTTCACTCCCATATTCCCAGAGATAAACGCCTTCCTTTCTCTCCTCGCCACTACCACTGCTCCTTCAACTTTTACTCCCCATCCACTTTCCCTTGCTTTCTTCTTGTCCTCAGGTATCGACTCAGAGCCTCACTACCACCTTCTTCTCGATTATCGCCTTCTCTAAAAAATGGTTCCAAATGAAGTACTTTGAACACCAAAATATGGTTATAGAGCCGTGGTTTCAAGCCCTCGCAACCGTCATACTTTCCTAACCTCAGATCCACTTGTGTGGAGCGAACCTCGCCAGCTTCATTAAACTTGGCGGCGATTGGGGAACCGACATGTCCCTTGTTTCAACTCGAGAAACCGTGATTCCATCCTTCCTCAGATGCTCGTGGGAAAGTAGTTCTCAAGAATATCTCCTCGAACCTCACCCACGTTAGATTCTCTATCCCTACCCTACCTTTCGATTGGCTTCCCACCAAAAGTTGGCCTCTCCTTCATCATATAGGTTGCAAAGGCAACCTTCGGGCCTCATCGACATTTGCTATCACAAATGCCTTCTATTTCTTTTACCCACGCTTGGCTTCAATAGGTCCGTAGTTCCTTTGAACTCCCATGACCCACGCTCTTAAAATCCTTAAAGGTAGTAGCTCGTGCTACTCCCTCGATTTACTAGATATTAGCCCTCGTTCTATTAAAGGCAAATTGTTAAAAGGTTAACAAACTCCTCAGATAGGTTAACTGGACCTCCCTCCTATTGATTCATATTAGCTCCTTGATTACGTTGCACTTTCTCTGGCATTTTGTCGATATACAATAAACAAATACATTTCGTTATTATTTCCTTTCTTTATTAGTTATTATTTGATATTAAACAATAACTTCAACATCCATTACTCATTGTTTTCCATAAAAGGCTTATATTCATTCATTCTTTGTAGTATAATACTACATCAGTTATATTACACAACCTAAGCTGATTACATTACTTTTCCGCTATTGTTTTCCAAAAATTTGGATTTACAAAAGACTACCCTTCGCTATACAAAAGAGGGCTTTACGTCACTACTAATTACAAAATATTTACATACTTAAACTATTCTAGCTACTACTAGATTACATCTGCCTTAAGGCATTATCAAATCATTTTGGCAAGACCGACAATGATATCACTACCGATAGTATGTCGCTGGCCCCGACCCACCTCTACAGATAACCACCACCGTCATTGAAAATCAGGTGAGAGAACTCCTATGAATATAGGACATTCTCCCTATCTTCTCAGCTTTGGTCTTTAGCTCCTCCTCGAGCTCAAAGACCTCATGTTTCAACTCATGGACCTTGTCCTTGGCCAAAACCCTTTCATCGTGCTCCTCGCCCCCCACATGGACTCCACATCAGCCTTTGTCCTCTATGATGACTTTTGAGCTCTACCTTCAAATCCTTAACTTCTCGACAAGAATGGATATTTCTATCCAATACCGACATAAACAATGACATCATCGACTCCTCAGAGCTATCTCACGCTATATAGCTACCGGATCAAGGACACTACCTCCACCTCCTCCTCTATCATACCATCGAATATCGACATGAGGTCGATCCTCCGAGTCTCCGCACTCAATAACAACTATCTCAGCTCTACCACTATGGGGTTTTAGTATGACCTCTACTTGGTTCACCGACTCTTCACTAATAAATTTGCCCATCTACATGCATTCCATTTACTCCCACATCTACACAAAATAATTAAGTTGATTAGTACACGTCAAGAGAATAATAAAAACACATAACATAATCATAATGCATTTTTATAAGGTTATTTTCTTCTTTACTTCTTTTCGACTTTCTTAAGGTTATGACTTAAGGTTTTTAATCCCCTTAAGTTTTATAACCTAATGCTTTGATACCAACCTCGTGACGCCCCCAAATTCGTGTATCTTCCAACCCGATGATGGTGCTACACTACTACCATTCACACATACATTCAATTGAAAAGTCTCAAAAGAACTAATATGTCTTCTATATATTCAAAATAATATTACATTTCCCAGTGTTCTTTATAACCAATACATTCATTCTTGTCATAATATTCAATATATTACAAACATTCATTTATACTATTACATAAGAAATCTAAGGGTTCGCCTTCGCTTTGCCTTATCCTTACTTTGAGCTTCTTCATCCGCTCGATCTTATTTAGTCTATGTTCATATGGTTCAAGCAAGAGTGAGCATGACTAGCTCAAAGAAGTACTACAATTTTAATAAACAACATGCTTGAAACATAGGAATCATATATCTTCAATAATCTGAATAATAGTTACGAAGTACTATCGATAATTCAAAATAGCACTTCTTTTCATTCAAAACGCTTTTACAACAACAATATTCAAGAAACATCAATTCGGTCCAAGACCTTGAACATTTCATAAGTTCTTTTGAAAAGGACATCCCGACACTAAGTCCAGTAAGTCCGACATTACTTACGAAAGCACGCCTAGGTGATCACCTTATAGTACTCTATGTCGATCAACACTACATTCATTAAACGTGTATACGCTTTAAGTTGTGGCAACCTCACGCGCCTGCTGTTAAACGACAAAACATTTTAGCATACTCACCTTCATTTGAAAACCACACCAATATAACTTGGTAAACATTAACCATGCTTGATAGAAACATAATATAAGTCTAGCCGAAAGAATTGGCTTTGACTTCATCATACAAGACTTCATGTAAAGAATACATGAATTTCAAAGCTTGTCCAGATCGAATCGAACAAGGGTTAGAATACTTGCCTTTTAGCGCCTCCTTTGCTATGCTTATAACACGCTCTCGGATTAAGTCTTTAAGTCTCTACAATAATTGATAACATCACATAACACATTAGGTCATGAATGAACATACTAGGTTCCTAATGTATCTTACCCTTCTTCTCAATCTAATTATAACTTAGATTTGTTACTATTTGTTCCGCTTTTTGTTATGTTGTTCTTACATTGTCATTACACTCATATTTAATTGATTATCAACCTTTAATCATCATACATTAAGGTTTAAACAATACCTTAAACAATGTTATATTTAAGCCTTTTAGTTCATTACTAATGAGTTACCATTCATTTATACTTGTAAACTTTCTTCTCGGCTAAACCCTAGGATCAAGGCCATGGCCACTACCCATAGCTCTCTCTCTCACTCACAACACACATGGCGCCAAGCTAGCAGAGACTGACATCTCAGCCAAGGCACATGGCACAAACTTTATCTCTCACACCACATGCACACGATGATCTCTACAGAGAGATGTCATTGACATCGTATATATGCAGCAACATACCATATATATATACCTTGGGTTGGTACTGCACACCAACTCTCGCTGCCTCGTAAAATTTTGATGACTTTTTACTTTTGGGAAATTCCCTGACGCATAACTTCTTCAAGAGAAGTCCGAATTGCTCATTCAAAAGCCTACAGTTCACAAATTACATACTCTACGCGTTCATGCAAGAATTTTATTTATTCGACTTTGTTTGCTAAAATTTCAC
Organism: Panax ginseng; assembly: GCA_020205605.1. Lineage (NCBI taxonomy): Eukaryota > Viridiplantae > Streptophyta > Magnoliopsida > Apiales > Araliaceae > Panax > Panax ginseng. The sequence goes on from CM035137.1 coordinate 76,240,302, forward strand.
CTATTAGTTCATTTTAATGAAAACGATAAACGTTCGTGAACGTTCAACGCTTGTTTCTTCGTTCTAAGTCGAAATCCGGTCATTTTTTAGTCCGCAACTCTATAATGCCAAATATGACTTGCCTCCATCGAAAACCAATGTTTCCGAGTTCAAACACAAAATACAACTTCCATTCCGAGAATTTCACGAATTAGACGATTATCGTCCAATCGTGTGAATTCCAGTGAAACCTCACTAATAATGATTTGACTATCATTCTAAATGAATTCTACCATCATATGAACATTTCAAACTACTTATTACATCAACTTATTTTCAAAGTAAGTTTTGACTTATTCTTCATAAGTTCATGACTTAATCAACTTATAAACTATTATTTCCATTTCTTATGACTTATTAATGACTTAAGTCCTTTGCTCAATGTTGTCACATCATAACTAACATACTAACATCATATGACAATCATATGATAAGTTCATCATAAGTTATCAACTTATTTAGATTCAAGTTGCTTATTCATAACTTATTCACTTTTTAAGTCCATTCATTAATCAATTCTTATGATTGCTTAAGCATACATGCTTATTAAGTTACACTTCTCTTATCATCCTACAATGATAGAGATAGAAGATGTATTAGACAAGAGTCTTACCTTGAAGAACTTAGTACTTCTCTTCTTTGAAATCTAACAAAGGATGTTTTGACTTATAAAGTGCTTATTCTCTCTAACACTTAAGTTGATTTTATTGGAAGTTGAGTTTTGAATAATGAACAAATGACTAGCAAACTCTCCTATTTATAGGAGAGCCAAAGTTAGGGTATACTATGGTCATTAATCACCCCACCTCCTCACTAACCTCCTTACTAACCTCCTTACTATTCATTTACTTTACCCTAAGTAAACTTGCTTATCACTTTTTTTACTTGCCATCACAAACACTTATCTTATGCTTGATCATCACATAAAGTTTTTTCCCATCAAGTTCAACCCACATTACTCTTGGTTTGCTCCATGGATCATGCCTAACCCATTGGATCATTACATTGGGCTTACTTTAATTAACTTAGCTTATTCCTTTGGGCTTGCATTACATTAGTTTGGGCTTGCATCTTAATTCTCATCGACTTACTAATTTGTTAACAATCCTATTAGTCCATTCATTTAATTAAAAACTTAAAGTCTTAGTATATATATATATTATTCTCAGATTCTAGTTCAGATATTAATTCATAATATACGCTATTCTATTCTCCATACATACTCATTCGTATAATACTTCATATTATACTTAGATTCAATACCTCGTATAATACATACATATCATACAATCAATAATTCTTTCTTCTTAACGCTTAATATTCCTAACGCTCTCAAATTAAGTCCGCATGCTAAATATTACGCTTTTTTTCCATACTTAGATTATTATTACATAATCCATCTCACCTTGATATTATAACGCTTACGTTTTTCTACGAAATTCAAAAATAATTCTCCATTAAAAAGTATTTATAAATCGATGAATAAAGGTTTTTCGAAAAAAATTTCTGAAAGCTTTTATTTTCGCTTTTGAAAAATTCAAACACTTTAATTCATTCACATAATTAAAATACTACGACTTATTTGATGCTTTCTAGGTTATAGAACCACATTCATCTTATCAACACGTAATAATAATAAATAATATTATTTTATTCATTATTAAAAGTATTTACAAAAAGGGTATGAACCATCTCCACAAGGCATGAAATGCCTCTACAGAATATCCTGGAAGTGGAATTATTTGATGTCTGGGGCATTAATTTCATGGGGCCATTTCCGTCTTCCTACAACAATCTTTATATCCTTGTTGCGGTTGAATATGTCTCCAAGTGGGTAGAAGCAGTCGCCCTGCCTACTAATGATGCTAAGGTGGTGCTAAATTTCTTAAAGAAGAATATATTCACTCGTTTTGGCACACCTCGGGCGATAATTAGTAATGAAGGGTCACATTTCTACAATAAATATTTCGAAACCCTTCTTGCTAAGTATGGGGTGACCCATAAAATAGCCACTGTTTATCATCCACAGATAAGTGGCCAAGCGGAGATATCCAATAGAGAGGTCAAGCGCATCTTAGAAAAGATTGTTAACCTGAATTGGAAGGATTGGTCCAAGAAGATTGACGATGCCTTGTGGGCATACAACACTGAATATAAAATGCCTATCGGAATGTCTCCGTATAGGCTTGTTTATGGCAAGGCATGTCATCTACCTGTGGAATTGGAGCATAGCGCATATTGGGCTATCCAAAAGCTCAATTTTGATTTGGATGCAGCTGGTGAACAAAGACTGTTACAACTCAATGAATCAGATGAGTTTTGTCTACAAGCGTATAAAAACACTAAGTTGTATAAGGAAAAGATGAAGCGGTGGCATGACAAGAAAATTGTTGAAAGAAATTTTGAACAAGGCCAGAAGGTGCTTCTTTTCAACTCCCGATTGAAATTATTCCCTCGGAAGTTGAAGTCCTGATGGTCAAGGTCGTTCACTATTGCTAAGGTGTATCCTCATGGTGCTATTGAGGTTGAAGAACCTCACTCGGACAAAACCTTTAAAGTCAATGGACAACGCCTAAAATAGTATTAGGGCGGCGAGGTCGACCGGTAAAACACCTCCATCACTTTGGGTGACCCGGTGTAAGGCGGGGGTAAAAGTCAAGCCGATGACTGTAAATCAAATGCTTGATGGGGAGGCAACCCCATCTCAGTATCAAAAATATCCTTTTTGTTTTCATTCATTCTATTTTCTTTAGTTATCATAGGTTTCACTTTGTATTTCCTTGTTTACTTAGTATAATTGCTAGTGTTTGTATAGTGCATGTTAGAATGTTAGTGAGTCTGTGGTTAGTATGTGTGATTATAGGTTCTGCTAGTTCTATTTTTGTGTTGTAAAAGTCTTACTGATATGGGACTTGGTGTGTGCAGGAAAAATAGCTAGGACACTAAATTGTAAAAATAGCGATGCAGCGCTGGTCTAGGTATTATGTTTTACATTGCGTTGCTGCAAGGAAGTCGGCTTCACTCAGATAGTCGCTACCGTAATGTTGACCCTCATCAAGATTTGTCAACATGCCGCTACTAATATAAGTTGGGATATACTATAATTTTACGTCGCAGCGCTATTTATTATGCTATTTTTTGTGCCACAACGCCAATATAGACTATAACTTATTATATTTTTGCGCCGCAGCGCCACCAGCCATACTAATGTTCATGCTACAACGTCATCAGAAATTAGATTATACTGTGAACTCGCGTCGTAGGGCCACCAGCCACACTATCTTCTGCGCCGCAGCACCAAGGTAGCCAAAACTTACTATTTTTTCGCGTCGCAGCGCCAACTACTATATTAAGTCTCGCGCTGCAGCGCCAACTTAAATTTAGGATTTTTGAAATAGCGTTGTAGCGCCACTAGCGAGTTTTTAAATTTAAAAGGGGGCTTTCCAAATCTTTATCAGCAGTTACATCTCTTTCTCCCAGCTTCTCAAATCAGATACATCCCCTTCTCCCAAAAATTATGTACTAGAGTCTTTCTCCATATTTATCGTTGCACTTACTCTCAAGCATCTCAACAGTCGTGCCTTATCCCCTTCTCATGGTCGTTTCTCTCTCTTCCCTTCTCTTTAAAGGCTAAACTCACAAGGTAAGGGATTTCCGTGTTAACTGAATAATAGATTGGGGTTTCTTCTCTTGTTATTCTTTGAGTGTGGGACTTTATTGAGAAAGTTAGGGTTTGGGTATTATTGTTGTTCAATTTTGTCTCCTTGGGTTTTAGATCTTGTAAGTGTTCAAATGGCTTCAAAGTGTCCCCGTACCAGCATGGGCCCCCCTTCACCGGCACCCACAACCCCTCTTTCCAGATGGGATACTTCAAAATTTATAAGTGAGGAAGCCTAGAAGCGCTACACCCAGTCTTTTTCTAAGCGTAATTTGGTGCCAGAGAGGGGGCTAAGGCCAGATGAGAAGACGGATGGTGACATAATGACCATGATTTTGGCTATAAAATGGGTCCATTTCACCAAGCCGCCTGAGTCTGTGATTATTTTAGTGGTAAAGGAATTTTATGCAAATACTAGTTCACAAGGCCCTCTAGTAGTGCCGGTTCGGGGTAAGCTGATCCCCTTTGATAGTCACGCCATCAATCAAGTTTATAGGACTCCAAAATATAATGGTCACGAGTACCTGGAGCCCGGGCTGCGGAGTTACAACACAGATGAAATAGTAACCAAGCTCTACAAGCCTGACACCGTCTGGAAAACAAATGAGTTCCACGGCGAGAAGACGTCTTTCCCCCAACAAGCTTTAAGTCGTTACGGCAAGGCTTGGTACACTTTTATTTGCTCTAATATCATGCCAACTCGCCATCTCAGCGATGTCACAAGAGAAAGGGCGATTCTGCTTTATGCCATCATCATAAGACTAAAGGTTGATGTCGGGGTTCTGATCCAGGAGTCAATCAAGAAGGCCATCCAGAGCAACGTCATGTCGAGATTCCCTCACCCGTCCCCAATAACCCAACTCTAAAAAGAACGGGTATGTTATGAAAGAAAGAAGACATCACTCAACCGCCCATGGCTTTTATTGATCATCACGTCATCACCTGATTTGGTGTTTGGGAAGGAGCACAGTCGCACCCAAGGGGCAAGGGTTATTTACTGGCTCCACAGCTGTAACCATCAACTAAGACGGGACCCTCTACGCATGTGCCTAAGCCCCCATCTGAGTCCATTCCACCTGCAGCCCTAGCGGAGATATTGGGCATCCTTAATTTTCTACACAACAAGGTGGATACTGTAGCTCAATGACAGAGCCAATTCCTACATTACCATGTGGAGTTCGCCAATACAATTTCTAGTATATATGCTGCCCAGGGAGGGGATGACGCTAAGTCTATACCATTTCAATTTCCAAAGCTTCCGACGTTCGTGCCTTATCCACCACTATTCCTGCCTACAGAGGAGGTCCGCGATGATGAGCCAGAAGATGATGATGATGATGATGAGGATGAGGATGAGTGATGCTGCAACAAGGAGGCCTATGAGGACATTGGCAAATATCAAGTTTGGGGGAGATTTCCTTTTAATTTTAGTTATATGAATTACTTTTATGTTTGAGATATAAGAGCTGTGAGAGTTTCTTTTGGTCTGTATAGCCTTAGACTATGTTTTAACGTTTGGTTTAATTATTCTACTTTTAGACTGGTTTGATAATGGTTTTGTTAATGGTTTATTTTAGGATGCATAATAAAATGCATGTTAATTATGTTTGGTTTTATATATGAATGTTTTTGTTTATATAAATAGCATTTTAGGATTGTGATATATATCATGTTAATTATGGGATTGTTTTTTTATAGCCATATTTTGGGATTTTCACAGATGATTGGTACACTTGATGCCATGTGTTATGGCTTTACCCTATTTTGGCAAGGGTACTTTATCTTTTATTGCTTCTTGCCTAAATTTTTTGATTAACCCTATCCCCCGATTAGTAACTGTTCATATGCTTGGTGAGGGTGTTATAGCTTTTAATTTTTGATTGTGGCTAATGATAAGTGCCAAGTGATTATATCTTTCTCATAGAGTCGTGTCAAGCATATGTGAGCTAGGGGTGTGTTAATTCGATAAGTCGAGACTGTTATGGATCCGTCCATTTTAGCAAGCACTGACCAATTATTTTAACTAGTTATTTTTTTGAATTTAGATTGTTTGTTTATTATTTTGAAAATTTGTGCACTATGTTAAAACTATTTTGATTTCAACGTAATAGAAGACTTAGACGCTTTTATATTTTCGGATCTATAGTTCTGGCTTTAAAAAAAATTCAGTAGTCTTGCGGTGGGTCGAGATGGAGTGTGAAACGCACTCGCCCATAAATGTAGGCTTGTGGGAGATAGAGCATAAACGCCTAATAATCTTCAAATTTAGTAAAGTCTATTTATCCCACACGCATCAGTTGTGGCACATCTGTGTGCCAAGGCTGGAGTTGATTGGGAGGACGAACAGGTTCAAATGCCAAGTCAGGACATCAAATGCCATACAAAAATTTAAAGATTGGGTTGGTGGCACGGCACATCCACGCGGCAAAGGCTTTATTCTACCAACTCCTGCACTAGTGCCTCCACCGCAGCCTGCTGAGGCAGCTGCCACTCCTCCTGTTATTATAGAGAGTCATGATCGCTGAATGAGGCGATTGGAGAGGAAGATGGATGCTTTACATGGAAACTTTGCAGCTTTTGTGGATGGGCTATCTCATGCCTTTCCTGACGCTTTTGCTCAGCAGGGGACACTTGTGGAGTGGCCCGTGTTCGGCTCTGCCATGACATATCCACCGCCAGATTCTCCACCCGAGTCGGGTGGCCATGCCGATACATAGGGGAGTTTCCTGACCCTTTACCTTCATCGAGGACAATGAATATTTTAAGTTTGGGGGTATTGGGTTGTCCTTAGTAGTTATTTGCATATAGTTTTAATTGCATGTTTAGTAGCTTTTAGTTAATCTTTTCATAATAAACTTTTTCAGTTTTTGTTTGTTTTGTTTATTTAGTATGTGTTTAATTGCATTGCATAGCATAATCCCATGATTTTAGTCGGTTGAATTTCGGTATGGCCAATGATGATATAGAAATGTGATAGATTATTGAACTCAGTTGATAAAATTAAGCTTGGTTATAATTTCATACATGATGTTGTCTATGCCTGTTACTTTGATGTTACTGGTTAGCACGGCAGTGTCATTATTTGCATGTTGGTTAGATTAGTACATGCTTGTCTTCTGGGAAAAAAATTGTTTTCAATAATAGAATTTTGTAGAAAATGTGTAATGCCTATAAAGACACAAAAAGTCAAGTTTGGGGAACACATTGGGTATGCATTGCTATATAAAAATGGTGAATAAACACTGTGACTAGTCTTATTTCGTGGCCTTTACTACTTCAGTTAGTACGCCCGAGGGGATGTCTTTACACCTAGCACCTTAAGACCTGTCCAGTTTGGGAGTCGTTGGTTGAAAGCTCGCTAAGGAAGCATTGAAAAGCCTAAGGGAATGAAACATTGCACAACCATGGGACAAATATTAAATAATAACCACGGGAAAGTGCAAATAACGCCCTCATGTGTGAATAAAAGCAGAATAAACCCTTTGTTGAACCTGAGCATGTATTGATGTGTTGGATTAGTTGTTGGTTCATTTATACGCAAATTTCTTAACTTAAAACCTTAGTTTTCTTCCTTAGAAGTATATCATGTGGAATATTTACCTTTATCGAGCTTATTTGTGATTATAACCCACACACACAACATCTTAGTAGCAGGTTATGATTTTCAGATTGTAAGTCCATATGACTTTAGCTTAGTTTGATGCTTTGTTCATTGATCTTGTTATTTCTCTGAGGCACATCTTATTAGAATTCATAACATGGCTGAAAATTTTGGAATTCATTTTCATAAGTAGTATAGTTGCATATTATGTAGTTTACATTTGTGTTTGTTGCTTGATGACAAGCAATAGTTTAAGTTTGGGGGTATTTGATAAGTAGGTTTTATACCTACTTATTGGCTATCAACTTGCTAGAATTGTGGCTTAAACTCAAGTATTTTTAGTGTTGTTTTATGCTTTTTATCTTTGTTTTATAGGTTGTATTAAGGAAGCTAAAATTGCATGGCAATGGCTTGGATTTGGCAAAGATGGTGAGCATGTGGTGAACTGAAGAATGAAGCATGGAATGTTCATATGAGAAGGGCATCTGAGTAAGTCAAGTGAAGGAAGAAAGAAGAGAATAACAACAGCAAAGGATAACAAATGCAAAACAGAATAAGAAAACTGAAGATGTCACAAGATCATCGATCTGATGCATCATCAAGACTTGACATGAAGAGAAGAGGAAAAGTCGCGCGCCCGCGCTAGGAGAAATTCAGGCTGTGAAGTGGCGCATGAATACTAATGTTGAAATTCATGATCAATAACAGTAGAGTTTAAAAACTTATATACATGAGTATAATTTGATAAATTACTTACACAGGATTATTGCATAAGTAGATACAAAGAGTAAGGATACTTGCCTGGTCTGCTGCTTACAGTTATGCAACTTAGTTTTATCTTTTATATCAAGCCCTATCATTAATATGATCATTTATTCGATTAGAATAACATATCATATCACATTGTACTGCTATTTGCAGTCAGCACATAACCTAATCACATTGTCACATATGTTTAACAATTATTGGATCACAAACCAATACATATCCAGTCAGATTATCTAAGTCCAGATCAATTTCTGAAATATTTCGGTGTACCAACGGCTTTATCGGGTAATTATTGAGTCTAAGACTCTATCCTGTAGTTCAATATCCATTTAGACTATTTAAATAACAGTCATTATTTTTAAATGACTTACAATAATTTTTAAACAATTATTATAATTTATCATAATTTTTCAAACACCGGAATCATTATTAAATAATTTAAATATTAAATAATTCTATTTTCATTAATATTTAATTAATATTAAACTATTAATGAAACCATTGCTAAAATATTAAAGTTATTTATATTAACTTAGAATATTTTTAAAGTATTAATATTACCCTTAAACAATTAAAATCATTTTAAAATACTTACCATTAATATTTAAATATTAATGTATTCTTTATTCAAATATTAAAAGTGATTAATTATAACTTAAAATATTTTTAATTCATTTATATCCTTCTTAAATAATTTTTAAATCACTAAAGTCATTTTAAAACTATTTATTTAATATAATTAATAAATAATTTTAATATCATTAATATTAAATTATTAATAAAATTATTCTTTAAATATTAAAAGTTATATTTTATAGCTTAAAATATTTTTAGACACTTTGTTTTTCATTTAAAATGATTTCTATAATATATAAATCATTTTTAAACTAATTTATTTAATATAATTATTAAATAATTCTAATATCATTAATATTAAATAATTAATGAAATTTACTTTAAAATATTAAAAGTTATATTTTATAACTTCAAATATTTTTAAATACCTTATTATCATTTAAAATGATTTTTAATATAATAAAATCATTTTTAATTAATTTATTTAATGCATTTAAATATCCATAATATTCAAATAAATATTAATATTTATGAAAAATATGTCAAATTATTAAAGTTAATTTTTCTAACTTAAAATAATTTTAAAAATAATTTTTGTAATTTTCAGAAATTAATTTCTATTTTTAAGTAAATTTTTGGAACATTCAAATGACAGTTTCAAGCTAGCTAGTTTGACCATGAATAATTTATTCTATATGATGTTCCTGGTCTATCTACTGATCAAATATTGTAGTAGTAATGTAATACTACAAGTTCATAAGCATTTCTGGTTCATAACAAAACAAACAAGCAAGATCTAAGGCTCGAAACTTGTTTGTCGAGTCGTTTCATCGCGTTTACTCAATCTTGAAAAATCAAGTCATGGCCGATCAACGACCTTGGTGGCCTTATATTGTGAAATCGGTTCATGGTAAATGTGTTCTAGACGTCGGGTTGTGTAGAGGAACTAACATAGAACATGTTTTGAACAATAGTCAAGTCTAAACATCATTAATCAGAAAGATCTGAGCCATAGAAAAGACTGTCAGAGATGTTCTTCATTTTCTGGGTTACCCAGAAATGAAGAACAGTTCGTGAGGCCTACTTTGGGCTTTCCACAACTTGTTGTGGTTGTAACATTTTTGTCATCTATTGAGTCCAATATATAGCCAACTTGTAACTGAAGATATCTATTACAAAATATAAACAAAACAACAACAAAATCACAAGATCTGTGATGGTCAAACCCTGTCAGAGATCACATTCTTGAGATTTCTGGGTTACCCAGAAACTCAGTCTGTGATCATCTGGCCTGCTTTGACCAGCCATTGACTTCAACCCTTTTGATATATAGGAGATTTTAAGGCATAAACATGTAGTCCGTATAACATATAACAATATAGATACAACATCAGAATCAAAGTAAAGAACAAGCAAGATCTGGGCCCGTGAACTTGCTATCAGAACTTTCTGGGCAAGTTCTGGGTTTTCCAGATTTGGAGAGTCATGATCGGTTAACTATGTTTAACCAGCCATAACTTTTAATTTGTTCATGATCTGGGCTTTATTCAAGTTTCAAATCAAAGCTCTTACAACAAAGAACAGATCTATAACATCAAACACCATAAACACTTAACACAGAGAGATCTATGAGCCCTGACATTCGACTGTCAGGCCACTTTTTCAACTTTTTCTAGATTTTGAAGATCATCAAATCTGAGCCTATAGATGTTATGCATCTAACATCTATCAACCCAGATCATCATTATACACTACATACAACATGTTTTAACACTTAAACACAACTTTTATCATAGCAATCAAGATCAGAATCTAAGTTAGGGTTTATACCTTATTTGATCAAATCATTGATTCTAGTCTCCTGATTTGATATGGGTATTAGTGGGGCTTGGTTTGGGAACTGAAATGCTATAGAAATTCATGAGTTAGAGAGAGAGAGACTTGGTGGTGTGTAAGGATAGAAATGAGCTAGCTTTTGTGAATTTCACTCTCTTAATATATTTATATAATCTGGATGCAATGCACATGGCTGATTTACTCGGCTGATATGAAAAGATTTTGGCACATGGGATATCTAGGGTTGGTGAACAACCCAAATCATGGCAAGATTTGCAAGCTATCTCATTAAAATAAATCCAAAAATATTATTTTAGTAAACGAACAAAGCATTTAAGGGTATTCTTGTCCATGGTACTTAAATTTAGGGTTTAATCAATAGATTTTAAACTTGAAGGTTTCCCAAATAATTTCTAGGGTTTGAAAAATTAAGTTCAAAGTTTAATAAAATTTTAATTAGAACTCACTAATTAAAATTAAGGTTTTTAATAGAAAATTAGGGTTTTAAATAATTAGGGTTTCTTGATATTATTAGGGTTCCCAAATTATGAATTCGTTTTTCCTAATTAACATTACAATTTACAAAAATAATAATTAGGGTTACTCTAATTAGGTTATAATTAATAACACTTGTCATTAATCACTTTAACGTAATTACAACCAATCTTGAACTCTAATTTGAGTTTTAAATTAGGGTTTCACAAATCAATGCTAGGGTTTTGACATTATACTCCATAATTGACCAACCATTATCGGTCCACACGTACAGTACATATTTATATCACTAAAATATAAATAATATTATATTATTGTTCTCATTCTTTGATCAAAATCCAAAGTTAGGTTGGATTCCATATCTGATTTCTCTTGAATATATAAAATTATTAATTAAGTTAAAATAATTAACTTAAATAATCTGAAACCAATTCATATAATAAAATAATAATTATAATAATTCCACTAATCATTTCATATATTATTTAAATAATATATAACCATATTTTCATGGAAAATAAATAATAAGAAAATGTTTTTACTACAAAATTAATTATAAAAATATAATTTATAATTGTCGATAATTCTAATAAAATTATTTGAAATTATTCATGTAATAAATAAATTTTATTTATAACATAAATACATAAGCTTTACCTTATACATATTTCCACCTTTAAAATAAAAAAAAAATTAAATTAAACGCAAAATTTCTGAACTTATATCTATAAGGGTACATAGTATACACAGTCATTGCAAATAGATCTCGATCATAATTGATCGAACTAATCTTTAACTATTCAGCATAAAGCTTGTCTGTCTGATTAAACAGAAATTTAATTTCTAATAGAACTCAAGTTTCTCCTTCAAAATTTCTTTATAAAATAATTTACTGTATATAGGAAAATCATGTATACAAAAAATAAAAGTTATACGAATAATACCTGGAGTGTCATCACCAATTTCCACAGTATCCTGGACCGTCATGTTGAAGACCCTTGCAGTTGATTTTGTCGGCTTGCTTGATGACGTTGGTCTTGTGATCGCCAGAGTCCCGCTGCCTTTCCCCGTGTTCACACTTCCTGCCTCCATTCTCCTTTTTGGACAGTCCTTAACCTTATGTTCCGTTGACCCACATAGAAAACACCCATTGTACATTCTTGGATTGGGGCAGTTGGGAGAGATATAGCCCTCCTGACCGCACTTATAGCATACAAACTTTCCTTTGAAACACTCCCCGAAGAGATTCTTTCCACATTTCCCACACTGCACTCCATGCTTCTTTACACCTCCTTGTTTCACTTGAACATTCCCAAAATTGATCCCCTTACTCTTTCCACTTCCACTCCTGCTCCCACTATTAGTTTCTACCTTCACAGTTCCCTCGACATTACCCTTGTTCCTTCTCTCCTTGTTGTAGAGGCTCATAGCCTCACTCCCTTAATCGGCTATGATAGCCTTTTCCATGAGTGCTGCAAAAGTAGAGATCTGCAACACAGCCACCTTATTTTAGAGCCAGGGTTTTAAGCCCAGATCAAACCTTCTTGCCTTCCTAGCCTCCGTATCAACTGGATGCGGTGCGAACCTAGCCAAATCATTAAACTTTGAGGCATATTCCGCAACAGTCATGTTCTCCTTCTTTAACAACAAAAATTTCACTTCTATCCTAGCCTGCATACTAGATGAAAAATAGTTTTCAAAAAACATAGTTTTGAACCTTGCCCAAGTAACTACACCTTCTCCTGCCCTAGTTTGATTTTCCTCCCACAAAAAATTTGCCTCCCCTTTCATCATATAGGTGGCAAAAGCGGTCTTTTGCCCCTCAGTTATCCTAGCTATCACAAATGCCTTTTTTATTTCCTTAACCCAGGTTTGTGCCTCTACAAGGTCAGTTGTCCCTCTAAATTCTGGCGGTCCTACAGCCTTAAAATCTTTGAAGTTCGCCAAATAATTATCCGGCTGGTTCCCTACGGCTAGCATTCCTTGTTGTATAGCCTGAGCTACCATGTTCGCAAAGTTTTGCATCGGGTCTTGTTGTTGTCCTTCAGCGTTGTTGACAGATTTTTCTGCCCTCTGATTTTGAGTTTGACGTCTTGGCGGCATTATCTGCTTAAATAAAATCATAAATTATTCTTTATTAAATTACAGTCTAAACCTTATCATATAAGTTTAATATATTAAACTTGTTTCATTACTCAAACATAGATTCATATTCATTTAACGAATAGTTTACATAGCATAGCGCATACTGATTTAAGCATCAGCTATCCCTTTGTGACTACAAAAGTCGGGATTCGCTACTACTACTTATACAAAAGTTGGGAATATTACATTACACACGCATATTTATCTTATACACATCACCAAACATACATAATCAAATACTAATTATACTTATTTCCTACACCTCTTTCCTGATTTTGGACAACCTTTCGCCCGATGACCTTCCAACCCACAAATAAAACATGCACCTTGCTTAAAGTCGGGCAATGAGAGGTATGTCCCTCACGACCGCAAATATAACATATCTTTTTCTCTTGGTTATTATCGGATTTTCCTAAGTCGTGGTCTTTTATCTTTCTTTTCCCCTTCTTGCTCGGAGCTGCACACGATATGTTGCTTTTGGCTCCTATCTGATCAATTTGGATTTTAAGCTTATCTTGTTCTTCCATTATTTCTATTAACGCCTAACGCAATTGACTATTTAACATCTTTTCTATTTCTCACAACTTTTCCAAAGAAGAAACCTTGTTCCTCAGATTCTGCACTTTTGTTGATGTTTGATCAGCTCCAACTTCGGTGTCTGAATCACTATCTGTCAGCTCTATTGTTTTCGGATCTGGTATAATATTTTTTAGAATGATCACCTCATCAAGGTTACCTTCAACGTGAGCCTCTATTTCAGCTATTGGCTTTGATAATAGCTCGGGTGTATGGGTTTGATCCTTCTTCAAGTTATAAGCATTTAATAAACCTTTTTCACATGACATCTACACACATAAATTATTCTGATTAGCATATAGAATATACACACAACAAATAATAATTTTATATAGATTATCTTTTATTTTGGTTGACGATGAATTTATCCAATTCATCTCCTTTTAAACTCTATATGAGTTATTTGTATTTTTAATGTTTCCCTCTATTCTAAGGTTATAGCCTAAGGTCTATCCCACCTAAGATTTCTAACCCTAAAGCTCTGATACCATGTTGTGACGCCCCCAAATTCAGGTACTTGAAACCCGACCTCGGTGCTTCACGATATCATTTCTATGAGCGGAATAATACTAATAATAATAACAAAAATATAAATATCAAACTTAATTTACATATCAGAGTCTTATCCCAAGTACGCGACCTTTAAACATTCATTACATGATACTTAATAGTTATCATTGTCTTAATAAAGTCTAATTATTACATAAAATACCATAAATCTTATTCTGTTTGCTTTCCTTTTCCTTTGTTTCTGCATGAACCTTCAGGTTGATCACGATTGGCTGAAAACATTTAAATTAAGCAAGGATGAGCATTTGAGTGCCCAGCAAGTACTAGCAATCAATAACAGTTAGCTGAAAGGATTAAATATTTTCTTTGAACGACACTTCTACAACAAATCAATAGTTCACTACTACAAAACTGTAAATAGACAACGCGGAAAAAACGTTGTGGTTTTAGTCAGAAAAATATCGTGGTTAAGGGTGTCATCTATTTGACACCCTTACACAACGTTTTTAAAACGTTGTAGTTAAGCACATTACACAACGTTTTTTTTACAGATGCTTAAAAATATTGTTGAAGGTATGATTCCACAACGTTTTCTGGATAAAAATGTTGTAGTTTAATATATCAGACAACGTTTAGGCATATTTACACAACGTTCTTAAAATGTTGTAGATTTTAAAAAAAATAAAAAAAAAATTTGTGGTTCACCTAACACAACGTTTTTAAAATGTTGTAGATTAAAAAAAAGAAAAAAAAAGTTGTGGTTCACCTACATTACCAATGCACCTGCAATATGCTAATGCCTAAAAGATTAGCATATTGTAGCCTGAAAGATTAAAAGAGTTGTAAATTCAATCATTTATCAAAGATTCCAAGTAATCATTTATTCTCAAAGTAGTTGCATCCTTACATCTCTCATCTCTCTACATATTACAAAAAAAAGAGAATATGTACAACTGCTTATGGGGAGGTACAAGATGGATGAAAAGCCATTATACAACTGGAAGCATTCTTCTAGGTGCTGAAACTGAATTACCATTGATTCATAACTGGACTCCAATCCTTTGAGCAACCTGCATCACAAAATGTAATGATTTTATTACTTGGTATTGTTATATTTTAAATTTATGAGGCTTTAAACCATAACACACCCAGTGAAAAATCATATGCATGGAAACCAAGCTAGATAAAGTTGGCCAATACAAGGTTGAAAGACATTTCGTTGACGTATCCAACATGTTCCTTCTTTCTAAGATTTGCAAAAACAATGTATACTTTTATAAACAGTATACTAATGCAACAAAACAACAAAGCAGAACTTTGGAGCTACCAAAAAGTAATAATAAAACTTTGTAATAATCAATTGAACCGCTATAGCAAAAAACATGAGAAGATATGCAGATCGCAAAGCTACATAGCGAGGGGAAAAAAGTTCATTTACAAATTACCTCCTTGAAGGAATGGACATCAGTTCCCTAGAGCCAAGCATCACAACCTGCATCTCTTGCACCCCATATGTCATTCCTACGATCATCTCCTACATGAACATCATCCTCTGGTTTCAAATCCAACAACTCGCAAGCTCTTAGGAAAATCATGGGGTTTGGTTTCTCTGCTGCAACCTGAGAGAGACCATGAAAATGTGAATACTCCAGAAAATACGCAAGTAAAACAACACAAATTAACAATCATAGTTGAATATATTATTACTTTGATACTAGAGCTTTGAGCTTTATTTCATTATTGGTGAGTTTCTAGAAATCTGTGTGGATAGGTCCCTTCACCTTTCATTGTCATTCTTTATCTTGAAATTTCTTTTCTTTTTAACAGAAGCAACAATGGGCTAGCTGCTACTTTGGTTATCAGCCTACAACAATAACATGCGACCTCATTCTTGGACGAGGTGAGTGTGCTAATCAAATATGACCTTGGGTTCTCTATGTCCACAAAAATGGAATTGCTTTTGATAGGAATGGGAGATGACCTGGGATCAGTTATAGGAACATGGAAAGGGTATGAGTGACAGTTTAAGTGTGTATAATAAATGGTGCAGATTAAAGCCAATTGCGCCCTACAAAACTGCTAGCATAGTTACACGAACTCAGATAAAGTGTCCAGTTGATTGAGCTAGCTCCACTTGCAAGACCAATTGATATGCCGATAAAAGAAAGGTCATTTCGCCATACTTATGTAAAAACAGGTGGTAAAATGCCTGTTTGAAAGAAGCCCAGACAGAATGATGTCAATATATGCTTAACCACTATTTCTGTAACTGTAAATCCGCCCTTAGCTTTATGTTTGTAATTGTTAACTAGTATTAAAACGAGATAAAACTCAGCTACTCCTTTTATCCCAGACTAGTTTGGGTAGGCATAACAAACTAAACAAAACACACATTCCAAGTAAAACATTAGAACACGTACTACAACAATTGAAAAGTAAAAAGTACTCTGATAACTAACACTACAATCAACTCTCAATCCTCCCCTTGTTAAATTGGTCAGAACCCAGATGCTAGCTAGCTCTACTTTATAGACATAATAAATTAACAAACCCAGATAGGATTTCTTCTCTATATGCTACAATTTTTCTATAGAAATTCCCTAAAAAGTATTCTGTCAATTTATTTTTCCAGCACCTAAATACAGAAATTACTGAATAAACATAGTACAAAAATATAGGGATGTAGCAAATGGAATTACCTTAAGAGCTTCTTTGAGAATGGGTTCATCTAGAGGGTTGAATAAAAATGCTTTAACCCCAAAGCTTCCTCTATTTATAGGTGATACAGATTTTTTAAGTACAATAGCTTTCGATTTCCACTGTTGAAATAACTCTTAAATTAAATAGAAAGAATTGGGAAATAAAAATATATATAAAATGGATTGAAAGAGAGATATAATGCTCACAGGTGCATAGAATGGAGGAGAAATTGAAATCAAAGACATCATCATCTTGCTGCTTCTCTGGTGTTCTACTATTAATAATCAAGAGCATGTATGATAAATATCTCAGAAGTAAAAAAGATTTTGCGAAAACAAACCCAACCTAAATGATTAAACTCCTCAAGATTAAACGGTAGCAGCTGTTAGACACTACTGAAGCGATGTTTTCAAACAAATAAAAATTATCACATGTTTGCTATACATTAGACCAAGTAAACTATAATTGTGGCCAGAGAAATGAACTCATAGATGTTTCATCAACCAATATAGATGGTAACTTCTTTTCTGTCGCAATAACAACACCATGAGCAGATAGTCAAATTCAAAATTAGTAAATAAGCACATAGTCCATTGTTAACCTGTCTTTTTTTGAAAACTACTCTGCATTAATTACTTAGTTGAGAAAATGACCAAAGACCAGGCAAACCTATCTCTATCTATGTTCTACAATCATCCTAGGTGCTACGATGGCGTGAAACAGAACTGATGAACTGAATGTATAACATGTTGAGGGATACAAATGAAAGTTTTGCAATGATAATAAATTACTTTTTATAAGCTGTTCTGAATTGATATCTATTGCCAATATGTTTCATATACACAACAAAAACATTATGTATGCAACTCAATGAAAAGCTCCACCAAATTAACATTCTCAAATTAACCCCACATCCCCATCAAAGGGGTGGTAGGGGTGAACCTGGAATCTATATTTAATGTACAATGTTGAGAAGATAAACTAACTAGATAACTTCATTTAAAAATCTATACGCCACATTCATGTTTCCATGCTCATATCGATATCTGATTGCAAAAATGGTTAAAAATAAATAAATAAGTGGAAATTGATATGCTTACCATTGATGACAGAGAGGAGGAGGCGCTCACACCTTATTAGAAACTCCCAATGTGGGTAGGTCTTCAATCCAAGCCTACTTATGATGTGATCAATGAATGAAAATGGTGTTATTGGACTCATCTTCCATTCAAGGGAAGAGAGTACCAAAAGCTCCATTCTCATAATACTCCTTGAATCAAACACAAACTTTGATTCCTCTACCTAGATATCAGATACCCATCAACAGAACCCACATCAATAACACATTAAAATGCCCATTATGACATTTCCATAAACACACATTGCACACACAGAAATACACATAAATGAAAACATACCTGGAAGTCTATAAGAAGAGGCACTTGGGTCTCCTCAACTTTGGCAACTAAAGAAAGGCAAGAACCAACAGCTAGTTGACTCATCCATGGCTTATCTTTTTGAATGCAGAGGCTTGATATGAACCTGTCAAAGTAATTAACAGCTAAAATAACAGTCAACCCAGTAAATCCATAGTGAGAACAGACCCTTAAAACCCAATCAATGGCCAGTTTTCTTGCTTCCATTAAAGATTCATCTTGATGGTTGAAAGGGGTCTATTTTTTTTTAGATAAAAGAGACAAAAGCTCATCATTTTCCCAAAACAAGTCGTGTTCTAACAAGGAAAAGGGGTTTATTAAGGGTTTGATTAATGTTTTCACTACTCTCTTGTTCAAAACTAAGGGCTCCTAGATCTTCCCCAAAATGCTCTTCAAAGAAAAGATCGTTTAGAACACAGTTCAAGGTGACCAACCTCTTAACACCATTTGTTCATCAAACGGACTGCTATTGGAACAATTTCCCCTTAAAGAAAAAGTAGCTGAACCACCAAAGCCCTGCATTAGGTGAGACTGGAAAAAGGAACCAGTTGTGGGCGAAGGTTCTGCCTGAAAGACAAAGAATGAAGTTCACAACCATTATT
Organism: Panax ginseng; assembly: GCA_020205605.1. NCBI lineage: Eukaryota > Viridiplantae > Streptophyta > Magnoliopsida > Apiales > Araliaceae > Panax > Panax ginseng. Next base: position 76,259,244 of record CM035137.1, read on the forward strand.
AAACCAAGCCTTTGAACATCCACTAATCTTTCACAAAGATTTAAATAAAATTCTAGAGGCCCAAACAAAATATATAAAAAAATCACAGTCATCTTGATTCCCTAATTTGTATGACTATTATTATAAGTGCACCATTTACCTTTTATAAAACAACACAAAAAGAAAAGGGTTAAGCACCAAACAGAAAAGGAAGATTCATTCTGTGAAAAAACAACACTGAAGGTTGAAGAGACAAAAAATGAAAAGAATGTAAAGTATCGAAGAGAGAGAGAGAGATTCTAGAAAAATCTCGACAGGCATAATTGCAACGAGATGCTTTAATATAATACGACCTAATGTAAGCATCAGAATCCACTGGTCACACAAGCATTCATAATTACACTGTATATATTCTGCACAAATGAGCACTCAATATAAAGAAAAATAAGATTAATAAATTTCCCAAGTGAGAAAGTGATGGGAAGAAGAATCAAACATTAAATTGGAATTTGAAAATGTACTTTAACAAAAGAGTCGATTTTTATTGCTGATTAAAGCTAAAAGCATATCACAGATCACTAAATTCCACCACAATTCCCTACTAAAGTTACTACTGCGATGTAACCACACATTTATAACATAGTAAAATTAAAGCAAATCCAAACTCCTAATCTTCAATGGCCAACACAGCTATGAAGCAAGTAGAAAGAAGCAAGTAGCAACCAAAGGAACGGTTTTGTATTACAGAGCAACACAGCTTACCTTGATATTGGAGAGGAGAACCGGAGACTCGAGAAATGACGTCAGACTGAGACTGGAGGTATGGTAATAGATGTGGACCTAGAGATCGGTTTACTCCGCTTACCCACGGGAGCTTCGTCCCTCTTCAATCGAACTCCGGAAGTCGGAAGGCCGATGTTCCTCACCTTCCGGTGAGGCGGCTTGCGAGAAGTGGGTTTTGACGAAGAAGATCTGAATGTGGTGAATGGGGGTTTAGGGATTTAGAAGAAAGAATAGCTGGTAGGAAACAGGATACAGTGGTAGCCGAAGGTTTCGATTAAGGAAACAGGCCAGCGTCTTTTTTTTTTTTGCTTCGTGTTTTTCATATAGATAACGTTTTTTTTAAACGTTATCTATTTAAAACTAAAAATTGTCCTTTATAAATACATAATGTTTTTTATATTTATCTACAACGTTTTGTTAAAAAATGTTATAAAAAAAACCATAACGTTTTTTATAAAAATGTCATCTTTTAAGTGTTGTCTTTTATGATTTTGTAGTAGTGGTTGTGAAGTAAGTTAAACCAATAATAACAACATATTAACTCTAAATCAAATTTTTTAAAACTATGTACTGACTATAAATGAGGATCAGTCGACAGACTACAAACATTATTTTCTATTTTCGAAAAGGTTGAATAGAACTTCATCTGTAAACCGTCATAACTTACAGTCACGGGGGTGATCAGCACGTTATGCCCTGTATTGATCAATACTGCATACAAGAACGATATTTTCGTCCAGCATATCCGCCTTAGGCGCATAAAAGTTTTCCCAGATTTGGGATGGTCACAATTAGTCTGGAATTTGAGATAAAATAATCCAGCTGAGTAACAATAATGCTCTATCCTGGTCAACGATATTTTTAAATCTGTGTCTAGCTGAGTTAAATAGCTTAGACGGATTTTAAATAACATATACATACCTGAAAACTAGTAGGTATGTGTCAACATGTGATTAAATACAATCATTATCCAAGTGGGGGCACTTGTATAATCTAACTTAACTATCTATAAACAGGGTATATATTGATCATATATCACTACTGTACTGGAAAATGAATAGAGTTGGATAACTAGTATGAATACTAATGTTAAAATTCATGATCAATAACAATAGAGTTTAAAAACTTATATACATGAGTATAATTCGATAACTTACTTACACACGATTATTGCATAAGTAGATACAAAGAGTAAGGATACTTGCCTGGTCTGCTGCTTACAGCTATACAACTTAGTTTTATCTTTTATATCAAATCTTATCATTAATAAGATCATTTATTCGATTAGAATAACATATCGTATCACATTGTACTGCTATTTGTAGTCAGCACATAACCTAATCACATTGTCACATATGTTTAACAGTTATTGGATCACAAACAAACACATATCCAGTCAAATTTTCTAAGGCCAGATCAATTTCTAAAACATTTCGATGTACCGACGCCTTTATCGAGTAATTATTTAGTCTAAGACTTTATCCTGTAGTTCAATATCCATTTAGACTATTTAAATAACAGTCATATTATTTTTAAATAACTTACAATAATTTTTAAATAATTATTATAATTTATCATAATTTTTCAAACACCGAAATCATTATTAAATGATTTAAATATTAAATAATTATATTTTTATTAATATTTAATTAATATTAAACTATTAATGAAACCATTGCTAAAATATTAAAGTTATTTATATTAACTTAGAATATTTTTAAAGTATTAATATTACCCTTAAACAATTAAAATCATTTTAAAATACTTATCATTAATATTTAAATATTAATGTATTTTTTATCAAATATTAAAAGTCATTAATTATAACTTAAAATATTTTTAATTCATTTATATCCTTCTTAAATGATTTTTAAATCAATATAATCATTTTAAAACTATTTATTTAATATAATTAATAAATAATTTTAATATCATTAATATTAAATTATTAATGAAATTATCCTTCAAATATTAAACGTTATATTTTATAACTTAAAATATTTTTAGACACTTTATTTTCATTTAAAATGATTTTTGTAATATAAAAATCATTTTAAACTAATTATTTAATATAATTATTAGGTAATTCTAATATCATTAATATTAAATAATTATTGAAATTTACTTTAAAATATTAAAAGTTATATTTTATAACTTAAAATATTTTTAAATACCTTATTATCATTTAAAATAATTTTTAATATAATAAAATTATTTTTTTAATTAATTTATTTAATGCATTTAAATATCCATAATATTCAAAAAAATATTAATATTTATGAAAAATATGTCAAATTATTAAAAGTTAATTTTTATAACTTAAAATAATTTTAAAAATAATTTTTGTAATTTTCAGAAATTAATTTCTATTTTTAAGTAAATTTTTGGAATTTAAATTAAATAAAATTAAAGGGCCTGTCGCTATAGCCTTTAGCGACAGAAAGCGTCGCCTAAGGTGTTCTTGAGGCTCAAGAACATTCAAATGAGAGTTTCGAGCTAGCTAGTTTGACCATGAATAATTTATTGTATATGATGTTCCTAGTCTATCTATTGATCAAATATTGTATTAGTAATGTAATATTACAAGTTCATAATCATTTCTGGTTCATAACATAACAAATAAGCAAGATCTAAGGCTCAGAACATGCTGTCAGAGCTGTTCATAAAGTTTCCCAGAAAATCAAGTCATGCGGGTCAACGACCTTGGTGGCCTTATATCGTGAAATCGGTTCATGGTAAAGGTGTTCTAGACGTCGCGCTGTATAGAGGAACTAACATAGAACATTTTTTGAATAATAGTCAAGTCTAAACATCATTAATCAAAAAGATCTAAGCCATAGAAAAGACTGTCAGAGTTGTTCTTCATTTTTTGGGTTACCCAGAAATGAAGAACAGTTCGTGAGGCCTACTCTGGGCTTCCACAACTTGTTGTGCTTGTAACATTTTTATGATCTATTGAGTCCAGTATATAGCCAACATGTAACTGAAGATATCTATTACAAAACATAAACAAAACAACAACAGAATCACAAGATCTATCTTTGGTCAACCACATCGAAGATCACGTTTCGAAGCTTTACGGGTTACCCAGAAACTCAATCCGTGATCATCTGGCCTACTTTGACCAGCCATTGACTTCAACCCTTTTGATATATAGGAGATTTTAAGGCATAAACATGTAGTCCATATAACATATAACAATCTAGATACAACATCAGAATCAAAGTAACGAGAAGAAGCAAGATCTGGGCCCATGAACTTGCTGTCAGAACTTTCTGGGCAAGTTCTGGGTTTTCCAGATTTGGAAAGTCATGGTCGGTCAACTAGGTTTGACCAACCATAACTTTTAATCTGTTCATGATTTGGGCTTGATTCAAGTTTCAGATCAAAGCCCTTACAACAAAGAATAGATCTATAACATCAAACACCACAAACACTTAATGTAACGCCCCGAAAAATCGAACCTTTTGTAAATACTTTTAATAATGAATAAAATAATTTTATTTATTATTATTATGTGTTAGTAAGATGAATGTCGTTCTATAACCTAGAAATATCAGAAAGTCGTAGTATTTTGACTACGTGAATGAATTATAGTGTTTGAATTTCCAAGACGAAAATAAAAGTTTTCCGAGAAATTTTCTGTAAAACACTATTCATCGATTTCTGTTCGGGAATTATTTTTGAACTTCTGAGAAATACGTAATGTTATAATATCAAGTTAAGATGGATTATGTAATAATAATCTAGGTATGGAAAACGCAATATTTCACATGCGGACTTAATTCGAGAACGTTAGGAATATCAAGCGTTAAGAAGATAATGTAATGATCGTATGATACATATGTATTGTACGAGGTATTGAATACGAAGTATTGTACGAATATGTACAAAGGATGGTATATTGTATATTATGAATTAATATACGAGTGAGAACACAAGTATAATACGTAGAGAAATTGTAATAAGTTTTTAGCCAAATGAATTGGACTTGTAGTAGTGTTAGCAATTTGTAAAGTCCAATGGAATATAATGTGCAAGCCCAATTGGTTACTAAAGTAAAGTCCAAAAAGGAATTAATATAAGCCCAAGAGTTAAGTTAATTTAATTAAATCCAAGCCCAAGCTAGGATCCATTGGTTTGTAGTGACCCATGGGGCAACCCATGTTAATGTGGTTAAACTTGGTGACCAAGAACTTTAAGTAATAACCAAGCAAAGGATATGTTTTGTGGTGGTCAAGTAATATGAGTAGTTTACAAGTTTACTTAGTTGTTAAGTATGGAATAGTAAGGAGGTTTGTTAAGGAGGTGGGATGACCTAATGTCCCGTATGCCCTCACATTGGAAGTCCTATAAATACCCAACTTGGATTTCATTATTGTTTGTTCATTTTTCATCCAATACAAAACAACTTAAGTGTTAGAGAGAATAAGCCAAGAATAAGTCAAACTTTGCTTGTTAGATTTCCAAAGAGAAGAAAGCTAGTCATCAAAGGTAAATGATCTTATGCCATTAATCTTCTATCTCTACCATAAAAACTTGATAGAGAAGTGATGATCATGTATGCTAAGCAATGAATAAGTAATGGACTTAAGCCGAATATATCATGAATAAGTAAGATAAACCTAAATAAGTTATTAACTTATGATGAACTTGTCATATGAAGTTAGGATGATGAATAAGATGCAAGAATGATGAATAAAGGACTTAAATTATCATAAGTCATGAGAATAGAAACTATAAGTAGTTTATACTTTGATAAGCTATAAACTCATAAAGAATAAGCCATAAGTTGTCATGAAATAAGTGTTAGGTTTGTAATATTCATGAATGCAATCAAATTGCACAAAATAAGCGGAAACGTGTAAAAATCAGAGTTTAAAATTTTACAAACCATATACCCGGATCATCCTTTATGCACAATTATTAATTAAACGAAAAATATGAAAAACAAGAATCATACCCTTGAAGATTCGAGCTTCCTCAGGTACAAGTTCACCTCCAATCCTTTTCGCGTTCAACTTGAATCCACGGGGTTTGGTTCCTTTCTTTGATCAACGTTAGCCACCCAAGTGTTTGGCCTCTAGAGGTGATCCACCAAGAAAGAATAAAGATTCAAAAAGAAGGGTGGTTGGCTAAACCCTAGTTTTCTATCTCTATAGAAAAAGAACATATTCTCCAACTCTTGGAATTGCGTATATTATGAAAAAGTCAACAACCACTACACCCATAATAAGACTCCTCTTATTTATAGATGTGGGCAACCCTCCTTAACAATTAAGGAATTGAGTTTTATTTTAATTAATTAAATTCCTTTAATTAATTAAGCTCCCTAATCTTATTAGGGATAATTAATTAAACTCTTTTAATTAATTTAACCTCCTAATCTTATTAGGATATTTGAGAGTACTTTTATTAATTAATTCCCAAACTCCTTTAAGAATTAAATAATAATAATAATAGTAATAATAATAATAAGACTCCTCTTATTAATTTATATTTAATATTGCAAAAATATTAAATAATAAATATTAAGCTATTTAATTTATTCTATCACCATAGATTAAATTAAATATATGTAACTTATTATTACGATTATGCCATTAACTTCTTAAATAATTATTCTTCCTTTTATGGTGTGACCCTTTAGGTTCTCCATATTAAACTGGTTGTGAATAAATCAATTAGAACAATTCTAATCTTATTTAAATAAATAAACAAAGCTATTAATTTATTTAAATAGATAATATTTATTCTACAATAGGGATAAGCCTCCCTCGCGATTAACGACTTTCCAGATAATATAGATTTTAACATTAATCATAAAAGAACCTTTGAGTAAATAGTTACAGTACAATTCAATCCTTCCACCATACAATGTCCCAATTAAATATAAGACATGGAATTATTGTCAAGTCTTATTTTATTTAATTATATGTATTTCGACTCTTAAATGCACAACTCCAAATAATGCAAATTAGAAACTCCTTTCTAATTTCATTCTGCCTTGGCCAAAGACTACTGAGTTGTCATTTATCGAATCACATAGGACATTTCTCTTCTTTTACTAGAAGCGGTAGATTCTTTATTGATCATACATTCTCTCTATGTACGACTTATTATACCCAAGCATATCCTTTAATATACCCTAAGGGTCTTAAGGAATAAGTCAAAGTATAATTCATCATACACAAGATACTATGACGATCTCAAGTCCAAGGATCACTTGTACTACTATCACTACGTGAATTCCTATTGACAGGTAAGTAAAACTACATTAGGTATTCCTTAGCGAGCCACGTTCAGTGAACTTATTCTCTAATAAGCACCTACATACTTGCTTTAGTGTCTCCACACAAATGATCATGAGATCAATCATCCTCATCCAATGAGCAAGCAACGTATGTACCAATCTATCCGGATTCACTAATCCCCAATTTAGTAATCCAACGATTGGGAACTATTTTAGTTTTAAGCTTTCTAAGAATTTAGATCTCATTAGAATGATCATCATCATTTTTCTAAAAGCATTGCTTAAAACCATGGGTTTATCACATATTATAAAACAACATCATGTAGAAAATTAAAAGCCTTTAATAAATTAATACTTTTTATTAATAAATGAATAAGATTGTTACAAAGTATATGCTTTACCATAAAACATGATTGGCTTGTGTGCATACTACTTTCAATCTCCCACTTGCACTAAAGTCAATCGTCATGGTATCTCATACTCTTCTTCTCTAAGTGATAATTATCCTGCTGTTGGATAAGCTTCAGTAAATGGATATGTAATGTTGTTCTTGAGAGTCCACTATCTCTATAGTGATTTCCCATATTTCAATGATTCTTATAATCAATTTAAAGTGCCACAACACATGTTTAGATCCAAGATGAGACATAGGAACTATTCCTAGTTCTGTTATGAACTTTTCATCCAAATAATCAACTTGCAGCTTCATTTACAACTATATACTTTGTCTTTATCACTAAACCAGCAACTCTTTGCTGTTTAAAACCTTTCTAATTCACTGCACCACCGTTCAAGGTAACTCTTTACCTTAAAGTGGATTTTCTGTCATCTTAGTCTGTTTGAAAAACTTGAGTCTTTTAAGCCTTCTAGTTTTAATTCAGACCCACCATAAATCTGATCACATCCTTAGTGTCGGTTAAGTACTTTAAGATGTTTTTCACTGACTTACAGTGATCTTCTCCAGAATATGACCGATCATCATCAGGTCTTGTATATTTCATTGTATACATGATTGTCACTCATGCGATCTCTCTTTTCAGGAGTCTATGGGGACTATTAAGAGAGATACACTCCATGGATCATTAACATGAGACATCTCTTGGAGTTTGTCATGCTAAACGACTTTAGCATCAAATGAATATACGTTTCTTGGGTTAAGTCGAGCATCCTCTTAAATCTATCTATATAGATTTTTATCCCCAATTACGATACTCTTCCTAAATCATTCTTTGAGGAATGTTTAGATAACTTTATCTGTACTTATTGTAGCATTAGTATGTCATTCCTTATCCATAGTATATCAACATATAATATTAGGAATGTCACGGCGCTCCCACTGACCCTTTTGTACACACTAGAACTCTTACCTCATCGTATGTAACTGGATCATCATCTTCTATGTTCTGTACCTCGTCATCATCATCTATGATGAATCCATACCTCCTGTATCTTGATTACTATTCAGTTCTGATTCGGTTTGTGGTATAATAGGTCTATCTACAAGTTCCTCTTATTTGACTTATAGTATTTTGTTGTTCTTGAACTCTTCAAGATTCCATTATCCTCCCACTAGCCCCTTCAATGATAAACACCTTTATCTTAGAAGGTAGCGTGTTTCGCAACAAACACCTTTTGCTAAGTAGGATTATAGAACATATACCCTAAACTTACTTTAGGATGTCCCACAAATCTATACTTGTCAAATTTTGTCCCAAGCTTATCCTTTTGAAACCTTTTCACATAAGTTGGACAACCCCTTATCTTAACATACTTAAGATTAGGAATCCTCCATGTCCATAACTTTTATGGAGTCTTGGGGCCGAATTTTGAGATTACCTTTTCGTAGATATGCAGCCATTTCTAGGACATTACCCCAGAAGGATACTGGAATGTCGGTAAAATCATTATGGACCATACCATGTCCAACAAGGTATGATTTTTCCTTTCAGATACATCAATCTGTTATTGCGTATCAGGAGGCGTCCATTATGAGAAAACCATTTGAGATGATCTAGAAACTCATTGTACAAGTATTTATTCCTCGATCTAATCAAAGAATTTTAATACTTGGCAAATTTGTTTCACTTCTGAATTCTTTGAACCTTTCAAATAATTCGCACTTGTATTTCAGTAAATACACACATTTAACTCTTTGAATGATCATCTCTTTTTCTTATACTAGTTTGTTCAATTTGCAAAATTATTTTCACTTAAGTCAAGTATACAAAATCTATAAAGTAATATTTCAGTTCTATAAAATATTGTTATTATAAATAGAACAACAATTGTTCTTAATTATAATACCAAAAAATTTATTGTCCAACAATAAAATGGAAATAATGTTTTTAACAAGTAATGGAATACAATAACAACTTATTGACTTAATAGATTTGCCCGTAGGCATTGCTAAACTATAAGTTCCTATAGCTAATGCAGCAACCTTTGCTTCATTTACCAGACATAGGAGTACTTATCTTTTGTTTAGCTTTTTACTTCTACTTGATCCCTTCATCAATCTATATTTATGATAACCAAAGACGGTATCCAATACCCAAGTAAAACCTTAACTTAAAGAAAAATTTATTTCAATCATGAACAAAACGGTATTGTAACCGAAACTTCACTAAGCTTCTTTGGTTAGCCTCTGCAAGATGCCTCTAGCAGTTTCTTTCCAGTGTCCAGGCTTATTGCAGTGGAAGCAAACTCACTTGCTATTCGTATCAATTTTGTTCTTATTATCCTTTATTTTGTTTTTTTTTCTATTTACCTTCTTAGAATCGTTCTTCTTTTCAGAAGATCCTTTGGCCCCTACCAGTAAGACATGGTCTTTCTTGGTTGGAAAGTGACTCTCAACATTTTCAACATGTTAAGCATATCAGCGAGGCTAATATCTAGCTTGTTTATATGAAAAATCACAACAATTGTAAAAGGAGTCCGGGAGTGAGTGCAAGATCAAATCTTGGCTCAACTCTCCATCCATGACAAAACCCATTGTCCTAATTGATCATCATTAGGACATGTGTCTGTACTGTAGTGTCTTAGGTCATTCTAGATCGGAAGAGCTCCTTAGATATCTGATATCTATCAGTCCTACTTTCCTCACCATCAACTACTTGATATGCAGGAATATAGTAGGAGCATCCATAGTTTCACGCTGACGCTGAAGCTCGTTACTCATGGATGCGAGCATGATGCATTGAGCCAACTGTGCATCATCTTGCCACTTTCTAAAAGTAGCAATCTCTTCCTCAGAGGCATTGTCTGCAACCATTGCAGGGATAGGCGTATTAAGGACATATGATAGCTTTTCAGCCGCGAGAACTTTTCTTAATTTTCTTAACCAATTCGTTTAATTCGGTCCGATTAATTTAGCATCTAATATGCTTTGCAGTGATAGTAATTTAGACATTGTAAAATTCTATAAATGAATTTGTAATTAACAACATTTTAGCATACATTCTTTTATTAATTATCAAAATAAATTAGGTCTTGTTTTAAATTGGTATCTCTCACTATTTTCTTCAAACTATATTACCCTCAATATATATAGTTCGGAAATATATAATTAAAGATACGCTAGTGAGAATAAGGATCCCATTTCAAATGTATATAGCCTTGTGGTGACACAACAAACTATATATAAATAAATAGGTAGACAACTCTTGTCAATTACATCAACTATGCAACTCCTTGTATTTTGCCTCTTAGATCATAATGGTCAAGTGTGTGCACATCCGAACTAAAATGATTTAAGTTAAGTCCAACCTAGCACTTCATATATTCAAAAAAAAAAAATATTGTCCTTGTGGTGACACAACAAAACAATATTGTTCAATTTTCTTTATAAGCATCAAATGTGATAAAATTAACATCTCAAAGAATTAAGATAAGCCTTGTGGTGACACAACAAACTTATAATAATTAATTGATACTCTATTATTTTATCATGCTAGAAGGCGACGTTCGATATTCCAAATATCTTTGAACCCTTAGGACTTAATATAAAAAATTTGAGGGGTTTGTTATTAATTTGTCTCATTTGTTTAGCGCGCATGCACACACACACACACACACACACACACACACACACACATATATATATATATATATATATAAAATACGCGTCATATTAATTAACATACGAAACATGTTTGCATAATATATAATATATATACTATAAGCATGCACAAATACTATATTCTACCCGGATTGATTATGGACTTTTATTCTAGTTTGGTTCACTAGAGCCACCAAGTGAACCAAAAGGACAAATCCTAGGGGTGCAAGAATTAATATTTAAATATAACTATTACATTTAAACCCGGGATCCATTAAAAACGGGTCTTCAAGCGCTCCTTGCTCCTTGATCTCCAATTCTTCAAAATAATTCTAATTATTCATATTACAAAACTATTTAAAATAAATAGAAACCTTGATCAGAAGTCAAAGGGAAGTACATAGGAGGGAGATATAATTTATATATAGAAAAATTAGAGAAGACGAGGTACGCAGACCCCATTTAATAAAACTCATACATTCATGCATCCAACTAAAATAAAATCCAATCACATTGGTCAATAGTCCATAATCAATCCCATTTATTATCATTCACATCACCATATGCATCAATAAATAACATTCATCTCATGAATAATAAAAATTCAATATATATATTGCTATCATTTAATGGGCAAATTTAGTTAGTATAAAATCTAATTTTGAATCAAAATAAACTCTTTTATTTTAATCCGAATTTAAATCAAAATAAAACCTTTTATTTTAATTTATCCAATTTTGAATAAAATAAACTATTTTATTTTAATCAAAATCTTTAATCAAAATAAACTCCTTTGTTTTAATTAATTATGGAATCCAATTCCATATAAAAAAAACTTTATTAAAGAAAACACGTATTCTCTTTCTTATTCACAAATAAACTCTTTTAGTTTGAATAATATGAAATCTTATTTCATATCTAAATAAACTCCTTTATTTAAGGAAATACGGATTTTTTCATATTCATAAATAAACTCTTTTATATTAGGAAACATAGAATCCAATTTCAACTCCAATTAGTTATCATGGAATCTAATTCCAACTCTAATTAGTTAGCATGAAATTCTAATTTTAAAATTAAAATAAACTCTTTTATTTTAAAATTAAAATAAACCTTTATTTTAATTATAAAATAATTATATATATATATATATATATATATATATATATATATATATATATATATCGACGCATGAAATCAGGAAACCAAAGGAATCATAATACCTTCACCTTCAGATTATATATATAAAATAACGTGCTTCCTTTTTCCTTATTTGCTTGATTACTAAAGTAGGAATCAAACTGAATCAGGATTATGCGGCCACGTAATCATGAATATATCCTGCATGTTCAAACAACTTATATGTATATATATAATTACATGATTAAAACAGAATCCGCAAATTAACAGGAATTAACGTTTTTTTTTAAAAAAAAAAATTTATACAACAAAATTATGCCCAATTAAATTCTTCTAAACACATATCAAATTAAAACAATTAATAATTTGCATAAAGGTTTGGCTCTGATGCCACTTTTAGGTTTGTAATATTCATGAATGCAATCAAATTGCACAAAATAAACGGAAACGTATAAAAATCAGAGTTTAAAATTTTACAAACTATATACCTGGATCATCCTTTATGCACAATTATTAATTAAACGAAAAAATATGAAAAATAAGAATCATACCCTTGAAGATTCGAGCTTCCTCAGGTACAAGTTCACCTCCAATCCTTTTCGCGTTCAACTTGAATCCACCGGGTTTGGTTCCTTTCTTTGATCAACGTTAGCCACCCAAGTGTTTGGCCTCTAGAGGTGATCCACCAAGAAAGAATAAAGATTCAAGAAGAAGGGTGGTTGGCTAAACCCTAATTTTCTATCTCTATAGAAAAATGACATACTCTCCAACTCTTGGAATTGCGTATATTGTGAAAAAGTCAACAACCACTACATCCATAATAATACTCCTCTTATTTATAGATGTGGACAATCCTCCTTAACAATTAAGGAATTGAGTTTTATTTTAATTAATTAAATTCATTTAATTAATTAAGCTCCCTAATCTTATTAGGGATAATTAATTAAACTCTTTTAATTAATTAAACCTCCTAATCTTATTAGGATATTTGAGAGTACTTTTATTAATTAATTCTCAAACTCCTTTAGGAATTAAATAATAATAATAAGACTCATCTTATTAATTTATATTTAATATTTTAAAAATATTAAATAATAAATATTAAGCTATTTAATTTATTCTATCACCATAGATTAAATTAAATATATTTAACTTATTATTACGATTATGTCATTAACTTCTTAAATAATTATTCTTCCTTTTATGGTGTGTGACCCTTTAGGTTCTCCATATTAAAAACGGGTTATGAATAAATCAATTAGAACAATTCTAATCTTATTTAAATAAATAAATTAAGCTATTAATTTATTTAAATAAATAATATTTATTCTACAATAGGGATAAGCCTCCCTAGCGATTAACGACTTTTCAGATAATATAGATTTCAACATTAATCATAAAAGAACATTTGAGTAAATAGTTACCGTACAATTCAATCATTCCACCATATAATGTCCCAATTAAATATAAGACATGGAATTACTGTCAAGTCTTATTTTATTTAATTATATGTATTTCGACTCTTAAATGCACAATTCCAAATAATGCAAATTAGAAACTCCTTTCTAATTTCATTCTTCCTTGGCTAAAGACTACTGAGTTGTCATTTATCGAATCACATAAGACATTTCTCTTCTTTTACTAGAAGCGGTAGATTCTTTATTGATTATACATTATCTCCATGTATGACTTATTATACCCAAGCATACCCTTTGATATACCCTAAGGGTCTTAAGGAATAAGTCAAAGTATAATTCATCATACACAAGATACTATGACGATCTCAAGTCCAAGGATCACTTGTACTACTATCACTACATGAATTCCTATTGACAGGTAAGTAAAACACCATTAGGTATTCTTAGCGAGCCACGTTCAGTGAACTTATTCTCTAATAAGCACCTACATACTTGCTTTAGTGTCTCCACATAAATGATCATGAGATCAATCATTCTCATCCAATGATCAAGCATCGTATGTACCAATCTATCCGGATTCACTAATCCCCAATTTAGTAATCCAACGATTGGAAACTATTTTAGTTTTAAGCTTTCTAAGAATTTAGATCTCATTAGAATGATCATCATTATTTTTCTAAATGCATTGCTTAAAACCATAGGTTTATCACATATTATAAAACAGCATTATGTAGATAATTAAAAGCCTTTAATAAATTAATACTTTTTATTAATAAATGAATAAGATTGTTACAAAGTATATGTTTTATCATCAAACATGATTGGCTTCTGTGCATACTACTTTCAATAAGTTGGTGTAATATGTAGTATGAAATATTCATATGATGGTTAGAATTCATTTAGAACGATGAACAAATCTTAAGTAACGAAGTTTCGCCGGAATTCACACGATTGGACGACAATCCTCGAATTCGTGAAATTCTCAGAATGGAAGTCAGATTTTGTGTTTAAACTCAGAAACGTTGGTTTTCGATGGAGACAAGTCTTATTTGGCATTATAGAGTTGCGAACTCAAAAATGACCGAAATCCCACTTCGAACGAAGAAACGAGCATTGAACGTTCATAAACATTTATCGTTTGCGTTAAAAATGAACCAATAGGTGAATTTTGAGTTAACAAAGTCGAAAATATAAAATTCTTGCATGAACACGTAGAGTATGTAATTTTTGGACTGTAGGCTCTTGAACAAGCCAATTCGGACTTATAATGAAGAAGTTATGAGCCCGGGAATCTCACATAAAAAGTTTGATGTAAAATTTTTCTCGAGGCACGAGTCCATTTGCATGCGACTCAGAGAGTACAAAGGCTCAGCGCCACAACATGAGGTAGAGAGATGACACTTCTTGCTAATTGGCGCAAAGACGGCCATAACAAAGGAGACTCGCATCAGCAGCCGAGTCAAGTCCCGCCATACAGTGTTAAGTCACGTCATGCAATGACACAAAAAGAGAAAATGTTGGCGCCATGATGCGTTACCCTTAAGGATTTCATAGAAAGGAAAAAATTACAAGTAAAGAAAGAAAGAGAATTGGTTAGTAAAGAAGTAAAGCTTAACTATAACATTGTTAAGACATGTTTAAACCTTACGTATGATCACTTAGGGTTGAAGTAACTCAATTGTATATGGACGTAAGAATGACAGAACAGAAAGCCGGAACCAATAATAATAAATCTAAGTCATAATTAGATTGAGAAGAAGGGTAAGATTCTTTAGGAACTATATATGTTATTCATGACCTAATGTATTATGTGATGTTATCATCTACTATAGAGACTTAAAGACTTAAAGTGTACGTGTTATAAAAGTAACAGACGCTGAAGGCAAGTATTCTAACCTTTGTTTCAGTTCAATCTGGACAAGTTTTGTCATTCATGTACTCTTACGCATGAACTAATGTCTGATGAAGTCAAAGCCAATTCTTTCAGCTAGACTTAAGATATGTTGGATTTCTTATAATCTATCAAAGCATGGTAAATGTTTTACCGAGTTATATTGGTGTGGTTTTCAAATGAAGACTGAGTATGCTAAAATGTTTTGTCATCAAACGACATGCACATGAGGTTGCCAGAACTTAAATGTACATACGTTTAATGAATGTAGTGTTGATCAACATAAAGTACTATAGGCTGATTACCTAGACATGCTCGTAAGAAATGTCGGACTTACGGACTTAGTGTCGGGATGTCCTTTTTAAATAAAATATGAAATGCTCAAGGTCTTGGACCAAAATTGACGTTTTACTGAATATTGTTGTTGTGAAACGTTTTGAATGAAAAGAAGTGCTATTTTGAATTATTGATAGTACTTTGTAACTATTGTTCAGTTATTGACGATATATGATTCCTATGTTCCAATCATGTTGTTTATTGAAATTGTTATACTTGCTGAGCTAGCCATGCTCACTCTTGCTTGAACCATGTGAATGCAACTAAGATTGAACATCCTGAAGGATCATCTAAGGATAAAGGAAAGGCTATGGCAGACCGTTGAACTATCAATGTAATAATATAGGTTTAATGTTGTAATATATTTGATATTATGACAATAACAAATGTTATGGTTATAAAGAACCTGGGGAATGTTAATATTATTTTTAATATATAGAAGACATATTTGTTCTATTGAGACTTTTCAATTGAATGTATGTGTGAATGGTAGTACTGTGTAGCACCATCTGTCGAGTTGGAAGATACCCGAATTTGGGGGCGTCACACTTAACACAGAGAGATCTATGAGCCCTGACATTCGACTGTCAGACCACTTTTTTAACTTTTTCCAAATTTTGAAGATCATCAAATTCGAGCCTATAGATGTTATGGATCTAACATCTATCAACCCATATCATCATTATACACTACATATAACATGTTTTAACACTTAAACACAACTTTTATCATAGCAATCAAGATCAAAATCTAAGTTAGGGTTTATACCTTATTTGATCAAATCCTTGATTCTAGTCTCCTGATTTGATATGGGTATTAGTGGGGCTTGGTTTGGGAACTGAAATGCTATAGAAATTCATGGGTTAGAGAGAGAGAGAGACTTGGTGGTGTGTAAGGATATAAATGAGCTAGATTTGAGAATTTCTCTCTTTTAATCTATTTATATAATTTGGATGCAATGCACATGGCTGATTTACTTGGCTGATATGAAAAGATTTTGGCACATTAGATATCTAGGGTTGGTGAACAACCCAAATCATGGCAAGATTTGCAAGCTATCTCATTAAAATAAATTCAAAAATGCAATTTTAGTAAACTAACAAAGCATTTAAGGGTATTCTTGTCCATGGTACTTGAATCTAGGGTTTAATCAATAGATTTTAAACTTTAAGGTTTCCCAAATAATTTCTACGGTTTGAAAAATTAAGTTCAAAGTTTAATAAAATTTTAATTAGAACTCACTAATTAAAATTAGGGTTTTTAATAGAAAATTAGGGTTTTAAATAATTAGGGTTTCTTGATATTATTAGGGTTCCCAAATTATGAATTAGCGTTTCCTAATTAACATTATAATTTATTAAAATAATAATTAGGGTTTCTCTAATTAGGTTATAATTAATAACACTTGTCATTAATCACTTTAACGTAATCACAACCAATCTTGAACTCTAATTTGAGTTTTAAATTAGGGTTTCACAAATTAATGCTAGGGTTTTGAAATTATACTCCATAATTGACCAACCATTATCGGTCCACACATACAGTACATATTTATAGCACTAAAATATAAATAATATTATGTTATTGTTCTCATTCTTTGATCAAAATCCAAAGTTAGGGTTTGGATTCCATATCTGATTTATCTTGAATATATAAAATTATTAATTAAGTTAAAATAATTAACTTAAATAATCTGAACCATTTCATATAATAAAATAATAATTATAATAATTCTAATAATCATTTCATATATTATTTAAATAATATATAACCATATTTTCATGGAAAATAAATAATAAGAAAATATTTTTACTACAATATTAATTATAAAAATATAATTTATAATTGTCGATAATTCTAATAAAATTATTTAAAATTATTCATGTAATAAATAAATTTTATTTATCACATAAATACATAAGCTTTACCTTATACATATTCCCACCTTTAAAATAAAAAAAAAATTATACGCAAAATTTTTGCATGATAGTTTAGAGATAATTGTTTTTTTTCTGTGCGAACGATACTTGACTTACTCTATATTACTTGTTGACGTGTATACTTGCACGTGTGTGTTTGTTTTGTTAACACCGAAACAAGCCAACACCTTTGAATATAGAAATTGGGAATAAGGAGGTGATTCCTGTTAGGTTCATATATAGGAATTATAGGGTGAATATTAAGGGAAATGTTATGACAATAGATTTAATTATGATCAAACTTGGAGAGTTTGATGTTATATTGGGGATGGATTGGCTATTAAATTATGAAGCGATAATTGATTGCCAAAAGAAAAGCGTAAACCATATAACTCCGTCAAAGGTAGTTTTCTATGGTAGCAAATTGCCTAAACAAGAGAGCTATATGACGATTATGCAAGCCAAGAAGTTGTTGAGACAAGGCTGTGTAGGATATTTAGCTTACATAGTCAATACTCAGAAGAAGTGGGTGAAACTGGATGAGATACTAGTTGTTAAAGATTTTGTGGATGTATTTTTGGAAGATTTGCCAGGAGTTCTGCCTGACAGAGAGATTGAGTTCGTTATCGATTTAGCACCAAGGACTGCTGCAATATCGAAGGTCCCGTATAGGATGGCTCTAGTAGAGATGAAAGAACTGATGGTACAACTGCAAGAGCTGCTAGACAAGAAATACATTCAGCCGAGTGTATCGCCGTGGAGAGCGTCGGTGTTGTTTGTGAAGAAGAAGGATGGGTCAATGCATCTTTTCATTGATTATAGGGAGTTAAACAAAGTCACTATTAAGAAGAAGTATCCGTTACTAAGAATAGATGACTTGTTTGATCAGCTGAAAGGAGCTAGATACTTCTCAAAGATAGATCTAAGAAGTGGGTATCATCAACTAAAGGTAAGAAAGAAGGATGTACCGAAGACGGCATTCAGAAATTGGTATGGACACTACGAGTCTCTGGTAATGTCTTTTGGTTTGACCAATGCCCTGCAACATTCATGGATTTGATGAATAGGGTTTTTAAACTATTCTTAGATAATTTTATGGTGGTATTCATTGATAATATTCTGGTGTATTCTAAATCTCAAGAGGAGCACATTGAGCATTTACGTTGGACGTTGGAGAAGCTAAGAAAGGAAAAGTTGTACGCGAAATTCTCTAAGTTTGAATTTTGGCTAGAACATGTACAATTTCTTGGATATGTTATTTACAAAGATGGGATTTCGGTGGATCCATCAAAGGTCGAAGCTATAATAAATTGGGAACAACCAAGAACTCCATCAGAGGTGAGGAATTTCTTGGGACTGGCAGGTTATTACAGACGGTTTATTCAAGACATTTCCAAGATTGCCACTCCGTTGAAAAATTTGACAAGGAAAGTCGTAAAATTTGTTTAGATGGAAAAGTGTGAAGAGAGTTTTCAGGAATTGAAAATGAAGCTAAGCGTGGCACATGTGCTATCATTACCGGGTAATAGAGGAAATTTTATGGTGTATAGTGATGCATCACATAAAGGACTAGGTTGTGTGCTTATGCAAAATGACAAAGTCATTGCGTATGCATCAAGGCAATTGAAGGACTATGAAAAAGAATACCCGACTCATGATTTGGAGTTGGTTGCGGTGGTATTTGCTCTGAAGATATGGAGACACTATCTCTATGGGGAGAAATGTGAGATATATATGGACCATAAAATTCTGAAATATATTTTTCACACAAAAGGATCTGAACATGCGACAGAGACGATGGTTAGAGCTGATAAAAGATTATGATTGTGAAATATTTTATCATCTAGGTAAAGCAAATGTGGTTTCCGATGACTTGAGTAGAAAAGGTCGGGAGAAGTTGACGTTGTTAACTGCCCAGGAGGAGCTCATTTCAGCTATAATGAAACTAGAGTTGGAAATAAGATTTCTGAAGGAATCAGATGAAAGATTAATCTAGATGGAAATTGGCGCAACTTTAGTGGACAAGGTAAAGAACGCTCAACTACAAGATAAAGAAAGTGAGAAAATCAAAGAACGAGTGTCCGAGGGTAGTGATATGAAATTCAAGATCGATGTCGAAGGATTACAGAGGTTCGAAAGAAGGATTTGGGTTCCAACAGTACCTGAAATTAAAGACAAAATTTTGATTGAAACTTATAACTCAGGATATGCAATTCACCCGGGGAGTACAAAGATGTATCATGATGTACAACAACATTTCTGGTGGCCGAATATGAAAAGAGATGTCACAGAATATGTCGCGAAATGCTTAACATGTGAAAAAGTCAAAGTCGAGCATCAGAGACCAAGCGGACTACTTCAACCATTGGAAATACCATAATAGAAGTGGGAGCATATCACAATGGATTTTGTAGTAGGTCTTCTACAACTTAGAATGGGTACGATGTAATTTAGGTGATAGTGGACCGGCTAACGAAATCAGCACACTTTTTACCAATAAAGATTAGATTCAATCTTGATCAGTTAGCAAAGTTGTATGTCAAGGAGATTGTTTCAAGACATGGAGTTCCATTATCAATTATGTCAAACAGGGATCCACAATTCACGTCAAACTTCTGGAAGAGACTATAAGAATGCATGGGAACACAATTGAGAATGAGTACGGTGTACCATCCTCAAACAGATGGCCAAAGCAAACTAACAATCCAGACGTTAGAAGATATACTGAGAGTGTACATTATGGATTTCAGAGGAAACTAGGATGATCATTTATCGTTGGCTGAATTCGCCTTCAACAACAGTTACCATGCGAGTATTGGCATGCCGCCTTACGAAGCATTGTATGGCAGAAAGTACAGAACTCCACTGTGCTAGGATGAAGTTTATGAATGTCAACTGTTAGGATAGGACCAAAACTAGTACAACAGACTGCTGAGATTGTCAAATTCATTAGGGTAAGATTGGTAGCTGCTCAAGATAGACAAAACAAATACGCTGATCAACACCGACAGAATCGCAAATTTGATGTAGGAAATTTTGTTTTCCTAAAAGTTTCTCTTTGGAAGGGGGAGATTCGATTTGGTAAGAAAGGAAAGCTAAGCCTGAGGTTTATTGGACCCTTCGAGGTGCTGCGAAGAGTAGGTGAAGTGGCTTATGAGGTAGCTCTACCTCCAGAATTGGAACATGTTCATAATGTTTTTCAAGTCTCGGTGTTACGACCGTATAAATCCGATTACAAGCATGTGATCGAGTACGAACCATTACAATTTGATAAAGGACAAAAAAGAACAAGTGCTTAGGAATAAAGTAATACCTTTTGTGAAGGTGATATGGAGGAACCACAATGCCGAGGAAGCTACGTGGGAACTCGAAGATAAAATGATGAAGAGCTATCCTGAGTTATTTGTTTGATCTATGACTTCAATTCTGGGGACAGAATCCTTATAAGGAGGGTAGGATGTAACAATCCAGAATTTTTATATGTAATTTTAAATATTTAATAAATTAAATAAATATTTTAATTGAGGTGTTTATTGTTAAATAAATATTTATTTAATTTGATTATTTATTAGTTAAATAAATAATTCATAAGTTGTGAAGAGTTAACTTGATTATGTGTAATATGTTAATTAAGTTGATGTTCGGTAATTTTGTATATTGAAGTTAATTTAATCAAAAGAGTGATGAATTAATTATTATATGATAATATTCTAATTTAATTTAATAATTAAATTAGAGGAGTCGATAAGGATTAAAGGAATTGTTATAATATTGTTTTAATTTAATTTAGTAAGTTGAAGTAATGTATTAATTTATTAAATAAAATTATAATGAAAATTATAATGTTGTGGTAATTTAATTATGTGGCATTTTGATTTAATATGTGACACCCCCAAATTCGAGTATCTTCCAACCAGACATATGGTGCTACACGATACTCATAACTATACAATCATTCCATTGACAACACAACATAATGAATGTATTTACTATCTCCTTATTACAATCAAAGTGAAATCCTTTCCCAGATTCATAAACCGATTACATTGTTTGTTGTTTGCAAAGTATAATACGTACAAACATACTAATCTATTACACGATGGTTAATTATCCATCTTAGCTTTTCCCTTATCTCTCTTAGCATTCTCAGTACGTTCATCCTTAACTGCAATCATATAATTCACGCAAGAAGTGAGCATAACAAGCTCAGCAAGTTTAACAAAGAATAACATTAATACCACATTCGTGAATTATATAACAATTCATACATAACTGAACAAATAGTTATGAAGTATTATGAAACAATAATACTTTAAAAATTTATAACATCAATTCCCAAAGTATAGAATAGATTAGGAATTCTGAACCGGTCGATAGACCATGAACAGTAGCTTTCTGTTTTCATACTTGAAAAGGACATCATAGCACTAAGGTTGTACATCCTCATTACTTACGAGCACTTCTAGGTGATTAGCCTATAATAATCTATGTTGATCAACATTCATCCGTTAAACGTATTTACGTTTAAGTTTTGGCAAACTCGCGTGCCCATCGAATAATCGATGAAAAATACTTTTTTTTATTCATACACAAAACTTAACCTTCGAATCCGTACCAATTACTTAGCATATGATAGCGTTATCATTTCTATAGAGAAAGATATGTAGACAAATCAATCTATATCTTACAAATAGTCTAGCCAAGTTAAAACTGGCATTGACCCTTTCTTTAAAATCAATCATGCAATTCAGTACAATGAATCACATAGAACTTGACTAACTTGAAGGTTAGACAAGCGTTAAGAAAACTTGCCTTTCAGCGTCTTCAAATAACTTAATCGATTGATCACAACCTTTACAGAATCTACATAGTATATTCACATAGCACACTGTAATTAGCTATCAAACAATTACTCACATTGTTTCTACCAATTTCTTTCTCTTCTATGTCTTAGTTAACTTCATTTCATTAATAAAGTCAATTCGACTTATTACCCTTCATCCCGGCTTATTAACAAACTTACGTTATTAACTGGACTCTATCATCATTGATGAAGTACCGATGTTGTTTACTGTAAGACCCCAACTTATTACAAATAAAATTGAATTTTTCCTCTATTCATTATTCTAAATTAATAAGGTGTTAATTTGATATAATGCTTTGGTTATGGGTGAAATGTGCAAATTTTATAAAATAAGCAAGTGGTCGTGGAACATTCTTTTTGTTGGGAATATCCGTACGAAGGCGCAGTTAATTGTGGGCCCCATAACGGAATAACTGTCAGACGAAGAAAATGACAAAGTTTGAGTTTTATAAATAACGGCGTAATTGTTACCGTTAATACTGTTGGAATACCCAGTGGTTAAAATACAGTAATACACGTGGTTGCACAGTAGCACACGGTATTGCATAGTATTTTTGAATTATTGATTCTTACGTAAGAAGGCACTACTCAATAATTGTTACAGTAATCACTGTTCAATATTTTATTTTATTGATTCAAAAATTGTTGTGTTGATATTTTATATTATTGTTGTTTCAATAATTGTCACTGCACAATATTTCCCATTATCAGATCAATAATTCATATTATTAGATAGCATTATTGGCAATGTCTAGAAAGTTCTGTCTAAGGAGAGGTTTGGTCACCTAATTGTACGCCAGTAAAGAGAAATCCTTATCAGAAAGCCCCCTCTTTCTTGGGAACGGTCTGGTTGTCATAATTGTGATTCTGTAATATTATTTGTGAATAATTAATTATTGATTTATATGATAAGAAAATATTTATTTTATGTGGATATAATTGATGGATATATTTATTTTATGTGGATATAATTGAAGGAATTAATGTTGAGGAGTTTTTGTCGGAATGGAGGTATTAAAAATTAAATCACTATTCTTGAGATATATTGCGTGAGTTATAATTTTTAATCTGACCGTTGGATCGTTGTGATTTTTGGATATGTTATACATATATAAGTTGAGTATATGTCCACAAATTTTGAACCGTTAAAGATGAACGTATGTTTTTTTTATGAATTTTAAGAGGTGACTGATACGGAAATTAGGTTTATAAATGATTTTGGTGAAAAATTCTAGAATTGACTGGGCCCCACTTGTGGTTGGTGAAGAAATGTGCTGAATTTTATTTCAAATGTGGTGGGTGGCAATAGTAGCATGTAAAGCCATCAGGTAGCAGGTCAAGTCTGCTTCGGCGTGCTAGCATTTTCCTATAAATAGGTGCTTAGGTTAGAATTGAAAATCACACCAGAAACATAAGCTTACTCTCTTTCTCTCTCTATATTATCGAGCAGATTTCGTGAGTATTTAGATACTTTGAGGGTTGCTATTCAGTACAAGTTTCATTCAGCATCACATCTGACCTTTCATTCCGAAGTACTATTTCTTTGAGGTAAGGGATGTTATTTTCTTCTTAAATGATATTATTTTCTTCAATATCATTATGTTGAGATATTGTTATGAATTTTATTGTGTAATCTCTACCGTTTTGTGTCGAGGTTACTATTAACGTATATGGCACTATTCACATATACGGCACTATTCACAAATACGACACTATTCACCGAAAAATGAAATTTTCTCTTTTTCGTCCCATATGTCTTTTATGGTTACTATCTTTGATTGTATCCATGTTTTGATCTTTATTTTTGAATTCTACTTCACACTTGGTTATTATGGAGTATTATTGAATTTGGATAAACCGAAATATGAATCCCTAATATTTGTCCTTCTGTCTCATTGGATTCGTTCTCTAAAATGTTTTTCATCATCCTCAGTCCTTAATGGTGATACTTGATGAATATCTTTGGCTGTAGTGCAAAGATGTATGATTACTCAAGAATATCTTTTGGCCTGTGAGTGCAAAGATGAACAGTGTTGAGATGAACATGACCAACTGGTGATACAAATGAATATCTTTGGCCCGTAGTGCAAAGATGAATATTTGATGCAAGATGTATATTGATTGATGTTACAGGGATAAAATATTGATGATGGACTTCTACATTCATAGATTATAGTAGATTTCATTCTCTACTTAACTCTTCTAATGAATTTTTGTTTCCGCTGCAGTTGTTGATCTAAAACTTGTTGTCTATTATATATTCTATTAGATTTTTTCCCCGTTGAAGACTAAGGATAATTTGTTGTATATTATCTTAGTCATAATATTCTTTACTGGCTAGTTGAGCTCACTCTTTTCCTTTTTGTTCCATTTTTCTTCTCAGGAAGCGAGAACATAGCAGGAACCAGTCGGGGTATAGAGTGATGGTCCTAGACAGTTGTTTTAGTAGTCCTCACTATTTTTGTAAAATAGTGCATCAATAATTATAATGAGGACTTTATTTGAGTGTTGATATTGTCTAGAAGATAATATTTGCATTTAAACTCACAGTATGTGTTGTCGTATTTTGCACGACCATTGTAATAATAAAGTTGTAGTTTTTTTCTGTACCATGTATTTGGCGACTCAGAATGGGTGATGTATACGTATTTTGGGGGCGTCACATTTACCGATTATGGTTCATTAATAGCACGTTGTGTTCTTTGATTATAACTTACTTTAAATTCCTAAGTTTCATTACCATATGCATTAGTATATGTAATATAGGAATAGTCTTAGTTCATTCATTAAGTGTATAAATTAAATCATATAGGTCTCGGAACAATGGAAGTTCAAACCTAAGTTGTCTAACAAAGACCACCTTGCTCATGCTGGTATGGCCTGGCCTTCCTATATATACATCAAGGCTGGCTGCGGCACCATTTGATTACCTAAGCTCCTATTACAGGCGTTGCGTAGCGAAACTCCTTCACAGACCACTATTCAAGAGGTAATGACACTGCATCAAATATTTGGGGCATGACACTTTGCTCTCTATTTATAAGCAATTGAAGTGGAGGGCAAAATAGACATTCTCCCCCACCTCCTTACTATTCCCTACTTTATCACCAAGTAAAATACTTGGTGATCAAGTAGTTATCTTTGCTTGTACACCAAGTGGCCGACCCACTATGCCCATGGGTCATCCCCATGGGTTTCTTCAATGAACTTCTAAGCTCTAGCACACTTGTATGCTCTCAACCTTATTACTTAGCAATTCACAGACAACTTCAAGCAACATTTACTGATGAACATGGCTGCTATTTATAGAAAAAGTTTGGGCTGGGCATTGGTGTTACACAAGATGAAAATCCAAGGTGCAATGGAGTAGAACAATGGTTGCTCAAGGGTTGGCCAACCACCCTCAAGCTTAGCCATCATCTCCTACACTGGCCTTTTGAAGAATACGTAATATAGCCTTAAATCACTGTTCATGTACTTAGTGACTTTCATTTTGGGACAAGAAGGAAAGAAAATAAAACTCAGCAATCTAGTTATCTAGACTTAGTTTGGTCTACTTAATTCCTACAATGAGATCTTAGTGTACAATTATTACCATACACATCACATAGTTCATGTACATTAAATATATGCATTAAAATAACGCAGTCACATATTATTGTCCGGGTAGTTTCATAATTATCTACTACTCACATAACCATATTATAATAGTAGCTTATTTATTTATGTTAAATAAATAAATATATTCCTTCCCTCGATTAATTACCACTTAATACAATATAATTTCATAGAACTTAATATATAGTCGCACAATGTCACACTACACTATATAGTATAGTTATATTATTACTCATATGCACATAACAGTCAATAAAACATTATTATATTAATAACTCACTTAATTGTTAAATAAATAAATCATGCACTTCCTTAATTAATTAACATTATTAAATAATTAATCTATCACACACCAATTTAACAACTAATAGTATACTACAACAACAATTAACAATTAATATTACTATTAGTATTTCCCATCACCATGCCACACAAGGCTTTTAACGAGTTTACCACAAACTCCGCGTATTCTCAATTATTCAATTATTTAATATAATTGAGTTATCTCATTTCATAACACGAAATTGTTCATATTCAAATAAATATTTATTTCCATTAATATATTTATTTAATAATAACATGCGGAAATTCTCGGGTATTACATCCTCCCCACCCTTATAAAAATTCCGTCCCGAAATTGCTACAAGGTTGCACAAACAGATGGGGATAATCCCGCATCATCCTATCTTCTAACTCCCACGTTGCCTCATCGACATTGTGGTTACGCCAAAGCACTTTTATAGAAGAAATAACTTTATTCCTTAAGGTTTGCTCTTTCCTATCGAGAATTTGGACATGAATTTCTTCATACGCTAAGTTCTTCTTCACTTGAATGGGTTCATACGAAATCATGTGCTTATAGTCAGGCTTGTAGGGGCGTAACACAAATGTGTGAAACACATTATGGGTGTGTTCCAACTCAGGTGGTAGTTCAACTTTATATGCTACTTCGCCCACTCGCTTTAGTATCTCGAACGGTCCTATGAATCTTGGACTCAGTTTTCCTTTCTTGCCGAAAAGGATTTTTCCTTTCCACGGAGATGCTTTCAAAAATACGAAACTGCCGATTTCAAAATATTGGTCTTGCTGATGCAAGTTTGCGTACTTCTTCTGGCGATCTTGAGCTGCTACAAGTCTAGCCCTTATCACTTTTACCACGTCTGCGGTTTGTTGTAATAACTCTGGCCCGAGTATTCATCGTTCTCTGACTTCATCCCCACATAATGGCGTTATGCATTTCCTTCCGTAAAGAGCTTCATACGGTGGCATGCCGATACTCGCATGGTAACTATTATTTTACGCAAATTCAACTAAGCATATCCTCTAGCGTTTGTATTGCTCGCTCACTCTGTCCGTCAGTCTGAGGATGATAAGAAGTACTCAATCTCAACTATGTTCCCATCCTCTCTTGCAACCTTTTCCAGAATTTTAACGTGAAACACGGGTCTCGGTCAGAAATAATCGACACCAGCACTCCATTTCTTGAAACAATTTCCTTTATGTACAGACTCGCTAATTGATTTAAACTGTAGCGGATCTTGATAGGTAGAAAATGTGCAGTCTTCGTAAGTCGATCCACGATGACCCAAATAGCATCCTGACCTTTCTGTGTGACTGGGAGTCCTATCACGAAATCCATCGTAATATGCTCCCATTTTCACTCTGGTATTTCCAATGATTGTAGTAAACCACTCGTTCACTGATGCACTACTTTTACTCGTTGACACGTAAGACATCTACTAATGTACTCCGCAATTTCCCGTTTCAGATTTGGGCACCAAAAATGTTGCTTGAAGTCCCGGTACATCTTTTTGCCTCCCGGATGAATGGAATACGTCGTATTATGAGCCTCGTGCAAAATCTCCTCTCTTATCTCGGCCACTGCCGGTACCCATACTCTCCCTTCAAATCTTAAGATACCATCTTTATCTATTCGAAATTTTTCTTCCTCTTTTTTCGTGATCCTTCTTCTGATTTTTTCATATTCTCCATCTTTCCATTGGGCTTCTTTTACTCTATCTAACAATGTCAGACAAACTTCCATTACAAATAACTTCTCTTCAGACCTCTTGGGTCCCTTCACTTCTATTTCTAATTTTTCCATATCTTTTATTAACTCTTCCTAAGTTGTCAGTTGAAACAATTTCTCCCATCTTTTCCTGCTCAAAGCGTCGTCAACTACGTTTGCCTTCCCCGGGTGATACAGAATTTCACAGTCATAATCCTTGATTAATTCTAACCACATTCTCTGACGCATATTCACCTCCTTCTGTGTGAAGATATATTTCAGACTTTTGTGGTCCGTGTATATCTCACATTTTCTCCGTACAAATAATGTCTCCATATTTTTTATGCAAAAACTACTGCCGCAAACTCTTAGTCATGAGTAGGGTATCATTTTTCGTAATCCTTTAATTGTCGTGATGCATACGCAATGACCTTGTCGTGTTTCATTAGCACACAACCCAGTCCTCTATGTGATGCATCACTATACACCACAAATCCTGCCGTATCATCTGGTAATGATAATACAGGCGCCTCGCTCAATATCTTCTTCAACTCCTGAAAACTCTCTTCGCATTTGTCGGTCCATACAAATTTCACTGTCTTCCTCGTCAAATTAGTCAACGGGGTTGCTATCTTAGAAAAATCTTGGATAAATCTTCGATAGTACCCAGTTAACCCTAAGAAACTTCTCACCTCTGTCTGAGTTCTTGGTTGTTCCCAATTACTCACTGCTTCGACCTTTTCGGGGTCTACTGAGATCCCATTCTCATCCACCATGTGGCCTAAGAATTGCACCTTTTTCATCCAAAATTCGCACTTAGAAAACTTCGCATACATCTTCTCCTTTCGTAGTGCCTCCAAAACAAGCTCAAGATGTTTGACGTGTTCTTCCTCCGTCTTCGAGTAAATTAAAATATCGTCGATGAAAACTAATACGAATTTATCCAAGTATAGCTTGAAGACTTGATTCATCAAGTCCATGAATGCTTCCGAAGCATTAGTTAAACCGAATGACATTACCAAAAACTCGTAATGTCCGTAACGAGTTCTAAATGCAGTCTTTGGCATACCCTCATCCCGCACTTTTAATTGGTGATATCCCGTCCGCAGATCGATCTTCTAGAAACACTTCGCTCCCTTTAGTTGATCAAATAAGTCGTCTATCCTCGGTAGTGGATATCCGTTCTTGATCGTTACTCTGTTCAATTCGCGATAATCGATACAGAGCCTCATCAATCCGTCCTTTTTTCTTAACGAATAACACTGGTGCTCCGCAAGGAGACACACTCGATCAAATGTAACCTTTATCCAGTAACTCTTGATGTTTTATCATCAATTCCTTCATTTCTACCGGCGCCATACGATATGGAGCTTTCGAAATCAGTGTCGTTCCCGGTGCTAAATCTATTACGAATTCGATCTCTCTGTCTGGCGGGAGGCCAGACAGATTGTCCGGAAACACATCCTGAAATTCATTAATCTCTACTCCCTTTTTTTGAGTATCCACAACGTAAGCTAAATAACCTACACATCCTTTCTTTAACAATTTCTTAGCCTGCATCATCGTAACACAACACGATTGCTTAAGCGATGAGCTACCATAAAACACTACCTTAGACTTACTCGGAGTCTGAAGGTTCACACATTTGTTCTGACAGTCAATTACTGCTGCATAGTTATATAACCAATCCATCCCCAATATTACGTCAAATTCTCCTAATTTAATAGGAATTAAGTCTATGCTCAGATCATGTTCTCTAATGTTTGCATGATAATTTTGATAGACATACTCTACAGGGATTATTTCCTTATTCGTAACTTCTATGTTCAAAGGATCTTCTAAACGTTCTCGGGGTGTACTAAGTTTATTAGCAAATTCTTTGGATACAAACGAACAGGTGGCACCCGAATCAAATAATACATAAGCATTTATATTATTGATTGGGATTATACCTGACACCACGTCCTTTACAGCTACGTTGTCTTGGACGGTCATGTTAAAGGTTTGAGCGGTCGATTGGTTGGGTTACACAGGTCCACCAATCATCAACTTGCTTCCTCCCCCTTCGCTTCCGCAAGCTCCATCGCTTCCTTTCTTCGGGCAATCCTTTATCTGGTGCTCTGTTGACCCGCAAGCAAAATATCCTCTGATCTTCTTTGGCTTTGGGTAATTTGGCGAGATGTGCCCCTCTTGGCTGTAATTATAGCAAGTGTTTTTCCTCTTCCAGCATTCTCCCTGATGGCTTCTTCCACATTTGTTGTAAGCTTCGGTCCTCTTCTTGAAATTTCCCTAGGGACTCCCACCTTGGTTTTTATTTCTGTTGTTGTTATTGTTTCCCATTTCCTCTTTCCGGAGTTACTTCCTCCGCTGCTGCTCCCTCCACGATGTTCACTATCAGCGTTCTTATTCTTCTTCTCCTTATGATACAGACTTAAGGCCTCACAGCCACCTTTCGCAATGATTGCCTTCTCCAATAATGTCATAAAGGAATCAATCTAGAAGACCGATACCTTATTGTACAACCATGGTTTTAACCCTTGTTCAAAACGTCTTGCCTTCCTTTCCTCATCCATAACCTGGTGTTCTGCAAACTGTGCTAGTTCATTGAACATAGCTACGTACTGCGCCACCGTCATATCACCTTGTTTTAATTCTAGAAATTTTACTTCCATCCTACTCTTCATACTCTTCGGAAAATAGTTTTTGAAAAACAACGTAGTAAACTTCTCCCACGATATCGTACCTTCCCCCGCTCTCTGCTGATTGGTTTCCCACCAATAGTTCGCTTCGCCCCTCATTATGTATGTGTCAAATACTGTCTTCTGGTCTTCACCCACTCGAGCTATAGTGAAGGCCTTCTCGATCTCCTTAATCCAGGTTTGCGCAACTATCGGGTCAGTGGTTCCCGCGAACTCTGGGGGTCCTACACTCTTAAAATCTTTGAAGGTCGTTAAAGGGATAACTTGAGGAACGAGTGGTACGGGTTCATTTATTCCCCTCAGAGCTTCTCCAAATAAATCTACCAGTCGCTATATTGGATCTACTGGACCTCTCTCATCATTAACTGACTCTTCTGGGACAGTTATTCTTCGTCTGGGCGACATTTTCTGCATCACAAATTTTCATTCTATTATCTAGTTATAATACTTAGACATTTCTCAATAGAAAAGAACTACAAGTTTATAACACGTTCCAGAAATAGGATCATTTATATTCATATGCCAAAGGGTTACATTACACATTCTTTTCTAGCATACTGCTATAAATGATAACACATATCCCCTAATATCACAAAAGATAGGGACATACTATCTCACTACCCCAACACTTTTCAAAAATTTTGGGGGTTTACCACTATCTCACATCTTACACAAAAGATTGAGGTTACAACAACATATTAATAACACATAAATAAAAGCACTATACTAATAAGCTCTTCCCTCTAGACTCAGTCTAACATCCCACGTTCAACGGCGCTCTGATATTCTTTCTGTGTGATGTGCACCACCAAATCTCGGCTTATGGTATGTCGGGTCTGTCCTTGCTAAGCTGGGTAATGATGTACCCCATCGATCAATCTCTCCATGGCCGTACGAAGAGCATAGCCCATCTTATTCAACTTCCTCCTCTTGCACCGCACCTCATCCTCTAGGTCATCTCCCCTATCATTGGCTTTCTTCCACTTCTCCTCGAAGTGAATCCTATCCATCACCTCCATCTCTAACTGATTTCGGAGAGCCTCCTTCTCCGCCCTCTCACTCAACACCTTCTGCTCTAATTCCTCCAGCTTTCCTGCCATCTCAACATTCCTCGCCACCACTCGGTGAAACAAAGTTCCCATCTGGATCCCTGCTTCCTTACGGTGAGCAATCTCCACTTCCATCTTCTACATCACTAGTTGCCTCTCATGGTCCTCGTCCCTCAATTTCTGGAACGCAAACTCCCTCTCCCTAGCCTTCACGTCTAGCTCCTCCACTCTACATCCCAACTTTAATAATGTCTCCTCATACTCTCCTAACATCTGATCCTCCAAAGTAGCCTCGTCGGAGTCCTCCACAGGCTCGGGCTCCTCCTCCAAAGGCTCTTCCTCAGGGTCAGACTGCACCTCTTCCTCATCATCATCATCATCAAAAGGGGCTACTACTGAAATAAGCTCCGCTATCAAGGGTGTCTAAAATACTACATGAATATCATGCAGCTCCTCCTCTACTACTCGGCTAGGCCCTCCCATATCAGTCATCCTACAATCACCAACATAAAACAGCACAACAACAACTCCATTAGAATGTTAAATAAATATAAGTTCATTGTATAGAATGAAGTTATACTTCATAACATGCTAAGTCTCTCAAGGAAAACTCTACATGAGTTTTATCTCATTCCTAACTTCTAAGTTCCCTTAAGTTATAATCTAAGGACACTCACTCCTAAGGTTTATAACTAATTAAGGCTTTGATACCAATCTGTGATGCCCCCGAATCCGGACCTCCACTTGGTCACTCAAATTCGGTTCATCACGTTCTCATGGTAAAACCATAATAACTAAAATAACGCATGCACAACGAAAAATCTACTTTAGAATAATATACAATGATTTATTATAATTATTCCCCCAAGTCATCGCAACCTACAGTACTTAATAGAATACATAATAGTATTGAATAAAGACCTATTACATAATCCTACTTAAGCTTAAAAATAGTCTTAATACAACATAATAGATTTTAAACATAAAAGAATAAGCTAGTCGGTAGCCTTTCCCTTGCCCTTGTCGGTTCCAGAGACACCTCCATGTTCCTCCTTAACTGAAAGGTTTTAAATAAGCAAGGATGAGCACAAATTGCCCAACACATAATATACAACAAGGGTGTAGGATATAATATCACAAGGTTTGAAATATCGAAGGGTTATTTCTAGGATAGTTCAAAGTGTCAGAATAACATTATGAATAAGGGATAAGACAATTCAATATAAATCAACAGATATATATGAATTCAACAGCTAACAATGTATCCAACTGGATAAGCAATTTATACTGAGTAGTCACTAAGGACCATTGAACTTTCACTAGAGTTACCAATATTAAACTGATAACCAAAAATATCAAGTACTATAGATGATCAGTCTACAATACTTTATGTTATGCATAACACCACAATAATATTTATTCATGTGTTAGGGTTTTCAACAACATACACTCCCCTTACCAAAACGGTTGTCCAACTCAGTTTCAAGATTTCCGCACCAATCAATTGGTTTGGACAGCTTTTTATAAACGTGCATATAGTCTAGCCGAATAAAAAGGCATCGACTTTTTCACAATATTCAAGGTCAATACCAATTCAACATGAATAATAGCTTTCACAAGGGTTTAACATACTAGCTCAAGGGTTTAACATACTAGCTCATTTAAACGAGAAAGTAAGGTAACTTTTATTCAAAAGGGATAAGCTTACGGTATTCGTCGAATAAAGTAATGCAAAGGTTTAGGATATTTGCACAATAAAATTAAGGTTCAAGGAAACTTGCCTTAAGCGTAGTTTATCCACGTTAATAAATCAACACTTTCGAATCCTATTCATAACGCATTATATGTTCAAGATGTTAATTAGCTAACACAGTCTTTAATCAAGCTTGACACGATTTAAGTATACACACATATGGTACAAAATCAGTTTATAAGTAATCATGAACCAAACAGTTAGTTATAAACAAATCAAGAATGCTCAAGGTTAGGACCTCCTCTACTCATGGACTTTCCAATTCAATGCAACACCAACATATCAACTAAGAATCACACATATATATGCATCTCGGTAGGTTTTAGATCACATTTAGCATCATAGGCATCATGTAAGTTGCTGCCCAAAAGTCAGAATTTACTAACTATGATTACAAATCATGGCAATTTGCCATGTGGCTAAGCTTTAGATCGCCAAGCAATTGCTGCGTCCTTGACTTCTATGAAAGACTCTGCTTTTTGCTTTGTGGGTTCTGTCCGGTCTCGAACGCACAATCATACCTAATGTATTTTGTCGTGTTAAAGGATTTCACATGCTTCTTAGATCAATCTAGGTCCCTTGTTGCATAACATGGTTCTAAGTTGCTTATTCCAACAATTAAGGTCATTCAAGGTCGTGACACCACAAGGTCTAGCATTCTTGATCTCTAAACATACAAGATAGTTATAATACTCATTTTAGGCATGCTTGTGTGTATTCATAATACATACGTGAAACTAACACCGCTTTAGTTGAAAATAGGCTTCGTTCATACTTTTATTGAAATGTGCTACACAAGTATGGTATATATATGTTGAGCAAGTCTAAGAGTGTTATCAAACATGATCACAAATGTCAGATTTTAGTCCTCGTGGTATCTTGAAAATATTCACATTTAAAGTTTGCTAATAGGTTCAACATGTTCATGTTTCTTTGCTAATCACATAAACACAAGCTAAAGGTTTATTCATGCATTTCCAAGTCATACTCACATGCTTTCAAAGTCAGAATATACAACATGTAGAATTCATGCAAGTTAGCTTACTAGGCTAAGTCTTTTCTTGAAAACATTTCTAACACAAGGTTTAATAAGTTTATCGTACTCGAAGGAACTATGTACACTACAACATGTTCATCTATGTGCAAAATTAGTCATGCATAGCTTACTAGGTTCATAATTTGTAGAACATGATCTTTATATAGTTTGTTTTCAAAACTTAAGGTTCAAATCTCCATTTAAACCATATGTCTCCATTTATCATGCAAGTCTATTCTAAACATGCTCATATTAGGTCCATATAGCTATATATACCCTTAAAACATGCTTGTATGCTAGTACACTACATAATAATTCAACAATCTGCAAAATAGAAGCTCCAAACAAATTTCAGAGGTACAGTAGCAAGATCAAGCCTCGGTGTAATCATCTGGCATTGGCTGCTTGCGCCATGTCCTGCTCTGACTGAGAAGCAGTGAACCTCGACAACTGTTTAGCCCAAACACAAAAATTTCTCACGAAACCATTCCTAAACACTCTTATAACAGTCTAAACATGCTTATGTGATCATATAATAATTATATGGACATTACCCAACCTCATTAACAAACAATTTCATGAATTCAAGAATTTGAAATGTCAAGACTAAAACTCCATTTTTACAGAGAATGAAAATGGCAATAAGGAAAGAGGAGTTATACCTCTGTAATATGATAGAAATTTTCTCCAATGAACTTCTAAGCTCTAGCACACTTGTATGCTCTCAACCTTACTACTTAGCAATTCACAGACAACTTCAAGCAACATTTACTGATGAACATGGCTGCTATTTATAGAAGAAGTTTAGGCTGGGCATTGGTGTTACACAAGATGAAAATCCAAGGTGCAATGGAGTAGAACAATGGTTGCTCAAGGGTTGGCCAACCACCCTCAAGCTTGGCCATCTCTCCTACACTAGCCTTTCGAAGAATACATAATACAGCCTTGAATCACTGTTCATGTACTTGGTGACTTTCATTTTGGGACAAAAAGGAAAGAAAAGAAAACTCAGCAATTTAGTTATCTAGACTTAGTTTGGTCTACTTAATTCCCACAATGAGATCTTAATGTACAATTATTACCATACACATCACATAGTTCATGTACATTAAATATATGCATTAAAATAACGCAGTCACATATTATTGTCCGGGTAGTTTCATAATTATCTACTACTCACATAACCATATTATAATAGTAACTTATTTATTTTATGTTAAATAAATAAATATATTCCTTTCCTTGATTAATTACCATTTAATACAATATAATTTCATAGAACTTAATATATAGTCGCACAATGTCACACTACACTATATAGTATAGTTATATTATTACTAATATGCACATAACTGTCAATATAACATTATTATATTAATAACTCACTTAATTGTTAAATAAATAAATCATGCACTTCCTTAATTAATTAACATTATTAAATAATTAATCTACCACACACCAATTTAACAACTAATAGTATACTACAACAACAATTAACAATTAATATTACTATTAGTATTTCCCATCACTATGCCACACAAGGATTTCAACGAGTTTACCACAAACTCCACGTATTCTCAATTATTAAATTATTTAATATAATTGAGTTATCTCATTTCATAACACGAAATTGTTCATATTCAAATAAATATTTATTTCCATTAATATATTTATTTAATAATAACACGCGAAAATTATCGGGTATTACAATACCTCCTTTAAAGCTTGATCTAGATTCTGATCTTTGAGTACTGACTTTGCTAAGCAAAGAACTGAAATTGGCTTATCTTATCACTCTTTCTCACTCTAGATTTCGGATTTAGAAAAGAGAGAAAGGGTTGGAGAGAATGAGCATTCAATTGTGCATTTTCTCTTTCTTAATCTATGTAATAGATATGATTCAATGTTCCTAGCAATCCAAATGGCTGATGTTGGACACATATCTAGGCTAGAGCTAGGGTGGTTCACCAACCCAAACTAGAACATAACTTATAAGTAACCTAATAAATAATGCAAGAAGTCTAGTTTAGTGATTTAGCATTTAATTTTAATGGCATAAAGTCAATTGATACAACCCTTAGGGTTTAGATTTTAACCTTTAGGGTTTAGTGTTTAACCCTTAGGGTTTAGGGTTTGACCCTAAGGTTTTACATTTTAATTTCTAAAACTTCCAATTTACGTTTTAAAAATAGAAATTTAATATTTCTAAATTGTAATTAGGATTCTATAATTATAATAAGATTCCTAATCACGAAATTCAATCTTGCTAATTAGGATTATTATTTCCTAATTAAAATTGCTAATTTAGCAATTAAGGTCAAAATTGTACATTAAAGTTTATATCCCAAGAATTAGGGTTTAAAGTGGAAAAATAATATTTCTAATTTAGAAATTAGATTCCCTAATTAGATTAGGATTTTCTTATAACTTGAAAATTAGGATCTATTTTTCCTAATTAACATTAAAATTATTAAACTAACAATCA
This sequence comes from Panax ginseng, assembly GCA_020205605.1. NCBI lineage: Eukaryota > Viridiplantae > Streptophyta > Magnoliopsida > Apiales > Araliaceae > Panax > Panax ginseng. The sequence goes on from CM035137.1 coordinate 76,296,532, forward strand.
GGCTTTCCCTAATTATAAATTAGGTTTCCTAAACCAGAAATTAGGGTTTCAATTTTTTAAATTAGGGTTTTCTAACCAATTTGTTAAGATTAACCCTAATTAATCTTATAATTATTTACACTTACGCCATTAAGTTCCCAATTTAGGGTTTCCAAGTTCTGAATTAGGGTTTCGGATTCTCGGAACTAAAATTAGTGTTTTAGAACTGATTTCTAGGGTTTCTTATCAGATGTAAGGGTTTTCTAATAGAACACTGACGTTCTTAATAATATTAGAGTTTGACATTAATAAAATTTATCTGGTCAACCCTTGACCCTTAACCACATACTGTACACGCATAATACCATATTCACCGAACGTATTCACATATACACTTAATCCTGAATAATTAACCTTCAAAGAATTTTGAAATCCTCAAAATTCCTTCCTAAAAATATCAAATGCATACACTTATTTTATTTCTAGGTCTATTATTTGACCTTAAATCAATCATTTAAGATTTTTTTAAAATTTTCTAAATTCTCGGGTTGTCACATTCACCCCTTCTTCTAAGAATTTTATCCCCGAAATTCCCCTTACACCATACACCATACTGCTTAAACCAATTACACATCATCACATGCTACCCAATACACCACTCACAAGAGTAAAAGTTTTCAAATTGTGTTGAGGGGTCATATAGTCCATGAACACATAGTTTTAATGGTATTCATACCGAAAAACTATACATTACTTGGTATGTTTACAATCACAAAGAAGGTAAACTACCGTTGCTAGTACTTTAGGTGATTAGGTTATTGTACTCTTACGTCATGCATAATGTATTAATCATGTGTAGCGAATATTTACGCTACCCGATTGGATTATTTATCCAAACAACATAGTTCACCTCAGTCTTATCATATGATTCCGCACCAAAACAATTTGGTTCGGGAAATTTCTTTCAATGAACACTTAGAGTTTTCATAAACATTAGTCTAGCTGAATCGAATAGCGTAGACTCATATCAATAATTCAATCCAATCGAATTATTTAGGTGTAGCCAAACCCGTTGGCAAATTAATTAAAATTTTGAAAACATTTTTGAGAATGACGTCATGATGCCGTCTTTCAGTATTAACAATCCGCTTTGAGGATGCCGGTCCATCGTATGACTTTGTCGAACACATCATCTGATAGTGGAATAACGATTTTAGATCAAATTCACACTAAGTATTCCTGTATTTATAACTCCATCACCTTTTTATCATATCTCGCACTGAAAGTTACATGGTACATGAGTGATAAATAAAATATATTTTGATATTTCAAATCATTTGCGTCTAGCCAAAATAAGTAGCATAGACTATACTTTAAACCGTTTCAAAAATGATTACGAGTCTATAATATTTTTTTTAAAAACACATAGTGTGTATTTAGCTTGATGTCAAAATTTTGAAGTCTAGAATAGCTAGGAGTTTTGGAAAACTTATGTCTCCACTAACAATCATTTGCTTAAACAGTCTATCTATTCCTATAATCCTCAATACTCCATTTACACACAACTATACCCAGTTTGTCAAACCACACTTATGAGTTCATAAGCTTGCCACAATTATATGAGTTTAAGAACTTACCCTAGTTAGACCTTTGGCGTCCATTCACTGAGGGGTTCATAAACAATTCATATAACTATGAGTCAAGAATGTCACATAAGTATGAGTTTTAAGAACTCGAGCTTAATCCTACATTCTCTACCTATGACCTATCTATCTGTTATACACATGAGAAATGAATCACCCTCTTAACATGCATATAGCAAATAGCGCGACATAAACATTTCAATGATTATCAATGCCAGAAACTAAGTAGTTTTTACACCAAGTACAATTCCCCGCCCATACAAGGAATCATACAACTCAGCTACCGACATGAGTCCTCAATTGAAATCCCCACCTAATTTAACCCTCTTCACAATACAAATTTTATTCAATTCGTATTCATAATCCTTTCCTGAATATGTACTAACTCATAGTACTACTGACGCACAATAATCTTGCTATAAACTTTCCAATCATTAGATTGATTCTTTTCCCTGCTATCACCTTATCAGATCATGGGGTGATCTCATCGTATATATTACGATTCATTTCTATAACTTGATCATTTTGTTTTACAATCTCCTATCCCTATACGTAGTCTTTTAGACTCCATTTATTCACCACTACTGTTCAACTTTATTATCAGAGTTAGGGAACTCCGTATCATACAACTCGTCGAGATTCATCTTTGAATCATACCGACTAACTAACTCTATATGAGTTAGTACTTATCCTAATCACTGCGGTTATTGGTCTCAGGTATTCCTACCTAAGCTTCATAACCAACAGCTTTGATACCAACTGTGAAAGCCCCTAATCCGGGTCCCAAATCACCACGAATTCGGTTCAATCATTCTATAACTATTGTGGAAGATATAAACATAAATTGTTTATACAATACACTTTACACAAATTTCCCCAAAATCAAGTAACCTTAACTTATACAGAATTCATAACTTGTCTAATACATATCCTATTATCCAACTATACTATTACAAACTAGTTTGCACATTTTTTAACCAAAATTTGAACTTGGCTTAACCTTTTCACTCAGATCCGAACGCATTCGCCTTTATCTCGCAATGTTTATCATGATATAGCAAGGTGAAACATGAAAGTTGCCCAACAAGTTTAAATACAATTTAAGGATATATCATGATTGAAAGAGTCTGAATAATAAGTTGGCTATAATTCATCAATATAATTGAGAACTAGCACGAACAAATTTTTGACTGAACAAGTATTAAACATGAACAAATTTATCTGGACCACCGATAATGAAGGTGATCAGCCTTTCATACCTGACTTATACATGCAATATGTACATAGTACAATTCCTCATGGCAATCAGCAATGATTAACCATAAGCATATCCGAATGAAACAACTCTTAGTAGAGTTAAGAAAAACTTGCCTGAACCGTTGATTACCGCTACACAATTTATATCGCTTTATCCGAAGACCTAATATTAGTAATATAGATCTCCAATATTAGAATAATATCATCATATTATAATACTGTTATATATATATATATATATATATATATATATATATATACATATAACAGTATTAGTCTACAACACACATAAGACTTAGTATCAGGTCAAACTATTTCAGTCTGACTTGAAACCGACACAATTCCATCATTCCGACGGTCTCGTCGGATAAAAATCAAGTTTAAGTTCAATTAAACTCTGCCTAAACACTTAACAATATCTTAGATAATTTTCTTATCAGTCAAAATATTTTTCACAGACTTACAATAATTTTCAGATAATTAATATCATTTATCATAATTTTTAATCATTAAACTCATATTTATATTATATAAATACCACATTATTCCTTAATCATTAATATTTATTTAATATTAAATATTAATGAAAATCATAACATAATATTATAATATAATTATAATATCACAAAGTATTTTAATACTTTAAAATCATAATTACATGATTTTTAAACACTTAAATCCATTATCCGATAATTGATATTAATATTAAAGTATTAATATTTTCATGTCAAAATATCAAAAGTTATATTTCATAACTTAAAATATTTTTATAACACTTAAATCATTTTATATGATTTTTAAAGCATTAACACTATTTTTCCATAATTTATTTAATATATTTATTAAATAAATTAATTACAATTAATAATAAATTATTAATGAAATTCATCACAAAATATTAAAAGTCATCAAAAATAACTTCAAATATTTTCTAATACCATAATATAATTTTTCATCATTTTCATGAGTTAAAACCATTTTAAAATAATTTATTTAATAATATAATTAAATAAATAAATACCTTTTATATTCCAAAAATATTAAATATTTTTGAAATATACTCAAAATAATAAAAACTAATTTTTAGGCTTTAAAATAATTTTTAATAATTTATTTTGTATTTTTAACAATTAAAAACTATGTATTTCAATTTATTTAATAATTTAATAATTTTTAGTAATTAAATGTCGCTATAGGTGTTCTTGGTGTTCTTCAGCCCAAACCCAGATCTTCATGTCAGATTCGAGGTATCTACTTTGACCACTAATAGATGTGGGTTTTTGTTGATTCTGGGCTAATAATTTGCATTAAGATTGTAGTATAAGTGTAACACAACAACTTTTCTGTCTATAATATAACACATCAGAGAGATTAAGTCCTAAAAATATCGTGTCAGGCATGTTCTTCATTTTCTGGGTTGCCCAGAAATGAAGAACAGCCATGGTACCTACTTTTCGATCCTTGCAACATGCATTCTAAGCTTGCTTTGTGTAATATTTGTAAGACCCCAACTTATTATTAAACGAAATTGAATTTCCTCTATTTATTATTTTGAAATAGTAAGGGTTGATTTGATTAATGTGGTTAGTTATGGGTAAAATGTGCAAATATTTCAAATAAGCAAGTGGTTATAAAATATTCATTGTTGTTGGGGAATATTCGTAGCAAGTGGTTATAAAATATTCATTGTTGTCGGGGAATATTCGTTTGGTCGTGGAATATTCTTACTGTCGGGGAATATCCGTACGACGGCGTAGCCTTGTGTGGTCCCCATAACTGGAAGCTTATTTGGATGAAGAAAATGATGACATAAGTTGTTTATAAATAACTGGCGTAGTTGTTCTGAATTATCTTTGTTGGAATACCGGTGGTTAAAACACGATGTCTGCGTTGTTACAAGAAGATATACTTTGCGATTGCACCAATTATTGATTCTTACGTAAGAAGGCCTTTGCTCAATAATTGTTCTGATAATTCTTCGCTCAATATTATATTTTATTGATTCAATAATTGCTACGTTGATATTTTATATTATTGTTGTTTCAATAATTGTCACCGAATGATATTTTTCATTATCAGATCAATAATTCATATTATTTGAATAATATTATTATATAGCATTATTGGCAATGTCTAGAAAGTTCTGTCTAAAGAGAGGTTTGGTCACCTAATTGCGCGCCAGTAAGGACAAATCCTTATTGGAAAGCCCCCTCTTTCCTGGGAACGGTCTCGTTGTCAGTATTGTGATTCTGTAATATTATTTATGAATAATTAATTATTGATCATTATGATAAGGAAAATATTCATTTTATGTAGATATAGATGTAGAAAATTTTTAATGTGACAATTGTTGAAAAATGATATTTTATCTTTTCTGATAAAATAATTCATTTAAATATATTATTATATTATAATAATATAATAATGGTGATATTTTATAATGAATGTGTGATATATGAATAAATGAGGAGGAAGAATATTTTTGTTACAAAAATTGTTTAAAATATGTTAAACATGTTTGTGGGCCCATTTCTTGACTGAAATTTGATTATAGCCTGTAAAATCGCCCGTTTGTGGATTTCGGTCAACTTCTGCTTGGAATTTGAAAAAACTTAAACTTTCAAAGTTGTAGAGAATTGAATTTCCTATGGAATGGAAATAAGATTTGAAATTTTCCGATAAAAGAGCTATTTATTATGAGGTATTGAAGTTCCAGAATAATTAATTTTTGAAGTTTTAATTATTTTTTTTAACAAAAACGTTTTTGTTATGGTTGGTGGGCCCCACTTGTTGTTAAACATGATGAAATTGGATGATTCAAGGTGGGCGTAGAAAATTTAATATATATATTAATATTTTATTAAATTTTCTGTTTTGGTGTTCTAAGCATTTTTCTATAAATAGGGTGCTTAGGTTAGAATTGAAAATCACATCAGAAACTAAAATCTTTTCTCTCTATATTATCGAGCGTATTCTTGTGAGTATTTACATACTTTGAGTGTTGCTATACGGTGCAAGTTCCCTTCAGCACTATATACAGTATTCTAGTCAAAAGTACTGTCTTTTCGAGGTAAGAGATATTATTTTTTTTTAAAATGATATTATTTATTTCAATATCATTATGCCGGAATATTGGTAATATTTTTCTTGTGAAATTCTTATCTTTTAGTGTCGGGGTTACTATTCACGTATACGACACTATTTACGTATACGGTACTATTCACAAATACGACACTATTTACAAAAAAAATTGAATTTTTGATTTTTGTCCAAAATATCTATTATGGATACTAGCTTTGATTGTATCCATGTTTTGGTCTTCATTCTTGAATTTTACTCCACTATGATTATTTATGAAGTATTTTTGAACTTGATCGCTTTAAGTAATGTAATCCTTAATATCTGCTCTTTTTTGTTTCACTGGATTCGTTTTCTTTAAAATATTTTTTCATCATCCTCAGTCCTAAATGATGATATTACTGAATATCTTTGGCCTATAGTGCAAAGATGGTTGATTTTCTTATGAATATCTTTGGCACCCGTGTGAAAGATGTACAGTGTTGAGATGAACATGACCCAATGATGAATATCTTTGGCTGTAGAGTGCAAAGATGAATATTTGATTCAAGATGAATATTGATTGATGTTACAGGGATAAAATATTGATGATGGACTTTTAAATTCATAGATTATAGTAGATTTCATTCTCTACGTAACTCATCAATTAATTATTATTTCCGCTGCAAAAATTGATCTGAAACTTGTTGTCTAATATATTCTATCAGATTTTCCCTGTTGAGGACTAACGATAATTTGTTCTATATTATCTTAGTCATAATATTCTTTACTGGGATAGTTGAGCTCACCCTTTTCCTTTTTGTTCCATTTTTCTTCTCAGGAGGCGAGAATATAGTAAGTATTTAGTCGGGGTATGGAATGAAGGTTCTAGAAAGTTGTTTTAGTAGTCCTCGCCTTTTTTGTAAAATAATGTATCAATAATTGTAACGAGGACTTATTTTTGTGTGAATATTATCTAGATGACAATATTTGTATTTAAACTCACAGTTTATGTGTTGTCGTATTTTGCACGATAATTGTATTAATAAAGTTGTAGTTGTTTCTGTACCATGTATTTGGCGACTTAGAATGGGTGTTGTATACCTATTTTGGGGTGTCACAGTTGGTATTAGAGCTTAGGGATATGGTCTCTGGCGAAGATCGGGGAATCGAACTAGGAGGGGAGAGACAAGTAAATCCTTCGCTAGTGTGTCCTACCTAATCTTATTTGTTGGTTCGTCAGAATATAGGGATATTATGTGATATATTAATTTCTTTAATTAACCCTTATTTTATGGCAGTATTTGAGAATGACAACTGAGAATGTTAACAGTGGAGTAAATGAGACTGTGGAGACACCTTTACTCACCAATGAGGAGAACGTGCAACAGGTCGGCAATGTTCCTCCTGTGAACAACACCACTAAGTAGACGATGAACGACGGGATGTTTAGAAGCTTTTTACAGTTCATGTAAAATCAGAAGAGGGAGACTTGTGTATAAAATACAGGTGGAAATGATAGCAACGTTGGGTTTATCCAAACAAGCGATTCAAAGAGTTGGGACCACGCAGTGCGGAGAAAGCGGATCCGATTAAAGGCGGAGACGTGGGTCAAGCAAATTACCAAGATATTCGATGTCTTGGGATGCACGGAGGAATGTAAGGTTCCATTCGCTACTTTTTATGTTCCGTAATGAGGCGATTCTTCGTGGGAATCGTGAAGCGTACACTCCATCCAAATTAAGACTCAACATGTCTTGGGAAACATTTCAGAATCGCTCAATGACAAGTACTTTCCTGAAAGTATTCGTCATATGAAGGAGGTAGAGTTTATTAGACTGGAGCAGAATAACATGACGGTGTCCTAGTGCGAGGCGAAGTTCGCGGAGTTATCCAGGTTTGTACCTCATTTGGTGGAGAATGAGGAACGTATGACGCGAATGTTTCTGAGAGGTTTGAAACCTGACATACGTCATCTCATTTCTCATAAGTTTTCTCTATATTTAGATGTTGTCAACAAGGCTCAATTATTAGAGCGAGATAATGAGTACGTTCAACCGAGGGACCACAACCGAGGTCGTCTGCGATGGCAATGATCATCGAGCAATGATAACCAGCGGGGAAAGAAAAATATGGACAAAAGTGGCAACCACTCTGGTGGTAATCATGGCCATGAAAATAGAAGAAGCGATTCGAGGGGGGATTTTAAAAAGAGGAGATTCAATAATGACAATGTGAAGACGTCAGCACCAATAGCAACTGGTTCTAAGGGAGGAGAACGACCACCAGTCGTATGCTATAAATGCGAAAAAGAGGGACATATTAGCCCAAACTGTCCACAACAGTTCAAGGTATGCTATAATTGTGGAAAAGAAGGACATATCACTCGAGATTGTACGGTAGCAAAACGAAGTCCAGGGGGGATAGTGACTCAAAAGGTCATCCCCGAAAAAAAGTCAAAGTCAATCTGTTCTGGAAGAGCGTTTGTTGTGGACCCCATTAAAATGCGAGGAACCCAAACGAGGTGATCACGGGTAAGCTAATCATAAATTCTTGCAAAGTTCATACCTTACTAGATACCGGTGCTACCCATTCATTTATCTCTCCTACTTGTGCTCAACATTTAAACTTGACTCCGGAGAAATTAGACTTTGATTTATCTGTGGAGACTCCATTAGGAGAAACTTTCATTACATCCACTGTTTATAAATCTTGTTTGATCCAAATTGGCACCATCACATTACCTGTTGACCTTATCTCTTTAAAGATACTTGCTTTTGATGTGATTTTAGGGATTGATTGGTTAACTACTCATCATGCCAAAATTGATTGTTTTCGTAAGGTTGTTAGTTTTCATGTTCCTAACCAACCTGTTGTACGAATTCAAGCAATTAAACCACTAAAATCAATCACTATCATATCAAATCATAAAGCTATTCGTTTATTGAAAAACGGATGTCAAGCTTTCTTAGCCCATGTTATGGATTTGAATAAAGACACGTCAGATTTGAATAATATTACTGTTATTAGTAATTTTCCTGACGTATTTCCTGAAGAACTTCCCGGTCTACCCCCAGAACGTGAAGTTGAATTCTTTATTGACCTTGAACCTAGTATAAAGCCCATTTCTAAAACCCCATATCGAATGGCTCCTATTGAACTTCAGGAGTTAAAGGTCCAACTATAAGAGTTGTTGAACATCAGTTTCATTCGTCCTAGTACACCTCCTTGGGGTGATCCTATTTTATTTGTAAAGAAGAAAGACGGGAGTATGCGACTTTGTATTGACTACCGGGAATTGAACCATGTCACCATCAAGAATAGGTACCTGCTACCTCGCATTGATGACCTATTTGACCAGTTGGAAGGAGCATAATTCTTTTCAAAGATCAATCTTCGTTCTGGATATCATCAACTGAAGATTAGAACTGAGGATATTCCAAAGACTGCCTTTAGAACTCGGTATGGGCATTATGAATTCTTAGTCATGTCTTTTGGATTGACTAATGCTCATTCGCCTTTCAAGGATATGATGAACCGAGTATTCAAGGAATATTTGGATCGATTCGTTGTTGTCTTTATTGATGACGTCCTCATATATTCCAAAAGTCATGAAGATCATGAGCACCATTTGAAGCTGATACTCCAAAGTCTTCGTGAAAACAAGTTTTATGCTAAGTTGAAGAAATGCGAGTTCTAGCTTGAGGAAGTAGCATTCCTTGGGCACGTGGTGTCAAAACATGGAGTATTTGTTGACCCGATGAAGATTGAAGCAATACAAAGTTAGGAGCAACCGAAGACGGTGACCAAAGTGCGTAGCTTTCTGGGCTTAGCTGGTTATTATCGGAGATTCTTGGAAGGATTTTCCCGAATCGCTACTCCGTTAACTCAGCTGACTCGAAAAGATACAAAATTCGTATGGAGCAAGGAATGCGAGAAGAGTTTTCAAGAGCTTAAGAGGAGACTTATTTCGGCACCTGTTCTGACAATACCATCTGGTTCTGATGGATTTGTTATCTCAAGATGATGCTTGCAAAAGGTTAGGATGTGTTCTCATCTGGCGTGGGAAAGTCATAGCCTATGCCTCGCGACAACTTAAAGAATATAAGAGGAATTATCCTACTCATGATCTAGAGTTGGCAGCAGTCGTTTTCACGCTAAAGATCTGGAGGCACTATCTATATAGAGAGAAAGTGGAGATATATTCAGATCATAAAAGCCTCAAATATTTCTTCACCCAAAAGGAACTCAACATGCGGCAACGACGTTGGCTCGAACTGTTGAAAGATTACGACCACACCATTCAATACCATCCTGGAAATGCGAACGTGGTAGCTGACACATTAAGTAGAAGATCATACGGGGGAATGAGTGCGATGTTGGCAACACAAAGGCCCATTTTGTGTGATTTACAAAAGATAAAGATAGAATTCAAGACTCCGGGGACCCATGCGATGATGTCAAGTATACACATAGAACCAACTTTAATAAAAAAGTTAAAGTTGCTCAAGCCACAGACCCAGAGCTGATGCGTATGAAGAAGAAAGTATAAGAAGGTACTATTCCAGAAGCAAGAATCGATGAAGAAGGAATAATTCGAGTCCACTCCAGACTTTGTGTTCCTAACGACTCTGATTTGAAGTACATAATTATGATGGAGGCACACAATACACCGTTTGCAATCCATCCTGGAAGTACCAAAATGTATCGTGATCTTCGACATACATTTTGGTGGAACAATATGAAGAGAGAGAATGCAAAGTTTATCTCAAGGTGTTTAACTTGTCAACGTGTAAAGGCGGAGCATCAAATTCCTAGGGTTTCATTGCAACCACTTGAGATCCCGAAATGGAAGTGGGAACACATTACCATGGATTTCGTTACGGGTCTTCCCACGGTTTCTCAAGGCATAAATGTTATTTGGGTTATTATTGATAGATTAACCAAGTCTGCTCATTTCTTGCCGATACAAGAGACTTATTCCCTTGAAAGTCTTGCTCGTATATATGTAAATGAGATTGTGAGATTGCATGGCATACCAGTATCCATAGTTTCGGATCGTGACCCAAGATTCACTTCACGATTTTGGGTTAGCTTGCAAAAAGCTATGGGCACGAATATACGATTCAGTTCGGCTTACCATCCTCAAACGGACGGACAATCAGAGAGGACTATTCAAACTCTTGAAGATCAATTAAGACTCTATGTCCTAGAATTCAAAGGGAGTTGGGATAAGTATTTAACATTGGTGGAATTCTCCTACAACAATAGTTATCAGGCAAGTATAGGTGTGGCTCCATTCGAAGCATTGTATGGACGAAAGTGTTGCTCTCCAATATGTTGGGATGAGGTGGGTGAAGCAACATTGTTGGGACTCGAGTTGGTATGTATGACTACGGAAAAGATCCAAATGATTCGACAACGTATACAAATGGCATAGGATCGACAAAAAAGTTATACGGATCTTCATCAAAAGGACGTGGAATTTAGTATTGGGGATCATGTATTGTTGCGTGTTGCTCCATGGAAGGGAGTTACAAGATTTGGAAAGAGAGGAAAGCTCAATCCACGATTTATTGGTCCATTTCAGATTCTTGACCTTGTAGGAAATGTGGCCTATAGACTCGCGTTACCTCCAAGCATGTCTCGTGTTCATAATGTTTTTCACATATCCTGCATTAGCCGTAAATATGTGAAAGACCCGAACCACGTTATTGAGTTAGAACCAGACGAGATAGCCGAAGACTTAACGTACGAGGAGGTACCTGTCAAGATCTTGGATAAGAAGTAGCATGTCTTACGTACAAAGGTCATACCACAAGTCAAAGTTTTGTGGAGGAACCATGCTATTGGGGAAATGACCTGGGAGTTGGAAAGAGAAATGAAAGAGAGGTATCCTCACCTTTTCGAAACACCAGGTACGTACGTCAATTTCGAGGATGAAATTTCATAAGGAGGGGAGGTTGTAAGACCCCAACTTATTATTAAACGAAATTGAATTTCCTCTATTTATTATTTTGAAATAGTAAGGGTTGATTTGATTAATGTGGTTAGTTATGGGTAAAATGTGCAAATATTTCAAACAAGAAAGTGGTTATAAAATATTCATTGTTGTCGGGGAATATTCGTTTGGTCGTGGAATATTAAATGCGTACTGCCAAACTTAATATTGGGCCCCATAACGTGAAGCGATTGGATGAAGAAAACAACAAGCATAAGTTGTTTATAAATAACTGCAGAAGTAGTTATTACTGATTATCTTGTTGGAATACCCGGTGGTTAAAACACGATAATATGCGTTGTTACATGTACAAGAGATGACACCAGTATTGCACCAATTATTGATTCTTACGTAATAAGGCACTTACGTTGATATTTTATATTATTGTTGTTTCAATAATTATCAACGCACAATATTTTTCATTATCGGATCAATAATTCATATTATTTGAATAATATTATTAGATAGCATTATTGGCAATGTCTAGAAAGTTACGCTCTAAGGAGAGGTTTGGTCACCTAATTGCGGCCAAAGAAGAGAGAAATCCTTATTGAAAGCCCCTTTTCTGGAACGGCTTTTGGTTGTCGATATTGTGATTACAGTATTATTATTTATGAATAATTACTTATTGATTATTATGGTAGAGAAAATATTAATTTTATGTGGATATAGATGGAGATAATTTTTAATGTGACAATTGTTGAAAATTGATATTTTATCTTTTTTGATAAAATAATTTATTTCAATATATTATTATATTTTAATAATATAATAATGGTGATATTTTACAATGAATGTGTGATATATGAATAAATGAGGAGGAAGAATATTTTTGTTACAAAAATTGTTTAAAACATGTTAAACATGTTTGTGGACCCATTTTTTGACTGAAATTTGATTATAGCCTGTAAAATCACCCGTTTGTGAATTTCCGGATTGACTTCGCTTGGAATTTGGAAAAACTTAAACTTACAAAGTTGTAGAGATTGAAATTTCCTATGGAATGACATAAGATTCAAAAATTTTTCGATAAAAGGGCTATTTATTATGAGGTATTGAAGTTCCGAATAATTAATTTTGAAATTTTAATTATTTTTTTTTTACAAAAACGTTTTTGTTATGGTTGGTGGGCCCCACTTGTTGTTAAACATGTTTGAATTGGATGATTCAAGGTGGGCGTAGAAAATTTAATATATACATTAATATTTTATTAAATTTTACGCTTTAAATGTTCTAAGCATTTTCTATAAATAGGGTGCTTGGGTTAGAATTGAAAATCACACCGAGCTCAAATCTTTTCTCTATATTATCGAGAGTATTTTTTTGTGAGTATTTTGATAATTTGAGTATTGCTATGCGGTGCAAGTTCCTTTCATCACTATATCTAGTATTCTAGTTAGAAGTACTATCTTTTCGAGGTAAGGGATATTATTTTTTAAAAAATTGATATTATTTCTTTCAATATCATTATGCCGAAATATTGGTAATATTTTTCTTGTGAAATTCTTATCTTTTAGTGTCGGGATTACTATTCACGTATACGGCACTATTCACGTATACGGTACTATTCACGAATACGGCACTATTCACAGAAAAATTGAATTTTCATTTTTTGTCCAAAATATCTATTATGGATACTAGCTTTGATTGTATCCATGATTTGGTCTTCATTCTTGAATTTTACTCTACTATGGTTATTTATGAAGTATTTTTGAACTTGGACTGTTTAATGTACGAATCCTTAATATTTGCTCTTTTATTTCACTAGATTCGTTTTCTTTAAAATATTTTTTCATCATCCTCAGTCCTAAATGATGATATTACTGAATATCTTTGGCCTGTAGTGCAAAGATGGTTGATTTTCTTATGAATATCTTTGGCTGTAGTGCAAAGATGTACAGTGTTGAGATGAACATGACCCATCGATGAATATCTTTGGCACATAGTGCAAAGATGAATATTTGATTCAAGATGAATATTGATTGATTTTACTGTGGATAAAATATTGATGATGGATTTTTAAATTCATAGATTATAGTAGATTTCATTCTCTACGTAACTCATCTATTAATTATTATTTCCGCTGCAAATATTGATCTGAAACTTGTTGTCTATTATATTCTATCAGATTTTCCCTGTTGAGGACTAACAATAATTTATTCTATATTATCTTAGTCATAATATTCATTACTGGGCTAGTTGAGCTCACCCTTTTCCTTTTTATTCCATTTTTCTTCTCAGGAGGCGAAAATATAGCGAGTACTAGTCGGGGTATGAAATGAAGGTTCTAGAAAGTTGTTTTAGTAGTCCTCACCATTTTTGTAAAATAATGTATCAATAATTTTAATGAGGACTTATTTGGGTGTGAATATTGTCTAGATGACAATATTTTTATTTAAACTCACAGTTTATGTGTTGTCGTATTTTGCACGACAATTGTATTAATAAAGTTGTAGTTGTTTCTATACCATGTATTTGGCGACTCAGAATTGGTGTTGTATACCTATTTTGGGGGCGTCACAATATTAAGGTTTAAATATGTAGTTGAGATGTCAGTAAACAACTTTATATCATCATATTAGTCTAACAACAACATCAAATGAAGATTTAGGCTGGTCAAAGTGAAGGCCAAGAACGGTTCTTGATGAATTCTGGGTTTTCCAGAAATTCATCTTGACAGTTGGTCAACTCGTGTTTGACCATTGATTACTTTGATTCTGAGCAAGATCTGAGTGATCTAATGGTTTGAACACGTCGATTACATATCAGACAACAACTTTAATACCACAACATGGCTAAAACACTTAACAGCAGCAAGATCATAGCCTTGCAAAAATGTTGTCAGACAACAATCTGGGTTCTGGGTTGCCCAGAAACCCATTCCTGTGATCGGTCAACGACCTTTCACTGCATATATCTTACGATCTAGACATGTTATGACCCTGATTCAAGTTGCAGAACAAAGACCACATATCAAATTATATATCCAAACAATAAAACATCAAATATCTATAACATAGACAGATCTAGGGCCACTGACATTTGACTGCCAGACACTTTTTTAAACTTTTCCCAGATTTGATAAATCTTAAATTTCAAGCATCTAAATGATATGGATCTAGGTTTTGGCAACCCAGATCATCAAGTGACACCCTCTAACACATATTTAACCAACAAACAACAACATTAACTATAATCTTGAAGATCTAAAAATTTTAAGGTTTATACCTCCTTTAAAGCTTGATCTAGATTCTAATCTTTGAGTACTGACTGCCAGACACTTTTTCAAACTTTTCCCAGATTTGATAAATCTTAAATTTCAAGCATCTAAATGATATGGATCTAGGTTTTGGCAACCCAGATCATCAAGTGACACCCTCTAACACATATTTAACCAACAAACAACAACATTAACTACAATCTTGAAGATCTAAAAATTTTAAGGTTTATACCTCCTTTAAAGCTTGATCTAGATTCTAATCTTTGAGTACTGACTTTGCTAAGAAAAGAACTTAAATTGGCTTATCTTATCACTCTTTCTCACTCTAGATTTTGGATTTAGAAGAGAGAGAAAGGGTTGGAGAGAATGAGCATTCAAGTGTGCATTTTCTATTTCTTAATCTATATAATAGATATGATTGCTGATGTTGGACACATATCTAGGCTAGAGCTAGGGTGGTTCACCAACACAAACTAGAACATAACTTACAAGTAACCTAATAAATAATACAAGAAGGCTAGTTTAGTCATTTAACATTTAATTTTAATGGCATAAAGGTCAGTTGATACAACCCTTAGGGTTTAGATTTTAACCTTTAGGGTTTAGTGTTTAACCCTTAGGGTTTAGGGTTTAACCCTTAGATTTTACATTTTAATTACTAAAACTTCCAATTTAGGTTTTAAAAATAGAAATTTAATATTTCTAAATTGTAATTAGGATTCTATAATTATAATAAGATTCCTAATCACGAAATTCAATCTTGCTAATTAGGATTATTATTTCCTAAAAAAATTGTTAATTTAGCAATTAAGGTCAAAATTGTACATTAAAGTTTATAACCCAAGAATTAATGTTTAAAGTGGAAAAATAATATTTCTAATTTAGAAATTAGATTCCCTAATTAGATTAGGATTTTCTTATAACTTGAAAATTAGGATCAATGTTTCCTAATTAACATTAAAATTATTAAACTAACAATCAAGCTTTCCCTAATTATAAATTAGGGTTCCTAAATTAGAAATTAGGGTTTTAATTTTTGAAATTATGGTTTTCTAACCAATTTGTTAAGATTAACCCTAATTAATCTTATAATTATTTACACTTACGCCATTAAGTTCCCAATTTAGGGTTTCAGAACTAATTTCTAGGGTTTCTTATCAGATGTTAGGGTTTTCTAATAGAACGCTGACATTCTTAGTAATATTAGGGTTTGACATTGATAAAATTTATCTGGTCAACCCTTGACCCTTAACCATATACTATACACACATAATACCATATTCACCGAACATATTCACATATACACTTAATCCTGAATAATTCACCTAAATCCTTCACAGAATTTTGAAATCCTCAAAATTCCTTCCTAAAAATATCAAATGCATACACTTATTTTCTGTCTAGGTCTATTATTTGACCTTAAATCAATCATTTAAGATTTTTTTAAAATTTTCTAAATTATCGTGTTGTCACATTCACCCCTTCTTCTAAGAATTTCATCCCCGAAATTCCCCTTACACCATACATCGTATTGCTTACACCATTTACACATCATCACATGCTACCCAATACACAACTCACAAGAGTAAAAGTTTTCAAATTGTGCTGAGGGGTCATATAGACCATGAACACATAGTTTTAACGATATTCATACCGCAAAACTATACATTACTTGGTATGTTTACAATCACAAAGAAAGTAAACTACCGTTGCAAGTACTTTAGGTGATTAGCCTATCGTACTCTTACGTCATGCATAACATATTAATCATGTCTAGCGAATATTTACGCTACCCGATTGGATTATTTATCCAAACAAAATAGTTCACCTCAGTCTTATCATATGATTCCGCACCAAAACAATTTGGTTCGGGAAATTTCTTTCAATGAACACTTAGAGTTTTCATAAACATTAGTTTAGCCGAATCGAATAGCGTAGACTCATATCAATAATTCAATCCAATCGAATTATTTAGGTGTAGCCAAACCCCGTTGACAAATTAAAATTTTGAAAACATTTTTGAGAATGACGTTATGATGTCGTACTGTATTAACAGTCCGTTTGAGGATGCAGTTATCGTATAACTATGTCATAACACATAATACAATAGTGGAATAACGATTTTAGATCATATTCACACTAAGTATTCCTATATTTACAACTCCATCACCTTTTTATCATCTCTACACAAGGTTACATGGTACATGAGTGATAAATAAAATATATTTTGATATTTCAAATCATTTGCGTCTAGCCGAAATAAGTAGCATAGACTATACTTTAAACCGTTTCAAAAATGATTACGAGTCTATAATATTTTTTTTAAAAACACATAGTGTGTATTTAGCTTGATGTCAAAATTTTGAAGTCTAGAATAGCTAGGAGTTTTGGAAAACTTATGTCTCCACTAACAATCATTTGCTTAAACAGTCTATCTATTCCTATAATCCTCAATACTCCATTCACACACAACTATACCCAGTTCGTCAAACCACACTTATGAGTTCATAAGCTTGCCACAATTATATGAGTTTAAGAACTTACCCTAGTCAGACCTTTGGCGTCCATTCGCTGAGAGGTTCATAAACAATTCATATAACTATAAGTCAAGAATGTCACATAAGTATGAGTTTTAAGAACTCGAGCTTAATCCTCTATTCTCTCCCTATGACCTATCTATCTGCTATACACATGAGAAAGGAATCACCCTCTTAACATGCATATAGCAAATAGCGCGACACAAACATTTCAATGATTATCAGTGCCAGAAACTAAGTAGTTTTTACACCAAGTACAATTCCCCGCCCATACAAGGAATTATACAACTCAGCTACCGGCATGAGTCCTCAATTAAAATCCCCACCTAATCTTAACCCTCTTCATAATACGAATTTCATTCAATTCGTATTCATAATCCTTTCCTGAATCTGTACTAATTTATAGTACAACTGACGCACATCAATCTTGCTGTTAACTTTCTAATCATTAGATTGATTCTTTTCCCTGCTATCACCTTATCAGATCACGGGGTGATCTCATTGTATGTATTACAATTCATTTCTATATCTTGATCGTTTTGTTTTACGATCTCATATCCCTGTACTTAGTCTTTTAGACTCTATCTATTCACCACTATTGTTCAACTTTATTATCAGAGTTAGGGAACTCCGTATCATACAACTCACCGAGATTCATCTTTGAATCATACTGACCAACTAACTCAATATGAGTTAGTACTTATCCTAATCACTACAATTATTGGTCTCAAGTATTCCTACCTAAGCTTCATAACCAACAGCTTTGATACCAACTGTGAAAGCCCTGAATCCGGGTCCCAAATCACCACGGATTCGGTTCAATCATTCTATAACTATTGTGGAAGATATAAACATAAATTGTTTATAAAATACACTTTACACACATTTCCCCAAAATCAAGTAACCTTAACTTATACAGAATACATAACTTGTCTAACACATATCACTATTATCCAACTATACTATTAAAAACTAGTTACACTTTTTAACCCAAGCTGAACTTGGGTTAACCTTTTCCTGTATCCGAACGCATTCGCCTTATCTGCAATGTTTATCATGATATAGCAAGGGTGAGCATGAAAGTTGCCCTGCAAGTTTAAATAAAATTTAAGGATATATCATGATTGAAAGAGTTTGAATAATAAGCTGGCTATAATTCATCAATATAATTGAGAACTAGCACGAACAAATTTTTGACTGAACAAGTATTAAACATGAACAAATTTATCTGGACTAACCAGTAATGAAGGTTATCAGCCTTTCATACCTGACTTACACATGGAATATGTACAGAGTACAATTCCTCATGGCAATCAACAATGATTAACCATAAGCATATCCGAATGAAACAACTCTTAGTAGAGTTAAGAAAAACTTGCCTGAATCGTTGATTACCGCTACACAATTTATATCGCTTTTATCCAAGACCTAATATTAGTAATATAGATCTCCAATATTAGAATAATATCATCACAAAGATATATCTTATATATATATATATATATATATATATATATATATATATATATATATATATATATATATAATAACCTAAACACAAAACTCATATCCCTATCACCTACAACACACATAAGACTTAGTATCAGGTTAAACTATTTCAGTCTGACTTGAAACCGACACAATTCTATCATTCCGACGGTCTAGTCGGACAAAAATTGAGTAGTTCAATTAAACTCTGCCTAAACACTTAACAATATCTTAGATAATTTTCTTATCAGTCAAAATATTTTTCACAGACATGCAATAATTTTCAGATAATTAATATCATTTATCATGATTTTTCAATCATTAAACTTGTATTTATATTATATAAATACCACACAATTCCTTAATCATTAATATTTATTTAATATTAAATATTAATGAAAATCATAACATAATATTATAATATAATTATAATATCACAAAGTATTTTAAATACTTTAAAATCATAATTATATAATTTTTAAACACTTAAATCCATTATCCGATAATTGATATTAATAGTAAAATATTAATATTTTCATGTCAAAATATCAAAAGTTATATTTTATAACTTAAAATATTTTTATAACACTTCAAATCATTTTTATATGATTTTTAAAGCATTAACTCTATTTTTCCATAATTTATTTAATATATTTATTAAATAAATTAATTACCATTAATAATAAATTATTAATAAAATTCATCACAAAATATTAAAAGTTATCAAAAATAACTTAAAATATTTTTAACACCATAATATGATTTTTCATGAATTAAAACCATTTTTAAATAATTTATTTAATAATATAATTAAATAAATAAATACCTTTTATATTCCAAAAGTATTAAATATTTTTGAAATATACTCAAAATAATAAAAACTAATTTTCGTGCTTTAAAATAATTTTTAATAATTTATTTTATATTTTAATAATTAAAAACTATGTATTTCAATTTATTTAATAATTTTCAGTAATTAAATGTCGCTAAAGGGGCCCTATAGCGACAAAATCGTCGTTATAGGTGTTCTTGGTGTTCATCATCCCAAACCCAGATCTTCATGTCAAATTCGAGGTAGCTACTTTGACCACTAATAGATGTGGGTTCTTGTTGATTCTGGGCTAATAATTTGCATTAAGATTGTAGTATAAGTTGAACACTACAACCTACAGCAACTTTCCTGTCTATAACATAACACATCAGAGAGATTAAGACCTAAAAATATCGTGTCAGGCATGTTCTTCATTTTCTGGGTTGCCCAGAAATGAATAACAACCCTGGTACCTACTTTTTGATCCTTGCAACATGCATTCTGAGCTTTCTTTGTGTAATATTAAGGTTTAAATATGTAGTTGAGATGTCAGTAAACAACTTTATATCATCATATTAGTCTAACAACAACATCAAACGAATATTTAGGTTGGTTAAAGTGAAGGCCAAGAACTGTTCTTGATGACTTCTGGGTTTTTCAAAAATTCATCCGGACAGTTTGTCAACTCGTGTTTGACCATTGATTACTTTGATTCTGAGCAAGATCTGAGTGATCTAATGGTTTGAGCACGTCGATTACATGTCAAACAACAACTTTAATACCAGAACATGGCTAAAACACTTAACAGCAGCAAGATCAAAGCCTTATAAAAACGTTGCCAGACAACAATCTGGGTTCTAGGTTGCCCAGAAACCCATTCCTGTGATCGGTCAATGACCTTTCACTGCATATATCATACGATCTAGACATGATATGACCTTGATTCAAGTTGAAGAACAAAGACCACATATCAAACTATATATCCAAACAATAAAACATCAAATATCTATAACATAGACAGATCTAGGGCCACTGACATTTGACTGTCAGACACTTTTTCAAACTTTTCCCAGATTTGATAAATTTTAAATTTCAAGCATCTAAATGATATGGATCTAGGATTTGGCAACCCAGATCATCAAGTGACACCCTCTAACACATATTTAACCAACAAACAACAGCAATAACTACAATCTTGAAGATCTAAAAATTTTAAGGTTTATACCTCCTTTAAAGCTTGATCTAGATTCTGATATTTGAGTACTGACTTTGCTAAGCAAAGAACTTAAATTGGCTTATCTTATCACTCTTTCTCACTCTAGATTTTGGATTTAGAAGAGAGAGAATGAGCATTCAAGTGTGCATTTTCTCTTTCTTAATCTATATAATAGATATGATTTAATGTTCCTAACAATCCAAATAGCTGATGTTGGACACATATCTAGGCTAGAGCTAGGGTGGTTCACCAACCCAAACTAGAACATAACTTACAAGTAACCTAATAAATAATGCAAGAAGGCTAGTTTATTCATTTAGCATTTAATTTTAATGGCATAAAGGTTAATTGATACAACCCTTAGGGTTTAGGTTTTAACCTTTAGGGTTTAGAGTTTAACCCTTAGGGTTTAGGGTTTAACCCTAAAGTTTTACATTTTAATTTCTAAAACTTTCAATTTAGGTTTTAAAAATAGAAATTTAATATTTCTAAATTGTAATTAGGATTCTATAATTATAATAAGATTCCTAATCACTAAATTCAGTCTTGCTTATTAGGATTATTATTTCCTAATTAAAATTGCTAATTTAGCAATTAAGGTCAAAATTGTACATTAAAGTTTATAACCCAAGAATTAGGGTTTAAAGTGGAAAAATAATATTTTTAATTTTGAAACTAGATTCCCTAATTAGATTAGGATTTTCTTATAACTTGAAAATTAGGATCAATGTTTCCTAATTAACATTAAAATTATTAAACTAACAATCAGGCTTTCCCTAATTATAAATTAGGGTTCCTAAACTAGAAATTAGGGTTTTAATTTTTGAAATTATGGTTTTCTAACCAATTTGTTAAGATTAACCATAATTAATCTTATAATTATTTACACTTATGCCATTATGTTCCCGATTTAGGGTTTCTAAGTTCCGAATTAGGGTTTCGGATTTCCAGAACTAAAATTAGGGTTTCAGAACTGATTTCTAGGGTTTCTTATCAGACGTTAGGGTTTTCTAACAGAACGCTGACATTCTTAATAATATTAGGGTTTGACATTGATAAAATTTATTTGGTCAACCCTTGACCCTTAACCACATACTGTACACACATAATACCATATTCACCGAACATATTCACATATACACTTAATCCTAAATAATTCACCTAAATCCTTCATAGAATTTTGAAATCCTCAAAATTCCTTCCCAAAAATATCAAACGCATACACTTATTTTCTGTCTAGGTCTATTATTTGACCTTAAATCAATCATTTAAGATTTTTTAAAAATTTTCTAAATTCTCGGGTTATCACATATCTCGTGAATGTCTCTAAACATCAAGTTATCGTTTGACATCTACAAAACAAATAACATCTGTATTAGTACATAATACACAATAGTATAAGCACAAATCAGATTTAATTTATTTAAGATTAATTTCCATCTTTTAAATCTTTCGGTACTGATTTTTCTCAATACCTTATTAATTTAATTTATTTGACTTGAATTTCTTTCTATGGACTTTACCTTACTTACGAGGTTATTAGCCTATGGTTCTCCCCCCCCCCCCCCTCAAGTTTTATAACCTAATGCTTTGATATCAACCTGTGACGCCCCCAAATTCGGGTATCTTTCAACCCGACATATGGTGCTACATGGTACTCATAACTTTATAATCATTCCATTGAAAACACAACATAATGAATGTATTTACTATCTTCTTATTACAATCAAAGTGAAATCCTTTCCCAGATTCATAAACCGATTACATTGTTTGTTGTTTGTAAAGTATAATACGTACAAACATACTAATCTATTACACGAAGGTTAATTATCCATCTTAGTTTTTCCCTTATCTCTCTTAGCATTCTCAGTACGTTCATCCTTAACTGCAATCATATAATTCACGTAAGAAGTGAGCATAACAAGCTCAGCAAGTTTAACAAAGAATAACATTAATACCACATTCGTGAATTATATAACAATTCATACATAACTGAACAAATAGTTATGAAGTATTATGAAACAGTAATACTTTAACAATTCATAACATCAATTCCCAAAGTATAGAATAAATTAGGAATTCTGAACCGATCGATAGACCATGAACAGTAGCTTTCTATTTTCATACTTGAAAAGGACATCACAACACTAAAGTTGTACATCCGCATTACTTACGATCACTTCTAGGTCATCAACCTATAAGTACTCTATGTTGATAAACATTCATCCGTTAAATTTATTTACGTTTAAGTTTTGGCAAACTCGCGTGCCCATCGAATAATCGATGAAAAATACTTTTGTTTGTTCATAGATAAACCTTACCTTCGAATCCGTACCAATTACTTGGCATAGGATAGCGTTATCAGTTCTATATAGAAAGATATGTAGACAAATCAATCTATGTCTTACAAATAGTCTAGCAGAGTTAAAACTGGCATTGACCCTTTCTTTAAAATCAATCATGCAATTCAGTACAATGAATCACATAGAACTTGACTAACTTGAAGGTTAGACAAGCATTAAGAAAACTTGCCTTTCAGTGTCTTGAAATAACTTAATCGACTGATCACAGCCTTTACAAAATCTACATGGTATATTCACATAGCACACTGTAATTAGCTATCAAACAATTACTCACATTGTTTCTACCAACTTCTTTCTCTTCTATGTCTTAGTTAACTTCATTTCATTAATAAAGTCAATTTGACTTATTACCCTTCATCCCAACTTATTAACAAACTTACGTTATCAATCGGACTCTATCATCATTGATGAAGTACCAATGTTGTTTACCGATTATGGTTCATTAATAACACGTTGTGTTCTTTGATCACAACTTACGTTAAATTCCTAAGTTTCATTACCATATACATTAGTATATGTAATATAGGAATAGTCTTAGTACATTCATTAAGTGTATAAACTTAAATCATATAGGTCTCGGAACAATTGAAGTTCAAACCTAAGTTATCTAACAAAGACCCTGCCTTGGCACTGCGGTGTGACCTTCCTATACAATATTGGCACTACGACGCCAATTTGCAGTACCTAAGCACCGGTCTCGGTGCTGCGGCGCGAACCTCCTTCACATGAGTGGCGTTGTGGCGCCACTCTTCAAAAGAATGTAATGGCATGCATCGGTATACTGTTGCGACACTTTAAGCTTTATCCGAAGTCACACACCAAACCTCAACACAAGAAAACTTTGAAAAATAAAAATTTTGGTGAGTTTCCCAGATTCATAACTTCTTCGTTATAAGTCCGATTTGGTCCGTTCAAAAACCTACAAGTCATAAATTATATACTCTACACATTCTTATAAGAATTCTACACTTTCGAATTCGTTAACTCAAAATTCATTATTAAGTTCATTTTTAAGCATTCGTTAAATGTTAATGAGTGTTCAATACTCGTTTTCTTCGTTTTAAGTCGGAATCCGACGATTCTTGAGTCCATGACTCTTAAATACCCTATCTCACGTGTTGACATTGAAAACCCACGTTTTCAAGTCTCACGACAACTTTCAACTACCAATCTGGAATTTTCTACGTTTTCGACGTTTAACGTCTAATTACATAAAATTCACCATAACTTCGTTACTAGTGTTCTATAAGCCAAATCACATGGAATACTCCATTAATTTCATATCTACATCCTAACCAAGTAAGATGCACATATATTATCATTCATGGAGCTCAATTGTTCATCAACAATCAACCTCAACAATTAATATTTTCATGGTTTAAAACTTACGTCAACCCTTACGATTTCTATGTCTTCATGACTTATAAAGATTTCACATATTACATGTCATCCTTATTCCTCCATAAGAGGCATACACCACCAATTTATGATTCTTCCTACACAAAGAAATCAAAAGAGATGGGACTATTATTAAGGAATATTACCTTAATCAATCTTGGTGTTCTTGAAAGAAACTCTAAGGAAAAGCTTCAAGGTAGATTGATGGCTTAAGTCTAGCTTTTTCTCTCTCTCAATATTGGTTGAATTCTCTTTGAAAAATCACAAAATGGCCAACCTTTGCTCTCTATTTATAAGCGATTGAAGTGGAGGGCAAAATAGACATTCTCCCCCACCTCCTTACTATTCCCTACTTTATCACCAAGTAAAATACTTGATGATCAAGTAGTTATCTTTTCTTGCACACCAAGTGGCCGACCCACCATGCTCATGGGTCATCCCCATGGGTTACCCCATGGGTTTTACCCATTCGGTGACCCACCGGTTCGATCCACGGTTCAGTTTCTTGAATCGGGCTTAATCCACTCTAACATTGGGCTCAACCACTTAATTCATTGGGCTTACATACTCAATTACTTTGACTTGGCATAATCCAAATCTAATTGGATCACTTTAAGTCTTAACCTTAATTCCATAATATCAATCGTATTCTACACGTATAATTCACGTATTCTTTCCGTATAATACTCATACGATAATCGTATTGTACTTCGTATTAACTCTTCGTATTATATATAGATACTAAATAGTATCATACTTGTATAACATACTCTTTATCATTATCGTAATTCCTTCTACGCGTCTCATTTCCTTCTCGGAAATCGTTCTACTCAACCCTTAAGTTTTAAGTCCGCATGCGAAAACTTCGTTTGCCATAAATGAAATATTATTAGATATTTCATCTCATCTCAATATTATATCATTACGCGTTTCTCAAAATTTCAAAATAATTTCCCGAGCAGAAACGGATGAATAGTGAATTTACATAAATTTCTCGAAAAATATTTATTTTCGTCTTGGAAATTCTAAACAATTAATTCTAGCACGTAGCCAGATTACTAACCATATTAGCACATTCTAGGTCATAGAACGAACTTCACATAGCTTACTCACAAATTAAATCAGTTAAATTCATTTAATTCACATAATTAAATAAAAATTTAATTATCATAAAAATCTGATTTTCTCGGGCGTTACATAATAAGTCAATGTTAACTTTAATTTAATTGAATTTGAATATTGGAATTTAATGAGTTATTAAAATAAATTAAAAGAGTTTTAATTCAGTTTTACCAAACAAGGCTTAAGGATTGTAAGTCTTTATTTTAAATTGGTTTTACCAAACAAGCCTTATGGCTTTTGAATTTAAAAAAAAAAGTAACTGACATCAGTTATATTATATATTAATATGTATTATATGTTATATGTTTATATTATATATCAATTTTTATAAGTTACGTAAAGTTAGAAGAGAGATGAAGAAGAAAACAGAGAAGAAAGTGAGAGCTCTAGAGAAATTGAGAGAAAAGTTGGAAGTTTTGAAAAGCAAGATGGGATTAACAAAGTAATTCTCATCATCTAACAAGGAATTAAGGTAGAAATCTAACTCTTTATTGTTAGTTTTGGTGTTCTTAAGCTTTCATGAAAAAATTCTCTGTAAATAAGTTTTTGTGAATGAATATTGAAAATATGGTGTTTTATGTGTTAATAGATGATTATAAACTATTTTATACCATTTATTCATGATTTAGAGTAATCAAATTCATAGAAAAATGTTTAGAAGTGAATAAATTGAATTATAGTAAAATATATATGAATATAGCTTATGTGATATTAAATTTGATGTTCAATTGGTATACTAAACCGTAAATTGATCCCGGATTGTGTAAATATATGAAGAAACAAAAATAATGGGTTTTAAACAAACTATTTTGGTTGAAAAACGAATTTACAGTAATTTGTTTCACTAAGAATGTCTAAAAGTGAAGAAATAGCAAGAACAGTAAATTTAGAGGTTTTAAATTTGGTGTTTATATTGTTTAAATGGATAGAAACATGTTGGAAACATTAATTTATATTTTTGTAAAGTTTATGTATTTTATATGTGCTAAATTTGTTGTTAAAAAGGAGTTTTTAGGCCAATTTATCTTTGTTCCGTGTTCTTCGTGAACACCGCTCATGCGTCTGTTGTAATCGTGCCGCGCGCCATGATCGCCAGCTGAAGAAACTAGGCACTGCAGCGCCACTCAATGCTTGTTGACGAAAGTACAGTAATCGCAACACCGGCCTACATAAGTAACGAGCGTTGTAGAGAGCCGCATGTCATAAGTTCGGTGAGTAAACAAAAGCATTTGCATTGCTGCATCAACCAGACTGCGGTGTCGGTTCAAGTCTGAAAGTAAACTAGGGCTACCGCAAAGACTAGTTAGTAGTTTGGCCCAGAAATTTGAATTTGAATTATACAATTCTTTAATTGTTGATATAGTGTAATGTTATAACTATTAAAATGTGAATTATCATATTATGGTGTTGTTATAATACCAAATATGAAAATTATTATTAAGTTATTAGTAAGTTATGTGATAATTGAAGATTTATGTTATTGCATTAAAAGTGTGGCTTAACCATGTGGTTAAACCTAAGACTACAAGTCGTACATGAAATAGATATTTAATTATGTACTAAGATTATGTAATAACTAATTATGGCATGATGACATGTGTATAGGATATTGAGAGTCAAGTTATATTGTTTAACTTACACGCAAGGTAAGTTTCCGAAACTTAATCTCTATTTGAGCTTATCCTACCTTACTTATTTTATGCAAGTTCTTGAATTCTGTTGAGCAAAGTTCTTAATTTTGTTTCTGTAACGCCCGAGAAAATATGATTTTTATGAGAATTAAATTATTATTTGATTATATGGATTAAATGAATTTAATTGATTATTTAGGTGAGTAAGCTATGTGAAGGTCGTTCTATGACCTAGAATGTGCAGACGTGGTTAGGATTTTTGCTACGTGGTAGAATTAAAGTATTTGAATTTCCAAGACAAAAATAAAACTTTTCCGAGAAATTTTCTAAAAAACACTATTCACTAATTTCTGCTCAGAAATTATTTTTGAATCTCCGAGAAACGCGTAATGATAGAATTCTAAGACGAGATGGAATATCCAATAATATTTCAGTTATGGTAAACAAAGTTTTCTCTTTCGGACTTAAAAACCTAACGGTTTGGGAAAGTGATTTCCGCGAAGGAATTTAAATGCGTATAATGAATTAAAGCAACGATCGTATAATATGTAGGTATTGTACGAGGTAATGAATACGAGTATGATACGAGGTATTATACAAGTATGTATGAATGATGGTATGTCGTATATGAATAAGTATTCAAGTGGGAATACGAGATTAATAAGTAGATTATACGTTATAAGGCTTTAAGCTAAATGTAATGGACTTATAGGATTGTGTAGAAAATTGTAATATCCAATTGGAATTATGATAAAGCCCAAGTGTAGGAATGGATAAGTCCAAAGTGAATTAATGAACACACCCAATGTTTGTCTAAATTCAAGCCCAAAGTATAAGTTAAGTTAATTAAGCTAAAAGCCCAAAGTAAGAACCGGATCCGTGGATCGATCCAATGGGTAAAGATAAACCATGGGTGACCCAAAGTGGCGAGCAAGTAAAGTACTTGATGGTTAAGTAAATGATAAATTAAGTAATGGCTAAGTAAAGTGCTTATGCTTGGTGGCTAAGTAAATTGCTTATACTTGGTGGCTAAGTAAAGAATAAGTTATGTGATAAACAAGCATACTTAACGGCTAAGTAAAGGATAAGTTATTTGATGAGTAAGTTAAGTAATGGCCAAGTAAATGTGGTGATCAAGTAAACTTGATGGCTAATCTAGGAATAGTAAGGATGTGGATGGCTTATTGACCATTAAGCCCTCATTTTGTGATTTCTATAAATAGAAGATGTCCTAGCTCATTTTTTTGGTTGTTAAATTTGATCCAACATTATAAGTGCTTCTTGGTTAGAGAGAAAAAGCTAGAAAAGCTAGAAAAGCTAGTCTTTCATAGTTGAAGAAGAAGAACAAAGCTTAATCAAGTGATCTTCAAGGGTGAGATCCTAAACCATGAAACTATTTCTCTTCAATTGTTAGAGAAGTGAGTAGTGGTAGGACTTGTATGCTAAGAAGAAGAAGTAAGAATGATTAATCAAAAGACTTAAGCTTTAATAAGCCGTGAATAAGCAATTCGTTCATATATGAGTTATGAACTAAGGAAAAACTTGTAAGAACTTGTAAAATTTGTATGATTAGAAGATGTGAGGATGATGGTTAGAAGACTTAAACTATGATAAGTTATGCGAAGTGAAATCATAAGTAGTTTATACTTTTATAAGTTATAAACTCATGAAAAACAAGTAAGAACTTATCATATATATAAGTTAATGAAATATGTATGTTAAGATGTTAGTATGATGGATTGAATCCATTTGGAATGATTTAAAAATATCAAGTAACGAAGTTATGGCGGAATTCACGAGTTTGGACGATAATCGTCGAATTCGTGAAATTCTCGGAATGGAAGTCAAATTTTGACATTAAGCTCGAAAATGTTGGTTTTCGATGGAGTATAGTCTCATTTGGCATTCTAGAGTTGTGGACTCGAAAATGACCGAATTCCGACCTAGAACAAAGAAACGAGCGTTGAACATTCACGAACGTTTATCATTTTCGTTAAAATGAACTAATAGGTGAATTTTGAGTTAAAAAATTTGAAAATAGAAAATTCTTGCATAACCACGTAGAGTATATGATTTGTGAGCTAATGGATTTTGAACGAGCCAATTCAGGCTTAAAATGATCAAATTTGGAATCCGGGAAGTTTGTTGGGTAATAAAGCTGCCAAAATTGTTCGGCATCGAGGTCCAGCAGTGCAGCATGCCAATAAAGCACACTTAAAGTGGCATGCAATGCCAAAAGTGTCTAGGAGCTATTGAAGTCTCATACCAGAAAACCACAATGAATCGAGCATGGCGCCGCAACGCCAAGGCTAGGTTTCAAATGATACTTCTCACTTGTCTTGCAACAAGTCGTAGAGAAGGGAAGTTTGGCGTAAGAGCGCCAACACTAAAAGGTAGATAGAGAAGAATGATTTTGAATGTAAAGTAAAGGAGAAGTGAATGAAGAGTGAATTAAATCCTTAACTAACTTAATCTAACATCAGTAAGGATGTTATGAACCTTAAATATAACATTAAAGGTTGTAAGTCAATTGAATGTGAACGTGAACAGTATGCAATAAGTGTACTTAACCAATGACGATCGAGTTTTATTTAATAACATAAGAACATTAGTAAGCCATAAGTAAGATTAATAAGTCTTATTGACCTTTATTAATGAAGTAAATTCACTTAAGACATAGAAGAGAAAGAAGTTGGTAAGAACGATGTAAGTTTTAACGGCAAGCCGGAACCAATAATAATAAATCTAATACATGATTAGATTGAGAAGAAGGGTAAGATTCATTAGGAACCATGTATGTTTATTCATGTCCTAATGTGGTATGTTATGTGGTTATGTGCTGTAGAGACCATAAAGACTCAAAGGAAAAGTAATTTTACTGTAGCAAACGCTGCAGGCAAGTTTTCCTAATGCTTGTCTAACCATCATGTTAGCCAGGTTTTTAGTGATTCATGTTATGAGATGCATGGATTATTTTAAAGAAAGGGTTGATGCCATTTTAACTCGGCTAGACTAATCTTGAAAGATTGATTGATTTATGTACAAGTCTTTTAATATAGAATTGATAACGCTATCCTATGCCAATTGTTTGGTACGGATTCAAGGCAAGCCTGAGTATGAATAAACAAATGTATTTTACATCAATTATTCGATGGGCACACGAGGTTGCCAAAAATTAAACGTAAATACGTTTAACGGATGAGTGTTGATCAACATAGAATACTATAGGATGATCACCTAGAAGTGCTCGTAAGAAATATCGGACTTACGGTCTTAGTCTATGGACCTACTGAATTTTCCAAGCTACTATATGTACTTCAGAATTATTTTATGAGATGAGGAGTGTTATTCAATGTTTCATAGTACTTCATAATTATTGTTTAGTTAATGAAGAATAATCATATGATTCTCGAAGTGGTATTTATATAATATATTGTTAGACTTGCTGAGCTAGTTATGCTCACTTCTTGCTTGAATTATATGATTGCAGCTAAGGTCGAGTGAACCGAGGGTTCTAGTAGAGATAAAGGCAAGGCGAAGATGAATGCTTATTTTATTCTATAATAGACTAGTATGTTTGTATGAATTATATTACGATGAACAAAGAATGTAAAGGTTTCAGAACCTGGGAACAAGATGTAATATTATTAATGTAATTAGAATGTCGTAGATACTCACATTTTGATGTTGTTTCAATAGAATGAATGTACAATTATGAGTACCATGTAACACCATCTGTCGGGTTGGAAGATACTCGAATTTGGGGGCGTCTTAGGTTGGTATCAAAGCATTAGGTTATAAAACTTAAGAGGGGAAGAACCTTAGGCTAATAACCTCGTTAGGGAAGGAAAAGTCCAAAGGAAGTAAACGCAAATTGAATGAGTTAACAAGGTATTGAGAAAACTCAGTACCAAAAGTTTTAAAAGATGGAAATTAATCATAAATAAATTTAAATGTTATTTGTGCTTATACTATTGTGTATTATGTATTAATCAACATGTTATGTGTAATTGTAGATGTCGATCGATAGCTTGATGTATAGAGATAAACACGTTGTGAGCGAAGAGCTTGTGAACAGAGTAGAGCCTGTACCTATGCCAGTGGCGGAGGTACCATTAGTGATTCTATAAGAATCGGAGCCAGAGGAGTACTTTTCTGAGGAGAACTACTTCGAGGGAGAGATAGATATAGCATCATACCTAAATATGATGATTGATGTGGAAGAAGAAATGGAGGTAACATCGGTTAATACGGTGGTACCTGCACAAGAGTCAACATCTCCAGATGCAATGAGAGCATTGTATCTAGCAGTGCTTGACAAGAATGTGCAACTGCGTACAGTTTTGCAGAATCAGAATGAAGAGATTAGTTATCTCCATGAAGCAAAGGAGTCTGCAGAAATAGAGTTTGAGTCAGAGCATGATGAAAAGGTGTTTATGACAAATAGGGCTAGGGACTATAAGGAAGAGGCCGATGAGCTTCGTAAGAAACTGGTTGAGAAAGACCAAAAGATAGCACGGATGTCTTACTTCCATGAGAGTGCTCATAAGGATTTCAAGCTAAAAGTTGCTTATTATTCCATTGAGTCGGGACAAACTCGACATACTATTAGTCAGAATATTGTGTCAATTCTTGCAAATGAGAAACACGAGGACGTTATTATGCATTATTAGAAGTCTAAAGTTATAAATATGTGTGTAATGACGTAAAACCCTCTTTTGTATAAAAGGGTAGTCTTTTTGTAAATCCCAACTTTTGTGAAGTTCAATTGCGAGATAGAAATGTAATAGCTTTGGCTATGGAAGCAAATTGTAAATAGTTTCAAACTATGAAGAAGCATATGAATATAATGAAGATTTCATTTAAATGCTTTGTATAGTATGAGTTGTTGTTTGACGAGTAATAACTACGTAAGTAAATAGAGAATAATGAAATTTTATTTATTTAATCAAAAAATGTCGCCATGGAGAAGACAATGTAATCAGGAGGCTGAGTCACATAATGATAACCAAGGGGGTCAAAGCAACCCTATGCAAGAGTTCGTTAATTTATTAATGGCAGCATTTAACCAAACCAGGGGTAGAGTACCCGTGGGACCTACGGTAGCCAGAACGACTACCTTTAAAAGAGTTTACGACGAACCAAATAGAGGCCCATACATGGGTGAAAAAAATAAAGAAGGTGTTTGTTATTAAAAACGTAGCTGAGGCGCAAAAGACTTTTTTTGCGACCTACATGATGAAGGGAGAAGACAACTTTTGGTGGGAGGCTCACCAATGTAGGGCTAGAACTGATGTGGTAACATAGGAACAGTTCAAGAAGGTTTTCTTCGAGAACTATTTCCCTACAAGCATGAAAGGGAGGATGGAGATTAAGTTCTTAGAACTTAAGCAAGGGGACATGACAGTTCCTCAATTCGCGTCCAAATTCAATGAATTGGCAAGATTTGCTCCATATCAAGTGGACACTTAGGAGAGGAAGGCTCATAGGTTTGAGAAAGGCCTGAAACCCTGGCTCTATAATAGGATTTCTGTGTTCCAGAGTGCTTCCTAAGGGACCATTCTGGAGAAAGTAATTATAGCAAAAGGTGGTCATGAGGCGTTGACCCAATACCACAAAGAGAGAAAGAATAAGAATAAGGGAGAGGGAGGAACCAAGGTAGAGAGTGCCAGTGGTAGTGGCAGTATGCCAAAAAGAAAGAATTTTAACTCTGGGAATACTAGAGTGGGACAAGGGGATCCTATGCGTAAGATCAAAATATGCAAGACATGCGGAAAGACTCATCTAGGAGTCTGTTTGAAGGGAAAGTCAGTTTGTTATAACTGTGGACGGGAGGGTCATATATCACCCAATTGTCCTAATCCTAAGAAAAACCATGGTTGTTTTGTTTGTGGGTCAATGGACCACATGGCAAGAAATTTCCCAAAGAAAGGGTTGGAGAAAAGTAAAGGTGTTAGTAGTGATAAGCTAGCCATTACTGGACCACCATCGTCGGGTAGACCTATGGCCCATAATTTTAATATGACGGTCGAAGATGTGGTTGCATCAGCGGATGTAGTAACAGGTATCATTCCAGTCAATACAATGAAAGCTTATGTGATGTTTGATTGGAGTACTATTTGTTCTTTTATAGCATGTGAATGTGCTAAGTGATTAAGTTCATTCCTGAGAGGATTATAAATACCTTTAAACGTGAAGGTAGAGAATGAGGAAATAACTCTTGTTGATTATATTCATGGGAATTATTTCATGGATAATGAAGGTAATAAAGTATCGATAGATAAGTACCGATAAGGTTGAGAGAATTTGAAGTAATTCTCGGTATGAATGAGTTAATTAACCATAGAACTTTGATAAATAGTCATCAGAAAAGTGTAAACCTTTGGATTTCTAAGGAACCCAAGTTAGTATTTTACAGTAATAAATCATCGGGACACTCTTAGTGTCTAACCATGACGCAAGTTAGGAGGATGATAAGGAAGAGGATGAGTTGTTATGTTTGTGTATCGACTATCATGAGTGGAGTATGTTAGCGATTTAGAGTAAATACCCATTGCCTAGGATTGATGATCTATTTGATCAGTTGAAAGGGGCAAAGTATTTTTCTAAGATAGATTTGTGTACAGGGTATTGTCAGTTAAAAGTAAGGAAGGAGGATGTACCTAAGACGACATTCAGAACTCGTTATGGTTATTACGAGTTTTTGGTTATGTCGTTTGGGTTGGCTAAGGTACTAAAGTTAGACTTTTTGTAATGGGCGCTAAGCAAGTCGGTGGTAAATTGATAGGTACTCTTGTGAGGTGCTATGGTTGAAGGTACCATTAGCATCATAGAGTGTTCAAATAATATTTAGACGAGTGTGTCGTAATGATCATTGGTGATATTCTAGTCTATTTTAAGACGTTAGAACATCACACTAAACATTTGAAGATAGTGTGGGAAACACTACAGAGGGAGAAGTTGGATACAGAATTCACTAAGTGTGAATTTTAGCTTAAAAGATATACAAATTTGTTATTGATAAGTACATTGGCAATGAGAAGTGAGAAAAATAGTTTTCAAGAACTAAAAAGGAAGGTTAAATGAGGCACATGTATTATCTTTATCAGATGATACGAGGAACTTTGTAATTTATAGCGATGTTTCGCATAGAGAACGAGGTTGCATGCTCCTGTAGCATGGCAAGGTCATTGCATATACATCACGCCAGTTAAAGGATTATGAGAAGGTTTATCCTACTTATGATCTAGAATTAGCAGCTGTAGTTTTTGAATTAGAAATCTAAAGATAGTATTTATACGGGAAGAAGTGTGAGATATACACGGACTATAAGAGTCTAAAATATATCTCTACACAGAAGGAGTTGAATATGAGGTAGAGAAGGTGATTAGAAGGGATAAAGGATCATGATTGTGATATCTTATATCATATAGGGATGGTGAACGTAGTAGCCGACGCGTTAAGTAAGAAAGGTAGGGAAAATCTATCAATGTTAACGACTTAGAATGAGTTAATAACGGAGATGGCGAGAACAAAGTTAGAAGTTAAATTACGGAATGAAGTGGTAGAATGTTATTCACAATGTAGACTCAATCCATGAAAATGGAACGAGTTAAGGAAGTACAACTAAGTAACAAGGAGTGCAAGCGAATGAAGAAGAGGATGCAGGATGAAGAGAAGACCAAGTGTAATATTGTTTTGAATGAGGAATTTGAGTTCCAAATATTTTTAAAGTTAAAAGAAAAATAGTGAGTGAGGCCGTAGTTCGAGGTGCTCGATACATCCAGGTAGTACTGAGATGTATTAAGACCTTCGAAGGAACTTTGGTTGGCCAAATATTAAAGAGAGATAGTGTAATGTGCTAGTAAGTGCTTAACTTCCAACTCAGATTATTAATAGGAAGGAACAAGTCATGTGAAATAAGATATTACCTTCGGTGAAGGTGAAATGGAGGAACCACAATGCCGAAAGAGTAACGTGGGAACTCGAGATTAAAATGAAGAAAATGTTCCTCATTTATTTATGTATTGTAGCGAGATTCTGGGGACAAAATCCTTATAAGGGGGGAAGAATGTAACGCCCGAGAAAATAAGATTTTTATGAGAATTAAATTTTTATTTGATTATAAGGATTAAATGAATTTAATTGATTATTTATGTGAGTAAGCTATGTTAAGGTCGTTCTATGAACTAGAATGTGAAGATGTGGTTAGGATTTTGGCTACGTGGTAGAACTAAAGTGTTTGAATTTCCAAGACGAAAATAAAAGTTTTTCGAAAAATTTCCTGAAAAACACTATTCACTAATTTCTGCTCGGGAATTATTTTTGAATTTTTGAGAAACGCGTAATGATAGAATTCTAAGACGAGATGGAATATCCAATAATATTTCAGTTATGGAAAACAAAGTTTTTGCTTGCAGACTTAAAAACCAAACGGTTAGGGAAAGTGATTTTCGAGAAGAAATTTAAATACGTATAATGAATTAAAGCAATGATCGTATAATACGTAGGTATTGTACGAGTTAATGAATACGAGTATGATACGGGGTATTATACAAGTATGTATGAATGATGGTATGTCATATATGAATAAGTATACGAGTGGGAATACGAGATTAATACGTAGATTGTACGTTACAAGGCTTTAAACCAAATGTAATGAACTTGTAAGATTGTGTAGGAAATTGTAATATCCAATAGAAATTATGATAAAGCCCAAGTGTAGGAATGGATAAGTCCAAAGTGAATTAATGAACAAGCCCAATGTTTGTCTAAATGCAAGCCCAAAGTATAAGTTAAGTTAATTAAGCTAAAAGCCCAAAGTAAGAACCAGATCCGTGGATCGATCCAATGGGTAAAGATAAACCATGGGTGACCCAAAGTGGTGAGCAAGTAAAGTACTTGATGGTTAAGTAAATGATAAATTAAGTAATGTGTAAGTAAAGTGTTTATGCTTGGTGGCTAAGTAAAGTGCTTATACTTGGTGGCTAAGTAAAGAATAAGTTAAGTGATAAGCAAGTATACTTAATGGCTAAGTAAAGGATAAGTTATTTGATGAGTAAGTTAAGTAATGGCCAAGTAATTGTGGTGATCAAGTAAACTTGATGGCTAAACTAGGAATAGTTATTGAGGTAAGATGGCTTATTGATCATTAAATAAGAATTTTAGCTGATTTCTATAAATAGAAGATGTCCTAGCATTATAAGTGCTTATTGGTTGGAGAGAAAAAGTTAGAAAAGATAGAAAAGCTAGAAAAACTAGTCTTTCATAGTTGAAGAAGAAAAAAACTTAATCAAGTGATCTTCAAGGGTAAGATCCTAAACCATGAATCTCTTTCTCTTTAATTGTTAGAGAAGTGAGTAGTGGTAGGACTTGTATGCTAAGAAGAAGTAAGAATGATTAATCAAAGGACTTAAGCTTTAATAAGCCGTTAATAAGCAATTCGTTCATATATAAGTTATGAACTAAGGAAGAACTTGTAATATGTTTACATGAATGAAATTTGTATGATTAGAAGATGTGAGGATGATGGTTACAAGACTTAAACTATGATGAGTCATGTGAAGTGAAATCATAAGTAGTTTATACTTTTACAAGTTATAAACTCATGAAAAATAAGTAAGAACTTATTATATATATACATTAATGGAATATGTATTTTAAGATGTTAGTATGATGGATTGAATCCATTTGAATGATTTAAAAATCTCAAGTAACGAAGTAGACGATAATCGTTGAATTCGTGAAATTCTCGGAATGGAAGTCAAATTTTGACATTAAGCTCAAAAACGTTGGTTTTCAATGGATTATAGTCTCATTTGGCATTCTAGAGTTGCGGACTCAAAAATGACTGAATTCTGACTTAGAACAAAGAAATGAGCGTTGAACGTTCACGAACGTTTATCATTTTTATAAAAATGAACTAATAGGTTAATTTTGAGTTAACGAATTTGAAAATGGAAAATTCTTACATGAACACGTAGAGTATATGATTTGTGAGCTAATGACTTTTGAACGAGCCAATTCGGACTTAAAATGATCAAATTTAGAGTCTAGGAAGTTCGTTGTGTAATAAAACTGTCAAAATTATCTAAGATTGCGAGGTCAGCACCATAACGCCGCATAAAGCACACCGAGTGGCGCCAAGTAGCGCCAAAGTGTACTGGTCTATGCTATTGAAGTCCCATGCACATGATCTTGGCCGAATAAACTAAGCATTGCGTCACACAAGCACCAAGGCAGTGTTTCACCACCCTTCTTTGAAAAGGCTTAGAGAAGGGAAGTCAAGCGCCAGCAGCCCAACACTAGAAGGTAGACAAAGAAGAAAGATTTTGAATGTAAAGTAAAGGAGAAGTGAATGAAGAGTGAATTAAATCCTTGATTAACGTAATGTAACATCAGTAAGGATGTTATGAACCTTAAATATAACACTAAAGGTTGGACGTAAGTCAATTGAATGTGAACGTGAACGGTATGCAATAAGTGTACTTAACCAATGATGATCGAGTTTCGTTTAATAACATAAGAACGTTAGTAAGCCATAAGTAAGATTAATAAGTAGAATTGACCTTTATTAATGAAGTAAATTCACTTAAGACATAGATGAGAAAGAAGTTGGTAAGAACGATGTAAGTTTTAATGGCAAGCCGGAACCAATAATAACAAATCTAATACATGATTAAATTGAGAAGAAGGGTAAGACTCATTAGGAACCATGTATGTTTATTCATAACCTGATGTGGTATGTTATGTGGTTATGTGTTGTAGAGACCGTAAAGACTCAAAGAAAAGTAATTTTACTGTAGCAGACGTTGAAGGCAAGTTTTCCTAACGCATTTCTAACCTTCGTGTTAGCCAGGTTTTAAGTGATTTATGTTATGAGATGCATGGATTATTTTAAAGAAAGGGTCGATGTCATTTTTAACTCGGCTAGACTAATCCTGAAAGATTGATTTTTTTATTTACAAGTCTTTCAATATTGAATTAATAACGCAATCTTACGCCAATTGTTTGGTACGAATTCAAGGTAAGCCTGAGTATGAATAAACAAATGTATTTTACATCGATTATTCGATGGGCACGCGAGGTTGCCAAAACTTAAACGTAAATACGTTTAACTGATGAATGTTGATCAACATAGAGTACTAATGGCTGATCACCTAAAAGTGCTCATAAGAAATATCGGACTTACGGTCTTACTGTTGGGTTGTCCTTTTCATGAATAAAAGCTAAAGAGAATGTTCATGGTCTATAGACCTACTCAGAATTTTCCAAGCTACTATATGTACTTCAGAATTATTTTATGAGATGAGAAGTGTTATTCAATGTTTCATAGTACTTCATAACTATTGTTCAGTTAATGAAGAATAATCATATGATTCTCGAAGTGGTATTTATTTAATATATTGTTAGACTTGTTGAGCTAGTTATGCTCACTTCTTGCTTGAATCATATGATTGTAGCTATGTTCGAGCGAACCGAGGGTACCAGTAGAGATAAAGGTAAGGCGAAGATGAATGATTAGTTTATTCTGTAATAGACTAGTATGTTTGTATGAATTATATTATGATGAACAAAGAATGTAACGGTTTCAGAACCTGGGAACGGGATGTAATATTATTAATGTAATAAGAATGTCGTAGATACTCAAATTTTGATGTTATTTCAATAGAATGAATGTACAGTTATGAGTACCGTGTAGCACCATCTGTCGAGTTGGAAGATACCCGAATTTGGGGGCGACACAATTTCCTTATTTGGAAAACGTAACCTTAGCTTATCATTTTGTTCAAGTAAGGTTGATTATATCTTTTTAATACTTTGAACTTTATTCTCAAAGCATGCCTTAGATGTTTTATAATATTCATTTATGGTTCATAACTACCCTATAATATGTCATTGTTGAACCCTCGCATTGTCGTTAAACTTTTGATTCAATTAATCCTTAGTTGATGTACGTTAAACTCAAAATTACCCTTAAAACTTATCCAAACCAAACTTCCTTTGGTGTGGACTCGTATGTTAAAACATAAATGAACAATCCTATTATAGGGGATTATTATGCGAAAGCGTTAAGATGTTTGTGCACAATACATGGTACGAATGGTTGATCCCCCTAAGTACGAGAAGAAGGTCTATATAGTCTAACGACTGTTATATATTATAAGTAGATATACTTATAATCTGGGACATAGTTCATGGTCTTGTGATCCTCAGATGATATTCCATATCAGTTCATGATTATCAATACTATAAAATGTTATTCAGTTCAGTCACGCTTATTCATTGCTAGTTATTATGTTTTCTTTAAGTGAGCATTTATTTTGCTCACTTGCATATATATAACCATTGCAGCTAAAGTTGAGAAGGTTGATGAGCTAACCACTAGCAAGGGGAAAGGAAAGATGAACAAGTGTTGAAGACTTGTTAATCTATTGATATTTATGTTTTCAGACTTGACTAAATTATGTTATGTAATTATTTAATTTTCCGCATTTGATGAATGTTTAAGGTTAGACAACCTGGGATTTATCAGATTTAATTATGTAACCTGTGACGCCCCCAAAATAGGTCCACACGACCCATTCTGAGTCGCCAGAT
Organism: Panax ginseng; assembly: GCA_020205605.1. Taxonomy (NCBI): domain Eukaryota; kingdom Viridiplantae; phylum Streptophyta; class Magnoliopsida; order Apiales; family Araliaceae; genus Panax; species Panax ginseng. Next base: position 76,336,855 of record CM035137.1, read on the forward strand.
ATCATACTATAAAAATCAAATACAAACTTCATTTATACAACTTTTGAACTGTCGTGCAGAATACGACCACAGTTAAACTATGAGTTTTAATATAAATGTATGTAACTCTCATGGTGCCTCGACCACAACCTTACAATGGTACTTTATATAAAAATACAGTCAAAAATTATTTTAGAAATTAAAATCTTTGGGAAGTGCTCAAGGAAACCTTCGTACATAGGAGGCCATGAATTTAAGTTATGATAGATATCATATGTCCAGAGAATTATCCTTGGTTGACCCAATAGGCCCCAAAGAAAAACGAGAAGATTACTATCATGTTCCTTCCAATGGTGAGTCTTCTCTTGACATATAACTATCTCCACCGTCTGCAATTGAACATTATGTTTCAACCAAACTCCAAGATCATATAAGTAGTGCTCGTAGATATACTCAGCAAGTGGATGTGCACAACCCTATCTTATGATAACACGAGGTTTTATGTCATTAGACATCTTGTATTATAGTGACAAAACACCCTTCCAAAGTTGGGTTTGCCTCACCCTATTCGGTTCACAAAAATTAAATATCAAATGACGTACACAGTAAGACACACTTATCTAAAGTTTTCAATAAAATTATTTCCATACTATTTAGGGAGAACCTCAATGACTATAGAATTCAACGTTCTATTCTCCTCATTACTCTGCCGACCCACCCAAATACACACTCTTATTACCTAAAAGGAATTGTGAAGCAAAAAGGGTGAGCACAACTAGCTCAGTAAGGAATATCATGACTAAAGATAATGTACATCATCAATAGCCTTCATCAGTAATAAATCAGAGATTTAGAACATATGGTCGATGATAAAACTTTTCAACCATAGTTGCAGTGGAACGAGCAATCCATTAGAAGAGTCAAATAGACCATTAGGTCTATTATCTTCTCCATGTTAAAAGTCCACCAATAATGTTTTATCACTGTAACATCAATCAACAATTCCTGTCCACAATCATATGAATAACTCATAATCATAATTGTGATTCTAAATTCCTCTTTGCACCCAGGACGAAGATAATTTTCATCACATATCTTCACCTGAAACATCAAAAATCATGGTAATACCAAATCACAATTCCTGCTCATAATCATACTAATAAATTCATCTTCACACAACAGCCAAAGATATTCATTAACAATTCATCTTTGCAATACATGCCAAATACATATAACTATATTTTAGAAGAGTCAAGTAGAGCATGATATCTACTATCTTTTATGAATTAAAAGTTTATAATCAATATGTTATCGCTGAGACTCAGCTTAATAAATAATCCACATCATCGAATCATCCCTGGACTATGGCCAAGGATATTCATATAATCATCAATGGTCATGATTATACCGAATAATCCCTGGTTATAATCATACCAATAACAACCCATCAATGCACTGCGGGCCAATGAGGACTTTTACCACATCATCTATAACATTATGGGTCATGATTATACCGACTGATCCCTGGTCATAATCATACTAATAAACAGTTCATCTATGCACATAAGCCAAAGATATATATCAATCAATAGTTCATCTTTGCACATAAGCCAAAGATATATAACTGTAAAACCAATAATCAACAGTCCATCTTTGCACGTAAGCTAAAGATATACAACTGTAAAACCAATAATCAACAGTCTATCTTTGCACGTAAGCCAAAGATACTCATCAATCAATAGTTCATCTTTGCACCACGTAAGCCAAAGATGACTTTCATCATAATATAAGCATGAGGATGATGACAATGATATAAGCATTAATCAAACGAAATCAAGGATAAATATTAAAGACTTTAAATTTATCAAGAGTTTAAAAATATCCAAATTGTCAACATGATACTGCTTTGTGGAGTAAAATTCAGGAATAATATTCATGTAGCAAAAATAATTTGAATGAAAAAGAAATATATTTTTGGATAAATAGTACCCATAATAGTACCTATGAATAATACTTGAGAATAGTACCTCGTGAATAGTACCCCGGCATGAAAAGTACCCCAAATACCCGAGTGAATAATATTCGGGTGAATAGTAATTTGGGTGAATAGTAACCTGTGAATAGTACTTTGATACAAAAAGTGCCCCGAATACCTGAGTAAATAATACTAGAATGAATAGTAACTGGGTGAATAGTAACTCGTGAATAGTAACTAGTAAAAAAAATACCAAAAAAAATGATATTCCATGACAAGTACAAAAGAAATGATATCTCATACGAGTATAATAGAATATACGAAACTGCAAATGGATTTTCACCCGCCATGCGGTAATCCACGTAGATTGATCATTTCCAAAATTTAATAAGGAATGAATACGAAGGATCATTCACCATGCATGTGGTAATCCACACAGACATGTTATTCCAACAGAATAATAAAGAATGGAATAATAGAAGAATTCACCAGGCATGTGATAGACCGCACAGACAGGTTATTCCCAACAGAATAATAAAGAATGGAACCAGGTCATGCGTAATCCGCATAGACAGGATTTTCCAATAGAATAATAAAGAATGGAATAACAACAAAATTCACCAGGCATGCGATAGACCGCACAGACAGGTTATTCCAACAGAATAATAAAGAATGGAACTAGGTCATGCGTAATCCACACAGACAGGATATTCCAACAAAATAATAAAGAATGGAATAACAAAAGAATTCACCAGGCATGCGATAGACCGCACAAACAGGTTATTCCAACAGAATAATAAAGAATAGAATAACAGAAGACTTTCACCATGTATGCGGTACTTTGCATAGACAGGTTATTCCAACATAATAATAAAGAATGGAATAACAACCATTGCGAGTATTGAAAGAAAATAACTCTCCATGAATACGAAAGAATAATACACCTTACCTTAGAAGAAATTGGATACTGGAATAGTGAGGTAGCAACTTCTCTTCTTCTTTTCTCTATAATTTATCTCTATAATAATTGCTCTTGTGAGACTTAGTGAATTGGTGAAAAATAATGAAGGAATGAACTTCTATTTATAGGAAAATATAGTTTCCATAATTGCACCTTTTGGGGCTCGAAATATTACAGTATAATACCTTCATCTTTTCTTTCATTTTTAATTTAGTCATCCAAGTATTATCAAACTTTTACCACCTCCCCTAATAGTAAATCATGTGAATCAATAGTAAATCATGTGACTCAATAGTTCTAAACATGTCAAAAAATTAATTATAGTATAGTACCTTCATCTATACCTGCATTTTTAACTTAGTCATGCAAGTATTATCAAACTTGCACCAACTCCCCTAATAGTAAATGAATGTGATTCAATAGTACACACATGTGGACAAATAGCTATAACCATGTGAATTAATAGCAATTAATTGCTCATTTATCCGATTAATTACTCGATTGGTCAATATAACTTCCAGATATCAATTATTATCAAAATAAATGTCGGTTTCCACTAACACTAATAATCCCAACACAGTGAAACTATCAATTTAATCTTTAATCAACACGAACTTATTCATCATTAATATTATAACTCACAATATTTAACAACTAGGTCGTTCTCAGGAAAGAGGGGGCTTTCCGATAAGGATTTCTCCTTATTGGCGCGCAATTTGGTGACCAAACCTCTCATTGACAGAACTTCTAGACATTGTCAATATTGCAAATAATAATATAAATAACTTTGCCGTCTCAATTATTGATTTAATAATATATCATATTATGCAGATAATATTGTGATAATAATTGAATCAATAATATGAGAGATATGATGCAACAATTATTGTAGCAATAATTGAGTATAACTAAGTTACTTCTCACGTAAGCATCAATAATCAATACCGTGTGCTACAATGTAGCCACGCGTATTACTGTACTTTTACTACCGAGTAGTTCAACAGTTTTAACGGTAACACTTTCGTAGTTATTTTTATAAAAAGATAATTCTGTAATTTTCTTACTACGACAATACTTCTGTTGTGGGTTCCACCAATGATTATGACATCGTATGAATATTCCCTGAAACGAGTATTCCCCGACCAATCGAATATTTCCCGACACAACGAATAACAAATTGCTTACTTTGTAAAATTTTCAAATATCACCCTTAACTTTAACCTTTTATCAATTTAACCATTTACTAAATAGAATAATTATAAGAAAATTGAATAGTTTCATTTCATAAAATTCGGGGTCTAACATAACCCTTTAATGGGAAGATTTAATGCTTAAATTTTATTAAATTTAGGTAGTTAGAAATGAATGCTTGGACAGTAAACACCAAATCTTGTGGGAACGAAGTACCCAAATTTTGGGGTGTCACAGTTAGACCAAATGACATCACCAGACACTCGTAATGACCATAACGTGTAATGATCCAAAATTTTTATATGTAATTTAAAATATTTATTGAATTAAATAAATATTTTAGTTGATGTGGTTATTGTTAAATAAATATTTGATGGATTTGATTATTTATTAGTTAAATAAATAATTCATGAGTTATGGGGAATTAACTCAATTAAGTGTAATATATTAATTAAGTTGGTATTTGGTAATTTTGTATTTTGAATTTAATTAAATTAAAAGAGTGATGAATTAATTATTATGTGATAATATTCTAATTTAATTTAATAAATAAATTAGAGAGTTGATAAGGATTAAAAGAATTGCTATAATGTTATTTTTATTAAATTTAGTAAGTAAAATGATGTATTAATTTATTAAATAAAATTATAATGGAAATTATAATTTTGTTGTATTGGATTATGTGGAAAATTAATTTAATAAGTTGTTTTAGCTTTAATTTAATTAAATTTGAATTTGGGAATTTAATTAAATAGGGTGTGACAATTAAACTATATAGCAAGAAAGTTATTAAAATAAATTAAAAGGAGTTTAAATTTGGTTTTACCAAACAAGGCTTAAGGCTTTTTAAATTATTATTTTTTTGTATTTTGCCAAACAAAGCCTTATGGCGTTTGATTTTCAAAATTTTTATAACTGATGATTTTATAACTAATGATATAATTATACGTATAATAATTGTAAGTTTATGTTTTTTTATGTTAAGTATTTTCTAAGCCTAAGTGAAAGAACAAAGTAGAGAGTTGTAGAAAATACAGAGTGAAGAGAAAGCTTAGGAAAGGAAATTGTGAATTCTATATAGTTTGTCAAGAGAAGTAGAATCAACGGAAGGAATAGTAATTCAAAGCCTCTCTAATCATCATCTAACAGAGCATAATCAAAGATTTAGGTAGTATTCTACTCTTTGTTCTTTATCCTTTGTGTTCTTGGTTTTTCATGAAAATTGGAGTTTTAGTGGTTGAATTTATTGGATAATTAGTATATATGGTGGTAGATGATTATAATATGTTGTACGTATGCCATAAACGATTTTCAGGCATTAAATTATCATGAAAGAAGTTTTAAATGAAGAATTTGGTTCTTTTGGAAAATATATGTTTTAGCTTGTTTTAGAGTAAAAGATTTGTGATTCAATCATGTATAAATCTTAAAATTAAGATTTGTTTATGATACCATCTTTAGATACAAAAATAATTCAAGTTGAATGAATCAATTTGGTTAAGAAATGAATTCGTAGTGAATGAATTCGCTAAACATGTTAAAACATGAAAATTTAGTATAAACATGAGTTTTAGGTCAAGATTTGGGTTAGTTAATGTTTTTGTAAATTGTAGATTCTTTAGTATGTTGTAGTTCTATGAATTACGAATCCATAGAATTGAAAACAGACTAATTTGGATGAGTATAGCTTGAGTTATGAAGATTAGTAGGAGAAAAAGGGTTAAAAATTGCAAGAACAGTAAACTGCTAATTCTGGTTCTGCTATTAGGCGCAGCTGCGCTGTGCCCTAAGTCCATTAGGGTGCAACTACGCTGGTCCCAAGGCATATTTGGGTGCAGTTGCGCTCATGTAGTGTCAAATGTGACTGTTTTGACATCCTTTCGTAAAATGGCCATAACATTCTGATACAAACTCCGATTCAGGCGATTCAGGATGATTCGAAAAGATAACGAGTAGACCTATAACTTTCATTCTTTAAGTTGTTCAATTTGAGGTCAGGAACATGGGTAAAAATTATCATCTTTAGGACTTATGTGTATTTGGAGACAATCGGAGGGCGTTGGGCATGCATGTATGCAAGTGTAGTTCTTTTGATGATAAAAAATGTTATTTTAAGTTATAAAATATTAATATTATGATGTATAATGATGTTTAATATTAATAAATAATGTATTAGATAATTTGTATAAGCATACTAAGCGTACGTAAGCGAGACGAATCGGGCGTGCGACGAATGAACGTCGAAACGCCATGACAAGTGTTAATGAACTTAAAAAGTGTTTTAATTAAAATGAAATAAACATTATAAGATATGGAATGTGATTAATATAAAACCAATAAGGAGTCCTAGAAAGACTTAAACACTTGAATGAACTCCGAGTTTGACTTGAATGTAACCCTAATATTTCATTATGCAAGTTCCTTTTCCTAACTTGTTATTGTTATGCAAGTTCTTTAACCCTTATTTATTGTTGAGAAAGTTCATTAATCTTTATTACTTCATTCTAAAAGAGATTACTTTGATTATCCAAAGTTTTAAATTTTATTGTAAGAAATGTGTTTATTCAGCTACGAATAATTGTTGTTTGATCTCTGATCACCAATGTCATTGTACCATCTTACATTATTGTACCGAACTCTGAGTTGACTAGCGATTCTTTACTGATTCAATTAATCCTTAGTTGATGAATGTTCTAAACTCTAAATTACCCTTGAAGTCAATCCAAACCAAACTTCCTTTGGTTTACTTATGTACCCACACAGTTTGAAAGCATGTAGTCGATGATTAACACTTGTTTAATTTAGAAATTGTTAATACTCTATCTCTTTATGATTCATTGATATTCCTTGTTCAACAAGATATTGTAATCAAACTCTTTAATAGTTATCGGTCCCTATCTGATTCAACCAGTACTTGGTTGATGAGTGTGCTAAAGACCTAGAATTCCTTTGAAGTTAATTCCAAACCAAACATCCTTTGGTACGGAACCTAATGATCTAAGATGAGATGAACAACCCTATATCAGGGGATTATTTTAGAGCTACGCAATAGCATTAAAATGTTTGCGCAATACATAGTACAAAGGGATGATCACCTGGAGTATGAGATGATGGTCCACATAGTTGATGAATGGGATTTATACACGTTAATCGGATACTTTATGACTTAAATAATTTCCTGAATTCGTAGATTTTATATAATTTTATAATGCAGGGCTTATTAGGTCTTTTCCAAGCTTTCAAGGGATAAATCAGACGTTGCCCCTTAGTCCAGCCTGACGTCACCATGGCGCTGCAGCGCCACTAACCTTTCTTGGACTCGTGCTGCAGCGCGAGCTTCGGTGTTTACCATGCTGATGTGGCGCTACAACGCCACCCTTAGGCGTATTGTTCGCGCCGCGGTGCCACCTCTGGTGCCCAGGTAGAGAAGGCGCTGGTTTGACCTAACTCAAGAACGATACTAATATAAAAGAGAAGAGAGCCTTTACATAGAGATAATATGATATCTGAGATCAGAAAAATAGCATAGCTTAGTTTAGTTTAGTTTTTCCTTTTTTTTTGTATTTCTCTCTCTAGTTCTTAGTAAATGTCTGTAAATATAGATTAGGGAGAAGTTTGGGTTTTCTTTGGAGTGACACGAGTAGTGAACTACACGGAGTGGAAAGCTTGATTTGAGAGGAATGCTTGGAGATTGAAGGGCTTTGACCGAGTTTCCTCTTATCCATTTATTTTCTCTGATTTTATAATCTATAAATGTTGTCTTTATTGCTACTTATATTTTTTCCAATAGCTATGAACTGAATATTTGCTCTAAGGTTATAATGGAACTCTTTGTTATTTAAATTGACTGCCTTATCTCTTTGGTTAGCACCATATGATTTGATTCAATATATTTATGCTTAATGATTGTCATGACCATTAAGACCAAAGAGAGAAGGGTAGGAAGTTTGATGAAGCATAGCACGCCAGGTGTTTGACAGAATGCCTGTGTGGGGGTGAAGTTGTAACCTTAGCTTGTAATTCCTTCGGTTACCATTCGTTATCTATCCATTTACTTGTTTTGATAATTAGTTATACTTAGATTAATCACACTTCCATTTATTGATGTTCGAATAAGACTTTAGCGACACAAAGTCGGTACTTGGTAAATATCAGTGATAGTTCCTCGTGGGTTCGACACTTTCCTTATCACTGTATTACTTGTTAGACCGCGTATACTTGCGCGCATTTAGTGTTCGGTTTTCCGACCAACAAGTTTTTGGCACCGTTGTCGGGGAACTATTATTCTAATATTGTCCAATATTGATTTAAATCAATTTAGTCTGGATTTAAACGTATATATATATTTCTTTAATTTGTTTGATCTTCCTTTTTATTTTTAAGTTTATAGGTTATGGACTATCATTGTTATCAATGGCCTTATGAGAGGACAACACAACCAAGCTCGGAAGAAGGACTCGAGCAATTGTAATGTCAAATTGCAAATGTCTTGAGGCTTTCTGACAATCTTGAGTGTCAATCAACTCAGAATGTGTACTGTCAGGAACGAGCTGATATTGAACTGATCTCCTATCATCCAAAATGTCAGGGTTATCCAAACTCTTGGGACTATAGTCCAGACCAATATGATGATATTAGTTACTCCTATCCAAATCAGTTTGACTATCAGTCTCCGCCGCAATATGAGGTGACGTCTCGACCCAATGAGAACTTGTCTGAGTCCTTAACACGAGAAGAAGAGAACAGGCTTGGAGAGCTTCTCACCAACTTTATTGAGAGAAATGAGGTTCGGATGGCAAGCCAAAAAGCCGCATTGCAATACCTTGAAAATCAATTGGGGCAACTCGTCAATGCCATCACTAATCCGCAAGGCAATCTACCGGTCATAATTGATCTCGACGATGAAGTAGTAGAGCATTGCACAGTGGATATGCAAGGAAAAGGTGATGAGTCTCACACAGTTGTTGAGGGAGACGTCGTAGTGCAAACTATCCAACAGGTGTGGAGTTTGAAGTTGGAGACAAAAGGATCAATAGTGGTTGTATAGTCAAGACTGATCAACAACCAGAAACCACGCTCCCGACTGTGGAAGCCCTGGAGGGCTCACTAGAGCACAAAGAATGCTTTCAAATTGATGAACAAGGGGAATTAGTGGATAATTCCAGTGGTGAAAGATTCTTCGTGCTGATGGGTGAAGATAAGAGGAATGGCCAACCATCCATGTCGGCCAAAAATTTTGAGGAATTAACGACTAGGCGACATGAAATGGTCGTTTTTGCTTACGAGCCGGATTGAGCTGCATCGGTACAGTTAAGCCGGCGACTTTAAAAACAAGCGCTTGGTGGGGAGGCACCCCCATCTCAGTATCAAATTATATCTGTTTTCCTTACTTATGTATAGTTTATATTTAGTCTTTTTGCTTTAGCGTTTTCACATTGCTGCCATTTTAATTATATTGTCAGGTGCATGTTTTTGTGGCTATAGAATGTGGACAACATGTTTTCCTTTTGTGTTTCTTTTTTATATATAGTAGTATAGTTAAGCTAGTTAGTATGTGGGGTAATATATATATATATATATATATATATATGTATTTTTATGTTGGCTAAAACATGGCTTATTTTTTTGCAGGGAGAAACTGAGATACAAGGATCGCACTGCGGCGCCAGCATATACACCACAACTTGCGTCGTAGCCCCATGTTTAAAATCCAAATTTCCTGGTTTGCACTGCAGCACCAACCAACAAAGGGTAGGCCGCGACGCGGCGCCACCAACAAGTCAAGCACACTGCTAAGTCGCGCTGAGGCGCCAAGTAAAGGAGGACAGCTCACGCCGCGTCGCCGGCAGCTAGTTTCAGTTTTTAAAAATGCACTTTAGCCAGTAGTTAGCCCACTTCTCCTCCCAATTCTCTCGACGTCTCTCGGCAGCACAAGATCTCGGTAGCACAAGCGTCACCAGCAGTCCAGCAGTTGCCTAACTGCCAAACACCCCTAGCCTTCGATCAATTCTACCTGCAAGATCAAACTAGGGTTTGCACTCAAGGTATTTTTGCTACATTTCATTCAAGCAAAAATATTTTTGGTATTATTATGGTATATTGCAATTCTTATTATCTGTTGGTGTGATTTCCACTACCGAAAATCTGGTTAGAGCACTCATGATCAAAGGGCTGTCCTAGTCGGTTTTAAAGAACGCACTCTAGGTGTTTGTTAAATTTACTAAAAGAATAACTTGACTATTTGGGCTGTTTTGGCATTGGCTTCTCATTGGGGATTATCTAAACTAACTTTGGGGGAGTGTGTGCTTCAATTCTCTGTTTGTTTTCATACCAATTACTACGATTTCTGACATGGCACAAAAGAGGCAATGCCTTAGCATGGGAGGATCATCATCCGCGGCACCACCAACGGCTTGGGACAACACCAAGTTCATCAATGAGAATGCCTAGAAAAGGTATAAAAGCTCCTTTGCCGCGTGAAATTTGATTCCTGAGCAGGGTTTCAGGCTGGACAAGAAGGATGGTGAGCTGACCACCATGATACTTGAGCGCAATTAGATCCACTTCACCGAACCACCTGGTCAACTATTGTATCTATGGTTTGGGAGTTTTACGCCAACGCCAATCCCGATGGTCCCGCTGTTGTCCAAGTTTAGGGAAAGTTAGTGGCTTTTGGTAGCTAAGCCATCAATGAACTATTTGCGGCACCCAGTTATCAGGGCATGGAGTATCTGGAGTCGGGACTCCGAAGCTATGATCTCAAGGATATCATTAGGCAACCCTGCAAGCTCGGGACTACTTGGAAAATGAATGACTACACGGGTGAAAAGACCAGTTTCCCGTCTTCAGCACTCAATCGCTACAGGAAGGCGTGGTTCAGCTTCATATGTGCCAACATGATCCCGACTCATCATTTGAGCGATGTGACTAAGGATAGTGCGATTCTGCTATTCCCCATTGTCACGGGTCTGTATGTGGATATTGGAGTGCTTATTCACGACTCAATTCTGAAGGCCATCAAGAGTAATGTCGCTGCAGGACTTCCACATCCATCACTGATCACCCGCTTATATAAGCAAATAGGTATTTAGTGGGGCCGGAGGAGATAGCCTTTCCACCCATGGCAGTCGTTGACCATCCGACCATCAACCGCTACATTGTCTGGGATGGGGAAAAGTCTCATGTCAGATGAGAAGGATACGGGCCACCTACTGTGCCACCTTCCACAGCAGAGGCCGAGCCCTCGCACCTCCAGACGCCGGTCCAGACGCCGGCCCAGCTGTACAGGGACTACTGGCCGACATCATGGCATCGCTCACCTTGCTGCATCAAAAGCACGACGCCGAGGCTTGGAGGCAGCAGAGGCACATTGCAGCAGTGGCGCAGAGGCAGGACATAGCGATGTAGTACCAGGCTGAGCTGGTAAACACCATGCAGAGCATTTACACCAACTATTGTGGCGAGAACGCTGAGTTCATGCCATACCAGTTCTCAGAGCCTTTTGTCTTCCCACCATACCCTCCACTATCACCGCCCGTCGAAGTTGACGAGGACGATGCCGCTGCTGAGTGAGCGATCTTCAGGGAAGCCCTCTTGTATCGATTGTTATATGTTTGCAATGAGGGCATTGCTCACCTTAAGTTGGGGTGTGTTAGGGCTTATTATCTGTTTATTTCTGTCTATTGCCATGTTAGGTTGATTATTTAGTACTTTGCTTTTGTTTATTTGCAGTATTATGGCGTAGTCATTTTGAACTGCAGGATTATGTTTTGAATTCTTATTATTATTGATGCCATAAACTGTTTTTGGTTATTATTTATTAATGCTTGATTATAATTAGCATGTTTGTGGTTTAGATCCATCTTTTTGGGGCTTATACATATTTATATGCTTGTGCCATGTTAATTGTAACAATCCAAGATTTTATTATATATAATTAAAAATATTTATTAAATTAAATAAATATTTTATTGATGTGATTGTTGTTAGTAAATATTTATTTGATGTGATTATTGTTACTAAATATTTATGAATTAATAAAATTCTAAATTAATGTAATTTATAATTTAGAGAGTTGTAATATAACTTGAGATGTTATATTGTTGTTTTAATAATTTAAAATAGTATATTAATTATTAAATAAAATTATAATGAAATTATAATTTTATGATATTTGTTTAAGTGGAAAATTTATTTAAAATATAGTATGTGTAATTAATTTATTTGATTAATGTGGGATATGAAAATCCAAATAAATAATGTGTGATTATAAATTATAAACTGAATTGTTAATTAAATAAATTAAATGAGTTTAATTTAGTTTTAACCAAATAAGGCTTAAAATATTAAGTCTTTAATTTTTAAAGAGTTTTTGCCAAACAAAGCCTTATGGCTTTTGGATTTTAATTGTTTTTTTAATTGTTAGAGAGAGAAACTATAGAGAGAGAAGCTATAGAGAGAAAGAAGAAGAGAAGTCTGCTACTTCACTATTCCAGTATATAGTCTTCTTCTGAGGTAAGGGATATTATTTATTTCATATTCTGAAGAGATATTATTTTTCCTATTCGTATGAATATTATTTTCGTTCAATATTCATAAAGAATATTATCTTCGTTCAATATTCGTAGGAATATTATCTTCGTTAAATATTCATTGGAATATTATTTTCATTCAACAATTGTAAGGGATGTTATTTTTGTTCAATATTCACTTGAAATAATATTTTCTTCCATACTCTGTAGTATGTAAGTAATATTATTTCGTTTCAGATTTAGAATTCTATACTCATTTTGTTAAAGTTTTGGCTTCTATATTCAATGAAATTAGTAGAATATCCTTGAAATTTGTGTTTCATCCAGTATCGTTTCACAAGGATATTTTTGAACATTCTTATTAAATTTTAAGCTTTTCATGCTGGAGTACTGTCTATGAGTACTATTCATTTATACGGTAATATTCACAAAAGTACTATTCACAGTTACTATTCACAAAGTACTATTCATAAAATATTATTCACGAAGTACTATTTACGAGTACTATTCACGGGATACTATTTTCGAAGTACTATTCACGGGGTACTATTCACTTGGAGTACTATTCATGATAAAAATGATTTATTTTCGGTTCAAATCATTTTTAATACAATATCATTCTTGAATTTTACTCTATAAAGCAGTATCATGTTGACAATTTGGATATTTTTAAACTTTGGATAAATTAAAATTCTTTAATATTTATCCTTGATTTTGTTTAATTAATGATTATATAATTGTCATCATCCTCATGCTTATATTGTGATGAAAGTCATCATTAGCTTACGTGCATAAACGAACTGTTGATTTATATGATTATGACTAGGGATCATTTGGTATAATCATGACCCGTAATGTTACAAATGATGTGGTAAAAGTCCACATTGGCCCGTAGTGCATTGATGGACAGTTGTTGGTATGATTATGACCAGGGATTATTCGGTATAATCATGACCACTGATGATTACATGAATATCATTGGCTCGTAGCGCAGGGATGATTCGATGATATGGTTTATTTATTAAGTTGAGTCTCAGCGATAAAGTTGATGAAAAACTTTTTAAATCATAGAAGATAGTAGATATCATGCTCTACTTGACTCTTCTAATGGATTGTTTATTCCGCTGCAGTTGTTGATCTAAAACTTGTTGTCTATTGTATTCTATCAGTTGTTATACTGTTGAAGGCTAGGATAATTTATTTTTCATTATCTTAGTCATAATATTTCTTACTGGGTCAGTTGAGCTCACACTTTTATTTCATTGTTCTCTTCAGGAAATGAGAACGTAGCTGGGACTAGTCGGGGAATGGAGTGACTGTTCAGATGTTTGTATTAGTTGTCCTCACTATTCTATGAAATAGTGTGATAATAATTGTAATGAGGACTCCATTGAGAGTGGATATTGTCTAGAAGGCAATATTCGTGTACAAACTCTCAGCTACGTTGTTGTCATATTGTATAATTAAGTTTGTATTTGATTTATGTACCATGTATTTGGCGACTCAAGATGGGTGATGTATACTTGTTTTGGGGGCGTCACAGTTGGTATCAAAGCTTAGGGATATGATCCCTGGCTGAGATGTGAGACAAGAACTAGGAGGGGAGAGACGGGGAATTCCTTCGCTAGTATGACCTACCTAAGTTTATTTGCTATTTAATTGGTCGGTCAGAGTATAGGGATAATATGATATGTCAATTAACCATTGTTTTGTGGCAGTGTTTCAAAATGGCATCTGAAAATGTCGAGATAAACAATGAAGCACATGAGACCGTTGAGTCACTAATGATCAATACCCAGGATAATGTGCAACAGGAAGACAGTAATCCTCAGGTAACCAACAACACCGATCAGATGATGAACGATGGGATGTTTAGAGGCTTTATGATATTCATGCAACATCAGGCGAGAGAGACTCCTGTTCAAAATGTAGGTGGAAACACTGGCAACTCTCAGATGGTTACTGCTAAGCAGTTCAAGGAGCTAGGACCACCAGAGTTTTTGGGAGAGCCAGAACCACTTAAAGCGGAGACGTAGATAAAGCAGATCACCAAGATATTTGTTGTCTTGGGATGCTCCGAGAAGCAAAAGGTTCCCTTTTCCACCTTCATGTTGCGAGGAGAGGCAGATTACTAGTGGGAAACAGTAAAATGTACTTAACCTGCCGCACTAAAGATGTCTTGGGAGAAGTTCCAAGAACTGTTCAATGACAAGTACTTTTCCAAAAGTATTCGTCACATGAAGGAGGTGGACTTTATCAAGTTGGAGAAGTAAAATAATATGACGGTGTCGCAGTACGAGGCTAAGTTTGCTGAGATGTCACGGTTCGCATCCCATTTGGTTGATAATGAGGAGAGGATAGCGCGAATGTTTCTACGAGGTTTGAGACCCAAAATACGTCAATACCTCATTTCTCACAAACTTTATTTATATTCAGATGTTGTGAATAGGGCTCAGTTATTGGAGCACGATAATGAGCTAGCCCAATCAAAAGGCAACAACCAACAACACGATAATAATCGTACTGGTGGCAACGGCCATCGGAACAATGATAACCAACATGAAGGAAATTATCAGGCAAGAAATGGTAACCACTTCAGTGGTAATCATGGCCAAGATAATAGAAGAAATGATTCAACTAGAAAATTCAAGAAGAGAAGATTTAACGATGATGGGAAGATGGCGGCAGCAACATCAGCACCATCAACAAATTCTAGGGGAGGAGAACGACCACCACTTAGATGCTACAGATGTGGAGAGGAGGGACACATAAGTCCAAACTGTTCACAGTCTTTTGAGGTATGTTTTAGTTGTGGAAAAGATGGTCACATAAATCAATTTTGTCCTGTAGTGAAATCAAATCCAACTGGGATGGTGGCACCAAAGACGGATATGGATAAAATAAAGTCGGTGGTTTCAGGAAAAGTGTTTTTCGTGACTTCTCAAAAAATGAGTAACCCGAATGAAGTTATCACTGGTTAGTTAATCATAAACTCTTGCGAAGTCTATACATTGTTAGATATTAGTTCTACCCATTCTTTTATTTCTCCTATTTGCACTTAACGTTTAAATTTAACTCCAGAGAAATTAGACTTTGACTTATCTATTGAAACTTTGTTAGGAGAAACCTTCATTACATGTGCTATCCAAGTCTTGGATGAGAGTCACAGTTTTTAAATGATATTTCTATCATTAATAAATTTTATGACGTATTCTCTGAAGACTTCTTAGCATACCCTAGAGCGTGAAATCAAATTTTGTATTGACCCCAGTACATAACCCATTTCTAAAACCCTTAAATATTTCTTCAACCAAAATGAACGTATAATGTTCCAAAGACGTTGGCTTGAGCTGTTGAAGATTACGACCACATCATTCAATATTATCATGGAAAAAGCGAACGTGGTAGCTGATGCTTTGGGTAGAAGATCGTATGTGTTTACGATTGTAACGATGTTAACACAAAGACACATTTCATATGACTTACAGATGATAAAGATAGAGTTAAAGACTCTAAGGACCCACGTGATGATATCAAATAATACGAGTAGAATCGACATTAATTGATAAAGTTAAAACCGCTCAAGCTACACACCCAGGGCTGATGAATGTGAAGAAGAAGGTTAAAGAGGGCGTTATTCTAGAAGCAAGAATCAACGAAGAGAGTAAATATCAACCCTCGATTTAATTGGGCCATTCAAAATTCTCGATAGAGTAGGAACTGTGGCCTATAGACTCGCTTTACCGCCAAGTATGTCGCGTGTTCATAACGTTTTTCACGTATCGATGTTACGTAAATATGTGGACGACCCGAACCATATTATTGAATTAGAACTAGACGAGATAGCAGAAGATTTAACGTATGAGGAGATACATGTTAAAATGTTGGATAAGAATGAATATATTCTACGCTCAAAGGTTATAGCTCAAGAGTTATAATTTGACGAGGTATCATCATCTCTTCGACATACCAGGTACGTACGTATATTTCGAGGGCGAAATTTCATAAGGAGGTAAGATTGTGAGATCCCGAATTTTATGAAATGAAAGTATTCAATTTTATTATAATTATTATTTTATTTAGTAAATGGTTAAATTGAGAAAGGTTTAAAGTTAAGGGTGATATGTAAAAATTTTGCAAAGTAAGCAAGTTGATATAAAATATTCGTTGTGTCGGGGAATATTCGATTGGTCGGGAAATATTCGTTTTAACAGGAAATATTTGTACGACGACATAATCATTGGTGGACCCCACAACAGAAGTATTGTCGTAGTTAGAAAATGATAGAATTATCTTTTTATAAAAGTAATCTATGAAAGTTTTACCGTTAAACCGTTGAATTACCCTAGTAAAAGTACAAAGAATACGCGGTTTGCACAAAGAGTACATGGTATTTATTATTGATGCTTACGTGAGAAGTCACTCAGTTATACTCAATTATTGCTACAGGAATTTCTGCATCACATCTCTCATATTATTGATTCAATTATTGTCACAGTATCATCTGCATAATATTTTATATTATTAAATTAATAATTGAGACGGCAAAGTTATTCATATTATTATTTGCAATATTGATAATGTCTAGATGTTCTGTCAAGGAGAGGTTTGGTCACCTAATTGCGTGCCAATAAGGAGAAATCTTTATCGGAAATCCCCCTCTTTCCTAGGAATGATCTGGTTATTAAATATTATGAGTTATAATATTAATGATGAATAAGTTCGTATTGATTAAAGATGAAATTGATATTTCCATTGTGTTGGGATTATTAGTGTTAGTGGAAGTCGACATCTATTTCGATAATAATGGATGTTTGGAGGTTATATTGACCAACCGGTTAATTAATCAGATAAATGAGCAATTAATTGCTATTAATTCACATGCTTATAACTATTTGTTCACATGTGTGTACTATTGATCACATGCATGTACTATTAGGGGAGGTGGTGCAAGATTGATAATACTTGCATGACTAAATTAAAAATAGAGGTATAGCTGAAGGTATTATACTGTAATTATTTTTTTCACATGTATAGAACTATTGAGTAACATGATTGTACTATTGATTCACATGATATACTATTAGGGGAGGTGGTGTAAGTTTGATAATACTTGAAAGACTAAATTAAAAATGAAGAAAAAGATGAAGGTATTATACTGTAATATTTTGAGCCCCAAAATGTGCAATTATCGAAACTATATTTTCCTATAAATAGAAGCTCATTCTTCCTTCATTCTCACCAATTCACTAAGACTCACAAGAGCAATTATAGAGAGAGAAGCTCTAGAGAGAAAGAAGAAGAGAAGTTTGTTACTTCACTATTCCAGTATCCAGTCTTCTTCTAAGGTAAGGGGTATTATTTATTTCATATTTTGAAGAGATATTATTTTTCGTATTCATATGAATATTATTTTTGTTCAATATTCATAAAGAATATTATCTTCGTTTAATATTCGTAGGAATATTATCTTTGTTAAATATTCTTTGGAATATTATTTTTGTTCAATATTCGCTTGAAATAATATTTTCTTCCATACTCTGTAGTATGTAAGTAATATTATTCCGTTTTAGATTTCGAATTCTATACTCATTTTGTTAAAGTTTTGGCTTCTATACTCCATGAAATTAGTAGAATATCCTTGAAATTTGCGTTTCATCCAGTATAGTTTCACAAGGATATTTTTGAACATTCTTGTTAAATTTTAAGCTTTTCATGCTAGAGTACTGTCTATGAGTACTATTCATTTGTACGGTACTATTCATAAAAGTACTATTCATAAGTACTATTCACAAAATACTATTCATGAAGTACTATTCACGGGGTACTATTCCCAAAGTACTATTCATGGGGTACTATTCACCCAGAGTACTATTCATGACAAAAATTGATTTATTTTTGGTTCAAATCATTTTTGATACAATATCAATCTTGAATTTTACTCCACAAAGCAGTATCATGTTGACAATTTGGATATTTTTAAACTCTGGATAAATTTAAAGTTTTTAATATTTATCCTTGATTTCGTTTGATTAATGCTTATATCATTGTCATCATCATCATGCTTATATTGTGATGAAAGTCATCTTTCGCTTACGTGCATAGATGGACTGTTGATTTATATGATTATGACTAGGGATCATTCGGTATAATCATGACCCGTAATGTTACAAATGATGTGGTAAAAGTCCTCATTTGCCCGTAGTGCATTTATGAACAGTTGTTGGTATGATTATGACCAGGGATTATTCGGTATAATCATGACCATTGATGATTACATGAATATCCTTGGCCCGTAGTACAGGGATGATTCGATGATATGGTTTATTTATTAAGCTGAGTCTCAGCGATAAAGTTGATGAAAAACTTTTTAAATCATAGAAGATAGTAGATATCATGCTCTACTTGACTCTTCTAATGGATTGCTTATTCCGCTGCAGTTGTTGATCTAAAACTTGTTGTCTATTGTATTCTATCAATTGTTATACTGTTGAAGGCTAAGGATACTTTATTCTGCATTATCTTAGTCATAATATTTCTTATTGGGCTAGTTAAGCTCACTCTTTTCTTTCATTATTCTCTTTAAGAAATGAGAATGTAGCTAGGACTAGTCGGGGAACGGAGTGACGGTCCAGATGTTTGCATTAGTAGTCCTCATTATTCTATAAAATAGTGTGATAATAATTATAATGAGGACTCCATTGAGAGTGGATATTGTCTAGAAGGCAATATTCGTGTACAAACTCTCAGCTACGCTATTGTCATATTGTATAATTAAGTTTGTATTTGTTTTATGTACCATGTATTTGGCGATTCAAGATGGGTGATGTATACCTGTTTTGGGGGCGTCATAATTTATATGTTCAATGAATTCAATTTGTTGAATTGTTTCTATACAACTGAATTATGGTGATTATACATGTTAGTTATGTTTGAGTTTGTATGTAAACAAGGAATTGTATGCTAATTTCGTTTAAAAGGTAGTAAAAGTAATTACAGTATATATATTTTTCACATGGCTTGTGAAAGTACCAATTTTGGTGGTCAAATTGTGTGTTAATCTTTAAATTGAGTTTTGATTTATTTAATTGGTCGGTCAGAGTATAGGGATAATATGTGACATGTCAATTAACCCTTATTTTGAAACAATATTCTAGAATGATATTTGAAATACAAGAGATGAGAAATGGGAAAATCACGATAGAGAGGAAATAACCGGGAAGGTACAATCTGAAAAGAAAGCAAGGTATTCTCATCTCTTCGAGCTACCAGGTACGTAAATTTCGAGGGAGAAATTTTATAAGGAGGGCAAATTGTGAGACCCTGAATTTTATGAAATGAAAGTATTCAATTTTCTTATAATTATTCTATTTAGTAAATGGTTAAATTGAAAAGGTTAAAGTTAAGGGTGATATGTGAAAATTTTTCAAAGTAAGCAAGTTATCATAAAATAACCGGTTGTAAAATTACAGTAATACGCGTGGTTGTATAGTAGCACACGGTATTGATTATTATTGCTTATGTGAGAAGTCACTCAGTTATATTCAATTATTGCTACAGTAATTATTGCATCATATATCTCATATTATTGATTCAATTATTGTCACAGTATCATCTGTATAATATGTTATATTATTAAATCAATAATTGAGACGACAAAGTTATTCATATTATTATTTGCAATATTGATAATGTTTAGAAGTTCTGTCAAGCAGAGGTTAGATAATCTAATTGCGCGCCAATTAGGAGAAATCCTTATCGGAAAGCCCTCTCTTTCCTGAGAACGACCTGGTTGTTAAATATGGTGAATTAATAATATTAATGATGAATAAGTTCGTGTTAATTAAAGATGAAATTGATAGTTCTATTGTGTTAGAATAATTAGTGTTAGTGAAAATTGACATTTATTTCGATAATAATTGATGAATGGAGGTTATATTGACCAATCGGATAATTAACCAGATAAATGAGCAATTAATTGCTATTGATTCACATGATTATTACTATTTGTTCATATGTGTGTACTATTGATTCACATTCATTTATTATTAGGGGAGTTGGTGCAAGATTGATAATACTTGCATGACTAAGTTAAAAATGGAGGTATAGTTGAAGGTACTATACTGTAATTAATTTTTTTCACATGTTTAGAACTATTGAGTCACATGATTTACTATTGATTCACATGATTTACTATTAAGGGAGGTGGTGCAAGTTTGATAATACTTGCAGGACTAAATTAAAAATGAAGGAAAAGAGGAAGGTATTATACTGTAATATTTTGAGCCCCAAAACGTGCAATTATCGAAACTATATTTTCCTATAAATAGAAGCTCATTCTTCATTCATTTCTCACCAATTCACTAAAGCTATAGAGAAATTATTATAGAGAGAAATTATAGTGAGAAAGAAGAAGAGAAGTCTGCTACCTCACTATTCCAGTATCTAGTCTTCTTTTGAGGTAAGGGGTATTATTTCTTTCGTATTCATGAAGAGAGCTATTGTTATTCCATTCCTTATTATTCTGTTGGAATAACTCAGATATCGCGACTACCGTATATATGGTAAAATTCTTCTGTTATTTCATTCTTTATTATTATGTTGGAATAACCTGTCTATGCGAAGTACCGCATACATATGTATGGTGAAATTCTTATATTATTACATTCTTTATTATTCTGTTAGAATATCCTATATGTACGTTTATGCATGACCTGGTTCTATTATTTATTATTATGTCAGAATATTCTGTCTGTGCATTTACGCATGACCTGGTTCCATTATTTATTATTCTGTTGGAATAACCTGTTTGTGCGGTCTGTGGCATGCCTGGTGAATTCTTCTGTTATTCCATTCCTTATTGTTTTATTGGAATAACATGTCTATGTGGATTACCACATGCATGGTGAATGATCCTTCGTATTCATTCCTTATTAAATTATGGAAATGATCTGTCTACGTTGATTATCGCATGGTGGGTGAAAATCCATTTGCAGTTTCCTAATTTTTCTGACACTCAAAAATTTTGGAAATATTTGAAATGATGATTTGTTGAGTTTTCTAGATTGTGTCCAAAAATGGTGATTTTTGGATGTATAGATTTGGAGTTATGAATTTTATGGGAAAAGACAATTTTAAAAGTAAACCCTTATAACTCCTTGTGGTTAACTCCAAAATTTGTAAAATTTTTATTGGGAGTACATGTATACAATAGGAGTATACCCTGTAAATTTCAGAATTTTTGGACAAAAGTACAATTTATGATAAATGTCTAAATATTCTACAGTTTTGGCTTACGTGCAAAGATGGACTGTTGATTATTGGTTTTACAGTTGTATATCTTTGGCTTACGTGAAAAGATGAACTATTGATTGATGAGTATCTTTGACTTACGTGCAAAGATGGACTATTGATTATTGGTTTTACAGTTGTATATCTTTGGCTTACGTGCAAAGATGGACTGTTGATTATTGGTTTTACAGTTGTATATCTTTGGTTTACGCGCAAAGATGAATTGTTGATTATTAGTTTTATAGTTGTATATCTTTGGCTTACGTGCAAAGATGGACAGGTGTATGACATGATCATAACCACTGGTGATAATAACGAATATCCTTGGCCCGTAGTGCATGGATAATTTGATGATGTGATTGGCAGGATCATGACCATTAGTTAACAGTTGAATATCTTTGGCCGTAGTGCACTGACAGACAATTGATTGGTATGATCATGACCATTAGTTTTATAGTTGAATATCTTTGGCCCGTATTGCAAAGGTAGACAACTGATTGTTATGATCATTGTTATTACATTTGAATATCTTTAGCCTTTGGGGTAAGGATATTGAGTAAACGTTCTATTAAGCCTTTGTGGCAAGAAGAAACTATTGATTTACATGATTATAAATATGAATTGTGGATTTAACTATAATCTTTGGTGGTTTAGGTGAAGATAGGTGATGATAGTTCTTTTTGTCTTGGGTATAACAAAGAACTATTGATAAGTATTACATGAATGAAATATTAATGATGGACTTTTAATCTAGAGGAGATAGTAGACATTATGTTCTACTTGACTCTTCTAATGGATTGCTTATTCCGCTGCAGTTAAACTTGATGTTTATTGTATTTTATCAGTTTAACACTGTTGAAGGCTAAGGATAATTTATTCTACATTATCTTAGTCATAATATTTCTTACTAGGCTAGTTGAGCTCACCCCTTTTTTTCACTGTTCTCTTCAGGAAATGAGAATATAGCTGGGACGAGTCGGGGAACGGAGTGATGGTCCGATATGGTGGCTATAGCAGTCCTCACTACTTAGTGTGATAATAAGTGTAATGAGGACTGAATTTGAGTTTGTATATTGTCTATGAGGAAATATTCATGTAAACTCTCAGCTATGTTTTATCGTATTTGGCACGACAGTTGTATAATTAAGTTTGTAGTTGATTTCGGTACTATGTATCTGGCGACTCAAGATGGGTGATGTATACCTATTTTGGGGGCGTCACAATTATAGATTATATTCTTATAATAAATTAATTTTGTAATAAAAATATTTATTATTTATTTTCCATGAAAATATGATTATTGTATATATGATATGATTATTAGGATTATTATGATATGTATTTTATTATATTAGTTAAGTTAATTATTTTAACTTAATTAATAAAGGTATATATGAAGGATAGGTCGGATATGAATTCAAAACCCTAAGTCTGGATTTTGAAAAAGGAATGAGAATAATAATATAATATTGTTTATATTTCAATGCTATAAACAAGCATAATATGTGTGTAATATAATTCGTGGAACAGTTATAGTGAAACAGTACCAAACCCTAACATTACTGATAAACTCTAGTACAGAAGTCAATTACTACTGTAAGATTTGTTAAGTTGTTGTGTTACGTAATTAATGACCATTATTATATTTAATGTTAATTAGGTAAACCCTAATTAATATCTAGAAACCCTAATTATTAATTTAGCAAGCTTAATGGTAATTAGTAAATTATAAAGCCTAATTTACAAGTCTTAAGTGATTAGGAAACCTAATTTAATTAGGGAACCCTAATTCACATTTTTAGAAACTAAAATTTCTATTTTACCCATAATTACAAAATCCTAGAAAATTAAGCTTATGAAACCTTAGGGTTAAACCGTAAGGGTTAAACCCTAAAGGTTGAAATGAATTGCCAAGTTTGCCACTAAAAGTAAAACTCAATTGACCAAATTGCCCTTTGTGAATATTTTAATGAGATTGAATGTAGATCTAGCCCTAGTAAGTGGTTGGTGACCAACTCTAGCTAGCCATGTGGTCTAGTAATTAACTTTAATCAGTAAAAATCTGATCACATGATCAGCCATAGACATTGCACCATATTATATATAGATTGAGAAAGAGGAAAGTTCATCATTTAGCCCCATTGGTTCATAAACACTCCACAAAGCCTCTCTCTCTCTCTCTCTAACCCACGAATTATTTGAGCATTTCAGTCCACAAAACTAGCCCCACTAACAATCATAACAAAATCAATAGCCAAGAATCAAAATTTGATCATAGTGAGGTATAAACCCTAACTTAGATTCTGATCTTAATTAATATGTTAAAGGTTGTGGTTTTATGCTTAAATGTGTAGTATATAGTGTCTATAAGTGATCTGGGTTGGCACATGTTAGATCCATAATATCTAAGTGCACGAATTTGAAGTTTTTAAGAATCTGGAAAATTTTCAAAATGTTGTCTGACAATGAATGTCAGACCTTCTAGATCTCAGCATGTTTATTGTTTTGGTGTTTTAAATGTTTGATCTTGTTGTATGCTGTGAGATCTGTGTTTTGGAACTTGTATCAGGATCAGATCATGCATATATTGTCAGATATTCATGGTCAAAGGCCATTAACCGGCCATGACTGGACAATTCTGGGTAACCCAGAAACTGCCCAGGAAGGCCTGACAAGATTTTCTTGTGTCTTGATCTTGCAGGTGGTTGTTGTGTTGTTCTTGTTGTTGTAATAGAATTGTAGTATGTTATATGAACTTCAATATTATGCCTTTAGATCACTAAAATATCAAATATATTTAACTTAGTGGCTTGGTCAAAGTAGGCGGATGATCATTTACTTGTGTTTCTCAAGAACCCGTAAAAACTAAAGACCGTGATCTCGACATATGGTTCGATTCGATATGGATGTTGATCTTGTAATGTTGTTATACGTATATTATGTAATAGATCTCTTTATTTACATGTTGGCTACACACTAGAACCTTTAGATCACAAAAAATGATACAAGAACAGTAAGTAGTGGAAGCCCAAAGTAGGCCTCATTTAATCGTTTTCTTCATTTCTGGGTAACCTGTAAAATGAAAATACCGATGTGACTTTTGTTCAAGGCTTCAGATCTTGATCAAGTGTTATGTTTTGGTCCAGAACTTGTTTGATAATTGTAGTATTACATTAGTACTACAAGATCCATGTTATAGATTGCTCAGAAATAATTTACACAGCGAATTACACTTGGTCAAAGTAGGCCACTTGATAACTGCTTTTGAATGTTCTTGGTGCTCAAGAACACCTAAATGAAACTTTCGTCATTAAAGGCTATAAATGACAGACTTATTAATTTTAATTATATTAATTTCTAAAATCATTTAAAAATAGAAAATAATTTCGAAAATTATAAAATTAGTTTTAAAAATTATTTGAAGTTATAAAAATTAACTTTTAATAATTTGACATATTTCCCATAAATATTAGTATTTATTCGAATATTATTGATATTTAATTTATTTAATAAATACATTAAATAAATTAACTAAAAAACGATTTTATTATATTAAAAATTATTTTAAATGATAGTAAGGTATTTAAAAATATTTTAAGTTATAAAATGTAACTTTTAATATTTTAAAGCAAAATTCATTAATTATTAAATATTAAGATAATAGATTTATTTAATAATTATATTAAATAAATTATTTTAAAAATAATTTTAATATTATAAAAATCATTTTAAATGAAAATAAAGAGTTTAAAGATATTCTAAGTTATAAAATATAACTTTTAATATTTTAAGATAAATTTCATTAATTATTTAATATTAATGATATTAGATTTATTTAATAATTATATTAAATAAATAGTTTTAAAATGGTTTTATTGATTGAAAAATCATTTAAAAAAATATAAATGGTTTAAAAATATTTTAAGTTATTATAAATAACTTTTAATATTTTAGTGAATAATAATACTTAATATTTAAATATTAATGGTAATTGTTTAAAAATGATTTTAATGTTTTAAAATCATTTAAGGGTAATATTAATACTTTAAAAATATTTTGAGTTATTATAAATTACTTTAATATTTTAGCAATGGTTTTATTAATATTTGGATATTATTTCAATATTAATGATGATAGAATTATTTAATATTTAAATCATTTACTAATGATTCTAGAGTTTGAAAATCATGATAAATTATAATAATTAATTAAAAATTATTATAAGTCATCGAAAAATAATATGATTGATATTTAAATTATCCAGAATAATATTTAAGATACAAATTAGAGTTTTATTAACAATAAACTTGATAATTTCCCAATAAGGCCGTCGGTACACCAAAATGCTGCCTAAATTGATTCGAACCTATATAGGTTGACCTGATAAGTGTCTGTTTGTGTCCTAATAACTGATAAATATATGTGATAATGTGATTAGGTTATGTTTTGACTATGAATAAAGATACGATGTGTTATAATATGTTATTCTAATCAATAGAATAATCTTATAAATGATAGGTCGTTGAATTAAAGATAGAACTAAGTTTTGTAAGCAGTAGATCAGGCAAGTATCCAAACCCTAATTTTATTGTGCAAGTATATAAACTATCCTTTACGTTGTGCAAGTATCCTAACCTTTGCATTTGCTTTATGCAATGGACATAAGTAAGAAAGTTTCAGAATTATATTATCGTTGTGCCAGATTATTAACTCTATTGTTATCGATTATGTATCCAAATATTCATATTCATGCAAGTTCTCGAACTTTATTCGTTCATTGTTTATCAGTACAGTATTAATGCAAGATTCAGATATATATATATATATATATATATATATATATATTGTCCGTTAAATTCTAAGTATGGTTATACAAGTGTCCTCACTTGGATAATCATTGTACATATTGATACATACTTGTTGATTTCCAGTATGTATACCTTAATTAAAAGTCGACTAAGCTATTTGACTCGGCTAGACATAAATTTAAAAATATCATTGAACATGATAGAACCCTATTGATATCCAACCAAATTATTTTAGTTCGGATTCAGGCTAAGTATGAACATCCCAAATTTCGAAAACTTTTGTGCGCCCAATGTGACACCCCCAAAATAGGTCCAATCCATCCAACCTATTCTAAGTCGCCAAATACATGGTACAGAAAACAACTATAACTTTATTACTACCACTGTCGTGCAAAATACAACAACACATATACTGTGAGTTTTAATACCAATTGTGACTCATGTCCCAACCTTGGATAGCACGTCATAATGGCACCTTACATAAAGGAACAGTCAATAACTGTTTTAGAAATTAAAATCTTTGGGAAGTGTTCAAGGAAACCTTCGTACATAGGAGGCCATGAATCTAAGTTATGATAGATATCATATGTCCAGAGAATTATCCTTGGTTGATCCAATAGACCCCAAAGAAAAATGAGAAGATTACTATCATGTTCCTTCCAATGGTGAGTCTTCTCTTAACATATAACTATCTCCACCGTCTGCAATTGAACGTTATGTTTCAATCAAACTCCAAAATCATATAGGTAGTGCTCGTAGATATACTCAGCAAGTGGATGTGCACAACCCTGTCTTATGATAACAAAAGGTTGTATGTCATTAGACATCTTGTATGATAGTGGCATAACACCCTTCCAAAGTTGGGTTCACCTCACCCTATTGTTGTTCACCAAAATCAATTATTAAGTGACGATAATATAATGCACACACACACATCTTAGGTCCTCAATACAATTATATATTGTATGTCATGCCATTTATAATGTGTTGAGAAACTTTGACGCCTTTGACCACCACACTATTCCCCTGTTATCCCCGCTACCAATCCAACCTACACTCTTATTACACGAAAGGAATTGTGAAGCAAAAAGGTGAGCACAACTAGCTCAAGAAAAGAATATCATGACTAAAGATAATTAAATTATCAATAGCCTTCATCAAGAATAAATCGTAGATTTAGAACATATATGGTAGATGATAAAACTTTTCAACCATAGTTGCAGAGAAACGAGCAATCCATTAGAAGAGTCAAATAGACCATAAAGTCTATTATCTTCTCCACATTAAAAGTCCACCAATAATGTTTTATCCTTGTAACATCAATCAAAAGTTCCTTTCCACAATCATATGAATAACTCATAATTATAATTGTGATTCTAAATTCCTCTTCTCATCCAGGACGAAGATATTTTTCATCACCTGTCTTTACCTGAAACATAAAAGATCATGATTATACCAAATCACAGTTCCTGTTTATAATCATACTAATAAATTCATCTTTGCACTACAGGCCAAAGATATTCATTATCATTTTATCTTTGCACTACAGGCCAAAGATATTCAACAACGGGTCATCTTTGCACTTCAGCCAAAGATATTCAATAACAGGTCATCTTTGCACTACCGGCCAAAGATATTCAACAACAGATCATCTTTGCACTACGGGCCAAAGATATTCATCAATAGTTCATCTTTGCACTACATGCCAAAGATATTCATCAATAGTTCATCTTTGCACTACATGCCAAAGATATTAATATCTCAAAGAACTACATAATCATTTCAGAATTTATATAAACCATAATTATAATCATGTTGATCAATTCACCTTTGCACTTAAGCTAAAAATATTCAATTGTAAATTCAATGGTCATGATCATACCAGTCAACGATTCAACTTTGCACTACTGGCCAAAGAGAACCCATAGTCACGATCATACCAATAATCTACCCATCTTTACACTTAAGTCAAAGAGAAATTTCTTCACCAGGATTATAAAAATGTTATAAATGATAATTAAAATAATATGATCCAAACATGGATTTAAATTCAAGAGTAAGATTTATAAATCAACGATAATTTGGTCGAAAAAAGAAACCAATTTTATCGTGAATAGTACCCCGTGAATAGTAACTCGTGAATAGTAACTCATGAATAGTAATTCATGAATAGTAACCCCGATATGAAAAAGGTAGAAATTCCACAATAAAATACATACCAATATTTCGGTATAAAGATATTGAAAGAATAACATTTCTTAAACTTATAAACTATTTATTTTAATTGTTTACACTTTACTAAATAATGCATTTAATCATCCTAAAATGCCAAACTCACAAGATTTCATCACCAATAACCAACAACCTCATCAAAAATCTGCATATACCATATATAGGATTCCCAAGCCATAAAATTTTATTTTCCAATTTTGTTACTTCACATAACATATTTAATTCATTTACTCATAACTAGTCTATTTTTATGAAAAATACCAAATCAGTTCCAAAAATATTTCTTTTCTGAGATTTAGCAGAATATAGTCCCATATTGAACATATATTTTTCTCAAAATTTTTAAAATTCGTTATATATATGTACTCCCAATAAAAATTTCACCAATTTTGGAGTTAACCACAAGGAGTTATAAGAGTTTACTTTTAAAATAGTCTTTTTCCATAAAATTCATAACTCTTAATCTATACATCCAAAAATCGTCATTTTTGGACACAATCTATAAAACTCATCAAATTATCATTTCAAATTTTTCTAGAATTTTTGAAGGTCGAAAAAATTTTGAAACTGAAAAACATAATAACCCTTAAAATCCCTTACCTCAAAAGAGCAGTACTTCTAACCAGAATGTTGGATGAAAAGCCGAAGGAAACTTGCACTGAATAACAACTCTCCAAGTATCTAAATACTCAAAAAAATACGCTCGAGAATATAGAGAGAGAAAACTTCAGTTTCTGGTGTGATTTTCAATTCTAACTTAAGCGCCTATTTATAGGAAAATGCTAGAACGCCAAAGGAGACTAAATAATAAAATATTATTACTATTTATTCACCTTCTACGCATGCCTCATTTGAATCAAAAATTCAGTCACCACCTTTGAACAAGAAATTCAGCACATGTTTTCAACAAATGACAAAAGTGGGTCCCACTCCTATTTTAATAAAAATTATTTTATTTTCCAAAACTTCAGTAATTCATACAAAATAGCCCGTTTATTAGAAAAATATGAATTTTATGTCCATTCGGCGTGAAATCGAATTTTCTACAACTTTGTAGCTTTGAGTTTTTCCAAATTCCGAACAAAAAATATCTAAAATCCACAAACGGACGATTTTCAACACCGTTTCAACACCTTTTAAAATTCATAACAAATCATGCGTTAATTTTCAACGGTTCAAAATTTGTGGACATATACTCAACTCATATATGTATAACATATCCAAAAATCACAACAATCCAACGGTCGGATTAAAATTATAACTCACGCAATAAAGCTTTAAGAACACCGATTTGAGTTTATAATACCTCCAATCCGAAAAAATACTGATAAAACACCTCAACGTTAATTCCTTCATTTATAACCACATAAATAAATCCATCATTTATATCCACATCAAATAAATATTTCCTTATCATATAAATCAATAATTAATTATTCACAAATAATATTACAGAATCACAATAATGACAACCAGGCCGTTCCTAAGAAAGAGGGGGCTTTCCGATAAGGATTTCTCCTTACTGGCGCGCAATTAGGTGACCAAACCTCTCCTTGACAGAACTTTCTAGACATTGCCAATAATGCTATCTAATAATATTATTCAAATAATATGAATTATTGATCTGATAATGGAAAATATCGTGTCGTGACAATTATTGAAACAACAATAATATAAAATATCAACGCAAAGAATTATTGAATCAATAAAATAAAATATTGAATAAAGAATTACCGTAACAATTATTGAGTAGTGCCTTCACGTAAGAATCAATAATTCAAAATTATCGTGCAATATCGTGTGCTATCTTTATGCAACCACGCCAGACATCGTATTTTAACCACCGTGTATTCCAATGTTATAATTGTAATAACTACGACGTTATTTATAAAAACTCAAACTTGTCGCTTTTCTTCATCCGAAGCTTATTCTCATATGGGGCCCACAATGGTTTAACGGCCAGCATTTAATATTTCCTGACAACAAGAATATTCCACGACCAAACGAATATTTTATAACCACTTGCGTATTTTGAAAAATTTCATATATCACCCTTAACTTTAACTCTTTATCAATTTAACCATTTACTGAATAACAATTATAAGAAAAATTAAATACTTTTATTTCATAAATTTTGAGGTCTTACACCCAAGGCGGATAAGATAAACGAGAATATTGTTCTGGTATGTAGTATTAATCAGTACAGGGCGTAATGGGCTGATCACCCCTCGTGCCTATAAGTTATGATAGTTTACAGATAAAGTTCTGTTTAACCTTTTCGAAAATAGAAAACAATGTTTATAGTCTGTCGACTGATCTCCAGTTATAGTCAGTAAGTAGTTTCAAATTTTTTATATAGAATTCATATGTTGTTATTATTGTTTCAGCTTACTTCACAACTGTTGATTCGTTGTAGAAGTGTCATTCACAGAAAATATTTAATCCTTTTAGCTAATATTTATTGTTGCTATTACTTGCTAGGCACCCAAATGCTCATTCTTGCTTAATTTAAATATTTTCAGCCAATCGTGATCAACCTGAAGGTTCATGCAGAAACAAAGGAAATGGAAAGAAAACAAAATAAGATTTATGGTATTTTATGTAATAATTAGACTTTATTAAGACAATGATAACTATTAAGTATCATGTAATGAATGTTTAAAGGTCGCGTACCTGGGATTAGACTCTGATATATGTAAGTTAAGTTTGGTATTTTATATTATTGTTATTATTGTTAGTATTATTCTGCTCATAGAAATGGTATCTTGAAGCACCGAGTTCTGGGTTTTAAGTACCTGAATTTGGGGGCGTCACATAACACGTGTGCCTAAAAAAGGGCAAGAGTCGCAGCTTCCAGCCTTGCAAGTCGTGGCCTCCAACTTAGTTCTTTTAGGAGCCACGACTTCCAGCCTTGTAGGCCGCGGCTTCCAACATTCTGTCCATTTCTTGCTAGAAACAAGAGTATGCGATCAAATCACATAAATAAGCGAAAACGAAGTAAAAAAAATGGATTTTAAAATTTTAACAAACCATAAACAAAGATTATTCTTGTGCTTTGATTATCAGTCAATAATAGAGTATAAGAATCAGAATCATACCCTTGAAGATCCGAGCTTCCTCATGTACGAGTTCAACTCCTAATCCTTGTGCTCTCCTTGAATACGTGGGTTTGGTTCCTTCCTTTGATCAACGTCAGTCACCCAAGCGTTTGGCCTCTAGAGGTGATCCACCAAGGAAGAAGAAGAATCAAGAAGAAGGAGTATTGGCTCAAATCCTAGTTTTCTATCTGTATAGAAAAAGGGGCGTATACTCCCAACTATTGGAATTACGTATATTTTTCACACACCGATATCTGATATAAGACTCCTCTTATAAAGATATTAGTTAACCTATTTTAATATAATTAAAATAGGGTATTATTTAATTAATTAAACTCCTTTAATTAATTAGGCTCCCTAATCTTATTAAGGATAATTAATTAAAATTTTTAATTAATTTGCCTCCTAATATTATTAGAAATAAATGAGAGTACTAATATTAAATTAATTTCCAAACTCCTTTAGAAATTAAAATAATAATAATTGTAATAATATTAATAATAATCATCATATTAATTTATATTTAATATTTTCAAAATATTAAATAATAATATTAAACTATTTAATTTATTCTATCACCATAGATTAAATTAAATACACTTAACATATTATTACGATTATATCATTAACTTCTTAATTAATTATTCTTCTTCTTATGGTGTGACCATTTAGGTTCTCCATATTAAATCAGTTGTGAATAAATCAATTAGAACTTTTTTTATTTAAATAAATAATATTTAATTAAAGATTTGCAAGTGAGAATAAGGATCTCATTTCAAATGTTTATAGCCTTGTGTGTGCACAATAAACTATATATAAATAAATAGCTAGAAAACTCTTATCAATTATAACATCATGTAACTCCTTATATTTTACCTCTTAAATTATAATAGTCAAGTGTGTACACATCCGAACTAAAATGATTTAAGTTAAGTCATACCTAGGATTTCCATATAAGCGAAGAAAATTACATGACTTGTGTGTGTCCACAACAAAGCAAAGAATGTTCAATTCCTTATAAACATCATATGTAATAAAATAACATCTCAAATATTTAATACTCGCCTGTGTGTGCACAAACAAACTCATATTAAATATTCAATGCTATATTGTTTTTATCATGCTAGAAGGCTAACGCTCGATATTCCAAATATCTTTGAATGTTACAACCTGAATATAATTTCTTTGAGGGGTTTGTTATTATTAGTCCCATCTTGTTTAGCGCACATGCAATATATATATATATATATATATATATATATATATATATATATATATATATATTTAAAATACACATCATATTATTAAACATGCAAAGCATGTTTGCATAATAATAATAATAATATTAATAATTACTAGCATGCACATATAGAATATTATATTCTACCCTTGAGTATTGACTTTAATTCTTGTCTATCACTAGAGCCACCAAGTGAACCAAAAGGTCAAACCCTAGGGTGCAAGAATTCATATTTAAATATAACTATTACATTTAAACCTGGGCTCCATTACAAACGGGTCTTCAAGCACTATTTACTCCTTGATCTCCGGTTCTTCGAGATATTCTAACTAATCCTATTACATAAACTATTTAATGTAAATAGAAACCTTGATCAGCAGTCAAGGGGAAGTGCATATGAGAGAGATAGAATTTACATCAAGAAGAAAATCAGAAAAGACGAGGTACGCATACCCAATTTAATAAAACAAATACATTCAAGCATC
This sequence comes from Panax ginseng, assembly GCA_020205605.1. Lineage (NCBI taxonomy): Eukaryota > Viridiplantae > Streptophyta > Magnoliopsida > Apiales > Araliaceae > Panax > Panax ginseng. Next base: position 76,370,646 of record CM035137.1, read on the forward strand.
CATCCAAAATAAAATACAATCACATTGGTCATAGTCCATAATCAATCCCATTTATTATCATACATATCATCATATGCATCAATAAATAACATTCATCTCATGAATAATTAAATCCATTTTATATATGCAATAATATCAATTAATGGGCAAACGTTTGCTAAACTTTAGTTTTTAAACAAAATAAACTCTTTTATTTTCATCAAAAACCAAATCCAAATTAAACTCTTTAATTTTAGCAATCTGAAATCAAATTTTAGATAAACTAAAGACCTTTATTTTAAACTTTTATCAATTAAATAAACCATTTATTTAATTAAAGGAAAAATAAAAGTTTTTCAGATTCTGCCTAAGGGCGTAGCTACGCCTGTAATGAACAGGACACGGCAAATCGCACTTCAAGATCGGCGATTTCTAGGCAATGGCGATCTCTGCGACGTAATGAATCGGGTCCCGCCAAGAATCAAGGTTGTTCATCCAGAAATCGGATTCGGGTATGCATAAATTGCGCTCGAATGAATCGGAGATTTAGCAATTGCATACACATCGCAGAAATAGAAAACTTTTCTATTTCCCAGAAATTTTATCCAATCGCATATTACACATATATGGAATCACAAAGACTGATAATTAGCATAAGATTGGCTCTGATACCTGTAATACCCGAGAATTTCTGAATATTTTTAATGAATAAATTAATAAAAGTGGAATATTTATTTGAATATATTAAATATTGTTGTAGCATGGAGTACATTAATTCTTCTCAAATAAATTAGGTATGTGTTATGGTGGAATGAATATAGAGCTTGATGCTTAGGATACTTGTCTAGTGTGGTAAGATAATAAAATGAGTGTATTATTAATTAAATGAGCAGATTAATTAATTTAGAATATGAATTAATTACAGCAGTGACTAAGTCTGAGAATTTCCCAGAGTGGCACAAATGTGCCACTTCTGTACCGTAAACTAGCGTAGCTGTGCCGGTAGCAAGACTTGGAAAATAATTTCAACTGTGAGCATGAGTTATAAAGATGGTTTATTGATATTAATAGAGAATGGGTAATATAGTGGATCAGTTACCATTATTATTAATGTGAACATTATTATTAAATATTGGGTTGTACCACCGTGTGTAATATAGTAAAATATAGTTAGTAGTACCATATAATTACTTATTGCATGAGATTAAGTGAGGTGTGATGCTTAATTGCGGATAATGCTATACAAAACTATATAGTAAAAGTAATTAAATCATCAAGTTAATTTAGTTGAGTTTTGTTACCTCGTCATGTGTGGTGAGACAAATAAATGTGTATTCTAAAATATGGGAGTAAATAAATATGTATTATTAAAATATTTATCTCAATACTAATGTGTAATTAAATATTGGATTATTGGTAAACATTTAAATTGTGTCCATACTTGTTATAGTATTAAGTGGGTTAGACAGATGTACATGGATTATATAATTATGAGTATAGATATATACCCTAACTTATCGCAATGTAGTAATATTACCTCATTAAAATTATGTTGTATACCCAAAAGGAACTAAAACTTAAGTATATTAGAAACCTTTTTGTTATTACATACCAATCAGACTCCTTGTCCCAGTTTGAGTGGCTCAACAGTGCTTCACAGTAGCCTAAGTCTAAATTACGTAAACAAAGTATGTGCATGATGGCTAGCATAGATGTGATGATAAAGAGGAGAATGGAGGAGAAGAAGTTGGTGACTTCTTTTCACCTAAACCTCTCAAACCATTGGATTCTTTTTCTTTCTCCTGGATTAATTCATTGTGCAAAACCCAAAATTGGGCAATAAACTCTTTATAAATGGCAAGCTCTTCTTCTCAATTCACGTTACTGAGTTTCTGCTAAGTTCATATATAGTGTGGGACTATTAATTGGAGAAGCAATTAGTAACAAGCTTAGAATTCAATTTCACTAAGGTATAATCCTTAACACTGTGTTCTTGATTTTAATTTCTAAGAATACTAGAATTCCTTGAATACTTGCTAATTGATTGGGATATGAAATATCATTGTGTTATATGAGTTTACATGTATCCATGGTAGCAATGTGACTGATTTTGAACCTTTTATGTAAGGAATTTTAAGTATGGGTTGGAATTCTGCCAAATTAGAGGTCATCCTGGATCGTCTCAGGTAGGAAGCATTGCTTGGCTCCCTCTAGATTCGTAAACCTTTGAAAAGCAAAGCATCGGCCAGAAATTTGATTTCTGTCAAGACTTTGATACCTCTTAGCAAGATAGTTTGACTTAGATATGTATAAATATATGTCTGACCTATAGTCTTAAGCCCTTAGCTTATATCCAACTCGTTTGGTGTTAAGATAAATGATTTTTTTAAAGGAAATCTTGACATACTTAAGACTAATATTCATGAATGCCATATTCTGACCTTGTAAACTTGTCAATATGCTCTAAGAACGCATGAGAGGTAATTTTAAAGAGTACTGGTATAACTAGAATGCATGGCTTAAGTTTAAAATGATTTCTAAAGACAAACACAGACATTTTGCAAGCTAAGTATTCTAAAAGTCTAAGATTTCATACTAATACCCTAATAACGACCTATATGTGCATCCATCTAGTAGGACATGATGTAAGATCACTCAAGCATGATATTTTACAAGTTTTTAAAAGGATGAACGACACTAAAATATATGTATACGATGAAAACCTTTATGAGCATACCTACTAACTATTTTCATGACTTCCTTATATGGATACATGGTGAACATAGTAGTCCTTATGAATTCATAACCTTGTATGTCCTTAATTAATTAGAAATACTAGTTTAAGACTATATCATGTAAAGTCAAATTTAAATGGACCTTAAAAGCATGCAAGACCCTTTAACATGTGTATATGCTTTAAGTCAAGATCTATGTATGCTTAGAATTAGACTGATCCGGGAAGAGCAAAGCGCTACTCTGATCTGGCCAGGGGAAGCGCAGCTGTGCCGTCTCTAAGCCTAACTAGGGTGCAGATGCGCCTTCCTGCAGTTTGGTCTGATGATTTGTTTGTAATATGTAAAAGTTGTAACATGTATAGTGTACTATTTTAGCTGTAATACATGATTTCCATGATGTTTAAAGAGTCCAAACATCTAATAGTTATATGAAATCAAGAATCTAAGGTTTTACAACTTTCGTATTTCTTTTATTCTAGATGGTTATATAGATACATGGTGTGATAGTATGTTAAGGTGATTTTCCATTTACATTGTTAAAATGATAAGGAATGTGTATCATTGACTTATGTGATCAAACATTTATGAGATTATTAACTTATAGAGTTGAGTAACTAATAACAATATGTTGTATACGTAACTGCATTACAATAGGATTACAAGTGTTGATAAGTTATAAGTTGGTAAATTATGGTTGAGGAAAGTCTCCTAACATACACAACCTTGAATTTTGTGCAAGTTCTTTAACTTCATTTGATCTTCACATTGAATGCAAGTCCTTAAACTCTTTAAAATATATATGTTGTATAATTCCAAATTATTTCCATCCAATCATACTTATATCAAGTAAATATATATTGCCATTCGAAAATTATTTGTATATCTTGATGTACTTGCAATCATTGAACTTATTATTTTTAAATGCATTATAAATGTCATCTAAGCCATTGATTTGGCTAGACTATTATCGTATGTTGGAAAGCTATCCAAACCAAATTAACTTGGTGCAGACTCTTAAATCTGCTGAGATGAACAACCCTCACTGAAGGGGAAGTTATATACTTGTTGGGGAACCGACGTGCGCACATACTAGCATATTTAAATGTTATGCATAATGTAGGGTGCTTAGGCTGATCACATGTCGTACTCATTTTATTCAATTTTCAGTATTATACTGTTAATTCTAGTAGAAGTTCATAGTCCTTAGTGGCTGCTCAATATTCATAATTCTTGAACCTTGACATGATGTATTTTTGAATCTTATTGATATTTTTTTGTCCATGACGACTTTTATTGAGAATTGTTGATAATTCCTGAACTACTATTCACTATCATACCATTAAGATTTGAACGTATAATTGTTCACCCTTATTGCGATACTACTTGCTGGGCAAATTTGTTGTTCATCTTTGTTTTCCTTAAAACTTTCAATTAAGGCAGAATGTGGTGAACCCTCAAGCAAGGACAAGGGTAAAGAGAAGGCTTTAGAATAGCTTTATTTCCTAGTGTTAGGAATTTCTTATTATTATGTTGTATAGAGACTTATTTATTAAGATGTAATAAGTTATGTTTAAATTAAGATGTTATAGTAGCGGTTCGAGACCTTGGGACGAGAATAATTATGTTATGACAATATAAATTATTATATTTTCCATTGTGTGAGATTTAATTTATTGTTATTAGAATTAGAACATGACGAACCAAATTTGAGATATGAGTGTCTGAATTTGGGGGCGTCACAGGTTGATATCAAAGCATTAGGTTATAAACCTTAGGAGTGAGAATCCTTAGACTATAACCTTAGAAGAACTTAGAGAGTAGAAGGAGATAAATCTCATATAGAGTTTCTCTAAAGATTTAGTGGCATTACGAAGTATATTTTCATTCTATATAATGAATTTATGTTTGATTTTGGCATTCTAACGGAGTTTGATGTTTGTTATCTTGTGTTTGTGGTTGTATGATGTCGGATTTGGGAGGACCCAGTAGAGTGGTAGAGGAGGAGCCATGTGACATACACGTAGTGTATGAGGCACCTTTGATAGCGGAGCCCATTTCAGTAGTAGCCCCTATAGATGATGAGGAGGAGGAGATGGAGTCAGTAGCTGTAGAATCAGATTCCGAGGAAGATCCCATGGAGGATGAACCCGTGGAAGACTCCAACGAGGCTACATTCGAGGACCAGATGTTGGAAGAATACGAGGAATGTATTTTGGAGTTTGAGTGCTGAGTTAAGGAACTAGAGACCCAGGCTCAGGAGAGAGAAATCAAGATGCAAAAACTAAGGGAAGAAGACCAAAAAAGGAAGATGGAAATGCAGGAGTTGGAGGTAGAACTTTCATATTGCAAGGAGGCAGGAGTGCAGATGGGAACCCTTTTCTATCGAGCGATAGCCAGGAATGTTGAGTTGGCAGGCAAACTAGAGGAGGCAGAGCAGAGGGAGCTAAGCGAGAAAGCTGAGAAGGAGGTCCTTCATACATAGCTAGAGATAGAGGTTATGGTTAGGATCCACTTCGAGGAAAAGTGGGAAGAGGTCAATGATAGGGTAGGAGACCTAGAAGATGAGGTGAGGTGTAAAAGGAGAAAGATGAACCAAATGAGCTACACTTTTTGCACAGCTATGAAGAGGTTGATCGATGGTATATACCATTATCTGGCAGAGCAAGGGCAGACCCGTCATACTTTGAGCCGAGAGATGATGGCTCACATGACACAAGTTGAGTACAAGAGCGCAGTGGAGCGCGAGATGTTGGGATAGCTTGTAGTTCAGTGTTTAGTAATGTAGGTTTGTTGTGAATGATATGTAATCCCAATCTTTTATGTGAGATATGGGATAGTTATGTACACCCTAAGTAGGATTTTGTTAAAAGGGGTAGTATGTTAATGTTTCCCCGTCTTTTGTGATATTAGGGGATAAATGTTAACATTTATAGAAGTATGCTAGGAATGATCATATCGATGTAATGATTTGGCATATGAATATAAATGTTCTTATTTCAGAGAATGTGTTATAAAACTTTATTTCCTTTTTGCAATGAAGAAACACTTAAGTTATATAATTAAATAATAAAAATGAAAATTTTAATGTAGAAAATACTGCCCAGACGTAGACCAGCGACACCAGAAGAATCGGTCAATAACGAGAGGGATCAAGTAGACCATATCCAAAGGCTGGTAGATTTTCTAGGACAGGCCCTGCGGGGAAGAAACAATGAACTAGTACCACCCAATCCCCAGGCGGTACCAGTTACAAACTTTAAAGACTCTATGAGTGTAGGACCTTCGGAATTCATGGGTACTACCAATCCTATTGTGGCACAGACATGGATCAAGGAGATGGAGAAGGCCTTCACCATTACTCGTGTGGGTGAAGAGCAGAAAACCATGTTCGCTACGTATATGATGAGGGGTGAAGCAAACTACTAGTGGGAAGCCAATCAACAAAGAGTGGGAGAGGGGATTATAACCTGAGAAAGGTTTAAGGCCTTTTTTTTGAGAATTACTTCCTGAAAAGCATGAAGGATAGGATGAAGGTGAAGTTTATGGAACTAAAACAAGGAGAGATGACAGTGGCGCAATATGCAGCCAAGTTCAACGAGCTCACACATTTTGCAACGCACCAGGAAGACACCGAAAAGAGGAAAGCTAGACGCTTTTAGTTAGGACTAAAACCTTGGTTGTTTAAAAAGGTGTCGGTCCTTCAAATTGACTCGTTCTCCACTTTATTGGAGAAGGCGATCATTGTTGAGGGAGGTAGTGAGGCGTTGAGTCAGTACAATAAAGAAAAGAAGAATAAGAATACTGGGGGAGATACCCGTGGAGGGAATAGTAGTAGTGGAGGAAGTAACTTAGGGAAAAAGAAATAAAAATAATAACAACAATGGAAATAATAATTAGGGAGGAAGTTTTCATGGAGGGTTTAAGAAGAGAGCGGAGGGATGCTCGAAATGTGGAAAGAACCACCAAGGAGAGTGTGGAAGGGGCGTAATGTTTGTTACAACTGCGGCTGTAAGACCCCAAATTATTAATAAATGAAATTGATTTTCCTCTATTTATTATTTTGAAATAGTAAGGGTTGATTTGATTAATGTGGATAGTTATGGGTAAAATACGCAAATATTTTGAATAAGCAAGTGGTTATAAAATATTCATTATTGTCGGGGAATATTCGTTTGGTCGTGGAATATTCGTACTATCGGGGAATATTCGTACGACGGCGCAGTCTTTTGTGGGCCCCATAACGGAAAGTGATTGGATGAAGAAAACGACAAATATAAGTTGTTTATAAATAACGGCGTGAAGTTGTTACCAAGTTATCATCGTTGGAATACCCTAAGTGGTTAAAACACACTAATACGCGTTGTTGAATAAAGAAAGACACGGTATTGCAATCGATTATTGATTCTTACGTAAGAAAGCACTACTCAATAATTGTTACGATAATTACTTTATTCAAATTTTATTTTATTAATTCAATAATTGCGCATTGATATTTTATATTACCGTTGTTTCAATAAATTGTCATTACACAAGATTTTCCATTATCGGAGCAATAATTCATATTATCTGAATAATATTATTGGATAACATTATTGGCAATGTCTAGAAAGTTCTGTCTAAGGAGAGGTTTGGTCACCTAATTGCGCGTTAGTAAGGAGAGATCCTTATTGGAAAGCCCCCTCTTTCTTGGGAAACTATTCAGTTGCCACAAGATCGTGATTCTATAATATTATTTGTGAATAATTAATTATTGATTTATATGATGAGGAAAATATTGATTTTATGTGGATATAGATGGAGAAAAATTTTAAAGTGACAATTGTTGAAAATTAAAATTTTATCTTTTTCTGATAAAATAATTCATTTAAATATATTATTATATTTTAATAATATAATAATGGTGATATTTTTACAATGAATGTGGGATATATGAGTATACGAGGAAAAAGAGTATTTTTGTTGTAATAAATATTAAAAACAGATTTTGTGTGTCGGTAGACCCATTTCTTGACTAAAATTTGATTATAGCTTGTAAAATTGCCCGTTTGTGGATTTCGGTCAATTTCTGTTTGGAAATTGGAAAAACTTCCTTCTGTAAAGTTGTAGATAATGGAATTTCCTATGGAAATTCGTGAGTTTCGAATTTTTCTGATAAAAGAGCTAATTATTATGAATTATTGAAGTTCTGAAGCTCCGAAATAATTGATTTTTGGAAGTTTAAAATAATTTAAATAAGAAAAACGTTTTTGTGTTTGGTGGGCATCTTTAACACATGTCAAGTTGTTTGAATTCGGATGCTTGATGCGTAGGAAGATATAGAAAAAAATAAATAATATTAAGTTATTAAATTTTCTACTTTGGTTCTAAGCATTTTTCTATAAATAGGGTGCTTAGGTTAGAATTGAAAATCACACCGTAAACTCAAGTTTTCTCTCTATATTATCGAAATTATTCTTGTGAGTATTTTGAGTATACTTTGAGTATTGCTATACGGTGCAAGTTCAAGTCATAGCCTATATCCGGTGTTTCAACTAGAAGTACTGTCTTTCGAGGTAAGGGATGTTATTTTATTCGAAAATGATATTATTTCTTCAATATCATTATGCCGAAATATTGGTTGGAAATTTTTATCAAATTTAGAATTTTTTCATGTCGGGGTTACTATTTATGAGTTACTATTCACGAGTTACTATTCGTGAGTTACTATTCACGAGTTACTATTCACGAGTACTATTCACGAAGCGTGAAGATATTTTTTTGTGAAATTTCTATCTTTGGTGTCGGAGTTACTATTCACGTATACGGCACAATTCACGAATACGGCACTATTCATCGAAAAATGAAATTTCTTCTTTTTGTCCAAAATATCTATTATGGATACTAGCTTTGATTGTATCCATGTTTTGATCATTCTTGAATTTTACTCCACTATGATTACTTATGAAGTATTTTTGAACTTGGATTGTTTAAAATACGAATCCTTAATATTTTGTTCTTTTGTTTCACTAGATTCGTTTCCTTTAAAATATTTTTTCATCATCCTCACCCTAAGTGATGATATTATTGAATATATTTGGCCTCAGAGTAAAAGATGAATGATTTATAAATATCTTTGGCCCAGAGTGCAAAGATGAACAGTGTTTAGATGAACATGATCAATCGATGAATATCTTTGGCTCAGAGTGCAAAGATGAATATTTGATTCCAGATATATATTGATTGATGTTACAGGGATAAAATATTGACGATGAACTTTTAAATTCATATATAGAAGATAGTAGTTTGAATTCTCTACTTAACTCTTCTAATGAATTGTTGTTTCTACCTGCAGCTTGTTGATTTAAAACCGGGTTGTCTATTGTATTCTATTAGATTTTTCCCTGTTGAAGACTAACGATAATTTGCTCTATGTTATCTTAGTCATAATGTTCTTTACTGGGCTAGTTGAGCTCACCCTTTTTCTTGTTGTTCCATTTTTTCTTCTCAGGAGGCGAGAATGTAGCGAGTACTAGTCGGGGTATGGAATGAAGTTTCTAGAGAGAGTTGTTTAGTAGTCCTCACCATTTTGTAAAATAATGTATCAATAATTATGATGGGGATTTATTTGCGTGTGAATATTGTCTAGATGGCAATATCTTGTATTTAAACTCACAGTTTATATGTTGTAATAATAAAGTTGTAGTTATTTCTGTACCATGTATTTGGTGACTCAGAATGGGTTGGATGGAATGGACTTATTTTGGGGGCGTCACAGCGGCCAAGAAGGGCACATTTCACCAAACTGCCCAAAGTCGAAGAAGATCAAGGGATGTTTCGCTTGTGGTTCCACCAAACACCAGATCAAGGACTGTCCTAAGAAGGGGAACAGCGGGGGAAGCGGCCATCAGGGAGGAGGCAACAAGCTTATGATCAGCGGACCGACACAATCCAACTGACCCACTGCTAGAACGTTTAATATGACTGTCCAGGACGCAGTAGCTACGAAGGAGGTGGTATCAGGTATTATTCCAATAAATAATATAAATGTCTATGTATTATTTGATTCAGGTGCTACTTGTTCATTTGTGTCTGAAGAATTTTCTATTCGGCTAAACATACCCCAAGAATGGTTAAGAAATCCTTTAAACGTAGAAGTTGCGAATAAGGAAATAATCCTAGTAGAATTCGTTTACCGAAACTATTGTGCAAACATTAGGGGTCACGAGTTAACCGTAGACTTGATTCCAATTAGATTAGGAGAATTTGACGTGATACTAAATGGATTGGTTATCCAACCATTCAGTGATAATCGATTATCAAAAGAAAAGTGTGAACCTTCAGACTCCAAATCGGTCTAAGGTAGTGTTTTGTGGTAGCTCATCGCTAAGGCAATCATGTTACCTTACGATGATGCAGGCCAAGAAATTGTTAAAGAAAGGATGTGTATGTTATCTGGCCTATATAGTAGATACTCAGAAGAAGGGAGTAGAAATGAAAAATATATCGGTAGTCAATGATTTTCAAGATGTGTTTCCAGATGATCTGCCTGGTGTTCCACCAGACAGAGAAATTGAATTCGTAATAAACTTAGCGCCAAGAACGACACCGATTTCAAAAGCCCCATATCGTATGATGCCAGTAGAAATGAAGAAATTAATGATACAATTGCAAGAGTTGCTAGATAAGGGTTACATTCGGCTGAGTGTGTCTCCTTGTGGAGCACCAGTGTTGTTTGTAAAGAAGAAGGATGGATCGATGAGACTCTGTATCGACTATCGGGAGTTAAACTGAGTGATGATTAAGAATAGATATATGTTGCCAAGGATAAACGACCTTTTTCATCAACTGAAGGGAGCGAAGAATTTTTCCAAGATAGATTTACGAACGGGTTATAACCAGTTGAAAGTACGTGAGGAGGACATACCAAAGACAGTGTTTTGAACCCGTTATGAACACTACGAGTTTTTGGTAATGTCATTCAGATTGACTAATGCTCCGACAACATTCATGGACTTGATAAACTGAGTTTTCAAGCCATACTTAGATAAATTCGTAGTAGTATTTATCGATGACATTTTGATTTATTCGAAAACCAAGGAAGAACACGAAGAACATTTGAAGCTGGTATTAGAAGCATTGAGAAGGGAGAAGATGTACGTGAAGTTTTCAAAGTGTGAATTTTGGATGGAGAAGGTTCAATTTTTAGGACATGTGGTAGATAAGAATAAAATTTTAGTGAACCCTTCAAAGGTGGACGCGGTAAGCAATTGGGAACAACCGAAGACACCAACAAAAGTAAGAAGTTTCTTAGAGTTAGCTGGGTACTATCGAAGATTTATTCAAGATTTTTTCAAGATAGCGACCCCGTTGACCAATCTAACAAGGAAGACAGTGAAGTTTGTTTGGACCGAGAAATGCGAAGAGAGTTTTCAAGAGTTGAAGAGGAGATTAAGCGAAGCGCCTGTGTTATCATTACCAAGTGATACGGGAGGATTTGTGGTGTATAGTGATGTATCGCATAAGGGACTTGGCTATAACAATCAAGAATTTTAAATTATAATTTCAAATATTTATTGAATTATATAAATATTTTAATTGATGTGTTTATTGTTCAATAAATATTTGTTTGATTTGATTTGATTATTTATTATTAAATAAATAATTTATGAGTTGAGGGAATTAGCATAATTTGTTAATTAAGTTGATAATTGGTAATGTGGTATTTTGAAGTTAATTAAATTAAATGAGTGTTGAACTAATTATTATATATGTTACATAGTAGTAATATTCTAATTTAATTTAATAATTAAATTAGAGGATTGATAAAGATTAAATGAATTGTTATAATGTTATTTTAATTTAATTTAATAATTAAAAGTGATGTACTAATTTATTAAACAAAATTATAATGAAAATTATAATTTTGTGACAATTTGATTATGTGGCATTTTGATTTAATAAGTTGTTGTTAACTTTAATTTAATTAAATTTGAATTTGGGAAATTAATTAAATAAGGTGTGACAATTAAACTATATAGCAAGTGAATTATTAAATAAACTAAAAGGAGTTTAAATTTGGTTTTACCAAACAAGGCTTAAGGGCTTGTTAATCCTTATTATTTTAATTTTGTTTTGCCAAACAAGCCCTAGTGGTTTTGAATTTAAAATTCTATAACTGATATATTAAGTATTATCATTATTATATGTCAGTTTTTTTATACGTAATAATATGTATTAGTTAGATTATATTAGTTTTACAATGCGTAAAGCTAGAAGAGAGAAAAGAAAGAACAGAGGAGAGAAAAGAAGAAAATAGAGAGAAAAGAAAGAAGGAAGAAGAGAAGAGTTTTGTGAGTTTGAGATAATCAAAGGAGGTTGCTATCATCTATTTTTCTCAAACAAGAAATTTGAGGTAGTAATTTAACCCCTTTTGTTCTTAGTTCTCTGTGTTTTTGGGTTTTCATAAAAATTCTTTGTAAGTTAGTTTTGAGTATGATTATTGGAAATATGGTGTTTAATGTATTAATAGAGGATTATAAACTGTTTTATGTCATTCATTCATGATGTAGAGTAATCAAATTCGTAGAAACATGTTTAGTATTGAAGAACTTGAATTACAGTGATATATATATATATATATATATATATATATATATGATATGGCTTATTTTAGAACTAAAATTGATGTTCAATTCATGTAGTAAACTGTAAATTGATAATCATTTGTGGTAATACATTCAAAAATGAAAATAACACAATTTGCATGAATCAATTTGGTTGAGAAATGAATTCGTAGTGAATGAATTCGCTAAACATGTTAAAACATGAAAATTTAGTATAAACATGAGTTTTGGGTCAAGATTTGGGTTAGTTAATGTATTTTTAAATTGTTGTTTTTTGGTATGTTGTATTTCTATGAATTATGAATCCATAGAATCAAAAACGAACTAATTTGGATGTGTATAGCTTAAGTTATGAAGATTAGTAGGAGAAAAAGGGTCAAAAATCGCAAGAATAATATACTGGAAATTCTGGTTCTGCTATTAGGCACAGCTGCGCTGTGCCCTAAGTCTCTTAGGGAGAAACCGGCATCTAGGGTGCAGTTGCACTGGTCCCAAGGTTTATTTGGGCACAGTTGAGATCATATAGTGTCAGATGTGATTGTTTTGACATCCTTTGGTAAAACGACCATAACGTTTCCATAAAAACTCCAATTGCGATAATTCAAAATGATTCAGAAAGATAACGAGTAGACCTACAAGTATCATTCTTTAAGTGTTTCGATTTGAGGTCAGAAACAAAGGGAAAAATAGCCATCTTTAGGACTGATGTGTATTCGAAGGCAATCAGAGGGCGTCAGGCATGCACGTAAGCAAGTGTAGTGCTTTTGACGATAAAAGCTGTTGTTCTAAGTTATAAAACATGAATATTAGTTAATGTAATGATGTTTAACATTAATACATGATGTATTAGATAAGTTGTATAGGCATACTAAGCGTACGCAAGCGAGATGAATTGGGTGTGCGATGAAATAACGTCGAAATGTCATGACAAGTGTTAATGAACTTAAAAAGTGTTTTAATTAAAATTAAATGAATATTATAAGATAGGGAATATGATTAATATAAAACCAATAATGAGTTATAGGAAGACTTAAACACTTGAATGAACTTCGAGTTTGACTAAGAAGAAATATAGTTATATTAGATTGAAACTCAACGTTGTAAGAGTTGAGAATATGATTTAGATGTTAAAAGTCTTATGCTAGAGTTTTCAGATTCATGTTATGTGGTTGATTAATATGGTTAAACCTTAAGCTAAAGGTTATAACTTAACTAAGATAAGAATTAAATATATGAGGATAATGTGTATGTAGCTAATTGATGTGATAATCCTAATGGTATGTGTAGGATATTGGAGTACGTGAGTTGTAATTATATAGCTTATGCAAGAGGCAAGTTCCCTAACCTTTGCTACTTTATTATTTAGCAAGGTTTACTTTTTGCTGTCATGTTATACTTATGCAAGTTCTCTGTCTCTAATTTCTTATTGAGTAGTTAAGTTATTATTTTTAAGCAAGTTCTCTAACTTTAATCTTTCATTATTCAAGTTCTTGTTCCTAACTTGTTATTGTTATGCATATTCTTTAACTCTGAATTATTGTTGAGTAAGTTTCTAAACTACACTTTCCACTGAGCTTGTTACTTAACTTTTACTCTTTCATTTCAAGCGGGGTTGTTTTGTTTATTCAAAGTTTGTACTATTGTTGGAAAGCTTGATCTTGTTGAAAAAAACATTTGTTCAGCTAAAATTAACCGTTGTTCAATATCTGATCACCAACATCATTACATTATCTTACATTGTTGAACCGAACTCTTAGTTGACTAGCGATTCTTTATTGATTCAACTAATCCTTAGTTGATGAATGTTCTAAACTCTAAATTACCCTTAAAGTCAATTCAAACCAAACTTCCTTTGGTTTGCTTATGAATCTATATAGTTTTAAGAATGTATAGTCGATGACTAATACTTGTTTAGCTGATAAACCATTGATAACCTATCTCTTATTGATACATTGACATAATTCGATTGTAACCAAACTCTTAAATAGTTATTGATCCCTACTTGATTCAACCAGTACTTGGTTGATGAGCGTTCTAAAGATCTAGAATTCCTTTGAAGTTAATTCCAAACCAAACTCCCCTTTGGTACGGAACCTAATGATCTAAGATGAGATGAACAACCCTATATCAGGGGATTATTTTAGAGCTACGCAATGGCGTTAAAATGTTTACGCAATACATAATACAAAGGGCTAATCACCTGTAGTACGAGATAATGGTCCACATAGTCGTTTAGACTGTTAAAGGTTACAGTAGAAACACCTGTTAACCTAGGAAAAAGAAGATGATTATGGTCTTTTAGACTATGAAAGGTTAAAGTAGCAATACTTGACAACCTATAATATAGTTCGTGGTCTTTTGACCCTCAGTATACTATTTTGATGATTGATATATGTTTTTAACTTAAAATTCATTATTCCTTTGAACTCATAGCTTTTGAATTAGAGTTTATTATTCTGGTAAGAGTACTTTACCATTGAAAGCTCGGTTAACTGTCATTCATAGAATGTTATTGTATACTATCCTTCTTGTGGGAAATTGTTTACTCACTCTTGCACAAAACAATGCAGATGAAGTTAAGAAGTTTAAAGAGCTTTCTACAAGCAAGGGCAAGGGTAAAGTGCTTAATTAGAAGACGTTTAATTTACCATTTATTTATGAAGCTTGTGTAATAAATTTGATTATGATTATGTTTTAATATTCCACTGATGATTGTAATAATAAGGGTTAGATAACCTGGGGTTTATTTGAGAAAATGTAACCCTATAATGGGAGATTTATTGTTTAAACTATTGAGTTTAATTATATCCTTTGTTTATAGGTAGTTAGTTATGATTTAATTAGACAGTGAACACCAAATTTATGGGATTGAAGTGCCCGAATTTGAGGGTGTCACATTGTCTATGTGCTAATGCAACATGGCAAGGTCATTCTGTATTCGTTACAATAATTAAAGGATTATAAAAAATGATACCCTACTCATGACTTGGAGTTGGCGATAGTAGTTTTTGCGTTAAAAATTTGGAGACACTATTTATTCGGAGAAAAATATGAGATATACACGGACCACAAGAGTCTGAAATATATCTTCACACAAAAGGAGTTAAATATGAGACAAAGGAGGTGGTTGGAATTGATCAAGGACTATGACTGTGAGATTCTTTATCACCCAGGAAAGGCTAATGTGGTAGCCGATGCTTTAAGTAGAAAAGAAAGGGAGAAATTATTCAAATTAACAACTCAGGAGGAGTTAATAAGAGAAATAGAGAAATTGGAACTGGAGGTGAAGGAACCAGGAGAGTCCGAGGGAAAATTGTTTGTGATGGAAGCTCATCTAGCATTATTGGATAGAGTAAAGGAATCACAAAAGAGATGAAAGATGCAAAAAGTTAAAGAAGAGAATAGTAGAAAATGAGGAAGGAAGGTTCAAGGTGGATAAGGACGGTATTATGAGATTTGAAGGTCAAGTATAGGTGCCAGTTGTACCTAAACCGAGGGAAGAAATATTGCATGAAGCACATAATACGACGTATTTCGTTCATCCAGGAGGTACAAAGATGTACTGAGATCTTCGACAACACTTTTGGTGGCCCAATCTTAAACGAGAAGTTACAGAGTGCGTTATTAAATGTCGTACTTGTCAACGAGTCAAAGCTGAGCATCAGAGGCTAAGTGGTCTACTTCAACCATTAGAGATACCAGAGTGGAAATGGGAGCACATTACGATGGATTTTGTGGTAGGACTTCCAGGCACGCAGAAAGGTGATGATGTTATTTGGGTTATCATGGATCGACTAATGAAGATAGCTCATTTTCTACTGATAAAGATTTGTTTCGATTTGAACCAATTGGCAAAGTTGTACGTGAAGGAAATCTTTTCGCGATATGGGGTGTCGATATCAATTGTCTCTGATCGAGATCCGTGCTTCACATCAAAATTCTGGAAAAGCTTGCAAGAGAGGATGGGAACACTGTTAAGGTTGAGTACTGCTTATCATCTGCAGACAGACGAATAAAGTGAGCGAACGATACAAACGCTAGAGGACATGCTTAGAACTTGCGTGGTGGACTTCAAGGGAAATTGGGACGATCACTTACCCCTAGTGGAATTTACATATAACGATAGTTATCATGCGACTATAGGCATGCCACCGTACGAAGCTCTATACGGGAGAAATGGCAAAACATCGTCGTGTTAGTATGAAGTCAGAGAATGAAAGATATTAGGACCGAAATTAGTTCAACAAACAGCCGACGTAGTAACAACAATAAGAGCCAGACTGGTAGCTGAACAAGATCGCCAGAAGAAATACGCAGATTTGCATCGTGAAGACCGCGACTTTGAAGTCGGAAGTTACGTGTTCTTGAAAGCATCTCCTTGGAAGGGGAAGATAAGATTTGGCAAGAAGGGAAAATTGAGTCTGAGGTTCATAGGACCATTCGAGATATTGAAGCGAGTGGGCTAAGTGGCATACTAGCCTTACCACCCGAGTTAGAACACATCCACAATGTGTTTCACATTTCTGTGTTGCGTCCGTACAAGCCTGACTACAAACACGTGATTTCCTACGAGCCCATTCAAGTGGAGAAAAATCTGGTCTATGAGGAAATTCCTGTCCATATATTAGATAGGAAAGAGCATACATTAAGAAATAAAATTATATCCTCTGTAAAAGTACTTTGGTGAAACCACGACGCCGAGGAGGCCATGTGGAAATTAGAAGATAGGATGAGGAGGGACTATCCCCATTTATTTGTGTAACCTTATACCAATTCCGAGAACGGAATTTTTATAAGGGGGAGGATGTAATACCCGAGAATTTCTGAATATTTTTAATGAATAAATTAATAAAATTCGAATATTTATTTGAATATATTAAATATTATTATAGTATGGAGCACAATAATTCTTCTCAAATAAATTAGGTATGCGTTATGGTGGAATGAATATAAATCTTGATGCTTATGATACTTTTCTAGTGTGGCAAGATAATAAAATGAGTGTATTATTAATTAAATGAGGAGAATAATTAATTTAGAATATGAATTAATTGCATCAGTGACTAAGTCTTAGAATTTCACAGAGTGGAGCAGATGCGCCACTTCTGTACTGTAAACCAGCGGACCTGCGCCGGTAGCAAGACTTGGAAAATAATTTAAACTGTGAGCATGAGCTATAAATATGGTTTATTAATATTAATAGAGAACGGGTAATATAGTGGATCAGTAACCATTATTATTAATGTGAAAATTATTATTAAATATTGTGATTTACCACCGTGTGCAATATAGTAAAATATAGGTAGTAGTACCATATAATTACTTATTGCATGAGATTAAATGAGGTGTGACACTTAATTGTAGATAATGCTATACAAAACTATATAGTAAAAGTAATTAAATCATCAAGTTAATTTAGTTGAGTTTTGTTACCTCATCATGTGTGGTGAGACAAATAAATGTGTATTCTGAAATATGTATTATTAAAATGTTTATTTCTATACTAATGTGTAATTAAATATTGGGATATTGGTAAACAATTAAATTATGTCCATACTTGTTATAGTATTAAGTGGGTTAGACAAATATACATGGATTATATAATTATGAGTATGGATATATACCCTAACTTATCGCAATGTAGTAATATTACCTCACTAAAATTGTGTTGTATACCCAAAAGGAACTAAAACGTAAGTATATTAGCAACCTTTTTGTAATTACATACCAATCAGACTCCTTGTCTCAATTTGAGTGGCTCAACAGTGGTTCACAGTAGCCTAAGTCTAAATTACGTAAACAAAGTATGTGCATGATGGCTAGCATAGTTGTGATGATGAAGAGGATAATGGAGGAGAAGAAGTTGGTGACTTCTTTTCACCTAAACCTCTCAAACCATTGGATTCTTTTTCTTTCTTCTGGATTAATTCATTGTGCAAAACCCAAAATTGGGCAATAAACTCTTTATAAATGGCAAGCTCTTCTTCTCAATTCACGTTACTAAGTTTCTGCTAAGTTCATATATAGTGTGGGACTATTAATTGGAAAAGCAATTAGTAACAAGCTTAGAACTCAATTTCACTAAGGTATAATCCTTAACACTATGTTATTGATTTTAATTTCTAAGCATACTAGAATTCCTTGAATACTTGTTAATTGATTGGGATATGAAATATCATTGTGTTATATGAGTTTACATGTATCCATGGTAGGAATGTGATTGATTTTGAACCTTTTACGTAAGGAATTTTAAGTATGGGTTGGAATTCTCATTGAATCGATGTCATCCTCGGACTGCCTGGGTAGAAGCGTAGCTACGGCGCTCCCTATAGATTCAGAATTCAAGCCTTGTAAGCTTAGGCAGGCACCGACCAGAAATTTGATTTCTGTCAAGACTTTGATACCTCTTAGGAAGATAGTTTGACTTAGATATGTATAAATATATGTCTGACCTATAGTCTTAAGCCCTTGGCTTATATCCAACTCGTTTGGTGTTAAGATAGATGATTTTTTTAAAGGAAATCTTAACATACTTAAGACTAATATTCATTAATGCCATATTCTGACCTTGTAAGCTTATAGATATGCTCTAAGAACGTATGAGAGGTAATTTTAAGGAGTACTGGTATAACTAGAATGTATGGCTTAAGTTTAAAATGATTTCTAAAGACGAACACAGACATTTTGCAAGCTAAGTATTATGAATATCTAAGATTGCATACTAATACCCTACTCACGATTTATATGTGCATCCATCTAGTAGGACTTGATGTAAGATCACTTAAGCATCATATTTTACAAGTTTTCAAAGGATGGACGACACTAAAATACATGTATACGATGAAAACCTTTGTGAGCATACCTACTAACTGATTTTATGACTTCCTTATATAGATACATGGTGAACATAGTAATCCTCATGAATTCATAACCTTATATGGCCTTAATTCATTAGAACTACTTGTTTAAGACTATAACATATAAAGTCAAATTTAAATGGACCTTAAAAGCATGCAAGACCCTTTAATATGCGTATATGCTTTATGTCAATATCTATGTATGCTTAGAATTAGACTTATCTAGGAATAACAAAGCTCGACTCGATTCGCCAGAAGAAAGACAAATTGCCTCCTCCTAGCTTTAATCTCGATGATTTGTTTATAATCTGTAAAAGTTGTAACATGTATAGTGTACTATTTTAGCCCTAATATATGATTTCCATGATGTTTAAAGGGTCCTAACATCTAATATTTATATGAAATCAAGAATCTAAGGTTTTATAACTTTCGTATTTCTTTTATTTTAGATGTTTATATAGATACATGGTGTGATAACATGTTAAGATGATTTTCCATTTACATTGCTAAAATGATAAGGAATGTGTATCATTGACTTATGTGATCGAACATGTATGAGATTATTAATTTATAGAGTTGAGTAACTAATAACAATATGTTGTATGCGTAACTGCATTATAATAGGATTGCAAGTGTTGATAAGTTATAAGTTGGTAAATTACGCTTGAGGCAAGTCTCCTAACTTACACAACCTTGAATTTTGTGCAAGTTCTTTAACTTCATTTGATCTTCATATTGAATGCAAGTCCTTAAACTCTTTACAATATATATGTTGTAATAATTATGAATTATTGCCATCCAATCATACTTATATCAAGTAAATATCTATTGCCATTCGGCAATCATTTGTATATCTTGATGTAGTTGCAAGCATTGAACTTATTTTTCTTAAATGCATTATAAGCGTCATCTAAGCCATTGATTCGGCTAAACTATTATCGTATGTTGGAAAGCTATCCAAACCAAATTGACTTGGTGCGAACACTTAAATCTGCTGAGATGAACAACCCTCATTGAAAGGAAAGTTATATACTTGTCGGGGAACCGACGTGCACATATTCTAGAATGATTAAATGTTATGCATAACATAGGGTACTTAGGCTTATCACTTGTCGTACTCGTTTTATTTAATTTTTAGTATAATACTGTTAATTTTAGCAGAAGTTCATAGTCCTTATTGACTGCTCAGTATTCATTGTGACACCCCCAAATCTAGGTACTTCATTCCCACAGGATTTGGTGTTCACTATCCAAAACAATTACATCTAACTACCCAATAATAAGGGATAAAGACATAATTTAAATAACTTAAACAATAATCTTTCCCATTAAAGGGTTACATCAACTTTAAACATTCCCACGTAATCTAACTTTAAACTATTATATAAGTCTGTGGAATACATCACAAAATATCATAAGTCTTATAACGCAATTTATTCAAATAAATTCACTTAAATCTTCATCACTTGGACATCTTGCCCTTTCCTTTGCTGGAAGATGGCTCATCGACTTTCTCGACTTTAGCTGCAGTGTTAATTGCAAGAGTGAGCAAACAATTGCCCACTATTATAGAGCATAATAACAAATACAACATGAGTTTGGACAATGAATGCTGAATAATGGAGAACTCGTTCTATGAATCAAAAATAGAAAACAAGTTCAAGATTTATATCAGAGGGTCTTATGACCACAAACTATGTCCCCGGTAATTAGGTATTATTACCTGAACCTTAACAGTCATTTAGACTATACATACCCTTCCTTCTGTACTTAAGGGGATCAGCCCTTTGTACCATGTATTGTGCACAAACATCTAAACGTTAACACGTACATAATCCCCTATATTAGGGTTGTTTATCTCAGTTTGAATTTAGAATTTCCATACTAAAGAAAGTTTAGTTTAGAACTCATTTGTCAATGTTTCTAGAATTTTAGAACATTAGTCGTATAGATTAATCCAATCAATAAGATTGTAACTCAACAGCATAAGTTTGAATAACAATAACTAAGTCAAGATTGAATATCAATAACTTATAATTGAATGGACATGGAATATACAAAATGTTGCATCCAAAGAAATTAGAAAATCTCATTTGAAACCATGAACTTGAACAATTTATGCTTTGAAGAGCAAGAAATAAAGCTATGGATTTGCTCAATGTAAAGAACTGGAATACAAGAGCTTGTATTATCATAAATAAGATGGAATCAATAAGCTTGTTCAACAATAGTATATGATTTGCATAATGATAATTTAGGATTAGAAAGCTTGCTTGACAATTAAAAGATAACGTAGTTATGAAACTTGCATTCAATATAAAGAGAATGAAGTTAGGGAACTTTCCACGTCTGTAAGCTACACAAGTATAATAATGTTCGCCAATTATCCTACATATACCATTGAAATCGCAATACCAATTAGTTATATTATCATTAGCTTTAGGTTTAACCCACCATTTAAGTCATAACCTTTAACTTAATGTCTAATCATGTTAGTTAACCACTCTTACGAATCTAAAATCTCACTATCGCCTTATCATTTACCTCTAACTCTTGTAAACATCAATTTTTATTCATTACATAACTTGTTTAAGTGATCATTTAAAATCTTCCCCTTTTTTGGTATCACCACCCATAACCATCTGTTACTGTATCTTATGTTATAATTTAATATCTTTATCATGCATACCATACTAGATTAGGTCTTAGTATTATAGTCTATAATTATCCGTAACTCATCACCACTAAATGAGACACGCAGTAATTCATATTACCCCCAAGCCTTAGTACATCGGTCAATACATCATTTTTGCTCATGTGGTAATGGCCAACAATTTACTAATACGCTGACAGAAACTCAAGCGACTTCAAATTGCTTTTGCACCAACACTCCAATTTAACCCAATTTCCACATAAATTCACAAAACCCAACAACTAAAATTGTGTAATAACATCAATAAGCATGCAATTCGTAATTCTATCCCCATAAACATTATATATAATTAACTTTTAAGAATCAAAATCATATTTTCCCAATTTCTTCATATTTTAACTGTAACGCCCCAGAAAAATCGAATTTTATGAGAATTAACTTTTTTATTTGCTTATGTGGATTAAATGAATTTAATTGATTATTTATGGGAGTAAGCTAATTGAAGGTCGTACTATGACCTAGATATGTCATAATTTCTTAGTATTTTGGCTACGTGATAGAATTAAAGTGTTTGAATTTCCAAGACAAAAATAAAAACTTTCCGAGAAATTTTCTGAAAAATATTATTCATGCATTTCTGCTCGGGAATTATTTTTGAAATTTTGAGAAATACATAATGATAGAATTCTAAGACGAGATGGAATATCCAATAATATTTCAGTTATGGCAAACGCATTTTTTCGCCTGCGAACTTAAAACCTAACGGTTAGGGAAAGTGAGTTTTGAGAAGGAATTTAAATGCGTATAATGAATTAAAATGATGATCGTATAATATGTAGGTATTGTATAAGGTAATGAATATTAGTATTATACGAGTAAGTATGAATGATGGTATGTCGTATATATAAATAAGTATACGAGTTGGAATACGAGATTAATACGTAGATTATACGTTATAAGGCTTTAAGCCTATGTAATGGACTTGTAGGATTGTGTAGGAAATTGAAATGTCCAATTGGGATAATAATAAAGCCTAATACGAATTAATGTTAAAGCCCAAATGTTTGTAATGTTAAGGCCAATGTAAATTAATGAACAAGCCCAAGTATTTGTTTAATTGCAAGCCCAATGTATAAGTTAGGATTAATTAAACTTTAAGCCCAAACTATTAATCCAATGGATTAAGAGGATCCATGGGGCAACCCATGATCACATGGGTAATCTTGGTGGCCAAGAAGTAAGTGTGGTGAGCAAGCAAAGTGCTTTTATGTGATGAACAAGCAAAGGATAAGCTATGTGGTTAACAAGTTAACTTAATGGCTAAGTATTGTGATGGCCAAGTAATTTATTTGGTGAGCAAGTAAACTTAGGGTTTAAGTAATGAATAGTATGGAGGTTTAATAAGGAGGTGGGATTGGCTTTTGACCATTATACCCTAACCTAGCAACTCCTATAAATAGCAAGCTTTAGATTTCATTTGTTCCTTGTTCAAAAACACCAACAACTTATAGCTTATTGGTTAGGGGGAAAAAGCTAGAAAAGCTAGATTTTATATTTTAAGAAGCAAGAAGAAGAACAAGGATTAAACAAGTGATCTTCCAGGGTAAGAACTTAAACCGTGATTCTCTTTCTCTTTCATTGTTAGAGAAGTGAGTAGTTGTAGGATTTGTATGCTAAGAAATGAAGATAATGAATAAATCAATGGACTTAAGCCGTATAAGTCATGAATAAGTAATTTAAACCTAAATAAGTTATGAACTCATGAGGAACATAGATGAACTTCTCATATGTTTACCTTAATAGGATTGTATGATAATAAGAAGGAAGAATGGTGGTTAAAAGACTTAATCTATAATAAGTCATGTGAAATAAAGTCATAAGTAGTTTATATTTTATAAGTCCTAAACTTATGAAGAACAAGTAATAAATTATCATGATTATAAGTTAATGCATTATATATATTTAGATGTTAGTATGATGGAATGAATCCATTTAAAATGGTTTAAAAATCTCAAGTAACAAAGTTTTGACGGAATTCACGAGTTTGGACGATAATCATTGAATTCGTGAAATTCTCAGAATGGAAGTCAAATTTTGATATTGAGTTTGAAAATGTTAGGTTTCAATGGAGACAAGTCCTATTTGGCATTATAGAGTTGCAGAATCGAGAATGGCCGAATTCTGACTTAGAATGAAGAAACGAGCGTTGAACGTTCACGAACGTTTATTATTTTCGTTAAAAATGGACTAATAAGTGAATTTTTAGTTAACAAAATCAAATAGATAAAATTCTTGCATGAACCCGTAGAGTATGAAATTTGTGAACTGTAGGCTCTTGAACGAGCCAATTCGGACTTATAATGAAGAAGTTATAAGCCCTGAAATATCACATAAAAAGTTAATCATCAATTTTTTTTCGGTGCCGAAAACCTTTGGTGCCATGCCCTTGATCAAGGCCAAGAAAGTCACACCGCAGCACCAGAAATGGTTGTGAGATACTAAAGTTTGGCACCGCAGCGTGACCAATAGTAAAGGGTATGGCACCGTAGCGCCGTGACCGAAGTTCTAGAATAAGAAGGTCATATGTCATGAGTGGTAGAGCAAAAAAAAAGTGTATGAAATGCCAAGACTAAGTGAAGCATAAATGTAAATATTTTTGAATGTAAAGTAAAAGAGAAGTGAAGAAAGAGTAAATTAAATCCATAATTAACTTAATGTAACATCATTTAGGATGTATAACCTTAAGTAATACACTAAAGGTTGAAAGAAAGAATAATTAAACGAAGAACGTAAAGGGTAATTAAGTAAACCGTGAATGGTATTCAACGTTGATACTTCACCAATGACGATCGAGTAATGGTTTAATGATATAAGAACGTTAGTAAGCCATGAGGAAGGATGATCAACTCGAAACGAGTTGTATTAATGAAATAATTTCAGTTAAGTTATAGAAGAGAACGAAGTTGGTAAGAATGAAATAAAGAACAACGGCAAGCCGGAACCAATAATAACAAATCTAATACATGATTATATTGAGAAGAAGGGTAAGATTCATTAGGAACCATGTATGTTCATTCATGACCTAATGGGGTATGTTATGTGGTTATGTGTTGTAGAGATTGTAAAGACTCAAAGGAAAAGTAATTTTACTGTAGCAAACGCTGAAGGATGATTTATTCTAAACGCTTGTCTAACCTTCGTGTTAGCCAGGTTTCCAATGATTCATGTTATAAGACGCATGAGTTGTTTTACGAAAATGTTGATGCCAGTTTTACCTCGGCTAGACTAATCTTGAAGATTTATTGATTTATTAACAAGTCTTTCAATATAGAATTGATAACGCTATCCTACGCCAATTGTTTGGTACAGATTCAAGGTAAGCCTGAGTATGAATAAATAAATGTATTTTTCATCGATTATTCGATGGGCACGCGAGGTTGCCAAAACTTAAACGTACATACGTTTAAGGGATGTAGTGTTGATCAACATAGAGTACTATAGGTTGATCACCTAGAAGTGCTCGTAATATATGTCAGACTTACGGACTTAGTGTCGGGATGTCCTTTTCAAAGAAATTATGAAATGCTCATGGTCTTGGACCAGAATTGATGTTTTACCGAATATTGTCATTGTAAACCATTTTGAAGGAAAAGAAGTGTTATTCTGAATTATCAAAAGTACTTCATAACTACTCTTCAGTTATTGAAGATATACGATTCCTATGTTTCAAGCATGTCGTTTAGATGAAATTGTTGTACTTGCTGAGCTTGTTATGCACTCTTGCTTGAACCATATGAATTCAGCTAAGACCGAACGAACTGAAGGATCCGACAAGGATAAAGGGAAGACTAAGGCGAACCTATAGATTTCCTATGTAATAGTATAGGTTGGTAATGATAATATTTGATATTATGACAATAACAAATGTAACGGTTATAAAGAACCTGGGGGAATGGTAATATTGTTTTAGAATATATATAGACATATTCGTTCTTTTGAGGTATTTCAATTGAATGTTTGTGTGAACTGTAGCACTGTGTAGCACCATATGCCGGCTTGGAAGATACCCGGATTTGGGGGCGTCACATTAACACTTTTAACAAATTTGATTGCCAAATCTTTGTTTCTTAACCAATTGACACTATTCAAACTACGTTGTTTTTGTTTCTTGATATACTAACACAATATACAATCAATTTGCAGATTCTATCAAGTATTAGACATCAAATGTTGGACTTACTTAAGCCATTTTCACACATATATATATACACTATTTTTTTAACAAATCCAATTTTCATGAATTCTCTTACTAAAAACCATATATAGATAACAACCAATTGATTACATAAACTAAATTAACAATTATAATTTCAAATTCACACAATCCTATATTAGAATTTAAGAACATGAATTTAGATTTGTATACCTTCAATCCTTTGTTTGCAGGATAATGATAACAAGGTTTAGAAATACTCATCATTCTTCTTGACAAAAATATAGAGAATTCTCTCTTGCTCTCACTCTCAACTTTCTCTGTGTTTCCTTCTCACGCTCTGTTTTCTCTCTTAGCTTAAGATATAATACGCAAATGAATAAACTGATATAGGCATAACCCACGTACTTCAGTTATAAAAACCAAACATCTTATTAGTTGTAATATGCCAATGGCCACAAGGCCATGTTTGGCTATACACAATCCCCTTTTTAATTTATTTTGATAATACTTATATTATATAGTTTCACTTGTCACACTTTAATTTAGTTAATTTAAATAACTTACAATAATAATTATAATAATTATAATTTTTATTATAATTATAGTTTATACTTAATAAATCATTATATATCTAATTTAATTATTAAATTAGACTAGAACATCATTTAATTTAATTTAATTATTTTCTTAAATATTAAACAATTCATTTAATTTAATTATCTCATTAAATTAAATCTTCAAATAATAAAATTTCCATTAATCAATTTAGTTACTAAATTATTGCACCATAATTTCATCAATTATTTTTTTTCTCAATAAATAAATTTATTAAAAATATTTATTTACTTCAATAAATATTTAAATTAATTACAAAATTTCTCGATCGTTACATCCTTCCCTCCTTAAAAGGATTCTATCCCCAGAATCATGACTCGATAATTTATTCGTTATATTCTTCCCTCCTTAACAGGATTATGTCCCCAGAATCGCTATACAAGATTAAGCAAATAACTGAGGATAATTTTTTATTATAACATCTTCAAGTTCCCACGTAACTTCTTTAGCATTGTGGTTTCTCCAGATTACCTTAACAGAAGGTATCACTTTATTCCTTAGTACCTACTATTTCCTGTCTATAATTTGAACAGGGACTTCTTCATATGACAAGCCTTTCTCAAACTGTAATGGCTCATATTCTATAACATGCTTATAATCAGGCTTATATGGCCTTAATACCGAGACATGGAAAATATTATGAATATGTTCTAATTCCGGAGGTAAAGCAACCGCGTATGCCATTTCTCCAACTCGTCGTAGCACTTCAAAATGTCCTATAAACCTAGGGCTTAATTTCCCCTTTTTACCAAACCGAATTTTCCCTTTCCAGGGAGACACTTTCAAGAAAACAAAACTACCGATATCGAATTCTTGATTTTTTCGGTTTTGAACGGCATATTTCTTCTGTTTATCTTGTGAAGCTATCAATCTTGTCCGAATTACCTTGATGATCTCGACAGTTTGTTGTACAAATTCTGGACCCAATAGCTGACGTTCCCCTACCTCGTCCCAGCATAATGGAGTTCTGTATTTCCTGTCGTATAACGCTTTGTAAGGCAGCATGCCAATACTCGCGTGATAACTATTATTATAGGCAAACTCAACTAATGGTAGATGGTCATCCCAACTTCCTTTGAAATTCATAATACATGCTCTGAGCATATCCTCCAGTGTCTGAATGGTTCTCTCACTTTGTCCGTCGGTTTGAGGGTGATACGTTGTGCTCATTCTTAAGTGTGTTCCCAAATATTCTTGTAGTTGTTTCCAGAAATTTGATGTGAAACGTGGATCTCTGTCTGACACAATGAACATTGGGACACCGTATCTTGAAACAATTTACTTCACGTACAGTTTTGCCAACCGATCTAGGTTAAATCTAATCTTGATTGGCAAAAAGTGTGCCGACTTTGTCAATCGATCGACAATCACCCAGATAACGTCGAAACCTTGCTGAGTCGTTGGAAGACCTACCAAAAAATTCATTGTGTGCTCCCATTTTAATTCTGATATCTCTAATGGTTGTAACAATCTGCTTGGCCTTTAATGTTTAGCTTTAACTTTCTGACATGTTAAACATTTCGCCACACACTCAGCCACGTCCTTTAATTATTAAGGATAATTAGTTAAACTCCTTTAATTAATTTGCCTCCTAATATTATTAGGAATAAATGAGAGTACTAATATTAAATTAATTTCCAAACTCCTTTAGAAATTAAAATAATAATAATTGTAATAATATTAATAAGAATCCTCTTATTAATTTATATTTAATATTTCCAAAATATTAAATAATAAATATTAAGCTATTTAATTTATTCTATCATCATAGATTAAATTAAATACACTTAACATATTATTACGATTATGTCATTAACTTCTTAATTAATTATTCTGCCTTTTATGGTGTGACCCTTTAGGTTCTCAATATTAAACTGGTTGTGAATAAATCAATTAGAAAGATTCTAATCTTATTTAAATAAATAAATTAAACTATTAATTTATTTAAATAAATAATATTTATTCTCCAATAGAGATAAGCCTCCCTAGCGATCTACGACTTTCCAGATAATATAGATTTCAACATTAATCATAAAAGAACCTTTGAGTAAATAGTTACCGTACAATTAAATCCTTCCACCATACAATGTCCCAATTAAATATTAGACATGGAATTACTGTCAAGTTTTATTTTATTTAATTATATGTATTTCGATTTCCAAATGCACAACTCCTAATAAATACACATTAGAAACTAATTTCTAATTTCATTCCACCTTGGCCAAGGATTCCTGGGTTGTCATTTATCGAATCACATAGGATATATCTCTTCTTTTAATAAAAGCGGTATATTCTTTATTGATCATTCATTATCTCCATATATAACTCATTATACCTAAGCATACCCTTTGATACACCCTGAGGGTCCTAAGGAATAAGTCAAAGTATAAATCATTATATACAAGATACTATGATGATCTCAAGTCTAAGGATCACTTGTACTACTATCACTTCAGGAATTCCTATTGACAGACAAGTAAAACTCCATTAGGTATTCCTTAGCGAGTCACGTTCAGTGAACTTATTCTCCAATAAGCACCTACATACTTCCTTTAGTGTCTCCACACAAATGATCATGAGATCAATCATCCTCATCCAATGACCAAGCAACGTATGTACCAATCTATCCAGATTCACTAATCCCCTTTTTAGTAATCCATTGATTGGGTACATTTTAGTTTTTAAGCTATCTAAGAATTTAGATCTCATTATCATGATCTCATCATGATTCTAAAAGAATTGCTTAAAACTATGGGTTTATCACATATTATTAAAATAACATCATGTAGATATTGTGACGCCCCCAAATTCAGACACTCACATCTTGAATTTGGTTCGTCACGTGTTAATTCTAATATCATACTAAAATCATCAACAATGAAAATAATAGAATAATTTACATTGATATAATATAAATATTCGCGTCCCAAGGTACCGTAACCGTCACTACAATAATCCAGTAATTAAACTTAAACATAATTTAATCATCCTCAATACATCATAATAAGCATAACAATAATAATAATAATTCTACACTTAAAAGACTAAGCTATTATCTAGCCTTTCCCTTTCCTTTGTCCTTTACCAATGTACCGCCTTGCTCTTCCTTAACTATAATGTTTTAGGAAAGCAAGAATGAGCAACAAGTTTGCCCAGCAAGTAATATAGCAATAAGAATAAGCAGTTATAAGGTTTAAATCTTCAAAGGTATAACGGTAATTGATAGTTTGACAATATCAAGAAGTATCAAGAGTTTTCTATAAGTGTCGCTATAGACTAAAGGATATTAACAAAATTTCAAAGTTTATTCATTTCAAGTTTCAATAAGAATGAACACTGAGCAGTCACTAAGGACTAAGAACTCTTACTAGAATTAATAGTATTATACTGCAATCCAATATAAACGAGTACAACATGTGATCAACCTAAGTACCCTACGTTATGCATAACATTTAAACATGTTAGTATGTGCGCACGTCGGTTCCCCGATAATTATATAATTTCCCCTGCAATGAGGGTTGTTCATCTTAGTAGATTTATGAGAGTCCGTACTAAGTCAATTGGTTTGGATAGCTTTCTAACACATGATAATAGTCTAGTCGAATCAAAGGCTTAGACAACTTTTATAATGCATTTAAGAACGATAAGTTCAATGCTTGCAACAACGTCAAGGTATACCAATGATTTTTGAATAGTAATAGATATTTTCTCGATATAAATATGGTTGATATGGCAACAATTCAGATTATACAAATATATATATACAGATTATACAATTAGGGAACATGCACATAATCATAGATTCCTTGCATGAAAGTAAATGTATAGTTAGGATAACTTTTAGCGTTGATACCATCATAGAAAAAAAATCACCTCAATGAACAATATTATCCTATTTATGTATGTATAGATATTCATTAGTCACACACACCTTGATATACATATCCACATACATTTATCACACATTTAAACTCATGTAGTCTATACACAGTCAAACTCATAAAGGTATAATTCTCCTTGTTCTTACCTTTTTTAAAAATCTTTAGAAACATTTTGGCAATTTTAGTCTCTTATACTCATCTCATATGTGTAACATTACTTAAGTTACTCATTCTAGTTTAAGTTGTTTCACAAATACATGTTAAAGAATCTTTAAGCTACGTTTGGCCCCTTTATATTTACTTTCGGCAAATGTTAATTTTACTCATAAATTTCCATTTTACAAAGTTAAAAGAGCTCATTATATCAATTACTAACCATAGCATTCATTAAACCACATAACATTGCCGAACAACCTCTTTCTACGCATGCTTGCATATATTAGATTTATATGTATGTGTATAGCTCTCTACTTAGAACTCTTTTAGCTCATGCTTGCGTAGTTTATAGCGTGTTTAACTAGATATACGAAATATGTCGGTTATCTCTAGAGGCATAAAGCATCCTATCATAGTTGTTCAAAAGTTCACAATACAAGTCATAGAGTTTTCAACTCAATTGGTTTTCAAATCTTAAAATTTCTTAACAAACAACTAAGAATGCAAAGTACGTTGAATTCACATTTCATACGTATTTATAAAACTAACTAAGTTGTGACTACATGCTCAAAATGTTAGATTTCAAAAAGGCTTAAGGTTTTCTAATCATACTTTTTGCCTTTTAGCTTTTCTTTCAGAGGAATATAATTCAAACTCCAAACCTACTAAAACATCTTGCAATATGTATTGATACATGTTTAAGGATTATTTATGCTCTTTAAGTTAAGTTAGGTGAGGTCATTTTAGGCTTCTTGTATCAAACAATCAAAACAACAACATAAGTAAGTTATCGCAGGAACCCCCAACGAGAAGGACCCTTTTGTCTTTGCAGGACCCCACAAAGGCGTGGGCCTACTGCTACTTAGCTTTGAAAATGTCACTCCCCCCCTACTACTTAACCTAACATGCCAACATCTCAACCAAACAGCAATGTAATGATACCCAATTGATATAAATTTACTACTAAACATCCCTAGCATGATTCTAACAATTCCAAACACATAAATAATCAAATTTAAGATTTTTGTCATTTTTCCAAAGTTTAACACATTTAGTGATTCTCTTCACTACGGATTCGTTACTTGACCAAATTACTCCATTTAACTTTTTTTGATTTCGTATTCAATCATATTAAAAATGTCTAGCATCAATTGATAGATTGTATCATGTTTCAACCATAAATTTTTCAACTCAAAACAAGTATTTTAGCACTTTTCTAAGAACTTTAAAAAACTTGAATTTAAGAACATATAAAGGGATATAACCTTCTGTGTAGTTGAAATGCTAACTCTAGCTTCTATTTGCATATAGTATATGCTCAACCCAACCACACTCACACACAACTTGAAGTTTAACAGGGAATTTAGCAAAAAGTCTGTGAATGAGGAGGTCTCCATTTATAGGAAAACTTATGACCAGATTTGTGCTTTGCTCAATGAATTAAACCATTGGAATGGAGAAGAAGATGATGGATATGGGGGATTTGGTGGAGGAGCACTATTCAGACCACTCCCTTCCTCATGATTTTCTATCTCCGAGGTTTGTAATGAGAGACTAGGCCAAATGGCCTATTACGTGAAGAAGAAAAAGAAGACACTCAATTTGGGACAACTCTCTAATACTCAACATTTGACAACCACTACTAGCATACATGGGTTTATTTGATATTTGTCCCCAATTGTGCATATATACACCACACTCATATATTACACATAGAATTATATAATCCATGTACATTGGTTTATTTCAAATAATATTTACATTAGACTAGAATATAATTTAGTTGGGTACCAATATTATTTTCCATAAAACTCATTATTCCAATTCTACATAATTATTAAAATAATCACTTAATATTAATTATTTATTTAGTCAAAGTTATTTTCCCTCATAGGTTTAGAATACCAATTTAAATACTCCCACACACATCATGGGGTCACATAAGACTCTTTCATACAACTTAGTAATTTACTTAAGTCAAGCTTACTTTTATCATATCATTTTATATAATAATAATTTACATTCCAATGTCACACCTCATTTTATATTGAAGGAAAAACCTTATTATATATGATTTCTCCTGACATGCTATTGTGTTCATGATAATAGGAATTAGTCAATCACATTATGTAATTATTTATTTATTAATAGCACTAATTAATTTAATTCATTTTATCATTAATTAAATTAGTACTTTCTTTTTTCACCACTTTACCACACTAGGCATAATTTCACAAGCTTAAACTAAGCTTCTCATCACTTCTACTACATTGCTTAATTATCGCATGCTTATTCAATTAAATTAATTACCACAACTCATGTCAACACTATATATATATATATATATATATATATATATATATAAATATTCAAACAATCTTTATTCTCAATATTATAATTTATTAAAATTCACAGGTATTACATCATCCCCCCTTATAAGAATTTCGTCCTCAAAGTTGTACAAGGTTACACAAATAAATGGGGATAATCCCTTCGCATCTTATCTTCTAATTCCCACATGGCCTCTTCGGTATCGTGGTTTCGCCAAACCACTTTTACAGAAGATATAATTTTATTCCTCAATGTTTGCTCTTTTCTATCTAGTATTTGAATTGGAATTTCCTCATACGTTAGATTTTTCTCTACTTGAATGGGTTCGCAGGAGATTACGTGTCTATAGTCGGTCTTGTATAGACGCAACACCGAAATATGAAACACGTTGTGGACGTGTTCCAATTTAGGTGGTAATGGAACTTCGTATGCCACTTCGCCCACTCGTTTCAATATCTCGAATGGTCCTATGGACCTCGGACTCAATTTCCCTTTCTTTCTGAATCTGATCTTTCCCTTCCAGGGAGACACCTTCAAAAACATAAAACTACCAACTTTAAAGTCTCGGTTCTAAATATTCAAATCGGCGTGCTTCTTTTGGCGATCTTGAGCTACTACCAATCTGGCCCTTATCGTTGTTACCATGTCGGCCGTTTGTTGAACTAATTTCGGTCCCAAAAGTCGTCGTTCTTCGACTTCGTCCCAATACATCTACTCTTTCTCTCGCAAAGAGCTTCATATGGTGTCTTACCAATACTTGCATGATAGCTATTATTGTAAGCAAATTATACCGATGGTAAGTAGTTATCCCAATTCCCCTTGAAGTCCATCACGCAAGCTCTAAGCATGTCCTCCAACGTTTGTATGGTTCATTCACTTTGCCCATCAGTTTAAGGGTGATAAGCAATACTTAATCTCAACTGAGTTCCCATTCGTTCTTGCAAACTTTTCTAGAATTTTGACGTGAAACGCGGATCTCGATCGGAGACAATCGACACCGGCACTCCATGTCGCGATACGATTTCCTTTACATATAAATTTGCTAACTGGTTTAAATTGAATAGGATCTTGATGGGTATAAAATGAGTTGTCTTTGTCAGTCGGTCCACGATAACCCAAATGGCATCATAACCCTTCTGTGTGATCGAAAGTCCAACCACGAAGTCCATCGTAATGTTCTCCCATTTCCATTCTAGTATTTCCAATGGTTGAAGTAGTCCACTTGGCCTATGATGTTCTTCTTTGACTCTTTGACAAGTAAGACATCTACTAACGCACTCTACAACCTCTCTTTTCAAATTACGCCACCAAAAGTGGTGTCGAAGATCCTGGTACATCTTTGTGCTTCCTAGATGAACAAAATGTGTCATATTGTGTGCTTCATGCAAGATTTCCTCTCTAAGTTCGATTATAGCTGCCACCCATACTTGACCCTCAAATCTTAATATATCGTCCTTATCCACTTTGAACTTTTCTTCCTCATTTTCTACTATTCTCTTCCTTATCTTCTCACATTATTCATCTTTCTCTTGTTCTTCTTTTATTCTATCCAATAACGGTGGGTGAGCTTCCACCACGAATAATTTTCCTTCCACTTCTTTTGGTTTTTCCACCTCAATTTCCAACTTTTCCATTTCTCTTATTAATTCCTCCCGAGTTGTCAATTTGAATAACTTCTACCTTCCTTTTCTACTCAAAGCGTTGGCTACTACGTTTGCTTTTCCCGGGTGATAAAAAATTTCACAGTCATAATCCTTGATTAATTCCAACCACCTTCTTTGTCCCATATTCAACTTTTTCTGTGTGAAGACATATTTTAGACTCTTGTGGTCCGTGTATATCTCACATTTTTCTCCATACAAATAATGCCTCAAAATCTTCAAAGCAAAAACTACCGCCGCTAACTCCAAGTCATGGATAGGGTATCGTTTTTTGAAATCTTTCAAATGTCGTGATGCATACGCAATGACCTTGCCATGTTGCATTAGCACACAGCCAAGTCTTCTATGCGATGCATCACTATACACCTCAAATCCTCCCGTATCATCTGGTAATGATAATACAGCTGCCTCACTCAACCTCCTCTTCAATTCTTGGAAACTCTCCTCGCATTTGTCTGTCCACACAAACTTCACTGTCTTCCTCGTTAGATTGGTCAGCGGGGTTGCTATCTTAGAAAAATCTTGGATAAATCTTCGATAGTACCCGGCTAATCCTAAGAAATTTCTTACTTCTATTGGCGTCTTTGGTTGTTCCCAGTTATTTACCGCCTCCACTTTTGCAAGATTCACGGAAATTCCATTTTGATCTATCACGTGTACTAAAAACTGAACCTTCTCCATCCAAAATTTATATTTCTAAAAATTTAGCGTACATCTTTTCCCTTCTCAAAGCTTCCAATACCATCTTCAGGTGTTTGGCGTGCTCTTCCTTAGTCTTTGAATAAATTAAAATATCATCGATAAATACTACTACGAACTTATCTAAGTATGGCTTGAAAACTCAGTTCATCAAGTCCATGAATGCTGCCAGAGCATTAGTTAACCCAAATGACATCACTAGAAATTCATAATGTCTGTAACTAGTTCAGAACTCCGTCTTTGGTATGTCCTCCTCTCTCACTTTCAACTGATGATAACCCGTTCGAAAGTCTATCTTGGAAAAACACTTCGCTCCCTTCAGTTAATCAAAAAGGTTCTCTATCCTTGGCAATGCATATCTATTCTTAATCTTCACTCGATTCAACTCCCGATAGTCGATACAGAGCCTCATCGATCCATCTTTTTTCTTTACAAACAACATTAGTGCTCCCCAAGGAAACACACTTGGCCGAATGTAACCCTTATTATCGACTTTGAAATTTTTATTGTTCCCTTTTCTGTTCTTATCTTTTGGTGTTCTCATGTTAGGTGAGATTTGTTTGAAAAAACAAGTTGTGAAAAGGTCCGACATTTATATGTCGACGATTTGACTGTAAGAGACGCCAGTTGGTTTTTTTAAATGGTTGTACCAACACAACCGAGAAAATGTTTTCACATTGACCCAGTGATGTGACACTGCTAAACGAGTCTATGAAATCGAGATTCATTAGGATCCGGGGACTTGCTTATGCGGAGGGAAGGTGTTAGGCACCCCCCGACATCCGTGTTACCACGGTTACTTCCGCTTTTCAATTAAACTGTTATATGAATGTGTGTGTGTGGGTCAATGTGCAGTTATTCGGAAGTATTGCTATGCCTCGTTCGCACCTATATACACAGGTTTTGAATTTATATAAAAATTCAGTTTTAAATAAGATATAGAAATGAGGTTTTATAGAAGAGGTTTTTCAAAACCTATGCTCAATAGTAATTGAGGCCTTTAATAATTCCATTTTATTACATGTTCGGCTTGATTGCTTTTATTTTCGAGATGTGAAGCATCTTCGAGAAAAGAATATATAGCGATCGAGAACTCCTCATGAAACATGAAAGCCATCTAAGAAAATTCAAACACTGTGAATAATTTACAAGTTGCTTCTGACTAAAATGTCCATCACAGAATCAAAACTAGATTGATGGATCAATCAGTGATCACATGATTCCTAAGCTCACATGATGCCGCAATTTATATGAAAGCGATGGCGAGTTATATATATAAAAGCTGTAAATATATATATACAGACATGATCAACCACCACGAAGCACCTCCACGAGGGATTAGAAATATAAATATATAAAAGCAGTAAATATATATATAGAGAGACATGATCAACCACCACGAAGCACCTCCATGGGGATCAAAATGTAAATAAAAGCAATAAATCGATCAACACGCATACAAAGTAAACTCGAGTAAAGACTAAATGTAAATAAAGTAGTAAAAATGATCAACCATCACGAAGTAAACTCCAAGCGGGACTAAATATAAATAAAGCAGTAAAAGGCCACGAAGTAAACTCCAGGCCTGAAAGAAATGTAAATATATATTTACATTTCTTATATATATTTACATTTCTGCTACTAAGTTTTCTTATATATATTTACATTTCTTTCAGGCCTGGAGTTTACTTCGTACCCTTTTACTGCTTTATTTACATTTAGTCCCGCCTGGAGTTTACTTCGTGGCGGTTGATCATTTTTACTACTTTATTTACATTTAGTCTCGCCTGGAGTTTACTTTGTGGCGGTTGATCGTCTTTTACAACTTTATGTACATTTTTGATCCTCCATGGAGGTGCTTCGTGGTGGTTGATTATGTCCATATATATATATATATATATATATATATATATATATACCGCTTTTATATATTTACATTTCCGATCCCGCATGGAGGTGCTTCATGGTGGTTGATCATGTCTGTACATATATATATTTATAGTTTTTATATATATATATATATAACTACTTACTACTTTTCATATAAATTGCAAAGATCATGTGAGCCTAGAAATCATGTGATCACAGATTGATCTCTTCAATCTAGATTCTGATTCCCTCGATGGACATTTTTAGTCATCTGTGCACTTGTACATTATTTACTGGTGTCTATATTTCCTTGGATGGTCATCATGCCCATGAGGAGTTCGATCACAGATATTATTTTCTCAAGATGCCTCGCATCTCAAAAATAAAAGCAAACAAGTCAACATTTAATAATAAAATAAAAGTATGAAAAGGTCTCAATTCCTATTGAGCACAGGGTTTGAAAAACCTCTTTTATAAAACATCATTGTTATATCCTGCTTAAAATTGAATTTTTGTATAAATTCAAACCCTTTGTATATAGGTGCGAACGAGGCCTTGCACTACTTCCAAATAATTGATCATTGATCCACACACACACATTCATATAACAGTTTCTTGAAAAGTGGCGGTCACCGTGGAAACACGGATGTCAGGGGGTACCTAACACCTTCCCTCCGCATAATCAAGCCCCCGAACCCAAATGAATTTCGGTTTCACAGACCCGTTTAGCAGTGTTACATCACTGGGTCAATGTGCAAACCTTTTTCGGTTGCGTTGGTGCAACCAGTTAAAAACGCCAACTGGCGACTCTTAAAGTCAAACCATCGAAATTACACATGTTAGACCTTTTTCACTTGTTTTTTTCAAATAAATCTCACATAACATGAGAACACCAAAGAACAAGTAACGAAAAGGGTCAAATAAAAATCTCGACATCGACAATATGTACTTATTATATTTAATAGTACATCAGTTTTTACGTTTTGTTTTGGGTTTATTGCGTCTGTTTTATTTTTTTTGGTAAGGTGTTGGCCTAAGCCTGAGTGTGACACCCCCAAAATAGGTTCAATCCATCCAACCTATTCTGAGTCGCCAAATACATGATACAGAAAATAACTACAACTTTATTACTACAATTGTCGTGCAAAATACAACAACACATATACTGTGAGTTTTAATACCAACTATGACTCATGTCCCAACTATGGACAGCACCTCACAGTGATACCTTACATAAAGGTACAATCTAGAACTGTTTTAGAAATTAAAATCTTTGGGAAGTGCTCAAGGAAACCTTCATACATAGGAGGCCATGAATCTAAGTTATGATAGATATCATATGTCCAGAGAATTATCCTTGGTTGATCCAATAGACCCCAAAGAAAAACGAGAAGATTACTATCATGTTCTTTCCAATGGTGAGTCTTTTCTTGACATATAACTATCTCCACCGTCTGCGATTGAACATTATGTTTCAACCCAACTCCAAGATCATATAGGTAGTGCTCGTAGATATACTCAGCAAGTGGATGTGCACAACCCTTTCTTATGATAACACGAGATTGTATGTCATTAGACATCTTTTATGATAGTGGCAAAACACCCTTCCAAAGTTGGGTTCACCTCACCCTATTGTTGTTCACCAAAATCAATTATTAAGTGACGATATAATATCGACACACACATCTCTAGGTCCTCAATACAATTATATATTGTATGTCATATCGCTTTTATAATGTGTTGAGAACCTTTGATAGTCTCGGACCACCACACTATTCCCATGTTATCCCATTCCGACCCAAATTACACTTTTCTTACCTGAAAGGAATTGTGAAGCAAAAGGGTGAGCACAACTAGCTAAGTAAAGAATATAATGACTAAAGATAATTAAATTATCAATAGCCTTCATCAATAATAAATCAGAGATTTAGAAAATATGGTAGATGATAAAACTTTTCAACCATAGTTGCAGCGGAACTAGCAATCCATTAGAAGAGTCAAATAGACCATAAAGTCTAATATCTTCTCCACATTAAAAGTCCACCAATAATATTTTATCCCTGTAACATCAATCAATAGTTCCTTTCCACAATCATATGAATAACTCATAATTATAATTGTGATTCTAAATTCCTCTTCTCATCCAGGACGAAGATAATTTTCATCACTTGTCTTTACCTGAAACATCAAAGATCATGGTTATACCAAATCACAGTTCCTGTTTATAATCATACTAATAAATTCATCTTTGCACTACGGGCCAAAGATATTCATTATCATTTCATCTTTGCACTACAGGCCAAAATATTCAACAACAGGTCATCTTTGCACTACTGGCCAAAGATATTCAACAACAGGTCATCTTTGCACTACCGGCCAAAGATATTCAACAACATGTCATCTTTGCACTACGGGCCAAAGATATTCATCAATAGTTCATCTTTGCACTACATGCCAAAGATATTCATCAATAGTTCATCTTTGCATTACATGCCAAAGATATTAATATCTCAAAGAAATACATAATCATTTCAGAATTTATACAAACCATAATTATAATCATGTTGATCAATTCACCTTTGCACTTAAGCTAAAAATATTCAATTATAAATTCAATGGTCATGATCATACCAGTCAACGATTCAACTTTGCACTACTGGCCAAAGAGAACCCATAGTCACGATCATACCAATAATCTACCCATCTTTACACTTAAGTCAAAGAGAAATTTCTTCACCAGGATTATAAAAATGTTATATATGATAATAAAAATAATATGATCCAAACCTGGATTTAATTTCAAGAGTAAGATTTATATATCAACGATAATTTGGTCAGAAAAAGAAACCAATTTTGTCGTGAATAGTACCCCATGAATAGTAACTCGTAAATAGTAATTCATGAATAGTAACCCCGATATGAAAAAGGTAGAAATTCTATAATAAAATCCATACCAATATTTTGGTATAATGATATTGAAAGAATAACATTTCTTCAACTTATAAACAATTTATTTTAATTATTTACACTTTACTAAATAATGGATTTAATCATCCTAAAATGTCAAACTCATAAGATTTCATCACCAATAACCAACAACCTCATCAAAAATCTGCATATACCATATATAGGATTCCCAAGCCATAAAATTCTATTTTCCAATTTTGTTACTTCACATAACATATTTAATTCATTTACTCATAACTAGTCCATTTTTATGAAAAATACCAAATCAGTTCCAAAAATATTTCTTTTCTAGGATTTAGCAGAATATAGTGCCATATTGAACATATATGTTTCTCAAAATTTTTAAAATTCCTTTACTATTTTTCACATGGCCAAAACTGTCGAATATTTAGACATTTATCATAAATTGTACATTTGTCCAAAAATTCCGAAATTTATAGAGTATACTTATGTTATATATATGTACTCCCAATAAAAATTTTACCAATTTTGGAGTTAACCACAAGGAGTTATAAGGGTTTACTTTTAAAATAGTCTTTTCCCATAAAATTCATAACTCTTAATCTATACATCCAAAAATCGCCATTTTTGGACACAATCTATAAAACTCATCAAATTACCATTTCAAATTTTTCCAGAATTTTTGAAGGTCGAAAAAATTTCGAAACTGAAAAACATAATAACCCTTAAAATCTCTTACCTCAAAAGAGTAGTACTTCTGACCGGAATGTCGGATGAAAAGCCGAAGGAAACTTGCACTGAATAGTAACTCTCCAAGTATCTACATACTCACAAAAATACGCTCGAGAATATAGAGAGAGAAAACTTCAATTTCTGGTGTGATTTTCAATTCTAACTTAAGCGCCTATTTATAGGAAAATGCTAGAACGCCAAAGGAGACTAAAATAATAAAATAATATAATTTTATTTCTCATTTCCTATGCACCAGCCATTTAAGACCAGCCCACCACACTTGAATCTCAATTTAGCACATGCATTTCACACCAACCAAAAAGTGGGTCCCACCCAATATTTTAATAAAAATATTTTAATTTCCGAAACTTCAATAATTCATAGAAAATAGCCCGTTTATCAGAAAAATACGAATTTTATGTCCATTCCGCATGAAATCGAATTCTCTACAACTTTGTAGCTTTGAGTTTTTCCAAAATTCTAAACAGAAAATATCCGAAATCCAAAAAACGGACGATTTTCAACACCGTTTCAACACCTTTTAAAATGTATAACAAATCATGCGTTAATTTTCAACGGTTCAAAATTTGTGGACATATACTCAACTCATATATGTATAACATATCCAAAAATCATCACGATCCAACGGTCGGATTAAAATTACAACTCACGCAATAAAGCTTTAAGAACACCGATTTGAGTTTTTAATACCTCCAATCCGACAAAATACTGATAAAACACCTCAACATTAATTTCTTCATTTATAACCACATAAATAAATCCATCATTTATATCTGTATCAAATAAATATTTCTTTATCATATAAATTAATAATTAATTATTCACAAATAATATTACAGAATCACAATTATGACAACCAGATGGTTCCCAGGAAAGAGGGGGCTTTCCAATAAGGATTTCTCCTTACTGGCGCGCAATTAGGTGACCAAACCTCTCCTTGATAGAACTTTCTAGACATTGCCAATAATGCTTTCTAATAATATTATCAAATAATAATGAATTATTGATCGATAATGGGAAATATTATGCAAAGGACAATTATTGAAACAACAATAATATAAAATATTAACGCAAAGAATTATTGAATCAATAAAATAAAATATTGAACAATAATTACAGTAATAATTATTGAGTAGTACCTTCTTACGTAAGAATGAATAATTCAAAAATATTGTGCAATACAGTATAACTCTTTATGCAACCACGCGTATTCTTGTATTTTAACCACCGTGCATTCCAACAAAGTTAATTAACGGAACAACTTCGCCAAGTTATTTATAAAAACTCAAACTTGTCATTTTCTTCATCCGATGCTTATTCTCACATTATGGGGCCCATAAATGGTCAAGCGTCGTCGTATTTAATATTTCCCGACAACAAGAATATTCCACGACCAAACGAATATTCCCCATCAGAAATGAATATTTTATAACCACTTGCGTATTTTAAAAAATTTCATATATCACTCTTAACTTTAACTTTTTATCAATTTAACCATTTACTGAATAACAATTATAAGAAAAATTAAATACTTTTATTTCATAAAATTAGGGGTCTTACACTGAGGATAGTGGGAGAGAAAAATACAGAGGGAGAGAGAGCTCTAGAGAGGAATTGGGAGGAAATTGGGAGAGAAATTCTTGAAAACAAGAAGGAAGTAGCAATTCTATAACATCTCCTAACAAAGCTAAACAAGAATTTAGAGGTAAATAACCTAGTTTCTTCTTAGTATGGGTGTTCTTGAGTTATCCTTTAAATTTGGATATTTAGTTGAATGAATTGCTAAATATGTTATATATATGTTGGTAGATGTTTATAATCTTTTAGTTGTTATCTAGAAATGATTTTCAGAAATCAAATCCATGAAAACATGTTTTAGAATGAAGAAATTGAATTTTATTGATATATATACATTAGGGCTTGTTTTGGAATCAAAATTTATGATGAAGTCGTGATATAATTTGAAATTAATGATATATATTATTAGTATGTTGAATTACGAAAACAACGAAAGTTGAATGAATCGAAATGGTTGAGAAACGAATTCGTAGTGAACGAATTCGCTAAATTATCAAAACATGAAAATTAGTATGAACATGAGTTTTAAATTCATATTTGGGTTAGTTAATGTTTATGTTAATTGTTGGGTATTTGGTATGTTGTAGTTGTATGAGTTACAAACCCATAGAATCGAAAATGAACTAATTTGGATGAGTATAACTCATGTTATGATGATTGGAAGGAGTTTTGGTCTGTGAAATCACGAGGAACAGAGCCTAAGGGGATGTTCTGCGACCTAGGGCACAGCTTCGCTGCCCCCAAGGTTATTTAGGGTGCAGCTGCGCCGGA
Source organism: Panax ginseng (assembly GCA_020205605.1). Lineage (NCBI taxonomy): Eukaryota > Viridiplantae > Streptophyta > Magnoliopsida > Apiales > Araliaceae > Panax > Panax ginseng. The sequence continues at coordinate 76,413,930 of CM035137.1, forward strand.
CATCAGTGTATTGTGCACTACTATGACCTACTGTAGTAAATTAGGCATAAAGTTTTCATGCGAACTCCAATTGAGGTGATTCAAGATGATCCAGAATGAGTACGAATAGACCTACAACTTTTATTTTTTAAGGTTTTCAATTTGAGGTTTTTAGGAAGGGTCAAAATAGTCATCTTTGTGACTATTACGTATTCGGAGGCGATCGGAGGGCGTCAAACGAGCACATACGCAAGTATAGCACTCCCGACGATGGAATATGTTATTCTAAGTGATGTAACATGAAAATGCATGATGTTATACATGACATATAAGATTTCCTTGCTCATAATAGAAAGCATTAGCATAACTTAGTATGTGTTTTGAAAAGAAACTTAGACATTTTGAAAACATTATTCATGACCATTATGTTGTCTAAACTTTTGAACTTGTAGGATGACATACTAGTAACTTTTGGGTCTTTAAACATGTCCTATATATGCAAGCATGATAGGACTTTTATGCCATTAGGCATGATGGGTATGTGCACCCTACTAGATAGACATACTATGAACTATACATGTCTTAAAGTAAGATTTCAAGTCATAAACCATGCTAGTCATATGGTTACATGTAAACATGTATATTGAAAGTTGTTTAACCTCGTTGGTGGTCATATAGTTAGGCCCTTGTATGAACTTGTTTAGCCATGAAATAAATGGCAATAAAGCTTTAAAGGGTAAAACAACTTAAGGTAAATACAAGAGGCACCAAACTTGGGCTAAGACCTCATAACATGTGGGTAAGATATGTGTTAACAGTTATGCATGTTAAGAACCAAGATGAAACCAGAAAATACTCAACTTTGGTCTGGCCAGGGGACGGCGCAGCTACGCCCATCCGAGACCTAATTCTAGCGCATCTGCGCCACAGGGCAGTGATGCCTGATTATTTTAACTTTGATCTGAACCTTAAAGCGTATGTGTAATGAATGTCTAAAGCTATAATACTTGACAAAAATGATGTTTAAGCATGAGATCATGTAATGGTTATATAAAACACAGTTGTTAAATTTTATTAAAGTTTATAAAATGTAAGAACGATGTAGATCACGTATCGATGAACTTTAAATGTGTCGAACACATAGCGAGTCAAGTGTGTGAATGATATATATGAATGTTAATGTCAAGTATGAGTGGTTAAGGTATACATGTACATACCTAGCTATTCTAAGACTATAATGAGAAATTGAAAGGTAGGTTTTACAAACATAGTTAGGAAATAATATAACGTTACTATTATATTAAGAATGTATGAAATATATGACTAATGGATGTGAATCCATGATTATATAACTGTGTAGGAATACATGAAGTGCAGATAAGCGTTAAGCAGTTAAGTTGTAGTTCATAAAATACGAATCAAGCAAGTCTTTCAGTTCCTATTTGCTATGTGAACTTGATGATGACATGTTTTAAATCTTTATTGCAAATAGCATGATGTGTTATATATATGTTGAAAGCATGAAATGTTAAAGTCAATATATGACTACGTTGATTGAGTAATGAATGTTGATTAAGTAAGGAACTCAATCTTTATACTTGTTATATGAACTGCAACATGTATGTTATGTTAGTTCAATGTTTATGAGATGTATGATAAGTATGCTATTATGTGTTACGTGATGCATGAAAACTGTTAGATTTTGCTAGGCTGTCGAGCTCAACCTTGCAAATAACCACTTTTGCAGGTTAAAGATTTAAGGTAAAGTTATGTGCTACTTGAAAGACATGAATCAGATGTGATACTTGAAGATTTATACACTTTAGTTGTGTTATTATTATTTGAACCATGTTTAAGGTTCTGAATAATGTATTAATGTTGAATTGTAATATCGTTTTACGATGTAAACTCTTGTAGTATTAAAATAATTCTGAGATACTTAGATGTAAAGGTTGAAAGTTTTGGGAACGAGAATAGTTTATAATAGAAAATTTTAATTATTCCACAAATTTCAATGGTTGTATTATCGTTTAATGATGTAAAATTAGAGGTTGAATGTATTGTTAACGACCGATGTCGAGAATTAAATTGTATGAATTTTGGGGTCGTTACAATTGGTATCAAAGCTGTAGGTTATAAACCTTAGGTAAGAGTACCCTAGGCTATAACCTTAGAGAATAAAGGAGAAGATAATAAAGAAGTTAAGAATCAAAAGTTGTATTTGAGTATGGTACAATTGTACTCTTTAATAGTTGATGTATGGTATATGGGCTAAATGATTCCTTCATAGAGCAGAGGTATATAGAACTAGCAACTCGGAACCTAGTTTATTGGTAGTTTGTGGGAAACCACTCAGCATACTATATTGAAACTATTAGAGACTCAATGTGTACCAAGTGTAGACAATGGATACGTATGATGAAAATGTGGAACCTGAATGAAATGTTGAGCAATGTAAATGAAGTTGAAAATTCTTAAAGGAAGAATTGTTATTTAAACAAGAAAATTCAAAGAAGAATCTTGAAGAGATGTAAAGATAAGAAATGGGAGTTACCTAACTCCAATAGCCAAGATAACGAATAATGATGAATAGACAAAGTCTGTAAGATTAAAAGCATAAATGAAATCATAAATGATGAAAAAGGAAAGAAAGAGGATTGTAAAATAAAACGATCACGAGTTAAGAAAAAAAATTTAAGGGAGATGATTATAGAATAAGATCACTGATCAGTTTAAGTTATAAAAGAAAGATGGTCTATAATGTTTGAATAATTATAGCTTGATGCTATAAAGATAATGTACTATGATATAGTACGAGATAAACTCACGAGGAGTTATAGATAATGTGATACGAGGAATTCGTATTGAACAAGTTAAGGGTAAGTTGTTAAGAGTAAGATAGAGTTAGGTGGGATTTTAATTGAGGACTCATGTGATGGATGAGTTGTATAAACCTTTGTATGGGCGAGGGTTTTGTGCTTGCACTCAGTTTATCACATTGATAATTATTAGAATGTTGGTGTCGCGCTATCAATGTATATGTGGCGAAAAGGTGATTCTTTTCTCATGTGTATATTTGATAGTTAGAAACTATTAAGATTAGTCAGATATTATTAGGATTAGGTGTGGTTCTTAAAACTAATGTATATAGTAAGTTCGTGACTCATAATAATATGGTATGTTTTGAACCCCTCAGCGAATGGACGCCTATGGTCTGACTAGGACAAGTTCTTAAACTCATATTATTCTGGCAAGTTCCTGGATTTCCAAATGTGGTAAGTTTGATGAACTATTTTGGGTAGAAAATGGTTATAGTATAGAGAGCATTGATGAAGTTGAAGATTGATAGAATGGTTAAGTAATGAAGTAAAGATTGAAGTTGATGGATACCTGGATATTCTAAATCTACTAGCTATGCTAGACTTTCAAGATTTATTGACTTCGTGCCGATGGTTATACTTTTGATTTTTGAAAAAATGTTGGATCACACTAGTGAACCAAAGAATTTTTTTAAAACAGTGTTATTATTCACGTATCTATGTTGTTTGTTTCGGCTAGATAAAAAAATGATTTTTTTTAATTTTCAAAATATATTTTAACTATATGTATCGGGTGATATGATAAACGATAAAGTCATCAATGCAATAGAACCTGGTGTTGGATGTGATCAGATGATCGTCAGCCCACTATGGTGAGATGTAGTATGATAACGTTATAATCATGACTCCATAAAAGGATTTTTGAGATTTCTTTAAGATATGAGAATATATATATATATATATATATGTATATTTCGATTGATGTCCGATTTATTGTAGAAGTCTATGCAATTTGATTCAGCTAGACGATTATTAAAAGATGTTCATGAAATTTAAGCATTTCTTGAGAAGTTATGTCAAACCAAATTGTTTTGGTGCGGATTTAGATGTTGAAAAGATGATATGAACAACCCTTTTATAGGGGACTACGCGGAAGCGTTTAGATGTTTGTGCACAATACATGGTACAAAGGGTTGATCACCCTAAGTACGGGAATCCCTACAGTCTAATGATTATTAAGGTTTAAGTTGAAAGAGTACTTATAACCGTGGACAAAGTGCACAATACATCGTATGAAGGGCTTAACACCCTAAGTACGGGAGTCCCTATAGTCTAATGATTGTTAAGATTTAAGTTGAAAGAGTACTTATAACCGTGGACGTAGTTCAAGCTCTTATGACCCCTCATGTGACGCCCCCAAAATAGGTCCACATGACCCACTCTGAGTCGCCAGATATCATACTATAAAAATCAAATACAAACTTCATTTATACAACTATTGAACTGTCAAATGCGAGATCACGACCCACGCTTAAGCGTGAGTTTTAATACAAATGTATGTAACTCTCATGGTGCCTTGACCACAACCTTACAATGGTAAGTCTTCTCTTGACATATAACTATCTCCACCGTTTGCAATTGAACATTATGTTTCAACCAAACTCAAAGATCATATAGGTAGTGCTCGTAGATATAATCAGCAAGTGGATGTGCACAACCATGTCTTATGATAATACAAGGTTGTATGTCATTAGACATCTTGTATGATAGTGGCAAAACACCCTTCCAAAGTTGGTTTCACCTCACCCTATTCGGTTCACCAAAATTAAATATCAAATGACGATACAATACGATCGACACACTTATCTAAAGTTCTCAATAAAATTATTTCCATACTATTTAGGAAGAACCTCAATGACTATAGACCACCGCTCTATTCTCCTCATATTACCCAGCTCGACCCAAATACACTCTTATTACACCGAAGAAATTGTGAAGCAAAAGGGTGAGCACAACTAGCCCAATAAAGAATATCATGACTAAAGATAATTTACATTATCAATAGCCTTCATCAAGAATAAATCGGAGATTTAGAACATATGGTAGATGATAAAACTTTTCAACCATAGTTGCAAATGAACGAGCAATCCATTAGAAGAGTCAATAGACCATCGTGTCTATTATCTTCTCCATGTTAAAAGTCCACCAATAATGTTTTATCCTCAGAACATCAATCAACAATTTCATCCCACAATCATATGAATAACTCATAATCATAATTGTGATTCTAAATTCCTCTTCGCACCCAGGACGAAGATAATTTTCATCACCTATCTTCAACATCAAAAATCATGGTTATACCAAATCATAATTCCTGCTCACAATCATACTAATAAATTCATCTTTGCACTACGGCCAAAGATATTCATTAACAATTTATCTTTGCACTATAGGCCAAAGACATACAACTGTATTTTAGAAGAATCAAGTAGAGCATGATATCTACTATCTTTTACAAATTAAAAGTGTATAATCAATATGTTATCGCTGAGACTCAGCTTAATTAATAATCCACATCATTGAATCATCCATGCACTACGGCCAAGGATATTCATGCAATCATCAATGGTCATGATTATACCGAATAATCCCTGGTTATAATCATACCAATAACTGTTCATCAATGTACTACGAGCCAATGAGCACTTTTACCACATCATCTATAACATTACGGGTCATGATTATACCGAATGATCCCTGGTCATAATCATACCAATAAACAGTTCATCTATGCACATAAGTCAAAGATACTCGTCAATCAATAGTTCATCTTTGCACGTAAGCCAAAGATATACAACTATAAAACCAATAATCAATAGTCCATCTTTGCATGTAAGCCAAAGATATACAATTGTAAAACCAATAATCAACAGTCCATCTTTGCACGTGAGCCAAAGATATACAACTGTAAAACCAATAATCAACAGTCCATCTTTGCACGTGAGCCAAAGATGACTTTCATCATAACATAAGCATGAGGATGATGACAATGATATAAGCATTAATCAAACGAAATCAAGGATAAATATTAAAGACTTTAAATTTATCCAGAGTTTAAAAATATCCAAATTGTTAACATGATATTGCTTTGTGGAGTAAAATTGAAGAATAATATTCATGTACCAAAAATAATTTGGACAGAAAAAAAATATATTTTTCAGGTAAATAGTACCCCACAATATTACCTATGAATAGTACTTCGGGAATAGTACCTCGTGTATAGTACCCCGACATGAAAAGTATCCCAAATACCCGAGTAAATAATATTTGGGTGAATAGTAATTTGGGTAAATAGTAACTCGTGAATAGTAACTCATGAATAGTACTCTGACACAAAAGGTGCTTCGAATATCCGAGTGAATAATACTAGAGTGAATAGTAACCAGGTGAATAGTAATCTGTGAATAGTAACTCATAAAAAAAATACCAAAGAAAATGATATTCCATGATGAGTATAAAAGAAATGATATCTCATGCGAGTATAATAGATTATACGAAACTGTAAATAAATTTTCACCCGCCATGCGGTAATCCACGTAGACAGATCATTTCCACAATTTAATAAAGAATGAATACGAAGGATCATTCACCATGCATGCGGTAATCCACATAGATAGGTTATTCCAATGCGAATAATAAAAAGAATGGAATAACAGTAAGAATTCACCGAGCATGCGATAGACCATGATGCATAAAGTTATTCCAATGTAATAATAAAGAATAGAATAACGTAAGAATTCACCGGGCATGTGATAGATCGCATGAGACGAGTTATTCCAATAGAATAATAAAGAATGGAACTGAGATCATGCGTAATCCGCATGCGGATAGGATATTCCAAATGAATAATAATAAAGAATGGAACCAGTCATGCATAATCCGTGCAGTATATGATATTCCAACGAATAATAAAGAATGAAATAACAACAAAATTCACCGAGGCATGCGATGGATCCTTACAGATGGGTTATTCTAACGAATAATAAAGAATGGAATAATGTAAGAATTTCACCGTATGCGGTGCTTTCAGATAGACGAAAGTTATTCCAACATAATAATAAAGAATGGAATAACAACCCTTACGAGTATTGAAAAAAAATAACTCTCTTCATGAATACGAAAGAATAATACCCCTTACATTAGAAGAAACTTGACACTGGAATAGCGAGGTAGCAAACTTCTCTTCTTCTTTCTCTTTATAATTTCTCTCTATAATAATTGATCTATAGCTTTAGTGAATTGGTGAAAAATAATGAAGGAATGAGCTTCTATTTATAGGAAAATATAGTTTCCATAATTGTACCTTTTGGGGCTCGAAATATTACAATATAATACCTTCATCTTTTCCTTCATTTTTAATTTAGTCATGCAAGTATTATCAAACTTGCACCACCTCCCCTAATAGTAAATCATGTGGATCAATAGTAAATCATGTGACTCAATAGTTCTAAACATGTGAAAAAATTAATTATAGTATAGTACATTCATCTATACCTCTATTTTTAACTTAGTCATTCAAGTATTATCAAACTTGCACCAACTCCCCTAATAGTAAATGAATGTGATTCAATAGTACACACATGTGAACAAATAGTTAGAATCATGTGAATTAATAGCAATTAATTGCTCATTTATTCGATTAATTACCCGATTGATCAATATAACTTCCAAACATCAATTATTATCGAAATAAATGTCGGTTTCCACTAACACTAATAATCCCAATACAATGGAACTATCAATTTCATCTTTAATCAATACAAATTTATTCATCATTAATATTATAACTCACAATATTTAACAACCAGGTCGTTCCCAGGAAAGAGGGGGCTTTCCAATAAGGATTTCTCCCTATTGGCGCGCAATTAGGTGACCAAACCTCTCCTTAACAGAACTTCTAGGCATTGTCAATATTGCAAATAATAATATAAATAACTTTACCGTCTCAATTATTGATTTAATAATATATCATATTATGCAGATGATACTGTGACAACAATTGAATCAATAATATAAGAGATATGATGCAGCAATTACTGTAGCAATAATTGAGTATAACTGAGTGATTTCTCACGTAAGCACCAATAATTAATACCGTGTGCTACTATGCAACCCACACGTACATCGCATTTTTTTACTACCAGTTATTTTATGACAACTTGCTTACTTTGAAAAATTTTCACATACCACCCTTAACTTTAAATTTTTATCAATTTAACTATTTACCAAAATAAAAAAATTGAATACTTTTATTTCATAAAATTCGGGATCTCACACCTCAGGATGATTTAAAATCTTTTAAATTCCTGAGTTATTCATACTACTTCCCAATTATTGAGCAGTTGGGGAAGATTCTTGCTATTCTAAAAGGCGAATGTGGTAAGGATGATATTCCTTAGAAAGAAATAAGTCGTAGAATGTGACACTGAATGATAAATATATTGAATAAGTGAGAAAAGAAATTTTGAAATGAGAAGGAGATGAGTTATCAAAGAATAATGTAAAACTTTTAATAGAAAAGTTTAATAATTGTAGAAAGATATTTCTTGAAAGAAAGTGGTTATAGAACCCAATGAATGAATAAAGTAATGATGTAAAATCTATTTTGATAGATTGAATGAATGAAGAGTAATAAATAAAATTTCGAGGATGAAATTCTTAGAAGAAGGGGTTAATATAATGTCTCGAGAGTTTGAGAATCTAGTATATGGTAATGATCCTTAGAGAAAGATAATGAACGTGTCAAAGAATATGTGATACTCAAATATAATTGAGTCTAAGTAAAGGTTATGAAATAAAACTTATAAGAATTTATTATGAATAATAGTGGGAGTAGAAAATATAAAATCTATATTAAGGTAATGTGTTGAAGTTATTCAACAAAGAGTTTTGGTGAAAACCTGGGTAAGGTAGGGTTTTGGTGATTCCGAGGACGGAATCCTTATAAGGGGGGAAGAATGTAACAACTCGAATTTTCATAAGTTATTAAAATAAGAATTTAACAATTAAAATTCTTATTATGAGGTGTATGTGTTTTGAATTATGTGTTTTGGTATGAAGAAATTAATTTTTATGAGATTTAATAGTGGATTAAACTATTAAAGGAAATAAAAGAAATTAGTCACGATAAAGAATTTAGTGGCGAGAGAAATTAACCCTATAAATATTGGGTAATTTAAATTAAGTTGAAACTATATTATGATTAAATGAATTATTATAATGTTATTTTAATTTAATTTTTGTAATCAAAGTGATGTGTTAATTTATTAAATGAAAATTATAGTTTTATTGTATTGGTTTGTGGTAAATTGATTTGATAAATTGTTATTAGATTTAATTTAATTTGAATATGGGAATTTATTTAAATAAAGTGTGACAATAAACTATATTATAAATGACTTATGAAAATAGATTAAAAGAGTTTAATTTGGTTTTACCAAACAAAGCCTTAGAGCTTTTGAAATTCTTATTTTAATCTTGTTTTGCCAAACATGGTTTAAGGAATGATTAAGTCATTATTTTAATTAGTTTTACCAAACAAAGTCTTATGGCTTTTGAATTAAAAAAAATAATAATAAAATAAAATATAATAAATATTTTTGTAACTGATATGTACTTATTATATTTAATAGTACATCATTTTTTACGTTTTGTTTTGGGTTTATTGCGTCTGTTTTATTTTTTTTCGTAAGGTGTTGGCCTAAGCCTGAGGATAGTGGGAAAGAAAAATAAAGAGGGAGAGAGAGCTCTAGAGAGGAATTAGGAGGCAATTGGAAGAGAAATCCTTGAAAACAAGAAGGAAGTAGCAATTCTCTAACATCTCCTAACAAAGCTAAACAAGAATTAAGAGGTAAATAACCTAGTTTCTTCTTAGTTTGGGTATTCTTGAGTTATCCTTTAAATTTGGAAATTTAGTTGAATGAATTGCTAAATATGTTATATATATGTTGTTAGATGTTTATAATATTTTAGTTGTTATCTAGAAATGATTTTCAGAAATCAAATCCATGAAAATATATTTTAGAATGAAGAAATATAGTTTTATTGATATATATACATTAGGGCTTGTTTTGGAATCAAAATTTATGATGAAGTCGTGAGATAATCTGAAATTGATGATATATTTTGTTAGTATGTTACGAAAACAACGAAAGTTGAATGAATCTAAATGGTTGAGAAACGAATTTGTAGTGAACGAATTCGCTAAATTGTCAAAACATGAAAATTAGTATGAACATGAGTTTTAAATTCATATTTGGGTTAGTTAATGTTTATGTTAATTGTTGGGTATTTGGTATGTTGTAGTTTTATGAGTTACAAACCCATAGAATCGAAAATGAACTAATTTGGATGAGTATAACTCATGTTATGATGATTAGAAGGAGTTTTGGTTTGTGAAATTGCGAGGAACAGAGCCTGAGGGGCTGTTGTGCCCCCAAGGTTATTTAGGGCGCAACTGTGCCGGACATTAGGGTATTGTACACTGCTGTGACCTGCTGTAGTAAATTAGGCATAACGTTTTCATACGAACTCCGATTGAGGTGATTCAAGATGATCCGGAACGAGTACGAATAGACCTACAATTTTTGTTCTTTAAGGGTTTCAATTTGAGGTTGTTAGAAAGGGTCAAAATAGTTATCTTTGTGACTGTTACGTATTCGGAGGGCGTCGAACGAGCATATACGCAAGTATGGTGCTCCCGACGATGGAATATGTTATTCTAAGTGATGTAAAATAAAAATGTATGATGTTATACATGACATATAAGATTTCCTTGCTCATAATAGAAAGCATTAGCATGACTTAGTATGTGTTTTGAAAAGAAACTTAGACGTTTTGAAAACATTATTCATGAGCATTGTGTTGTCTAAACTTTTGAACTTGTAGGATGACATACTAGTAACTTTTGGGTCTTTAAGCATGGCCTATATGTGCAAGCTGATAGGACTTTTATGCCTCTAGGCATGATGGGTATGTGCACCCTACTAGATAGATATACTATGAACTATACATACCTTAAAGTAAGATTTCAAGTCATAAACCATGCTAGTCATATGGTTACATTTAAGCATATTAAAAGTTGTTTAACCTCGTTGGTGGTCATATAGTTAGGCCCTAGTTGTATGAACTTGCTTAGCCGTGAAATAAATGGCAATAAAGCTATAAAGTGTAAAAAAACTTAAGGTAAATACAAGAGGCACCAAACTTGGGCTAAGACCTTATAACATGTGGGTAAGATATGTGTTAACAGTTATGTATGCAAAGAACCAAGATGAAACCAGAAAATACTCAACGTTGTCCTGGCAGGGGGACGGTAGAAATTGCGCCATCCTGTGCCTAATTCTAAGCGAATCTGCCCACGAGCAAAGATGATGCCTTATTATTTTAACTTTGATCTGAACCTTAAAGCATATGTGTAATGAATGTCTAAAGCTATAATCCTTAACATAGATGATGTTTAAGCATGAGATCATGTAATGGTTATATAAAACACAGAGTTGTTAAATTTTATTAAAGTTTGTAAAATGTAAGAACGATGTAGATCGCGTATCTATGAACTTTAAATGTGTCGAACACATAGCGAGTCAAGTGTGTGAATGATATACCTGTACATACCTAGCTATTCTAAGAGTATGATGAGGAATTGAAAGGTAGGTTTTACAAATTTAGTTAGGAAATAATGTAACGTTACTATTATATTAAGAATGTATGAAATATATGACTAATGGATGTGAATCCATGATTATATAACTGTGTAGGAATACACGAAGTGCAGATAAGCGTTAAGTAGTTAAGTCGTAGTTCATAAACTACGAATCAGGCAAGTCTTTTAGTTCCTATTTGCTATGTGAACTTGATGATGACCTGTTTTAAATTATTATTGCAAATAGCATGATATATTATATATATGTTGAAAGCATGAAACGTTAAAGTCAATATATGACTATGTTGACTGAGTAATGAATGGTGATTGAGTAATGAACTCAATCTTTATACTTGTTATATGAACTGCAGCATGTATGTTATGTTAGTTTAATGTTTATGAGATGTATGATAAGCATGTTATTATGTGTTATGTGATGCATGAAAAACTGTTAGATTTTGCTGGGCTTTCAAGTTCAACCTTGCAAATAACCACTTTTGCAGGTTAAAGATTTAAGGTAAAGTTATGTGCTACTTAAAAGACATGAATCACATGTGATACATGAAGATTTATACACTTTGGTTGTGTTATTATTATTTGAACCATGTTTAAGGTTCCGAATAATGTATTAATGTTGAATTGTAATATCGTTTTACGATGTAAACTCTTGTAGTATTAAAATAATTCTGAGATACTTAGATTTAAAGGTTAAAACTTTTGGGAACGAGAATAGTTTGTAATAGAAAATTTTAATTATTCCGCAAATTTCAATGGTTGTATTATCGTTTAATGATGTAAAATTAGAGGTTGAATGTATTGTTAACGACCGATGTCGAGAATTAAATTGTATGAATTTTGGGGTCGTTACACTAGGAATCATGTGATCACAGATTCAGTCTACTGAATCTAGATTCGGTTCCCATGATGGACATTTTTAGCTGTAAGCAGCTTATAGATTATTCACGGTGTTTGAATTTCCTTACATGACTTTCATGCCCATGAAGAGTTTGACGCTGCTATATATATTATTTTCTCGAAGATGCTTCGCATCTCAAAAAATAAAATCAATCAAGCCGAACATTTAATAAAATGGAAGCATCAAAGGCCTCAATTACTATTGAGCACAGGGTTTGAAAAAACCTCTTTTATAAAACCTCATTGCTATATCTTGTTTAAAACTGAATTTTTACATAAATTCAAACCCTGTGTATATAGGTGAGAACGAGGCGTAGCACTACTTCCAAATAATTGCAAATTGACCCACACACGCACACATTCATATAACAGTTTAATTGAAAAGTGGCGGTAACCGTGGTAACACGGATGTCGGAGGGGGCCTAACACCTTCCCTCCGCATAAGTAAGTCCTCGGACAGACTCGTTTAGCAGTGTCACATCACTGGGTCAATGTTCAAACCTTTTCTCGGTTGTGTTGGTACAACCATTTAAAAAACCAACTGGCAACTCTTACAGTCAAATCGTCGACATATAAATGTCTGACCTTTTCACAACTTGTTTTTTCAAACAAATCTCACCTAACATGAGAACACCAAAAGACAATAACAGAAAATGGAACAATAAAAATCCCGACGCCGACATCTTAATTATAATTTGTGAATCTTAAACCTAATTTTCATGTTCTATATAATTAGGAAACTAAGTATGATTACGAAACCCTAATTTTCCATTTTTAGAAACTAAATTTGCTATTTTAAACCCTAAATAAAAATCCTAAAAAACTAAATTTTTTGAAAACCTTAGGGTTAAACCTTAAGAGTTAAATCCTAAGGGTCAAACCTTAAGGGTTTGCCAAGTTATAATTTAGCCATTAAATTTGCTAACAAAATGACCACAATGCCCTTTTGTCACATTTTTATTCAATTACTTGCAAATCTTGCCAAGATGGGAGTTGGTGAACCACTCTAGCTAACCCATGTGACTGAAATCTTCACAAATCAGCCAATATATCTCAGCTATATACATTTCATCTTATTATATATAGAATTAGAGAGAGAGAAAAGTCCATTATTTAGCCATTTGTTCATCATACACTCAACCAACTCTCTCTCTCTCTCTCTTCAAACCCATGAAAAATCTTTAGCATTTCAGTTCCTTAGTAAGTCCCCACTATCTCCACTAATAAATCAGAAGCCTAGAATCAAGGATTTGATCAAGAAAGGTATAAAACCCTAAACCAAAATCTGATCTTGAATGTTGTGTTAGAAGTTATGATTTCGTGTTGAAATATGTTGTTTGTAGTATAACTAAGTGATATGGGTTGATACATGATAGATCCATAACATCTATAGGCACGAATTTAAAGTTTTTCAAAATCTGGAAAATTTTTAAAATGTTGTCTGACAACGAATGTTAAACCCTATAGATCTCGGTATGCTATGAGATCTGTGTTCTGAAACTTGAATCAAGCCCAGATCATGTATATATTGAAAGTTATTGATGGTCAAACTACGTTGACTGGCCATGACTTGACCATTTTGTGTAACCCAGATTCTTGCCCAAAACCGTCTGACAAGAAGTTTATGGCACTAAATCCTTCTGTTGTTTGTTTCTTTATTCTTGTTTTTGAATCTAAGTTGTAGTATGTTGTTTGGACTACAAGCTTAAGCCTTTAGATCACTAAAACATCAATCAAGATTAAGATAGTGGACGGTTGATGAGTGAGTTTTATACACATGAATTGAATATATTCGGGCTTAATTTATTGTTGTTCTCAAGTCTTTTAGATTAATTTTTAAGTGTTTATATCTATTCAAGCATGTTTTATGTTGTTTTGCAGGAATTGGGACAAAAGTTACATGGATCGACGTTCGGGGTGGCTAGATTCGCGTTTTCGGCTTGCCATTTACACAGCAATCACTTCAGAGCCAATTTGAGTATTTCTGCATACCTTATTTCGAAAATCTTAAAGAATGAAAGTTGTAGATCTACTTTTCCTCTTTCCGGATCATCATGAATCATCTAAATCAGAGTTCGAACGAAGACGTTATGGCCATTTTCCCAAAGGACATTAGAGCAGAAAATATCAAAAAAAGTGGTAGCGCCGGGGCGCTAATTTTAAACTTATTTATAAATAGCGAGGCGCTATAAGGCGATTCTGACGTCGTTCGTTGCTTTGAAATACTGAAGAAGAAGAAAGAAGAGGTTGGGTGTGGGCTGGACGCGTTTTGGGCGAATTTTGACACCTTTTTGACTCCAAATTGGATTGGGTTTGTTCCAAAACTAAAAATTGGACTTGTAACCTATAAATACATGATGTAAGGCATAAAATAGGGGGAGATTACATAGATTAGACTAGATTAAACACTCCTTTAGATTAGAACATAACCCTAGTTCTTATTAGTTTTGGAGATTGAAGCAACTTGGAGACCATTGAAGATCAAGAGCAAGAGCAAGAATGGAGCATCGATTCTTGACAATGATTCTATTCTCTTCTCTCATCATACTTTTATCTTTTAATGTCTATTCAATTGTGGATTCTTGATTTTAATTCATTAATTATGAACTAACTCTTTCATTAAGATTTCAATTGAACTTTATATGATTATGAATTGATTATTTGATTTATTCTAATTATTTATGTTGAAGTGAATTGTTCATCTTGCTTTGTGCTTATTGATTAATTATCGATCGATTAATTACCTTGTTACTCTAGAAGGAATTGAGAAAGGAATTCTAGGGTTAGAATCTGGGCATGGTGACATGTGACTTAGTTATTTGCACAAAGGAATAATTAGGTTTGTGAATAGAATGAGAATATCTATTTGCTTGGCGTGTAACACATATGGAATTGGGATTATGAATGAGTTTAATTCAATTGTTTTGCATAGAGATATAGCAAAATTAATCTGGGTTAAATAGAAGGCAATTGATCACTCGAGAGAGGGCTTTTAGCATTTGAGAATTTCTGTTAACAATTCAGTAGACATAATAATTGGGATAATTAGATAATTGATTTAATAATCATAATTGGAAAAATTGGAGTCTTAATTGTCATTTATCTGCATTCAAACAATATTTAGCTTGTTCTTCATTTTTCTTTTAGAATAATTTCTTGTTTTATTAAAATTAGTTTTCTTAGTTTCAAAAGTCACAAGTTTTGGTTGTTTAAATAAAATTAGTTTGGTTAAGAATTAGTACTTGGTGATTTTTATTAAATAATTTCTCGTGGGAACGATACTCTACTTTCACTTTATTACTTGTTGAATTGTGTATACTTGCATGCGTATTCATTGATTATGAAATCGATCAACAAGTTTTTGGCGTCGTTCTTGGGAATTAATTTAATAATTATTTACCAATATTAATTTCAATCAAATTAGTCTTAATTTAAACATTTTTTTTTTTTATTTTATTTTCATTCTCTTCCTATATTTCTCTCTTTTTAGGTACCATGGATGACTTTGCATATCAATGGCCATACACGAATATGAGTCAACCAAGGGGAGCGAAGATTGACAGACTCGAGAAACTTTCTGCATTATCAGCACAGATGGAGACACTTTCGAGGATGTTTGAAGTTTTTGAAGCTCAACGTCATCAAAGTGTGGCGGTTACTTGTGATTATTGTGCTGGAAATCATATGAGTCATCAATGCGCCATCAGTTTCGAGCCGGTACAGTATGGTGGTGATTACCCCAATAATTATGTCTATCCCAACAACTATCATCAGGATTGGGGGTATCACCCGAATTTTTCATGGAGTATCAATCAAGATCAATTTTATGCTCCAAGTCCAACATACCCACCGGATTTCTCGTGTCCACCTCCACTACAACAAGAAGAACATTCAAATTGGGAGGAAGCCTTGGAAAAAGTTATTAAAGCTTCTGAAAAGAAACACGAGGAACATGAAAAGAAACTTAATCAAATGGAGCTGAGTATACAAAGTCAGAATGCATCGATCAAGAATCTGGAAAATCAATTGGGGCAGATAGACATGCGTTGAACAATCGTCCTCAATACACTTGGCTCTATGACATGAATTCTGAGACTTATGGTGAGCCCAACCAAATCACAGAACCGGATGTGCCAAATGATATAGATGTTGAAAGAGAGGAAAGACTTGGGGACCAAGAAAAAGAGATCGGCAAAGATCTAACTTTGAGTACCAACGAAGATGAGCCAATTTCATTAGTATCCCATGTGCCTCCTCCACCAAAGTTCAAGAATCCGGGCAGTTTTGCAAAACCATGCCTAATTGGAAGTCATGTCGCTAAAAAAGCTCTTGGTAACATAAGAGCTAGTACAGATTATGGAGTCATGGTGGGATGAAAAGGAGAAGATAGAGGAAGATTCCATTATGTTTATTAAGCTTCAATGCCCTAATCTGATCATCGACATAATGGAGGAAACACCTAGTGGTTTGTCGTTCTTAATGGGGATCCTATCTACAAAGAGCATGCTAGGTAACTTCAATTCAAGGGTTTTTGCTAATGGGAACCTCCCAAAAGAGACATTGCTTCTGATGGATGGAGGGTTCCTCAATTTTCGTAGGGGAATTGGATAGAGAATTGAAGAAGTCAGGCTAAGACTATAAAACAAGCGCTTATTGGGAGGCAACCCAAGTTCAATTTTTAGTTTTAGTTTTTATTAAGTTTTATATTAGTAGTTTTGAATTTGCATTTATTTAGGATTTAATAAAATTGCTTCTATCATGGTTTTACAAGTTATTCAAGTCAAATTCAAGTGTGGTGCCCAATTTGTTCCATGTGCTTAGCCTATTCTCCAAACTTAGCGGACAAGGAGGAAGATTGCTATATTTTCAGGGAAATCATCTGCTTTAATTTTTTCTATTGTAGCCATTGAGGACAATGTCTAGTTTAAATTTGGGGGCATTTTAGTGTCGTACTGCATATAGTTAGTTATCTGCATAGTAGTTTTTTTTTTTTTATGTGTTAGCATTATGTTTTTTTTAGGTTGCATATAATACATGGTATTTTTTTTTTGCATCTTCATATATGTGTTCATGTAGTATAATTGCATTTTTTGGTCAAACCAAGCTGGATGATCATGAAATACGTTTTCTGGGTAACCCAGGAAACGTATGAACATGTCTTCTGACATGGTTTGACCGGCATGGATATAGAGATTTTGTTGTTGTATGGCTGGTTTTATGTAATAGATTTGTACCCTTACATGTTGTCTACACACTGAAACTCTTAAATCACAAAAACATCACAAGGATAGCAAGTTGTGGAAGCCCAAGTATGGCTACTCAAACTGTTCTTCATTTCTGGGTAACCCAGAAAATGAAGAACAGCTCTGACAGCTACTTTGCAAGCCTTGATCTCTCTGATGTTATGCAATTGGACCATGATTGTTGCTGATACTTGTAGTGTTACATCAACACTAGAAGATCAAAGTTATAGTTAGCTCAGAAACATCAAGATCTGATAATTATGCTTGGTCAAACATGGCTACTCGATCACTGACATTGAATGTTCTTGGTGCTCAAGAACACCTAAGGCTACACTTTCTGTCGCTAAAGGCTTTAGAGACAGACTTATTAATTTTAATTAATTTAATTTCTAAAAATCATTTAAAAATAGAAAATAATATCTGAAAAATTATAAAAATTATTTTAAGTTATAAAAATTAACTTTTAATAATTTGACATATTTTTCATAAATATTAGTATTTATTTGAATATTATTGATATTTAATTTATTTAATAAATGTATTAAATAAATTAGTTAAAAATGATTTTATTATATTAAAAATCATTTTAAATGATAATAAAGTATTTAAAAATATTTTAAGTTATAAAACATAACTTTTAATATTTTAAGATAAATTTCATTAATTATTTAATATTTATGATATTACACTTATTTAATAATTATGTTAATTAAATTAGTTTAAAAATTATTTTAATATT
Source organism: Panax ginseng (assembly GCA_020205605.1). NCBI lineage: Eukaryota > Viridiplantae > Streptophyta > Magnoliopsida > Apiales > Araliaceae > Panax > Panax ginseng. Next base: position 76,432,329 of record CM035137.1, read on the forward strand.
ATAAAAATCATTTAAATGAAAATAAAGTGTTTCAAAATATTTGAAGTTATAAAATATAACTTTTAATATTTAAAGGTAATTTTATTAACAATTTAATATTAATGATATTAAATTTATTTAATAATTATATTAAATAAATAGTTTAAAAATAGTTTTATTAATTTAAAAGGATATAAATGAATTAAAAATATTTTAAGTTATAATAAATGAATTTTAATATTTTGATAAATAATACATTAATATTTAATATTAATGGTAATTATTTAAAAATGATTTTAAATGTTTTAAAAATCATTTAAGGATAATATTAATACTTTAAAATATTTGAAATTATTATAAATAACTTTAATATTTTGGCAATGGTTTCATTAATATTTTAATATTATTTAAATATTAATGATAAAAAAATTATCTAATATTTAAATTATTTAATAATGATTCCAGTGTTTGAAAAATCATGATAAATTATAATAATTATTTAAAAATTATTATATGTCTATGAAAAATAATATGATTGATATTTAAATTATCCAAGATAATATTTAAGATACAGAATAGAGTTTTAGACTCGATAATTTCCCGATAAAGCCAACAGTACACCGAAATGTTTCAGAAATTGATTTGGACTTAGATAGTTTGACTAGATATGTGTTTGTTTATGATTCAATGACTGATATAAGTATGTGACAATGCGATTAGGTTATGTGTTGATTGCAAATAGCAGTACTATGTGTTACGATATGATATTTTAATCGAAAGAACAATCTTGTTAATGATAGGTCTCAATATTAAAGATAAAACTAAGTCGTGTACTGTAAGCAGCAGATCAAGCAAGTATCCTAACCTTTGCATTTAGTTTATGCAATGGACATGAGTAAGAAAGTTTCAGAATTATATTATCGTTGTGCCAGATTATTAACTCTATTGTTATTGATTATGTATCCAAATATTTGTATTCATGCAAGTTCTCGAACCATATTCGTGCATTGTTTATCAGTACAAGTATTACTGTAAGATTCAGATACATATATTCTGTTCATTAATTTCTAAGTATGGTTATACAAGTGTCCTCACTTGGATAATTATTGTATTTAATCACATGTTGATACATACTTATTGGTTTCCAATATGTACATCTTAATTAAAAGCCGTCTAAGCTATTTGACTCGGCTAGACACAGATTTAAAAATATCATTGAAAATGATAGAACCCTATTGATATCCAACCGAATTGTTTTGGTTCAGATTCAGACTAAGTATGAACATCCCGAATCAGGGAAACTTTTGTGCGCCCAAGGCAAATAAGATGAACGAGAATATCGTTCTGGTATGTAGTATTGATCAATACAGGGCATAACGGGTTGATCACCCCCGTGCCCGTAAGTTATGACGGTTTACAGATGAAGTTCTGTTTAACCTTTTCAAAAATTGAAAACAATGTTCATATTTTGTCGATCGCTCTTCATTAATAGTCAGTACGTAGTTTTAAAATTTTGAAATAAAATGGATATGTTGTTTATTGTTGCTTCAGCTTACTTCACAACCGTTGATTCGTTGTAGAAGTGTTATTCACAGAAAACATTTACTTCTTTTAGCTAACATTTATTGTTTGCTATTATTTGTTGTTGGGCACTCAATGTGACAACCCGAGAATTTAGAAAATTATTAAAATTTTAAAGGATTGATTTAAGGTCAAATAATAGACCTAAACAGAAAATAAGTGTATGTGTTTGATATTTTTGGGAAGGAATTTTGAGGATTTCAAAATTTTTGTGGTGAATTATTCAGGATTAAGTGTGTGAATATGTTCTGTGTATATGGTTATGTATGTGCTCAGAATGTGGTTAAGGGTCAAGGGTTGACCAGATAAATTTTATCAGTGTCAAACCCTAATATTATTATGAACGTCAACGTTCAGTTAGAAAATTCTAGCAATGTATAAGAAACCCTGAAACCGGTTCTGGAAACCCTAATTTCAGTTCTGGGAATCTAAAACCCTAATTCGGTATATTAAAACCCTAAATTGGGAACTTAATGGCGTAAGTGTAAATAATTATAAGATTAATTAGGGTTAATCTTAACAAATTGGTTAGAAAACCCTAATTTCAAATTTTGAAATCCTAATTTCTAGTTTAGGAAGCCTAATTTATAATTAGGGGAAAGCCTGATTGTTAGTTTAATAATTTTAATGTTAATTAGAAAACATTAATCCTAATTTTCAAGTTATAAGAAAACCCTAATCTAATTAGGAAATCTAATTTTTAGAAATATTATTTTTCAATTTTAAACCCTAATTCTTGGGTTATAAACCCTAATGTACAATTTTGACATTAATTGTTAGATTAGCCATTTTAATTAGGAAATAATAATCCTAATTAGCAAGATTGAATTTCGTAATTAGGAAATCTTATTATAATTATAGAATCCTAATTACAATTTAGAAAATATTAATTTTCTATTTTTAAAACCTAAGTTGGAAATTTTAGAAAACCAAAATGTAAAACCTAAAGGTTAAACCCTAAACCCTAAGGGTTAAAACCTAATCCCTAAAGGTTTGCAACAAAATGACAATTCTAGAAATAAAAATGGTTTGGAAATGACTAAAATGCCCTTATTGCATTCTTTATTTAGCTAACTTGTAAGTTATGTCCTACTTTGGTTGTTCACCAACCCTAAGCCCTAGCATGTGACTTATATCTCACATATTAGCTATATACATCAGCCACATTCATTGTATTAAAAATTATAAAAGACTAAAGTGAGAGAAAACTCACTTTATTTTCCTTACTAGCCAAAGCCATCCTCTCTCTCTAAATTCGAGATTGGAAGTGAAAGGGAGTGATAAGATAGACCATAATCATATTCTAGCTTACCAGTATCAGATCATCAAGATCAGATCCAAGAATCAAAGCATAAGAAGGTATAAAAACCCTAACTTAGAAATCCTTAGATCTGATGTTTGATGTTGTGATTTGTTGTTTAGAAGTGTGTAATAGAGTGTCATTTGATGATCTGGGTTGCCAAAACTCAGATCCATATCATTTTGATGCTCGAATTTAAAGATTTTTCAAATCTGAAAATTTAAGGCCTGACAGCCTAATGTCAGGGCCTCCAGATTTGTCTGTGTTAGTGGTTTGTTGTGTTTTATGTTATGGATATGTTCTATGCCATGTAGGCTTTCATCTGGAACTTGAATCAAGGTTTAATCATGTCTAGATTTCTTGTTAGAAGCAGTCAAACTATGTTGACCGGTCAGGGAAATGGGTTCTGTCGCTATAGGACCCTTTAGTGACACTTAATTTCAGAAATTGAATTATTTTATTAAATAATTAGAGAAAAATGGTTTTTAATTATTAAAAATACATAATAAATTATGAAAAATTATTTTAAAGCCTGAAAAATAGTTTTTAATTATTTTGAGTATATTTCAAAAATATTTAATATTTTTGGAATATAAAAGGTATTTATTTATTTAATTACAATATTAAATAAATTATTTAAAAATGGTTTTAATTCATGAAAAATCATAAAAATTATATTATGGTATTAGAAAATATTTTAAGTTATTTTTGATGACTTTTAATATTTTGTGATGAATTTCATTAATAACTTATTATTATAGGGTAATTAATTTATTTAATAAATATATTAAATAAATTATGAAAAAATAAATTAATGATTTAAAAATCATATAAAATGATTTATGTGTTATAAAATATTTTAAGTTATAAAATATAACTTTTGATATTTAGTTATGAAAATATTAATATTTTAATATTAATAGCAATTATCGGATAATGAATTTAGTGCTTTTAAAATCATATAAATATGATTTTAAGGTATTAAAATACTTTGATATATTATAAATATATTATAATATTATGTTATGATTTTCATTAATATTTAATATTAAATGAATATTAATGATTAAGGAATTATGAGGTATTTATATTATATAAATACGATTTTAATGATTGAAAAATTATGATAAATGATATTAATTATCTGAAAATTATTGCAAGCCTATGAAAAATGTTTTTGACTGATAATATGATTACCTAAGATATTGTTAAGTGTTTAGGCAGAGTTTAATTGAACTTAAACTCGATATTTGTCCGACTAGACCATCGGGATGATAGAATTGTGTTGGTTTCAACTCGGACTTAAATAGTTTGACTTGATGTTATGTCTTATTTGTGTAATAGACTGATAGGGTTATGTGTTATGTGTTTAGGTTATTCTATGTATATAAATATAATAGTATTATATTGTGATGATATTATTCTAATATTGGAGATCTATATTACTAATATTATGTCTTCGGGTAAAGCGATATAAATTGCATAGTGGTAATCAACGGTTTAGGCAAGTTTTTACTTAACTCTACAAAGAGTTGTTTCATTGAGATAAGCTTATGGTTAATCATTGTTGGTTGCCATGAGGTATGATAGGCTGATCACCTTTATTACCAGTTGGTCCAGATAAATTTGTTCATGTTTAATACTTGTTTAGTCAAAAGTTTGTTCATGCTAGTTCTCAATTATATTGATGAATTATAGTCAGCTTATTATTCAGACTCTTTCAATCATGATATATCCTTAAATTGTATTTAAATTTGCTGGGCAACTTTCATGCTCACCCGTGCTATATCATGATAAACATTACAGATAAGGCGAATACGTTCAGAATCAAGGAAAGGTTAAAGACAGTTCCAGCTTAAAGTTAGTGTAAGCGATTAGATTTGTAATAGTGTTGTATGATAATAATGTTATATGAGTTATGATTTGTGTATAAGTTAAGGTTATTCAATTTTGGGGAATAGTGTGTAAAGTGTATTGTATAAACAATTTATGTTTATATCTTTCGCAATAGTTGTAGAATGATTGTACAAGATCCGTGGTGATTCGGGACCCGAATTTGGGGCTTTCACACTCAAATGCTCATTCTTGCTTAATTTAAATATTTTCAGTTAAGTGTGATCAACCTGAAGGCTCTGTCAAGAATAAAGGAAAAGGACAGGTTACAGAATAAGTTCTACGCTATCCTATGTAATATTTAGACTCTATTAAGACAATAATATTTATTACCTATCATGTAATGTAATGTATTAAAGGTTGGGAACCTGGGATTAGAAAACTCTTATGTATGTAAATTAAGTTTAATGTTTATATTATTATTATTATTCTGCTCAAACAAATGGTATCGTGAAGCACCGAGTTTGGGTGTCAAGTACCTGAATTTGGGGGCGTCACAGGTTGGTATCAGAGCTATAGGTTAGAAACCTTAGGTGGGGGTAGACCTTAGGCTATAACCTTAGGACAGAGGGAAAAGTTGAAAATACAAATAACTCATATAGAGTTTAAAAGGAGATGAATTGGATAAATTCATCGTCAACCAAAATAAAAGATAAACTATATAAAACTATTGTTTGTTGTGTGTATATATTATATGATAATCAAGATAATTAATGTGTAGATGTCAGGTGGAAAAGGATTAGAATACCCTCAGATCATAAAGAAGGAGCAAATCTCCATAACAGAGCCAATATCAAAGCCAATAGCTGAAATAGAGGCTCACATTGAAAGCAACCCAAATGAGGTGGTTATTTTGGAAAATATAGTACCGGACCCAGAAACGGTGGAACTAACAGATAGTGATTCGGACACTGAAGTTGGAGCTGATCAAGCATCAACCGAAGTGCAGAATCTGCGGGACCATGGAAAAACTATGGGAAATAGAAAAGCTGTTAAATAGTCAATTACGAAAGGCATTAATAGAAACAATGGAAGAACAAGATAAGCTTAAAATCTAAATTGATCAGATGGGAGCCAAAAGTAACAAATTGTGTACAGCTTCGAGCAAGAAGGGGAAAAGAAAGATAAAAGACTGTGATATAGGAAATTCCGATAATAACCAAGGGAACCTTAGCAGAATAGAAAAGTGTACAAACTATAACATAAAACATGAAGGCTTGTACCAGAAATGGGAAAATATTTGCTACAATTGTGGACATGAGGGACATTTCTCTCCTCATTGTCCCAATCCAAAGCAAGGTGTCTATTTTATTTGTGGGATAGAAGGTCATCAGGTGAAGGGTTGTCCAAGATCAAGAAAAAGGCGTAGTGAATAGATAGTATAAGTACTGTTTGAATATGTGTGTTCGGTGTTGTATATATGGTAAGTATGTTTGTGTAATGTAATATTCTCAACTTTTGTATAAGTTATAGCACCGAATCCTGACTTTTGTGGTCACAAAGGGATATCAAATGTTTTAAGCAGTACGTGCTATGCTATGTAAAGAACTATGAATTAGTTGAATGAATATGAATCTATGTTAGATTAATGAAATAAGTTTGATATATTAAACTTATATGATAAGGTTTAGAATGTAAGTTAATAAAGTATAATTTATGTTTTATTTAATCAAATAATGCTGCCAACACGTCGAACTCAAAACCAAAGGGCAGAAGAATCTGTCAACAATGTTAGAGGACAACAACCAGATTCGATGCAGAACTTTGCAAATATGGTAGCTCAAGCCATGCAGCAGGGAATGCCAGCCGCGGGAAATCAGCCAGACAATCGCTTGGTAAACTTCAAAGATTTTAAGGTTGTAGGACCGCCAGAATTTAGAGGGACAACTGACCCTATTCAAGCCCAAACTTGGGTTAAGGAAATTGAAAAGGTGTTTGTGATTGCTAGGGTAGCTGAGGGGCAAAAGATAGCTTTTACCATCTATATGATGAAAGGAGAAGCAAATTTTTGGTGGGAGGCAAATCAAGCTAGGGCGGGAGAAGGTGTGGTAACTTGGGCTAGGTTTAAGACACTATTTTTTGAGAACTATTTCTCATCTAGTATGCAGGCTAGGATGGAGGTAAAATTTTAGGAGTTAAAGCAGGACAACATGACGGTGTCTGTATACGCCGTAAAGTTTAATGAATTGGCTAGGTTCGCTCTGCATCAAGTTGATACGGAGGCAAGGAAGGCAAGGAAGTTTGAGCTATGATTAAAACCCTGACTCTATAATAAGGTGGCAGTGTTGCAGATCAACACTTTTGCATCACTCTTGGAAAAGGCTATTATAGCCGAAGGGGGAAGTGAGGTCATGAGCCTCTATAATAAGGAAAAGAAGAACAATGGTAAGGTTGAGGGAACTGGAAAGGTGGAAACAAATAGTGGAAATAGGAGTGAGAAAAGAAAAGGGAACAATTTTGGAAATGTCCAAATTAAGCAGGAAGGTGTAAAGAAACAGGCTGCGCAGTGTAAGAATTACAGGAAAAATCATTCAGGTGAGTGTCTTAAGGGTAAGTTTGTGTGCTATAAGTGTGGGTAGGAGGGACATATCTCTCCCAACTGCCCGAATCCTAGAATGAATAGTGGGTATTTTCTGTGCGGATCAACAGAACATAAGGTGAAGGACTGTTCAAAAAGGAGAATGGAGGCAGGAAGCATGAATACGGGGAAAGGCATCAAGACTCTGGCGATAACTGGACCAACTTCAACAAGCAAACCAACAAAATCAACTGGAAGAGTCTACAACATGACGGTTCAAGATACTGTAGCAGCCGGTGATGGAACTCCAGGTATTACTCGAATAATTTTATTTTCGTATATATAATTTTCTTAAATATAGTAAATTACTTTATAAAGAAATTTTGAAGAAGGAATTTGAATTCTCTTAGAAATCAATTTTCCGTTTAATCAGATAGACAAGGTTTATACTGAATAGTTAAAGATCAGTTCGATCAAATTTCATCGAGATCTACTTACAATGACTGTGTATGCTATGTACCCTAGTATGTATAAGTTTTAAAACGGTGATTCTGGGGACGAAATCTTTATAAGGGAGGGTGAATGTAATAACCCAATATTTTCAATATAAATAAATAAGAAATTTTACGTATAAATTTTTTTTATTATTATTATTTAAATAAAAGGTGGGAATATGTACAAGGTAAAGTGTATGTATATATGTGATAAATAAAAAAAATTTTATTACATGAATAATTTCAAATAATTTTTTTAGAATTATTGATCATTATAAATTATATTTTTATAATTAATTTTATAGTAAAAATATTTTTATTATTTATTTTCCATGAAAATATGATTATATATTATTTAAATAATATATGAAATGATTATTAAATTGTTATAATAACTATTTTATTATATGAATTTATTTCGATTAATTAAGTTAATTATTTTAACTTAATTAATAATGGTATATATGATGTAAAGTCGGATATGGATTCAATACCCTAATTCTAGATTTTGAATAAAGACTGAGAATAATAATATTATATTAATCATATTTAAGTGCTATAAATATGTACAGTATATGTGTAATGTTAATTTGTGGAACAGTTTTAGTGTAACAGTAGAATACCCTAGCAATACTTTGATAAACCCTAGTTCAAAAGTTTAATACAAGTTCAAGACTGTGTAGTGATTGTGTTATATGATTTACGTTATGTATTATAGGATTTAATGTTAATTAGGAAAACTCTAATTAATATTTAGAAATCCTAATTAACTAGAAACCCTAATTTCTAAATTAGTAACCTTAATTATCAAATTAGAAGCCCTAAGTACTAAATTAGCAATCTTAATTATAATTTGTGAATCTTAAACCTAATTTTCATGTTCTATGTAATTAGGAAACTAAGTATGATTACAAAACCCTAATTTTCTATTTTTAGAAACTAAATTTGCTATTTTAAACCCTAAATAAAAATCCTAGAAAACTAATTTTTTTGAAAACATTAGGGTTAAACCCTAAGAGTTCGTCAAGTTACAATTTAGCCATTAAATTTGCTAGCAAAATGACCACAATGCCCTTTTGTCACATTTTTATTAGATTACTTGCAAATCTTGTCAAGATGGGAGTTGGTGAACCACTCTAGCTAACCCATGTGACTAAAATCATCACAAATCAGCCAATATATCTCAGTTATATACATTTCATCTTGTTATATATAGAATTAGAGAGAGAGAAAAGTCCATTATTTAGCAATTTGTTCATCATACACTCAACCAACTCTCTCTCCCTCTCTCTCTCTCTCTCTTTAAAGCCACGAAAATCTTTAGCATTTCATGTAAGACCCCGAATTTTATGAAATGAAAGTATTCAATTTTTTTATAATTATTATTTCATTTAATAAATGGTTAAATTGATAAAAGGATTAAAGTTAAGGGTGATATGTGAAAATTTTGCAAACTAAAGAAAGTTGTTATAAAATATTCGTTTGATCGGAGAATATTCTTTTTGTCGGGGAATATTCGTACAATGACACAATCATTGGTGGACCCAACAACAGAATTATTGTCAGAATTAGAAAATGACAAAATTATCTTTTTATAAAAATAACGGCGAAAGTTTTACCGTTAACTGTTGAAATACCCAGTAATAAAAGTACAGTAATACGCGTGGTTGCATAGTAGCACACGATATTGATTATTGATGCTTACGTAAGAAGTCACTCAGTTATACTCAATTATTGCTACAGTAATTGTTGCATAGTATTTCACGTTATTGATTCAATTATTGACACAATATCATCTGCACAATATTTTATATTATTAAATCAATAATTGAGATGATAAAGTTATTCATATTATTATTTATATTATTGACGATGTCTATAAAGTTGTATCGTGGAAAGGGGTTTGGTCACCTAATTGCGCGCCAATAAGGAGAAGTCCTTATCGGAAAGCCCCCTCTTTCTTGGGAATGATCTGGCTGTCAATATTGTGAGTTAAGATATTAATGATGAATAATTATTAAAAGATCAAGAAAATGTGTTGATTGAAGATAAAATGATTTTTAGTAAATATTTATTAAATCTTTGATATAAATAAGAAGTCTGTTATGAGACATTTGTTATAAATTTGGTTTATTCTATGGGGCCCATATGTCATCATGTAAGAGTCACTTTCGCCAATAGTACTTGCCTTTACCAGACGTCAAACCATTTATCGTTTCATATTACAGGCGTCGAACAACTTGTCATTTCATTACAGGCGTCAAACCACTTGTCGTTTCACATTACAGGCGTTGAACCACTTGTCGTTTAACATTACAGGCGTCCAACCACTTGTTGTTTCACATTACAGACGCCAAACCACTTTTCTTTTCACATCACCAGTCGTCAAGCCACTTGCCTCTTCCCATTGTAAGGGATAAGCTAGAAATCTTCTATAAATAGAAGCTTATTTCTTCTTTCATTCTCACCAATTCACTACAACTCACAAGAGAATTCTATAGACACAGAATCAAATAGAAAGAAGAATAGTATTCTGTTAATACACTATTACAGTATTCAATCTCCTGCTAAGGTAAGGGGTATTATTTATTTCATATTCTGAAGAGATATTATTTTTCGTATTCGTATGAATATTATTTTCATTCAATATTCATAAAAAAATATCATCTTCGTTCAATATTCGTAGGAATATTATTTTTGTTCAACAGTCGTAAGGGGTATTATTCTTTCGTATTCGTAAGGGGTATTATTTATTTCATATTTTGAAGTTCAATATTTATAAGAATATTATTTTTGTTCAATACTCATAAGGGGTATTATTTCTTTCGTATTCATGAAGAGATTTATTTCTTTCAATACTCGTAAGGATTGTTATTCCATTCTTTATTATTCTATTGGAATAACTTTGCTCTCGCGATCACTGCATGCATGGTGAAATCCTTTTGTTATTTCATTCTTTATTATTCTGTGGGAATAACCTGTCTACGTAGACTACCGCATGCCTGGTGAATAACCCTTCGTATTCATTTGTTATTAAATTATGGAAATGATCTGTCTACGTGGACTACCGCATACATGGTGAAATCCTTTTGTTATTCCATTCTTTATTATTCTGTGGGAATAACCTGTCCACACGGACTACCGCATGCCTGGTGAATAACCTTTCGTATTCAATTGTTATTAAATTATGGAAATGATATGTCTACGCGGACTACCGCATGACAGTTGAAAATTCATTTGCAGTTTCGTATATTGTTCATTTCAGATTCCTAACTCTAAACTTACTATGGTAAGTATTACTTCTATACTTCCTGAAATGATCAAAAATTCTTTGATATCTGCGCTTCATCTAATATCTTTTCATGGAAATATTATTCTGAGCATTTTTGATAAGTTTTAACCTTTTCATGTCGGAGAACTATTCACGGGGTACTATTTCCAAAGTACTATTCACGGGGTATTATTCACTCAGGTAATATTCATCTAGGGTACTATTCATGATAAAAATTGTTTTCTTTTATGTCCAAATCATTTTTGATACAATATTATTCTTGAATTTTACTCCACAAAGTAGTATCATGTTTACAATTTGGACATTATGGAATTCTGGATAAATTAAATTATAAATCTTTAAAATTTATCCTTTGCTTTCTTTTAATTGAATTCTTATATCATTGTCATCATCCTCATGCTTATATTATGATGAAAGTCATCTTTGGCTTACGTGCATAGATGGACTGTTGATTGGTATGATTAGGACCAGGGATCATTCGGTATAATCATGACCTGTAATGTTACAAATGATGTGATAAAAGTCATCATTGGCCCGTAGTGCATTGATGGACAGTTGTTGAGATGAACATGACCATTGGTGATAATAATGAATATCCTTGGCCCGTAGTGCATGGATAATTCAGTGATGTGGATTATTAATTACGCCGAGTCTCTACGATAAAATTGGTGATAACTTTAAATCATAGAAGATAGTAGATATCATGCTCTACTTGACTCTTCTAATGGATTGCTGGTTCCGCTGCAGTTAAACTTGATGTCTATTGTATTTTATCAATTTAACACTGTTGAAGGCTAACGATAATTTATTTTGCATTATCTTAGTCATAATATTAATTTTTTATTGGGCTAGTTGAGCTCACCCTTTTCTTTCATTGTTCTCTTCAGGAAATGAGAATATAGTTGGGACTAGTCGGGGAACGGAGTGACGGTCCAGATGTTTGCATTAGTAGTCCTCACTATTCTATGAAATAGTGTGATAATAAATGTATTGAGGACTTATTTTGAGTTTGAATACTGTCTAGAAGACATTATTTGTATTAAAACTCATAGCTCATGCTTTATACTTAAGTTTGTATTTGTATTATGTACCATGTATTTGGAGACTCAGAATGGGTGATGTATACCTATTTTAGGGGCGTCACAGTTGGTATCAAAGCTTAGCGATATGATCCTTGGCTAAGATGTGAAACTAGAACTAGGGAGAGAGACGGGTAATTCCTTCGCTAGTATGACCTACCTAAGTTTATTTGTTATTTAATTGATCGGTCAGAGTATATGAATAATATGTGGCATGTCAATTAACCCTTGTTTTGTGGCAGTGTTTGAAAATGACAACCGAGAATGTTGAGATAAGCAATGGAGCACATGAGACGGTTGAGTCACCACAGATCAATACCCAGGATAATGTACAATAAGAAGACAATAATCCTCAGGTAAACAACAACACCGATCAAATGATGAACGATGGGATGTTCAGAGGCTTTATGAAATTCATGCAATATCAGGCGAGAGCGGCTCCTGTTCATAATACAGGTGGAAACACTGGCAACTCTCGGGTGGTCACCGTTAAGCAGTTCAAGGAGCTAGGACCTCTGGAGTTTATTGGAGAGCCAAAACCACTTAAGGCAGAAACGTGGATAAAGCAAATCACCAAGATATTTGATGTCTTGGGATGCTCTGAGGAACAAAAGGTTCTCTTTGCCACCTTCATGTTGCGAGGAGAGGCAGATTACTGGTGGGAATCTGTAAAGCGTACCCAGCCTGCCGCACTCAAAATGTATTAGGAGAAGTTCCAAGAACTATTCAACGACAAGTACTTTCCCGAAAGTATTCGTCACGTGAAAGAGGTAGAGTTTATCAAGCTGGAGCAAAACAATATGACTGTATCGTAGTACGAAGCCAAGTTTGCCGAGTTGTCCCGATTTGCATCCCACTTAGTTGATTACGAGGAGAGAATGACGCGAATGTTTCTGCGAGGTTTGAGACCCAAAATACGTTAATACCTCATTTCTCACAAACTGTGTTTATATTCAGATGTTGTAAATAGGGCTCAATTAATGGAGCGCAATAATGAGTCAACCCAACCAAGAGAGAGCAGCCGGCAAGTCGATAATACCAGTGATAGCAGTCATCGAAGCAGTGACAACAAACGTGAAGGGAATCAACATGCCAGAAATGGTAACCACTTCGGTGGTAATCATGGCCAAGATAATAGAAGTAGAAATTTCAAGAAGAGAAGGTTCAATAATGACAGAAAGACGTCGACAGCAGGACCAACACCCGTTTCAAAGGAAGAAGAACTACCACCGGTCATATGTTTCAAATGTGGACAGGAGGGACACATCCGTCCAAACTGCATGACTGCAGACGGATCAAAGCATGTTACAATTGTGGAAGAGAAGGTCACCTAACTTTGATTTTGTCATTGCAATCAAGTCAAGTCCAGCCGGGATGGAGGCATCAAAGGTTGTCCCAGACAAGACAAAACTGGTAGTTCAAGGGAGAGCGTTTGTCGTAACCTCCCAAAAAGCGAGGAATCCAAACGAGGTGATCACGGGTAAGCTAATCATAAACTCTAGAGAAGTCTATACCTATTTGATACCGGTTCTACCCATTCTTTTATTTCTCCTACTTGTGCTCAATATTTAAATTTGACTACGGAGAAATTAAACTTTGACTTATCTGTTGAAACTCCATTGGGGGAAACCTTTATCACATCCACTGTTTATAAGTCTTGTTTGATTCAAATCGGCAATCGCACGTTACCTGTCTTTCTTATCTCTTTGAAAATACTTGTATTCGATGTGATTTTAAGGATTGATTTGTTAACCACTCATCATGCTAAAATTGATTATTTTCGTAAGGCTGTTAGCTTTCATATTCCTAACCAACCTATTATGTGAATTCAAGCAACCAAACCATTAAAGTCAATCAATGTCATCTCAAGCCATAAAGCTATTCGTTTATTGAAAAACGGATGTCAAGCTTTCTTAGCTTATGTCACGGATTTAAACAAAAATACATCAATCTTTAATGATATTTATATTGTTAATAAATTTCCTGACGTATTCCCTGAAGAACTTCCTAGCCTACCCCAGAGCGTGAAATCTAATTTTGTATCAACCTTGAACCAGATACAAAACCCTTAAATATTTTTTTCACCTAAAATGAACGCATTATGCGCCAAAGACGTTGGTTCGAGCTGTTGAAAGATTACGTACAACCATACCATTCAATACCATCCTGAAAAAACGAACGTAGTAGCTGACGCGTTGAGTAGAATATCATATGCGGGAACGAGTGCGATATTGTTAACACAAAGGCCCATTTTGTATGACTTGCAAAGGATGGAGATAGAGATAAAGACTCCAGGGACCCACGTGATGATGGAAAATATACGAGTAGAACCAACTTTAATCGATAAAGTTAAAGCCGCTCAAGCTACAGACTTAGAGTCGATGAATGTGAAGAAGAAGGTTCAAGAAGGCGTTATTCTAGAAGCAAGAATCGACGAAGAGAGGAAATCTCAAACCTCGATTTTATTGGCTCATTTGAAATCCTTGACCGAGTAGGAATTATGGCCTATAGACTCGCTTTACCACCAAGTATGTCTCGTTTTCATAATGTTTTTCACATATCCATGTTACAAAAATATGTGGAAGACCCGAACCACATTATTGAGTTAGAACCGGACGAAATAGCGAAAGATTTAACATATGAAGAGGTTCCTGTTAAAATCTTGGATAAGAAGGAACATATTCTATGCTTCAAGGTTATACCTCAAGTCAAAGTTTTGTGGAGAAACCACGATGTTGACGAAATGACCTGGGAGTTAGAATCTGAAATGAAGTTAAGGTGTCCTCACCTCTTCGACATACAAGGTACGTACCCTAATTTCGAGGACGAAATTTCATAAGGAGAGGAGATTGTAAGACCCCGAATTTTATGAAATAAAAGTATTCAATTTTCTTATAATTATTATTTCATTTAGTAAATGGTTAAATTGACAAAAAGATTAGAGTTAAGGGTGATATATGAAAATTTTGCAAAGTAAAGCAAGTTGTTATAAAATATTCATTTGGTTAGGGAATATTCTTTTTGTCGGGGAATATTCGTACGATGATACAATCATTAGTGGACCCCACAACAGAATTATTGTCGGAATTTAGAAAACGACAAAATTATCTGTTTATAAAAATAACGGCGAAAGTTTTACCGTTAACTATTGAAATACCCGGTAATAAAAGTACAGTAATATGCGTGGTTGTATAGTAGCACACGGTATAAATTATTGATGCTTACGTAAGAAGTCACTCAGTTATACTCAATTATTGCTACAGTAATTGCTGCATACTATTTCACGTTATTGATTCAATTATTATCACAATATCATCTGCACAATATTTTATATTATTAAATCCATAATTGAGATGATAAAGTTATTCATATTATTATTTATATTATTGACGAAATCTAGAAAGTTCTATCGAGGAAAGGGGTTTGGTCACCTAATTGCGCGCCAATAAGGAGAAATCCTTATTGGAAAGCCCCCTCTTTCCTAGGAATGATCTGGTTGTCAATATTGTGAGTTAAGATATTAATGATGAATAATTGTTGAAAGATTAAGAAAATGTGTTGATTGAAGATAAAATGATTTGTAGTAAATATTTATTCAATCTTTGATATAAATAAGAAGTCTGTTATGAGACATTTGTTATAAATTTGGTTTATTCTATGAGGCCCATATGTCATCATGTAAGAGTCACTTTCGCCAATAGTACTTGCCTTTACCAGACGTCAAACCACTTGCCGTTTCATATTACAGGCGTCGAACCACTTGTCATTTCACATTACAGGCGTCGAACCACTTGTCGTTTCACATTACAGGCGTCAAACCACTTGTTGTTTCACATTACAAGCGTCAAACCACTTTTCTTTTCACATCACCAGTCGTCAAGCCACTTGCCTCTTCCCATTGTAAGGGCTAAGCTGGAAATCTTCTATAAATAGAAGCTTATTTCTTCTTTCATTCTCACTAATTCACTACGACTCACAAGAGAATTCTATAGAGACAGAATCAGATAGAAAGAAGAAGAGTATTCTTTTACTACACTATTGCAGTATCCAATCACCTACTAAGGTAAGGGGTATTATTCTTCGTATTCGTAAGGGGTATTATTTCTTTCATATTCTGAAGAGATATTATTTTTCATATTCGTATGAATATTATTTTCGTTCAATATTCATAAGAAATATCATCTTCGTTCAATATTCGTAGGAATATTATTTTTGTTCAACAGTCGTAAGGGGTATTATTCTTTCGTATTCGTAAGGGGCATTATTTATTTCATATTTTGAAGAGATATTATTTTTTGTATTCGTATGAATATTATTTTCGTTCAATATTCATAAGAAATATCATCTTCGTTCAATATTCGTAGGAATATTATTTTTGTTCAACAGTCGTAAAGGGTATTATTTCTTTCGTATTCATGAAGAGAGTTATTTCTTTCAATACTCGTAAGGGGTATTATTTCTTTCGTATTCATGAAGAGAGTTATTTCTTTCAATACTGGTAAGGGTTGTTATTCCATTCTTTATTATTCTGTTGGAATAACCTATCTACGCGGACTACCGCATGCATGGTGAAATCCTTTTGTTATTCCATTCTTTATTATTCGTAGGAATAACTCATCTCACGCGACTCATGCATGCACGGTGAATAACCCTTCGTATTCATTTGTTATTAAATTATGCAAATGATCTGTCTACGCGGACTACCGCATGCATGGTGAAATCCTTTTGTTATTCCATTCTTTATTATTATGTGTGAATAACCTGTCTACGCGGACAACCGCATGCCTGGTGAATAACCTTTCGTATTCAATTGTTATTAAATTTTGGAAATGATCTGTCTACGCGGACTACCGCATGACAGTTGAAAATTCATTTGCAGTTTCGTATATTATTCATTTCAGATTCCTAACTTTAAACTTACTATGCTAAGTATTGCTTCTATAATTCCTGAAATGATCAGAAATTCTTTGATATTTGCGCTTCATCCAATATCTTTTCATGGAAATATTATTCTGAGCATTTTTGATAAGTTTTAACCTTTTCATGCCAGAGTACTATTCACGGGGTACTATTCCCAAAGTACTATTCACGGGGTACTATTCACTCAGGTACTATTCATCTGGGGTACTATTTATGATAAAAATTGATTTCTTTTATGTCCAAATCATTTTTGATACAATATTATTCTTGAATTTTACTCCACAAAGTAGTATCATGTTGACAATTTGGACATTATGGAATTCTGAATAAATTAAATTATAAATCTTTAAAATTTATCCTTTGCTTTCTTTTAATTGAATTCTTATATCATTGTCATCATCCTCATGCTTATATTATGATGAAAGTCATCTTTGGCTTACGTGCATAGATGGACTGTTGATTGGTATAATTAGGACCAGGAATCATTTGGTATAATCATGACCTGTAATGTTACAAATGATGTGGTAAAAGTCCTCATTGGCCCGTAGTGCATTGATGGACAGTTGTTGAGATGAACATGACCATTGGTGATAATAATGAATATCCTTGGCCCGTAGTGCATGGATAATTCAGTGATGTGGATTATTTATTACGTTGAGTCTCAGCGATAAAATTGGTGATAACTTTAAATCATAGAAGATAGTAGATATCATGTTCTACTTGACTCTTCTAATGGATTGCTGGTTCCGCTGCAGTTAAACTTGATGTCTGTTGCATTTTATCAGTTTAATACTGTTGAAGACTAACGATAATTTATTCTGCATTATCTTAGTCATAATATTTCTTACTGGGCTAGTTGAGCTCACCCTTTGCTTTCATTGTTCTCTTCAAGAAATGAGAATATAGCTGGGACTAGTCGGGGAACGGAGTTACAGTCTAGATGTTTGCATTAGTAGTCCTCACTATTCTGTGAAATATTGTGATAATAAATGTATTGAGGACTTATTTTGAGTTTGAATACTGTCTAGAAGACATTATTTGTATTAAAACTCACAACTCATGTTGTATACTTAGGTTTGTATTTGTATTTTGTACCATGTATTTGGCGACTAAGAATGGGTGATGTATACCTATTTTGAGGGCGTCACATTTTAGTTCCTTAGTAAGTCCCCACTATCTTCACTAACAAATCAGAAGCCTAAAATCAAGGATTTGATCAATAAAGGTATAAAACCCTAAACCAAAATTTAATCTTGAATGTTATGTTAGAAGTTATGATTTTGTGTTGTAATATGTTGTTTGTAGTATAACTAAGTGATCTGGGTTGATACATGATAGATCCATAACATCTATAGGCATGAATTTGAAGTTTTTCAAAATCTGGAAATTTTTTTAAAATGTTGTCTGATAACGAATGTCAGACCCCATAGATCTCAATAAGTATATGTTTTTTTGTGGTTTAAAGGTTTGAACATGTAGTATGCTATGAGATCTGTGTTCTGAAACTTGAATCAAGCCCAGATCATCTATATATTGAAAGTTATTGATGGTCAAACTACGTTGACCGGCCATGACTTGACCATTTTGGGTAACCCAGATTCTTGCCCAGAACCGTGTGACAAGAAGTTTATGGCTCTAGATCCTTCTGTTGTTTGTTTCTTTGTTCTTGTTTTTGCATCTAAGTTGTAGTATGTTGTTTGGACTACAAGCTTAAGCCTTTAGATCACTAAAACATCAATCAAGATTAAGATAGTGGACGGTCAAACCAAGTCGGATGATCATAAAATACGTTTTCTGGGTACCCAGAAAACATATGAACATGTCTTTTGACATGGTTTGACCGGCATGGATCTAGAGATTTTGTTGTTGTTAGGCTGGTTTTATGTAATAGATTTTTATCCTTACATGTTGTCTACACACTGAAACTCTTAAATCACAAAAACACCACAAGGATAGCAAGTTGTGGAAGCCCAAGTATGGCTACTCGAACTATTCTTCATTTCTGGGTAACCCAGAAAATGAAGAACAGCTCTGACAACTACTTTACAAGCCTTGATCTCTCTAATGTTATGAAATTGGACCATGATTGTTGCTGATACTAGTAGTGTTACATCAACACTACAAGATCAAATAAATATTTTAAATAATTTATTTATTGAGGAAAATAAATATTTGATGAATTGTGGAGAATTAATTTAGTAACTAAATTGATTAGTGTTAATTAAATTGAGTAGTGATAATTTTATCTCAAGGATTTAATTTAAGAAAATAATTAAATTAAATCAATTGCTTAATATTTAAGGAAATAATTAAACTAAAATAATTGTTTAATATTAAAGGAAATAAATAAATTAAATAAAGTGATGTGTCTAATTTATTAATTAAATTAGATATATAATTATTTATTAGTCATAAATATAATTATAATAGAAATTATTTTAATTACATTACAAGTTATTTAAATTAATTAAGTTAAAGTTATTTAATTAACTAGAGTGTGATACAAAGTAACTATATAATATAAATAATATAAAAATAATCTAGTTTGGGGGAATCTTTGGTTAGCCAAACAAGGCCTTGTGGCCTTTGGCTTATTCAACTAATGCAAACTTTTTATTTTTATAACCGAAGTGTGTGTGGGTTAGTGGAAGCCAATTTGTTTTCTACGCGTCTATTTTTCTAAGGCTAAGTTCAAAGAGGGTTTAGTGAGAAGGAGAAATAACAGAGTGTGGAGAGAGCTTGGTAGGAGAGAACTCTCTGTAAATTTTGCTAAGAAAGTTGGAGTGTCAAGGGGGAAAGCAATTCCTTGTCATTCTTCTTCTCAACAGTCAAGGATTTAGGTAAAATTCACCCTTAATTCTAAAATTTAGTTTTTTGTAATTTTTAGTTCTCTGTAACTGATTTTGTTGATTTGTTGTTTTAAACGTGATTATATGATGTGGGTTATATTGTAGAACCTGTTGTCATTATATGTGAGCATTATTTAATTTCCAAATGCATGAAATTTGGGTTTGAGGAAGGAATTGAAATATTAGTGTTTATACATGAAAATTGGCTTTAGAAAGTACAAAATTTTGTGCCTTATATGTGTTGTAATCTGCAAATTTAAGTTGGATTGTGTTAATATGTGAAGAAACGAAGGCGGCGTAGTTTAAATCATGTCAATTTGTTAAGAAACGAATTCGTGGCGATCGAATTCGCTAAATATGTAAAAATGATGAAGTTTGGAAAAATTGAGGTTTTGATCCTTCAAAATTGTGTATATGTAATGTTTTTGTAATTGGAGTAGTGTATAGCATGCTTATCTATGTTATCACAAAGTTCTAGTTGCTAGGTTTGTGAATTTCTGTGGTTATTGGGAGAGTTTTGTGACCGCTATTCATGTAATGTAGAGCTACCGTGAGTTTACATGCAGGTGTGGCAATGACTATCTGCTATTACCGTGACACGAAGCAGAAACTAAAGCTAATGCCCTTAATGGGTTTTTTTGAGAGCACCGAAGTATGAATAAAATGGCAGTGCAGTAAAGGGACAGTTGCAATTGCCTGCCAGCGTACTCTGATCCCAAGCAATGACTTCACTTATTTGCGTCATGTAAATGGACTTATATTAGTTTAGCATGCATGTTAATGATGTTGAGGCATAATATATACTACAATAGCATATTGTAAGGTGTGGTAATACAAAATGTGAAGATTTTAAGTAATTATTTATATAAGTTATGTAATGAACCAAATGTGATGTTTTCAAAAGTTAAAGATAAATGATAAGGTTTATGTTAGTTTATAGTTTGATTTCAGAATCGTTAAGGTGTTAACCAACATGGTTAGGTGCTAAGTTAGGGTTATGACCTAAATGATGGTTTAAACCCTAAAGCTAATATACTTGCAACTAATTGTTGTTGCGATTTCAATGATATATGTAGGGTAATTGGCGAATATTACATTTGTGTAGCTTACATACAAGGCAAGTTTCTAAACCTTAACTCTTTACATTGAGCAAGCTTTCTAACTTCATTCTTTTCATATTAAATGCAAGTTCCCATTACTAAATCATTATTGTACAAGTTTCTAAAATTCTTTGTAAAGATGAGCAAGCCTAGTCTATCTTGTGTATGTTTGTACAAGCTCTTGTAACCTAATTCGTTACATCGAGCGAGTTTCACTTTCCTAATTATTATACAAAGCATATATTGTTCTAATACGTTGATTCAAATGAGATTATTCTAACTCTTTTGGATATAGCACTTTGCATGTATATCATGTTTATTCAATTATATATTGTTGATATCCGATCTTTGACTTTGATAGCCTTGTTCAGTTATACATTCTTGTATTAGACCTTCAATTAGTAAGAAAACTCTTATTGATTAAATTAATCTATAACTGAATAATGTTCTAAAATTCTAGAGATAAGCTAGTTCCAAACTAAACTTTCTTTAGTGCGGAAATTCTAAATTCAAACTGAGACGAACAACCCTAACATAGGGGATTTTGTACGTGTAATGTTTAGATGTTTATGCACAATACATGGTACAAAGGGCTGATCCCCTTAAGTACGTTAAGAAGGGTCTGTATAGTCTAAATGACTGTTAAGGTTGGGTAATAAAACCTAAGTACCGGGGACATAATTCGTGGTCTTAAGACCCTCAGATATTAAAGTTCAAACTTGCTTTTCTATTTTGATTCATAGAACAAGTTCATTATTGTTCAGCCTTCGTTGTTCATTCTCATGTTCTTATCATTACTACTTTCTATATCAGTGAGCATTTGTTTGCTCACTCTTGCAATTAACACTGCAGCTAAAGTGGAGAAAGATGATGAGCCATCCACTAGCAAAGAAAAGGGCAAATTGTCCAAATTCTGAAGACTTATGAGAAATTATTTAAATGTTTTATGTCACAAAAATTGTTTTATTTTATGATGTATTCCGCAAATTGATGTAATAAATTTAAGGTTAAATTACCTGGGATTATTTTGAGATGGTGATGTAACCCTTTAATGGGAAAGATTATTTAAGTTATTTAAATTTTGTCTTTATCCTTTATGATGGATAGTTAGATGTAATGGTTTTAGACAGTGAACACCAAATTCTGTGGAAATGGAGTACCCGGATTTGGGGGTGTCACAGGTTGGTATCAAAGCCTTAGGTTATGAACCTTAGGTGGGGAAACCTTAGGAAGTAACCCTTAAGGAAACAGAAAACATAGAGGTGTACAACTCTTATCGAGTTTTAAGGTGTGGATTAAGGCATCCATTGAAGCTAAATAATAAAAGACATTATGTGCTATGTGTTAATAACTTATGTGCTCGCGAGTATCGAAAATGTTAAGTAAAACTTAAAATATTTTGTTGTCAGGATGTCTAACGAAGGAGGATCCAGTCCAGCAAGGGAAGTGATACCTCAGGTACCTAGAGACGACGAACCCCGGGATATCCATATTGTGCGGGAACAGTTAATCCAGGAGGATGAGCCTGTGACCGATCCCGAGGAGAATAGTTCTGAGGAGATAGAGGAGGATGATGAGGAAGAGGACCCTGAGGAGTTTCTGCCAAACTTCATATCAGCTGAGATGTATGACACTCTGTACGATCGTAACATAGAATTACAGGACAAAGTTGAGGAGCTGAAGGAGATGGTCGAGATGCATCATACTTCGATGGAGCTGAAGGATGCTGAGATTCAAGAACTCGACTCACGCCTTGGAAACACGAAGTGGGACTTAGTTCATACCAAGGGTCAGCATGAAGATCTATTGGCAGTAAATGAGAAGATGAAAACTGAAATGGAGAAATTAAAAGATGACTTCAAAGAGGAATCAGCTAAACGTGCAAGAGCAAAGGATGCTTGGATGAAGGCGACTCAACGTGCAGACCGTGCTGAGGCTAAGGTCCAAGTGAAGAAGGCTAAGATGAACGAGATGGACTACGCTTTTAATTCTGCGATTGATAGGGCCCAGGATCGAGTCTTTTATTACCCACCTCAGTTTGAAGATTCACCGTGGTTCGTGATGGATCATAGAACGACGTTTCGTATCATGGAAGAAGAGCGTCGAGAAGCCTTATGACGTCTTAATATGCCTAGATAGAATAAGAGTGATAATAATATGTGGTTAATTATGTGAATAAATAAACTGTGAATCCCTTATTTTTAGATAAATAAAGGGATAGTCTGAGTATGTAATCCTGAAACTTGTCTAGTTCAGGAAAGTGAATGTTTATAGCGGTTATGCTATCTTTAACATGTTTTAAAAACGTTATGAATAAATAAAATATTAGAGTTTATTTGAAATGTTATGTGTTATAGCTTTAATCTTGGAATGTTTAAGTTAAACTTTAAATACCCAAGAAGTTGAGTAAGGAACTAATAAGCATATATTTTAATAGAAAATGCCTCCTAAAAGAAGATAACCACGTCAACAAGCACCTCCTCAGGGGTCTACTAATAATAACAACGAGACCAACGCTAATCCGGTTCAGCAGTTGGTAACTCTGTTGATGGGTGCACTTGCGAATCAACTGCAAACTCAAGTCAGGACCTTTAAAGAATTCAAAGCGGTTGGACCGCCAGAGTTTCAAGGGTCTATGAATCCAGTGGAAGCCCAGACCTGGATCATGGAAATGGAGAAGGTTTTCGACGTTGCTAGTGTTAACGAGGATCAGAAGACTGCGCTCGCAACATTCATGCTGAAGTCAGAAGCTAGTACTGGTGGCAGGAAAATAAGGTTCGTGGAGGACAAGGAGTGATAACGTGGGATAGATTTAAGGAGATGTTCTTTGAAATGTACTTTCCAGCAAGTTCTCGGAATCAGTTGGAAGCGCAATTTCTGGAGCTGAAGCAAGGAACAATGACGGTGCCAGAATATGCTGCGATGTTTAACGAATTGGCAAGGTTTGCCACTTACCAAGTCAATACCGACGAGCGTAAAGCGAGAAGGTTCGAACAAGGGTTGAAACCTTGGCTGTATAGCAAGGTTTCAATGTTTCAGTTAAATACATTTGTGGCTGTACTGGAAAGGCAATTATCGTAGAAAGTGGAAGCGATGCCTTGACCAAGTACAATCAAGAACAAAAGAAGAGGAAGAATGAGAATGAAAATAAGGCTGGTGGAAGTAATGTTGGAAGTAACAATCAAAAGAGGAAGTGGAGCGAGAATTCGACTACGGGAGGACAGCATAGAAATCAGCAGAAGAAAAAGTTTGAAGCTTGCACGACATGCGAGAAGAACCATACTGGGGTATGTTTGAAGGGAAAGAGGGTGTTTTTCAACTGTGGTCAGGAGGGACACATTGCATCAAACTATTTTAGTCCAAAGAAAGGAGCATGCTTTACCTGCAGTTCGAAGGATCACATAGCTCGTGATTGCCCTAAGAAGCCAGCGGGAAGTGAAAGTGGTGGAAAAGGAAATAACAACGGTGGTGGTGCATTGTATATCACTGGACCAGCACAGTCAAGCCGACCTACTACGAGGACTTTCAATATGACTGTGCAGGATGCTATACAGTCTAAGGATGTGGTGTCAGGTATCATTCCGATTAATGGTATTAATGCTTAGTTATTATTTGATTCGGGTGCTACTTGTTCATTTATATCCGATGAATTTGCTTAACATTTAGATTTTCCTCATGAAGAATTAGAATTTCCCTTAAGTATAGAGATTGTGAATAGGGAAGTGATTCCTGTTAAATTCATATATAGGAATTGTAGAGTGGATATAAAAGGTCATGAGATGATGGTAGACTTGATACCAATTAGACTTGGCGAATTTGATGTTATACTGGGAATGGATTGGTTATTTAATTACGGAGCAGTAATTGATTGCCAAAGGAAGTGTGTTAACCTTATGACTCCGTAAAAGGTTGTGTTCTTTGGTAGCAAGTCACCTCGACAAACAAGTTGTCTAACAGTGATGCAAGCCAAGAAGTTGTTGAGACAAGGATGTGTAGGATACCTAGCCTACATAGTCGATACACAGAAGAAGAGTGCGAAGCTAGAAGAAATACCAATTATAAGAGATTTTATAGACGTATTTCCAGACGATTTTCCGGGTCTTCTGCCGGATTGATAAATCGAGTTCGTGATTGACTTACTACAAGGAACGGCTCTGATATCTAAGGCACCATATAGAATGGCCCCGGTAGAAATGAAGGAGTTGATGGTGAAATTGTAAGAATTGTTCGACAAGAAGTATATTCAGCCAAGTGTGTCACCATGGGGAGCACCGGTGTTGTTTGTTAAGAAGAAAGACGGATCGATGTGGCTCTACATTGATTACCAAGAATTAAATAAGGTCACGATTAAAAATAAGTATCCATTACCTAGAATCAATGACCTGTTCGATCAGTTGAAGGGAGCGAGATATTTCTTGAAGATAGACTTGAGAAGTGGTTATCATCAGCTAAAGGTGAGGCCAGAGGATGTACCAAAAACAGCGTTCAGAACTCGATATGGTCATTACGAGTTTCTGGTTATGTCTTTTGGTTTAACTAACGCACCTGCAGCGTTCATGGATTTGATGAACAAGGTGTTTAAACCATTTTTGGACAAATTTGTGGTGGTGTTTATTGATGATATATTGGTATATTCCAAAACCAAGGAGGAACATGTGGAACACTTGAGATTGACGTTGGAGACGTTGAGAAAAGAGAAGTTGTACGATAAGTTCTCAAAATGTGAATTTTGGTTGGAACATGTGTAGTTTCTCGGACACGTTATTGATAAGGACAGAATTTCGGTAGATCCATCAAAGGTTGAAGCTGTAATAAACTGGGATCAGCCGAAGACACCATCAGAAGTGAGGAGTTTCTTAGGATTAGCAGGTTACTACAGGTGTTTTATTCAAGACTTTTCCAAGATCGCGACTCCATTGACGAACTTAACAAGGAAAACAGTTAAGTTTGTTTGGACAGAAAAGTGTGACGAAAGTTTTCGAGAATTGAAGAAAAGGTTGAGTTCAGCACCTGTGTTGTCATTGTCTGATGTTACAGGAAATTTTGTGGTGTATAGTGACGCATCGTATAAAGGACTAGGCTGTGTGCTTATTCAGAACGGCAGAGTTATTGCGTATGCATCATGTCAGTTGAAAGATTACGAGAAAAGGTATCTGACTCATGATTTAGAGTTGGCGGCGGTAGTGTTTGCCCTGAAAATTTGGAGACATTATCTTTATGGAGAGAGGTGTGAGATATATACTGACCATAAAAGTCTGAAGTATATCTTTACACAAAAAGACTTGAACATGCGACAAAGAAGATGGTTGGAGCTTATTAAAGACTATGACTGCGAGATTTTCTATCATCCCGAAAAGGTGAATGTTGTTGCTGATGTCTTAAGTAGAAAGGGACGGGAGAAGTTAATGTTGTTGACTGCTCAGGAGAAGCTAGTGTCAGAAATGGCTAAGATGGAGTTAAAAATTAAATATCCGACAGAATCTGACGAAAAATTATTCCAGATAGGAAACGGTTCAACGTTGGTAGATAAGGTGAAAAATGCACAACTTCAAGATGAAGACTGTGAAAAGATAAAACAGAAAATATCTGAAGGTGAGGAAAACAAATTCAAAATTGATTCAGAAGGGTTGCTTCGGTTCGAAGGGAGAATTTGGGTTCCGCCAGTACCAGAGGTTAAAGAGGAAATTCTGAGAGAAGCACACAACTCAAGATATTCGATTCACCTTGGGAGTACAAAGAAGTACAAGAATCTTAGACATCATTTTTGGTGGCCGAATATGAAGAAGGATGTGGCTGAGTGTGTGGCGAAATGCTTAACGTGTCAGAAAGTCAAAGTTGAACATCAAAGGCCAAGCGGATTGTTACAACCGTTGGACATACCAGAATGGAAATGGGAGCATATCATAATGGATTTTGTGGTAGGTCTTCCAACGACCCAACAAGGTTACGATGCCATTTGGGTGATTGTCGATTGATTGACGAAGTCGGCACACTTTTTTCCAATCAAGCTTCGATTTACCCTAGATCGGTTAGCAAAACTATACGTGAAGGAAATTTTATCAAGACACGGTGTACCTGTGTCCATTGTATCAGACAGAGATTCATGTTTCACACCTAATTTCTGGAAACGATTACAAGAGTGCTTGGGGATACAGCTGAGAATGAGCACAGCGTACCATCCTCAAACCGATGGACAAAGTGAGAGAACCATCCAAACACTAGAAGATATTGTGACGCCCCCAAAACAGGTATACATCACCCATCTTGAGTCGCCAAATACACGGTAAAAAATTCAAATACAACTTAATTATACAACAGTCGTGTAAAATACAACAAAACATAGCTGAGAGTTTAAACAAGAATAATGTCATTTAGACAATATCCACACTCAATGGTGTCCTCATTAAAATTATTATCACATTATTCTGTAGAATAGTGAGGACTACAAAAGCCATTTATCCTGGACCATCACTCCATTCCCCAACTCGTCCCGAATATATTCTCTCATTTCTCAAGAGAACAATGAAAGAAAGGGTGAGCTCAACTAGCCCAAGAAGAAATATTATGACTTAGATAATGCGTAATAAATTATCCTTAGCCAAACAATAGAACAACTGATAGAATACAATAGACAATAAGTTTTAGATCAACAACTGCAGCAATGAAATAAGCAATCCCTTAGAAGAGTCAAGTAGAGCATAAAATCTATTATCTTTTATGATTTAAAAAGTTTTTCATCAACTTTATCATTTGAGACTCGAACAATAAATAAAATCGAATCATTCATGCACCACGGCCAAGGATATTCATGTAATCATCAATGGTCATGATTATACCGAATAATCCTCAATCATAATAATACCAACAACTGTCCATAAAAATGAACTACGCCAATGAGGACTTTTACCACATCATTTGTCACATTACGGTCATGATTATACCGAATAATCCCTGTCATAATCATACCAAGTCCATCTATGCACGTAAGCCAAAGATGACTTTAATCACAATATAAGCATGAGGATGATGACAATGATATAATAATTCAAAAAAACAAGTTCAATGATAAATTTTAAAGATTTATAATTTAATTTATCCAGGAATCAATAACATCTAAATTGTCAACATGATACTGCTTTGTAGAGTAAAATTCAAGAATAATATTCATATACCAAAAATAATTTGGACAGAAAAGAAATATATTTTTTGGGTGAATAGTACCCCATGAATAGTACTTCGAGAATAGTACCCCGTGAATAGTACCTCGACACGAAAAGTGTCCCGAATACCCGAGTGAATGATACTAGAGTGAATAGTAATTGGTGAATAGTAACCCATGAATAGTAACTCGTGAATAGTACTTCGGCACGAAAAGTACCCCGAATAACCGAGTGAATAATACCAGAGTAAATAGTAACTGAGTGAATAGTAACTCATGAATAATAACTCATAACAGAAAAATATCAAAGAAAACGATATTTCATGACGAGTACAAAAGAAATGATATCCCAGATGAGTATAATAGAATATACGAAACTGCAAATGGATTTTCACCCGTCATGCGGTAATCAACGTAGACAGATCATTTCCATAATTTAATAAAAAATGAATACGAAGGATCATTCACCATGCATGTGGTAATCCACATAGACAGGTTATTCCAACAGAATAATAAAGAATGGAATAACAAAAGAATTCACCATGCATGCGATAGACCGCACAGATAGGTTATTCCAACAGAATAATAAAGAATAGAACCAGGTCATGCGTAATCCGCATGCATGTGATATTCCAATGAATAATAAAGAATCGGAACCATGTCATGCGTAATCCGCTGCATGCGGGATATTCTATGTAATAATAAAGAATGGAATAACAACATTCACCGTGCATGCGATAGGCCGCATAGACGGTTATTCCCAACCAAATAATAAAGAATGGAACCGAATCATCGCGTAATCACATGCATGTGATATTCCAATAGAATAATAAAGAATGAAATAACAACAGAATTCACGGTGCATGCGATAGAGCCGCATAGACGAAAGTTATTCTAACGTAATAATAAAGAATAGAATAACGTAAGAATTTCACGGGCATGCGATAGATCAAGCATGCATAGTTATTCCAATAGAATATTAAAAAATGGAATAACAGAAGAATTTTACCATGTATGTGGTACTTCGCATAGACACGTTATTCCAACATAATAATAAAGAATGGAGTAACAACCCTTACGAGTATTCAAAGAAAATAACTCTCTTCATGAATACGAAAGGATAATACCACATACCTCAGAAGAAAACTGGATACTGGAATAGTGAGGTAGCAGACTTCTCTTCTTCTTTCTCTCTATAATTTCTCTCTATAATAATTGCTCTTTAGCTTTAGTGAATTGGTGAGAAATGAAGGAAGAATGAGCTTCTATTTATAGGAAAATATAGTTTCGATAATTGCACGTTTTGGGGCTCGAAATATTACAGTATAATACCTTCCTCTTTTCCATCATTTTTAATCTAGTCTTGCAAGTATTATCAAACTTGCACCATCTCCCCTAATAGTAAATCATGTGAATCAATAGTAAATCATGTGAATCAATAGTTCTAGACATTTGAAAATACGAATTACAGTATAGTACCTCCATCTATACCTCCATTTTTAACTTAGTCATGCAAGTATTATCAATCTTGCACCAACTCCCCTAATAGTAAATGAATGTGAATCAATAGTACACACATATGAACAAATAGTTCTAATCATGTGAATGAATATCAATTAAGTGCTCTTTTATCCGGTTAATTACCCGATTGGTCAATATAACCTCCAGACATCAATTATTATCGAAATAAATGTTTATTTCCACTAACACTAATAATTCCCACACAATGAAATTATTAATTTCATCTTTAATCAACACTAACTTATTCATCATTAATATTATAACTCACAATATTTAACAACCAGGTCGTTCCCATGAAATTGGGGGCTTTTCGATAAGGATTTCTCCCTATTGGCGCGCAATTAGGTGACCAAACCTCTCCTTGACAGAACTTCTAGACATTGTCAATATTGCAAATAATAATATGAATAACTTTATCGCCTCAATTATTGATTTAATAATATAACATATTATGCAAATGATAATTTGTGACAATAATTGAATCAATAATATGAGAGATATGATGATGCACAATTATCAGTAGCAATAATTGAGTATAACCGAGTGACTTCTTACGTAAGCATCAATAATCAATACCGTGCTACTATGTAAACCACGCCAGACATCGCGTACTTTTACTACCGGGTAGTTCAACAGTTTTACCGGTAACACTTTCGCCGTTATAAAAAGATAATTTTGTCTTTTTCTTACTACGACAATACATCCGTTATGGGGTCCACCAATGATTGTGCCGTCGTACGAATATTCCCTATTAAAACGAACATTCCCCGACCAATCGAATATTATATAACAACATGCTTACTTTGCAAAATTTATAAATATTACCCACTACTATAACATTATATCAAATCCATACCATAATATTAAAAAAAATATTTTGAGAAATTTAAATCTTTATTCATAAAAATTGGGGTCTCTCAATCTCCCCTCCTTATGAAATTTCACCCTCGAAATTTACGTACGTACCTGGTATGCCGAAAAGATGAGGATACCTTG
The DNA here is from genome assembly GCA_020205605.1 of Panax ginseng. Classification (NCBI taxonomy): domain Eukaryota; kingdom Viridiplantae; phylum Streptophyta; class Magnoliopsida; order Apiales; family Araliaceae; genus Panax; species Panax ginseng. The sequence goes on from CM035137.1 coordinate 76,463,010, forward strand.
ACTTCATTTCAGATTCTAACTCTTGAGGTATAACCTTTGAGTGTCGAATATGATTCTTCTTATCCAAGATTTTAACACGTATCTCATCATACGTTAAATCTTCTGCTATCTCGTCTAGTTCTAATTAAATAATGTGGTTTGGGTCGTCCACATATTTACGTAGCATCGATACGTAAAAAAATGTTATGAATACGCTACATACTAGGCTTTAAAACGAGTTTATAGGTCACAGTTCTTACTCAATCGAGGATTTCAAATGGGCCAATAAAATCGAGGGTTGAGATTTTCTCTCTTCATCGATTCTTGCTTCTAGAATAACGCCTTCTTGAACCTTCTTCTTCATATTTATCAGCTCCGGGTCTGTAGCTTGAGCGACTTTTAACTTTATCGATTAAAGTCGATTCTACTCGTATATTTGATATCACCACGTTGGTCCCTAGAGTCTTTAACTTTATCTTCATCATTTGTAAGTTATACGAAATGGATTTTTGTGTTAACAACGTCACACTCGTAATCGTATACGATCTTCTACTGAACGCGTCAGCTACCACGTTCGCTCTTCCACAATGATATTGAATGGTATAGTCGTAATCTTCAACAGCTCGAGCCAACATCTTTGGCGCATTATTCATTCGTTTTGGTTGAAGAAATATTTAAGGGTTAAAGAAATGGGTTTTGTACTGGAGTTAATACAAAATTTGATTTCAGGCTCTAGGGATAGGCTAAGAAGTCTTCAAGAATACGTCAGGAAATTTATTAACGATAGAAATATCATTTAAAAACTGTGACTCTCATCCAAGACTTGGATAGCACATGAAATGAAGGTTTTTCCTAACGAAGTTTCAATCAATAAGTCAAAGTCTAACTTCTCTAGAGTTAAATTTAAATGTTGAGCGCAAGCAAGAGAGATAAAAGAATGGGTAGAACCGGTATCTAATAAGGTATAGAGTTCGCAAGAATTTATAATTAACTAACCCGTGCTAACTTCGTTTGGGTTACTTGCTTTTTGAGAAGTCACGAAAAACGCTCTCTCTGAAGCCACCGACTTTGTTTTGTCTGTATCCGCCTTTGGTGCCACCGTCCTAGCTGGACTTGACTTTGGTGCACAACAAAATCGGGCTAGGTGACCTTCTCTTCCACAATTGAAACACGCTTTGGACTGCTGCGTACAGTTTGGGCTGATGTATCCCTCCCCTCCGTATTTGTAACATACGACCAGCCATCGTTCTCCTTCCTTAACAATAGGTGCTGGTGCTGACGTCTTTCCATTATTATTAAATCTCCTCTTCTTGAAACTTTTACTTCTATTATCTTGGCCATGATTAACACCGAATTGGTTACCATTCTTGGCATGATAATTTCCCCCACGATGGTTATCATTGTTCTGATGGTCGTTGCCACCGATACGATTATTATCGTGTTGTTGGTCGTTGCCTTTTGGTTGTGCTGACTCATTATCGCGCTCCAATAACTGAGCCATATTCACAACATCTGAATATAAACAAAGTTTGTGAGAAATGAGGTATTCACGTATTTCGGGTTTCAAACCTCTTTGAAACATTCGCGTCATTCGCTCCTCATTATCGACCAAATGGGATGCAAACTGGGATAACTCCGCAAATTTAGCCTCGTATTGCGACACGGTCATATTGTTTTGCTCCAACTTGATAAACTCCACCTCCTTCATGTGACGAATACTTTCGGAAGGTACTTGTCGTTGAATGACTCTTGAACTTCTCCCAAGACATCTTGGTCAAGGCGGCAGTCGGTACGCGTTTATAGATTCCCACCAATAATTTGCCTCTTCACGCAACATAAAGGTGGCAAAGGGAACCTTTTGCTCCTCGGAGCATCCCAAGACATCAAATATCTTGGTGATCTGCTTTAACCACGTCTCCGCCTTAAGTGGTTTTGGCTTTCCCAAAAACTCTGGTGGTCCCAGCTCCTTGAATTGTTTAGCGATGACCGACTGTTGGTTGCCATTATTTCCACCTATATTTTGAACAGGAGTCTCTCTTACCAGATGTTGCATGAATTGCATAAAGCCTCTGAACATCCCATCGTTCATCATTTGATCGGTGTTGTTGTTTACCTGAGGATTATTGTCTTCCTGTTGCACATTATCCTGGGTATTGATCGTTGGTGACTCAACGGTCTCATGTGCTTCATTGCTGATCTCAACATTTTCAGATGCCATTTTCAAACATTGTCACAAAAGAAGGGTTAATTAACATGTCACATATTATCCCTATACTCTGACCGACCAATTAAATACCAAATAAACATAGATAGGTCATACTAGCGAATGAATTCCCCGTCTCTTCCCTCCTAGTTCTTGTCTCACATCTCAGCCAGGGATCATATCCCTAAGCTTTGATACCAACTGTGACACCCCCAAAACAGGTATACATCACCCATCTTGAGTCGCCAAATACATGGTACATAATTCAAATACATCTTAATTATACAATAGTCGTGTAAAATACAACAAAACATAGCTGAGAGTTTAAACAAGAATAATGTCATTTAGACAATATCCACACTCAATGGTGTCCTCATTACAATTATTATCACATTATTCCGTAGAATAGTGAGGACTACTAAAGCTACTTTTCCTGGACCATCACTCCATTCCCCGACTCATCCCAGCTATATTCTCATTTCCTGAAGAGAACAATAAAAGAAAGGGTGAGCTCAACTAGCCCAGTTGACTAAGATAATGCAGAATAAACTATCCTTAGCCGTCAACAGTATAACAACTAATAGAATACAATAGACAACAAGTTTTAGATCAACAACTGCAGCGGAAATAAGCAATCCCTTAGAAGAGTCAAGTAGAGCATAAAATCTACTATCTTCTATGATTTAAAAAGTTTTTCATCAAATTCATCATTTGAGACAAATTTTTAATAAATAAAATCAAATCATCCCTGCACCACGGCCAAGGATATTCATGTAATCATCAATGGTCATGATTATACCGAATAATCCCTGGTCATAATCATACCAACAACTGTCCATCAATGAACTATAGGCCAATGAGGACTTTTACCACATCATTCGTCACATTACGCTCATGATTATACCGAATAATCCCTAGTCATAATCATACCAAGTCCATCTATGCACGTAAGCCAAAGATGACTTTAATCACAATATAAGCATGAGGATGATGACAATGACATAATAATTCAATAAAATAAGTTCAAGGATAAATTTTAAAGATTTATAATTTAATTTATCCAGAATCAATAACGTCCAAATTGTCAACATGATATTTGCTTTGTAGAGTAAAATTCAAGAATAATAATCATGTACCAAAAATAATTTGGACAAAAAAAGAAATATATTTTTGGGTGAATAGTACTCGTGAATAGTACTTGCGAATAGTACCCCGTGAATAGTATCCCGAAACACGAAAAGTGTCCCGAATACCCGAGTGAATGATACTAGAGTGAATAGTAATCAAATTTGAATAAGAATTTGTGAATAGTACTCCCAAGACGAAAAAAGTACCCGAATAATTTGAAGTGAATAATACCAGAGTAAATAATGTAACTGAAAGTGAATAGTAACTCATAAATGTAAAAAAAATACCAAAGAAAACGATATTTCATGACAAGTACAAAAGAAATGATATTTCAGATGAATATAATAGAATATACGAAACTGCAAATGGATTTTCACCAGTCATGCATGAATCAACGTAGATGATCATTTCCACAATTTAATAAAGAATGAATACGAAGGATCATTCACCATGCATGTGGTAATCCACATAGAGCAAAGTTATTCCAATGTAATAATAAAGAATGGAATAACAAAAGAATTCACCATGCATGCGATAGGCCGCATGCATGTGTTATTCCAATGTAATAATAAAGAATAGAACTGTGTCACGCGTAATCCGCACGCATGTGATATTCCAATGTAATAATAAAGAATCGGAACCATGTCATGCGTAATCCGCATGCATGTGATATTCTAATGTAATAATAAAGAATGGAATAACAACAGAATTCACCGGGCATGCGATAATCGCATGCATGTGTTATTCCCAACCAAATAATAAAGAATGGAACTGTGTCATCGTAATCCGCACAAATAGGATATTCCAATGTAATAATAAAGAATGAAATAACAACAGAATTCACTGTGCATGCGATAGATCAAGCATGCATAAAGTTATTCCAATGTAATAATAAAGAATGGAATAATGTAAGAATTTCACCAGTGCATGCGATAGATCGCATGCATGACGGAAGTTATTCCAATGTAATATTAAAGAATGGAATAATGTAAGAATTTCACCATGTATGCGATACTTGTATGGCGAAGTTATTCCAACATAATAATAAAGAATGGAGTAACAACCCTTACGAGTATTCAAAGAAAATAACTCTCTTCATGAATACGAAAGAATAATACCACATACCTCGTAAGAAAAAGCGGATACTTTGAATAGTGAGGTAGCGATTTTCTTCTTCTTTCTCTATAATTTCTCTCTATAATAATTGCTCTTTAGCTTTAGTGAATTGGTGAGAAATGAAGGAAGAATGAGCTTCTATTTATAGGAAAATATAGTTTCGATAATTACACGTTTTGGGGCTCAAAATATTACAGTATAATACCTTCCTCTTTTCCTTCATTTTTAATTTAGTCCTGCAAGTATTATCAAACTTGCATCATCTCCCCTAATAGTAAAGCATGTGAATCAATAGTAAATCATGTAAATCAATAGTTCTAGACATGTGAAAAATATGAATTACAGTATAATACCTCCATCTATACCTCTATTTTTAACTTAGTCATGCAAGTATTATCAATCTTGCACCAACTCCCCTAATAGTAAATGAATGTGAATCAATAGTACACACATGTGAACAAATAGTTATAATCATGTGAATCAATAGCAATTAATTGCTCATTTATCTGGTTAATTACCCGATTGGTCAATATAACCTCTAGACATCAATTATTATCGAAATAAATGTCTATTTCCACTAACACTAATAATTTCCACACAATGGAATTATCAATTTCATCTTAAATCAACACAAACTTATTCATCATTAATATTATAACTCACAATAATTAACAATCAGGTCATTCCCAGGAAAGAGGGAGCTTTTCGATAAGGATTTCTCCATATTGACACGCAATTAGGTGACCAAACCTCTCCTTGACAGAACTTCTAGACATTGTTAATATTGCAAATAATAATATGAATAACTTTGTCATCTCAATTATTGATTTAATAATATAACATATTATGCAAATGATACTGTGACAATAATTGAATCAATAATATGAGAGATATGATGTAGCAATTACTGTAGCAATAATTGAGTATAACTGAGTGACTTTTTACGTAAGCATCAATAATCAATATCATGTGCTACTATGCAACCACGCATATTACTGTACTTTTACTACCAGGTAGTTCAACAGTTTTAAGGGTAACACTTTCGTCGTTATAAAAAGATAATTCTATCGTTTTCTTACTATGACAATACATCCGTTGTTGGGTCCACCAATGATTATGCCGTCATACGAATATTCCCTGTTAAAATGAATATTCCCCGACCAATCGAATATTATATAACAACTTGCTTACTTTGCAAAATTTATAAATATTACCCACAACTATAACATTATATCAAATCCACACCATAATATTAAAAAATATATTTTGAGAAATTTAAATCTTTATTCATAAAATTTGGGGTCTCACAGATATTCTCAGAGCATGTATCATAGATTTCAAGGGAAATTGGGATAACCATCTACCATTGGAGGAGTTTGCTTATAATAATTGTTATCACGCGAGTATTGGCATGTTGCCTTACGAAGCGTTATATAATCTAAAATGCAGAACTCCGCTATCTTTGGGATGAGGTAGGTGAACGCCGCCTATTGGGTCCGTAATGGTACAATAGATCGTCGAGATCATCAAGGTTATTCGAAAGCGAGATTGATAGCCGTGTACAAGATGAAGCGTAAGAAATATGCCGATCAGCATCGACAAAATAGAGAATTCGATGTCGGTAGTTATGTTTTCTTGAAAGTGTCTCCCTGGAAGGGGAAAATTCAGTTTGGTAAAAAGGGAAAATTGAGCCCTAGATTTATAGGACCTTTTGAAGTGCTTCGACGAGTTGGTGAAGTGGCGTATGAGGTAGCTTTACCTCCGGAGTTAGAACATATTCATAATATTTTTTATATATCAGTATTGAGGCCATATAAGCCGGACTATAAACATGTTATAGAATATGAGTCCTTACAGTTTGAGAAATATTTGTCATATGAAGAAGTCCCTATTCAAATTGTTGATAGAAAAGAGCAAGTACTGAGGAATAAGGTGATACCTTCTGTTAAGGTAATCTGGAGGAACCACAATGCTGAGGAAGCTACGTGGGAACTTGAAAGCGCTATGATGAAGAATTATCCTTAGTTATTAATTTGTTTAATCCGGTGTAGTGATTCTGGGGTACAAAATCTTGTTAAGGAGGGAAGAATGTAACGAATAAATTATTTGAGTTGTGATTCTGGGGACAGAATCCTTTTAAGGAGGGAAGGATGTAACGATCGAGAAATTTGTAATTTAATTTAAATATTTATTGAATCAAATAAATATTTTAAATAATTTATTTATTAAGAAAAATAAATAATTGATGAATTGTGGTAAATTAATTTAGTGACTAAATTGATTAGTGTTAATTAAATTGAGTAGTGATAATTTTATCTAAAGGATTTAATTTAAGAAAATAATTAAATTAAATCAATTGCTTAATATTTAAGGAAATAATTAAACTAAATGAATTGTTTAATATTAAAGGAAATAAATAAATTAAATAAAGTGATGTGTCTAATTTATTAATTAAATTAGATATATAATTATTTATTAGTCATAAATATAATTATAATAGATATTATTTTAATTACCATTACAAGTTATTTAAATTAATTAAGCTAAAGTTATTTAATTAACTAGAGTGTGACACAAAGTAACTATATAATATAAATAATATAAAAATAATCTAGTTTGGGGGAATTTTTGGTTAGCCAAACAAGGCCTTGTGGCCTTTGGCTTATTCAACTGACGCAAAATTTTTATTTTTATAACTGAAGTGTGTGTGGGTTAGTGGAAGCCAATTTGTTTTCTACACGTCTATTTTTCTAAGGCTAAGTTCAAAGAGGGTTAAGTGAGAAAGAGAAATAATAGAGCATGGAGAGAGCTTGGTAGGAGAGAACTCTCTGTAAATTTTGCTAAGAAAGTTGGACTATCAAGGGGGAAAGAAATTCCTTGTCATTCTTCTTCTCAACAGTCAAGGATTTAGGTAAAATTCACCCTTAATTCTAAAATTTAGTTTTTGTAATTTTTAGTTCTCTGTAAATGATTTTGTTGATTTGTTGTTTTAAACGTGATTATATGATGTGGGTTATATTGTAGAATCTGTTGTAATTATATGTGATCATTATTTGATTTCCAAATGCATGAAATTTGGGTTTGAGGAAGGAATTGAAATATCAGTGTTTATACATGAAAATTGGCTTTAGAAAGTACAGATTTTTGTGCCTATATGTGTTGTAATCTGCAAATTTAAGTTGGATTATGTTAATATGTGAATAAATGAAGGCGACGTATTTTAAATCATGTCAATTGGTTAATAAACGAATTCGTGGCAATTGAATTCGCTAAATATGTAAAAATAATGAAGTTTGGAAAAATTGAGGTTTTGATCCTTTAAATTTGTGTATATGTAATGTTTTTGTAATTGGAGTAGTGTATAGCATGCTTATCTATGTTATCACAAAGTTCTAGTTGCTAGGTTTGTGAATTTCTGTGGTTATTGGGAGAGTTTTGGTGATCATTATGCGTAATGAGCTATCATGAAGTTTCACGTGGTGGCGCACAATGCTACTGCTACTACAAGCAGAAACGACACAATTAACATCACTGGGTTTTCTCGCAAATGCGAGCACCAAATAAGAATTCTGTAAGTGCCAAGCGAAGGCAAGGACAACATGAGAGTTCCGCTCCACGAGCTCAGGCGTTGACTTCGCCTATTCACGAGTCATATGTAATGGACTTATATTAGTTTAGCATGCATGTTAATGATGTTGAGGCATAATATAAACTACAATAGCAGATTGTAAGGTGTGGTAATACAAAATGTGAAGATTTTAAGTAATTATTTATATAAGTTATGTAATGAACCAAATGTGTGTTTTCAAAAGTTAAAGATAAATGATAAGGTTTAAGTTAGTTTATAGTGTGATTTCAGAATCGTTAAGGTGTTAACCAACATGGTTAGGTGCTAGGTTAGGGTTATGACCTAAATGATTGTTTAAACCCTAAAGCTAATATTTTTGCAACTAATTGTTGTTACGATTACAATGATATATGTAGGGTAATTGGCGAATATTACATTTGTGTAGCTTACATACAAGGCAAGTTTCTAAACCTTAACTCTTTACATTGAGCAAGCTTTCTAACTTCATTCTTTTCATATTAAATGCAAGTTCCCATTACTAAATCATTATTGTACAAGTTTCTAAAATTCTTTGTAAAGATGAGCAAGCCTAGTCTATCTTGTGTATGTTTGTACAAGCTCTTGTAACCTAATTCGTTACATCGAGCGAGTTTCACTTTCCTAATTATTATACAAAGCATATATTGTTCTAATACGTCAATTCAATTGAGATTATTCTAACTCTTTTGGATATAGCCCTTTGCATGTATATCATGTTTATTCAATTATATATTGTTGATATCCGATCTTTGACTTTGATAGCCTTGTTCAATTATACATTCTTGTATTAGACCTTCAATTAGTAAGAAAACTCTTATTGATTAAATTAATCTATAACTGAATAATGTTCTAAAATTCTAGAGATAAGCTAGTTCCAAACTAAACTTTCTTTAGTGCAGAAATTCTAAATTCAAACTGAGACGAACAACCCTAACATAGGGGATTTTGTACTTGTGACGTTTAAATGTTTGTGCACAATATATGGTACAAAGGGCTGATCCCCCTAAGTACGTTAAGAAGGGTCCGTATAGTCTAAATGACTGTTAAGGTTGGATAATAATACCTAAGTCTCGAGGACATAGTTCGTGGTCTTAAGCCCCTCATATATTAAAGTTCAAACTTATTTTTCTATTTTGATTCGTAGAACAAGTCCATTATTGTTCAGCCTTCGTTGTTCATTCTCATATTGTTATCATTACTACTTTCTATATCAGTGAGCATTTGTTTTCTCACTCTTGCAATTAACACTGCAGCTAAAGTGGAGAAAGTTGATGAGCCATCCACTAGCAAATGAAAGGGCAAATTGTCCAAATACTGAAGACTTATGAGAAATTATTTAAATGTTTTATGTTACATGACTTGTTTTATTTTATGATGTATTCCGCAAATTGATGTAATAAATTTAAGGTTAGATTACCTGGGATTATTTTGAGATGGTGATGTAACCCTTTAATGGAAAGATTATTTAAGTTATTTAAATTTTGTCTTTATCCTTTATGATGGATAGTTAGATGTAATGGTTTTGGATAGTGAACACCAAATTCTGTGGAAATGGAGTACCCGGATTTGGGGGTGTCACAGGTTGGTATCAAAGTCTTAGGTTATAAACCTTAGGTGGGGAAACCTTAGGAAGTAACCCTTAAGGAAACAGAAAACATAGAAGTGTCCAACTCTTATCGAGTTTTAAGGTGTGGATTAAGGTATCCATTGAAGCTAAATAATAAAAGACATTATGTGCTATGTGTTAATAACTTATGTACTTGCGAGTATCGAAAATGTTAAGTAAAACTTAAAATATTTTGTTGTCAGGATGTCTAACGAAGGAGGATCCAGTCCAGCTAGGGAAGTGATACATCAGGTACCTAGAGACAACGAACCCCGGGATATCTATGTTGTGCAGGAACAGTTAATCTAGGAGGATGAGCCTGTGACCGATCCCGAGGAGAGTAGTTCTGAGGAGATAGAGGAGGATGATGAGGAAGAGGACCCTGAGGAGTTTTCGCCAAACTCCATATCAGCTGAGAGGTATGACGATCTGTACGATCGTAACATAGAATTGCAGGACAAAGTTGAGGAGTTGAAGGAGATGGTCGAGATGCATCATACTTCGATGGAGCAGAAGGATGCGGAGATTCAAGAACTTAACTCACGCCTTGGAAACACGGAGTGGAACTTAGTTCATACTAAGGGTCAGCATGAAGATCTATTGGCAGTAAACGAGAAGATGAAAACTGACATAGAGAAATTAAAAGATGACTTCAAAGAGACGTGCAAGGGCAGAGGATGCTTGGATGAAGGCAACTCAATGTATAGACCGTGCTGAGGCTAAGGTCCGAGTGAAGAAGGCTAAGATGAACGAGATGGACTACGCTTTTAATTCTGCGATTGATAGGGCCCAGGATCGAGTCTTTTATTACCACTACTAGAAATTTGACATATAGCGACGACGGTCGGAACGGAACTCTCGCTATAGGATATATATAGCGACGGCCGTCGGTATAAATATTTTTTTAAGAAAAAATCCACAAAAATAAACAATCGATTAACCTTATCAAACCCCTTTTGTTTGATTTCTTTCATCAATCTCAAAACCTCCAAAATCCGTATTTCTCTCTCTCTATATATATAATTAGATCATTGAAAAATAGCGATTTCATCGGAGAAAAAGCCAGCAACACGCCAATACCACCCTTACCAATATCTCCAAGTCCCAATCCGTACCCTCTATGAACTCCCCACTTCCTCCGAATACCTCTTCGATGAAGAAGCTGCCGTCCAGCGCCGTTCCTGGAGCGAAAACCTCCAGTACTACACCGGATCCGGCTATTTAGCCGGCGCCGTTACCGGCGGCCTTAAAGGGTCTCTGGAGGGCCTCAGAGCAGCCGAGCCCGGTGAAACCCTCAAGCTCCGAACCAACCGGGTCCTCAATTCGGGCGGCCACATCGGCAGGAAATATGGAAACACCCTTGGTGTTCTTGGTTTGATTTTTGCTGGCTTAGAAAGTGGGATTTTGCATTTTAGGGGTACTGATGATGTGTTGAATAGCGTGGCGGCTGGGATGGGAACTGGGGTTCTTTATCGTGCGACGGCAGAGCCTAGGTCGGCTGCAATTGCTGGCGCCATTGGTGGGTTGGCGGCCGGAGCAGCTGTGGTGGGTAAGCAGGCTGCTAAGCGTTATATCCTGATATAATGAGAATATGATTTTTTTAGAGAGGGTTTCATGGTCTGATTTTCTATTAAATAGTTTTGTTGATTCCATTTTGTAATGCAAGTCAATTTACTGACATCTCTTTAATAGTTTAAAATTTAATTGGAATGTTGAAGAATTCTTTAGATTTTAATCATATTCATTGAATCATAGTCTTTATAATGATTTTGTTTGAGGCTTATTGAAAATTGTGTGCTACATACTAATAAGATCTATTGAATTGCAATATCTGGAATTGTGTTTGTTTGTGGTAGAATGTAATTGAAATTTGGAAGTGGTGGTTAAGTTTGAGTCATACTCGTTTGTTAACTCTTGTTGAATCATAGTGTCTGGTAATTTTTTATTATATCGAATGGCTTTGTTAAAGTGGGGCTTAAATCTTGTATGTTATTTACTTGGGTGGGAAATTCGGGTTGGGTTTGTTTAATTTTTTTTTTTTTGGTTTTTTTGTTTTTGTTTGTGTATACATTTGTTGTTACTAATATGTAGTTTTTGGTTCCAGTATGTTTGATTTTGTAATACAGTTGGTAGACTTGTCTTTGTTAAGTGGTACAGAATCTAATTAAAATTTGTTTGTGTTGGCAAAGTTTGAAAAAAATTCATTGGGTTACACACTTATTTAAGGACTGTTCCCTTCAATAATTAGTTACTTTTCTTTGTAGATGCACCTTTTCTTATGTGATCGGAATATGCATCTGTAGGTTTGTGCCATTAAAGCTCCTGGATTTGGAGAGAACAGGAAGGCCAATTTGCAAGACCTTGCAACCCTCACTGGAGGCACGGTAGGTTAAACTTTTATTATTCTATTGTATGAATACCTCTGACGGAGCAGGTGACAAGAAAGCTATTGAAGAAAGATGTGAGCAGGTTTATACTCCTTCCCTAACTGTGTGAAATTTTATCTGGCTTCCAGTTCAATAATACGTCTCTTAAGTGGTTGCAATTTTCCGCTGACAGCTAAGATCAACAATTGAGTTAAGCACTTCAGATTATGACAAGGAGAAGCACCAGGAGAGGTTAGCTAAACTTTCTGGAGGTGTTGCTGTTTTGAAGGACCATATATGTGTGTACCTGCTGCAATAATTTTGGAAACTGCTTTCTTTTTTATCACTCTGTTTACTTCGTTGGAATTTTGAACATTTAGCACTCGTATGTCAGAGTATATACTTTGGTCCAAGAGTTTCCTTTTTTCCTCGACTTTCTCTAGTAGCTTATGCATTACCCTTTGCAAAGAGGTACATAAATTCTAAGTGCTGAAACATATTTCCTTTAGCATGAAATGATTCTGTATGCAAGTGATTGCTTCTCATAACCCTTTCCTTCAAAAGCAGACTCAAGTGAAGTTTCAAAACTCTAGCAGCTATAGATAGACAACTATATTGAAAAAATAGTTCGAATTTTTCTTGCAGGGATATATATTTTCTGTTGGATCTACTTGAAATTAACTTATTACTAAATGTTTTTTTTTTCCCCTCCGGGAGAATGACTATGAAATGATTTCATGAAAAATTGTAGATGCTAACAAAAGTAATGACCTGATAATTTCCTTTGAAACATGGTAAAGCTAAAGAAGTTCTTGACCAATAACTTTGTAGAGACTGATATCAACCATTCTACTATCATGAAATTTCACCAATCAGATGTATGTTTTTGTTTCTTCTACATTTTCTTGTGCAATTGAATGTCCTTGTAGTAATTTTAAATGCTCATGGACAACTGTTTATACACATACATTATTAAAATGTGTTGTAATTCTCCGGAAGTTTTGAAATCCTGGTGTTGTTGATTTTTAATAGTAGCATCTACAAATTTTGTGTGCTTAATTAGTCTTTCGGTCCTTATGCAGGTTTCCCTCATACCATTACTTAAAGTTGGCATTTCTTATTTTGGCTTCAACTCCCAGATGTTCATGTAAGTTCAAAATAAAGCCAAAAACATTTTGTAATAAGTTAATTTCAAGTAGATCCAACAGAAAATATATATCCCTGCAAGGAAAATTCCAACTATTTTTTCAATATAGTTGTCTATCTATAGCTGCTAGAGTTTTGAAACTTCACTTGAGTCTGCTTTTGAAGGAAAGGGTTATGAGAAGCAATCACTTGCATGCAGAATCATTTCATGCTAAAGGAAATATGTTTCAGCACTCAGAATTTATGTACCTCTTTGCAAAGGGTAATGCATAAGTTACTAGAGAAAGTCGAGGAAAAAAGGAAACTCTTGGACCAAAGTATAAACTCTGACATACGAGTGCTAAATGTTCAAAAATTCCAACCAAGTAAACAGAGTGATAAAAAAGAAAGCAGTTTCCAAAATTATGTAAAGGACCTGTGTAAAGTGCAAAAATGGTCCTACAAGATTTGACTAACCTCCAGAAAGTTACTAAATATGATTCTTACTACAATAATAAAAGTTTACAAGTTTTGACTATATATGTGTGTACCTGCTGCATACATGGTTATATGGTTAAGTTGTGTTCGATATACTTGGAGGCATGTATAATTATTGTGCCATGCCATGATTGCAGATTACTTCTGAGAAGCTTTAGGTTATGTATGGGAGGTCCTTATAATATATTTTAGGCTTGTAGGCCTAGGTGACATTCTTTCTATCATATGCATGTTTGTCAACATTGTTAATGGACAACTTAAATGAACGAATTAACTGAGTTCTGTTTGTGAATGTTAGCCATAGAGTTGTTTGACTTCTAAGGTGCAGAAGGATAGTTAAGTAACTTAAAGCACTTCATAAATATGCTTTATCTAACACAAAGTTTTATGTCAGTAATGATTATTTTTGGAATATTTATTTAAAGCTAAATTATAATAACCCAAAATCAGGCATTGATCAATGGTTTTGCCTGGCTGTGAAATATTGAAATTCTAATATTTGATTTACCTCTTGAAAAATTATTGAATGAATGCTTTCTTGCATGATGGTATAGTTGGGGAGTATTGGAACAGGGAGGAAAAGGACTAGGAAGAATAAGATCATCCTTTCCATTGCCATAACAGTTCAATTGTTAACGATGTCGTGGTCGTAATACTAGTACTAATACTTAATAATTTTCATATTTTCTCGTATTGCGTACTTATACTTAATGATTTGAATCATAATAGTAAACAAATTTCCTTGTTGCAGATAAGAGAAAAAGAGAAGAAGGCGTTGGAGGATCAGGATCCAACAATCTCACAAGCAAAGCGTGGTCAACAGATATATGTAGTAATATGATCTGTAGTCTGCTCTGCAGTAATAGAATCTTGGTCATTCTCATTGTTATTGTAACTTAATGTTTGATATAGTAGTTAGCCTTCTCTGAAGAAGATTGTAATTATTGTAATTGTAATGTGCATGATTTTAAATTATGTATACAATAATTTTTATGTTTTATTTTATATTGTATTTGTATTTGTTGGATAAATGTACACAATTAATTTTTTTTTAAAATATGAAAAGGCTATAGCGACGGTCATCAACTGTAGCTATAGTGTTCTATAAAACACATCCCTATAGCGACGGTCACCGAGCGTCGCTATAGACATCTATAGCTACGGTCATGACCGTAGCAATAACTCTCAACGACCGTTAGTAAAGAGCAAATACACGATATTGTCATGACCTATAGCTAGGGTCGGCGACCGTCGCTATAGGCTTTACCGACGGGTTCTATGGCGACGGTCGGCGACTGTGGCTAAAACTTTTAGCGACGGTCTTTTGGCCTATAGCGACGGTCGGCGATCGTCACTATAGGCTGATTTTCTAGTAGTGTACCCACATCAGTTTGAAGATTCATCGTGGTTCGTGATGGATCGTAGAACGGCGTATCGTATCATGGAGGAAGAGCGTCGAGAAGCCTTACGACGTCTTAATATGCCTAGATAGAATAAGAGTGATAATAATATGTGGTTAATTATGTGAATAAATAAACTGTGAATCCCTTATTTTGAGATAAATAAAGGGATAGTATGAGTATATAATCCTGAAACTTGTCTAGTTCAGGAAAGTGAATATTTATAGCGGTTATGCTATCTTTAACATGTTTTAATAACATTAAGAATAAATAAAATATTAGAGTTTATTTGAAATGTTATGTGTTATAGTTTTAATCTTGAAATGTTTAAGTTAAACTTTAAATACCCAAGAAGTTGAGTAAGGAACTAATAAGCATATATTTTAACAGAAAATGCCTCCTAGAAGAAGACAACCACGTCAACAAGCACCTCCTGAGGGGTCTACTAATAATAACAACGAGACCAACGCTAATCCGCTCAAAGAAGCTGGTAACTCGCTGACGGTGCACTTGCGAATCAACCGCAAACTCAAGTCACGACCTTTAAAGAATTCAAAGCGGTTGGACCGCCAGAGTTTTAAGGGTCTATGAATCCAGTGAAAGCCCAGCCCTGGATCATGGAAATAGAGAAGGTGTTCGACGTTGCTAGAGTTAACGAGGATCAGAAGACTGCGTTCGCAACATTCATGCGGAAGTCGGAAGCTAGCTACTGGTGGCAGGCAAATAAGGTTCGTGGAGGACAAGGAGTGATAACGTGGGATAGATTTAAGGAGATGTTCTTTGAAATGTACTTTCCAAAGAAGTTCTCTAATCACTTGAAGTGCAATTTCGAGTCAAGCAAGGAACAATGACGGTGCCAGAATATGCGGCGAAGTTTAACGAATTGGCAAGGTTTTTCACTTACCAAGTCAATACCGACGAGCGTAAAGAGAAAAGGTTCGAAAAAGGGTTGAAACCCTGGCTGTATAGCAAGGTTTCAATGTTTCAAATTGAATACATTTATAACAGACCGGAAAAAGGCAATTATCGCGGAAGGTGGAAGCGATGTCTTGACCAAGTACAATCAAGAACAAAAGAAGAGAAAGAATGAGAATGAAAATAAGGCTGGTGGAAGTAATGTTGGAAGTAACAATCAAAAGAGGAAGTGGAGCGAGAATTCGACTACGGGAGGACAGCAGGGAAATCAGCAAAAGAAAAAGTTTGAAGCTTGCGCGACGTGCGGGAAGAACCATACTGGGGTATGTTTGAAAGGAAAGAGGGTGTGTTTTAACTATGGTCAGGAGGGACACATTGCACCGAACTATTTTAGTCCGAAGAAAGGAGCATGCTTTACCTACAGTTCGAAGGATCACATGGCTCGTGATTGCCTTAAGAAGCCAGCGGGAAGTGCAACTGGTGGAAAAGGAAACAACAACGGTGGTGGTGCATTGATTATCATTGACCAAAGACAAATCAAAGCCAACCTACTATGAGGATTTCAATATGACCATGCAGGATGTCAGACGGGCCTAAGAATGTGGTGTCGTATCATTCGATTAATGGTATTAATGCTTATGTACTATTTGATTCGGGTGCTACTTGTTCATTTATATCCGATGAATTTGCTCAAAATTTAGATTTTCCTCAGAAAGAATTAGAATTTCCCTTAAGTATAAAGATTGTGAATAAGGAAGTGATTCCTGTTAAATTCATATATAGGAATTGTAGAGTGGATATAAAAGGTCACGAGATGATGGTAGACTTGATACCAATTAGACTTGGCGAGTTTGATGTTATACTGGGAATGGATTGGTTATTCAATTACGGAGCAGTAATTGATTGTCAAAGGAAGTGTGTTAACCTTATGACTCCGTCAAAGGTTGTGTTCTTTGGAAGCAAGTCACCTCAACAAGCAAGTTGTCTGACGGTGATGCAAGCTAAGAAGTTGTTGAGACAAGGATGTGTAGGATACCTAGCCTACATAGTCGATACACAGAAGAAGAGTGCGAAGCTAGAAGAAATACCGATTATAAGAGATTTTGCAGACGTATTTCCAGACGATTTATCGGGTCTTCCACCGGATCGACAAATCGAGTTCGTGATTGACTTACTACCCGGAACGACCCCAATGTCTAAGGTACCATACAGAATGGCACCGGTAGAAATGAAGGAGTTTATGGTGCAATTGCAAGAATTGCTCGACAAGAAGTATATTCAGCCGAGTGTGTCGCCATGGGGAGCAACTGTGTTGTTTGTTAAGAAGAAAGACGGATCGACGCGGCTCTGCATTGATTATCGAGAATTGAATAAGGTCACAATTAAAAATAAGTATCCATTACCTAGAATCAATGACCTGTTTGATCAGTTGAAGGGAGCGAGATATTTCTCGAAGATAGACTTGAGAAGTGGTTATCATCAGCTAAAGGTGAGGCCGGAGGATGTACCAAAATAGCTGCTCGTAACTCGATATGGTCATTACGAAGTTTCGGGTTATGTCTTTTGGTTTAACTAACGCACTGCAGCTGCTCATGGATTTGATGAACAGGGTGTTTAAACCATTTTTGGACAAATTTGTGGTGGTGTTTATTGATGATATATTGGTATATTCCAAAACCAAGGAGGAACATGTGGAACACTTGAGATTGACGTTGGAGATGTTGAGAAAAGAGAAGTTGTACGCTAAGTTCTCAAAATGTGAATTTTGGTTGGAACGTGTGCAGTTTCTTGGACACGTTATTGATAAGGACGAAATTTCGATAGATCCATCAAAGGTTGAAGCTGTAATAAACTAGGATCAGCCGAAGACACTGTCAGAAGTGAGGAGTTTCTTAGGATTGGCAAGTTACTACAGGTGTTTTATTCAAGACTTTTCCAAAATCGCGACTCCATTGACAAACTTAACAAGGAAAGCGGTTAAGTTTGTTTGGACAGAAAAGTGTGAGGAAAGTTTTCGAGAATTGAAGAAAAGGTTGAGTTCAGCACCTTTGTTGTCATTGCCTGATGATACAGGAAATTTTGTGGTGTATAGTGACGCATCGCATAAAGGACTAGGCTGTGTGCTTATGCAGAATCGGCAAAGTTATCAAGGTATGCATCACGCCGCTTGAAAGATTACGAGAAAGGGTATCCGACTCATGATTTAGAGTTGGCGGCAGTAGTGTTTGCCCTGAAAATTTAGAGACATTATCTTTATGGAGAGAGGTGTGAGATATATACCGACCATAAAAGTCTGAAGTATATCTTTACACAAAAAGACTTGAACATGCGACAAAGAAGATGGTTGGAGCTGATCAAAGACTATGACTACGAGATTTTCTATCATCCCGGAAAGGCGAATGTTGTTGCTGATGCCTTAAGTAGAAAGGGATGGGAGAATTTAATGTTGTTGACTACTCAGGAGAAGCTAGTGTCTGAAATGTCTAAGATGGAGTTAGAAATTCAATATTCGACAGAATCCGATGAAAAATTGTTCCAGATAGGAAACGGTTCAACGTTGGTAGATAAGGTTAAAATGCACAACTTCAAGATGAAGACTGTGAAAAGATAAAACAGAAAATATCTGAAGGTGAGGAAAACAAATTCAAAATTGATTCAGAAGGGTTACTTCGGTTCGAAGGGAGAATTTGGGTTCCGCCAGTACCAGAGGTTAAAGAGGAAATTCTGAGAGAAGCTCACAACTAAAGATATTCGATTCACCCTGGGAGTACAAAGATGTACTAGGATCTTAGACATCATTTTTGGTGGCTGAATATGAAGAGGGATGTGGCTGAGTGTGTGACGAAATGCTTAATGTGTCTGAAAGTCAAAGTTGAACATCAAAGGCCAAACGGATTGTTAGAACCGTTGGAGATTCCAAAATGGAAATGGGAGCATACCACAATAGATTTTGTGGTAGGTCTTCCAATGACCCAATAAGGTTACGATGCCATTTGGGTGATTATCGATCAATTGACGAAGTCGGCACACTTTTTTCCAATCAAGCTTCGATTTACCCTAGATCGGTTAGCAAAACTGTACGTGAAGGAAATTGTGTCAAGACACGGTGTACCTGTGTCCATTGTATCAGACAAAGATTCACGTTTCACATCTAATTTCTGGAAATGACTACAAGAGTGCTTGGGGACACAGCTGAGAATGAGCACAGCGTACCATCCTCAAACCGATGGACAAAGCGAGAGAACAATCCAAACACTAGAAGATATGCTCAGAGCATGTATCATGGATTTCAAGGGAAATTGGGATGACCATCTACCATTGGTGGAATTTGCTTATAATAATAGTTATCACGCGTATTGGCATGTCGCCTTACGGGCGTTATCTTAAGAAAATGCGTAACTTCGTTATCTTTGGGATGAGGTAGGTGAACGCCGCCTATTGGGTCCGTAATTGGTACAATGATCTATCGAGATCATCAAGGTTATTCGAGCGAGATTGATAGCCGCACAAGATGTATGTAAGAAATATGCCGATCAACATCGACAAAAATAGAGAATTCGATGCCAGTAGTTATGTTTTCTTGAAAGTGTCTCCTGGAAGGGAAAATTCATTTGGCAAAAGGGGAAATTGAGCCCTAGATTTATAGGACCTTTTGAAGTGCTTCGACGAGTTGGTGAAGTGGCGTACGAGGTAGCTTTACCTTCGGAGTTGGAACATATTAATAATATTTTTTATATATCTGTATTGAGGCCATATAAGCCTGATTATAAACATGTTATAGAATATGAGCCCTTATAGTTTGTGAAAGATTTGTCATATGAAGAAGTCCCTATTCAAATTATTGACAGAAAAGAGCAAGTACTGAGGAATAAGGTGATACCTTCTGTTAAGGTAATCTGGAGGAACCACAATGCTGAGGAAGCTATGTGGGAACTTGAAAGCGCTATGATGAATAATTATCCTCAGTTATTTGTTTAATCCGGTATAGCGATTCTGGGGACAGAATCTTGTTAAGGAGGAAAGAATGTAACAAATAAATTTTTCGAGTTGTGATTATGGGGACAGAATCCTTTTAAGGAGGGAAGGATGTAACGATCGAGAAATTTATAATTTACTTTAAATATTTATTAAATCAAATAAATATTTGAAATAATTTATTTATTGAGAAAAATAAATAATTGATGAATTGTGGTGAATTAATTTAGTAACTAAATTGATTAGTGTTAATTGAATTGAGTAGTGATAATTTTATTTGAAGGATTTAATTTAAGGAAATAATTAAATTAACTCAATTGCTTAATATTTAAGGAAATAATTAAACTAAATGAATTGTTTAATACTAAAGAAAATAAATAAATTAAATAAGTGATGTGTCTAATTTATTAATTAAATTAGATATATAATTATTTATTAGTCATAAATATAATTAT
The DNA here is from genome assembly GCA_020205605.1 of Panax ginseng. Lineage (NCBI taxonomy): Eukaryota > Viridiplantae > Streptophyta > Magnoliopsida > Apiales > Araliaceae > Panax > Panax ginseng. The sequence goes on from CM035137.1 coordinate 76,483,383, forward strand.
AATAAAAATTATTTTCATTACCATTACAAGTTATTTAAATTAATTAAGCAAAAGTTATTTAATTAACTAGTGTGACACAAAGTAACGATATAATATAAATAATATAAAAATAATCTAGTTTGGGGGAATTTTTGGTTAGCCAAACAAGGCCTTGTGGCCTTTGGCTTATTAAACTGACGCAAACTTTTTATTTTTATAACTGAAGTGTGCGTGGGTTAGTGGAAGCCAATTTGTTTTCTACGCGTCTATTTTTCTAAGGCTAAGTTTAGATAGGGTTTAGTGAGAAGGAGAAATAACAGAGCGTGGAGAGAGCTTGGTAGGAGAGAACTCTCTGTAAATTTTACTAAGAAAGTTGGAGTATCAAGGAGGAAAGCAATTCCTTGTCATTCTTCTTCTCAACAGTCAAGGATTTAGGTAAAATTCACCCTTAATTCTAAAATTTAGTTTTTGTAATTTTTAGTTCTCTGTAAATGATTTTGTTGATTTGTTGTTTTAAACGTGATTATATGATGTGGGTTATATTGTAGAATCTGTTATCAATATATGTGAGCATTACTTGATTTCCAAATGCATGAAATTTGGGTTTGAGGAAGGAATTGAAATATCAGTGTTTATACATAAAAATTGGCTTTAGAAAGTACAAAATTTTGTGCCTTATATGTGTTGCAATCTACAAATTTAAGTTGGATTGTGTTAATATTTGAAGAAACGAAGGCGACGTAGTTTAAATCATGTCAATTGGTTAAGAAACGAATTCGTGGCGATCGAATTCGCTAAATATGTAAAAATGATGAAGTTTGGAAAAATTGAGGTTTTGATCCTTCAAATTTGTGTATATGTAATGTTTTTGTAATTGGAGTAGTGTATAGCATGCTTATCTATGTTATCACAAAGTTCTAGTTGCTAGGTTTGTGAATTTATGTGGTTATTAGGAGAGTTTTGGTGATCATTATACGTAATGTAGCTACTCATGAAGTTTCTTTTGGGTGTGTGCAATTGTGCCATTACCACATGTAGAAACCAAGACAAATTTAACTAATCGGATTTTCTCATAGCGAACACCAAATAGCAATGCTGCCACGGCAAGTAAGGAAGGGACAAAGACAACAAGGCTGCGTTCTCGAGCCCAAAGCAAAGGACTTCTCACTATTCACAGGGTTATGTGTAATGGACTTATATTAGTTTAGCATGCATATTAATGATGTTGAGGCATAATATAAACTACACTAGCAGATTGTAAGGTGTGGGAATACAAAATATGAAGATTTTAAGTAATTATTTATATAAGTTATGTAATGAACCAAATGTGATGTTTTCAAAAGTTAAAGATAAATGATAAGGTTTATGTTAGTTTATAGTGTGATTTTAGAATCGTTAAGGTGTTAACCAACATGGTTAGGTGCTAGGTTAGGGTTATGACCTAAATGATGGTTTAAACTCTAAAGCTAATATTCTTGCAACTAATTGTTGTTGCGATTTCAATGATATATGTAGGGTAGTTGGCGAATATTACATTTGTGTAGCTTACATACAAGGCAAGTTTCTAAACCTTAACTCTTTACATTGAGCAAGCTTTCTAACTTCATTCTTTTCATATTAAATGCAAGTTCCCATTACTAAATCATTATTTGTAACGACCGAGAAATTCGGATCTTATTGTAAAATAATTTTATTGGATTAAATAATAAATAAAATTATATTCTATGTGATATCAAGATGGTTGTTATTCTATAACCTAATAATGTTGGAATGTCGTAGTATTTTAGCTACGTGAAGGAATTAAAGTGTTTGAATTTCCAAGACGAAAATAAAAGTTTTCCGAGAAATTTTCTGAAAAACACTATTCATCGATATTTGCTCGGGATTTATTTTTGAATTTCTAAGAAATACGTAATGTTAGAATGTCAAAGTAAGATGGATTATGTAATAATAATGTAAGTATGAAAAACGCAATATTTCGCATGTGGACTTAATTTGAGAACGTTAAGGAAAGAGAAGAATTAATGATTTAGGTAATAATCGTATGATACATGAGTATTGTACGAAGTAATGAATACGAGTATAATACGAAGTATTATACGAGTTTCTATGAAGGATGGTATATCGTATATAGCAAAGTTGTATATGAATTAGAATACGAGAATGATAAGTCAACAATACGTATATGTATTGAGCAATGATATTGGACTTGTAAGATTGGTTAGGAATTTGTACAAGCCCAAGTGAATTAATGGTGAGACCCAAACTATTGATTAATAAACAAGTTAGTGTTTATTAATGCAAAGCCCAAAGGTTAAGTAAATCTAAGCCCAAGCTAGGATCCAATAAATTGATTGACACATGGAGCAAACCATGTTAATGTGGTTAATCTTGGTGATCAAACATAATGTGTGATGACCAAGACTTAAGAGTAATGGCCAAGCAAAAGATAAGAGTTGTGGTTAGCAAATAATGAATAGTACGGAGGTGGCTTAAGGAGGTGGGATTGTGTTTTGTCTAAACTACCCTAGCTTTGGAAATTCTATAAATAGAAGAAGAATGCTAGCCATTTCTTACTTGTTCAAATAATCCAACAAACTTATAAAGTGCTTAAGTGTTAGAGAGAATAAGCAACAATAAGTTACTTTCATTTGTAAGAAGAATAAGAAGGCTACTTTACAAGAACTTCAAAGGGTAAGACTTCTTCTCCATTTATCTTCTATCTCTACCATGATAGGTTGATAAGAAAAGTATGGATTAAGGAACATGGATGTTAAGAAGCAAGAAGAATAAGTAATCAATGAACTTAAGCCGTATAAGTAGGAAATAAGTCATTTACACTTGTATAAGTTATGAACTTATGAAGAAGTTATATGAACTTAATATGAGTTTATCTTAAGAAGTAGTATGAAAGTGAAGAACTTGTATGAATATGTATTATGTATACATGAATGATACTATATGTTGAGAACATGTAAGTATGATGATTAAAAAGACCTTAGCTTTCATAAGTTATGAACAATGAAGCTATAAGTAGTTTATACTTTAATAAGTTATAAGCTCGTGAAAGAATAAGTCAAAATCCAACATAAAAATAAATTGTTGTAGTAAGTATGTTGAGATGTTCATTTGATAAATTGAATTCATTTGAAGTAATGAATAAATCATAAGTAATGAGGATTTGACGGAAATTGCACAATTAGACGATAATCGTCGAATTCATGAAATTCTTGGAATAGAAGTCAAATTTTGTGTTTGAACTCGGAAACGTTGGTTTTTCGATGGAGATAAGTCATATTTGGCATTCTAGAGTTGTGGACTCAAAAATGATCGAATTCCGACTTAGAAACGAAGAAAGCGAACGTTGAACGTTCATTTAACGCTTATCGCTTTCGTTAAAATGAACCAATAGGTGAATTTTTAGCAAACGAAGTCAAATAGATAAAATTCTTGCATGAACGCGTAGAGTATGTAATTTGTGAACCGTAGGCTTTTGAGCGAGCCAATTCGGACTTATAATGAAGAAGTTATGAGCCCGGGAAATTCGCAAAGTTGAAAAATTGTCCAAACTATTCAGGTATTGAGAGTCAGCCATGGCGCAAAATTTCTGCACCAATTGTCACACCACAGAGCGAGACTAAGACCGAGCATACTGGAAAGTGGCAAGGCAGTCATGCGCCCATTGAGTAAGGACTCACATCAGCCAAGCCAAGTCCTGGACATTATTATCGCTAACTCATAACGAACGCGAGATGTAAGCTTATGACTGGCACCGCAGCGCCAGTCCTTGATCAAAGATAGTAAAGAATAAAAATGAGTACAAAGAATGGAATGGGTGTAATTCGAATCGAACTTACCTTAAAGAAACTTGAAGTAACATTGTTAAAACTTTGTTAAACCGTAAGGATAGTACATAAAGGTTGATGATAACCTATTCAAAAATGAATGCAAGTAAGATGACAAGCCAGAATTGATGGTAAACAAATATAATATATGATTAGATTGAGATGAAGGGTAAGATATAGTCATATACATACTTGATTATATATTACCTAATGTATGGTGTTATGTGATCATGTATTGTAGAGACTTGAAAGACTCAAACATAAAGTAATTATACTATAGAAGACGCTAAAGGCAAGTATTCTATCCCTTTTCTCAGTTCAATCTGAACAAGTTTTGTAATTCATGTATCCTTACGCATGAATTAAGGTATGATGAAGTTAAAGCCAATTCTTCGGCTAGACTTAAATGCATTGGTGGATTATTGATAATCTATCCAACTGTTATAAAATGTTGTTATCTTTTGTCAACTACTTGATATGGTTTTCAAAAGAAGACTGAGTATGATAAACAAAAGTTTTGTCGTTATACGACAGGCACGTGAGGTTGTCACAAATTAAACGTAAATACGTTTAATGAATGTAGTGTTGATCAACATAGAGTACAATAAGCTGATCACCTAGAAGTGCTCGTAAGTAATATCGGACTTACAGACTTAGTGCCGGGTTGTCCTTTTCAAAGAAAGAATGAAATACTCAAGGTCTTGGACCGGAGTTAATGTTTTACTGAATATTGTTATTATTGTAAAACATTTTGAAAGAAAGATGAAGTGCTTTTTTGAATCATCAATAGTACTTTATAACTATTGTTCAGTTATTGAAGATATACGATTCTTATGTGTCAAGCATGTTGTTTATTGAAATTGTCATACTTGCTGAGCTAGTTATGCTCACTCTTGCTTGAACCATATGAATGCAACTAAGACTGAACGCCCCGAAGGATCGAATAAGGATAAAGGAAAAGCTAAGGCAGATCGTTAAGCGGTCTATGTAATAGTATAGGTTTAATGTTGTAATATAGTTGATATTATGACAAAGAACTTTTGTAATGGGTTTAGAACTTGGGAAAATGTAAATATTATTTTGATTATATAGAAGAGATATTCATTCTTTTGAGGCTTTTCAATTGGATGAATGTATGAATGTTAGTACAGTATAGCACCATCTGTCTGGTTGGAAGAAACCCGGATTTGGGAGTGCTACATTATTGTACAAGTTTCTAAAATTCTTTGTAAAGATGAGAAAGCCTAGTCTATCTTGTGTATGTTTATACAAGCTCTTGTAACCTAATTCGTTACATCGAGCGAGTTTCACTTTCCCAATTATTATATAAAGCATATATTGTTCTAATACGTCGATTCAAATGAGATTATTCTAACTCTTTTGGATATAGCACTTTGCATGTGTGACGCCCCCAAAATAGGTATACATCACCCATTCTGAGTCGCCAAATACATGGTACAGAAAACAACTACAACTTTATTATTACAATTGTAGTGCAAAATACGACAACACATACGATGAGTTTAAATACAAATATCGTCTTCTAGACAATATCAACACTCAAATAAAGTCTTCATTACAATTATTGATGCACTATTATACAAAAATAGTGAGGACTGCTAAAACAACTGTCTAGGACCATCACTCTATACCTCAACTGGTTCTTGCTATGTTCTCGCTTCCTGAGAAGAAAAATGGAACAAAAAGAAAAAGGGTGAGCTCAACTAGCCCAGTAAAGAATATTATGACTAAGATAATATACAACAAATTATCCTTAGTCTTCAATAGGGAAAAAATCTAATAGAATATAATCGACAACAAGTTTTAGATCAACAACTGCAGCGAAAATAACAATTCATTAGAAGAGTTAAGTGGAGAATGAAATCTACTATCATCTATGAATATAGAAGTCCATCATCAATATTTTATCCCTGTAACCTCAATCAATATACATCTTGCATCAAATATTCATCTTTTACACTACACGGGCCAAAGATATTCATTTGTATCACCAAATTGGTCATGTTCATCTCAACACTGCTCATCTTTGCACTACAAGCCAAAAGATATTCTTCAGTAATCATACATCTTTGCACTACTGTGCCAAAGATATTCATCAAGTATCACCATTAAGGACCGAGGATGATGAAAACATTTTTACGAATCGAATCTAGTGAGACGTAAGGACAAATATTAGGGATTCAGTATTTTCGATTTATCCAAATTCAATAATACTCCATAATAACCAAGTGTGAAGTAGAATTCAAAAATAAAGATCAAAATATGGATACAATCAAAGATAGTAACCATAAAAGACATCTGGGATGAAAAAGAGAAAATATACGTGAATAGTAACCCCGACACAAAATGGTAGAAATTCCACAATAAAATTCATAACAACATCTCAGCATAATGATATTGAAGAAAATAATATCATTTAAGAAGAAAATAACATCCCTTACCTCAAAGAAATAATATTTTGGAATGAAAGGTCGGATGTGATGCTGAATGAAACTTGTACTGAATAACAACTCTCAAAGTATCTAAATACTCACAAAATATGCTCAATAATATAGAGAGAGAAAGAGAGAAAGCTTATGTTTCTGGTGTGATTTTCAATTCTAACCTAAACACCTATTTATAGGAAAATGCTAGCATGCCGAAGCAGACTTGACCAAGCACGATGGCTTTTACTCTCGCTACTATTGCCACCCACCACATTTAAAATAAAATTCAAACATTTCTTCACCAACCACAAGTGGGGCCCACTCAATTCTAGAATTTTCCACCAAATTCATTTATAAACCTAATTTCAATCACCACCTCTTAAAATTCATAACAAATCATACGCTCATTTTAATTCGCTCAAAATTTGTGGACATATACTCAACTTATATATATATATAACATATCCAAAAATCACAACGATCCAAATCTACGATTAAAAATTATAACTCACGCAATATATCTCAAAACGGTGATTTAATTTTTAATACCTCCATTCCGGCTAAAAACACCTCAACATTAATTCCTTCAATTATATCCACATAAAATAAATATTTCCTTATCATATAAATCAATAATTAATTATTCATAAATAATATTACGTAATCACAATTATGACAACCAAAGCCGTTCCTCAGTGAAAGAGGGGCTTTCCGATACTGATTTCTCCTTACTAGCAAAGCAATTAGGTGACCAAACCTCTCCTTAGATGTAACTTTCTAGACATTGCCAATAATGCTATCTAATAATATTATTTAAATAATATGAATTATTGATCCGATAATGGGAAATATCATGCAAAGGACAATTATTGAAACAACAATAATATAAAATATCAACGCAACAATTATTGAATCAATAAAATAAAATATTAAACAATAATTACTTGTAACAATTATTGAGTAGTGCCTTCTTCACGTAAGAATCAATAATTCAAAATATTGTGCAATACTGGTGCCATCTTTGTGCAACCACGCCAGACATCAGATTTTAACCACCGGGTATTCCAACAAGTTGTTAATTTGTGAATAACTACGCCAATTTATTTAAAAAAAACTCAAACTTGTCGCTTTCTTCATCCAAAGATTATTCATTATGAGGCCCATGAATGGTCATACCATTGCATTTAATATTCCCCGACAACAAGAATATTCCACGACCAAACGAATATTCCCCCGAAAAAATGAATATTTTATAACCACTTGCTTATTTTGTAAAATTTGCACATTTCACCCATAACCAAAGTATTATATCAAATTAACTCCTTATTATTTCAAGATAATAAATAGAGAAAATTTAATTTTATTCATAATAAGTTCGGGTCTTACAACCTCCCCTCCTTATGAAATTTCATCCTCAAAATTGACGTACGTACCTGGCGTTTCGAAAAGGTGAGGGTACCTCGCTTTCGTTTCCGATTCCAACTCCCAAGTCATTTACTCAATAGCATGGTTCCTCCACAAAACCTTGACTTGTGGTATAACCTTTGTTCGTAGGATATGCTCTTTCCTATCCAATATCTTGACAGGTACCTCCTCATACGTTAAATCTTCGGCTATCTCGTCTGGTTCTAACGCAATAATGTGGTTTGGGTCTTTCACATATTTACGAAACATAGATATGTGAAAAATATTATGAACACGAGACATGCTTGGAGGTAACGCGAGTCAAGAATTTGAAATGGACCAATATATCGTGGATTGAGCTTTCCTCTCTTCCCGAATCTTGTAACTCCCTTCCATGGAGCAATACGTAATAGTACATGATCCCCAATACCAAATTCCACGTCGTTTCGATGAAGATCCGCATAACTCTTTTGTCGATCCTGTGCCGTTTGTATACGTTGTCGAATCGTTTGGATCTTTTTCGTAGTCATACATACCAACTCTGGTCCCAACAATGTTGCTTCACAAGGCTTCAAATGGAGCCATACCTATACTTACCTGATAACTGTTGTTGTAGGAGAATTTCACCAATGGTAAATACTTATCCCAACTCTCTTTGAAGTCTAGGACACAGAGTCTTAATAGATCTTCAAGGGTTTGAATAGTCCTTTCCGATTGTCCGTCCGTTTGAGGATGGTATGCTGAACTGAATCGTAAATCCATCCCCATAGCTTTCTACAACCTAACCCAAAATCGTGAAGTGAATCTTGGGTCACGATCCAAAACTATGGATACTGGCATGCCATGCAATCTCATAATCTCATTTACGTACATACTAGCAAGATGCTCAAGGGAATAAGTCTCACGTATAGGCAAGAAATGAGCAGACTTGGTTAATCTATCAAAAATAACCCAAATCGCATCTCTTGAGAAACCTTAGGAAGACCTGTAACGAAATCCATGGTAATGTGTTCCCACTTCCATTTCGGAATCTCAAGTGGTTGTAATGGACCCTTTGGCACTTGATGCTCCGCCTTTACACATTGACAGGTTAAACACCTCGAGATAAACTCCGCGATCTCTCTCTTTATATTGTTCCACCAAAATGTATGTCGAAGATCATGATACATTTTGGTACTCCCAGGATGGATTCCAAATGGTGTATTATATGCCTCCATCATGATTCTATGCTTCAAGTCAGAATCGTTAGGAACGCAAAGTCTGGAGTTGACTCGAAGTATTCCTTTTTCATCGATTCCTGCTTCTGGAATAGCACCTTCTTGCATTTTCTTCTTCATACGCATCAGCCCCAGGTCTGTAGCTTGAGCAGCTTTAACTTTATCGATTAAAGTCGGTTCTACTCGTATATTTTCCATCATCATGTGGGTCCCTGGAGTCTTTAACTCTATCTCCATCCTTTATAAGTCATACAAAATGGGTCTTTATGTTAACAACATCGCACTCGTACCCGCATACGATCTTCTACTCAATGCGTCAGCTACAACATTTGCTTTTCTAGGATGATATTGAATGTTATGGTCGTAATCTTTCAACAACTCGAGCAAACGTCGTTGCCGCATGTTGAGTTCCTTTTGGGTGAAGAAATATTTGAGGCTTTTATGATCCGTATAAATCTCCACTTTCTCCCCATACAGGTAGTGTCTCCAGATATTCAACGCAAAGACGACTGCTGCCAACTCCAGATCATGAGTAGGATAATTCCTCTCATATTCTTTGAGTTTTCGCGAGGCATAGGCTATGACTTTCCCATGTTGCATGAGAACACATCCTAACCCTTTGCTTGAAGCATCGCTGTAGATAACAAATCCATCCGAACCAGATGATATTGTCAAAATAGGTTCCGAAATGAGTCTCCTCTTGAGCTCTTGGAAACTCTTCTCGCATTCCTCGCTCCATACGAATTTTGCATCTTTCCGAGTCAGCTGAGTTAATGGAGTAGCGATTCAAGAAAATCCTTCCACGAATCTCCTATAATAACTAGCTAAGCCCAGAAAGCTACGCACTTTGGTCACCGACTTTGGTTGCTCCCAACTTTGTATTGCTTTAATCTTCGCCAGGTCAATAGATACTCCATGTTTTGACATCACGTGCCCAAGGAATGCTACTTCCTTAAGCCAGAACTCGCATTTCTTCAGCTTGGCATATAGCTTGTTGTCACGAAGTCTTTGAAGTACCAGCTTCAAATGGTGCTCATGATCTTCACGGCTTTTGGAATAGATGAGGATGTCATCAATAAAGACAAAAACGAACTGATCCAAATATTCCTTGAATACACGTTCATCATATCCATGAAAGCAGCAGGAGCATTAGTCAATCCAAAAGACATGACTAAGAATTCATAATGCCCGTCTTTGAGTTCTCAAGGCGCCTTTGGAATATCCTCGCTTTTAATCTTCAAATGATGATATCCGAATCTAAGATCGATCTTTGAAAAGAATTGTGCTCCTTGCAACTGGTCAAACATGTCATCAATGCGAGGTAGTGGATACCTATTCTTGATGGTGACATGGTTTAATTCTAGGTAGTCAATACAAAGTCGCATACTCTCGCTTTCTTCTTCTACAAAAAAACAGAGCACCCCAAGGAGATGTACTAGGGACGAATGAAACCGATGTCTAACAATTCCTCAGTAGTTGGACTTTTAACTCCAGAAGTTCAATAGAGCCATTCGATATGGGGTTTTAGAAATGGGCTTTGTATGCGGTTCAAGATCAATAAAGAATTCAACTTCACGGGTAGACCAGAAGTTCTTCAGAAATACGTCAGAAATTCATTAACAACAGGAATATTATTCAAATCTGACGTGTTTTTGTTCAAGTCCATAATATGGGCTAAGAAAGCTTGACATCCATTTTTCAATAAACGAATAGCTTTATGGCTTGATATGACCGTGACTGATTTTAGTGGTTTAGTTGCTTGAATTCGTATAACAGGTTGGTTAGGAATATGAAAACTAACAACCTTACGAAAATAATCAATTTTGGCATGATGAGTGGTTAACCAATCAATCCCTAAAATCACATTAAATGCAAGTATCTTTAAAGAGATAAAATCAATAGGTAATGTGATTGTGCCAACTTGGATCAAGCAAGATTTATAAAATGTAGATGTAACAAAGGTTTCACCCAACGGAGTTTCAACAGATAAGTTAAAGTTCAATTTCTCCGGAGTCAAGTTTAAACGTTGAGCACAAGCAGGAGAGATAAAAGAATGGGTAGAACCGGTATCTAGTAAGGTATAAACTTCGCAAGAGTTCAAGATTAGTTTAACCGTGATCACCTCATTCGGGTTTCTCGCGTTTTGGCCAGTCACGACAAATGCCCTTCCTTGAACCACCGACTTTGTGTTGTCCGTAGTCGCCTTTGGTGCCGCCTTCCCAGTTGGACTTGACTTCTCTACCGGACAAAATCGGGCTATGTGACCATCTTTTCCACAATTGAAACACACCTTGGAAGGTTGTGAACAGTTTTGACTTATGTGTCCCTCATCTCCGAATCTGTAGCATCTAACTGGCGGTCGTTCTCCTCCCCTAGAATTTGTTGTTGGTGTTGGTGCTGCTGCTGATGTCTTCCCGTCATTGTTGAATCTCTTCTTTTTGAAATTTTCACTTGACTCACCTCTCCTATTATCATGGCCATGATTACCACTCGAGTGGTTATCGCTTTTGTCTGTATTCTTCCCTCCTCGCTGGTTATCATCGCTCCGATGACTGCTGTCACCGGTATGACCCTGGTTGTGGTCCCTCGGTTGAACATACTTGATGAGTGAGTTTATACCCATGAATTGAATGCGTTTGAACTTAATCTTTTGGATTTTTTTTAGTGTTTGTGTATATTCATGCATGTTTTACATTGTTTTGTAGGAATTGGGACAAACGTTACTTGGATCGACGTTCGGGGTGGCTAGATTCGCGTTTTTGGCTTGCCATTTACACAGCAGTTACTTCAGAGCCAATTTGAGTAATTCTCCGGACCTTATTTCAAAACACTTAAAGAATTAAAGTTGTATATCTACGTCTCCTCTTTCCGGAACATCTTGAATCATCGAAATTGGAGTTCAGAAGAAGAAGTTATGGCCATTTTCCCAAAGGACGCTTGAATGAAAAAAATTTTCAAAAATGGGGTCAATTGTGGGCACCCAAACCAAGGCTATTTATAATGTTGCAGTATTTGGTATTTGAAGGCCTGGGAAGAGACTGTTCAAGCTTAGATGCATTTTGGGGCGAATTTTTACACTTTTCTGACTCCAAATTTGATTGGGTTTGTTCCTAAGCTAAAAATTGGACTTGTAACCTATAAATACATGATATAAGGCATAAAATAAAGGAAGATTACATAGATTAGACTAGATAAAACACTCCATTAGATTAGAATATAAACCCTAGTTCTTAATTAGCCATTGGAGATTGAAGCAAATTGAAGAACACTGAAGATCAAGAGCAAGAGCAAGAGGGGAGCATTAGATTTGCTGACAACAGATTCTATTCTCTTCTCTTATCATTCTTTTATCTTTTAATGTCTATTCAGTTGTGGATTCTTGATTTTAATTCATTAATTATGAACTAACTCTTTTATTAAGACTACCAATTGAATCTTTTATATCTATAAATTAGTTATTCAATTTATTCCAATTATTTGTGTCAAAGTGAATTGTTTATCTTGACTTATGCTCATTGACTAATTATTTGATCAGTAATTACCTTGTTACTCTAGAAGGAATTGAAAGAAGAGATCTAGGGTTAGAACTGGGCATGATAACATGTGACTTAGTTATTTGCATGACGAATAATTAGGTTCGTGAATTGAATCAAAATATTTGTTCACCGCATATAATACATAAGGAATTGGAATTGAAGGAGTTTAATTCAATTATTTTGCATAGGAATATAGCAAGATTAATATGGATTAAATAGAAGTAATTTGATCACTTGGAAAAGGACTTTTGGCATTTGAGAATTTCTGTTAACAATTCAGTAGGCATAATAATTGGGATAATTGGATAATTAATTTATAGTTCATAATTGGGGATATTGAAGTCTTAATCTTTATTTATTTGAATTCATTTATAAAGCAATTCGGTTTAATTAGATAATTTAGTTTTCTTAATTAGAAAAATCACAATTTGCAGTTGTTTAAATAAAATTGATTTGGTTAAGAGTTAGTATTTGGTAATTTTTATTAAATAATTCCTCGTGGGAACGATACTCTACTTTCACTTTATTACTTGTTGACCGTGTATACTTGCACGTATTCATTGATTGCGAAATCGACCAACAATACTCATTATCACGCTCTAATAATTGAGCCGTGTTTACAACATCTGAATATAAAGAAAATTTATTATAGATAAGATATTGTCGAATCTCGAATTTTAGACCTCTCAGAAACATCCGCGTCATACGTTCCTCATTTTCTACCAAATGAGGTGCAAACCTGGATAACTCCGCGAACTTCGCCTCGTACTGGGACACCGTCATGTTGTTCTGTTCCAATCTAATAAACTCTACCTCTTTCATATGATGAATACTTTCAGGAAAGTACTTGTCATTGAACAGATTCTGAAATTCTTCCCAAGACATGTTGAGTGCGGCTGGCTGGGTACGCTTCACAGATTCCCACCAGTAATCTGCCTCACCACGAAACATAAAGGTGGCGAATGGAACCTTTTGTTCCTCCGTGCAGCCCAAGACATCGAATATCTTGGTAAATTTCTTAACCCACGTTTTCGCCTTAATCGGATCGGGCTTTCCCCAGAAATCTGGTGGTCCCAACTCCTTGAACTGCTTGGCTGTGACAAACCGCGTGTTGCTATCATTTACACCCGTATTTTGTACACAAGTCTCCCTCGTCTGATTTTGCATGAATTGCAAAAAGCTTCTAAACATCGCATCATTCATCGTTTGCTCGGTAGTGTTGTTTATAGGAGTAATATTACCTTCCTGTTGCACGCTCTATTAGTTGGTAATCAAAGGTTGTTCCACAGTCTCATAGACTCCATTGTTAACATTCTCAGCTGCCATTCTTAAAAACTGCCATAAAACAGGGGTTAATTAAACAAATTAACATATCACATAATATCCCTATATTATGATCGACCAGCAAATAAGCTTAGGTAGGACACACTAGCGAAGAATTTACTCGCCTCTCCCTCCTAGTTCTATTCCCGATCTCCGCCAGAGACCATATCCCTAAGCTCGATATTAACCGTGACGCCCCCAAAATAGGTATACATCACCCATTCTTGAGTCGCCAAATACATGGTACAGAAAACAACTACAACTTTATTATTACAATTGTCGTGCAAAATACGACAACACATACTGTGAGTTTAAATACAAATATTGTCTTCTAGACAATATCAACACTCAAATAAAGTCCTCATTATAATTATTGATGCACTATTTTACAAAAATAGCGAGGACTGCTAAAACAACTGTCTAGGACCATCACTCTATACCCCGACTGGTTCCTACTATGTTCTCGCTTCCTGAGAAGAAAAATGGAACAAAAAGGAAAAGGGTGAGCTCAACTAGCCCAGTAAAGAATATTATGACTAAGATAATATACAACAAATTATCCTTAGTCTTCAACAGGGAAAAAATCTAATAGATTATAATCGACAACAAGTTTTAGATCAACAACTACAACGGAACTAACAATTCATTAGAAGGGTTAAGTAGAGAATGAAATCTACTATCATCTATGAATTTAGAAGTCCATCATCAATATTTTATCCCTGTAACCTCAATCAATATACATCTTGCATCAAATATTCATCTTTGCACTACGGGCCAAAGATATTCATTTGTATCACCAGTTGGTCATGTTCATCTCAACACCTATTCATCTTTGTACTACGGGCCAAAGATATTCTTCAAATATTAGGTAATCATACATCTTTGCACTACAGGCCAAAGATATTCATCAAGTATCACCATTAAGGACTGAGGATGATGAAAAACATTTTAGAGAAAGAATCCAGTGAGACGGATGGACAAATATTAGGGATTCGTATTTTGGTTTATCCAAATTCAATAATACTCCATAATAACCAAGTGTGAAGTAGAATTCAAAAATAAAGATCAAAACATGGATACAATCAAAGATAGTAACCATAAAAGACATTTGGGACGAAAAAGAGAAAATTTCATTTTTCGATAAATAGTGTCGTATTTGTGAATAGTGCCGTATACGTGAATAGTAACTCCAACACAAAACGGTAGAAATTCCATAATAAAATTCATAACAACATCTCAGCATAATGATTTGAAGAAAATAATATCATTTAAGAAGAAAATAACATCCCTTACCTCAAAGAAATAGTACTTCGGAATGAAAGGTCGGATGTGATGCTGAATGAAACTTGTACTGAATAGCAACTCTCAAAGTATCTAAATACTCACAAAATATGCTCAATAATATAGAGAGAGAAATAGAGAAAGCTTATGTTTCTGGTGTGATTTTCAATTCTAACCTAAGCACCTATTTATAGGAAAATGCTAGCACGTCGAAGCATACTTGACCTGCTACCTGATGGCTTTACCTGCTACTATTGCCACCCACCACATTTGAAATAAAATTCTGCACATTTTTTCACCAACCACAAGTGGGGCCCACCCAATTCTAGAATTTTCCACCAAAATCATTTATAAACCTAATTTCCGAATCAGTCACCTCTTAAAATTCATAACAAATCATACGTTCATTTTTAACGGTTTAAAATTTGTGGACATATACTCAACTTATATATGTATAACATATCCAAAAATCACAACGATCCAACGGTTAGATTAAAAATTATAACTCACGCAATATATCTCAAGAACAGTGATTTAATTTTTAATACCTCCATTCCGACAAAAACACCTCAACATTAATTCCTTCAATTATATCCACATAAAGTAAATATTTCCTTATCATATAAATCAATAATTAATTATTCACAAATAATATTACAGAATCACAATTATGACAACGGTAGCCGCTTCCGGAAAGAGGGGCTTCAGATAAGGATTTCTCCTTATTGGCGCGCAATTAGGTGACCAAACCTCTCCTTAGACAGAACTTTCTAGACATTGCCAATAATGCTATCTAATAATATTATTTAAATAATATGAATTATTAATCTGATAATGGGAAATATCATGCAATGACAATTATTGAAACAACAATAATATAAAATATCAACGCAGCAATTATTGAATCAATAAAATAAAATATTGAACAATAATTACTTGTAACAATTATTGAGTAGTGCCTTCTTATGTAAGAATAGATAATTCAAAAATACCGTGAAATACGGTGTCTTCTTTGTGCAACCCACGCCAGACATCAGATTTTAACCAATTTTATTCCAACAAAGTTAATTGTAATAACTTCGCCTAGTTATTTATAAAAACTCAAACTTGTCATTTTCTTCATCCCAAGCGGTTATTCATTTATGAGGCCCACGAATGGTCAATGCATGTCGCATTTAATATTCCCCGACAACGACCAAATGAATATTCCCTGACAAAATGAATATTTTATAACCACTTGCTTATTTTGTAAAATTTGCACATTCACCCATAACCAAAGTATTATATCAAATTAACTCCTTATTATTTAAAGATAATAAATAGAGAAAATTTAATTTTATTCATAATAAGTTGGGGTCTTACAGCATGTATATCATGTTTATTCAATTATATATTGTTGATATCCGATCTTTAACTTTGATAGCCTTGTTCAGTTATACATTCTTGTATTAGACCTTCAATTAGTAAGCAAACTCTTATTGATTAAATTAATCTATAACTGAATAGTGTTCTAAAATTCTAGAAACATTGATAAGCTAGTTCCAAACTAAACTTTCTTTAGTGCAGAAATTCTAAATTCAAACTGAGACGAACAACCCTAACATAGGGGATTTTGTACGTGTAACGTTTAGATGTTTGTGCACAATACATGGTACAAAGGGCCGATCCCCCTAAGTACGTTAAGAAGGGTACGTATAGTCTAAATGACTGTTAAGGTTGGGTAATAATACATAAGTACCGGGGATATAGTTCGTGGTCTTAAGACCCTCATATATTAAAGTTCAAACTTATTTTTCTATTTTGATTCGTAGAACAAGTTCATTATTGTTCAGCCTTCGTTGTTCATTCTCATGTTGTTATCATTACTACTTTCTATATCAGTGAGCATTTGTTTGCTCACTCTTGCAATTAACACTGCAGCTAAATTGGAGAAAGTTGATGAGCCATCCACTAGCAAAGGAAAGGGCAAACTGTCCAAATGCTGAAGATTTATGAGAAATTATTTAAATGTTTTATGTTACAAGACTTGTTTTATTTTATGATGTATTCCGCAAATTGATGTAATAAATTTAAGGTTAGATTACTTGGGATTATTTTGAGATGGCGATGTAACCCTTTAATGGGAAAGATTATTTAAGTTATTTAAATTTTGTCTTTATCCTTTATGATGGATAGTTAGATGTAATGGTTTTGGATAGTGAACACCAAATTCTGTGGAAATGGAGTACCCGGATTTGGGGGTGTCACAAGTATGCTATGAGATCTGTGTTCTGAAACTTGAATCAAGCCCAGATCATGTATATATTGAAAGTTATTGATGGTCAAACTACGTTGACTGGCCATGACTTGACCATTCTTGGTAACCCAGATTGTTACCCAGAACCGTCTGACAAGAAGTTTATGGCTCTAGATCCTTCTGTTGTTTGTTTCTTTGTTCTTGTTTTTGCATCTAAGTTGTAGTATGTTGTTTGGACTACAAGCTTAAGCCTTTAGATCACTAAAACATCAATCAGGATTAAGATAGTGGACAGTCAAACCAAGTCGGATGATCATAAAATACGTTTTCTGGGTAACCTAGAAAACATATGAACATGTCTTCTGACATGGTTTGACCGGCATGGATCTAGAGATTTTGTTGTTGTTAGGCTGGTTTTATGTAATAGATTTGTACCGTTACATGTTGTCTACACACTGAAACTCTTAAATCACAAAAACATCACAAGGATAACAAGTTGTGGAAGCCCAAGTATGGTTATATCGAATCGTTTCTTCATTTCGGGTAACCTGAAAAATGAAGAAACGACTCAACTACTACTTTGCAAGCCTTGATCTCTCTGATGTTATGTAATTGGACCATGATTGTTGCTGATACTTGTAGTGTTACATCAACACTACAAGATCAAAGTTATAGTTAGCCCAGAAACATCAAGATCTGATAATTATGTTTGGTCAAACATGGCTACTCGATCAGTGACATTGAATGTTCTTGGTGCTCATGAACACCTAAGGCTACACTTTCTGTTGCTAAAGGCTTTAGTGACAGACTTATTAATTTTAATTAATTTAATTTCTAAATATCATTTACAAATATATAATAATTTCTAAAAATTACAAAAATTATTTTAAAAAATATTTTAAGTTATAAAAATTAACTTTTAATAATTTGACATATTTTTCATAAATATTAGTATTTATTTTAATATTATTGATATTTAATTTAATTAATAAATGCATTAAATAAATTAATTAAAATGATTTTATTATATTAAAAATCATTTTAAATGATAATATAGTATTTAAAAATATTTTAAGTTATAAAACATAACTTTTAATATTTTAAGATAAATTTCATTAAATATTTAATATTAATTATATTAGATTTATTTAATTATTATATTATATAAATTAGTTTAAAAATTATTTTAATATTATAAAAATCATTTTAAATGAAAATAAAGTGTTTCAAAATATTTTAAGTTATAAAATATAACTTTTAATATTTTAAGGTAAATTTCATTAATAATTTAATATTAATGATATTAAATTTATTTAATAATTATATTAAATAAATAGTTTAAAAATGGTTTTATTAATTTAACATCATTTAAAAAGGATATAAATGAATTAAAAATATTTTAGGTTATAATAAATAACTTTTAATATTTTGATAAATAATACATTAATATTTAATATTAATGGTAATTATTTAAAATGATTTTAAATGTTTTAAAAATTATTTAAGGATAATATTAATACTTTAAAAATATTTTAAGTTATTATAAATAACTTTAATATTTTGGCAATAGTTTCATTAATATTTTAATATTATTTAAATATTAATGATAATAGAATTATCTAATATTTAAATCATTTAATAATGATTCTAGTGTTTGAAAAATTATTATAAATTATAATAATTATTTAAAAATTATTATAAGTCTATGAAAAAAAATACGATTGATATTTAAATTATCCAAGATAATATTTAAGATACAGAATAGAGTTTTAGACTCGATAATTGCCCGATAAAGCCAACGGTACACCAAAATATTTTAGAAATTGATCTAGACTTAGATAGTTTGACTAGATACGTGTTTGTTTATGATTTAATGACTAATATAAGTATGTGACAATGTGATTAGGTTATGTGCTGACTGTAAATAGTAGTACTATGTGTTACGATATGATATTCTAATCGAAAGAACAATCTTGTTAATTATAGGTCTTAGTATTAAAGATAAAACTAAGTTGTGTACTGTAAGCAAAAGATCAAGCAAGTATCCTAACCTTTGCATTTACTTTATGCAATGGACATGAGTAAGAAAATTTCAGAATTATATTATCGTTGTGCCAGATTATTAACTCTATTGTTATTGATTATGTAAGACCCCAACTTTTATGAATAAAGATGAATTTTCTATAATTATCATTTTTGAATATTATGGAATGAATTTGATATAATGTTATAGTTGTGGATAATATTTATAAATTTTTCAAAGTACGCAAGTTGTTATATAATATTCGATTGGTCGGGGAATATTCGTACGACGGCACAATCATTGGTGGACCCCACAACGGAATTATTGTCGGATTGAGAAAACGACAAAAATATTTTATAAAAATAACGGCGGAAGTTTTATCGTTAAATGTTGAAACACCCGGTGTTAAAAGTACAAGAATACGCGTGGTTGCATAGTAGCACACGGTATTGATTATTGATGCTTACGTGAGAAGTCACTCAGTTTTGTTCAATTATTGCTTCAGTAATTATTGCATAGTATCTCACGTTAATTGATTCAATTATTGTCGATATTTTTTATATTATTAAATCAATAATTGAGATGAAAGAGTTATTAATATTATTATTTGAAATATTAACGATGTATAGAAGTTTTACCAAGAAGAGGTTTGGTCACCTAATTGCGCGCCAATAGGGAAAAATCCTTATTGGAAAGCCCCCTCTTTCCTGGGAAGGACCTGGTCGATTAATAATGTGAATTATAATAATGATGATGAAGTTTTATTTTATTAGTATTATTAATGTAATAAAATAGAAATTTTTTTTATATAAAACAGAATACTTTAATAAAATTATTCATTTTATTAGATTATAAATAGAATATATTATATTTTATTATGCATAGTGTTTTGCATAGTAAAATTTTTTTATATAAAAAGAATACTTTTATAAAGTTATTTATTTTATTAGACAATAATTAGAATATATTATATTCTATTATGCATAGTGTTTTCATATAGTGCTCGCATAGTATTTGCATAGTAAAATCTTTTTATATAAAATGTAATACTTTTATAAATTTATTCGCTTTTATTAGATTATAAATAGAATATATTATATTTTATTGTAAACCAATCTGACCGTCTGCTTAAAAGTAAATCAATCTGGACCGCTCAGAATTAGTTACTATTCAATCCATTCTTCTATAAATAAAAGCTCATTCCTTCATTATTTCTTACGAATTCACCAAACTCTAGAGAGAGAAACCTGAGAGAATTCTTCTTCTATAATCTTGAGCGTATTTCTTTATAGTTTAAGAAATCTTTGAGCGTGGTGCAAGTTTCTTCAAGTATATCCTCTTACTACCCGTAGGAGTACTCTTCTTTATAAGGTAAGGGGTATTATTTCTTTCATATTCATGAAGAGAACTTCATTATTCTATTCTTTATTATTACATTGGAATAACTCAGATACGCCTGCTACCCTATACTTGGTGAAATTCTTCCATTATTCCATCCTTTATCATTATGTTGAATAACTTTGTCTATCTGGCAATACCGCATATACATGGTGAAATTCTTCATTATTCCATTCTTTATTATTACATTGGAATAACTTTTGTATACGCTGACTACTACCCTATACTTGATGAAATTTTTCATTATTCCATTCTTTATTATTATGTTGGAATAACATGTCTATCTGGCACCGCATACATGGTGAAATTCTTTTGTTATTCCATTCTTTATTATTCTGCATTGAACATCATGTCCGTAAGCGCTTACGCATGACCGAATTCCGTTATTTATTATTTTGTTGGAACATCCTCGCTTGCAAGCGAATTTTGCACGACTTCGGTTCCGTTATTTATTATTCTGTTGGAATATCATATCTGCATGCGTTCTGCGCATGACTCGTTCCGTTATTTATTATTACATTAGAATAACTTGTCTGCGCGGCTCACCGCATGCCCGGTGATTTCTTTTGTTATTCCATTCTTTATTATACTCGGTTGGTTAAAGTTTTGACTTCTATACTCCATGAAATTAGTGGAATATCCTTGATATTTGCTCTTCATCCAAATCTTTTCATGGAAATATTCTTCCGAGCATTCTTGAATTTTACTCTACAAAGACGTATCATGTTGACAATTTGGACGTTATTAGTTCTGGATAAATTAATTCTTGAACTTGTTTTATTGAATTCTTATATCATTGTCATCACCCTCATGTTTATATTATGTTGAAAGTCATCTGTGGCCCATAGTGCATAGATGGACTTGGTATGATTATGACCAGGATTATTCTAAGATAATCATGGCCGTAATGTTACAAATGATGTGGTAAAAGTCCTCATTGGCCCGTAGTGCATTGATGGATGAGTTGTTGGCATGATCATGATCATTGATGAATACACGAATATCCTTGGCCGTAGTGCATGGATAATTTGTGGTCGTGATACTAATGAATATCCTTGGTAGTAGTGCGGGGATGATGTGGATTATTTATTAAGTTTGAGTCCCAAAGAATAAAGTGATGAAAAACCTTTTAAATCATAAAAGATAGTAGATTTTATTCTCTACTTGACTCTTTTAATGGATTGCTTGTTCATTAGCAGCTTAAACTTGATGTTTGTTATATTGTATCCGCTTAACATTGTTGAAAGCTAACGATAATTTATTACTCGTATTATTTTAGTCATAATATTTCTTCTTCGGGCTAGTTGAACTCACCCTTTTACTTTCATTGTTCTCTTGAAAATGAGAACGTAGCAGGTCTAGTCGGGGAACTAATCGATATCCGTATAATAGCATTAGTTGTCCTCACTATTTTGTTAAATAGTGTGATAATAAATGTAATGAGGACTCAATTGAGTGTGGATATTATCTAGATGACAATATTTGTATTAAAACTCACAGTATATGTATTGTAGTATATTATACGACGGTTGTATAATTAAGTTTGTATTTGTATTTTGTGCCATGTATTTGGCGACTTAGAATAGGTGATGTATACCTATTTTGGGGGCTTCACAGTTGGTATCAAAGCTTAGGGATATGATCCCTGGCTGAGATGTTAGACAAGAACTAGGAGGGGAGAGACGGGGAATTCATTCGCTAGTATGACCTACCTAAGTTTATTTGGAATTTAATTGGTCGGTCGGAGTATAGGGATAATATATTGCATGTTAATTAACCTTTGTTTTGTGGCAGTATTTGAAAATGGCATCCGAGAATGTTGAGATTAGCAATGGAGCACAGGAGACCGTTGAGTCTCCACAGATCAATAATCAGGATAATGTGCATCAGGAAGGCGTCAATCCTTAAGTAAACAACAACACTGACCAGATGATGAACGATGGAATGTTCAGAGGCTTTATGCAATTCATTCAACATCAGGAAAGAGAGTCTCCTATACAAAATGCAGGTGGAAACACTAGCAACTCTCGGACGGTCACCGCTAAGCAGTTCAAAGAACTGGGACCACATGAAAGAGGTAGAGTTCTTCAAGCTGGAGCAAAATAATATGATCGTGTCGCAGTACAAAGCCAAGTTTGCCGAGTTGTCCCGGTTTGCATCCCATTTGGTTAATAATGAGGAGAGAATGACGCGAATGTTTCTAAGAGGTTTAAAAACTGAGATACGTCAATATCTTATCTCTCATAAACTGTGT
The DNA here is from genome assembly GCA_020205605.1 of Panax ginseng. Taxonomy (NCBI): domain Eukaryota; kingdom Viridiplantae; phylum Streptophyta; class Magnoliopsida; order Apiales; family Araliaceae; genus Panax; species Panax ginseng. The sequence goes on from CM035137.1 coordinate 76,506,326, forward strand.
TTGTATTCAGATATTGTTAATAGGGCTCAGTTATTGGAGCGTGATAATGAGTCAACCCAACCAAAAGAGAGCAGCAGGCAAAATAATAATACTAGTGATAGCAGTCATCGAAGCGGTGACAATAAGCATGGAGGGAATCAACATGCCAGAAATGGTAACCACTTCGGTGGTAATCATGGCCAAAACAATAAGAATGGACATTTCAAGAAGAGGAGATTCAACAATGATGGAAAGACGTCAGCACCAACACCCGTTGTTAAGGAAGGAGAACGACCACCTATCATATGCTTCAAATATGGAGGGGAGGGACACATCAGTCCAAACTGCGCGATGTCGTTCAAAGCATGTTATAATTGTGAAAGAGAAGGTCACCTAGCCCGATTTTGTCGTTCACCGAAGACAAGTTCAGCTAGGATGGAGGCACCAAAGGATGTCCCAGAAAAGTCAAAGCCAGTAGTGCAAGGGAGAGCGTTTGTCGTGACCTCCCTGAAAGCAAGGAACCCGAACGAGGTCATCACGGGTAAGCTTATCATAAACTCTAGCGAAGTTTATACCTTATTTGATACCGGTTCTACCCATTCTTTTATTTCTTCTACTTGCGCTCAACGTTTAAATTTGACTCTGGAGAAATTAGACTTTGACTTATCTATTGAAACTCCATTGGGAGAAACCTTCATTACATCCACTGTTTATAAGTCTTGTTTGGTTCAAATCGTTACCCTCACATTACCTGTCGATCTTATTTCATTGAAAATACTTGCATTTGACGTAATTCTAGGGATTGATTGGTTAACTACTCATCATTCAAAAATTGATTATTTTCGTAAGGTTGTTAGCTTTTATATTCCTAACCAACCTATTATGCGAATTCAAGCAACCAAACCATTAAAATCAATCACTGTCATCTCAAGCCATACAGCTATTCGTTTATTGAAAAATAAATGTCAAGCTTTCTTAGCTCATGTCACGGATCTAAACAAAAATACGTCAGTTTTGAATGATATTTCTATTGTTAATAAATTTCCGATGTATTCCCCCTCAAGAACTTCCCGCCTACCCCAAAGCGTGAAATTGAATTTTGTATCGACCTTGAACCCGGTACGAAACCCATTTCCAAAGCTCCATATCGAATGGCTCCTATTGAACTTTAGGAGTTAAAGACCCAACTGTAGGAATTGTTAGACATTGGCTTTATTCAGCCTAGTACCTCTCTTTGGGGTGCTCCTGTTCTATTCGTGAAGAAGAAAGATGGGAGTATGCGACTTTGTATTAATTATCGGGAATTGAATCATGTCACTATCAAAAATAGATATCCATTGCCTCGTATTAATGACCTGTTTGACCAGTTGCAAGGCGCCAAATTTTTTTCAAAGATTGATCTTCATTCCGGATATTACCAATTGAAGATTAGAACCGATGACATTCCAAAGACGGCTTCGGAACTTCATGACGGGGCATTATGAATTCCTAGTCATGTCTTTTGGATTGACTAATGCTCCTGCTACCTTCATGGATATGATGAACCCGAGTATTCAAGGAATATTTGGATCACTTTGTGGTCATCTTTATTGATGACATCCTTATTTATTCCAAAAGCCGTGAAGATCATGAGCAATACTTGAGGCTGATACTCCAAAAGCTTCGTGAATATAAGCTTTATGCCAAGCTGAAGAAATGCGAGTTCTGGCTTGAGGAAGTAGCATTCCTTGGGGACGTGGTATCAAGTCATGGAATATCTGTTGACGCAAAGATTGAAGCTATTCAAAGTCGAGCAACTTCGTCGATGATCAAAGTACATAGCTTTCTCGGCTTAATTTGGTTATTATCGGAGATTCGTAGAAGGGTTTTCTCGAATCGCTACTCCCTTAACTCAAATTGACTTCGGAAAGATACAAAATTCGTTGGAGCGAGGAATATGAGAAGAGTTTTCAAGAACTCAAGAGAAGACTCATTTCAAAGACTGCTGCTCGACAATACCATCTGGCTCGGAGGGATTTGTCATCTACAATGATGCTTCAGACAAAGGGTTAGGATGTGTTCTCATGCAACATGGGAAAGTCATAGCCTATGCCTCTCGACAACTCAAAGAATATGAGAGGAATTATCCTACTCATGATCTAGAGTTGGCAGATGTTGTCTTCGCACTTAAGATTTGAGGCATTACTTGTATGGGGAGAAAGTGGAGATCTTTACTGATCATAAAAGCCTCAAATATTTCTTCACTTAAAAGGAACTCAACATGCGACAGCGACGTTGGCTTGAACTGTTGAAAGATTATGATCATACCATCCAATACCATCCTGGAAAAGCAAACGTGGTAGCTAACGCATTGAGTAGAAGATCATATGCGGGTACGAGTGCGATATTGTCAACGCAAAGGCCCATTTTGTATGACTTGCAAAGGATGGAGATAGAGATAAAGACTCCAGGGACCCACGTGATGATGGCAAGTATACGAGTAGAACCGACTTTAATCGATAAAGTTAAAGCTGCTCAAGCTACAGACCTAGAGCTGATGCGTATGAGGAAGAAAGTACAAGAAGGTGCTATGCCGGGGAGCAAGAATCAATGAAGAAGGAATACTTCGAGTCAACTCCAGACTTTGTGTTCCTAACGACCCTGATTTAAAGTATAAAATCATGATGGAGGCGTACAACACACCGTTTGCAATCCATCCTGGGAGTACCAAAATGTATCGTGATCTTCGACATACATTTTGGTGGAACAATATGAAGAGAGAGATAGCGCTGTTTATCTCAAGGTGTCTAACTTATCAACGAGTCAAGGCGGAATATCAAGTACCAAAAGGTCCATTGCAACCACTTGAAATTCCAGAATGGAAGTGGGAGCACATTACCATGGATTTTGTTACTGGTCTTCCCAAGGTTTCTCAAGGCATAGATGCAATTTGGGTCATTGTTGATAGATTAACCAAGTCTGCTCATTTCTTACCAATACGAGAAACTTATACACTTGAACGTCTTGCTCGTATGTACATAAACGAGATTGTAAAACTGCATAGTATGTCATTATCCATAGTTTCTGATCGAGACCCAAGATTCACTTCACAATTTTGGTTTAGTTTACAAAAAGCTATGGGCACGGATTTACTATTTAGTTCGGCATATCATCCTCAGACGGACGGACAATCAGAGAGGACTATTCAAACTCTTGAAGATTTATTAAGACTCTGTGTCCTTGACTTCAAGGGAAGTTAGGACAAGTTCGTACCATTGGTGGAGTTTTCTTACAACAATAGTTATCAAACCAGTATTGGCATGGCTCCATTCGAGGCGTTGTATGGAAGAAAGTGTCGTTCTCGGTGATCTTTGGGATGAGGTGGGTGAAGCAACGTTGTTGGGACCGGAGTTAGTACGTATGACTACTAAAAGATACAAACGATCCGATTAACGATAGAAACCTCACAACAAACGAATAAAAGAGTTATGTTGATCTTCATCGAAAGGACATGGAATTCGATATTGGAGATCATGTGTTGTTACGTGTTGCTCCATGGAGAGGAGTTATGAGATTTGGAAAGAGAGGAACGCTCAATCCTCGATTCATTGGCCCATTTTTAATCCTCGATCGAGTAGGGACTGTAGCCTATAGACTCGCTTTACCGCCAAGTATGTCTCGTGTTCTTAACATTTTTCATATATCCAAGTTACGTAAATATGTGAAAGACCCGAACCACATTATTGAGTTAAAACTAGACGAAATAGCGGAAGATTTAACGTATGAAGAGGTTCCTGTTCAAATCTTGGATAAGAAGGAACATATTCTACGCTCCAAGGTTATACCTCAAGTCAAAGTTTTATGGAGGAACCACAATGTTGAGGAAATGACCGAATTAGAATCAAATGAAATCAAGGTATCCTTACCTCTTCGATATACCGTGCACGTTCCTAATTTCGAGGGCAAAATTTCATAAGAAGGGGAGATTGTAAGACCCCAACTTTTATGAATAAAGATGAATTTTCTATAATTATCATTTTTGAATATTATGGAATGAATTTGATATAATGTTATAGTTGTGGGTAATATTTATAAATTTTGCAAAGTACGCAAGTTGTTATATAATATTCGATTGGTCGGGGAATATTCGTTTTAATAGGGAATATTCGTACGACGACACAATCATTGGTGGACCCCACAATGGAATTATTGTCGGATTGAGAAAACGATAAAAATATTTTATGAAAATAACGGCGGAAGTTTTATCGTTAAATGTTGAAACACCCGGTGTTAAAGTACAGGAATACACATGATTGCATATTAGCACACTGTATTGATTATTGATGCTTACGTGAGAAGTCACTCAGTTTTGTTCAATTATTGCTTCAGTAATTGTTGCATAGTATCTCATGTTAATTGATTCAATTATTGTCGATATTTTTTATATTATTAAATCAATAATTGAGATGACAAAGTTATTAATATTATTATTTGCAATATTAACGATGTCTAGAAGTTTTGCCAAGGAGAGGTTTGGTCACCTAATTACGCGCCAATAGGGAAAAATCCTTATTGGAAAGCCCCTTCTTTCCTGGGAACGACCTGGTCGATTAATAATGTGAATTATAATAATGATGATAAAGTTTTGTTTTATTAGTATTATTAATGTAATAAAATAGAAAAGCTTTTTATATAAAACATAATACTTTTATAAAGTTATTCGTTTTATTAGACTATAAATAGAATATATTATATTTTATTATGTATAGTTTTTTGCATAGTAAAATCTTTTTATATAAAATAGAATACTTTATAAAGTTACTTATTTTATTAGACAATAATTAGAATATATTATATTCTATTATGCATAGTATTTGGATAGTGCCTGCATAGTATTTTCATAGTAAAATCTTTTTATATAAAACAGAATACTTTTATAAATTTATTCGTTTTATTAGATTATAAATAGAATATATTATATTTTATTCTAAACCAATCTGGATCGTCCGTTTAAAAGTAAATCAATCTGGACCGTTCAGGAATTAGTTACTATTCAATCCATTCTTCTATAAATAAAAGCTCATTCCTTCATTATTTCTTACGAATTCACTAAAACTCTAGAGAGAGAAACTGTAGAGAGAATTCTTCTTCTATAATCTTGAGCGTATTTCTTTATAGTTTAAGAAATCTTTGAGCGTAGTGCAAGTTTCTTCAAGTATATCCCCGCCCTACCCGCCGGAGTACTCTTCTTTATAAGGTAAGGGGTATTATTTCTTTCATATTCATGAAGAGAACTTCTGTTATTCTATTCTTTATTATTCTCGCTGGAATAACTCAGATACGCTGAGCTACCCTATACTTGGTGAAATTCTTCTCATTATTCCATCCTTTATCATTATGTTGAATAACTTTTACTCATGCTAAGTACCGCATACATGGTGAAATTCTTCCATTATTCCATTCTTTATTATTCTCGTTGGAATAACTTTCAGATACGCGACTCCCCTATACTTGATGAAATTTTTCATTATTCCATTCTTTATTATTATGTTGAATAACATGTCTATGCTGAGTACCGCATACATGGTGAAATTCTTTTGTTATTCCATTCTTTATTATTCTCATTGGAACATCATGTATGCGTAAGGCTTACGCACGACCGGTTCCGTTATTTATTATTTTGTTGGAACATCCTCATTGCAATGCAATTTTGCCTCGACTGGTTCCGTTATTTATTATTCTGTTGGAATATCATATCTGTGCGTTTACGCATGACCTGGTTCCGTTATTTATTATTCTGTTAGAATAACTTGTCTGTGCGGTCTACCGCATGCCTGGTGATTTCTTTTGTTATTCCATTCTTTATTATACTCAGTTGGTTAAAGTTTTGACTTCTATACTCCATGAAATTAGTGGAATATCCTTGATATTTGCTCTTCATCCAGTATCTTTTCATGGAAATATTCTTCTGAGCATTCTTGAATTTTACTCTACAAAGACGTATCATGTTGACAATTTGGACGTTATTAGTTCCTGGATAAATTAATTCTTGAACTTGTTTTATTGAATTCTTATATCATTGTCATCACCCTCATGTTTATATTATGTTGAAAGTCATCTGTGGCCCATAGTGCATAGATGGACTTGGTATGATTATGACCAGGGATTATTCGGTATAATCATGACCGTAATGTTACAAATGATGTGGTAAAAGTCCTCATTGGCCCGTAGTGCATTGATGGACAGTTGTTGGCATGATCATGATCATTGATGAATACACGAATATCCTTGGCCCGTAGTGCATGGATAATTTGTGGTCGTGATACTAATGAATATCCTTGGCCGTAGTGCAGGGATGATGTGGATTATTTATTAAGCTGAGTCCCAGCAATAAAGTGATGAAAAACCTTTTTAAATCATAAAAGATAGTAGATTTTATTCTCTACTTGACTCTTTTAATGGATTGCTTGTTCCGCTGCAGTTAAACTTGATGTTTGTTATATTGTATCCGTTTAACATTGTTGAAAGCTAACGATAATTTATTCTGTATTATTTTAGTCATAATATTTCTTACTGGGCTAGTTGAACTCACCCTTTTACTTTCATTGTTCTCTTCAGGAAATGAGAACGTAGCAGGGTCTAGTCGGGGAACGGACTGACAGTCCAGATAATAGCATTAGTTGTCCTCACTATTTTGTTAAATAGTGTGATAATAAATGTAATGAGGACTCAATTGAGTGTGGATATTATCTAGATGACAATATTTGTATTAAAACTCACAGTATATGTATTGTAGTATATTAGACGACGGTTGTATAATTAAGTTTGTATTTGTATTCTGTGCCATGTATTTGGCGACTCAGAATAGGTGATGTATACCTATTTTGGGGGCTTCACAGATTATGTATCCAAATATTTGTATTCATGCAAGTTCTCAAACCTTATTCGTTCATTGTTTATCAGTATAAGTATTACTGTAAGATTCAGATATATATATTCTTATCGTTAATTTCTAAGTATGGTTATACAAGTGTCCTCACTTGGATAATTATTGTATCTAATCACATGTTGATACATACTTATTGGTTTCTAGTATGTACATCTTAATTAAAAGTCGTCTAAGTTATTTGACTCGGCTAGACACAGATTTAAAAATATCGTTGAACATGATAGAACCCTATTGATATCCAACCGAATTATTTTGGTTCGGATTTAGACTAAGTATGAACATCACGAATCTGGGAAACTTTTGTTCGCCCAAGGCAGATAAGATTAAGGAGAATATCGTTCTTGTATGTAGTATTGATCAATACAGGGCATAACAGGCTGATCACCCCCGTGCCCGTAAGTTATGATGGTTTACAGATGAAGTTCTGTTTAACCTTTTCGAAAATTGAAAACAATGTTCATAGTGTTTTGACTGCTCTTCATTAATAGTCAGTACGTAGTTTCAAAAATTTGAAATAAAATGGATATGTTGTTTATTTTTGCTTCAGGTTACTTCACAACCATTGATTCCTTATAAAAGTGTTATTCACAGAAAACATTTACTTCTTTTAGCTAACGTTTATTGCTCGTTATTACTTGTTGGGCACTCAAATGCTCATTCTTGCTTAATTTAAATGTTTTCAGTTAAGTGTGATCAACCTGAAGGCTCTGTCAAGAACAAAGGAAAAGAAAATGTTGTAGAATAAGTTTTACGCTATCCTATTTAATATTTAGACTCTATTAAGATAATGATATTTATTACCTATCATGTAATATAATGTATTAAAGGTTGGGAACCTGGGATTAGAAAACTCTGATGTATGTAAATTAATTTAAATGTTTATATTATTATTATTACTATTCCGCTCAAAGAAATGGTATCGTGAAGCACCGAGTTTGAGTTTCAAGTACCTAAATTTGGGGGCGTCACATATGTGCTTGAGCAGGAATCACGTGGGCTAATGAACAGTTGCAATACCCAAGTTAGGATATCACTCACGCCACGATAGCCAAGTTCAAGGATTGGGCAGGAGGTACCCCTCATCCAAGGGGCAAAGGTTTCATCCTTCCACCAGCATCATCGAGACCTTCACTACATCCCTCGCGAACAACTGAAGCAGGCACTTTAACTCAAGCTACTGTTGCAAATGATGATTGTCGTCTCCGAAGGTTGGAGAGGAAGGTCGACACAATGTATGACAATTTTTCAGCATTTGTTAATGGATTGACGTGGTCCCTAGCCGAGGCTTTTGCGCAGCAGGGAACCATTCTTAAGTGGCCATAATTTGGGACAACAGTGTCATTTCCACTGCCAGATTCACCACCCGATGAGGGTGGTACAACTGATAACTAGGGGAGTTCCTTAAAACCCTTTACCTTCATTTATTGGGACAATGAATATTTTAAGTTTGGGAGTATCGGGTGTTTAGTAGAGTAGTTTAGTTGCATGTAGTTAATTTGCATCACCTTTGCATGTTTAGTTTAATTTTTGCATGTTTATTTGTTTAGTATGTGTTTATTTAATAATTGCAGAATTTTTTGGCATTTTAATGATTAATTTATGTTTTAGTTATGTGTTTAGTTGCATATCCCAAGTATTTAGCTTTATGGAATTTTAATTTAGCCAATGATGAATATAAATTTGATGGATTTTTGAATTTAGTGGATAACATGAGCTCAGTTATAATGTTATTCAGGATTTGAGCCATACTTGTTATTTAGATGCTTTCGGTTAGTACTTAGATGTTCATATATGCTTGTTGGTATAAGAATAACGTGTATTGCCTGCTTAGTAGAAAATGTTGTTTTTAAAAATAGAATTGTGTAGAAAGTGGACTTAGACTGTGAAAACACTGATAATCAAACTTTGGGGACACCTTGCTATTATGATGAGATGGAGCATAAAACACACTCGTTTAAATGGAAATGGAAAGTGATATGGAGCATAAAAACGCACTCGCTATTTAAAAAAATAATAATAAACATCGCAGGAAAGTGCGAAAATCGCCCTCGTGAGTAAAAATAAAGCAGAATAAACCCATTGTTAAACCTTAGTTTGTATTGATGTGTTGGAGTAGTTTTTGTTTCATTAGTATACGTAATTCTTGATTTGAACTTCAATTTTTTTGTCTTTAGCAGTATAACGTGTATAGACTTTGCCTATATCAAGCATATTTGTGAACATAACACACACACAACATATTTATAGCGAGTTTGGATTATTTGATTGTATGATGTTATGTCTACTGCTTAGTTTGATACTTTATTCTTAAATCCGGATAATTCTCTGAGGAATAATTGATTGGAATTTCAATTTGGCTGGAAAACTTGGGACTCACTTGCATCGTAGTGTAGTTTGCATAGCATGTAATTAAATTGCATTGTTTAATTTTTGTGTGTATTGCTTGAGGGCAAGCAATAGTACAAGTTTGGGGGTATTTGATAAGTAGGTTTTATACCTACTTATTAGTTACCAACTCATGAGAATTATGCTTAAATTAAGTAGTTTTATTAAATTTTATTTGTTTTTTGTTTTTATTTTATAGTATACATTGATGGAACTCCTATAGCAACATAAGGCATAGAATAGCATGGATTGGCATGGATGGCATGAAACTAGAAAAAGCATGGCAAGGTCGACGTGAGCAAATGAGAAGGAGATCAATGAATTGGTGAAGTGCAGAAGTGATGAAATAAAGAAGCAAGCTAGTAGCAGCAATAGCAAGTAAAAAGACAACAGAAAACAGAGTGCAGCAGCAGCACGGCCGCGCTGCTACTAAAGCTAAACATTACGCGCACGCGCTTAAGGCAAGACAGGGGCAGCTCAGGCATCGCGCGGTCGCGCTCCAACAACACAGGGCTTTGGCACGCCCGCGCCAAGCACTCGGCAGACAACTCTATAGCGTGCCCTCGCCCGTAATGCAGTGCAATATCGCGCAGTCGTGCGAGTCTTCTTTAGTTAATTTTTGCTGACTTTTTATAATTTGAATCTGAGCATGTTTTGTTCAATTGAGATGATATGGTTGGTACTAGACGTGGTTTTTTGGGAGTTTTTTTTATCATTATCAATATTGTTCTTAGGTTTTAGCTACTCGAAGAGAGGGTTTGAGCATTGGATGAAACATTTTAACTCCTCTCTTTATCTAGATTATTCAATAATTATAGTTTTCATTTTCTAGATATTTTGGTGACTTGGAACAAGCTGGAAACAAAACTTGCATCAAAGATTAACATATTTACTTTATCATTCCTCTTACATCTATTGATTGCATTTCTTAATTCCATGTTTTGCTTTGATCCCATAATGGCTTTTGGTTCAGAAATGAACTAAACTCCATTATGGGATTCTAATGGATTTTGATGCGTAGTTTAAATATGTATATCTGAATGTACTAATGAATATTTATTGTTGAATTGCCCATTATGATTATGAAAAATGCTTGAATGCTTGATCACCATTCACACTAATTGCTTGTATGGATTTGGAAAATGAAATATAAGTATAGATTATATCTAATGGCATATGTTCATGAGGCTGATTTGTTTAAGCTTTGTGATTCGTGACCCGGATAGGCATATACCAGTCCACCGTGTGTAGTCATGAAGAGAGCCTGGACTTTAATTCATTATTAATGTAATTTCACATAGACATATAGTGATTTTGGTAATAGTGATTCTTACATGAATTCTATCGATTGTGGATTTTGTGTAAATTAGACATAGTTCATTGAAAAATGGTTATGCTCTACTTTGTGCTCTTGACTAGCTTTCCATGATAAATAATTAAACATGACATGAGGGTTGCATTTTAGATGAAACATTAAATGATATTAGAATCTCATTTCTCTCTAATTTGATTACATTACTTTAGTAACTATAATTTTGTTTCATTAATTAATTTAGAATTCAATTTAATTGTGAGTTGATCGTTTAAGCATATAGAAATAGTGATTAAGTTGTTGCATGATAAATTAGATTTAATACCTTTCTCCGTGGATCGATACTTTTCTTACTCTGTACTACTTTTTGACCTATGTATACTTACATGAGTTAGAGTCCTTTTTGTTAGACTAAAAAGGAGGCAACACTATGTAACATAATAATTAGTTCAACACTCCTTTAATTTAATTAACTTCAAAATATCACATTACCAATTATCAACTTAATTAACAAATTAAGCTAATTCCCTCAACTCATAAATTATTTATTTAATAATAAATAATCAAATCAAATCAAACAAATTTTTATTTAACAATAAACACATCAATTAAAATATTTATATAATTCAATAAATATTTGAAATTACAATTTAAAATTCTGGATTGTTACAGTACAACTATAAATGGCGTCGCAATGCCCTTAAGTGAAAAATTTCTGACGCGGACCATTGTTAACCCAACTTTCTGTCTGGTAACTATGGGGCATGTATATACTTAATATAAATGAAGAGATAATTCCTAAATAACATGTATAGTGATGATTTTAGGAATTAAACATTGGTTAAATGTATTAAATGAAGAACGTAAAATACGAAAAATATAAATTGTGAATCGTATTTGAGTTTAACGCGCGTCCTAAGGTTATATGATATGTAATAGGTATGTGTGGTACGTGAATGATAAGAAATGAAGATAAAACTTATGTGATTTCTATAAGGAGTCCGATATTGGTTATCCGAGGGAAAATGTGTCTGAGTTAGCAAACCAGTTAGGGTTTCAACTGTCGTTGAGTGTCGGTTTATGACATGTGAATATTAATAAGCCATAATGAAGGATAAATAAATTGAACAAGTATTATTAATGAAATAATTTCAAGTTATAGAAGAGAAAGAAGTTGGTATGAACAATATGATTAGATTGTTTGGTAGCTAATTTTAATGTGCTATGTGAATATATCATGTAGAAACTGTAAAGACCGAGAACAGTTGAACTTTAATTGAAGACGCTTGAAGGTAAGTTTCCGTAATGCTTTTTTGACCTTTGAGTTAGCCAAGTTTCTGTGATTCATGTTATAACATGCATGAATTGTTTTACGAAAGAGTCGATGCCAGTTTTAACTTGGCTAGATAAACCATACGAATTTGATTGATTTATTTACAAGTATTTTGATATAGTATTGATAACGCTATCTTATACCAATTATTTGGTACGGATTAAAAGTCAAGCCTGAGTATGAATAAACAAAAGTGTTTTACGTCGATTATTCGACGGGCACACGAGGTTGCCAAAACTTAAACGTAGATACATTTAATGGATGAGTGTGGATCAACATAAAGTACTATAGGCTGATCACCTAGAAGTGCTCGTAAGATATATCGGACTTACAGACTTAGTGCCGGGTTATCCTTTTCATGAATAAAAATCAAAGAGAATGTTCATGGTCTTCTTGTAAGACCCCAACTTTTATGAATAAAGATGAATTTTCTATAAATATCATTTTTGAATATTATGGAGTGAATTTGATATAATGTTATAGTTGTGGGTAAAATTTATAAATTTTGCAAAGTACGTAAGTTGTTATATAATATTCGATTGGTGTGGAATATTCGTTTTAACAGGAATATTCGCATTTATGCACGACAATCATCGATTTTAACCCTACAACGGAATTATTGTTTTGATTGAGAAAACGATAAAAATATCTTTTTATAAAAATAACGACGAAAGTTTTACTGTTAACTATTGAAACACCCAGTGTTAAAAGTACAGTAATACGTGGTTGCATAGTAGCACACGGTATTGATTATTGATGCTTACGTGAGAAGTCACTCAATTTTGTTCAATTATTGCTATAGTAATTGTTGCATAGTATCTCACTTTATTTGATTCAATTATTGTCAATATTTTTATATATTATTAATTCGATAATTGAGACGACAAAGTTATTAATATTATTATTTGCAATATTGACGATGTCTAGAAGTTCTGTCAAGGAGAGCTTTGATCACCTAATTGTGGGCCAATAGGGAGAAATCCTTATTGGAAAGCCCCCTCTTTCCTGGGAACGACCTGGTTGTTAAATATTGCGAATTATAATAATGATGATAAATGTTGTTAAAAATATTGAGGGAATTTTTATGAAGTATTTGTCGTAAATTTTACTTATTATTTGGACCTCCATTTGCCCATTTTTCAAATTAATCAGTAGAAAGTTATTCATTATAAGAGGTGGAGCCCACATGTGATGATGACATGTGAGGCCCACATGTGATAAAATTGTCACGGGGGGGAGGGGAATGGAATTGCCTGCAAAGGAGGTTATGTATATATATAATTATATTTTATAAGTTTTTTGCTATATATATATATATATATATATATATATATATATATATATATATATATTAATGATGATATTATGTGGGGGTCAAGGTGATATCATGGGAATGAGTCCTGAATTTATGTAAGGAACTGTATATATATATATATATATATATATATATATATATATATATATATATATATATATATATATATATATATATATAATATTATATTTTATTTTAAAGTTTTTATTTTATTAGAATATTTTATTGCATAGTGTTGCATAGTAAATCAAATTTTTCAGAAAATCAATTAATTGATTCGGCATTCATGTGACCAATCAAGTGTAATCCGTGAAAAATAAATTCTAAATAGTATCCTTCCATTCTCCTATAAATAGGATGCTTAGTTAGAATTGAAAATCACACCAGAATCAGAGAATTCTTCTTCTATAATATTGAGCGTATTTCTTTCGAGTTTTAGAAAGCTTTGAACGTAGAAAACAGTGAAAGTTTTCTTTAAGAATATTCCCGCTATACCAGTTGGAATACTCTTCTTTTCAAGGTAAGGGATGTTATTTTTGTTCAATATTCGCTTGAAATAATATTTTCTTCCATACTCTGTAGTATGTAAGTAATATTATTTCGTTTCAGATTTCGGATTCTATACTCGTTTTGTTAAAGTTTTGGCTTCTAAACTCCATGAAATTAGTAGAATATCCTTGATAGTTGCGCTTCATCCAATATCTTTTCATGGAAATATTATTCTCAACATTCTTGATAAGTTTTAACTTTTTCATACCAGAGTACTATTCATGGGGTTACTATTTCCGAAGTACTATTCACGGGATACTATTCACTCGAGTACAATTCATGATAAAAATTGATTCGTTTTCGGTCCAAATTATTTTTGGTACAATATTATTCTTGAATTTTACTCCACAAAGCAGTATCATGTTGACAATTTGGACTTTATTAATTTCTGGATAAATTAAATTATAATTCTTTAAAAATTTATCCTTGAACTTATTTTATTGAATTCTTATATCATTGTCATCATCCTCATGTTTATATTATGATGAAAGTCATTTATGGCCTGTAGTGCATAGATGGACTTGGTATGATTATGACTAGTGATTATTCGGTATAATCATGACCGTAATGTTACAAATGATGTGGTAAAAGTCCTCATTGGCCCGTAGTGCATTGATGGACAGTTGTTGGCATGATCATGACCATTGATGAATACAGGAATATCCTTGGCCGTAGTGCATTGATAATTTATGGTCGTGATACTAAAGAATATCTTTGGTCGTATTGCAGGGATGATGTGGATTATTTATTAAGCTGAGTCTCAGCGATAAAAGTGATGAAAAACCTTTTAAATCATAGAAGATAGTAGATTTTATTCTCTACTTGACTCTTCTAATGGATTGCTTGTTCATTAAGCAGCTTAAACTTGATGTTTGTTATATTTTAATAGTTTAACACTGTTGAAGGCTAATGATAAATTATTTTGCATTATCTTAGTCATAATATTTCTTATTGGGCTAGTTGAGCTCACCCTTTTGCTTTCATTGTTCTCTTCAGGAAATGAGAACGTAGCCGGGACTAGTCGGGGAACGGAGTGACGGTCCAGATGATAGCATTAGTAGTCCTCACTATTCTATGAAATAGTGTGATAATAAATGTATTGAGGACTCATTTGAGTTGAATACCGCCTGAAGACAATATTCGTATTAAAACTCTCGCTTTATGTTTTGTCGTATTTCACACGACGATTGTATTATTAAGTTGTATTTGAATTTTGTACCATGTATTTGGCGACTCAAGATGGGTGATGTATACCTATTTTGGGGGTGTCACACTTCTGACCTGTTCAGAATTCCTAAGTTATTGTATGTACTTTGGAATTATTTTATGAGAATGAAAAGTGTTATTTTAATGATTCATAGTACTTCATAACTATATATTCAGTTAATGAAGATCAATCATATGATTTTTGATGTGGTGGTTATATTATATATTGTTAGATTTGTTAAGCCAGTTATGCTCACTTCTTGCTTGAATTATATGATTGCAGCTAAGATCGAGGGAACTGAGGGTTCCAATAAGGACAGAGGCAAAGCAAAGATGGATAAATAAATTATCATGTAATAGACTAGTATATTTGTATAAACTTATACTATGACAATGAAGAATGTATTGTTTAACCGAACCTGGGAAAGAATTATTATTATTGTAATAAAAATGTAGTAAATACACTCATTTTGATGTTGTTTTCATTGGAATGAATGTGTAGTTAGTAGTACCATGTAGCACCATATCCGTGGGTTGAAAGCACCCGAATTTGGGGGCGTCACAAGTTGGTATCAAAGCATTAGGTTATAAAACTTAAGGGGGGAAGAACCTTAGGCTAATAACCTTGGTAGTAGTACGAGAAGTTGGAAGTAAAGGAATTCAAGTAGAGTTATTACTTAAGTATTGAGGAAACTCATTACCGGAAGATTTAAAAGATGGAAATTAACCTTAAATAAACTAAATGTGATTTGTGCTTATATTATTGTGTATTATGTACTAATCAACATGTTATATGTTATTGTAGATGTTCATCGATAGCACTATGTATAGGGATATACATGTGGTGAGCGAAGAGTCAGTGAACATGATAGGGCCAGTACCAGTGCCAGTGGCGGAGGTACCAATGGTGAATATAGATGAGTCTGAGCCAGAGGAGGAATATCCGTATGAGGAGTTAGAGAATTTGGGATCGACATTATATTTCGATGTGGTGGTCGATGAGGATGAAGATATGGAGGTATCATCGTTTAATACAGTGGTACCTGCACTAGAGCGAACACCACCTGAGTCAATGAGGGCATTGTATCTAGTGGTGCTTGACCGGAATGTGAAACTGCGCACTAATGTGCAGAACCTGAGGGAGGAGGTTAGTGACCTCTATGAAGCAAAGGAGTCTACAGAAGTAGATTTTAAGTTAGAGCATGATGAGAAGGTGCTCATGAAGAATAAGGCGAGGGATTATAAGAACGAGGCCATTTAGCTTCGTAAAGAACTGGGAGAGAAGAACCAGAAAATAGCACGGATGTCTTACATCCATGAGAGTGCTCATAAGGATTTCAAGCTAAAAATTTCTTGTTATTCAATTGAGTCAGGGCAAACTCGTCATACTATCAGTAGGGATATTGTTATACGAGACAACAACACAGCGATATATCAAGCATGATTTATGTCACTACACAAACTCACCAAAATATTTACATATCTACTTTGATGATTGATGTCGAGAGCCCTTCGGACTCCACGGCATTGGACTTAAGATCTCAGCTTGGTTGGTGATGTGATAGCTTCAATCAGATTTGGTTTGATCTATGAGGTTTAATCTATGGCCTTTTTTTAAGGAATAGGTCGTTGGGTATGAGATAGACTTTGCCATAATGGTAGTCTATGTGCTTCTGTAGGTCAAAGGAGATCAAGTCTTTTCGCACTTCGAGAGTGATGAGTTGCTGAAGGTTTGCATCTCAGAATGATTGCTATTTCATCCTTGTGACTGGTTGTCTTAATGTATCGTTGTCTCTTTCTTTTCTGGACTTGTGCTGGATTTGATGAAATGACATTGAGTCTTCTCAACACTGGTCGTTGACCTTGAGGGTTTTTCTTGAGTGTAGGCTTTTTAGGTTTGATTTGGTGTCTTGAGACTAGTATTTGAATTTTGGGTTTAGATATTTCTTTTTAGGGTTAAACCGCACCATAGATGGTTGCCTACATACTCCCGTGGCTGGAGGGAGATCAAGTCTTTCGTAGTTCAGGTTTGATGAGCTATTGAAGAGTTGTATCTTGTGATCGCTGAATCATTGAAGGGGTTTTGTGATTTTTTGTAGGGTTTAGACCGCACCATAGATGGTTGCCTACGTATTCCTATGCGAGGAGATCAGGTCTATGCAGTTCACGCTTGGACAAGACCTGATTGGTTTGATTTTTTTTTTAAAAAAAATTATTTGATTTTTTTTTCAATATTGACATGCATGGAAAATAAAAGGCATAATGCTAAGAAAGTGATACCGTCCCAACATCTCCAAGAACTCACAACTTTATCCTCTAGATCTACATCTTCTTGGCTAGTTGAGGCTTGATAGTCCAGTTGTTAGGGGTTATGTTGCCTTCGAGGCTCGCGATAAAGGTTACCTCTTAGTCATGAATATCTTCAATCATGTTCATAACTTGATCGCCTCCTAATTCAGCACATCCCTCAAGGATGCTCAAACTGGACCCATCACAAAAATGGATGAACTATTGATTCCTTGATGGGTTGGATACTCCGACAACTTCACCACCTTTTTCTTCATTTTCTCCTTCATCTTTTGCATGGGTTTGAGAGGATTTGACTATGAAATCTTTCCCGAACTTTATTGTATTTCTCGCAATGAACTTTCCTTTTTGGCTTTCTCTACACTGGGAAGGATCAGTATTTCCTCCTCATCATCTAGGAGGGTAAAATCAGGAATATGGTTTCTGACTTTGGGAAACAAGATGTTTGATAGTTGTGGAGGAATCTTCTGTAGGGACTGTCTTATTTCCTTTGCCACTCCCCGCATTATGATTGGTTCACCTTGTGTTCCGCCAGGATTGGTGATCATAGCCATCACTTTCTTTGAACTATGTGAAAGCCCCAAATCCGGGTCCTAAATCACCACAGATCTAGTACAATCATTCTATAATTATTGTGGAAGATATAAACATAAATTGTTTATACAATAAACTTTACACACCATTCCCCAAGGTCAAGTAACCTTAACTTATACACAATTCATAACTTCTCTAACATATAACATTATTCTCATATTATATTATTACATTTTAGCTGCACATATTATCCCAAGCTGAACTTGGCTTTATCCTTTCCTGTATCTGATGTATTCGCCTTAATCTGCAATGTTTTATAATGATATAGCAAGGGTGAGCATAAATTTGCCCAGCAAGTATAAGTTTATTTGAGGATATATCATGATTGAAAGAATTTGAATAATAAGCCGGCTATAATTCAACAATATAGTTGTGAATTAGCATGAACAAACTTTCATAGATGAACGAACATTGAACATGAACATATATATCTGGACCGAATGGTAATAAAGGTGATCAACCTTTTTCACACGAAGATTATATGCGATGTATGTATATATAAGTACGATTCAACAAATCATAGACGTGATAATCATGAATGATTATTCACAAGCATATACGCAAAATTATAACTCATGGTTGAGTTAAAGAAAACTTGTTTGTTTTGTTGATTATCGTTACGCATTTTAATAAGCTTTGTCCGAAGACCTAATATATAAATAACATAGATCTCCAATATTAGAATAATATCATCACAGTATAATACTGTTATATATATATTTATAAAATAATCCTAAACACATAACATATAACACATAATCTTATCAGTCTATGACACCCCTAAGACTCGGTATCAAGTCAAACTATTTTAGTCTGAGATGAATCCGACACAATTCTAACATCCCGACGGTCTAGTCGGACAAATATCGAGTTTAAATTCAATTAAACTATGCCTAAACACTTAACAATTATCTTAGATAATTTATTATCAGTCAAAATATTTTTCATAAGCTCGCAATAATTTTCAGATAATTATTATCATTTATCATGAATTTTAATCATTAAACTCGTATTTATATGAATTAAATACCACATAATTTCTTTATCATTAATATTTATTTAATATCAAATATTAATGAAATACATGTCATAATATTAAAATATATTTATAATATATCAAAGTATTTTAATACCTTAAAATCACATTTATATTATTTTTAAACAATTAAATTCATTATCCGATAATTGCCATTAATAATAAATATTAATGTTTTTCATGACAAAATATCAAAAGTTATATTTTATAACTTAAAATATTTTTATAACACTTAAATCATTTTTATATAATTTTTAAAACATTAATTCTATTTTTCCATAATTTATTTAATATATTAATTAAATAAATTACTTATCATTAATATTAATTAATTAATGAAATTCATCACAAAATATTAAAAGTTATTAAAATAACTCAAAATATTTTCTTATACCATAATATCATTTTTCATGATTTTTCATGTATTAAAAGTATTTTAAATAATTTATTTAATATTATAATTTAATAAATTAAATACCTTCTATATTCTAAAAATATAAAATATTTATGAAATATACTCAAAATAATTAAAAACTAATTTTTGGACTTTAAACTAATTTTTAGTAATTAAAAATTATTTAATTCGATTTATTTATTAAAATAATTAATTTTCCAAATTAATTGTCACTATAGGGGCTTTAAGCGACATATCCATCGCTAATAGTGTTCTTGAGCTGTTCTTGGCCAAACACAGAAATGCATATCAATGGACAAGGTGGTAGGTTTGACCGGCTATAACTCTTGGATCCTGAGGTATCTGGGTTCGATTAAGTGTTCAGATTATAGTATTGATGCAATACTACAACCCTAAACAAACAACATGGCAGTTCTATACCAAAACAGAGAAATCTGGGCCCTCAAAATCTTATCGATCAGTTCGTTTCTTCATTTTCTCAGGTTACCACAAAATGAAGAACAGCCAAGGTACCTACTTTGCAGCTTTAAATCATAGCTTTCTGGACTCGGTTTGTGTGATCTAGTGATTCAATCTTGTATAACACATGTCATGGTACAACAACATAACATCAGATCATCATAACAACAACTAATCTAAGAGAAATGGACCGGTCAAAGTGGTGGCCCGGAACTGACTTTGAAGATTTCTCGGTTACCCAGAAACTTCATCTGGCAGTTTCGTCAACACAACTTTGACCACTAATTCCTTTGATTATGTGAAGGATCTAAAGCTTCAAGAGCCATGGATCGATAGTATATACATCAGTCTACACAAGCAAAACACTAACATGTCATAAACACTTAAACACAACAAGATTCGTGGCCTGCAAAAACGTTGTCAGAGATTTCTGGGTGTCTGGGTTACCCAGAAACCATTTTTCGTGTTCGGTCAATGCCTTTTGACTGCTTATAACTTTTAATCTACACTTGATCTGGACTTGATTCAAGTTCCAGATCAAAGTCCTTACTACATACTACAAGTACAAACTTTTAAAACACAAAAACAAATAATAGGTAAGGATCTATGAGCCCTGACATTCGGCTGTCAGGCCATGTTTTAGGGTTCATAGATCAGTTTCAAAAAACTTGATTTTCGAGCACTTTGATGTTATGGATCTAGGATATAACAACCCAGATCACTAAATGACATCTTATTACACACTTCTAAATAACAAATCACATAATCACCTAAAATTTTAAGGATCTAGCAAGGCTTAGGGTTTTATACCTTTAAAGCTTTGATCCTTGAATTTCTAATCTTTGATCTGATATTGGAAAGTTAAAGGTTGATCTAGTCCTTACTTAACACTCATATTCACTCTCAATCTCAAATTCTAGAGAGAGAATGGGTTGGGCATGAATGAGAGATAAAGTAAGATTTTTACTTACTTAAGTCTTTGATTATTTTTTTTTAGATTCATGCATCTATATGTGCAAGGTGGCACTATAAATCTGATCTTGGAAAGATTTAAAGCATATGGGATAAACATAGAGTGATGACTCACCAAGATTGTGCAATCTTTTACTTAAAGTTTAAGAAAAGGGCATTTTAGTCTTTTTCTTATAATTTTAATGGCATACAAGTCTTTTGCCCTAACCCTTAGGGTTTAGGGTTTAACCCTTAAAATTTTGAAATTTAATTTCTAGGATTTCCAAATTTTGATTTTTAAAATAGAAAATTAATATTTCTAAATTATAATTAGGGATTTCTAATTATATTAAAATCTCCCAATCATAATGTGGCGCCGCGGCGCGAGTTAGCAGAATGGTCTAACAGTGTACTTTTTGTACACGAAATTTTAAGAAAAGTTATGTGATGATAGTAGGACTGCTAAATGTTGATTTTAGTATATCTATATTATGAATAATTATGTTATTAAGGATTAACTTGTGTTATAACTTGATTATGTGATTAAAAATCCAATTTTAAATGATGAACGTACTTAGTTATGTTTGTAAGATGGTAATGACTAATTATGTCATGATGACATATGTTTATAGAATATTGTAGTTCGTATTGATTTGGTTTAGCCTACGAGCAAGGCAAGTTCTCTAACTCTACTTTTGTAATTGGAATCAATTATTGTTTCCAATATAATAATGCAAGTTTTCTAATTCTTTATCTTGTTGAACTATTTATTATTTCAATTCGATTACCTTATGAATGATGCAAGCTTTCTAAACATTGGTTTAATGTTGACAAGTTATTCTTGTATTTAACTTGTTGTTTAGCATGCACAACTATTTATACTAATGTTGAGCAATTTCATTGTTCAAACTGTTATGCATGCTTAGTACTCAATTTTAATTAGCCTTGACTTAATATTGTTCAAGCAAGGCATGTTATAGTTATTCAAAGTTTATGCTATTAGATTATTCCTAAAGCATGATTTTGGTTTACCATGTTGATTCAATTACAATTATTCTGTAATATAATGTTATTAATTCAACTAATCCTCTAGTTGATGATCGTTGAACTTCAAATTACCCTTGAAAGCTTATCCAAACCAAACTCTCTTTGGTGCAGACTTGTACTCCAAATACTGAGATGAACAACCCTATTATTATTATGGGATAACTTACGCGTAGCGTTAAATGTTTGTGCACAATACATGGTATGAAGGGTCGATCCCCTAAGTACGAGGAGTCCTTATAGTCTTATGATATTAAAAGTTGGAGTTGAAAGATTACTCATGCAATCGTGGACATAGTTCATGGTCTTATGACCCTCGCTTATATTTATTCCACATTTTGGATTTTAGTTTTACGATTATTGATGATAGTAGTACTATTCATTGTTGATGAGCCTATTATTGGCGCTTATTATTACTATACTCCTGTTGATTTCATATTATATCCAAAGGTGAGCAATTGTTTTGCTCACTCTTGCATGTTTATAAACTCATTGCAAATAAAAGAAGAGAAGGTAGATGAACCTTCGCTCTAGCAAAGGAAAGGGGAAAAATGTGCAAGTGATGAAGATTTGTAATTTTACTTTAGACTTTTATTATGATGATCTTAGACTTGGTTTTAATGATGTTTATTTAATTTCCGCATTTGAATGATTGTATTTAAAGGTTAGATAATCTGGGAGATTTTGTTATGTAACCCTTTAATGGGAAAGGTTTTATTTATCCAGTTTTATTGTGATTGGGTAGTTAGATATGAATGTTTGATTAAGTGAACACCAAATCCTGTGGGAATGAAATACCTGGATTTGGGGGTGTCACACATAATTCAAGCTTTCTAATTAGGATTAACATTTCCTAATTAAAATTTTAAATAATAATTAGGGTTTTTCCAAAATGGGCATTAGGGTTTATAACCCAAGAATTAGGGTTTCCTAAATAGTCAATTAGGGTTATCCCTAATTATATTTATAATCATAAATACTTAAATCATTAAATTTAGCCTTTGAATTCTCAAATTAGGGTTTTATATTCCGAATTAGGGTTTTGGATTCCTGGAACTGAAATTAGGGTTTCTAGAACCGGTTTTAGGGTTTCTTATTAGTCGTTAGGGTTTTCTAACTGAACGTTGACGTTCTTAATATAATATTAGGTTTTATCACAGATATAGTTTATCTGGTCAACCCTTGACCCTTAACCACATATTGTACACATATATAACCATATACACAGAACATATACTCGTATACCCTTAATCCTGAATAATTCACCATAAAAATTTTAAATTCACAAAATTCCTTCTCGAAAATCTCAAATCCATTCACTTATTTTCTGTCTAGGTTTAATATTTAACCTAAAATTAATATTTTAAGATTTTAATTAAATATCAAATTCTCAGGTTGTCACAAACTATCTGTCTCAAATGGAAATCTTAAAATCTTCATTTCCCTTTCGCCTTTTCTACCATGGGGATTTCTATCTTCAGTTCTCCATTTTCAATGAGATCCTGGATTTTGTGTTGCAAATACCAACATTCCTCGGTCGCATGTCCTGGTGCTCCGGAATGATAAGCACACTTCTTGTTAAGATCATAATGCCTTACTTTGGGATTAACGGGTGGAGGCAGCTCAATGATCTTTTTCTGCGCAACCAACAGTGCTAACAAATTTTCCAACGAGTTCCCCAAAGGCGTGAATAACCTTCTTCGCCTACTCTCCCTCGCTCTCGGTGCCGTAGGATTTCGGGATTTTGCTAGTGTTTGGAATGTTGTTTGATATTTCCTCTTTAGGAGTTCGTATTCCTCTAGGCAATTTTTCCACTGGCCAGATCTTCTAGTAATTTTATCATTCCATTTTTCTTGTCCTTTCAACTTGCTTTATTCTTCTTCATTTAGCTGGCTCATCCTGGAGGGATATAGGCTTGAATTTTGGTTAACTTCTTTTTTTCTCTTGGCTTTCTGATAGTTGAGTGAAAAGCTGCCTCATAATCTGATGTTGGCGCACTATCAGATTGGCCAACAAAGTTACTTGATGTTGGATCTTCTCCAATTTTTGCATCACTGTAATACATTCTTCCGAATGCTCCCATTCTAGGACATTTTTTCTGCTCCTTTGGGGGTATTCCTCCATCCTTAGGATGTACTTACGATTTAGATGCATTTAAGCACTTCCTGACCCGATCATGTTCACTCCCTTTGTATCATACTGCGACAGAAGTTTGGTGTTGACATCTGGATGGTCAGGTTGTTGGATCACAATATCGCCATTTTCGATCAAATTTTGAATTTTATGCTTTAAGGGCCAACAATCTTGTGTATCGTGTCCTGGAGACCCTGAATGATAAGCACATCTTAGGCTTGGATTGTATCTTTTGCTTTTTAGATCAAGAGGTGGAGCCAATTCAGTAATTTTCCTCTAATTGATTAATAACTCTAATATGTTTCCATATAATCACCCAGTGGAGTGAACACCCGATTTTCTGTTCTTTCAAATTTTCTCTTTCTATCATGACAATGGTTGACTGCGGCCTGTTATTGAAATGGCAGATTTCCTTGCTTCTTCCAAATGGGGGGACTATGATTGGGTTTCCTAGATTACCCCTGTAAAACGAGGGATACATCTTCATCGTCATCGCCCTTTTTGGGTATCCCCTTGGGAGCACTGGCATAGTTGTTAGATTGTATATACTCGGCGACTACTTCCAAGGTCGTGATGTCTTTAATCTTACATGCTTTCAGGCCCATCTCTACCATTTCATCATGTTTGATCATCTCTGAGAATGACTTGCTTATTCCTGCTAGGATCCTCTCATAGTAAGGTGACTCTTGTATGTCTATAAAAGTTATCACCATTTCAGTTTTTGGCATAGGCATGCTGACCTGTGCTGCCATACGTCTCCATCTTTGAGCGTATTCTCAAAAAGACTCATTATTCTGCTTATTAACTTTAGTCACCTGATATCGATCTGGTGTCATTTACGACCGGAAGCTATATTGATTCAGGAAGGCATGGGTCAGCTCTTCCCAACTATGAATTTTGGAGTTGTCTAGCCTGGCGTACCATGCTCTGGCTTCTCCAGTCAGGCTTTTTTGGAATAGTTGTGTTAGGAATAAGCATGTGAATGATATTCCTATTTATGTATGATTTTATTATGATATAAATGAATGAATATGCAAGTATGCTTGCATTAAGTATAGTTGTAAAGTCCTTTGATAGATAATAGGAACATATGTACAAGGACTTATAATGAATTGATCAAATATGTTAGGTTGATCCTACATAAGCAGAACAACTTTGTAAAGTCCTTAAAAAGAAATGATGTACAAGGACTATAAATATAGAAAGATCAAGCTTGTTAGGTTGATCTTATAATGTAATAGATAGGCTTGTCTGATCGTCGAGCACTGCACCAGAAATCGTAGTCTGCTAGGAGAGTCAAGGAAAACTCGAGAGTTATCAAGGCAGAATCGTAGTCTGTAAGATAGTAGATCTCGGAGTTCGTAGACTGACAGAAGAGACGAGGAAGGATCGTAGTGTGTCGAGGAGAACTTCCTCAGAGCCTTAGTCTGCTGAGGAAGTCATGTTTAGAATCGTAGAGACAGCCTGTCTAAGAGCCGACCGAGCATTTGCCGAAGCCAAGTCAAGAATCGTAGACCACACTCGGAGTCATAGAGTCTACTGATCACTTCAGAGGCAGAGATCGTAGTCGAGAAAGATTAGATAAAGATAACGAGCATAAAGACATAAATCATAGTGTCAAGATCTGATCTCGGAGTCGTAGTGTCTGTACAACCCAAGGCAGAATCGTAGAGTGCAGAACTAAGGCTTCAACAAATGTGCTCATAATGCCAAGGCAAAATCGTAGAGCAAACACGATTCTCAACAAATGAGCACTCCTAGAATATCCAAAGGATGAAGCCTCTAGTCAGAACTGCAAAGATATATTTCACCTGAAAGGAACCAGAGTGCACTCAACGAATAGCTAGCAAGCTAACAAAAGATCTAAGCACCAACCTAATCATCATCCAGATTGAGTTGTAAAGCCATTTAAGATGAAGTCTTTAACAAGTAGATCAAAAGAAGACTTCAGCAAAAGTGACTGACTAAGGAAAAGTCAGCAAGTGCAGTTACTGTCAAATGAACATAAGACAACGATCTTGGGGTCAACCATGATCGTAGTGTTTGCCAAGCAAAGAAGGAACTGATGCGTACACAGAGATACTGGTCGGTTTCTGAAGAACAAGTCTAAAGTGATTAAGCACGGGTCAGTCCATTGATGATAAGTGAATGGGAGATCACAAGGAGAAAGCGAGCTGGGCATGCCACAAATCTAAAGTGTCTTGCTATTCAGAAGAGGCCAGAACAAGGAACAAGCCATCAGTGTCTGAGATCAGTTGAAGCAAACAAAAGAGTTAAAGCACTGCACAAGATAAGGAAGAGGTGTTCTACATTGAGGATCCAATGAACACTGGGCAGGATCGTAGTGTTGTCTCAACCGGTCGATGAGCAATATTCAACATGACACTACGATCAGGTCCAAGAACATATGCATCAGAATCGAAGAGTTCTGTCATCTGAAGATTGAAGCATTGGCAACAGTTCAATCTAAAGATTGATATTCGAACATAGCTTATTGAGAGCATCGATGCAAAAGGATAACCTCTGATCTAGAAATCAGAAGGAGGAAATAAAGTTTACTACCTACCCGAGACATCAAAGTGACATCTCTGATGGGGTAGGTGAAACAGTAGACTGCGGTGTCAGAAAGTCATAAAGGAGTTGTCATGTCACATATGCAGTCTACATCAAATAACTCGAGATTTGTGAGGCATTTCAAACTACTTTCAACGGCTATATTCCAACGGGAAGATTGAGAAGGAGTATATATCAGCCAGAGCTTCAAAGATCAAAAACAGCTGAAGTTGCAGAATCGTTGAGTTGTTGGAATGCTATTGTTGACTCTACGAGTTCCACCAGAGCTAAATAAAACAAGTCTCAGTGACAGTGAGACTATAAAGGTGGAAGTGAAGCAACCTTGAAGAAAGACTAGAACAGACTAAAGCTTCACTCAACAAAGATAAGAATGTCATTGAAGATGGCAGCTATGCTGAGAGCTGAGAAGGCCAAGAAGATAGCATTCAGAAAAGTGGCAGAGTACAAAGAAGATCAAGAGAGCCACTCTACAGATCACCATGAACCAAAAGCTGAAAAAGAATAGATGCAGAATCATGTTTGCAAAACATTCAAGAAGGGTTCAGAGATTGCTAAGTGCCAGACAAATTCTATCAAAAGCTCAAAGACTTAGCAAATCCAGATGGTGATGGTGCACAGCTGACATCAGATGAAGATGAGCAAAAAAGAGTGAAGATCAGCTGCACTAGAGAAGATGTGGTCCAGACTCGAAGCAGAATATAAAAAGGACCACGCCAAGCTGCTAAGTACAAAAGATGTTCAAGCTTAAAGACATCTTAGCAGCTCAGCACCACCAACAACAACAACTACAACAAGTAGCCAGGGCCTGAGGGGTCTTTGTCCAGAGGGACTAAATGAAGTTCCAAGCCTGCTGGGCTTGAAGTGTTCCTAGGGAACTAGAGGAGTTCCAAGCCTACTGGGCTTGAAGAGTTCTTAGTGAACTGAAGTTCCAAGGCTGCTAGCCTTGAAGGAATCTTAGTGATTTAGGGTGCTGCCCTTCCTTAGTGGAAATCCTGCTAGTTGAAAGTAGAAGAGTGGATTAGGAGCTTGAGTCTCTAAACCACTTAAAATCCCTTGTGTCATTTACTTACTGTCATTTACATTACGTACCTAACTTCTATAATTGCTATATATGTGTTAACTGCTTATAACCGAACTAACTCTACGAACAATGTATGTATGATTATGAATCAATGAAGGGGATAGTTTACTTATTCCGATGTGCTTGAAAAGATTCTTATGTTTGTCATATGCTAATTCATTAGCAATACAAAATAAATAGGAAAAGTATTTGAAATTAAATAGATCTATTCAACCCCCCCCCCCCTTCTAGATCTATTGAGTGCCTACTGGGAACTAACAATTGGTATCAAAGCAGGTTCTCATGCTACATTCAAAAGCTAATCGCTTTGAGTCTGATCCTAGGCACAAACATTGTTCTAAATTTAGTTTAGTAGTAAGTCACTTGTAAATACAGATGAGCTCACAAGTTGGAAATACTGTGTACAGGTAAATGTGTATATACACCTGAAGCTGCTCAGATTGGTCCATGTTCTTAAATGCCATAACAACAAGACCAATCCTTGCCCATAGTCAATCTTGTATTCTGGAGAGTAGATATGGGAGCTCAAGAGGCATCAACAGCAAAGAGTCAAGCATCCACCAGACTGAAAGATGAAAAGGCCATATATGCTAAGAAGTACTCATTCTGAGAAGAAAGAATAGTCTCTCAAATCTATATTTGGCCAACCAACAGCTGGATGTGAACCTTGAGGACTCAAGGTTGTCAAAGAACTAAAGATGTCAAGATTTTTTTAGCCTACATCTTCAAGACTATGACTGATTGATCAAAGGACAACTGGAGCAACTAGTTGTCAGAAGTGAAGGAAAAAGTATGCACATCAATGCCAAACCTCAGTATATCAAGATAAATGACTATCAAGAAATTGACAATGTAAAGGTACGATTCCTCATCAGTATAAATATGTACATCATATTGCATCACCTTATGCACTATAATAGTATTCTATCAAGAGGCCATACTCTACCTAAAAAAGAGAAAAGAGAAAGTACACTGAAGTTGGAAACTCAAATGCTAACAAATTTTCTCTCCATCCAAGTTTTAGGTTGAAGACAACATCTTGAAAGAAGTATGAAATATGTCATAATCATACCAAGGTTTAATTATTCTTAAGTGGAGTAATCTTTGTTGATGGGTTAATATGTATGTACAAACCTATGTTCTAAGTTTTTGTTAACACATAGAGTATGATCAGCTCTACAAGAGTATCTTGAAGATTCGTAGAAACTAATCACCTCCATGAATCAACCAGATACAAATAAGTAATAGAGTTGATTCTCACTCTGTGAACATTTAAACTATGTGAACATAACCGAGCAAATGATGAAACCATCAAAGGAAAAGAGTGTTTTATTAAAATGATTAATCTTACACACACTCATCATCATGCTTCTCAAAATGTAATATCAAAATTGGATACATGCATGAATATGATTATTGGTGATCAATATGATGATAATTCAAATATATGAGGAATTGAGATTTTGAAGGCTAACCTGGCAGGACCCATTTAACCATGGGTACCAAAACTAGAAATTTATCTAAATTACAGGCTTGGTCTATCTGACCACACTAAGGAATGCTGAAGCAAAAGACTTCAGTCAAGAAAATTCAACCAGCAGAAGGCTTAAGACAATTCAGAAATGATTCTGATAAAATTCCTATTTGTCAAAGCCTGTCCTTGAAGATTTGCTGAGCTAACACGAATGAAGATCATATTGTTGCTGATCTCTATATGGAAGCAGACCATTCAACCTAGGATGAAAAGAGTCTTATATGCTCAATCATCCAAAGCATATCAGCTGAGAAGAACCCTCAAGGAACTCATCATGTATGTAACTTCGCAAGCTCAAATCGACAAGGAAGACTACGCTCAGTAGTGATGTCAAATGATCGTAAAAGCGATCCATCCCGAAGATATGCAAGGCTTCCTTCTGATGCACATGAAGAAGAAGAACTCACACCTCTCTGAGAAGACAGTATCAACCATGGGGGAGCAGTAATCTGTTAAGGAACAGCAGGACTGAAAGTATCAGAAATACACTATGAAGCAATATACTAGTTACAAAGTCCCAAAACTTTGTGGCTGACGAACCAAATGAAGATCCATAGTTAGTAGGAACGTCTCAAAACGTACTACTGATAACCTTGTCTACCACCCAACTCAAAATCGTGGAGTGTCTACGATCAACCATCTGATCGCAGTGTGAGAGCAGAAGGACACCACAATTACAACCAATGTAAATGTCTAGAGTTGGTTGATGAACTCCCCAGTAGAAAAGGTCAAATGAGATATCAGTGTTAATCGCTTCTAAAGTCTTTCATCTGGAAAGCGCCTCAGGGAAAAACCTGACCCTTAGTTCACTCTAAGAGGTTGGCCCTTCCTGAGCTACCTTAACCCAGAAGGAATGCTTAGTCTAGTTCATCTCAAGGACCAGGACAGACAACGGTCGTGGAGTAGATTCTGAAGTGAACTCAACGATCGTAGTGCAACCTCAATGATCGTAGAGTAGGCTCAACGATCGTAGTCTTCCTAGAGGATACACTGGCTCATGGGGAGCCCAGAAGAACTAGACACATGCTCAACTACTAAGATTGTGTGGAGATAAGTACGAATACAGTTTGGAAAGACATCTTGCAAACTCACCTCAGAACTTCAGTGCCCAAACTATCTTGGGGTACATCAGTGGTTAAGCCATGCAACCTCAAGATGAGGATCAGTGTCAAGTCATCTACTGAAGCCTCTCTCAAAAGACGATCGTTAAGTCGACAAAGAAAACCGTAGAGTCCATGAGCTACCTCATCAAGCTACTCTACATACTGAAAAGGTCAACGGTCAATCCACGTCAGTAATGCCTATTTTCTTAAAAGAAATATGAAACTAAAAAGTTTATGGGGAGTTATAGTTTCTTACTGGGCATCGTGCAACCAATGACTGGCTGACACATCACAACTTATGTAAAGTTAGAAGAAACTGTCTTTATGACAAGTTTAAAATCTCCAAATAGTTATCAGAAGCTATCAAACCTTTCTCCTTCTCTTTTTCAAACCCTAGAATCCTCTTCACAACCTAAATCAATCAGCCCTCCAGAGCCTTGCCCAAATCACACTTAACTATCTTTCATAAACATTCCTAAAAATAAATACCCATATCCTTCGAACTCTTCAAATGGCGATCATGTAGTCACCGGCATTCAAATTTCGAACCAAGACGTTTGAGAAATCCGAGAAGAAGTTCAGAAATATTCTTGAACTCGTGAAGAAGGCTGGATTCTCATAATGTCCTGAGGCAAACACTCGAGTATATACTAAACTAGTTAAAGATTTTTACTCAAATGCATCCATAAACTCCGAAACCCTTTCTACCAAGGTCAAAGGTCAGATTCTGAAGCTAAATTCTTCTGACATCAATCAATGCTTAGGCCTTCCTGACCGAAATCAAAAAAGCCTAGAAGAGATCAACACTGAAAAAACTAAGAAGATTATGCAGTACAAAAGAAACCCTAGTCTGAAGGACATGAAGAAAAAGGAGTTTCCTGAAGAATTCGAGTTCCTTGCTGAAATAATAGGTAAATGTATCTTATACAAAGACACTGCATATGATACTGTGATTGACCAATATCTGAAGATCATGTCTGCTATAGTCCTGAAGGAACACATCAACTTTGGAGCCATCCTGCTTGATCAAATGTCTAAATGGCTGGATAAGGAAGAAAAGAAAAGGTTAACTGAAAAAACCACTCACAAAGGTTTTTCATGGAAGGTTTTTAAGTATCATCTTGAAGAAATAGTTGAAGAATAAAATTATGGATGATGAGGGCGAAATTCTTAATGTTCATAAAGTAATGTCTCCACAACTGTTTATAAACTGAAAGAAAAATCCCAAGGAGAACAAGAGGCTAATAACAATTGGGAGCAGCAGCAAGGTCTCTATCAAGAAGAGGAAAGCACAAGAAGTGGAAAGCTCTCAATCTGATAACTATGCATCAATTGCTGCCACACCAGCAGAGAAGAAGTCTATGAATGTGAAGAATACAGAGGCTCCATCAAGCCATTTCTCCACTGACAAGAAGAAACAAGGAGCAAGAGAATAACCAGCATCAACTTCTGATACCCTAAAAAGAAGAAGGAGTAACAGACTACTCCAAGAGCCACCCAAGAAGAAAGCAAAGGTGATGAATAAATTAGTTCCAATTCCCCAAGAAAGTCCATCCAACAAAGAAGAGGACGTAGAGTCAAAAGATGGGAAGGGAACTGAAAGTTCTAAGATTGAACCCTCAAAGAGCAAGTCCAGCAATGAAGAAAAAGATGAGTCTATGAAAAAAATAGCCAACTCCGATGGTGAAGAAGAATATGCAAGGCCTATGGCTAACTCTCAAAGCATCCGCTCTGATGATGAAGAAAGGTTGCAAGTTGACACAACTGTATCTCCTACTGCAAATGCTCCAACAAGCTCAAAAGATTTTGAGTCCGAAGAAGAAGGACATGCCCCTACTATTGCTGAACATCAAGGAAGTCTGTCTGATGATACAGAAGCTTTGGATTCTGAAGAAGAAGAAGAGGAGTATGAAACTCCTATAGCTGAACCTCCAAGGAGAAGAAAGAGCAACAGACTGCTTGCCAGGTCTGTTCTAAAGAATAAAGGAGAATCCTCCACTGCTGTCATTGATTTGAGTGATGATGAGTCTGAATCCGAGGGAGAAGATGTTGAAGAAGGCACTAATGATGAAAACCAGCATAAAGAATTCTCTGATGAATCAGATGAAAGGAGTCAGCATGATACAAGCTCAGAAGGTGAAGAAATGGAGAATGATGATAAAATAGAGGAACACACTGATGAGTTTGATGAAGGAAGTTTACAGAGGTCTAACTCCAGCCCTAGACAAAATGAAGATGGAAAAGACCCCAGTTCTGAAACAGAAGAACCAGAAAATTTTCATATTCCTAATCCTATAAATCGTAAGAGAAAGATTGTAGTAGAAATTGACGAATCACTGGATGTGCTCCCCGGCAGATGGATCAATCATGGGAATGAAAGGCTAAATATCGTAATGATGACTGCAGAAAATGCGTTTAACAATCGTAAGGCTATGAAGCTAGACACCTCAACTATAATATATGAGCCTGAAGTTAAAAACCATGCAATAAGGTGGTTTCATCCTCATATGTCATGGGTAAAGGCATCTCTCACTGGAGATAACAACTATCTAACATGGGTTTTCTCTCATCTTCCCAACCTGGAGCTGGTGTCACATAACTTTCCAAGAATACAGAAGTTTGTAATCAAGATGATCAAAGAACAGCCTCACTACAAAGTCTACCGACATGTTAGAAATCATTACATTCCCTACGATTATAGAGTGGGTTTTGATGGCAGAAGGAGTATGCCCAAGGAGATGATCGTAGAGTCCCTTCACTCTACCATTGGAGATGTTCAAGTTCAAATTGAGAAGCTTCCCTCTGCCCAAGCACAGTTGTGACACCCCCAAAATAGGTATACATCACCCATCTTGAGTCGCCAAATACATGGTACAGAATACAAATACAAACTTAATTATACAACCGTCGTGTAATATACGACAAAACATAGCTGAGAGTTTAAACAGGAATATTTCCTTCTAGACAATATCCACTCTCAAAGGAGTCCTCATTACATTTATTGTCACACTATTTCATAGAATAGTGAGGACTACTAAAGCCACTTATCCTGGACCATCACTCCATTTCCCGACTCGTCCTAGCTATATTCTCATTTCCTGAAGAGAACAATGAAAGAAAAGGGTGAGCTCAACTAGCCCAATAAGAAATATTATGACTAAGATAATGTAGAATAAATTATCCTTAGCCTTCAACAGTATAACAACTGATAGAATATAATAGACAACAAGTTTTAGATCAACAACTGCAGCGAAAATAAGCAATCCATTAGAAGAGTCAAGTAAAGCATAAAATCTACTATCTTCTATGATTTAAAAGTTTTTCATCAACTTTATCGTTGAGATTCACTTTTAATAAATAAAATTGAATCATCCCTGTACCACGGCCAAGGATATTCATGTAATCATCAATGGTCATGATTATACCGAATAATCCCTAGTCATAATCATACCAACAATTGTCCATCAATGAACTATAGGCCAATGTGGACTTTTACCACATCATTCGTCACATTATGGTCATGATTATACCGAATAATCCCTGGTCATAATCATACCAATTCCATCTATGCACGTAAGCCAAAGATGACTTTCATCATAATATAAGCATGAGGATGATGACAATGACATAATAATTCAATAAAACAAGTTCAAGGATAAATTTTAAAGATTTATAATTTAATATATCCAGGAATCAATAACGTCCAAATTGTCAACATGATACTGCTTTGTAGAGTAAAATTCAAGAATAATATTCATGTACCAAAAATAATTTGGATGAAAAAGAAATATATTTTTCGTGAATAGTACCCCATGAATAGTACTTCTGAATAAGACCCAGAGAATAGTGCCTCGACACGAAAAGTGTCCCGAATACCCGAGTGAATGATACTAGAGTGAATAGTAATCGTGAATAAGAACTCAGTAAATAGTACTGCACGCACGAAAAGTACCCCAATACCCGAGTGAATAATACCAGAGTGAATAAGAATCATGAATAGTAACTCGTAAAAAATACCAAAGAAAATGATATTCCATGACGAGTACAAAAGAAATGATATCTCGTATTTAGTATAATAGAATATACTGAAATCGCAAATGGATTTTCATCCGCATGCAGAATCCATGCAGATGTCATTTCCACAATTTAATAAGGAATGAATACGAAGGATCATTCACCATGCATGCGGTAATCCACATAGACAAAAGTATTCCAATGTAATAATAAAAATGAAATAACAAAAAAATTCACCAGTATGCGATAGACCGCATGCATGTGTTATTCCCAATGTAATAATAAAGAATGGAACTGTGTCACGCGAATCCGCATGATATAGGATATTCCAATAGAATAATAAAGAATGGAACTGTGTCATGCGTAATCCGCATGCATGTGATATATTCAAATGTAATAATAAAGAATGGAACCAGTCATGCATAATCCGTATATATAGGATATTCCAATAGAATAATAAAGAATGGAACTGTGTCATGCGTATCCGCATGCATGTGATATTCCAAATGTAATAATAAAGAATGGAATCAGTCATGCGTAATCCGCATGCATGTGATATTCCAATGTAACAATAAAAAGAATAGAATAACAACAAAATTCACCAGAATGCGATAGAACGCACAAACAAGGTTATTCCAATAGAATAATAAAGAATTGAATAATGTAAGAATTTCACCATATATGCGGTATTGTGATGACATAAAAGTTATTCCAACATAATAATAAAGAATGGAATAACAACCCTTACGAGTATTGAAAGAAAATAACTCTCTTCATGAATACGAAAGAATTATACCCCTTACCTCAAAAGAAGACTGGATACTAGAATAGTGAGGTAGCAAACTTCTCTTCTTCTTTCTCTCAATAATTTCTCTCTATAATAATTGCTCTAAAGCTTTAGTGAATTGGTGAGAAATGAAGGAAGAATGAGCTTCTATTTATAGGAAAATATAGTTTCGATAATTGCACATTTTGGGGATCAAAATATTACAGTACAATACCTTCAACTTTTCTTTCATTTTTAATTTAGTCCTGCAAGTATTATCAAACTTGCACCACCTCCCCTAATAGTAAATCATGTGAATTAATAGTTCATTCATGTGACTCAATAATATAATCATGTGAAAAAACCTAATTACAGTATAGTACCTTCAACTATACCTCCATCTTTAATTTAGTCATGCAAGTATTATCAATCTTGCAGCAACTCCCCTAATAGTACATGAATGTGAATCAATAGTACACACATGTGAACAAATAGTTATAATCATGTGAATTAATAGCAATTAATTACTCATTTATCCGGTTAATTACCCGATTGGTCAATATAACCTACAGACATCAATTATTATCAAAATAATTCCAACACAATGGAACTATCAATTTCATCTTTAATCAACACGAACTTATTCATCATTAATATTATAATTCACAATATTTAACAACCAGGTCGTTTCCAGGAAAGATGGGGCATTCCGATAAGGATTTCTCCTTATTGGCGCGCAATTAGGTGACCAAACCTCTCCTTGACAAAACTTCTAGACATTGTCAATATTGCAAATAATAATATGAATAACTTTGCCGTCTCAATTATTGATTTAATAATATAACATATTATACAGATTATACTGTGACAATAATTAAATCAATAATATGAGAGATATGATGCAAAGAATTATCGTAGCAATAATTGAGTATAACTGAGTGACTTCTTACGTAAGCATCAATAATCAATACATTGTGTTACTATGCAACCACGCGTATTACTGTACTTTTACTACCGAGTAGTTCAACAGTTTTAACGATAACACTTTCTTCGTTATTTGTATAAATAGATAATTTTGTCGTTTTCTAACTACGACAATACTTTCGTTTTGGGGTCCACCAATGATTGTGTCGTCGTACGGATATTCTCCGACAAAAAGAATATTCCCTGACCAATTGAATATTATATAACAACTTGCATACTTTATAAAATTTATAAATATTACCCACAACTATAACATTATATCAAATCCACACCATAATATTCAAAAAAATAATTCGAGAAATTTAAATCTTTATTCATAAAATTTGGGGTCTCACAATCTCCCCTCCTTATGAAATTTTGGCCTCGAAATTTACGTACATACCTGGTATGCCGAAGAGGTGAGGATACCTCGTTTTCATTTCAGATTCTAACTTTTGAGGCATAACTTTTGAGTGTTGAATACGATCCTTCTTATCCAAGATTTTAACACGTATCTCCTCATACGTTAAATCTTATGCTATCTCGTCTAGTTCTAATTTAATAACGTTGTTCGGGTCATTCACATATTTACGTAACATCGATACGTGAAAAACGTTATGAACACGCGACATATTTGGTGGTAAAACGAGTCTATAGGCCACAGTTCCTACTCGATCGAGGATTTCAAATGGGCCAATTAAATCAAGGGTTGAGATTTCCTCTCTTCATCGATTATTGCTTCTAGAATAACGCCCTCTTGAACCTTCTTCTTCACATTCATCAGCTTTGAGTATGTAGCTTGCACGGCTTTAACTTTATCGATTAAAGTCGATTCTACTCGTATATTTGATATCACCACATGGGTCCTTAGAGTCTTTAACTCTATCTTCATCATTTATAAGTTATACGAAATGGGTTTTTATTTTAACAACATCGCACTCGTAAACACATACGATCTTCTACTTAATGCGTCAGCTACCACGTTCTCTCTTCCACAATGATATTGAATGGTATGATCGTAATCTTCAACAGCTCGAGCCAACGTCTTTGGCGCATTATACGTTCATTTTGGTTGAAGAAATACTTAAGGGTTTTAGAAATGGGTTTTGTACTGGGGTCAATACAAAATTCGATTTCACGCTCTAGGGGTAGGCTAAGAAGTCTTCAAGAATACGCCAGGAAATTTATTAATAATAGAAATATCATTCAAAACCGTGACTCTCATCCATGACTTGGATAGCACGTCACATTAATACCTATCAACTTGCCACCGTTATTCACTTCACGGCCCCTACGTAAAGTCCGCTTCTGCATTCCACACAAGGAAGTCAACAATGAAAGGATCGGGGCTCTTTACTTATAGCTTGATATGATAGTGATTAACTTTAGTGGTTTGGTTGCTTGAATTCGCATAACAGGTTGGTTAGGAATATGAAAGCTAACAACCTTACGAAAAGCTTGATGAGTAGTTAACCAATCGATTCCTAAAATCACATCAAAGGCAAGTATTTTCAAAGAGATAAAATCAACATGTAACGTGAAAGTGTCGATTTGTATCAACAAGATTTATAAATAGTTGAGGTAACGAAGGTTTCTACTAACGAAGTTTCAACCAATCAGTCAAAGTATAACTTCTCTGGGGTCAAATTTAAACGTTGAGCGCAAGCAAGCGATATAAAATAATGGGTAGAACCGGTATCTAATAAGGTATAGACTTCGCAAGAATTTATAATTAACTAACCCATGCTAACTTCGTTCGGATTACTCGCTTTTTGAGAAGTCACGAAAAATGCTCTTCCTGAAACCACCGACTTTGTTTTGTCCAGATTCGCTTTTTTGGTGCCACCGTCCCCAAATGGACTTGACTTTGGTGCACGACAAAATCGGCAAGCTAGTGACCTTCTTTTCCACAGTTGTAACATGCTTTGGACTGCATCACGCAGTTTGGACTGATATGTCCCTCCCCTCCGCATTTGAAGCATACAATTGGTGGTCGTTCTCCTTCCTTGAAAACGGGTGTTGGTAATGTTGTCTTTCCATCATTGTTGAACCTTCTCTTCTGAAAATTTCCACTCTTATTATCTTGGCCATGATTACAACCGAAGTGGTTACCATTCTTGGCATAATAATTTCCCCCACGATGGTTATCATTGTTCCAATGGTCGTTGCCACCGGTATGATTATTATTGTGTTGCTGGTCATTACCTTTTGGTTGTGCTAACTCATTATCGCGCTCCAATAACTGAGCTCTATTCACAACATCTGAATATAAACAAAGTTAATGAGAAATAAGGTATTGACGTATATCGGGTTTCAAACCTCTTAGAAACATTCGCGTCATTCTCTCCTCATTATCAACCAAATGGGACGCAAACCGAGATAATTCGTCAAACTTAGCTTCGTACTGCGCCACGGTCATATTGTTTTGCTTTAACTTGATAAACTCCACCTCCTTCATGTGACGAATACTTTCGGGAAAGTACTTGTCGTTGAATGACTCTTGAACTTCTCCCAAGACATCTTGAGTGCGTGAGGTCAGGTACGCTTTTACGATTCCCACCAAGAATCGCCTCTTCACGCAACATAAAGGTGGCGAAGGGAACCTTTTGCTCCTCTGAGCATTCCAAGACATCAAATATCTTGGTAATCTTCTTTAACCACGCCTCCGCCTTTAAGTGGTTCTCGTTTTCCCAAAACTCCTGTGGTCCCAAATTTCCCTTGAATCGCTTAGCGGTGACCGACCGTAGGTTGCCATTATTTCCACCTATATTTTGAATAGAGTCTCTCTTACCGATGTTGCATGAATTGCATAAAGCCTCCGAACATCCCATCGCTCATCATTTGATCGGTGTTGTTATTTACACGAGGATTATTGTCTTCCTGCTGCACATTATCCTCGGGTATTGATCGTTGGTGACTCAAATTTTAAAAATAAAATCGAATCATCCCCGCACTACTACCAAGGATATTCATGTAATCATCAATGGTCATGATTATATCGAATAATCCCTAGTCATAATCATACCAACAACTATCCATCAATGAACTACAGGCCAATGTGGACTTTTACCACATCATTCGTCACATTACGGTTATGATTATACCGAATAATCCCTGGTCATAATCATACCAAGTCCATCTATGCCCGTAAGCCAAAGATGACTTTCATCACAATATAAGCATGAGGATAATGACAATGACATAATAATTTAATAAAACAAGTTCAATGATAAATTTTAAAGATTTATAATTTAATTTATCCAGGAATCAATAACGTCCAAATTGTCAACATGATACTGCTTTGTAGAGTAAAATTCAAGAATAATATTCATGTACCAAAAATAATTTGGACAGAAAAGAAATATATTTTTTGGGTGAATAATACCTCATGAATAGTACTT
The DNA here is from genome assembly GCA_020205605.1 of Panax ginseng. Classification (NCBI taxonomy): domain Eukaryota; kingdom Viridiplantae; phylum Streptophyta; class Magnoliopsida; order Apiales; family Araliaceae; genus Panax; species Panax ginseng. The sequence goes on from CM035137.1 coordinate 76,545,708, forward strand.
CGGGAATAGTACCCCGAGAATAGTACCCCGACACGAAAAGTGTCTCAAATACCCGAGTGAATGATACTAGAGTGAATAGTAATCGGTGAATAAGAATCGTGAATAATAGTACTCGCACGAAAAAGTACCAATAATACGAGTAAATAATACCAGAGTAAATAGTAATTGGGTGAATAGTAACCCATGAATAGTAACTCGTAAAAAAATACCAAAGAAAATGATATTCCATGACGAGTACAAAAGAAATGATATCTCAGACTAGTATAATAGAATATACGAAACTGCAAATGGATTTTCATCCGCCATGCGGTAATCCACGTAGACAAATCATTTCCACAATTTAATAAGGAATGAATATGAAGGATCATTCACCATGTATGCGGTAATTCACATAGACAGGTTATTCCAACAGAATAATAAAGAATGGAATAACAGCAGAATTCACTGTGCATGCGATAGATCAAGCATGCATAAAAGTTATTCCCAATGTAATAATAAAGAATGGAACTAGGTCACGCGTAATCCGCATGCATGTGATATTCCAACAGTAATAATAAAGAATGGAACCAGTCATGCATAATCCACACGCATGTGATGTTCCAATGTAATAATAAAGAATGGAATAACAACAGAATTCACCGTACATGCGATAATCAAGATGCATAAGTTTATTCCAATGTAATAATAAAGAATGGAATAATGTAAGAATTTCACCATGTATACGATTGATTATGATAGAGTTATTCCAACATAATAATAAAGAATGGAATAACAACCCTTAAGAATATTGAAAGAAAATAACTCTCTTCATGAATACGAAAGAATAATACCCTTTACCTCAAAAGAAGACTGGATATTGGAATAGTGAGGTAGCAGACTTCTCTTCTTCTTTCTCTCTATAATTTCTCTCTATAATAATTGCTCTAAAGCTTTAGTGAATTGGTGAGAAATGAAGGAAGAATGAGCTTCTATTTATAGAAAAATATAGTTTCGATAATTGCACATTTTGGGGCTCAAAATATTACAGTACAATACCTTCAACTTTTCTTTCATTTTTAATTTAGTCCTGCAAGTATTATCAAACTTGCACCACCTCCCCTAATAGTAAATCATGTGAATTAATAGTTCATTCATGTGACTCAATAGTATAATCATGTGAAAAAACCTAATTACAGTATAGTACCTTCAACTATACCTCCATCTTTAATTTAGTCATGCAAGTATTATCAATCTTGCACCAACTCCCCTAATAGTACATGAATGTGAATCAATAGTACACACATGTGAACAAATAGTTATAATCATGTGAATTAATAGCAATTAATTGTTCATTTATCCTAATTACCCGATTGGTCAATATAACCTCCGATATCAATTATTATCGAAATAAATGTCGATTTTCACTAACACTAATAATTCCAACACAATGGAACTATCAATTTTATCTTTAATCAACACGAACTTATTCATCATTAATATTATAATTCACAATATTTAACAACCAAACGTGTCGCTTCCGGGAAAAGAGGGGCATTTCGATAAGAATTTTTCCTTATCATGCGCAAAATTAGGTGACCAAACCTCTCCTCGATGTAACTTCTAGACATTGTCAATATTGCAAATAATAATATTAATAACTTTGTCATCTCAATTATTGATTTAATAATATAACATATTATACAGATGATACTGTGATAATAATTGAATCAATAATATGAGAGATATGATGCAGCAATTACTGTAGCTATAATTGAGTATAACTGAGTGACTTCTTACGTAAGCATCAATAATCAATACCGTGTGCTACTATTACTACCAAGTAGTTCAACAGTTTTAACGATAACACTTTCGCCATTATTTTTATAAAAAGATAATTATGTCAGTTTCTAACTACGACAATACTTCCGCTGGGGTCCACTAATGATTGTGCCAAATGCGGATATTCCCCGACAAAAAGAATATTCCCCGAATAATCGAATATTATATAACAACTTGCATACTTTGCAAAATTTATAAATATTACCCACAACTATAACATTATATCAAATTCACACCATAATATTCAAAAAAATAATTCGAGAAATTAAATCTTTATTCATAAAATTTAGGGTCTCACAACAGTTGTCTGATATTCCTTCATCCTCCACCAATGATTAGCACTCAATGATTTATCAGATTCTCACTACTTTCGAAAATCTGTTCAAGAATGGAAATCGTGGAGTCCAGTCTAGTGCTCAACAAGAAGCTGCGAAATCAAATGACCAAACTCTTATGGAGCAGGAGTTAGTGAAGAATTCTGATAAATTAACTAAGAAGATATCAATCATCACTGAAGGGTCAAAGACGTTGACAGAAGCAGGAGACAATGCAGTTTAAGACAGACTTCAAGTTAATATGTCTGATATATCTGATAAGTGTATTTTATATACACGATTTCATATCTAATTCATGCTTATTTCATTGTTATAATCTTTTGATCATGAGCATTTTCACTTGTTTTATGTCATTTTATGTGTAGGTTGATGGTTGTGGCATTGAACGTGTTATTGGAGATATTTGGTGCATTTGGAACTCAACGGGAGTGTATTTGGAAACAACTCAGTGTTGCAAAGATAGTCATTTAATCAGAAGATAGCATTCGGCTGAGCATGAATAAACCCTTACACCTTTCATTGCCAGTATGGGGTTCTACCAAGTCAACTAGTAGAGACAAGTTCACGGCCGGCGGCGTTTATATATTTTCACACCACAGGGGCTGGGTCCGCATTCGCTTAAAATAGAAGCTTAAACACGGGCTGCACTTATAACTTAAAACCTTCACGGGCTGGGTTGGGAAAATTTAAGGTGTCCTGTTGCAGTTATACTTTCTTTTGGACTCGAATTTTAGTTGTTTGTATGGTCTTATAACTCTATTGGATAAAGATTGTGGCTGGAGTGTTAGGCTGGATATATACTACTCTATCAAACACAAAAGGGAAGGGAATTAAGGAGATTACGGAGATCAAAGTCAGCTTGTGGAGAGCAAAAGTTTTAGGAGTATTTCGAAGAGTTTTTCAAGACGATTGCAATTTTAGTCTACGTAAAGGGTGTTTTCTAATATTCTTTGTGTTAGATTATTATTTGTAATTGAAAGAATGATTTCTATGATTTATTCAGCGTTTATTTCATTTATTATGAACTAATTCATTTTTTAGGCTTGTGATGGATCTTTAAGTGAATCGATGGTTTTGTAAGCTTTGATTCCCAATTTAATAAGTTATCTTCAGTTTATCTATATTAATTTATGCTTGGATCTATGAATTGCCTGATCAACAATTCTTTGTGGGGTTGGATGGAATTGAGAGAGGATATTCAACTCTAGACCTAGTTGATATAGCATGTGTTCAGGATTTTGTTAGTAGCTTAAACTTGATTCGTGTTAAGGTAGAGATATGCTTGACACCGCATGTAATCGGATAGAGAACTTGTTCTTCAACCTTCTTTAATTGTAATTCACATAGAGATATAGTGGGTTAGTTGATTAAGGTGTTTAATGGATTTCTATCTTAATTGTAGATTGAAGTTAATATGGTATTAGTGCATCGAGAGGTGGTTAGTACTGCGTTCATGTTCTTGATTAATAAACTAAGATAATGCGTTGAATTGGGATAAAAGTGTTAAAATCAAAGTGAAGCTTAAGGTGAAATCATAAGTCTAATTCTCCATTAATTGTTTGAAAATTCAGGTTTTGGTATTCGTGGTTGTTTTATGTTAGTTTAATTATTCTTAATTATATTTTCATTAGTTTTAATCATTGAATTTGATTTGTTTAATAAAATTAGGGTTAATAGAAGATTGGTAATTGTAAGTTAAGGTATTTTGCTAATTAATCTCTGTGGGAACGATACTCAACTTATCACTTTATTACTTGTTGACCACGTATACTTGCGTGTTGTGCATATATAGATTTTACCCAACAATATCTCTCAAAATCAAAGAGAGAGATCAAATTTATCTGAAGGCTATAAATGATCAGAAGGCAGAAGCTCTACGAGCACAGAAGGCTAATGAAGAGCAAATCCAAGCCCTCTCTAACAAGATTGACAATCTGAATCAGTCTTTTTCCCTACAGCTTGAGCTGAGCCAACAAGAACTTAAGATGGAGGTTGGTAACTCATCTTACTTGATGGAACAACTATTGACCAACATGGAGCAGCTTACACAAATGATTAATGACAAAAAGGGGGTGAAAAAGAGGCATAAAAAGAGGCATTCAAGGAAGAGCAAGGAGAGCAAAAGAAAAGAAAACAAGAAGGCTAAGAAGAAGGCAAAGAAGAAGATAGCAACAGCAGAAGCAGAATCATCATCTGAGGGTGAGCCAGAGGATGATGATCCTACGAATAGAGAGTTTGAGGGGGAGCCAAATAAAGAAAAAGATCATGAGTCTGAGGGGGAGCAGAGAAAAGAAATGAAGTCACCATCCCAAGCAGGAACAAATAAATCAAGCAAATAAGTAACCAATCAACAGACATCCTGGAAACTTACATAGAGCCAAAGAGGTACATCTCTAACTAGTTAGGTATGTTCTGGATCCAGGATGTAAAGTGTCATAGTTTATGTAGTCCCATATCATTATCAAATGACATTCATGATTATCTGTTTTTAGAAATACAGCTGCTCACTGTATATAAGATTCATTCATAACATGCATATGCACTAATTGTTTTTGTCAGAATCAAATAGGGGGAGATTGTTAGGAATAAGCATGTGAATGATATTCCTATATATGTATGATTTGATTATGATATAAATGAATGAATATACAAGTATGCTTGCATTAAGAAAAGCTGCAAAGTCCTTTGATAGATAATAAGAACATATGTATAAGGACTTAGAATGAATTGATCAAATATGTTAGGTTGATCCTACATAAACAGAACAGCTTTGTAAAGTCCTTAAAAAGAAATGATGTACAAGGACTATAAATATAGAAAGATCAAGCTTGTTAGGTTGATCTTATAATGTAATAGATAGGCTTGTCTGATCGTCGAGCACTGCACTAGAAATCGTAGTCTGCCAGGAGAGTCAAGAAGAACTCAAGAGCTATCAAGGCAGAATCGTAGTCAACAAGATAGTAGATCTCGGAGTTCGTAGACTGACAGGAGAGACGAGGAAGGATCGTAGTGTGTCGAGGAGAACTTCCTCGGAGCCTTAGTCTGCTGAGGAAGTCACGTTCAGAATCGTAGAGACAGCCTGTATAAGAGCCGACCGAGCATCTGCCGAAGCCAAGTCATGAATCGTAGACCACACTCGGAGTCATAGAGTCTACTGATCACTTCAGAGGCAGAGATCGTAGTCGAGAAAGATTAGATAAAGACAACGAGCATAAAGACATAAATTATAGTGTCAAGATCTGATCTCGGAGTCGTAGTGTCTGTACAACCCAAGGCAGAATCGTAGAATGCAGAACTAAGGCTTCAACAAATATGCTCATAATGCCAAGGCAAAATCGTAGAGCAAACACGATTCTCAACAAATGAGCACTCCCAGAATATCCAAAGGATGAAGCCTCTAGTCAGAACTGCAAAGATATATTTCACCTGAAAGGAACCAGAGTGCACTCAACGAATAGCTAGCAAGCTAACAAAAGATCTAAGCACCAACCTAATCATCATCCAGATTGAGTTGTAAAGCCATTTAAGATGAAGTCTTTAACAAGTAGATCAAAAGAAGACTTCAGCAAAAGTGACTGACTAAGGAAAAGTCAGCAAGTGCAGTTGCTATCAAATGAACATAAGACAACGATCTTGGGGTCAACCATGATCGTAGTGTTTGCCAAGCAAAGAAGGAACTGATGCGTACACATAGATACTGGTCGATTTCTGAAGAACAAGTCTAAAGTGATTAAGCACGGGTCAGTCCATTGATGATAAGTGAACGGAAGATCACAAGGAGAAAGCGAGCTGGGCATGCCACAAATCTAAAGTGTCTTGCTATTCAGAAGAGGCCAGAACAAGGAACAAGCCATCAGTGTCTGAGATCAGTCGAAGGAAACAAAAGAGTTAAAGCACTGCACAAGACAAGGAAGAGGTGTTCTACATTGAGGATCCAATGAACACTCGTCAGGATCATAGTGTTGTATCAACCGGTCGATGAGCAACATTCAACATGACACTACGATCAGGTCCAAGAACATATGCATCAGAATCGTAGAGTTCTATCATCTGAAGATTGAAGCATTGGCAACGGTTCAATCTGAAGATTGATATTTGAACAGAGCTTATTGAGAGCATCGATGCAAAAGGACAACCTCTGATCTAGAAATCAGAAGGAGGAAATAAAGTTTACTACCTGCCCGAGACATCAAAGTGACATCTCTGATGGGGTAGGTGAAATAGTAGACTGCGGTGTCAGAAAGTCATAAAGGAGCTGTCATGTCACATCTACAGTCTACATCAAATAACTTAAGATCTGTGAGGCAATTCAAACTACTTTCAACGGCTATATTCCAATGGGAAGTTTAAGAAGGAGTATATATCAGCTAGAGCTTCAAAGATCAAAAGTAGCTGAAGTTACAGAATCGTTGAGTTGTTAGAATGTTATTATTGTGATGCCCCCAAAATAGGTCCACACGACCCATTCTGAGTCACCAGATATCATACTATAAAAATCAAATACAAACTTTATTTATACAACTGTTGAACTGTCGTGCAGAATACGACCATAGTTAAACTATGAGTTTCAATACAAATGTATGTAACTCTCATGGTGCCTCGACCACAACCTTACAATGGTATTTTACATAAAAGTATAATCAAAAACTATTTTAGAAATTAAAATCTATGGGAAGTGCTCAAGGAAACCTTCGTACATAAGAGGCCATGAATCTAAGTTATGATAGATATCATATGTCCAGAGAATTATCCTTGGTTGATCCAATAGACCCTAAAGAAAAACGAGAAGATTACTATCATGTTCCTTCCAATGGTGAGTCTTCTCTTGACATATAACTATCTCCACCGTCTGCAATTGAACATTATGTTTCAACCAAACTCCAAGATCATATAGGTAGTGCTCGTAGATATAATCAGCAAGTGGATGTGCATAACATTGTCTTATGATAACACGAGGTTGTATGTCATTAGACATCTTGTATGATAGTGGCGAAACACCCTTCCAAAGTTGGGTTCACCTCACCCTATTCGGTTCACCAAAATTAAATATCAAATGACGTATACAATACGACACACTTATCTAAAGTTCTCAATAAAATTATTTCCATACTATTTAGGGAGAACCTCAACAGCTATAGACCACCGTTTTATTCTCCTGTTCCACTCGCTCGACCCAGCTACACTCTTATTACCTGAAAGAAATTGTGAAGCAAAAAGGGTGAGCACAACTAGCCCAATAAAGAATATCATGACTAAAGATAATTTACATCATCAATAGCCTACATCAGTAATAAATCAGAGATTTAGAACATATGGTAGATGATAAAACTTTTCAACCATAGTTGCAGCGGAATGAGCAATCCATTAGAAGAGTCAAATAGACCATCAGGTCTATTATCTTCTCCATGTTAAAAGTTCACCAATAATGTTTTATCCCTGTAACATCAATTAACAATTCCTGTCCACAATCATATGAATAACTCATAATCATAATTGTGATTCTAAATTCCTCTTCGCACCCAGGACGAAGATAATGTTCATCACCTATCTTCACCTGAAACATCAAAAATCATGGTTATACTAAATCACAATTCCTGCTCATAATCATACTAATAAATTCATCTTTTCACTACGACCAAAGATATTCATTAATAATTCATCTTTGCACTACAGGTCAAAGACATACAACTGTATTTTAAAAGAGTCAAGTAAAGCATGATATTTACTATCTTTTACGAATTAAAAGTGTATAATCAATATGTTATCGCTGAGACTCAGCTTAATAAATAATCCACATCATCGAATCATCCCTGCACTACGGCCAAGGATATTCATGTAATCATCAATGGTCATGATTATACCGAATAATCCCTGGTTATAATCATACCAATAATTGTCCATCAATGCACTACGTGCCAATGAGGACTTTTACCACATCATCTATAACATTACGGGTCATGATTATACTGAATGATCCCTGGTCATAATCATACCAATAAATAGTTCATCTATGCACATAAGCCAAAGATACTCATCAATCAATAGTTCATCTTTGCACGTAAGCCAAAGATATACAACTATAAAACCAATAATCAACAAATCCATCTTTGCACGTAAAGCTAAAGATATACAACCAGAAACTAATAATCAACAAAATCCATCTTTGCACGTGAGCCAAAGATATACAACTGTAAAACCAATAATCAACAGTCCATCTTTGCACGTGAGTCAAAGATGACTTTCATCATAATATAAGCATGAGAATGATGACAATGATATAAGAATTAATCAAACGAAATCAAGGATAAATATTAAAGACTTTAAATTTATCCAGAGTTTAAAAATATCCAAATTGTCAACATGATACTGCTTTGTGGAGTAAAATTCAAGAAGAATATTCATGTACCAAAAATAATTTGGACAGAAAAGAAATATATTTTTTTTAGGTAAATAGTACCAAGCAATAGTACCCTATGAATAGTACTTCGGGAATAGTACCTCGTGAAGTACCCCGGCATGAAAAGTACCCCAAATACCTGAGTGAATAATATTTGGGTGAATAGTAATTTAGGTGAATAGTAACCCATGAATAGTAACTCGTGAATAGTACTCTTGTCGACGTCGGGATTTTTTAGTGTCCCTTTTCGTTACTTGTTCTTTGGTGTTCTCATGTTAATGTGAAATTTGTTTGAAAAAACAAATGAAAAAGGCCCGACATGTATAATGTCGACGATTTGACTTTAAGAGTTGCTAGTTGGTGTTTTTTTAATCGGTTGCACTAACGCAAATCGAAAAGGTTTGCATTCGACCCGATGATGTGACAACGCTAAACGGGTCTGTGAAATCGAGATTCATTTAGGGTTCGGGGCTTGGTTATGCGAGGGAAGGTGTTAGGCACTTCCCACATCCGTGTTGCTACTATGACCGCCACTTCTCAAATAAACTGTTATATGAATGTGTGTGTGTGTGTGTGTGGATCAATGTGCAATTATTTAGAAGTAGTGATATGCCTCGTTCGCACCTATATACATAGGGTTTGAATTTTGTAGAAAATTCAATTTTAAGCAAGATATAGCAATGAAATTTTATAAAAAAAAAAAGGTTTTTCAAACCCTTTGCTCAATAGTAATTGAGGTCTTTGATACTTCCATTTTATTATTAAATGTTCGGCTTGTTTCCTTTTATTTTCGAGATGCGAAGCATCTGTGAGAAAATAATATACATCAGTGTCGAACTCCTTATGGGCATGACAGCCATCCAAGGGAATTCAGACACTGTAAGTAATGTACAAGATGCTTACAGCTGGAAAAAATCCATCATGGGAACCGAATCTAGATTCAGTAGACTGAATTTGTGATCACATGATTTCTAGGCTCACATGATACTGCAATTTGTATGGAAAGCAGTAAGCAGTTATATATATATATATAAAAGCTATAAATATAAATATATATATATATATGTGCATGATCAGCCACCACAAAGCAACTCCATGGGGGATCAGAAATGTAATTAAAGTAGTAAATGTTATCAACCGCCACGGAGTAAACTCCAGGCGGGACTTGAATGTAAATAAAGCTGTAAAAAGCTATCAACTACCACGAAGTGAACTCCAGGCAGGACGAAATATAAATAAAGTTGTAAAAGCGATCAACTGCCATGAAGTAAACTCAGCAGATTTAAATGTAAATATATATATATATATATATATATATATATATATATATATATATATATATATATATATCTATAAAAGCAATAAATGCAATTCTGATATAAAATCCGTGCTCATCGGATATGTCCCATAATAATATATATATATATATATATATATATATATATATATATATATATATATATATATATATATATATATATATATATATATATATAAGCAATTAAACGCACTGGATGTAAAATCTGTGCTCATCGAGATGTAGTCGACCCTACGCTTTATATATATAAGTATATATATATATATATAAGCAATTAAACGCTCCAGCATCAAGTCTAGGCTCAATCGAGGCATAACTAGATAATGTTAGTCCATATAAAATATATACATATATATAAGTATATATACGAGATGTAATGAAAACCACGGACCAAAGTCCGGGCAAACACACACACACGACTCTCAATGTGTATAATAAAGGTGTGCTATTATGAGAAGAAAGGATTTATAGAATGTAAGAAAGCTTACAGTTGGTGCATGCCAATGTAGACTTCTATGACTTATATATGGATAAACACTCGGCTCCACGGATGAAAGTATAGCTATATATGAGCTAACAAATGTTTAAAATGAGGAAAACACTTAATATGGGTGTGTGCAGAGTAAAGTGGGCGGGGCTTCCTCGCTTTTCTCTCTCTTCTCTCTCTCAAAATGGTCGACCCTCACCTATATTTATATCTCGATGGCCAGCAGTGTGTACTGCTGGCAATGCAGCTACACTGCGGGTGGTCGGTCGTAGGGGGCCCGAGCTTGGCAGGTCCCGTTGTTCGGAAAGTACGTGCGATCAAATGCACTATAATGTCCGCTCGAACTTGTAGAACTTCAATCTGAGCATCCGAACGAGGTATATGTGACCTTCTTCGAACTGCTTGTGTCGAGAGTTACGCAATGACATAGATTAGAGGTTGTACGAAGTCAGGAAGAGGGGACCATGCCCATGGTCTTCAAGCTTCAAATTCTATCCGGTATACTGCCACGCGTAATAGTCACTCGGGATTGGATATCCTAGTTCTTGAAGGACATAGTTGTATGTATGTATTGAAGTGTCGAGACGACGCACAGATGTTGATGTGGCAAGATGACGTTTGAGTCTTCGTCTGGGTTATCGCCGGTTTGAGTTAAAAGCAGACGTTGCTCAGGGTTACATCTGAGATTGGACTGCTGCAAGTGTTTGAATGTCGCAAGGTCATCTTGTAAGTGCCTGTATGCCCGGTGTTAGCTCCGGGTTTGAGAGATGAGTGCCTCGGCAGGAGGTCTGAGATTGAAGCTGATAGCATGTGTTTGAAACAAGCATTTCTGGGGTTATCGCCGGAACTGCAACAGCATTCCTTGGGGTTATCGCCAAGGATGAAACTCGGGGTTATCTCCGAGGTTGGAAATGATCCTTCCGGTGTGTGTTCCGGGGTTGAGACTGATACTCCTAGTGTGTGGTCCGGAGTTGAGATTGATATTTCCGGTGTGTGGTCCGGGTTATGAACTGATCTTCCGGTAGTATCCGGAATGGAGACCGAACTTCCGGTGGTATCCGAAATGGATGTGAGCTATCTTCCAGGGTTATCTCCGAAAGACGATTCTGCCCTCCTGTAATGTTAGTAACAATTGTGCAGAAAATTTTCGAGTGTCTATAACTCTGACACAAAAAGTGCCCCGAATACCCGAGTGAATAATACTAGAGTGAATAGTAACTGGGTGAATATTAACCTGTGAATAGTAACTCGTAAAAAAAATACCAAAGAAAATGATATTCCATGACGAGTACAAAAGAAATGATATCTCATACGAGTATAATAGAATATACTGAAATCTATGCAAATGAATTTTCACTCCGCCATGCAGTAATCCACGTAGATGATCATTTCCACAATTTAATAAAGAATGAATACGAAGGATCATTCACCATGCCCGTGGTAATCCACATGTACAAAGTTATTCCAATGTAATAATAAAGAATGGAATAACGTAAGAATTCACCGAGCATGCGATAGACCGCATGCATGAATGAAAGTTATTCCAACGTAATAATAAAGAATGGAATAATAGAAGAATTCACGGGCATGCGATAGACCGCATGCATGTGATATTCCAACAGAATAATAAAGAATGGAACCAGGTCATGTGTAATCCGCACAGACAGGATATTCCAACAAAATAATAAAGAATGGAACCAGGTCATGTGTAATCCACACAGATAGGATATTCCAACAAAATAATAAAGAATGGAATAACAACAGAATTCACCAGGCATGCGATAGATCGCACAGATGTGTTATTCCAATGTAATAATAAAGAATAGAATAACAGAAGAATTTCACCATGTATGCGGTACTTCACATGTATAGCAAAGTTATTCTAACATAATAATAAAGAATGGAATAACAACCCTTACAAGTATTGAAAGAAAATAACTCTCTTCATGAATACGAAAGAATAATACCCCTTACCTTAGAAGAAACTGGATACTGGAATAGTGAGGTAGCAAACTTCTCTTATTCTTTCTCTCTATAATAATTGCTCTTGTGAGACTTAGTGAATTGGTTAAAAATAATGAAGGAATGAGCTTTTATTTATAGGAAAATATAGTTTCCATAATTGCACGTTTAGGGGCTCAAAATATTACAGTATAATACCTTCCTCTTTTTCTTCATTTTTAATTTAGTCCTGCAAGTATTATCAAACTTGCACCACTTTCCCTAATAGTAAATCATGTGAATCAATAGTAAATCATGTGACTCAATAGTTCTAAACATGTGAAAAAATTAATTATAGTATAGTACCTTCATCTATACCTCCATTTTTAACTTAGTCATGCAGGTATTATCAAACTTGCACCAACTCCCCTAATAGTAAATGAATGTGATTCAATAGTACACACATGTGAACAAATAGTTATAATCATGTGAATTAATAACAATTAATTGCTCATTTATCTGATTAATTACCCAATTGGTCAATATAAATTCCATACATCAATTATTATCGAAATAAATGTCGGTTTCCACTAACACTAATAATCCTAACACAATGGAACTATCAATTTCATCTTTAATCAACACAAACTTATTCATCATTAATATTATAACTCACAATATTTAACAACCAATTCGCTCTCGTGAAGAGGGGCTTTCCGATAAGGATTTCTCCTTATTGGCGCAAGAATTAGGTGACGAAACCTCTCCTTGACAGTACTTCTAGACATTGTCAATATTGCAAATAATAATATGAATAACTTTGCCCTCAAGTATTGATTTAATAAGATAACATATTATGCAGATGATAATCTTTGTGACAATAATTGAATCAATAATATGAGAGATATGATGCGTGAATTCTCAGAGCAATAATAATTGAGTATAACCGAGTGACTTCTCACGTAAGCATCAATAATCAATACCGTAGCTACTTATGCAACCACGCCAGACATCGTATTTTTTACTACCGAGTAGTTCAACAGTTTTAACGGTAATACTTTCATTTGTTATTTTATAAAAAGATAATTCTGTCATTTTCTTACTATGACAATACTCCCGTTGTGGGTTCCACCAATGATTGTGTCGTCCTACGGATATTCCCCGACAAAAAAGAATATTCTCCGACCAAACAAATATTTTATAACAACTTGCATACTTTGAAAAATTTTCACATATCACCCTTAACTTTAACCTTTTATCAATTTAACCATTTACTAAATAGAATAATTATAAGAAAATTGAATACTTTCATTTCATAAAATTTGGGGTCTCACAATTATTGACTCTACGAGTTCCACCAGAGCTAAACAGAACAAGTCTCAGTGACAGTGAGACTACAAAGGTGGAAGTGAAGCAACCTTGAAGAAGGACTCGAAAAGACTAAAGCTTCACTCAACAAAGATAAGAATGCCACTGAAGATGGCAGCTATGCTGAGAGCCGAGAAGGTCAAGAAGATAGCATTCAGAAAAGTGGCAAAGTACAAAGAAGATCAAGAGAGCCACTCTACAGATCACCATGAACCAAAAGCTGAAAAAGAACAGATGCAAAATCATGTCTGCAAAACATTCAAGAAGGGTTCAGAGATTGTTAAGTGTCAGACGAAGTCTACCAAAAGCTCAAAGACTTAGCAAATCCAGATGGTGATGGTGCACAGCTGACGTCGGATGAAGATGAGCAGAAAAGAGTGAAAATCACCTGCACCAGAGAAGATGTGGTCCAGACTCGAAGCAAAATGCAAAGAGGACCACGCCAAGCTACTAAGAACAAAAGATGTTCAAGCTTAAAGACATCTTAGCAGCTCAGCACCAACAACAACAACAATAACAACAACAACAATAAAAACAACAACAACAACAAGTAACCAGGGCCTGAGGGATCCTTGTTCAGAGGGACTAAATGAAGTTCCAAGCCTGCTGGGCTTGAAGAGTCCTTAGTGAACTGAAGTTCCAAGGCTGCTGGCCTTGAAGAAATCTTAGTGATTCAGGGTGCTGCTCTTCCTTAGTGAAAATCCTGCTAGTTGAAAGTAGAAAGTGGATTAGGAGCTTGAGTCTCTGAACCACTTAAAATTCCTTGTGCCATTTACTTTCTGTCATTTACTTACTGTCATTTACATTATGTACCTAACTGCTATAATTGTTATGTATGTGTTAACTGCTTACAACTGAACTAACTCTACGAACAATGTATGTATGATTATGAATATATCAATGAAGGGGATAGTTTACTTATTCCGCTGTGCTTGAAAAGATTCTTATGTTTGTCATATGTTAATTCATTAGCAATACAAAATAAATAGGAAAAGTATTTGAAATTAAATAGATCTATTCAACCCCCCCTTCTAGATCTATTGTGTGCCTACTAGGAACTAACAAGCTGCATTCTTAGCTTCTCATCCTCTGCATAGGATCCGAGTTCTCCGATGTATACCTTTAGATGGGTATAAGGATCGCCTGCTCCATTGTACTTTTCAAAATCCAGAACCTGAAATTTCTTTGGGTATCTGGCTCTGGGAAAGATGAAGTGATCGGAATAATCGACACTTCCATAAGTTCTAGTGCCTTTTATAGACCGGATGGTTTCTTCTATTTGTTAGACTTTCTTTCTTATATCCCCAACTTCTCGGTCTTCCCTGAGATTTATGATTTCAGGAGTTTTGTTGGTTCTTTCATTGAATCGAGGTTCAGGTATCCTTTTTTGTCAGCACTTTGATTGCCACCCTTGGAGGAGGACTCTGGTTGAGTGGGCGTTGTCTGGCCTTGAGTGCTTTTATTTTGTTCTTTTAGGAGGATAACCAACTCTGCTATTTGATTCTTAAGTCCCTCAGACTCCTTTTAAGATACGGAACCTAATTTGTGTTGGGCACTTTTAGCCATGTCGGTGGATAGGCTTTATGCCTTCTTATATTTTGATTTAGTAATGAGACTAATCTTGCCTGTTGGGATGTGATTATTTGGGTCTAGCCATGGTACAACCCAATCTATTTTAATGGTCCGGATCTGGTGATGGCCCATATGTATTTATTGTGATAGTGAGAGAGTCCTTATTAAAGAAAGATTGTGTTTCCTTATTTGGTGGGATAAGGAGGTTTAATTTGGGAAGGAATCTATCAGCCATTAATTGTTGTTATAAGGTGATTCTACAAAGGACTCCTACTCCTAATTGGATTCAGGTGGATATGGCATCTATAAATACAACAATAAGGGGAGGAAACACAACACAAGACAGAGAGACAGAACACAAGAGCATATGACACAAATACACAACTTGTACTCTCCATATTATTATAGTGGATTTCTCTCTCTCTCCGTGATTTTTTCTCAATTGGGTTTCCACGTAAATTCTTGTGTTCATATTTTATCTCTTTGTTTATGTTTATGTGAATGTATTTTGTGAGTTTGATTTCACAACAATACAATCAACCGTTAGCGCAATTTTGGCCTGCTATTTTGGTGATTTCGTCAGGCGTACAAAATTTGGCGTTAACATTGGCGCCGCCTGTGGGAAATAAGACACTTGTTCTAGTGTCGATTTAAAATCACCGAAGGAGATAAGTGATTCTTTTTTATTAAATTAAATATATACTTGTACGTGTGTATATATGTATTATGCCAATAACAATTGAAGCATGATCGTAATTAATTATCGATACAACTTTACATATTCTCTCTCTTATATTATGCATGTAGTGGTAGTATTCACATGATGCATGTAAAATCTAAACATTAACACTTTGGTCCAGGTGATGATAAATTGGTCTTTGAATCACCGTATTAGTAATTTTGATTCAAATAAATAGAGATAAAAGTTTAAGCTTTTATATCATTGAAGTGCTTTAAAGGCGGCTTCAGTTTCATCATCAACCACAGACTGAAGAAAATTAAAGGATTCAATTCTTATACATGTGCCAATGTGCTCATCTGCGAGGGATAAAAATCCTGAGGATAAAAATCCTGAAAGGATGAACATTCTACAGATAAAAATTTCGAGGATAAAAATCCAGAGGATAAAAATCCCGAGGATAAAAATCCCACTGAGACTTTTTGAATACTCTTATAAATAAGAGACTGGGGGCAATGTTGGGATGTAATTATTTGGGTCTAGCCATGGTGCAGCCCAATCTATTTTAATGGTCCGGATCTAGTGATGGCCCATATGTATTTATTGTGACAGTGAGATAGTCCTTATTAAAGAAAGATTGTGTTTCCTTATTTGGTGGGATAAGGAGGTTTAATTTGGAAAGAAATCTATCAGCCATTAATTGTTGTTATAAGGTGATTCTACGAAAGACTCCTACTCCTAATTGGATTCAGGTGGATATGGCATCTATAAATACAACAATAAGGAGAGGAAACACAACACAAGACAGAGAGACAGAACACAAGAGCATATGACACAAATACACAACTTGTACTCTCCATATTATTATAGTGGATTTCTCTCTCTCTCTCTCTCTCCCTCTCCGTGGTTTTTTCCCAATTGGGTTTTCACGTAAATTCTTGTGTTTATATTTTATCTCTTTGTTTATGTTTATGTGAATGTATTTCGTGAGTTTGATTTCACAACAATACAATCAACCGTTAACGCAATTTTGGCCTGCTGTTTTGGTGATTTCGTCAAGCGTACAAAATTTGGCATTAACATTGCCTACAAGAAGAGTAGGTAATTTAGTCTTTATAAGCATTAACAACATTCATTGATGCAATGTGTTAGTTTTAGGGTTTAATATTTTCCTGCAAAATAGAGGTTAGTTATTTTGATAACTGAATAGCATGACAAGATTTGATATTTGACATAGAATTTTAATACTTGACATGAATTGACATTTAACATTTAACATGGAATTGAAAGGGAAATGTATGAAGAAACTTGCCTTCATGTTTGGTTTATCAGAGGCTAACCTATCTTAGGTTACTCTCACAGACTTTTCAACATGAAGGTTTTCAGATCATCGCAAGCTACTAGATGGGAAGTTAATTCGATGTTTCAATTGGAGCGGATCTGAGTGATGCTTTTCCTGAGTTTCGCGTGATTAGTCTCCTCTTAAGTCCAGTAATCAATCATCGACGAGTTCACTTCCTTGTGGAGAAATCACACAATATATATTTATCGCGTCTCACCGTTATACATGATGATATTGTGCAAAACATTAATATAAACGTGTGTACATGAGTATTATGTAATTTTTTTTTAAATGTGATATTATTTAGGTAAAAATAGAGATACACAACCATATAACTTTTAAAGTTACACGGTCTACGATCGTATAGTGATTTCACTCTACGATCGTAGAGTAGTCCACAGATAGTAGAGTGAATTTACTCTACGATCATAGGGTAGTCCCTCCACGATAATAGAGTAAATTCACAAATTGTGGAGTGACTAATCTATCATCGTAGAGTGAAATCAGTCTCTCATCACTTTAAGAATTGCTCCTAAAACTAGGGAAACCGAGAGAGAGGGTCTCTTCTCCGTCAAAACGCAACAGCTGGAGCAAAACATCACGGAACGAACGCCTTCTGGCTTTATACCCTCGTTCCTTCTCTGCACCCATTCTTTAAATCGCAAAATACTATTTCCTTCGGTAAGAACTCTGTCTATGTACAATCTCTCTGTACAATCACAGAATACTATTTATTTGTATTCTTAAATTTCACTTTTGGCGGGTTTCACACATTGTTTAACCCTTAAATTTTTTTCTAGGGTTTTTGTTCGTGCTACATTTTAGAACGAAATGATCTGCCTAATGCACTTAATCCATCTCTTTTCAGGTACAATGCCTTTATACAAAAGAAAGCCTTTTTACCTGTTGGAAAACCCCAATGATTTGATGCCTGAAGAGCTTGTATTTCAAGTTCGCTTCACTAAAGAGATATTTAGGGATTATGGGTACAGTTTTACTGTTTTTTCTTCTTTTTATTTGTTTATGTATTCATTGGAATTTAACTAATTTTTAGTGTGTTTTTCCCTCATAGCGAGTATTTGAATCGGATAAACCTGTATCGTCAAAGAGTTTGGACTTGTAAAGTTACTGGGAAGAGTAATTTGACTTTTGAAGAGGCTTTGGTATCTGAAAGAAAGGCAATTGAAAAGGTTCAACAGTTCCCCGCAGAACTAGTAGCTCCTGTGCTTCGTGATGTCCAATTCAGTATGAGTTCTCTGCCTTCTATGTATTCATTTTACAATTTTTAAGTGTTATTTAGTTTTTGCTATTTTATTCTAATTTTGCAGCTAGTAATGTTTTTAAGCCTAGATTTTATTTATTTTGTATATATGAGTTAGGTGGTCAAGAATAGGAAATAGTGAGCACTCTTAAATTGCATAATTCTTTATAATTGTCCTCGTTTGAAGAGGGAGAAAAGTATTTGAACTGGTCTGTTGTGTGCTGAAGATACTTTTCCGGAAAGACATTGGACTTGATTTTAATATTAAAGGCGTAAATTCGTGTTATTTTCAAGATTTGAAGGTGAAAACTTCATCACAGCCTTCATTTGTAAAGTAAAGGTTGCTAGAACTTCTGTGTTGTGCACTGGAGTTGATATTAATATTATACTTTTATGTGTAAAATACGAGTGAATTCATCTTATTTCTTAGATTTGTAGTGAAAAATATCATTACATCCTTCGGAATGTGCTGCATTCCATAAAAGGTTCAAGAAAAGTGAATGCATAAAAGGACAAAATCACAAAATTTTGGGAATGGATTGAGCTCAATGCAGAGCCTAGATGCTATAGGCTCGTATTAGGCTCGTATTGGGCTCGTATATTCTTTATACACAAATATTATATTATATACATGTATATATTTACATATATATATATATGTGTGTGTGTGTGTATGTATATAATTGGAAAAATTAATAATGATAAATTGAGCTCAAGTTCAAGCTCAAAACTCGAGATCAATTGTCTTGTTTATGTTTACCTGAGTTAATTGTGAACAATTCTTGAACATAAAAAACTGTAAACCAGCGAAGCTTCAACATATTTGGTTTGCTTGAAGGCTTGACTCGAGCTCGTTGTATATCTTAGTGAACAAGCTTGAAATACCCAAATTGACTCGATTTGGGTTGTTTACAACTTTATATTATGTTATCTACCATAATGCAAAAAAGCTACTAAATTAAAATGCTTAAGTTTTATGTATGAGGGTATGTGGTCATTTCCCATTATCTGTGATAGAAGTTGTGATGAAATTTTGGTTCAACACTTGGGAGAGTCATGTACTCCAAAAAAAGAAAGTATACAGGGTTTATGAGTTCCCAAGCAAACCCCAGGGTTATTCCAAGTTCCCCCCTACATTTTCTTATTCATCTATCTATCTGTAGTTACTAGACTTTCAAATTGATGGGAAAAATCAGATGACCTCTGTTACCTGGTTTCATAAGTTGTGCTTTATAAGGTTTTTTGTATGTATTCCTTTGATTGATTGATTGATTTATTAATATAAACCATCTGCTATAACCTAGTAAACTATAATACTTAAGGTCGTTAGTCTTTGAGATATGGTTGAATAACGTTAGCCTTTGCTTGCGAGCATGGTAAGATGCTTTTATTGTAGGTATCGTAAATATAATTTTGACGTTTAATAGGATTACTACTAGGGAGTAGCTTGATAAGTTGTCAAGTGTATGCTGCACCATAGTGGTTTTCTTTTTCCATTTTAAAACTTGAATCATGTGATTTGAGAAAGTTAAATTTCGAAAATATTCTCTAAAGTCAATAAATTTACGTTTGCCTGCTCGTGCAGAGGAGGGTGGGTGGGTGGGTGGGTTGTTGCATCTAGAATTTTGATGTAAACTGTTAGACAATTGGCCATTTTGGTAAATAAATGGTAATTGAAGTAATATTACTTGGGTAGACTGTTGCAGAAATAGTATACACATGGGTGATAGTCTCCTATGTATAGTTATCAAGGGACCAAGTCAAGGCGAGGCGACAGCCGGGACTTAAGCGCTTAGGCGACAAGGCGCCCAACTAGTCGTTCATAAGTCGACAAGTCGTTAACAATGTAAATTTTATTCGTATAAAATTATATATATTTAACATTTATATGAATATTTATATATTTATTATATTTTTAATAATTTATTATATTCATAAATTCATAATAATGCAGGTTGTAGCATATCAAATCACAATATTAATAAATAAAATATATTATAATATAAGTAAGAAATATATATTATGATATACAATATTAGTATAAAACATAACAAAAAAATATAATACTAATTTATTGGGTTGTATATATAATATTAGTTTTTATTTATCATGCATATGGCATAATATTAATGTAAACTACTGTATATAATATATGTAAATTATACAATACTTGCTACATTGTAGTATATAGCTATATTGCATTATTCTTTGTGTTGAGGGCTTAGTTTGCTAACAGAACACGTGTCTCATTTACCTGAATAAAATAACATGGGTCAAATGTCCTCTTTAACTAGTGGGTCTTCGTAGTGGATAACAAAAATAATTCCCAATGAATATAGCTATATTGCATTATTCTTTGTGTTGAGTGCTTAGTTTGCTAACAGAACACGTGTCTCATTTACCTGAATAGAATAACATGAGTCACATGTCCTCTTTAACTAGTGGGTCTTCGTAGTGGGTAACAAAAATAATTCCCAATGAATAAACAAAACCAAACAGCAACAGACATGAGTCAACAAAGTATACCAACTACCATATCATATAAAAAAAATAGCAGTAGCAGTCATGAGTTAACAAAGCAGAACTATATCATATAAAAAAAATTAGCAGCAACAGTCATGAGCAGAGGTACGGGGTACCTGAGGAAACAGAGAAGAACACCCTCCCTCTTTGTTTCTGTCAAAAAAAATACCCAAAAAGAAAGAAAATCAAAAGGAAAGAGAAGAAGAAGAGTAGAAGTATAGAAGAGAAGAAGGGAAATAGAGAAGACGAAGAATAGAAGAAAAACATACCTGACGAAGTTGTCGCTGTCGAAGTCGGAAGTCGGAAGTCGTTGCCAGAGTCGACGCAGTAAGCTCCCTCTTTGTTGCTCTTCCCTTTCTCCCTCTCTGTTGGCTTGCGAGTTTGTTGCGATCGATCGATTGATCGATTAGGTTTTAGCTGTCTGACATTTTTTTTACCTGTTAAGTTCGAGTCAAACCATACCTGACCCGTAAATCCAAGTCGCCCGATTTGCAATTCAGCCGTCCATGTCGCTGCTAAGTCGTCGCCTTTCATGGCTGAGTGCTCAAATTTCTGGCTTTCGACCAAGTTGCCCAGACGCCTTAATTTTTTCCATCGACGCCTAGGCGACGACTTGATAGGCATGCTCCTATGGTGCATTTTAGGTTGTGTGGTTCATGTTAATAGTTTTATAAAAGATAGTAGAATGTAATGTTATTCTTCTTTGTGAAATTAATTAAAAGAATGGTTTATTCATTTCTTTATGCTTTCTAGCTTTCTTCTCTCAAATTTTTTGAAACCCTAATTTCTCATGATTTATTGGTTGAGCTGAAAAAGGTTTTAGCTTGACAAGTGGTATCAAAGTAGTAAGAGTCGCGGACTATGTTCTTAATATAAAGGGATACCTTGGGATGGATGTAAATAACGATGGGTATATTTGAGACAGTAGGTTAGTCGAATATGGTTGGCCAGTGTTGCTAGAGTGAAGCCATCATGCACGTCAGTTTGGAAGCGTGGTGATTGTCATGCTTTTATATAGGCTTATGGGAGGCAGTCCGACGTCGGTGGCACGGGCTACTTGGTGTGGGTTGCTATGGTCTTATCCTCTCCTTGCCTAACAACTAGCTCAATCATTGGGTTATATTCCATTAACACAAGTGACCCCTATCAGCACAAAATCAGTAGCAAGCGATGTTCAAAATTTCCCATTTGTAACCTCCAGTTTTCCTAGACACCTGTACCTGAAAGTTTTGAGGAGTTCAGCATACAAATATAGGAATAACAATCCAGTCCATCCCCATGGTGCTCAATTATGCTAGTAATAACTATTCCTTCTGTTTGAGTGTATATTCTGATTTACCTAGATTTGAATTCAAAATTTTAAATATCGTTAACTGTGTTGGCAGAGTTCACGTAAGAGTTTCACGTTAGTTCCTTCATTATGACATTCACTTCAATTATGCTTTTAATCTCTGATTAAAATGCTTATAAAACAAAAAAGTCATCCTCTATTAGTCCAAGTCCAAACAATCTTATTTTTACTATCTAGTCCTAACTAGTTGTTTAGTACATTATTAATCCCCTATTAGATCTATAAAATTCCTTTGTGTGCTTAGACTTTCATTTTCAGCTCATTTACTCCATAAAAATTCATCTTAAGCCTTTGCATTAGGTGAGTTATGTATTTAGATAGCATTGGAAACTCAAATTGCTTCTTGAGTATTCCATTTCAACACTAAACAGCTCACTTAAAGCTCATTTACTTTATAATCATAGTAATTTTGCTATTACTAGTGATATCATTCTTCAACTCCTAATGTTTGTTCACAATCTCCATTTCTAAGCACTTTAAATAGTTGAAAATTTACCTCACACATGGCTGGTCCTTCAAGAACAAACTCTAATCTCATGTTGCAACAAGACTTTATGAGCATTTGGGAATTTATAATGGAAAATTTGAGAAGATTTACTCCATTATGTAAGAAATAAAGGGATTGTTTAAAGGAAACAACCAAGAAGAAATTTTTAAGTTCCAAAACCCTTTTGCAAATAAGGGGGAGAAAGAGAATAGAACAATGAAAGTGGCCTCTTTAGGTATTCATTGCATAGTGAGAGGAGGAGAAATGAAGAAGATGAAGCTCTAATGAGGTGCATGAATGAACAAGGAAGGGGAGAAAGGAGAAGAAATGAGGAACTAGCTTGGAAGGTGGCCATTAAAACAATGCATCTCCATGGAACTATTAACTTTGGTATAAGGGCCATGTTAATGGCAAGAAGGAATTATCATGAGTTGACTTTGCAAGGATTTCAGCATTAAATCCACTCCACTCAAATTGGCCAAGAAGACGTGATTGAGGTAATGCACAAAGACCCTTACCCAAGCCTATACACTAGCCAAGCAATATGGGCATCTAATTCTAAAATTTTAACCTCCATTTAGAAAAACCAATGTTCTAAAAGGCGCTAGGCGGGCGGGCGTGAGGGGGCCTAGCGCTAGGGGTCCTAAGCGAGATTTTTTATTTTAAGCCAATTTTAATATTTTATCTTACATTTATCCAAACAAAACAATAATATAAAGCAAAAAATCTATAATAAAGATAATAAAGGCATTTGCTTAAAGTTCAAACACATATTCATATTGCTAATGTCAAAGGTCAAACACAAACATGCAATTGTTTAAAATTCAAACATATTTTTAACGTATTAGTTTTATTCATAAATAAGAATGTTATTAAATAATAAAATTTAAAATTTCAAGAATTTAATTCAATATTAAAACTTAAGAAACTAAACATAAATTTAAGAATTATATTGAATTAAACTAAATATTACAAATGTATCATCATTTATATAATTTGAAGTTTGTACAAGTTCAAAAAATTACAACTATAATAAAATTATCCTTTTTGACTTGATATTGTTCACTTATTGTTGTGATTTGATATATTACAATATGTATTATGAATATGGTAAATTATTAAAAAAATAAATATATCAAGATCTGGTTTGGGTAGTTATTAAAAAAAAAAACTCTTCGCCTAGACCCCGCCTAATTTCCTGGAGGACTTTTTTTGCGCCTTGGGCCTAGGTGAGGCATTAGGGGGGCCTAACGCCTAGACGGGGGCTTAAACGGACCTAGGCGGAGATTTTTAGAACACTGAGAAAAACACCCATGCTGTCCAACCCTCTAAAAGCCTCCAATCATCCCCTAACTAAGCCCCGTCTTCCCTATACAGAGACAAACAGTACTCCACTTCTCACCTTCCGAAAGGCTAATCAAATTGCCATTATTTTAGCCACCTAGAGCTATCACGACTGTCCAAAGAGATGTGAAGAGGAATAAAGGGACTTTATTTTTATGATTAGAAATTAGAAATCTGTGGTAGGGCATCAATGCAAAAGCCTCGAGTATTCATGATTGTGGGGGACCCTCAAGAGGGAGAAGGTTACGAAACACCACCAATTTATGATGAGGATCCTATACTCCTAGTGATTATCAAGAAGACCGCATTGAACGTTCAAGCAGAGATGGGCCCACACCTTGCATCATGACATAAACAATCATGTGTCAACATTGGCTGGCCTATTAGGGCAGCAAGAAATCACATTATTGATGGATGGAGACAACAACATGAACCTTTTGAGCACCAAGCAACACTACTTAACCGGTCACAATCACTTTGACAAAGGGGGAGTAAAATGTGAGTTACTCTTGGTGTCTTAAATTCAAATGTAGTATAAAAGGAAGAGGGTTAATCACTCATATATGGATTGTTCCCTTCCCATGGTAGCTTGTGAGGCAATATTTTTGGTTTAATTGGCTGAATGCCTTGAGGCCTGTGTACTTGATTTTGGCAAAACCCTAGAGTTCCGAGAAGATCATTTTGCATGGTAAGGCAACACAATTAGAGTGCCTGTTCCTACCCATGAGGCTACTGATCAGCACAATATTTGTCCCTAGCACAAACTTATGGATGCTTCAACTTATAAGAGTTATGAGATCCACACTAACATAGAAGCTTGATGATTGAGATCCTAGTGAATAAAATGGGTTCGAGTGAGTACGAGCTGAACAAGAGATTGCTGATTTTTGGGGAAATGGGTTGAGGACATCCACGGTGGATTTTGAAGGCAAATTTTGAAGAACTACATGAACAAATAAGCCATTCGTGGGTAAGAGCTATACCATTAGGACAGTGGAGCAATATTATGTGGCCAGGATTTAAGAAAGAAATGAACTCCGGATATCTTTATTGACTTCATCATTGTGCTATGAAACTCGAGGAGATTTGACATCATATGGGTCATGACATACAGATGTAGTAGTTATGCTCATTTAATTCTTTTTGGCACATCCTATTTCAGCAAAGAGTTTGACAATACTCTTCTTTGAGCACATCTTTAGACCGGATGGAGTTCCTTCTACCATAGTCGGTGCCAGGGACGCATTATTCTATCACACTACCCTCGACACCTAACCACCATTACTTGAGAACACTAACATTGCTGTGGTTGAAAAGTTGTTCCAAGAGAAACAAATGGATGTAAGAAAAGTCCAGCTTGATTAGGCACAACAAAGGATGAAATCACATGCTTATAGAAAGGGGACTTAGTGGACTTTTGAGGCTGAAAATTTGGTTTATTTGAAGTTGTATTCCTACAACAAGGACCTGTTGCCAAAAGAAGAATGCTGAGCTTTCTCCCAAGGTTTATGGACCCTTCAAGGTGACCACTGATGTAGGACAAGGTGGAAAGAAGAAAAAGGAGTACCAATCTGCACAGAGAACTGGTAAAGAAATACACAAACAAGCATCTTATATTAATATATTCAATAATTTGAAAAATAATAAAGATTACAACTCTTTATCTTGGAACTCTACGACGTAGTGGCCAAGTAAAGAATCCTAAAATAAAAAGGAAATAATCTTCTAATTAGAATATGCTATCTACTATTATAATTAAAACTAATCTTCTAATTCAAATCTACTACTATAATTAATAAGTCTAATGTAAAAAGGAAATAATCTTAATTAAAGTTTACTATCATTCAACTTTTAGAATATTCCATATAAGTTATAAATAATCACATTAATGATTTAATATTTATCTCAAGAAAAAAATATACAATTAATAATAAATTTCTTGATTTTTCTGTGTTCCACATAGGTGATAAAGAAGATTGAGAGTGTGGCTTACAAATTGTAGCTTCAGGACACTTCTTAGAGTCATCCCAGCATCCATATTTCAGATGAAGAAGCAAATTGGGGACACAAGGGCTTCCACTGAACTCCATCCACTTAATCAAGAGGGAAGGATTGTGATCAAACCTGTTCGGAGATTGGGGCATAGAATTATCTAAAGGAAAAATGGAGAAGTCTATCAACATCTCATTCAGTGGGCCAATTGCAGTTTGGATGAGAGGCTACATGGGAGGATGAAGACTTGCTTAGAATTAAATACCCAGATCTCAACCTTGATCCAAGTGGGCATGTATATTCGAAGGGGGAGGCAGTTTTTGGCCATAGGCCATTTAGTAAATTATGGTAGATAACAGAATGATAGTTAGGTTGACTATTGTTGAAATAGTAAGCACTTGAGTTTCCCCACGGTGCATTTTAGTGTGTTAGGTTCATGTTAGTAATTTTATATAAAATAGTAGAATGTAATGTTATCCTTACCTGTAAAATAAATCAAAATATTGATTTATCCATTTCTTCATACTCTAGCTTTCTTTCTTTCTTCTAAAACTTTAATTTCTTACTAAAACTGTAACTCGTTTGATTCATTGGTTGAGCTCTAATAAGTTTGACCTCGACACGTTCCCTTCTCTGAGCATAAAGAGGACATTCATCAGACCACCTTTAGTTTTGAAATACACTCAAGCTACTTGAGTGATGGGTACTGAACCATGCTTAAGTTAAACACTTGTTATGTGGGTAAATGCCCAAATATATGGCAGGTGATCTATTAGTTCAACTTGATATGCTGCTTGAACTACATTCTACTTCCTCTGAGAACTGAGGTTGAAATGGTTGATACAAGTTATCTCGTTAGTAGTTTTCTGGTTTTGGATTAGTTGAATTGCTTAAACTTTGTAGATTATCTTAGTTTAAAAGAAGTTGAAACATGCAGCAAGGATGTAAGGCTCGGAGTCGTACCGTAGCCCCAATGGAAAAATAAATCTTAAATCATTTCCTTCGAATATTTTTAGGGGCTGATGATGGTGATGTTTCATGGATCTTGAAAAATTGTTTGGAGACATGAACTTCTTTTTTATCCTCAAAAATGTTTAACCATTTCCCTCTTAAGTATTTTGCATTGGAAGCGAAGAAGTTTTTAGGGGATAACCAGTATGTTTTTGGGATCTTATTCATACAATAAAAAAAGTCAGCTTCCTTCTCTTTCTATTTCAATCTCTTGAGCCAGAACCAGTCTATTGGGTTTTTATTAACTACAGCCCTCTCGCCATCTGCCACAGAGAAAGGGTTAATCTGTAAGTGGTCGATTGGAGCTTCTCATGTGGTAGAGGGCAATGTCTGGTTGTGTTAATTGTTGTTGAGTCATGATTTACAAGTTTCCTTCGGTACTTGAACAGGCATACCACCAGAATAGGGGATGATCATGAACAAAGAGTAGTCAATCGCGAGGACTTGGGATGACTTGTAGTTATTGATTCGTGAGTGTTATAGTTACCCTGCTCAAACTTAGCAAAAAGAAGAAAGAAATAGTTTCCCTTGCTCCTACTTGGCCAGCTGTTTGCCTCTTAGTTGCATGTTTACACTTTGTTCATATTTTAATTCTCTTCTACATGGTTTTGCATTTGCAGGCATGCTCTAACTAAAGATCTTTTACCTTGTTCCTTCCATTTTGATCATGGCGTTCGCCTCTTAGTTCCTTAGTTGCACTCAGTTTGTTCACTTTTTTATTTCTTTCTTATAAAATTCTTTTTACATGGCTATTCGTATATGCAGGCATGCTCAAATTAAAAGATCTTGTCAACACAATTGCTGCAAAGTTGCAGGAACACATGTTAGAGGGTAGTGAGCTGTATGGCAGGAAGAATAATCGCATTTATCCATGCAAAATAGTGAAAGTACTTACGGAGGAGGCTGACAAAACCCAATATCAGGTAGCTTGGCTTGACAAAGAAAAGAATATAACTGGTAATGCCGTAGTCGAAAGAGAAGATTTAATAAGGAAGAAGCTGCCTTTTAGTCGAGATGTCCTGAAATCTTTTATCAGAGAATCTACTTATCGAAGTGTTCCTTGGGTGCTGCATGATAATTTGGCACAGAAGCATGGAATTTCAACTGATCCTCCAGAAGAGATTAGACACAAAATTTGTTTAAAGGATGGGCGTGTGGTCACTAATAGGAAGAGGAAGAAAACTGAGGTAAACATATGCAACAATGTAATAATTACAGATTATTTATTTTTTGTTTTTGTTTCCTCCAAAATTGTTTATATTGTCTATAATCCTAGATATTTGCTTTTCAGGAGACGAGTAAGAAAGCATTGCGAGAGTCTAAACGAAAGGATTCTGGAATAGGTACTGTCAGGGAAGGCCCAATTGCTTACATCCTTCCTATTTACTACAACTTACTCTTTCAGATGCATAGGTCAACTTACTTCACTTTTCCTTTTATATCTTGGATATGCAGAAGATGAACAGCTTGAAGAGCCCAAGTATCCAATGGACGATTTGTTGGTCCATCCTGCTGCAGATGATCCAGTTTTAGCTCAACGCCCTTCTCCATCTAGGGACTTCAATATTCCAATGGATTGTGTTGGGGACGTTTTAATGGTTTGGGATTTTTGTTCTTGTTTCAGCAGGCTATTGCACTTGTGGCCATTCTCTCTTGATGATTTTGAAAATGCTCTGTGCCATAAAGACAGCAATGTAATTCTCATTGTAGAATCACATTCAGCACTCCTTCGGTTGCTTATGAAAGACGATGGAGAATATCTTTTATCAACACAAAAAAAGAAACGAAAGCTAAAGGTTGAACATTCAAACAGTATACGTATGCTGTTCTTTTCTTATTATTGTTCTTTTATCTATTTTCTTTTTATACATATATCCATATCCAACAACATATTTCATGGGCTTTTGCCTTTTGCAAAAAGAAGTTGCACTACATTTTTTCTGGAATTTTGTAGGTTTTGTATTTTTCATTTGTTGATATCCGCCGATGGTCTTTGCAGATTACATTAATCACCTGGACTGAGTTTTTGTGTGATTTCTTGGAAATGATTGGCAATGCTGAATTTTTCAGTTATATAACAACAATTAGGCGGGGTCATTATGGCCTTTTACACCTTCATGCTAAATTGGGAATATTACGGGAATTAGTTGCTAGAGTCCTTGCAACGGAGCTTGTTAAAGAGAAGTTGGATGAATATATTGAAGAGCGGCAGGCACTTGCTGCAACTAATAGGGAAGAAGCACTGGCAGAGGGTAGAAAGAAGAGGAAGATAAAGAACATAAGAAGCTTTCTAGTGGCATGCAAGTAGAAGAAGAAGTAATGTAAACACTGGCAGTACCAACTCAAGTGAATCAGTGAAATACGATGATAATAAACAGAATGGATTTATTCAAGAGAAACATAATGTACCTCCATTGGATCACAGGTTTCTTCTTATTGCTGTTATTTTCCTTGGCAACCTTTTTGGATTTAAGCTATAAATATGGGGTCATTTATTTTTACTCTTTTGCAGTAAGAGTAAGCAAGAAAACTCCACATTGAAGAAGAATGTAAAGGAGCAGATGGTTGATAGGAAAGTTGCAGTGGGAAGTATAAAGCATTCATATAAGAAGGGAGTTCAGAAACTGATTATGGATGATAGAATGGAAACAACAGGAAAAAGGAGTTTAGTACTAAGGGTGGGATTATCAAACCCTATCCTCTTTCTCCCCTTAACCCCCTATTTATATATTGTACGCCTGTGCATGTCTTTTTATGTGTACACTTGATAATTGGTTGGATGTCTGTGTGTGTGCCTATAATATGAATTCAGCTGAACACTTAATTATAATATATAATATACACCCTGTTCCCTTTTTAGTGTAATTTTACTTTTCACCTTGTCATAATACTTTTTACACTACAGAAAGAATATCTTGAACGGGAGATGGAGAAAAGAATCATACGTACCAATCCATTGGGGAAAGACAGATATCATAACAGGTATTGGTTTTTCAGACATCATCCAAGAATATATATTGAGAGTTCTGACTCTACCCAGTGGGGCTACTACAGTACCAAGGACGAGGTATTCATTTTGCATGCGTTTAGAGCTTAATATTTTGATTCCCATTGAACTTTTGGTTAATTTCACATACTTATCTTGAACAGCTTGATTCTTTTATGGGCTCACTAAACCGTAAGGGTGAACGAGAGAGGGCTCTTAAGAAACAGCTGGAAAATTGCTATGGTAAAATATGGTGAGTCTTCAACGTGTTCAACCATTTATTAGATCCTCAAGAATACACCTATCGTATTTCAGTTTCTTTACCTTCATTCTAGAAATATTTTTCCTTTTATTATGTGTTAACATAGTGCCCCTTAGTTGATGGATTTTTGAAAGAAAATCATCTCTCCTCCTTTTGTACTTTGTAGCTATACTTTCCCATTTATATTTAATATTCTTTTATTTTGGTAGGGAGAGTTTTGTTTCAGCGGCATTTTATTTATTTATACGTCTTTCTTTGTTTACATAGAAAGACACCAAAGTTCTTTCTACAGTGTTCCACACAATTTTTTATTTATTTCTAATACTCATTACACCCTGGTAAGTTGAGTTGGATATATTGACTGCTAATTAGATGTCAATGTTCGTGGTCCCTCTGAATCCTTCAGCGATCAGTTTCCCAAGTTTGTTTTGTTCTCTCTCTTCAATATTAGTATTGAAAATGGTCTCTTTATGAAAAATCGAACTTATCTGCCAATTTTGGTAGGATCTAGACTGAATCTTCTTCTAAAAGACATGATTGGATCCTTGTGACATAATTTCCTTTATGTCATAATTTCCGATTGAAATAAGTAAGTGCTGAACATCCCTCATCTTGTTTATAGTACAGAAGGGAAATAAGCAAGTGAATGCTTTAGAAGCATTAGATCGCTGGTATATCATGGGATAGCTGTTGGCATTGCTATATATACTGCACTTGTTATATGAGTGTCATTGGTTTTGATTTTTCACATACCCTAAAAAGAAAGGGGGAATGAAAACCCATAATGTATTCTGACACGATGAATGTCAAAGGTGAAACTAAAACTTGTTCCTATCTCATTTATAATATTCTCTCATTTTCATGTAAATTGAATTTTGCAGCTCGGAGTTGCAGAAAAGATTAAAGGGCAAGGTTGCAATGGAAGAGGCTGATGTCCGGAGGTCAACTCGTGTTCGTGCACCACCTAGGGACAATCCGGCTATGGCATTCCTCAAATACTTTAACAAGTGGAAAGAAGACTAATTGTGTTTCATGAATCCTGGATTAGGCTTATAGCTCAACTGCATTAACCATTTTGAAACCGGATTAGAGTTTATCAAAAAAATTAGTTTGAATCTGGATATTAGGTGCACATACCATACGTCAACAATTGAAGAGCTTATTATTTTAGTGGAACAATTTTGGTTGGAAGAAAGTCAAGGTGGCGTGCTGCATTTTTTTGTTTCCAGCTCTATGTTGTCGGGTACACAGGTATCTTACTGAGCCTCAAATTTTTGTAATGACACATAGCAGCATAAATTATCTATGGCGTATAGTTTGAGGATTTTCAAATGTTTTTGCCTCTCTTGATTTGTTGTGAAAATAGTCCATTTAAATTTAATAGGCGTTCATTGAGAGCTGCTCAACTTCATTTCTTTACTATCCAAAAAGACATTTAAAAAAAATTAAAAAAATACTCCTTTCAATTCTTTGTTTGTTACGCCATCACGATAGGCCTGTCAATGGGGCAAGGCAAATCATAATCTTGATTTGAATTGTATAGCTTTATGTTTTGTGTATAAAAGACATTGTGTTGATAAAAGACCATTTTCTCTCTCTCTCTCTCTCTGCTTTCTCTGTATAAAAAATGAGCATTGCACGCTTGAGAAACACCGGTCAAACCACCAAGAATAAATTAATTTTAACTATCTTTAATTTATATTTAATACAAATTAGAAATAATAATAGTGGAGATGATTAATTAGCTAAATAATATAAATTAATAATTAATAATAAAACTATTAATGAGAAAAATTACTTACGAATCCAAATTCACTAAGTACATAATAAACGATTCATACTTAATATGGAAAAATATAAATTATGAAAAATTTACAGATTAACTATAATTTATCAAAACTTCTTTAGCTAATATAAAAATTTTAAACGAAAGTATTTATGAAGGTAAAAACAATTGGACATTAATATCGGAATGGAAAGAAAATAGTACTCCCTCCATCCCTTGAAGGATGACAGAAGTATAATTTTTACACAAATTAAGGTAGTGAAAAAAATTAGAATAGTATATGTATTTTTTCCCAATCTACCATTGTTATCGAGTAGTGTGATGAGTTAATATGTGTATAAGTTAATATATTTAAAGTTTTGGATAGAGAGATAATTAGTGATGTGATTGGTTGACTATTGAGTTGAGTAAAATATGATATCAAATCAAGGGTAATTTTGTCCAAATAAAAATTTATGTAGTACTTTTATCATCCTTTCGAGGACATGATTTTTTTACCACTCAAGTCATTCTTTTGGGGCCGGAGGGAATAATTATTGTAGACACCCAAAATTTGTGAATCTTTCCTCTAACTGCAGTAGAAGGGCAAAATCGTAATTTCACCCCGAGACCAAGGTGTCTAAGCCAAGATCACGAAACTCAAAACGAGATGACCTCAAAGCAACAAACTACGCAAAGCCAAACGAGTAAATAGCAGACATCTATGGAAGGAGGATTTTTCCCTTTTTTTCTCGAATCCGAAATTGATCAAACTTAATGCCATTGTATAGGTCTTGGAAAGAGCTTTCCGAATTGGTATGACACGCTTGCTAACTCTTTTCGTTTTGAAAGTTATGGACATTTCAGCTCGTAACACGAAAAATTGACTTTGTCGCACAAAAATAAGGGCGGTGTAGGCCCCACCCTAGGCCAACAGGAAGGGTGGACTGTGGCCAATCTAACCAGTAGACATCACGATAGCCTTAGGTGCCTTTATAAGGTAGTTTTTGCTTATTTTTGAGGAGTAGGAGGCATTTTAGAGGGAATATGTATTATCTAGAGAGAGAAATAGAGACATGAAGAGAAAATTCTCTCTAGATCCAATCTAGATCTAGTTTTTCATAAATCTCTTATCAATTTTGAGTCAAACCTTCCATTTCCAAGCTCAAGGAGGAATAATTCATCATTCTCAAGGTGAAAGATTCCACCTTTATGTAAATTTAACATAGATCTAGTCTATATCTTATTTATTTTTTAAATTGTTGTTTCTTTGATTATTTTGCTTAATTTTTTTTGAGGCTATTAATTTCTAGGTCATCCATATCCTAGATTTCTTATCTAGTGGTGAGGGATCCCACCTTTTGGTGATTTAGGACTGAAAATTTCTTACAAATATAATATCCGTTATTGTTTTATATTGATCTAGGTCACCCATATATTTTTATCTAGATTAGATCTCACCTTTGCATTATTTTCTAGATCTATGGAATCATAGATCTATGGATCTCTTTTTTCTAGATTCTAAGTTCTTTCTATGGATCTCTTTCCTAGATCTATGTTAATCTACGTAATAGTCTCTCTCGATATTATTGCTTCGTTGTGCGATCTATGGATTTAGGGTTTACGAGAATCCTTTCCTAAACTCTAAACTCCATTTATAGATTTTTGATGTATTGTTCGTTGTGATTCTGAATCATGTGAGCCTATGAATGAAGTCAAGGCCCTTAAACATCATATTTAACAGGATTTGACGGACTTCCGACGATGGACCTAGTTGACGATTGTAATGTTTGCGATTCGATCATTGTAAATGTAAATTCGAGCCTTAAAACGATATCAAGGGTTCCATCCCGTGATAGTGAATTTTATTATTGTAAGGTGTTTGGGGCTATTTAGATGGCTTAGCCCACGGTTAGCTCCAACCCAATTTTTGATGCTTGATATTATCTTTTGACACACGAAAACAATATTTAAACGAAATGATAAAGATCTTGTAAAATTGAATCAACCTAGGTTATTAGATCAATTCTATGTTAAAGATGAAATTAATAGAAAATCTAGATTCCTATTTGATGAAGGGTTTGAAAATAATGTTTTCCCAAAAACATCACCCAATTTTTTTTTTTATCAAATTAAAGCTAAAACGAAATTTTTTCATTAAATCAAACCCTTCGTGCATAGGTTCAAAGAAGCTCAAAATTACTTTCAAGATAATGCACCCACCACGATATGACCTTAGGAGACAACCTCTAGGTTATTTACGTATCGACTTAAATCTAGGAGACGACACCCTAGATTCCAAGATTTGACTTTAGGATATAACCCTAAGTTATTTACGATTCGGCTTGACTCTAAGAGACGATATCCTAGATTTTCTCCAATGACACAATTCATATAGGAATGCCACACATACACATACTTCTCATTTCTCAAGGCATTTCATTTTTAAAGAAAACATTAAAAAATCGATAACTGTGTCTTCACGGAAGTCGGGGGTGCCTAACACCTTTCCTTGCTTAAGCAAGCCCCCGAACTCTATGAATCTCGCTTGTGGACCAATTCTTTGGAGTCACATAATAGGCGATGAGTATATTTTATAGCTATAAATTTGGTATTCTTTACTTAATTATTTTCTCTAACGTCATGTATTTTATTAGTATTTTATTGAATTTTTAGTAGTTTTGTATTGATAATGGATTTTATCTTATGGTAGTGTAAATTATGCAAAATGTTGTTAGTTTAGCCTTAATATAGTTATAGGTATAAAGGATCGTTTGGCGAGAAGGAATTAGAGTAGCTGACTTCAGGAGGAACGAACAATCAAGAAATTGGCTAAGGAAAACACATGAAAAGGACAGAATGTTGGAAGCTGCGACCTGAAAGGCTGGAAGCCACGACTCCTGAAAGAACTAAGTTGGAGGCCACGACCTGCAAGGCTGGAAGCCGCGACTCCAGCCCCTTTATAGGCGCGCGTGGAGCCCACTTGCTTAATTATTCTTTACTTAATTATTTTCTTTAACCTCAGGTTTTTTATTAGTATTTTATTACATTTTTAGTAGTTTTGTACTGATAATGGATTTCAGTTTATGGTAGTGTAAATCATGCAAAATGTTGATAGTTTAGCCTTAATATACT
Source organism: Panax ginseng (assembly GCA_020205605.1). Taxonomy (NCBI): domain Eukaryota; kingdom Viridiplantae; phylum Streptophyta; class Magnoliopsida; order Apiales; family Araliaceae; genus Panax; species Panax ginseng. Next base: position 76,581,082 of record CM035137.1, read on the forward strand.
TGGCTAACGAAAACGAAGGATTAGGACAAAATGTTGGAAGCTGCGACCTGAAAGGCTGGAAGCCGTGGCTCCTAAAAGAACTAAGTTAGAGGTCGCGACCTGCAAGGCTGGAAGCCGTGGCTCCAACCCCTTTTTAGGCACACGCATGGAGCCCACTTTCTTGGCTAAATCGGAAGTTTAATTAAATGATTTGATTTATATTTACAAGCTGATGCATAATATTTGAAGTCAGGGGGTTACAAACTCCCAAAAGGCTGACACCTGATTAGTTTACGCTATTTTGCATGAGATTGGAGACTTGTTTTCAGTAGTTAATAAAAAACTAATAATTAGAATAAGGGTGGACATATATTTAAGTTCTTTTTCATTAGTAGTAGATAGGATTATCAGTATTCTTTTTTTTTCATAGTAGCAATAGTTTGAAGGGTTTAGAGTATTTTCCAATGGCAGGAGAAAGAGCTGGGAAAGAAGACATAGGCTTCAATAGAGTTTCATTCTTTCTTCTTCAACTCTTATATTTTTTATTTTGGAATGACTTTGAATGATTTGTTAGTGTTTTTAACTTTAATTATAAACTAATTTATTTATTAGGGAATCAATGGAACCTGATGATGATTTAATTTAATGTTTACTTCTATTGTTCATTTAATTAGTTATATAATGAGATTGTTTATTATATTTTGTTATAATTGTCTAATCAACAATTATTGAATGAATTTATATGAAATTTGACAATGGAGTCTAAATTAAGATCTGGATGTATAAACTTGTGATTAGTAATTCTTTCTAGGAGTGAATGCTAATTTGTGGACGGGATAGACATATATCTGGATACCGCAAACAACCATTGGAAAATGAATCTTAATGAATTTATTATTATTATTATTTCGCATATGAATATAATGAAATTAATAATAATAGGTATGAGATATAGTGGTTTGGAAAATGGTTATATTAATTATTAGTAATTTTCCGTTGACAATTCCAGTTAATTAGTTAGATGCAATATTAATAAGGTCATTTTCTTGATTCATCGGGGGTAATTGAATTCCTTAATTTTTTTATTCATAGAATTAATATTTATTTATTTATTTAGTGATTATTTAGTAGCTATTGAATTCATTTGTCTAAATAGAATTAAACAGGTGCATAGTTAGTAATTAGTAGTTGAAAGTTATATTCACTCTTCATGGGAATGATACTCTTCTTGCCATATATTTCATAATCGATCGCGTATAATTGCGTGAAATTGTTTTATAGAATTAGGCAATCAAGTTTTTGGCGCCGTTGCCGGGGCGCAATTTATAGCTTTAATTTTTAATATTAATTTCCGCCAGTTATTTCTAATTTAGATTTTTATTTCAATTTTATGGATTTTGTTTCTTGTTTTAGGTATTTTTGTTTTGTGTATGCAAACACGATCTCAACAACCTAATTTGCTACCGTACGAGGATGATATTGACATATGATTTTTTTAGTTGTGTAAGTGGATTAAGGAAACAAAAGAGGAACTTGAAAAACAAGACAAAATGGCTGAGGAGGAACCGTAGAAATCTCTTAAGGATTATGCGATGCCACAAGTGACGAAGATTCATTCAAGTATTCGAAGGCCAACAAATAAATGCAAATAATTTTGAGATTAAGCCAGGGACTATACAAATGATCCAAAATTCAGTGCAATTCAGGGGCCTACCAAATGATGACGTGAATGCCCATCTTATTAGTTTTCTGGAGATTTGTGATACTTTCAAATACAATGGAGTTTTAGATGATGCGGTAAGATTGAGACTTTTCCTTTTCACACTTCGTGATAAGGCGAAGAGTTGGTTGCATTCGTTACAGAAAAGTTCAATCACAAAATGGGATGACCTAGCACATAAGTTTTTGGCAAGTTCTTTCCGCTTTCAAAAATGGCAAAAATGAGAAATGACATTTCATCGTTTAATATCCAAGATTCAAAGTCGCTGTATGAGGCATGAAAACGGTTCAAGGATATGATTAGGAGATGTCCACATCACGGGCTTCCAAAATGGCTCCAAGTGCAAACTTTCTTTAATGGGTTATTCAATGTGACACTACAAGTATTGATGCTGCAGCAGGAGTGGTTTTGATGAGTAAATATATGGATGAAGCTTATGATTTGTTAGAAACTATGGCTGGAAACAACTATCAGTGGCCTACAACTAGACTGAACCAGCCAAAAACTGGATAAATATTCGTATGACGGAACAATCATTGGTGGACCCCACAATGGAAGTATTGTCATAGTTAGAAAATGATATAATTATCTTTTTATAAAAATAACGGCGGAAGTTTTACCGTTAAACTGTTGAACTACCCGGTAGTAAAAGTACAGTAATACGCGTGGTTGTATAGTAGCACACGGTATTGATTATTGATGCTTACGTGAGAAATCACTCAGTTATACTCAATTATTGCTACAGTAATTGTTGCATCATATCTCTCATATTATTGATTCAATTATTGTCACAGTATCATCTACATAATCTGTTATATTATTAAATCAATAATTGAGACGACAAAGTTGTTCATATTATTATTTGCAATATTGACAATGTCTAGAAGTTCTGTCAAGAAGAGGTTTGGTCACCTAATTGCGCGCCAATAAAGAGAAATCCTTATCGGAAAGCCCCCTCTTTCCTGGGAACGACCTGATTGTTAAATATTGTGAATTATAATATTAATGATGAATAAGTTCGTGTTGGTTAAAGATGAAATTGATAGTTCCATTGTGTTGAAATTATTAGTGTTAGTGAAAATTGACATTTATTTCGATAATAATTGATGTTTAGAGGTTATATTGACCAATCGGGTAATTAACCGGATAAATGAGCAATTAATTGCTATTAATTCACATGATTATAATTATTTGTTCACATATGTGTACTATTGATTCACATTTATTTACTATTAGGAGAGTTGGTGCAAGATTGATAATACTTGCATGACTAAGTTAAAAATGGAGGTATAGATGGAGGTACTATACTGTAATTAATTTTTTTTACAGGTTTAGAACTATTGAGCCACATGATTTACTATTGATTCACATGATTTACTATTAGGGGAGGTGCTGCAAGTTTGATAATACTTGCAGGACTAAATTAAAAATGAAGAAAAAGAGGAAGGTATTATACTGTAATATTTTGAGCCTCAAAACGTGCAATTATTGAAACTATATTTTCTTATAAATAGAAGCTCATTCTTCCTTCATTTCTCACCAATTCACTAAAACTATAGAGCAATTATTATAGAGAGAAATTTTAGAGAGAAAGAAGAAGAGAAGTCTGGTACCTCACTATTCCAAAGATCCATTTTCTTTTGAGGTAAGGGGTATTATTCTTTTGTATTCATGAAGAGAGTTATTTTCTTTCAATACTGTGAGGGTTTTATTCTATTCTTTATTATTATGTTGGAATAACTCGCCTCTGTCTGGGTACCGCATATATGGTGAAATTTTTCTCATTATTCCATTCTTTATTATTCTTGGAATAACTCATCTGCAAGGCTTACATCGCATGCACGGTGAATTTCGTTGTTATTCCATTCTTTATTATTACATTTGGAATATCCATCGCTCATGCGGATTACGCATGACCAGTTCCATTCTTTATTATTCTTTGGAATATCCTCATCTGCATATGGATTACGTATGTCCTAGTTCCATTCTTTATTATTTTGTTGGAATATCCCGCATGCGCGATTACGCATGTAATTCGACCGTTCCATTCTTTATTATTTTGTTGGGAATAACCTATCAGTGCGGTCTATCGCATGCATGGTGAATTCTTCTGTTATTCCATTCTTTATTATTCTGTTGGAATAACCTGTCTAGGTGGATTATCGCATGTATGGTGAATGATCCTTTGTATTCATTCCTTATTAAATTGTGGAAATGATCTGTCTACGTGGATTACCGCATGCCGGGTAAAAATTCATTTGCAGTTTCGTATATTATATTATACTCATATGGGATATCATTTCTTTTGTACTCGTCATGAATTATCGTTTTCTTTGGTATTTTTCTGTTACGAGTTACTATTCATGGATTACTATTCACCCAGTATTATTCACTCTAGTATTATTCACTCGGGTATTTGGTGCACTTTTTGTGTCAGAGTACTATTCACGAGTTACTATTCACGGGTTACTATTCACCCGAATATTATTCACTCGGGTATTCGGGACACTTTTCTTGTCGGGGTACTATTCACGAGGTACTATTCCTGAAGTACTATTTACGGGGTACTATTTACCCAAAAAATATATTTCTTTTCTGTCCAAATTATTTTTGGTACATGAATATTATTCTTGAATTTTACTCCATAAAGCAGTATCATGTTGACAAATTGAACGTTATTGAATTCTGGATAAATTAAATTATAAATCTTTAAAATTTATCCTTGAACTTGTTTTATTGAATTGTTATGACATGGTCAACATCCTCATGCTTATATTGTGATGAAAGTCATCTTTGGCTTACGTGCATAGATGGACTTGGTATGATTATGACCAAGGATTATTCAGTATAATCATGACCGTAATGTAACGAATGATGTGGTAAAAGTCCTCATTGGCCCGTAGTGCATTGATGGACAGTTATGGGTATGATTATGACCAAGGATTATTCGGTATAGTCATGACCATTGATGATTACATGAATATCCTTGGCCCGTAGTGCAGGGAGGATTCAATGACGTGGTTTATTTATTAAGCTGAGTCTCAGCGATAAAGTTGATGAAAAACTTTTTAAATCATAGAAGATAGTAGATTTTATGCTCTACTTGACTCTTCTAATGGATTGCTTATTCCACCGCAGCTTGTTGATCTAAAACTTGTTGTCTACTATATTCTATCGGTTGTTATCTCATTGAAGGCTAAGGATAATTTATTCGCATTATCTTAGTCATAATATTTCTTCTTCGGGCTAGTTGAGCTCACCCTTTATTTCATTGTTCTCTTCAGGAAATGAGAATATAGCTGGGATGAGTCGGGGAATGGATTGATGGTCCAGGATAAATTGCTTTAGTAGTCCTCACTATTCTACAGAATAATGTGATAATAATTGTAATGAGGACACCATTGAGTGTGGATATTGTCTAGATGACAATATTCTTGTTTAAACTCTCATCTATGTTTTGTTGTATTTTACACGACTGTTGTATAATTAAGTTGTATTTGAATTTATGTACCATATATCTGGCGACCCAAGATGGGTGATGTATACCTGTTTTGGGGGCGTCACAGTTGGTATCAGAGCTTAGGGATATGATCTCTGGCTGAGATGTGAGACAAGAACTAGGAGGGGAGAGACGGAGAATATCTTCGCTAGTATGACCTACCTAAGTTTATTTGGTATTTAATTGGTTGGTCAGAATATAGGGATAATATGTGACATGTTAATTAACCCTTGTTTTGTGGCAGTATTTGAAAATGGCATCCAAATATTTTGAGATAAGCAATGAAGCACATGAGACCGTTGAGTCACCAACGATCAATACCCAAGATAATGTGCAATAGGAAGACAATAATCCTCAGGTAAACAATAACACTGATGAAATGGTGAACGATGGGATGTTCAGAGGCTTTATGCAATTCATGCAACATTAGACGAGAGAGACTCCTGTTCATAATGCAGGTGGAAACAATGGCAACCCACGGCTGGTCACTGCTAAGCAGTTCAAGGAACTGGGACCGCCGGAGTTTTTGGGAAAGCCAGAACCACTTAAGGCGGAGACGTGGATAAAGCAAATCACCAAGATATTTGATGTCTTGGAATGCTCCGAGGAGTAAAAGGTTCCCTTTGCCACCTTTATGTTGCGTGAAAAGGCAGATTACTGGTGGGAATCTATAAAACGTACCCAGCCTGACGCACTTAAGATGTCTTAGGAGAAGTTCTACGAGCTGTTCAACGACAAGTACATTCCCGAAAGTATTCGTCACATGAAGGAGGTGGAGTTTATCAAGTTGGAGCAAAATAATATTACCGTGTCGCAATACGAAGCTAAATTTACGGAGTTATCCCGGTTTGCATCCCATTTGGTCGATAAGGAGGAGCGAATGACGCAAATGTTTCTAAGAGGTTTGAAACTCGATATACGTCAATACCTCATTTCTCACAAACTTTGTTTATATTCAGATGTTGTAAATAGGGCTTAGTTATTGGAGCGCGATAATGGGTCAGCACAACCAAAAGGCAATGACCAACAACACGATAATAATCGTCTTCGGCAAGCAACCACCATCTAACAATGATAACCATCGTGGGGGAAATTATCATGCCAAGAATGGTAACCATTACGGTGGTAATCATGGCCAAGATAATAGGAGTGGAAATTTTAAGAAGAGAAGGTTCAATAACGATGGAAAGACAGCAGCACCAACACCCGTTTTCAAGAAAGGAGAACGACCACCAATTGTTTGCTTCAAATGCGGAGGGGGGAGGGACATATAAGTCCAAACTGCGTGATGCAGTCCAAACCATGTTAAAATTGTGGAAAAGAAGGTCACCTAGCCCGATTTTGTCGTGCACCAAAGTCAAGTCCAGTTGGGACGGTGGCACCAAAGGCGAATCTGAGACAAAACAAAATCCGTGGTTTCGTGGAGAGCGTTTTGTGACTTCTCAAAAGTGAGTAACCCGAACGGTTAGCACGGGTTAGTTAATTATAAATTCTTGCGAAGTCTATACCTTATTAGATACCGGTTCTACCCATTATTTTATCTCTCTTGCTTGCGCTCAAAGTTTAAATTTGACCCCAGAGAAGTTAGACTTTGACTTATTGGTTGAAACTTCGTTAGTAGAAACCTTCGTTACCTCCACTGTTTAAAAATCTTGTTGATTCAAATCGACACTTTCACGTTACCTGTCGATCTTATCTCTTTGAAAATACTTGCCCTTGATGTGATTTTAGGAATTGATTGGTTAACTACTCATCATGCCAAAATCGATTGTTTTCGTAAGGTTGTTAGCTTTTATATTCCTAACCAACCTATTATAAGCAACCAAACCACTAAAGTCAATCATTGTTATATCAAGCCATAAGTAAAGAGCCTCGAGCCTTTCGTTGGTGACTTCCAAGTCTTGGAATACACCGAAGCTAGAATATCCGTAGGGGACGTCGTGAATAACGGTGGCAAGTTGATAAGTATCAATGTGACATGCTATCCAAGTCTTGGATGAGAGTCACAGTTTTGAATGATATTTCTATCGTTAATAAATTTCCTGACGTATTCTTGAAGACTTCCTAGCCTACCCCTAGAGCGTGAAATCGAATTTTGTATTAACCCCAGTACAAAACCCATTTCTAAAACCCTTAAATATTTCTTCAACCAAAAAGAATGTATCATGCGCCAAGGACATTGGCTCGAGCTGTTGAAGATTACGACTATACCATTCAATATCATTGTGGAAGAGCGAACGTGGTAGCTGACGCGTTGAGTAGATGATCGTATGCGTTTACGAGTGCGATATTGTTAACACAAAAACCCATTTTGTATAACTTACAAATGATGAAGATAGAGTTAAAGACTCTAGGGATCCACGTGGTGATATCAAATATACGAGTAGAATCGACTTTAATCGATAATGTTAAAACCGCTCAAGCTTCAGACCCGGAGCTGATGAAAATGAAGAAGAAGGTTCAAGAAGGCGTTATTCTAAGCAAGAGTCGATTAAGAGAGAAAATCGTAACCCTCAATTTTATTGGCCCATTTGAAATCCTCGATCGAGTAGGAACTGTGGCCTATAGACTCGTTTTACCACCAAGTATATCATGTATTCATAATGTTTTATGTATCGATGTTACATAAATATGTGGACGACCCGAACCATATTATTGAATTAGAACTAGACGAGATAGCAGAAGATTTAACGTATGATGAGATACGTGTTAAAATCTTGGATAAGAAGGATCATATTCGACACTCAAAGGTTATACCTTAAGAGTTGGAATATGAAATGAAGTCAAGTTATCCTCAACTCTTCGGCATACCAGGTACGTACGTAAATTTCAAGGGCGAAATTTCATAAGGAGGGGAGATTGTGAGACCCCAAATTTTATGAATAAAGATTTAAATTTCTCGAAATATTTTTTTTGAATATTATGGTGTGGATTTGATATAATGTTATAGTTGTGGGTAATATTTATAAATTTTGCAAAGTAAGCAAGTTATTATATAATATTCTATTGGTCGGGGAATATTCGTTTACAGGGAATATTCATACGACGACACAATCATTGGTGGACCCCATAACGGAAGTATTGTCGTAGTTAGAAAACGACATAATTATCTTTTCATAAAAATAACGGCGAAAGTTTTACCGTTAAACTCTTGAACTACCCGGTAGTAAAAGTACAGTAATACGCGTGGTTGCATAATAGCACACGGTATTGATTAATGCTTACGTGAGAAATCACTCAGTTATACTCAATTATTGCTACAATAATTGCTGCATCATATCTCTCATATTATTGATTCAATTATTGTCACAGTATCATCTGCATAATATGTTATATTATTAAATCAATAATTGAGACGACAAAGTTATTCATATTATTATTTGCAATATTGACAATGTCTAGAAGTTACATCGAGGAGAGGTTAGGTCACCTAATTGCAAGCCCAATAAGGAGAAATCCTTATCTAAAGCCCCTCTTCCGGGAATGACATGGTTGTTAAATATTGTGAATTATAATATTAATGATGAATAAGTTTGTGTTGGTTAAAGATGAAATTGATAGTTCCATTGTGTTGAAATTATTAGTGTTAGTGAAAATCGACATTTATTTCGATAATAATTGATGTTTAGAGTTTATATTGACCAATTGGGTAATTAACCGGATAAATGAGCAATTAATTGCTATTGATTCACATGATTATAACTATTTATTCACGTGTGTGTACTATTGATTCACATTCATTTACTATTAGGAGAGTTGGTGCAAGATTGATAATACTTGCATGACTAAGTTAAAAATGGACGTATAGATGGAGGTACTATACTATAATTAATTTTTTCACATATTTAGAACTATTGAGTCACATGATTTACTATTGATTCACATGATTTACTATTAGGGGAGGTGGTGCAAGTTTGATAATACTTTCAGGACTAAATTTAAAATGAAAAAAAGAGGAAGGTATTATACTGTAATATTTTGAGCTCCAAAACGTGCAATTATTGAAACTATATTTTCTTATAAATAGAAACTCATTCTTCCTTCATTTCTCACCAATTCACTAAAGCTATAGAGCAATTATTATAGAGAGAAATTTTAGAGAGAAAGAAGAAGAGAAGTCTACTACCTCACTATTCCAGTATCCAGTCTTCTTTTGAGGTAAGGGGTATTATTCTTTCGTATTCATGAAGAGAGTTATTTTCTTTCAATACTCGTAAGGGTTGTTATTCCATTTTTTATTATTATGTTGGAATAACCTATCTATATGAAGTACCGCATACATGGTGAAATTATTCTGTTATTCCATTCTTTATTATTCTGTTGGAATAACCTGTCTGTGCGGTCTATCGCATGCTTGGCGAATTCTGTTGTTATTCCATTCTTTATTATTATGTTGGAATATCCTATCTGTGTGGATTACGCATGACCTGGTTCCATTCTTTATTATTCTGTTGGAATATCCTGTATTTGCGGATTACGCATGACCTGGTTCCGTTCTTTATTATTCTGTTGGAATATCCAGTCTGTGCGGATTACGCATGACCTGGTTCCATTCATTATTATTCTGTTGGGAATAAACTGTCTGTGCGGTTTATCGCATGCATGGTGAATTCTTCTGTTATTCTATTCTTTATTATTCTGTTGGAATAACCTATCTATGTGGATTACCGCATGCATGGTGAATGATCCTTTGTATTCATTCCTTATTAAACTGTGGAAATGACCTGTCTACGTGGATTACCGCATGGTGGGTGAAAATCCATTTGCAGTTTCGTATATTCTATTATACTCATATGGGATATCATTTCTTTTGTACTCGTCATGAAATATCATTTTTTTGGTATTTTTTTGTTACGAGTTACTATTCATGGGTTACTATTCATGGCTTACTATTCACCTGATTACTATTCACTCTAGTATTATTTACTCGGGTATTCGGGGAAATTTTCATGTCAGAGTACTATTCACGAGTTACTATTTACGGGTTACTATTCACCCAAATATTATTCACTCGGGTATTCGGGACACTTTTTATGTCGGGGTACAATTCACGAGGTACTATTCCCGAAGTACTATTCATGGGGTACTATTTACCCGAAAAATATATTTCTTTTCTGTCCAAATTATTTTTGGTACATGAATATTATTCTTGAATTTTACTCCATAAAGCAGTATCATGTTGACAAATTGAAAGTTATTGAATTCTTGATAAATTAAATTATAAATCTTTAAAATTTATCCTTGAACTTGTTTTATTGAATTGTTATGACATGGTCAACATCCTCGTGCTTATATTGTGATGAAAGTCATCTTTGGCTTACGTGTATAGATGGACTTGGTATGATTATGACCAGGGATTATTCGGTATAATCATGACCGTAATGTAACGAATGATGTGGTAAAAGTCCTCATTGGCCCGTAGTGCATTGATGGACAGTTATGGGTATGATTATGACCAAGGATTATTCGGTATAGTCATGACCATTGATGATTACATGAATATCCTTGGCCCGTAGTGCAGGGAGGATTCAATGACGTGGTTTATTTATTAAGCTGAGTCTCAGCGATAAAGTTGATGAAAAACTTTTTAAATCATAGAAGATAGTAGATTTTATGCTCTACTTGACTCTTCTAATGGATTGCTTATTCCGCTGCAGTTGTTGATCTAAAACTTGTTGTCTATTATATTCTATCAGTTGTTATACTGTTGAAGGCTAAGGATAATTTATTCTGCATTATCTTAGTCATAATATTTCTTCTTGGGCGATTGAGCTCACCCTTTCTTTCATTATTCTCTTGAAATGAGAATATAGTGGGACGAAGCCTGGGAATGGATTGATGGTCCGGGATAAATGGCTTTAGTAGTCCTCACTATTCTACAGAATAATGTGATAATAATTGTAATGAGGACACCATTGAGTGTGGATATTGTCTAGATGACAATATTCTTATTTAAACTCTCAGCTATGTTTTGTCGTATTTTACACGACTGTTGTATAATTAAGTTGTATTTGAATTTATGTACCATATATCTGGCGACCCAAGATGGGTGATGTATACCTATTTTGGGGGCATCACATTAACTGCATTAGCTGCTCAAGTGGCGTCATTAACTAAGAAATTTGATTCACGGGGTACTACACCAAAACAACAATTAGTTACAGTATGTGAGCTATGTGTAGGAAATCATCAGACTAATCAATGTGCAATCAATACAGAATCAGTGAACTTTATTGGAAATAAGTAGGGGATGTACTCTAATACATACAATCAGGGATGGAGGAACCATCTGAATTTTTTATGGAGCAAAAATCATAATCAAAATGTAGCTCCAAGGAAATTCCCACCATCGAGTTTTCAAAATTAAGCTCAATACCCGCAAGAAAGGAAACCAAGTATGGAAGAGATTTTGACAAAGTATATTGTTAAGACTGATACAAAAATCAACAGTTTGGAAGGATCAATTTAGAATTTGGAAAACCAGATGGGCCAGTTAGCAAATGTAGTGAACAATCGTCCATAAAGAACACTTCCAAGTGATACTGAAGTGAATCCAAGGAAAGAGACTCATGATTAATTCAAGGCGATTAATTCAAGGCAATTTCATTAAGGAGTGGTAAAAGTTTAGAAGGTAAGGATAATATACTTGCAGAAAAGGCAAATAGTGATAAGGAAGAAGTTAAAGTAGAACTGAACAGGAATGTTGAAAAAAGCACATGAGGTGGTAATAGAGAACAAGAAGGAAGAAAAGAAGGATACAATTAAAGTGCTCGTACCATACCCCCAACGGTTGAAGAATCAAAAGTTGGATCAATAATTTTCAAATTTTTTGGAAGTTTTCAAGTAATTGCAAATCAATATACCATTTGCAGAAGTACTGGAATAGATGCCGAAATACGTAAAGTTTATGAAAGAAATTTTTTCAAAGAAAATAAAGATAGAAGAGAATGAGATGGTGGTGTTGACTGAGGAATCTATTGCAGTAATTCAAAGGAAGCTACCAATGAAAGTGCAAGATCCTGGTAGTTTCGTAGTACCATGTACTATAGGGTACAGTACATTGGGAAAGTCCTATGTGACCTTGGTGCAAGCATTAATCTCATGCCATTATCAATTTATAAAAATCTCGAATTACAAGAAATCAAGCCAACAACGATTACTCTGCTATTGGTGGATTGATAAATCACTCATTCAAGAGGAGTTATAGAAGACGTTCTGGTTAAAGTGGATAAGTTTGTATTCTCAGTGGATTTCGTTATTCTTGATTGTGAAGAGGATTTGAAGGTCCCACTTATTTTGGGACGACCATTCTTAGCATAGAAGAACTCTAATAGATGTTCGAAATGGAGAACTCATAATGAGAGTCAATGATCAAGAGATCAAGTTCAACGTCCTGGACACTATTAGGTTTCCCAATGAGGTGGAGGAATACTACTTAGCCCAAGAAGATACGAAAAATGTTAAAGAAAAAGTCTAGTTGACAAACAAAGAAGAAACATGTCAAACAATAAAGGAAAATGGATGCCCAGTTGATAGAATTCTATCAATTGATCAAAATTGAAAGAAAATAGGAAAATCAGGCTGATAACTTAAAAACAAGAGCTACTGGGAGGCAACCCATGGGTTTCAATTAGAATTTTATTTGATTATTATTTTTAGTAAATAAGTTATCAAATCATTCATTTTTAGGAATTAAATTATTCCATAAAAGAAATTTAATTGAATTTCTTATTTTTTAGGTGATAAAAATAAGTAAGGAAGATCAAATGCTGAAATTCAAGGAACAATATGGATAAAGAAGTGAAATTGTAGAACAAAGAAGGAATCTGGGGAAGAGAATAATTAAAAATACAAGTAAAGGGCGAAATAGGAAGAAAAGGAAGAAAGAAGAGGAAAAAAGGGATCAACCATAAAGGAAACGAGCGCTTAGGAACAGAATGTTCAAGGCCGCGACTTGCAAACCTGACGGCTGTGGCGTTTAAGGGTTGGCGGTCGCGGCGCCCAAGCTTGTCCAATCTAGTGATGTGTAACAAATTCCTCAAAACTCGGTCACAACACACACAACTTCGAGCATACACTCCCATTTTCCCTAAAACTCTCTCAAATGCTCCTCCAAACACCCACAACTCTTACCCACTACAAACCATTACTCCCAATCACTCCTAGTCACTCCCAAACACTACATTATAAATCCCATACCACTTTAGCCTATGGATTGCTAGAAGAAATCACAAGTTTTACAATTGGAGAAGGAATTCAAAGTTCAAAAGTCACAAAATCCATCTTCTTCAAATTCAAGAGGTAATCAATATATCCAAGTTTTCTTCATATTTGGGATTGTGTATATAATGTTGGATATATTGTTGGAAATTATTACTTCAATTGGGAGGAATTCATCCATTGAAAGGCTTTGATTTTGGGGTCAAGGTGTACTCCAGGTGCTCGGTAAATTGTCTTAACCAAAATTCCCACCAAAACTCTTGTTTTTAAGCCTAAGTTATCAATTCAATAGCTCCCAAAAGACACAGAGGTGAAGGGTCAAACTCAAGGGCCGCAAGGACCTATGATCACACGATGTTTGTTAGTGAAGCCGCATCTGAACGGTTTCATGCCTATCTTAGTGTAATAATCCGAATTTTTGTTAATAATTAAATATTAATTTTATTTTTCCTAAAATTATCCAGAGCGCGAAGCTACTTGGGAGGCGTAAGAGACTATTCATCAAGAGTATCCTCACCTCTTTAATGTTAGGTAAATCTTTGTTACTTTTTTGATTCCGGGGACGAAATCCTTTTTAAGGGGGAGGTAATGTAATAACCGAAAAAAATATATATTCTTAAAGCATATTGTTTGGACTTTGTTTTTTATTTGAGTCAAACTTGTTATTTAATTAATTTGGGCTAATAAGTATTAATAAGTGATGAATAATTAACTTAGTAAAATTGGACTTTTCTTATATTTGGGTCAAACTGTAGTTAAGTATTTAGACCATAAAAAGTAAATATTACATTAATTTGGGCCATTAAAATTAATTGGGTCTAAATTATATTTGTGTATTTTTAAATCTTAATAAAATTAGAAGAATTAATAAAACATGTTAATTAATAATTAAAAAACTAAAACCTAGTTATATTTCTTTATGCCTGATGAGTTGTGGGACTATAATGAAAACAAAAGAAAGAGGCGAAAGAAGAACGAGGAGAGTAAGGGAACGTGACTAGAATTAAAAAGGGTTTGAGAGCAAGATCATTAAAACTTTATTCACCATATTATTCTTCTCAAAGGTAATTATTAGACTATTTTTGAATACAAAAAATTTATTTTGCTACTGTAATTACAATCTATTTTCTTGATGTGTTTGCAATCTATTTTAAAAATTTGTTACATCGTTTGATTAATTGAGTTTGTTAATGAAATTTTGAATACCTGCTGTATATAAGATATACATAAATTTAAAAAGGGGAAAGTGATAAATAATATTATAATACTGTTATTACAATTAAAATATATATTTTGATTACAAACTTAATATAATATATTAAAATTATTAAATTTATGAAAATATAAACTATATAAGTTCATAATTTAATTATATGTATTATATTTTATTTTGATAATTAGATCGGATTGAGGGAGTCTAGCACATGATATTTGAATTCAGTGAATTATTTTGGTACTATATTAAGGTACGAATTTCGTACTTCTTCAGCAATAACCTTGTTAAATTTATTAATTCGTTTTGGTATCCGTTTCAAATTTGGATATTATTTCACATAATTGTTCCGTGTGAAATTAATATGACACTACAAAAAAATGGGCCTTTAGCAAAGATTTTTCGGATAACGACTTTATAAGTCGTTGCTAAAAGTATATGTTTAGCAACGAAATTTGTCCTTCGTTGCAGATTGTGTCAGACTTTCACTTTTTATAACGAAATTCATAAGGCATTGCAAAATTTCGTTGCTAATTCATTGGCGGGAAAAAATTTCGTTAGAAATTCGTTGCAAATTTTTGGCCACTTGATTTTCCGTCATCGTGGGCAACGAAAGTTTTTTTGTTGCTAAAAATGGGGCTTTAGCAGCGATTTTTCAGGTAACGACTTTATAATTCGTTGCTAAAAGTGTATGTTTAGCAACAAAACTTGTCCTTCGTTGCAGATTGTGTCAGGCTTTCACTTTTTGCAACGAAATTCATAAGTCGTTGCAAAATTTGGAAATAAAATTTGTTAGTAATTTGTTGCAAAATTTCTAACCACTTGATTTCTCCTCATCGTGGGCAACGAAAGTTTTTTTGTTGCTATATTTCGTTGCCTAATATGGACCACATTCATTGGCAATAATTTTTATTTTCGTTGCATATTTTATACAACTTTTTGCAAAGACTATTAAAATATTGCCTTAAATTAAGATAATCACAATAAGCATATTTTTGTAAGACCATATTCGGTATTCGGAGAATTGTCAAAAAATATTCGTATTTAGTATTTAAAAATTATGTCCAAATGCGGAAATATTCGTTTCCATTTTTTATTCGAATAAACAAATTATTCAAATATCCGAATTCAAATGTCAATCACCTAATAAACAATTTATTCAATTTATTTATAAAAAGTAAAAATAAAAAAGTATTAACCAATTACTAACAAATCACAACCATTTAAAGTTGTAAAAATAGATATCATAAATGGGAGACATATCAATTATATCATCATTCATAATTGATCATAAAAATCAATTAAAATTTACTAATATAAATTGTACATATAAGTTGTATAAATTGTACTTATAAGTTGTTCCATATTATTTAATTTATTTTTTGCTAAATTTAAATGTATCTAAAAGAAAAGAGATACATATACTTAGGGGGTGTTTGTTTAGAAATTTGAATGGAGTCGAATCAATTCTTTGAATCGGTCAAGACGTTTGTTTTGGTCTCAATGGTTTGAATCGGTAAGATGGACGAAATTTGAATGGCTAAGTCGATTTTTTTTTAATTTGAATGGTGAAATGAGCAAATTGAATGAAGTAAACAAAAAATTAAAAAATTAAAAATTAAAAAAAATAAATATTAACTATTATATTAAGTAATATTAAATAAATTTACAACAATTTTGAATTTTTTTAGAAGGGTAAAATAATAAAGTTTTGTCATTCAGATGTTTCAGACATGTCAATTATCAAATAACTTTTTTCATTCAGATTCAGATTTAACTCATTCAGATTCAAATTCAACTCATTCAAATTCAGAATCAGTTTTTATCAAACACCTCCTAGTGTGATGCCCCCAAAATAGGTATACATCACCCATCTTAAATCGCCAAATACATGGTACAAAATTCAAATACAACTTAATAATACAACTGTCGTGTAAAAATACGACAAAACATAAACCTCGAGAGTTTTAATACGAATATTGTCTTCTAGGCAAGTGATTCAAACTCAAATGGAGTCCTCAATACATTTATTATCACACTATTTCATAGAATAGTGAGGACTACTAATGCAAACATCTGGACCGTCACTTCGTTCTCCGACTAGTCCCGACTACGTTCTTATTTCTTGAAGTGAACAATGAAAGCAAAAGGGTGAGCTCAACTAGCCTAGTAAGAAATATTATGACTAAGATAATGCAGAATAATTTATCGTTAGCCTTCAACAGTGTTAAACTGATAAAATATAACAAACATCAAGTTTAACTCTAGTTGAGAATAAGCAATCCATTAGAAGAGTCAAGTAGAGCATAAAATCTACTATCTTCTATAATTTAAAAGGTTTATCATCAATTTTATCGCTGAGACTCAACTTAATAAATAATCCACATCATTGAATCACCTCTGCACTATGGCCAAGGATATTCTTTAGTATCACAACCATAAATTATCCATGCACTACATGCCAAGGATATTCGTGTATTCATCAATGGTCATGATCATGTAAACCACTATCCATCAATGCACTACGGGCCAATAAGGACTTTTACCACATCTTTTGTAACATTACGGTGATGATTATACTGAATAATCTCTGGTCATAATCATACCAAGTCCATCTATGCACTACGGGCCAAAGATGACTTTCATAACAATATAATCATGAGGATGATGACAATGATATAAGAATTCAATTAAATGAAAGCAAAGGATAAATTTTTAAAGATTTATAATTTAATTTATTCATAATTCAATAATGTCCAAATTATTAACATGATACTGCTTTGTGGAGTAAAATTCAAGAATAATATTGTACCAAAAATAATTTGGACCGAAAACGAATCAATTTTTATCATGAATAGTACTCTGGGTGAATAGTACTCGAGTGAATAGTACCACATGAATAGTACTTCGTGAATAGTAACCTGTGAATAGTACTTCGGCAATAAAAAGTTAAAATTTATCAAGAATGCTCAAAATAATATTTCCATGAAAAGATACTGGATGAAACGCAAATTTTAAGGATATTCTACTAATTTCATGGAGTATAGAAGCCAAAAATTTAACCAAATGAGTATAGAATTCGAAATCTGAAACAAAATAATATTACTTACATACTACAGAGTATGGAAGAAAATATTATTTCAAGCGAATATTGAACAAAAATAACATCCTTTACCTTGAAAAGAAGATTATTCCAACTGGTATAGCGGAGATATTCTTGAAGAAAACTTTCATTATTTTCTACGCTCAAAACTTTCTGAAACTCGAAAGAAATACACTCAATATTATAGAAGAAGAATTCTCTGATCCTGGTGTGATTTTCAATTATAACTAAGTATTCTATTTATAGGAGAATGGAAAGGATACTATTTGAATACACAGTAGGCCGGGGAAATCACAAGTGAACAGTTGGGTTCACGAAAAATTTTCTGATTTTCAAAACTTTACTATGTAAATACTATGCAGGCACTATGCAAACACTATGCATAATAAAATATAATATATTCTATTTTCTATAAAAAAACAAAACTTATTATAATATATATATATATATATATATATATATATATATATATATATATATATATAATAACAACAACCACCACTGTGCTCGCAAAACTTCCCTCCCATTTCATTTTCCACACTTGGGCCCCACATGTGGCCCCCACCTTTATTATAAAGAATAAATTTGTACTGATTATTTTGAAAAATGGGTAAATGGGGGTCCAAATAATACGCCAATATTTACAACAAATACTTCATAAAAATCCCTTCAATATTTTTAACAAAATTTATTCATCATTATTATTATTCGCAATATTTAACAACCAGATCATTCCTAGGAAAGAGGGGGCTTTCCAATAAGGATTTCTCCCTATTGGCGCGCAATTAGGTGACCAAACCTCTCCTCGACATAACTTTCTAGACATTGTCAATATTGCAAATAATAATATGAATAACTGTATCGTCTCAATTATTGATTTAATAATATATAAAATATCGACAATAATTGAATCTAAAACGTGAGATACTATGTAGTAATTACTGTAACAATAATTGAACAAAACTGAGTGACTTCTCACGTAAGCATCAATAATCAATACTGCGTGCTACTATGCAACCATGCGTATTATTGTACTTTTACCACTGAGTATTTCAATAGTTAACGGTAAAACTTTTGTCGTTATTTTTATAAAAATATATTTATATCATTTTCTCATTTCGACAATAATTCCGTTCTGGGGTCCACCAATGATTGTGTCGTCGTACGAATATTTCCTGTTAAAACGAATATTCCCCGACCAATCGAATATAATATAACAACTTGCGTACTTTGCAAAATTTATAAATATTACCCACAACTATAACATTATATCAAATTCACTCCTTAATATTCAAAAATGATATTTATAGAAAATTCATCTTTATTTATAAAAGTTGTGGTCTTACAACCTCCCCTTCTTATGAAATTTCGCCCTCAAAATTAGGGTACATACCTGGTATGACGAAGAGGTGAGGATACCTTGATCTCATTTCAGATTCTAACTCCCAGGTCATTTCCTCAACATCGTGGTTTCTCCATAAAACTTTGACTTGAGGTATAACCTTGGAGCGTAGAATATGTTCCTTCTTATCCAAGAATTTAACAGGAACCTCTTCATACATTAAATATTCCGCTATTTCGTCCGGTTCTAACTCAATAATGTGGTTCGGGTCTTCCACATATTTACGTAACATGGATATATGAAAAATGTTATGAACACGAGACATACTTGGCGGTAAAGCGAGTCTATAGGCCAAAGTTCCTACTCGATCAATGATTAAAAATGGGCCAATAAATTGAGGATTGAGCTTTCCTCTCTTTCCAAATCTCGTAACTCCTTTCCATGGAGCAACACGTAACAACACATGATCTCTAATATTGAATTCCACGACCTTTCGATGAAGATCAACATAACTCTTTTGTCAATCTTGTGAGGTTTTTATACGTTGTCGGATCGTTTGAATCTTTTCCTTAGTCATACGTACCAACTCCGGTCCCAACAACGTTGCTTCACCCACCTCATCCTAGCATACTGGAAAACGCCACTTTCTTCCATACAACGCCTCAAATGGAGCCATGCCGATACTTACTTGATAACTATTGTTGTAGGAGAATTCCACTAATGGCAAGAACTTGTCCCAACTTCCTTTGAAGTCAAGGACATAGAGTCTTAATAGATCCTCAAGAGTTTGAATAGTCCTCTCTGATTGCCCATCCGTTTGAGGATGATAAGCCGAACTAAATCATAAATCCGTGCCCATAGCTTTTTGCAAACTAACCCAAAATCTTGAAATGAATCTTGGGTCTCGATCAGAAACTATGGATACTGGCATACCATACAATCTTATAACCTCATTTATGTATATACGAACAAGACGTTCAAGTGTATAAGTTTCTCGTATAGGTAAGAAATGAGAAGAATTGGTCAATCTATCAACAATGACCCAAATTACATCTATGCCTTGAGAAACCTTGGGAAGACCAATAATGAAATCCATGGTAATGTGCTCCCACTTCCATTCTAGAATTTCAAGTGGTTGCAATGGACCTTTTTGCACTTGATGCTCTGCCTTGACTCGTTGACAAGTTAGACACCTTGAGATAAACCCCGCTATCTCTCTCTTCATTTTGCTCCACCAAAATGTATGTCGAAGATCACGATATATTTTGGTACTCCTAGGATGGATTGCAAACGTGTATTGTACGCCTCCATCATGATTTTATACTATAAATCAGGGTTGTTAGGAACACAAAGTCTGGAGTTGACTCGAAGTATTCCTTCTTCATCGATTCTTGCTTCCGAAATACCACCTTCTTGCACTTTCTTGCTTATACGCATCAACTCAAGGTCTGTAGCTTGAGCATCTTTAACTTTATCGATTAAAGTCAATTCTACTCGTATATTTGCCATCATCACGTGGGTCCCTGGAGTCTTTAACCTTATCTCCATCCTTTGTAAGTCATACAAAATGGGCCTTTGTGTTGACAATAACGCACTCGTACCTGCATATGATCTTCTACTCAATGCGTCAGCTACCACGTTCGCTTTTCCAGGGTGGTATTAAATGGTATGATCATAATCTTTCAATAGTTCAAGCAAACGTCGTTGCCGCATGTTGAGTTCCTTTTGAGTGAAGAAATATTTGAGGCTTTTATGATCATTATAGATCTCCACTTTCTCCCCATACAGGTAATGCCTCTAAATTTTAAGTGCGAAGACAACAGCTGCCAACTCTAGATCATAAGTAGGATAATTCCTCTCATATTCTTTGAGTTGTCGAGAGGCATAGGCTATGACTTTCCCATGTTGCATGAGAACACATCCTAACCCTTTGCCCGAAGCATCACTGTAGATGACAAATCCCTCCGAGCCAGATGGTATTGTCAGAATAGGTGCTGAAATGAGTCTTCTCTTGAGTTCTTGAAAACTCTTTTCACATTCCTCGCTCCAACTGAATTTTGTATCTTTTCGAGTCAGCTGAGTTAATGGAGTAGCGATTCGAGAAAATCCTTCCACGAATCTCCGATAATAACCATTTAAGCCCGTAGCTACGTGCACTTTCGGTCATCGACTTAGGTTGCTCCTAGCTTTGAATTGCTTCAATCTTCGCTGGGTCAACAGATATTCCATGACTTGATATCACATGCCCAAGGAATGCTACTTCCTCAAGCCAGAATTCACATTTCTTCAACTTGACATAAAGCTTATTTTTGCGAAGCTTTTGCAGTATCAGCCTCAAGTGTTGCTCATGATCTTCACGACTTTTGGAATATATGAGAATGTCATCTATAAAGACAACCACAAAATGATCCAAATTTTCCTTGAATATTCAGTTCATCATGTCCATGAAGGCAGCAGGAGCATTAGTCAATCCAAAAGACATGACTAGGAATTCATAATGCCCGTACCGAGTTCTGAAAGCCGTCTTTGGAATATCATCGGTTTTAATCTTTAATTGATGATATTCGGAACGAAGATCGATCTTTGAAAAGAATTTGGTTCCTTGCAACTAGTCAAATAGATCATCAATTCGAGGTAATGGGTACCTATTTTTGACAGTGACATTGTTCAACTCCCTATAATCAATACAAAGTTGCATACTCCCATCTTTCTTCTTCATGAATAGAACAGGAGCACCCAAAGGAGACGTACTAGGACGAATGAAATCGATGTCTAACAATTCCTGTAGTTGGGTCTTTAACTCTTGAAGTTTAATAGGAGCCATTCGATATGGGGCTTTGGAAATGGGTTTTGTACCGGGTTCAAGGTCGATACAAAATTTAATTTCACGCTCTGGGGGTAGGCCATGAAGTTCTTCAGGAAATACGTCAGGAAATTTATTAACAATAGACATATCATTCAAAAATGACGTATTTTTGTTTAAATCCGTGACATGAGCTAAGAAAGCTTGACATCCATTTTTCAATAAACGAATAGCTTTATGGCTTGAGATGAGAGTGATTGATTTTAATGGTTTGGTTACTTGAATTTGCATAATAGGTTGGTTAGGAATATGAAAGCTAATAACCTTACGAAAATAATCAATTTTGCATGATGAGTAGTTAACCAATCAATCCCTAGAATTACGTCAAATGCAAGTATTTTCAATGAAATAAGATCGATAGGTAATGTGAGGGTACCGATTTGAACCAAACAAGACTTATAAACAGTGGATGTAATGAAGGTTTCTCCCAACGGAGTTTCAATAGATAAGTCAAAGTCTAATTTCTCCTAAGTCAAATTTAAAAGTTGAGCGCAAGTAGGAGAGTTAAAAGAATGGGTAGAACCGGTATCAAATAAGGTATAGACTTCGCTAGAGTTTATGATAAGCTCACCTGTGATGACATCGTTCGGGTTCCTTGCTTTCTGGGAGGTTACGACAAATGCTCTCCCTTAAACTACTGGTTTTGACTTTTCTGGAATGGCCTTTGGTGCCTCCATCCCAGCTGGACTTGGCTTCCCTGAATGACAAAATCGAGCTAGGTGACCTTCTCTTCCATAATTATAACACGTTTTGGACTGCTGTGCACAGTTTGGACTGATATGTCCCTCCCCCCGCATTTGAAGCATATGATAGGTGGTCATTCTCCTTCCTTAACAACGGGTTCTGATGCTGACGTCTTTTCATCATTGTTGAATCTCCTCTTCTTGAAATGTCCACTTTTATTGTCTTGGCCATGATTACCACCGAAGTGGTTACCATTTCTGGCATGTTAATTTCCTCCACGTTTGTTGTCACCGCTTCGATGACTGCTACCACTGGTATTATCGACTTATCGGCTGCTCTCTCTTGGTTGGGTTGACTCATTATCGCGCTCCAATAACTGAGCCCTATTTACAACATCTGAATACAAACACAGTTTGTGAGAGATAAGGTATTGACGTATCTCGGGTTTCAAACCTCTTAGAAACATCCGCGTCATTCTCACTTTGTTATCAACTAAGTTGGACGCAAACCGGGATAACTCGACAAATTTGGCTTCGTACTGCGACACGTTTATATTGTTTTGCTCCAACTTGATGAGCTCTACCTCTTTCACGTGACAAATACTTTCGGGAAAGTACTTGTCGTTGAACAGTTCTTAGAACTTCTCCCAAGACGTTTTAAGTGCGGTAGGCTAAGTACGCTTTACAGATTCCCACCAGTAATCTGCCTCTCTTCACAACATGAAGGTGGAAAAGGGAACCTTTTTCTCCTTGAAGCATCCCAAGACATCAAATATCTTGGTGATATGATTTATCTACGTCTCCGCCTTAAGTGGTTTTGGCTCTCCCAAAACCCCCGGTGGTCCCAGCTCCTTGAACTGCTTAGTGGTGACCATTCGAGAGTTGCTAGTGCTTCCACCTGCATTTTGGACAGGAGTCTCTCTTTCCTGATGTTGCATGAATTGCAGAAAGCCTCTGAACATTCCATCATTCATCATTTGGTCGGTGTTGTTGTTGAATGAGGATTGTTGCCTTCCTGATGCACATTATCCTGGTTATTAATCGTCGGTGATTCGATGGTCTCATGTACTACATTGCTATTCTCAATATTCTTTGATGTCATTTTCAAATACTGCCATAAAACAAGGGTTAATTGACATGCAACATATTATCCCTATATTCTGACCGACCGATTAAATACTAAATAAACTTAGGTAGGTCATACTAGTGAAGGAATTCCCCGTTTCTCCCCTCCTAGTTCTTGTCTCACATCTCAGCCAGAGATCATATTCCTAAGCTTTGATACTAACTGTGACACCCCCAAAATAGGTATACATCACCCATCTTAAGTCACCAAATACATGGTACAAAATTTAAATACAACTTAATAATACAACTGTTGTGTAAAATACGACAAAACATAAATTGAGAGTTTTAATACGAATATTGTCTTCTAGACAGTATTCAAACTCAAATGGAGTCTTCAGTACATTTATTATCACACTATTTCATAGAATAGTGAGGACTACTAATGCAAACATCTGGACCGTCACTCCATTCCCCGACTAGTCCCGGCTATGTTCTCATTTCCTAAAGAGAACAATGAAAGCAAAAGGGAGAGCTCAACTAGCCCAGTAAGAAATATTATGATTAAGATAATGCAGAATAATTTATCGTTAGCCTTCAACAATGTTAAACTGATAAAATATAACAAACATCAAGTTTAACTGCAGCGGAACAAGCAATCCATTAGAAGAGTCAAGTAGAGCATAAAATCTACTATCTTCTATAATTTAAAAGGTTTTTCATCAATTTTATTGCCGAGACTCAACTTAATAAATAATCCACATAATTGAATTACCCCTACACTACGGCCAAGGATATTCTTTAGTATCACGACCACAAATTTTCCATGCACTACAGGCTAAGGATATTCGTGTATTCGTCAATGGTCATGATCATGCCAACAACTGTCCATCAATGCACTACGGGCCAATGATGACTTTTTCCATATCTTTTGTAACATTACGATCATGATTTTACCGAATAATCTCTGGTCATAATCATACCAAGTCCATCTATGCACTACGGGCCAAAGATGACTTTCATAACAATATAATCACGAGGATGGTGACAATGATATAAGAATTCAATTAAATGAAAGCTAAGGATAAATTTTTAAAGATTTAAAAGTTAATTTTTTCATAATTCAATAATGTCCAAATTGTTAACATGATACTGCTTTGTGGAGTAAAATTCAAGAATAATATTGTACAAAAAATAATTTGGACCGAAAATGAATCAATTTTTATCATGAATAGTACTCCGGGTGAATAGTACTCGAGTGAATAGTACCATGAGAATAGTATTTTGTGAATAGTAACCCGTGAATAGTACTTTAGCAGGAAAAAGTTAAAATTTATCAAGAATGCTCAGAATAATATTTCCATGAAAAGATACTGGATGAAACGCAAATTTTAAGGATATTCTACTAATTTCATGGAGTATAAAAGCCAAAACTTTAACCAAATGAGTATAGAATTCAAGATTTGAAACAAAATAATATTACTTACATACTATAGAGTATGGAAGAAAATATTATTTCAAGCGAATATTGAACAAAATAACATCCCTTACCTTGAAAAGAAGAGTATTCCAATTGGTATAGCGGGGATATTTTTGAAGAAAACTTTCACTATTTTCTACGCTCAAAGCTTTCTAAAACTCGAAAGAAATACACTCAATATTATAGAAGAAGAATTCTCTGATTCTGGTGTGATTTTTAATTCTAACCAAGCATCCTATTTATAGGAGAATGGAAAGGATACTATTTGAATGCACAGTAGGCCGGGGAAATCACAGGTGAACAGTTGGGTTCATGAAAACTTTTTTGATTTTCAAAACTTTACTATGCAAACACTATGCAGGCACTATGCAAATACTATGCATAATAAAATATAATATATTCTATTTTTTATAAAAAACAAAACTTAAAATAACAACCACCCGTGCCTGCAAAACTTCCCCTCCCCATTTCATTTTCCACACGTGGCCCCCACCTTTATTATAAACAATTAATTTCTATCGATTGTTTTGAAAAATGGGTAAATGGGGGTCCAAATAATACGCCAATATTTACAACAAATACTTTATAAAAATCCCTTCAATATTTTTAACAATATTTATTTATCATTATTATTATTCGCAATATTTAACAACCAGATCATTCCCAGGAAAGAGGGGGCTTTCCAATAAGGATTTCTCCCTATTGGTGCACAATTAGGTGACCAAACCTCTCCTCGATAAAACTTTTTAGACATCGTCAATATTGCAAATAATAATATGAATAACTGTATCGTCTCAATTATTGATTTAATAATATATAAAATATCGATAATAATTGAATCAAATAACATGAGATACTATGCAGCAATTACTATAACAGTAATTGAACAAAACTGAGTGACTTCTAACGTAAGCATCAATAATCAATACCGTGTGCTACTATGCAACCACACATATTACTGTACTTTTACCACCGGGTATTTCAACAGTTAACGGTAAAACTTTTGCCGTTATTTTTATAAAATCATATTTTTGTCGTTTTCTCATTCCGACAATAATTCTGTTGTGTCCACCAATGATTGTGCCATCGTACGAATATTCCCTGTTAAAACGAATATTTTCCGACCAATCGAATATAATATAACAACTTGCGTACTTTTCAAAATTTATAAATATTACCCACAACTATAACATTATATCAAATTCACTCCTTAATATTCAAAAATGATATTTATAGAAAATTCATCTTTATTCATAAAAGTTGGGGTCTTACACTTAGGGGCATTCCCCAGATCGATACATAATGTCAAGAAAGGGAACTCAACATGACAAACAATGAAACTCAGATTCTAAGGCAATACAAGAGCATAAGGCCAAAACAGAGCAAATGATCACTGCATTGGTCTTCAAGAACACTGCAGAGCATCCGACCAACAAAACAATAAATAATACCATAGCCCAAATTGGTTTGCAAAGCAGTAGCACACCAAGAAATAAACAAGTTGCATAACAGAAACACATAGTAGAAGCGAAGACAACGTCATTTGCTAATAAAGACCTTCTTCATTCAAGAGTTTTTCATGAACGATGTTGCACAATATAACAAGAAACCATTTAGCAACATTCATTGGCAACCATTTTTATTCGTTGCACATTTAATATATTTTTTTGCAGCGACTAGTAAATTGTTGCCAAAAATTAAGACAAACCCAATAAGCATGCCTCTTCCCCCAAAAAAAAAAAAATGCATCATTTTTATTTAATTTTTTATTTATTTGGACACAATTTTATACGAAGAAATGTTTCACTCATCTGTCTCAAAATAAATGCCCAGTTTTATTTTTTTTAAAGTTATAATTTTTGAAATTAAAATTGAGCACATATAGATATATTTTCTAATTTACAAAAATTAAAATTTGTAGTTAATTGGATGTAGTTTATAATGATTATATTTGCACACTTACAATTTTCAAAAAAAAAATAAAAATTAATTACTAAAATAATTTATATGATTTTTTCTCATAACTCATTATTTTACATATATACTTTTTAACAAGGGATGGGCAAGGAATCGAAATCACTCCCAAAATTGCACCAAAAATTGACTAAACTGCACCGATTAAGTCGCGCCAATGGTTCCGACATAGACCAATTAAGTTGCACCAATGGTGTGTAAGTGGGTTAAATGCAAAGTCGACCACTGAACTTTAGTGATTTTTGGGTATTGAGTCCTTTTCTTCTGGTCAACGCAAACTGAGCCCTTTTCTATTAGAAAATTTGGACTTTGAACCCCCTAGGCGTTACATGTGCGTTGACCTGATGATGTGTCACACGTGGCAGATCTGACGTGGGCATTTTGTATTTGCAATTTTACACGTGGCAGATCTGACGTGGCTTCTTTCGATTTTTTTCCAAAAATTTGTCTCTCCACTAGTTTGAACTCACAACCTCAATTTTAAAACCTTGGTCATATGACCACTAGAGCACCACAAGTCAACTGTTAACACCTTGCAAGGATTAATCTTTATATCAAAAGATTTCATTTTCCCCCAAAAATTAAAATACTACACAGAATATCATTTGAACCAAAAGTTCTCGCAAATTAAAAACGGAGAGGGAGATTTAAAACTAGAACCTATTGCATAAGATGGATCCAGTCGTATATATACCCATGTTTTTACAAATACTTTTAAAGGCTTTAGCTTTGTTTATTTTATAAAATGATAATCTTTACTTAAAATTTTATTTTTCCTAATTATTTTGTAATATTAATTAAAAATGTAATTACTTGATAATAGAAGTAAGGACATGTTAAAAATTTTATGGTATTTTATAGTAATATAAAATAAAAGAGTATTTTTAACATTTTTCAAAAAAAAATGATGGATAATTTATGATTATGGACTTAAATAAATATTTTTCAAGTAAATATTTTTATAAATAAATAATAACCACATACAATATTTTTTCAAATTAAATTTTTATCCAGAATAAATTTGAAATGTATTATTATTTTTTAATTTATAATAATTTAAGATGTGTAAATGAAACACACGACTATCATTATAGAACAAGAGTTTTTTTTTATAACAATTCTCCCATTACATTTTATAATAAAAATAATTTATATTCAGTCCAGTCCCCCCATTACCCATGCGGCCACGCCACGATTTTCTTGCTAAAAGTAACCACTAACAAAATACTACTTGAAAACTAAAAACAAAAAAATAAAAATATATAAATAAATAAATAAAAAGAAAAGGAGAAAAACGCGTCAGATCATCATGTGTGTACCAATATGCGCCACGTGTTACATGAATTGAAACATATATATATATATATATATATATATATATATATATATATACATATATTAATAACTTATATTCAATAATTAATAAGTCACATATATATAAATTAATTATAAATATATATAGGTATTAACTTGTTATAAATTTTGTACTTTCAAAATTTAATTGCGATAACATGAGGCAATAACAATGGATTATATAATTTTATTATCAAAATGTGTTAGGTTCAATTAATGAACTATATTTTAAAATTCATTATTTTTTTCTTATTCTATTTATAATTATAATTAGAGCATTCATTTTAATCCAAATTAAACAAATTAAACAACCCAAGAAATTATTATACAAATGCACAAGCAGAACCCAAAAATTTCAAAAAAGTATTACTTTTTATGTGGAAACACAAAAAATAATAAAAAAATAAAATTATTTATTATGTGGAAAGAATGATTAAAATAATAATAAAATTAAAATAAATATTTTAATTCATTTTATTTATAATTTTTTCTTTTCCTTTATCTCTTTTCCTTTCTTTTTAATTATTATTTTATTTTGAAAATTAATATTAATATTAATAGAATGAAATCATTAAATTTAGGCTTAAACATAAAACAAACATACTACTAAAAGTATTAAAATCTATTAATAACACAATTGGGTAGAGCTATTAGTTCCATTTATTTGAACAGTAGTCTAGGGCACATAGATACAGCGCCATAAGATTTATCAGCATCTAGTGCTCTGGAGCTCTCTCTCAATGGCGACACACAACGAATTCCCACGAAAAAGCCACAGAGCCTAATTCTCCGGGAGTGGTTACTTGATTCCCCAATCGATAGTCCCGACACACCACCATCACCATCATCCTCATCAACGACTCCTACTACTACCGCTCCACCAAACACTAACCCTAATCTCATGGCTCTACACCTTTTTCTTTCATATCTCAAATACAACCACCTTTATTCCATTCATACGTCGCCTTGCCCTTGTGTATCTACTCCTTCACTTCAGTTATCGGTCACCCATTCATTCATCTCGCCTCATTATGCTTGAGCCCAACCTCTGGATTTTTAGCGGCGATGTCGGATGTGGATCCTTCACTTCTCTATAATTCCATGGGACTTTGTAAGTCGTATTTGTTAGTTCCCAAGGCACAATAGATATCTAGAAGGGGGGGGGGGTGGGTTGAATAGATAATTAAAAACTTTTCTTTTAATTAGTTAGTATGATTATGATTAATGCACAACGGAATGAGTATATGATAAACCTTCTTTTAGATATCTTGAGTTAATGAGAGTAAGGCAGTTATGACAGTTATAGCAGTTATAAAAGACACATCAGTTTTAAGTGGTTTAGAGCACTTAAGGCTCCTAATCCACTGTTCTACTCCTTGAGTAGGGAATCCACTAAGGATGTCTGTTACACTTCTTGAATCTCACAGATTCCTTCTGACAAAGGCCATCCCAGAGTACTTCTTAGTTCACTCTTGAACTCTTCAAGTCCAGCAGACTTGGTTCTTCACGATTCTTAGAACTCTTCAAGTCCTTCAGACTTGGAACTTCTCACTTCAGTTGATTGGTTGTTGTTGAGATCGTGATTGGTGCTACTCAGTTGCTATTAAGCACTTATTCGAAAGAACTGAGTAGCTGAGCAAGCTTTATATCTTTCTCGGATCGTAGAGTTGAGCGTTGAGTGTTCTTGTGCATATTTGTTCAATGCTTGCTTACTTCTCTCATCTGTCTGTGTTCTGTATATATGTGATCTTGAAATCTATCCGTTGAAGCCTTTTGATGAAGCATTAAATGCGTTGGATATTTCTGAACTTTGATGGAGACTTTTCTGCACATCTTCTGAATTTTAATCATTGCACCACACATCGATCGCTTTCTCACCTAACACCTAAAAAGGTGTTTTCCTCTGCCCAATGGTCCTTTTCTTAGCTTCTTGAATACATTCCTTTTGATCAATACTAAGGATATCTTTTGTACCGTTGGGACTGGTGAGTGCTTCAACGTTCAAAACCCATTCCACATTTGTTAGAATTCGTCTTCAAACAAAAAGAAGGGCTCGATGCTTCTGACACAAGGCAGATGATACTCTACGATCCATATCGTGGTGTCTTATCATATTGGTGCTTGTTCTTAAGAGAACACTACGATTTCTCGCAAGGATTTGCACACTACGATCTTTTCACAGTACGATCATCACTTGCTCGTCTTTCAGACTCTATATTTCTGAGAGCACACTACAATCTCTGAGTTAGCTTCGGCAAACGTCTGGACCACTCTACGATGAAGAGGTCCTTCAAGGCAAATACACTACGATCTTCTAAGCTCTACGATCTTGCCTTGGCTTCTGCAATCTGTTGATCAGCTTGATAGACTACGATTCTTGTTGATTCTTGTTGAAGCCTATCTATACATTTCACGTTAGATCAACCTAACATCTTTGATATTTGTTTATAGAATGGTGAATATTAAAAGCTAAGATCAACATAACAAATTTGATCTATCACTAAGTCCTTGTACATATATTCCTTTAAGGACTTTACATATAATCATGATCATTCACTTTAAACATCAAATCAAAATATGCATTCTTCCAACAATCTCCCCCTATTTGATGTTGACATAGCCAAGGAGATTTGTTGTCATGATTATCAATATCTAGATGCATTTTCAGTAAAGTAAACGTGACTTAATATTTCAGTGAGCAGCTAAAATTTCTAGAGAATAAATATGAATTTATTGATGTCCGAAGAGTAGAAATTACAGATAATCTTTACATCAATAAAAATTTAAGTTTCAACTTATCTCTATTTCTTCGGCCTTTTGCTTCTCGGAGGATTTGCATATTCCTCAGCTCTCCTTTTTCTGCTGGCTTCATCCCTTCTGGCTAAATCTTCCAGTTCACTTAGACTTAGTCTAGGATTGTGATCATGCCTATTCATGAATGCAGGATCTCCAATTGGCATTCTTAGGCCTGTTGTTGTTACCTCATGACAACTGGTAGTTAGCCCTAGACTCCTTAAAGGTTGAGCCATTAAAACTTCCCACTGATCAGATCGTTGAGTTTGATGGCTGGATCGTGGAGTCTGCTGGTAGATTTGCCATGCGGGAGGATTCCTTGAGGATTGAGGTTAGAATTGACCTATGCCTTTTCCCTTGCCTCCCTGATCTCCTTTCCCTTTATTCTCCCCCTTTATGTCAGCATCAAGGGTTCGAATGTCTTCGGAGAGGCGAGTGACTCCTTGGATAAGCTCGTTGAGTTGACTCTGAGTTTGAGCAATGTCCTCATGATTCTCTTGGATCAAAGCATCAGAATGAGTTTCACATCCCTGAAGAATGTTGAGGACAGTTTCTGTCTGCTGCATTTGACCCATGGAGAAGTCTTGAAATTCTTTGAATGCAGTTTGAAGACTTTTGATGCTCTGTATCATTAGATTGTTCTGAGATTCTTGAGTTTTTTGTAAGATCAAGACAACATCCCGATGCTTTTTAGCTGCAAGAAAGTGAATATCGTCCCTGTCTTTTATGCTTTAAAGCATTTCTTTGAT
The DNA here is from genome assembly GCA_020205605.1 of Panax ginseng. Taxonomy (NCBI): domain Eukaryota; kingdom Viridiplantae; phylum Streptophyta; class Magnoliopsida; order Apiales; family Araliaceae; genus Panax; species Panax ginseng. The sequence continues at coordinate 76,613,118 of CM035137.1, forward strand.
GATCTCTTTGAGCATTTTAGAGAGCTTAGAGCTTAGGGAGCTTGGGAGATTGTTTGCAGCATTGATCATTGATGTTAATCTCAGCTGAATAAGTGCAGTGTGATCTTTAAGACTCTCGTCGAGTTCCTTGATCACTTTTTCAGACATTGCTGACAAATCAGCCTTTGTGGACATCTCTGACAGGAGTTCATTGAGATGGGGAATTTATTAGGGAGGTGGTGTGCTCTTGAATTGATCTTGCAATGAGTAGAGGGCAAGATCAAGATTGAAATATTCATTGTTGAATGAGGAGGGAATATCTGATGTAGGGGCCTGGGTTTGGATGTTGAAGTTTGATGACTCTATGATTTGAGATGGAGACTCTACAATGGGGCTAGAGTCAGTGATCGTAGAGTTGATAGGATGTCGAAGCATTAGGGAGTTGATCTTATTTGGTTCCTCAGTTACAGAATTTTGGAATTCTGCAACTGGAAATTGATTTAGTGGATGTAAAATCACTTCCAACCATCGTGGTAATTCATAAAATTAATTGAATGAGGATGATGGCAGGTGATTAACTCTGAAGAGGATTGGGATAGACAGTACCTCAGGTTTATTCTTTGAGGAAGATTTGTTTGTGAGTAACTTCTTGGCAAAGTTGAATCTTCCTGGAAATCCATTAGCTAGCACTGAGATGGCCGGATACTCTTTGAAGCTCCAGAACATGTGATCCCAAGAGTTCAGAATTTGAGCTTAGTGGAAAGGCATCATAGGTAGATATGCAAACAATTGCTCATAGTTGGCTCTTCTGTATCCATATATGCCCACAACTGTGATCTCAACCTCATCATTATCTTCCTCTTCTCTGTCTTCGCTCGCAGAGTCCATTATATCAATGGCTTCATTTGGCTCTTGCTCTAGTTCTTCCTTATTTTCTGCATGAATCACTTCTTCTGTCATGGGGATGTCATGAGCCTCCCCCTCAACTTGATCATCTTCTTTTACTATCAATAACTCCCTCTCAACTGGAGCACTTTCTAGGATGGGAGCTACAGGCATCTCCCCCTCAACTCGAGCTTTGTCTCTTTGGTTTTCTTTAGCTGGTTCTTTTTTAGCAGCTAATTCTTTTTCTTCCCTCTTTAGTACTTTCTCATTGACAAGAATATATTTCTTGACTAGTTTCCTTCTTGGCTTTCTAGGCTGAGCCATAGTCTCAGGACTTTCTTCAGTTTTATCCTTCTGATCAGCCAAAATGTTGGTTGCAGCTACTTCCTTGTTTGGTTTGGTCTCTACGATCGGCAGAGACTCTACGATCGAAGAGATTAATGGCCTTTTGGTCTTGTGGCTGATTTTATTCTTCTTCAGCAGCTAAGATATGGGTGCTCTATCTTCTTCTGCCTCAGCCTGCTGTTCTTTCCTTCTTAGGATCCTTAGAGTCTCAATGTCTGAGGACTCTACAGGCTTATCGGTAGTGGATCCTTGAGGTTTTTCTATAGTTCTGGCTTTCAGCTTTCTTTTGCCCTTGCTTTTTCTGACCAAAGCAATGGGTTCTTCTTTGTTAGCTTCTTCTTCTTCTTCTTCTTCTTCTTCTTCTTCTTCTTCTTCAGTTTCTCTGTCAACTGACATATTTTCTGGCATTACTGATTCCTTTATTTCACCAGTTCTTCCACTGGATTCGGACATCATTCACACATTTTTAGCTGGATTCCTTTTCCAATTCTCAAATAGTTGCTGGGTCATTCGACGGTTTGGATTAATAGTTTCTCCTTCATCATCCTCAATTAAGTCACCTAGAGCAGCCTGTAAGATGATGTTTATAAATCGCCCATAGAGCATCTTTTGAGAGCTCTTTATCTTCTTTGAGCTAATTAATCACTTCCCAATCCATTCAAGCAATAAAGCCCCATAGTTAAGTTCTATTCCATAACATATGGCAGTCATGAGTTTGAGTTGTACCTCATTCACAGAGTCATGACCAGAGCTTTTGCAACAAATGCATTTTCCAACAATATCAGCTAGAAATTAACATCTCTGTGGAAACTCCTTCTTCTTGTATTCTTTGACAGAGGGAAATTTCTTGTGGTGCATCTTTTTGAGTCCCTTATGGAAGTCTATGCCATCTATGGACGTATACCCTTCAGGTTTGAGACCTAGGGCTAGATTGATGTCCTCAGCCTTTAGTCTGATTTCCACATTCCTGACTTTCGTAGAGATGGTGTTGTTTTCAAATACACCATTGTTGTAGAATTCTTTTACCAGCTTTGGGTAGATCAATGTGTCTGTACCCAAAGCTTCTTCGAGACCCGCTTTCTTGATGGCAGATGAGTCTTGTGAAATTTGGGTTCACTTGCTTTGAACTCGTCAAAGCGAGTCTGTGGCCGGAGATAACAACTTGGAAGTCGCCATTGATTTTCTTGCGAGGAAGTGAGACCGACCCGAGAGCTTTCTCTTGATTTAGGGTTTACGCTTGAGAGAGAAGAGAGATGATCTTTTGAACTTCAGATTTCAAAAAGACAATTTTAATTTGTACTTGTAACTTCCCTCTCTCCATTTTGCTTAGTGGGACAGGTGTCGAATTTTGCTTGGCTCAACGAATTTGACAGAGAAGGATTGTACTAAATTGCCCTTAATTCCTTCTGAGCTAATGTATTCTTCAGTAGGACTACGATCGTTGAGATGGTCCTTGGAATCGTCGAGTTTGTTCAACCATCATTGAGTCTGTATAGCAGTCTGAACTACGATCGTTGAGTCTGACTAGTAATCGTAGAGTTTGATAAAGTCCTCGTGATGAACCTTTTTTGACTTAACATTCTTCTTAGTTTAAAGTAGCTCAGGAAGGGCCAACCTCATTAATTGAATCAATGTTTAGGTTTGTCCCTGAGGTACTTATCAGAGAGATTTCTTTGTTTTATGCTTGATCATCATAGGGTGCTCCTTTGGTTTTGTTGATGTAACTCTGCTATCGTTGAGTCTGCACCACGATCGTTGAGTCTTCACTGTGATCGTTGTCATTTTGTGACACTTTGGTTCTACGATTGTGGACTTCCTTTGTTCATGTTTATGATTTCGAACATAGCCTTTAAACCTGTAAGGTTAGCACATACTAGAGCATATTTTTCATGGTTGTAAGTTAAGCATGCCTAGCTCACTTATTAACTTGTTAAATCTGGATTCATCTAGAGGCTTTGTAAAGACATCAGCAAGTTAATTTTCAGTAGGGATATATTGTAAAGATATAGTTCCATTTTGCACATGATCCCTAATGAAGTGATACCATATTTCTATATGCTTAGTCCTAGAATGCATGACAGGATTATGGGTTATAGCAATTGCTCTTGTGTTATCACAGTGAATAGGTATGGATTTGAATTCAAACCCATAATCTGCTAGTTGATTTTTCATCCATAAGATCTGAGCACAACAACTGCCAACAGCAATGTATTCAGCTTCTGCAGTTGAAGTAGATACTGAATTTTGTTTCTTGCTAAACCAGGACACAAGTCTGTTTCCTAGCAATTGACATGTGCCACTGGTACTTTTTCTATCAATTTTGCAGCCTGTAAAATCAGCATCTATATATCCTGTTAGCTCAAATGAGGACTCCCTGGGATACCAAAGCCCCAAGTCGGGTGTACCTTTGAGATACCTAAAAATCCTCTTTACAGCAGTTAAATGAGATTCTTTAGGACTAGCCTGAAATCTAACACAAATGCATGTTGCAAACATTATATCTGGTCTACTAGCAGTTAGATATAAAAGAGAGCCTATCATACCTCTGTATTGAGTTATATCAATACTTTTACCTTTTTCATCTTTGTTAAGCTTGGTTGTAGGAGCAATTGGGGTTTTCATGGGAGAGGCTGACTCCATGCCATACTTCTTAAGTAAGTCTTTAATGTACTTGGCTTAGTTGATGAAGACTCCTTCATCAGTCTGCTTTACTTGTATTCCAAGGAAGAAGTTCAGCTCACCTATCATGCTCATTTCAAACTTGCTCTGCATAAGCTTGGAGAATCTCTTGCATAGCTTTTCATCAGTAGACCGAAGATAATATCATCAACATATATTTGAACTAATAGGACTTTATCTTTATGCTTTCTAAGAAATAGTGTGGTATCTACTCTACCTCTAGTGAATCCATTTTTAATAAGAAAGTTAGTTAGTGTTTCATACCATGATCTAGGTGCTTGTTTAAGACCATATAAGGCTTTGTCTAATCTAAAGACATAATTAGAAAGATATGGATTGATGAAACCTAGAGGCTGCTCTACATAAACTTCTTCTTGAAGTTCTCCATTCAAAAATGTACTCTTGACATCCATCTGAAAGACCTTGAATTTCATGTGAGCAGCAAAGGAAAGAAATATTCCGATGGCTTCTAGTCTGGCAACAAGTACAAATGTCTCATCGTAGTCAATGCCTTCTTTCTGAGAGTAACCTTTGGCCACTACTCTAGCCTTATTCCTGGTTATCACCCCCCATCTTCATCCATCTTATTTCTAAAGACCCACTTGGTTCCCATTACAGGATGGTTCTTTGGTCTTGGAACCAATCTCCATACTTTGCTTCTCTCGAATTGATTAAGTTCTTCCTATATGGCCTCTATCCAGCTAGAGTCTTCCATAGCATCCTCTATCTTCTTTGGTTTTATTTGAGATATGAAGCTTAGATAGAAGCATTCATTTTGAGTAGTAGCTCTTATTTTGACTCTTGCATTCGGATCTCCAATGATTAGATCTTGAGTGTGATCTCTTGCCCATCTGCTTCCTACTGGGACATCAGTTTTTATGCCTTCTTGTCTTAGATCTTCAAGATCTATTTCTTCTTCTTGATGTGGAGGCTCGTTTTCTGGCATATGCCTCTATACGATCTCATTCCTTTGCTCAACGATTTCACTGTCTGGTACAACGATCGTAGTATTGAGCTCGACGACCTCGTTCATAGTGTCTGAACTATTAGTCGCAGTGTCTTGAGGCATTGTTTTGTCTAAGTCTGTTTCATCAAAGATGATGTGAATCGAGACTTCAACACTCAGTGTCTTCTTGTTGAACACTCTGTAGGCCTTACTGTCTGTGGCATATCCAAGAAAGATTCCTTCATCTGATTTTGGTTGAAACTTTGTCAAGTACTGCTTTCCATTGTTAAGAATGTAGCATGCACAACTGAAGACATGAAAGTAGCTGACACTAGGTTTTCTTCCTTTCCATAGTTCATAAGGAGTCTTCTTAATCGTAGAGTGTATGAGTGATCTGTTCTGAGTATAACATGCAGTGTTGACCGCTTCTACCCAGAAGTACTCAGGCAGATGAGCTGCTGTTAGTAGAGTCCTTCCAGCCTCTATTAATGTCATGTTCTTTCTCTTAGCAACTCCATTTTGTTGAGGAGTTCGTGGAGCTGAGAAGTTATGACTAATGCCATTGTCTGTGCAGAATTGGTCCATTTCTGAGAAGTCAAATTCTCTACCATGATCGCTCCTTATAGCTTTGATTTTCTCTCCTTTCTCGTTCATCACAAGCTTGAACATTTTGATCAGCTGGGAACTTGTCTCATCTTTTGAGGTTAGAAAGAACACCCATGTAAATCTGGTGAAGTCATCGACTACGACCAGAGAGTATCTCTTTCCTCTAAGGCTCGTTGTTGGAATTGGCCCAAAAAGATCCATGTGTAGCAACTGCAAAGGCTTGTCAATTGAATTGACAATTTTTCTCTTGAATGTGCTTCTGGTCTGTTTTCCAAGTTGATAGGCATTGCACGGCCTTTCTTTAATGAAATTGAACTTGGGTAGGCCTGCAACTAGATCTTTTGAAGCTAATTTGAACATGCTTTTAAAGTTGAGATGAGACAATCTTCAATGACATAGCCAACTCATTTCTATAGATGCTTTAGCCAGAAAGCATATTGTTTCGTCTGAGCTCAATTTTCCAAGATTTACTGTGTAGACATTTCCTTCTCCTATTCCGGTTAGCTTCACAGCAGATGTCTTCAGGTCTCGGACATGACATTGATTGTTGAGAAATGTAACTTGATGACCCTTATCTCAGAGTTGGCTAATGCTTAGAAGATTGTGTTGTAGTCCTTCCACATAGGCCACTTTGCTGAATGATACTGCACCATTTCCAATTGAGCCATAGACTCTTGTCTTTCCAGAGCCATTATCTCCAAAGATGACCGAAGGACCCTCCTTCTCTATGTAGTTAGACAGAAGGGCTTTGTTTTCAGTCATGTGTCGTGAACATCCACTGTCCAGATACTAGGTTGTGTTTGTGAAGCTCTTTTCCTGAGGTAACATTAAACCTTCATTTTGGTACCCATACTTGCATGGGTCCTACTATGTTAGTACCCTTGGGGACCCAAATCTGCTTAATTTTGGGTCTCATATGCATGGAATTATAATTACATTTTGCAATCTTCTGGCCAACTCTGTAGCACACAAAACATTTGATATGATGCATGTTTGTGTGTGTGTGAAAGTTCTTCCTCCAATTGGACTTTTGTTGATTATTGGTCATCCTCCTGCTAGGATGATATTCCCTTTTCCATGTGTTCTCTTGTTTCATTATTTGTGAGGAGTATATCTTACTTCTACTGTATCTTCCTGGTTGGTTCGTAGAGTAGATTTTATTGGACTCTACGATCCTTCGAGGTTGATGAGTAGTAGCCAGATTACTCTTCTCTTTTCTGAAACCTAGACTAGCATGAGATCCCTTACTCTTGGAAATATGAATTGAATCAGCTGGGAAGGGTTTGACAGGCTCATTCTTCTGTGAGGATTTCACAAATATAATGCCTCTACTGAAACCTGAAGCATCACCAGTGCTAATTTTCTTTGCTTGTTCCACACATGACTCTGAGGTGGATTCCCCAAAGCCTAACCCTGTTCTATCAGAGACACTTCTCTAGTTAGAGATTAAGGAGTCCATGGATGAAGAGGATTTATTCCATGTGGAGACTGTCTTTTCTAGATCCTCAATTTTAGAGGTTAGACTAGACTCTCTTTGTGCATTGAGCTCATTTGCCTGTCTCAAGAGCTTATTCTCAGCTTCAAACTTGGAGAGAGAATCGTTACTGAGAAGGGCTGTTTCCAGTTCCTCTTGAACTTTTTCTTTTTCCTTTTGAAGAAGTGAATAGTCTTTAGACAAAACTCTAAACCACTTCATGTATTGGTGCAGATCAGATGTTATGCCGTGTAATGCAGTTCTAAGGTCATCAATATCTACATCAGGAGAGTTGAAGTCAAATACCTCATTGATACTTACTTCATGTATGTTGGAGTTCTGTTTGTCCCTTGCATTTTTGGCCATCAGGCAGAGATTAGCCATTTGAGGATCTTCATCGTCTCCAGATTCTGGAGTTGAGTCATTATCAGAGTCACTCCACGATCCTCTAGCTACAAGGCCTTTGTCTTTCTTTACTGGCCTTTTGTTGCCTTTGTATTCCTTCTTTGCATGTGATTTCTTCTTGAGTTCTTCTCTGAGAGGTTTATTGCAGTTGGCAATGAAGTGACTAGGTTTCTTGCAGTTGTAGCATAGGTCATTCATTTGCTCCTGGCTGTTGTAGTTGCTAACTTTCTTTGACTTGTTGGTTTTGCCTTGTCGCATGAATCTTCTTAGTCTTTTAACCAGCATTGCAAAGTCCTCATCATCATCTTCATCGTAGTCAGAATCAACTTCAATGTTGACTTTGGAGGTGTTTTCAGTTACTTTTAGAGTAACACCTTTATCCTTCTTTCTCCTTTCAGACAACGTTTTTGCTCGTTGTGTCAGCTCCAGTTCGTATATGAGGAGGTTGCCATATAGCTGTTGAACAGTCATTTCATGTAGATTCTTTGATTCTCTAATGGCAGTGGTTTTGGCATCCCACTTGCTTGGTAAAGCTCTCCTAAACTTTATGATCAGATCTTTGTTTGGATAGATCTTTCCATAGGCTCGTAGAGAGTTGAGCAGAATATTGAATCTCCCGTATATGGCAGTGATGTTCTCTCCTTGAACGTGAGCAAACATCTCATATTGTTGAGTCAAGAGAGATTGTTTATTTTCTCTGACTTCTTCTGTTCCTTCATGCATAATGAGTAGTGCTTCCCAAACCTCCTTTCTTTATTTTGCGATTGACCACATTTTCAAATAGATCATCTTCTAATGATTGAAATAAGATGTTCTTGGCCTTTTGTCAAAATTTGAACAATGACTCTCTTCTCGTTCTCTGTCCATTCTCCTTTGACCTTGATCATACTCTCTGTTTGGGTCATCTGTAGTTGGTGCAAGCTTTGTAGGAGCGTAGGGCCCATTTTGAATGGTTTCAAATAGATCTTCATCTATTGAATCCATGTAAGCTTGCATCCTAACCTTCCAGTTAACGAATTTATCTTTGTTGCACATAGGTGGCTTGCTGCCTCCTCTAGTCTTTGATTCGCTTGATAAGTGTGCCATTGGATCTACTCAAGCTTTGTAGGTCAGACATAGAACACATTACGATACCAATTGTTAGTTCCTAGAAGGCACAATAAATATCTAGAAGGGGGGGGGGTTGAATAGATAATTAAAAACTTTTCTTTTAATTAGTTAGTATGATTGTGATTAATGCACAGCGGAATGAGTATATGATAAACCTTCTTTTAGATATCTTGAGTTAATGAGAGTAAAGCGATTATAGCAGTTATATATATTATAGCGATTATAAAAGACACATCAGTTTTAAGTGGTTCAGAGAACTTAAGGCTCCTAATCCACTCTTCTACTCCTTGAGTAGGGAATCCACTAAGGATGTCTGTTACACTTCTTAAATCTCACAGATACCTTCTAGACTAGCAGTCTAGGTACTTCTTAGTTCACTCTTGAACTCTTCAAGTCCAGCAGACTTGGTTCTTCACAGTTCACTTAGAACTCTTCAAGTCCTTTAGACTTGGAACTTCTCACTTCAGTTGATTGGTTGTTGTTGAGATCGTGATTGGTGCTACTCAGTTGCTATTAAGCACTTGTTCGAAAGAACTGAGTAGCTGAGCAAGCTTTCTATCTTTCTCAGATCGTAGAGTTGAGCGTTGAGTGTTCTTGTGTGTTTCTGTTAAATGCTTGCTTACTTCTCTCATCTGTCTGTGTTCTGTATATATGTGATCTTGAAATCTATCTGTTGAAGCCTTTTGATGAAGCATTAAATGCGTTTGACATTTCTGAACTTTGATGGAGACTTTTCTGTACATCTTTTGAATTTCAATCTGGCCCACTGACACATCAGACTGCTTTCTCACCTAACACCTGAAAAGGTGTTTTCCTCTGGCTAATGGTCCTTTTCTTAGCTTCTTGAATACGTTCCTTTTGATCAATACTAAGGATATCTTTTGTACCGTTGGGACTGGTGATTGCTTCAACGTTCAAAACCCATTCCACATTTGTTGGAATTCGTCTTCAAACAAAAGGAAGGTCTCGATGCTTCTGACATAAGGCAGATGACATTCTACGATCCATATCGCGGTGTCTTGTCATATTGGTGCTTGTTCTTAAGAGAACACTACGATTTCTCGCAATGATTTGCACACTATGATCTTTTCACACTACGATCATCACTTGCTCGTCTTTCAGACTCTATGTTTCCGAGAGCACACTACGATCTCTGAGTTAGCTTCGGCAAATGTCTGGACCACTCTACGACTTTTGAAGAGGTCCTTCAAGGCAAATACACTACGATCTTCTAAGCTCTACGATCTTGCCTTGGCTTCTGCAATCTGTTGATCAGTTTGATAGACTATGATTTTTGTTGAAGCCTATCTATACGTTTCACGTTAGATCAACCTAACATCTTTGATATTTGTTTATAGAATGGTGAATATTAAAAGCTAAGATCAACCTAACAAATTTGATCTATCACTAAGTCCTTATACATATATTCCTTTAAGGACTTTACATATAATCATGATCATTCACTTTAAACATTAAATCAAAATATGCATTCCTCCAACACTGACAACAGGATACTGTGGTCTGAAGGGTAAAGAAATTGGCCCTGGTGCAACCACTTTCAAAGGATTGTCAGCTCCTTTGAGTTGAATTGCTTGTATGGGAAATGGTTTGACAGTCTCATAAGCCTTAGCGGATATAAAAGCTACTAATCCCTTCCATTTGGTAGGACATGTATTCCCACTCTCGAGTAGCACAATGTCATCGTCTGCCAGTTGCAGGACACCGCTATCAATTAGATTGTGAATAAGATGGTGGAGTGCCCAACATTCTTCTGTGCTGTGACCGCTAAAATGTGAATGATATTGACAAACTCCATTAGAGTTGAACAGTCTTGAACAGGGATTAATTGGAGGTAGAAGGGAGGTAATTCTTCCTTCGTTAATTAGCATCTGAAATATCTCCTCAATAGGTTGGCCCAGGTATGTAAATTCCCTTTGATTGGCAAAATCTTGACGGGGTTTAGCATTTGCTCTCTTCGCAACCTTATGCTCCATAGCTTCGCTTTCTGAAGGTGATGGTGGAGCATTCATAACAAAAGGAAGGATATATGTATGCTCCTTGCTGACTAACTGGTGTGTGACTTGATGCTGATAAGTCACCAGTTCTGCCAATTGTTCAATTTGCTTACAAAGAGCTTTCATCTTTTATTCCATAGCAAATTCGAACTCTGCATAATCCCATTTGTCAACACCATCTTTGATGGTCTGGGATGATTCACCATTAAAATTGGAACTCTGTCCAGCGCTCCAACTAATCATGTTGACCTCTTCTTCTTTGTGTTGAGGAATAGGGTTGTCTTGCACATGAGGTTGATCTGGTTTGGTAACCACGATCTCATCGTTGTTTATTAAATCTTGGATCTTGTGTTTCAAGGCCCAACAATCTTGAGTATCATGTCCAGGTGCCCTAGCATGATAAGCACACTTCCGAGTAGCATTGAAACCCCTCCCATTAGGGTTGGCTGGTGGAAGAAGATATGTGATTTTCTTCTGAGTAATCAGAAGAGCAAGAATATTCTCGAGCGAGTCCCCTAAAGGTGTGAACGTTCGAGGGTGCTTTGCATCTCCAGCTTTAGGAAATGGAGGGTTTGAAGACTGTGCTTGAAAATGGGAGTAGTTTCTCCTCTATATAGGCATGCTCTGACTGCCTTTCTGACTTTGTAGTATCAAGGAAACATCCTCCTCTTTCTTTTTAAGGACCCTCCGGGGGTTGTTTCCATAAGATCCAGATTGGATGTGCTCAGCAACTACTTTAAGAGCGGCTAGGTCTTGAATCTTTCCTGACTTCAATCCCATCTCAGCCATCTCTCCATGTTTGATCATTTCAGAAAATGTTTTGCCAATACAAGCTAAAACTCTTTCATAGAAAGGAGCTTCTTGTATGTCTATGAAAGTCATGACCATTTCCGACTCTGTCATAGAAGGAATAACTTGAGCAGCAAGGTGCCTCCACCTTTGAGTATACTCTCTGAATGACTCATTAGATTATTTCTTGACCTTTGTAATCTGGTACCAGTCAGGAGCCATCTGAGATTGAAAACTATATTGAGTGAGGAAGGGATGAGCTAGCTCTTCCCAGCTATGGATCTTTGAGTTGTCTAATCTGGTATACCATGAATGCGCTTCTCGGTCGGACTCTTCGGAGCAATTTGCATTACGAGGTTCTCATTTTCAGCATAAGATCCAAGTTCTCCAATGAACACCTTCAAATGTGTGTAAGGATCCCCTAATCCGTCATACTTTTCAAAGTCAGGGGTTTTGAATTTCTCTGGATAATGAACGCTAGGGAATATGCAAAAGGTCGATATATGAAACACTTCCATGTGTTCCAATCCCTTTGAGAGCACGGATAGTTTCTTCCATTTGAAGGACTTTCTTCCCCGATATCACTTGGGTGTCCGGATCTCCTTTGAGATGGGTGTTTTCGGGGTCTTTGTTGGTCGTATCAAATCGAGGTTACGGATTTGTTTTATCCAAACCTTGTATTCCTCCTTGTGTAGAGGATTCTGTATGTCTAGGCATCTTTGTACCCTGAGTAGACTGATGCAATTCTTTCAGCAGAATAACCAAATCTGTAATTTGTTTACTTAATCCGTCAAATTCTCAAGAAATGACGTTAGACTGGTCAGAAGAAGACATGATTGGCTGTAGGCTCGTGGCTTTTTTGGATTTTGAGCGGGTAACAGGCCCAATTGTTTCCCTATAAAAGACTTATGTAGTTTAGTCTTAGGGACAATGTAAATGCTATCATAATGTGTCCATTTTAGGAATATCATCCTGCAAAAACGGGCGTTATTTGGTAACATGTCATGTATTCACAAATATTCTCCATTACATAAAGATGAACATGGAATAAAATTACAAGTAAATGCTTTTACAAGTAATTGAAAATGGAAAGCATGAAGAGACTTTCCTCCGCGTTTGGTTTATCAGAGGCTGACTTATCTTAGGTTTACTCTTGCGGCTTTTTGGCATGAAGGTCCCCAGATCATCGCAATCTACTTGATGGGAAGTTAATCCGGTCTTTCAATTGGAGCGAATCTGGGTGGTGCCTTTCCTGAGCCTCGTTGGAATTAGTCTCCCTACGAGTCCAGTAATCAAACACCGACAGGATAGCCTCCTGGTGGAGGAACCACACAACATACATTCACATACAACGTGTCTCACCGTTTATGAAAATGATGACATGTGCGAAGCACTAATATCACAGTTAGATATATTGTAGTGCAGTAAGTAAAATGCATTCGTACACAATCATTATAAATGTAAATACAATATTCACACACAAGCATATAATAGTTTTGAAAAGCTTGTAGTAGCGGCTTAAACCCTCTTACTGGTGTCCCCAGCAGAGTCGCCACCTGTCGACGTCGGGATTTTTATTTGTCCCTTTTCATTTCTTGTTCTTTAGTGTTCTCATGTTATGTGAGATTTGTTTGAAAAAACAAGTGAAAAAGGTCTGACATGTGTAATGTCGACGATTTGACTGTAAGAGTCGCCAGTTGGTGTTTTTAACTGGTTGCACCAACGCAACCGATAAAAGGTTTGCACATTAACTTAGCGATGTGACACTGCTAAACGGGTCTGTGGAACTGAGATTCATTTAGGTTCGAGGGTTTGATTATGCAGAGGGAAGGATTTAGGCACCCCCCGACATCCGTGTTGCCACGGTGACCACCACTTTTCAAGAAACTGTTATATGAATGTGTGTGTGTGTGTGTGGATCATTATGCAATTTATTTGGAAGTAGTGCAAGGCCTCATTCGCACCTATATACAAAGGGTTTGAATTTATAGGAAAATTCAGTTTTAAACATGATATAGCAGTGAAGTTTTGTAAAAAGAGGTTTTTCAAACCCTGTGCTCAATAGTAATTGAGACCTTTTCATACTTCCATTTTATTATTAAATGTTAAACTTTTTTGCTTTTATTTTTCGAGATCTGAAGCATCTTGAAAAATAATATCTGAGGATCTTAGAACTCATCATGGGCATGATGACCATCCAAGGAAATTCGAGACACCATAAATAATGTACAAGCTACCTACAATTTGAAAATGTCCATCACGGAATCCGAATCTAGATTCGATGGCCCGAATCTATGATCACATGATTCCTAGGCTCACATGATGCATGATTTATATGAAAAGCGATGGCGATTATATATATAAAAGTCAGAAATATATATATATATATATATATATATATATATACACAGATATGATCAACCACCACGAAGCACCTCGAGGGGATCGAAAATGTAAATATATAAAAAGCGGTAAATATATATATATATATATATATATATATATATATATATATATATATATATATATATATATATAGAGACATGATCAACCACCACGAAGCACCTCCATGGGGATCGAAAAAGTAAATAAAGTTGTAAAAAGGCGATCAACCGCCACGAAGTAAAATCCAGGCGGGACTAAATGTAAATAAAGCAGTAAAAGGCCTCAAAGTAAACTCCATGCACGACAAAAATGTATATATATATATATATATATAAGCGGTAAATGCATGAGATGTTTCTCAATCACAGCTCGGTTTATCATTTAAATGATTTGTCATATATATATATATATATATATATATATATATATATATATATATATATATATAAAAGCGATAGAACGCATAGGATATCAAATCAAGGCTCATCGAGCAAGGTTCGACAACAGTTCATATATATAAGTATATATATATAAAAGTAGTAAACGCTCGGATGTAAAATCCGGGCTCATCGAGAAAGAGTTTGACAATAGTTTATATATATATATATATATATATATATATATATATATATATATATATATATATATATATATAAAGTAAGCGCTCAGGACATAAGTCTAGGCTCAATCGAGGCATAACTTTCGATAATGTTAGTCCATATATAAATATATACATATATAAGTATATATATATAGAGCGAAATGAAAACCACACAGATAGAAGTCCTGCATACACACACAACACGACTCTCAATGTGAAGAATAGTTTGTGCAAAGATGAAGAGAAAGACTTTAAAGAGTGTGAGAAGGCTTATAGTGGGCTGCCAAGGCATGCTTCTATGACTCTATATGGATAAACACTCAGCTCCCGCCGATAAAATATAGCTATATGTGAGCTAACAAGTGTTTAAAAATGAGAAAGCACTCAATATGGGGTGTGTACAGAGCAAATTGGACAGGGCTTCCTCGCCTCTTTTTCTCTTTCAAATGGCCACCCTAAGCTCTATATTTATAGAGCTGGGAGTCGCAGGTGTACTTGCGGCAGCCGCAGATGCATCTGCAGCTGCCCGGGGTGCCCCGGGCTCCGCGGGTCCTGCCGTCTCAAAGTACGTGCACTTGTGCACTGTGATGTCTGCTCGAACTTGCAGAACTTCAATCCGAGCATCCGAATGAGGTGTAAAAGACCTTCTTCGGACTGCTTTTGTTGAGAGTTACACAATGACATGGGATTAGAGGTTGTACGAAGTCAGGAAGAGGGGACCATGCCCATGGTCTTCAAGCTTCAAATTCTATCCGGTGTGAAGAATAGTGTATGCAAAGATGAAGAGAAAGACTTTATAGAGTGTGAGAGGGCTTACAGCGGGCTGCCAAGGCAGGCTTCTATGACTCTATATGGATAAACACTCAGCTCCCGCCGATAAAATATAGCTATATGTGAGCTAACAAGTGTTTAAAAATGAGAAAGCGCTCAATATGGGGTGTGTACAGAGCAAATTGGACAGGGCTTCCTCGCCTCTTTTTCTCTTTCAAATGGCCACCCTAAGCTCTATATTTATAGATCTGGGAGCCGCATGTGTACTACTTGGCATTGCAGATGCACTACTTGGTGCCTCGGGGTGCCCCAGAGCTCATGGTCCTCTTAGTCTCAAAGTACATGCACTCGTGCATTGTGATGTCCGCTCGAACTTGCAGAACTTCAATCCGAGCATCCGAACGAGGTGTAAAAGACCTTCTTCGGACTGCTTTTGTCGAGAGTTACACAATGACATGGGATTAGAGGTTGTACGAAGTCAGGAAGAGGGGACCATGCCCATCGTCTTCAAGCTTCAAATTCTATCCGGTGTGCTGCTACACGTAATAGTCACTCGGGATTGGAACTCCTTGGCTCTTGTGGGACATTGCTGTGTAGAAATGTATGTATGAAATATTGAGACGATGCGCTGGAGTTGAGGTGGCAAGATGACATTTTTGCCCCTCACCAGGGTTATCTCCGGTTTGGGCTGATAGCAGACGTTGCTCAGGGTTACATCTGAGATTGGGCTGCTGCAAGTGTTTGAATTCTGCAAGGTCATCTGTAAGTGTGCCTGTCTTCCTGGTGTTAAATCCGTGTCTTTGGAATGAGTGCCTCGGCAGGAGGTCTGAGATTAAAGCTGATCGCATATATTCGAAACAAGCATTTCCGGAGTTATCGCCAGAACTGCAACAACACTCCTTGGGGTTATCTCCATGGACGAAACTCGGGGTTATCTCCGAGGTTGGAATTGATACTCCTGGTTTGTGTTCCGGGGTTGAGATTGAACTTCCAGAGTATCCTAGAATGGATATGAGTACGCTCTTCGTGGTTATCTTTGAAAGAGCGAATCATACTCTGCAATTTTAATAACAATTGTGCGAGAAAATTTCGAGTGTCTACAATAATAATAATAATAATAATAATAATAATAATAATAATAATAATAATAATAATAATAATAATAATAATAATAATAATAATAATAATAATAATAATAATAATACCCGCGAATTTTAATAAATTATAATATTGAGAATAAAGATTATTTGAATAGTGTTGGCATGAGTTGTGGTAATTAATTTAATTGAATAAGCATGTGATAATTAAGCAATGTAGTAGAAGTGATGAGAATCTTAGTTTAAGCTTGTGAAATTATGTCTAGTGTGGCAAAGTGGTGAAATGATAAAGTACTAATTTAATTAATGATGAAATTGATTAAATTAATTTGTACTATTAATAAAAAAATAATTACATAATGTGATTGACTAATTCCTATTATCATAAACACAATAACATGTAAGTGGTAATCAACGCTAAAGGCAAGTATCCTAACCTATGCATTTACTTCATGCAATGAATCTATTTTATGCTTACTATGATTTATTAAGGATGATTAAATTATGTTTAAGTATAATTACTGGATTGTTGTAATGAAAGTTACGGTACCTTGGGACGCGAATATTAATATTATATCAATATAAATTATTCTATTATTTCCGTTGTTGATGATTTTAGTATGATATTAGAATTAGCATGTGACGAACCAAATTCGAGATATGAGTGTCTGAATTTGGGGGCGTCACAGGTTGGTGTCAAAGCATTATGTTATAAACCTTAGGAGCGAGAATCCTTAGACTATAACTTAGGAGAACTTAGAAGATAGAGAGGGATGAAACTCATGTAGAGTTTCCTTAGGAAGAGACATAGTGTGTTATGGAATATAATTTCATTCTATACAATGAACTTATGGTTATTTAACATTCTAATGGAGTTGTTGTTTACGTGTCTTGTGTTTGTGGTTGTAGGATGACTGACATAGGAGGATCCAGTAGAGTGGTAGAGGAGGAGCTGCGTGACATACACGTGGTATATGAGGCACTATTGATAGTTGAGCCTATTTCAGCAGTGGCTCCTATCGATGATGATGACGAGGAGTTTGTGTTTGAGTTAAGCTAGGATGGCCAGTAATCGGGACCCCCCACCCTGGCGGGGGTGTATACGTAGAAAATGCTCACCGCAGCGGGCTAAGCTACTGTCAACTGATTTGAAGACCCCATTTCCCGTGAGTGTTAAACAATTAGGCCATACATTGGTGGCATGCCTTCAGATTCGACTTTGCTTGAACTTCATGCTTGCTCCAATAATGCTCCAAATGACTCATTATCTTACCGCTTGCCACGCCAACCATCCTACACATAAAATAACAAGAAACAAGTAAAACTAAACATGAAATCAAGGTTTTAAGAACGAATAAGCTTGAATTAGAACCCGATTCGTGGATATAAAATCCACTTATCAAAATCCCCCAAACTTAAACCGTGCTAGTCCTCGAACACAAAACAAACTATATGCTATGCAATGCAATGAGATGTAATGTATCTAACTATATGTCTACGAATCCAACAGTATCATAGAATCAAATTTATTCCTTCGGCCTCAGAAAGATCAAGCAAATATTTCAACACCTCATATCGAAACCACTCAATAGTTTCTTATCAATCCTTGAATCTTAGATCGTCATCATTGATATAGTGTGTGTGAGCAACATCTATGCTGACTAATTATAGTTCAAATTCAACACATAATCAATTTCTTATTAGGAATCATACAGAATAACTCAAAAATTTCAAAAACAGACGAGTTCCAACTAAAATCAAACGTTTACCAAGATTAGAGGTCCAAATAGGGTATTCATGCTTTCTTTTCATAGACGGGGGCTCTTTGCCCTTATTTCCCGTCTTTTCTTCATTTTTCCTCATTTTTTCTTTTTTTTCGATAAATGGTTGGTGAGTGCGTTTTACGCTCCATCTCACGCTCGTGTTTATGGGGAGTATTTTTTTCTCAACACACCACAAGACTCAACTAGATATTATTTTCCTTTTTTTTTGAAGCTTATATACCCTACCTTTTCCCCCAAACTTAGGTTCGTGCCTAATTCATTGACTTTACTGCCTATTCTTGTCATTCTATGATTTATACTAGAATTATCCTTTATAAACTATTTATGTATCAATTTAAACTAATCAGTCAACACAGACGTTATTACGTGCTACCCTTTTTATACCAGTTTCAAACAAGCACAAGATCCAAGTCATAATTCAAAACTACATCATGATTCTATACTAGGTACTGTATATGTTTACTTAATCCCAATCTCATCATTAGCCACAATAAAAATGAACTATAATAATTGCTGGATATATGCAAAACAACACAATTCTAACTAATTTTTTTATTTATTTTTAGATAAACTCAAACATAACATAACAAAATGTAGAAATAACAAAAATAATTAACTATTTATGCACCTAAACTACTATGCAATTAGACGATTACATGAATGCAACATCACAAATCCTAAAATAACATGCAAAACTAAAGTGCAATAACAAATGCAAACCTAACTAATGACATTATGTATGCAAACATGAAATACAAAATAAGAACTAACTACCCCAAACTTGATAACAACAATGTCCTCATTGTATGGATAACTCAATAAAAATTATGAGGACTTCCCTGTAAGCATGTTAAGCTTGGGGTGGTGGTGGTTGATCTTCTTCCTCGGAGTCACTCGGTGGAAATCGTTGAAGTGGGACCGGTTGCTGATATGGAAATTGAGCATTAGGATTTAAACTTTGGAGCATCGTGTTCAATGATGCGAACGAAAGGTTCATAGCCTCGAACATATGATCCTACCTAGCAGCGAGCCGCCTCATCTCTCGTCGTGCTTGGTTGTTGTGCTCATCCACTTGGCGCTGGCAATTTAGGAACTGAGGACTAGATATTACCTCAGACTGTGGTACCTACTCTGTTCTTTGATCTCCCATAGTCGCATCCTCATCCTCCGAGGTGTCTGCAGCGTCAACTTCGTCATCCGAAGCCGATAGAAAAATAAAACCTATACCTCTAAGATGGGAATCACCCCCGACCCACACCAAATACTGCGCTATCATTCTGGAATCTAGTAGCTGAAGTGGCATCTGAGTGGGTTCATCATCGGACCATCTAACACCCGCTTGGCGACATAACCCACATATGAGTGATGGGTGTGGCAAGCCGCCCGAAAAGTTTCCTCGTAAGCATCGGTGAATGGAAAAATTGATTATGGCCCCGATGTCGATGATGAAATCTTGCACAATTGCATATAAAAGTAGTGCCTTTTCTTTGGTCACGTCTGATGTGTGTTGGGATGGAAACAATTTCGCACATAAGAAGGCATACCATATCTTACCATACCGACTGAGATCCTTGCTATGAAAAACCGTGCCTCCTTTCTAACCCTTGATCCATGTTGATCCCAGCTTAGTCATTTCTTTGAGGATAGCCTCAAAGTCAGGATCGAAATCATGTAAATGAGCATATTGGCACTGTCGAGGCACTCATAACTGATAATAGGTGTTGATGGCATCGACACTGAACGAGACTAATCGACCCCTCCCAACGTTGGGGCTTTATCCTCGGTGTTAGCATAAAATTCTTTGACCACATTGACAACGGAAGGCTCAAGTTACTCAGTGAACTTGTTCCACCCTTTTTGATAAATTTGTTGCATCATTTCACCGTTGATAGGATCCGGTGCCAAACCCCGCTCCGGTGTAAGAGCTTTCGTCACCATGTAGTCATATCGGTCGTCGGCGGCGACACTTTTGAATTTGCGGTGGTTGAAGGTTCGTGATGGTGGTGTTGTTGTGGAACTCAACATGCAACATAGGAAAGTCATAGCCTATGCCTCGCGGTAACTTAAAGAATATGAGAGGAATTATCCTACTCATGATATATTTAGACCATAAAAGCCTCACATATTTCTTCACCCAAAAGGAACTCAACATGCGGCAACGACGTTGGCTCGAGCTGTTGAAAGACTATGACCATACCATTCAATACTATCTTGAAAAAGCAAACGTGGTAGCTGACGCATTAAGTAGAAGATCCTATGCAGGAACAAGTGCGATGTTGTCAACACAAAGGCCCATTTTGTGTGATTTACAAAAGATGAAGATAGAATTCAAGACTCCAGGGACCCATGCAATGATGTCAAGTATACGCATAGAACCAACTTTAATCGATAAAGTTAAAGTTGCTCAAGCCACAGACCCGGAGCTGATGCGTATGAAGAATAAAGTACAAGAAGGTTCTATTCCAGAAGCAAGAATTGATGAAGAAGGAATACTTCGAGTCCACTCTAGACTTTGTGTTCCTAACGACTCTGATTTGAAATACAAGATCATGATGGAGGCACACAATACACCATTTGTAATCCATCCTGGAAGTACCAAAATGTATCGTGATCTTCAACATACATTTTGGTGGAACAATATGAAGAGAGAGATTGCAAAGTTTATCTCGAGGTGTTTAACTTGTCAACGTGTAAAGGCGGAGCATCAAGTGCCTAAGGGTCCATTGCAACCACTTGAGATTCCAAAATGGAAGTGGGAACACATTACCATGGATTTCGTTACGGGTCTTCCCACGGTTTCTCAAGGCATAGATGCTATTTGGGTTATTGTTGATAGATTAACTAAGTCTGCTCATTTCTTGCCGATACGGGAGACTTATTCCCTTGAACGTCTTACTCGTATGTACGTGAATGAGATTGTGAGATTGCATGGCATGCCAGTATCCATAGTTTCGGATCGTGACCCAAGATTCACTTCACGATTTTGGGTTAGCTTGCAAAAAGCTATGGGCACAGATTTATGATTCAGTTCGACATACCATCCTCAAACAGACGGACAATCAGATAGGACTATTTAAACTCTTGAAGATCTATTAAGACTCTGTGTCCTAGACTTCAAAGGGAGTTGGGATAAGTATTTACCATTGGTGGAATTCTCTTATAACAATAGTTATCAAACAAGTATAGGTGTGGCTCCATTTGAAGCATTATATGGACGAAAGTGTCGCTCTCAAGTATGTTAGGATGAGGTGGGTGAAGCGACATTGTTGGGACCAGAGTTGGTATGTATTACTACAGAAAAGATCCAAATGATTCGACAACGTATACAAATGGCACAAGTTCGATAAAAGAGTTATGCGGATCTTCATCGGAAGGACGTGGAATTTAGTATTGGGGATCATGTATTGTTGTGTATAGCTCCATGGAAGGGAGTTATAAGATTTAGGAAGAGAGGAAAGCTCAATCCACCATTTATTGGTCCATTTGAGATTCTTGACTGAGTAGGAAATGTAGCCTATAGACTCGCGTTACCTCCAAGTATGTCTCGTGTTCATAATGTTTTTCACATATCTGTGCTTCGTAAATATATGAAAGACCCGAACCACGTTATTGAGTTAGAACTAGACGAGATAGCCGAAGACTTAACGTATGAGGAGGTAAAGATCTTGGATAGGAAGGAGCATGTCCTACGCACAAAGGTCATACCACAAGTCAAAGTTTTGTGGAGAAACCATGCTATTGAGGAAATGACCTGGGAGTTGGAAACGAAAATGAAAGCGAAGTATCCTCACCTTTTCGAAACACCAGGTACGTACGTCAATTTTGAGGATGAAATTTCATAAGGAGGGGAGGTTGTACGACCCCAACTTATTATAAAGGAAATTAAATTTCCTCTATTTATTATTTTGAAATAGTAAGGGTTGATTTGATTAATGTGGTTAGTTATGGGAAAAATGCGCAAATATCTTAAATAAACAAGTGGTTATAAAATATTCACTTTTTGTCGGGGAATATTCGTTTGGTCGTGGAATATTCTTATTATCGGGGAATATTCGTACGACGGCACAGCCTTGTGTGGGCCCCATAACGGAAAGCGATTGGATGAGAAAAATGACAAGTATAAGTTGTTTATAAATAACGGCGTAGTTGTTACCATTAATACTGTTGGAATACCCGGTAGTTAAAACATAGTAATACGTGTTGTTGCACAATAGCACATGGTCTTGCACCAATTATTGATTCTTACGTAAGAAGGCACTACTCAATAATTGTTACAGTAATTACTGTTCAATATTTTATTTTATTGATTCAATAATTGCTTCGTTGATATTTTATATTATTATTGTTTTAATAATTGTCACCACACAATATTTTCTATTATCAGATCAATAATTCATATTATTTGAATAATATTATTAGATAACATTATTGGCAATGTCTAGAAAGTTCTATCTAAGGAGATGTTTGGTCACCTAATTGCGCGCCAGTAAGGAGAAATCCTTATTGGAAAGCCCCCTCTTTCCTGGGAACGGCCTGGTTGTCAGTATTGTGATTCTGCAATATTATTTGTGAATAATTAATTATTGATTTATATGATAAGGAAAATATTCATTTTATGTGGATATAGATGGAGAAAATTTTTAATATGACAATTGTTATTTTATCTTTTTATGATAAAATAATTCATTTAAATATATTATTATATTATAATAACATAATAATGGTGATATTTTTACAATGAATGTAGGATATATGGATAAATGAGGAGGAAGAGTATTTTTGTTACTAAAAATATTTAAAACATGTTTTTCATGTTTGTGGACCCCATTTCTTGACTGAAATTTGATTATAACTTGTAAAATCGTCCGTATGTGGATTTCGGTCAATTTTTGTTTGGAATTTAGAAAAACTTAAAACTACAAAGTTGTAGAGAATTGAATTTCCTATGGAATGGACATAAGATTTGAATTTTTATGATAAAAGGGCTATTTGTTATGAATTATTAAAGCTTCGAAGTTCCGGAATAATTGATTTTTGGAAGTTTTAATTGTTTTATTTAAGAAAAACTTTTTTGTTATGATTGGTGGGTTGTTAAACATGTTGAAATATGAATTCAAAGGTTGGCGTAGGAAATTATAATAAATATTATTATTTTATTAAATTTTCTGCTTTGGTGTTCTAAGCATTTTCCTATAAATAGGATGCTTAGGTTAGAATTGAAAATCACACAAGAAACTGAAATCTTTTATCTCTATATTATCGAGCGTATTCTTGTGAATATTTTGATACTTTGAGTGTTGTTATACGGTGCAAGTTCCCCATAGCACTATATCCGGTATTCCAGCTAGAAGTACAGTCTTTTCGAGGTAAGGGATATTTTTTTTTTTAAAAAATGATATTATTTCTTTCAATATCATTATGCCAGAATATTGGTAATATTTTTCTTGTGAAATTCTTGTCTTTTAGTGTCGGGGTTACTATTCATGTATACAGCATTATTCACGTATACGGTACTATTCACGAATACGACACTATTCACAAAAAAATTAAATTTTTGTTTTTTTGTACAAAATATCTATTATGGATACTAGCTTTGATTGTATCCATGTTTTGGTCTTCATTCTTGAATTTTACTTCACTATGATTATTTATGAAGTATTTTTGAACTTGGATCGCTTGAAGTACGAATCCTTAAAATTTGTTCTTTTGTTTCACTGGATTCGTTTCTTTAAAAATATTTTTCATCATCCTCAGTCCTAAATGATGATATTACTGAATATCTTTGGCTGGTAGTGCAAAGATTAATAATTTTTTGATGAATATCTTTGGCCCGTAGCGCAAAGATGAACAGGTTTTGAGATGAACATGACCAACTGATGAATATCTTTGGCCTATAGTGCAAAGATGAATATTTGATTCAAGATGAATATTGATTGATGTTACAGGGATAAAATATTGATGATGGACTTTTAAATTCATAGATTATAGTAGATTTCATTCTCTACATAACTCTTCTATGAATTGTTATTTCTGCTGCGAATATTGATCTGAAACTTGTTGTCTATTATATTCTATCAGATTTTTCCCTGTTGAGGACTAATGATAATTTGTTCTATATTATCCTAGTCATAATATTCTTTACTGGGCTAGTTGAGCTCACCCTTTTCCTTTTTGTTCCATTTTTCTTCTTAGGAGGCGAGAATGTAGCGAGTTCTAGTCGGGGTATGGAATGATGGTTCTAGAGAGTTGTTTTAGTAGTCCTCACCATTTTTGTAAAATAATGTATCAATAATTGTAATGAGGACTTATTTGTGTGTGGATATTGTCTATATGATAATATTTGTATTTAAACTCACAGTTTATGTGTTGTCGTATTTTGCACGACAATTGTATTAATAAAGTTGTAGTTGTTTCTGTACCATGTATTTTGCGACTCAAAATGGGTGTTGTATACCTATTTTGGGGGAGTCACACTTGTCTTCTTCCTTTGTACCCTGATTTTCCAGCCTAGACAAATGATTGACAACTTGATTCTCCGTCCCCTTTCTATCCTTTATTTCCAAATCAAATTCTAGTAAAAAGAGAATCCATCTGATAAGGCGTGGCTTAGCATCTTTTTTCGAAATTAAGTACCGAATAGCCGAGTGGTCTGTATAAACTACCACCTTTGATACTGCAAGTAATTCTTTTTTCGTAGTTGTGTAATTCAATTGGGTCTCCGTAAGTGTCTTACATAATATATGGCATGAAATACTTTCTCTCGGCGTTGAACCAAAACAGCCCCAACCGCATAGTCGCTCGCATCACACATTAACTCAAAAGGCATATTCTAATCTGGTGCGACGATTACGGGAGCTGAAGTCAATTTCTTCTTCAATTGCTCGAATGCCACTTTACACTCCTCATCAAACTTAAAAACCAAATCCTTTTCTAAAAGATTGCACAAAGGTTTTTCAATTTTAGAAAAGTCCTTTATGAATCTCCTGTAGAACCCAGCATGTCCCAGAAAACTTCTAATTCCCTTAACTAAACTCGGTGGAGGAAGCTTTTCAATTGTTTCCAGCTTAGCTTTATCAACCTCTAATCCTTGAGCCAAGACTTTGTGCCCTAAAATTATACCTTCTTCAACCATAAAGTGGCACTTTTCCCAGTTCAGGACCAAATTCGTGTTTATGCATCTTTGTAGGACCATTACCAAATTCTCCAAACACGCATCAAAATCATCCCCATAAACAGAGACGTCGTCCATGAAGACTTCCACATTTTTCTCCACCATGTCCGAGAAGATGGCCATCATACACCGCTGGAAGGTAGCGGGTGCATTACACAAACCGAACGATATTCTCCTGAATGAAAATGTGCTGTATGGGCATGTAAACGTAGTCTTATCTTGATCTTCAGGAGCGATGACGATCTGATTATAACCCGAATATCCATCCATTAAGCAGTAGTACTCATGTCCCGCTAATCTGTCCAATATTTGACCGATAAAGGGCAAATGGAAGTGATCTTTGCTGGTTGCCTTATTCAATTTTCTGTAATCCATGCAAACTCTCCAACCAGTCACTGTCCTTGTCGGAATTAGCTCATTGTCATCATTCTGAACCACGGTCATTCCTCCCTTTTTCGGCACACATTACACCGGACTAACCCACTTACTGTCTGAAATCGGATAGATGATACCTGCGTCCAACCATTTCAGTATTTCCTTCTTCACTACTTCTTTCATGATTGGATTGAGCCGTCTCTGTTGCTCCACTGTCAGTTTTGCATCATCTTCCATCAGAATTTTGTGCATGCAAAAGGATGGGCTGATTCCCTTGATATCCGCGATTGTCAATCCTATAGCTTATTTATGATCCCTCAGCACTCTCAGCAACTTTTCTTCCTGCAATTCGTTAAATGCAGCATAAATAATAACAGGTAAAGAATTAGAATTGCCTAAATCTGCATACCTGAGGTGTTTAGGGAGTGGCTTAAGTTTAAGAGTCGCTGGCTCCTCCAATAACGGTTTCATCCTTGTTGTGGCTTTCTCCTCTGTGTGCAATGGTTCAAAGGGTGTTTTAAATCTAATAACTCGTGGCAGGGAGTCTAACATCTGCAAGTAGTCCATAAATTCTGGATCATCTAGTTCATCATCTCCCAATAGCGTCGTTTCCAATGGATCATTTCCCAAACTTTTACCCACGTCTTCGCTAATTATTTGGTCAATGATATCCATCTTGAAACATTCTTCTTCATCCGTAGGGAATTTCATGGCCTTAAAAACATTGAATTTTACTTCTTGATCTTGGACCCTCATAGTTAGTTCACCTTTTTATTGTCGATGAGTGTCCTACCCGTAGCCAAGAAAGGTCTCCCTAGGATAATTGGGATGTTCTTATCTTCCTCAAAATCTAGAATTATGAAATCCACGGGGAATATAAACTTGTTAACCTTGACCAATATGTCCTCTACAATGCCTCTCGGGTACGTGACTGACCTATCTGCCAATTGTAATAAAATGTTCGTAGGCTTTGGAGCTGGCAAACCCAATTCTGTATAAACTGATAACGACATAAGGTTCACACTCGCCCCCAAATCACATAAACATTTATTGAATGCCATGTTCCCAATCGTGTATGGAATGGTGAAACTCCCTGGATCTTTCAACTTTGGTGGCAACTTTCGTTGTAAAACTGTACCACACTCCTCTGTTAATGCCACTGTTTCGAAATCTTCCAACTTCTTTTTCCTGGACAGAATCCGTTTCATGAATTTAGCATAACTTGGCATCTTCTCTAGGGCTTCTACAAACAGGATGTTAATATGAAGTTTCTTAAAAACTTCCAAAAATTTCGCAAACTGCTTTTCTAATTTTTTCTTTTGGACTCTCTGCTGAAACGACGGTGGAGGATACACAACTGGCTTTTCATTTAACTTTGTTTTCTCACTTTGCTTATCCTCACCCTATTTTTCTTCAACCATTTTGTTGTAATCAACTTTGTCATCCGATATAGCTAAATTTTTTGTACCTTTCCAATCCAAATATTTTCCACTTCTCAAAGTGATTGCCTGACACTGCTCATGATTTCCGTTCGGATTTCTTTCGGTGTCACTCGGTAGAGTCCTTTGTGGTCTATTGTTCAATGCTAATGCAATTTGTCCCATCTGATTCTCTAGATTCTTTATGACTATCTCTTGCGATTTCATTGCCATTGTTTGATTTTTCATAGCCGCCTCATTGCTTGTTATGTACTTTGCCAACAACTCCTCTAAATCTAATTTCCTCTCTTGATATTGAGCTGGTTGTTGATGATTCTAAAATCCTGGGGGATATGATGGTATTGGGGCTTGTTAATGCTGATTGTTACTCCACGAGAAGTTAGGATGATTCCTATTCCCTTGATTGAAAGCATTCTGGTATGTATTATGTGGAATTCTGTTGTAGCTACGCACAAATTCCACTAACGCTAGATTAATTATGCATTGATCTGTAGGATGCTCACCCGTGCACAATTTAAAAATAACTGCAACCTGCTGTGCCTGTGCCCCTGATATAGCATCCAACTTCTTTGAGAGTGCTAAAATTTGCGCTTGTATTGCCGTCACACCATCTATTTCTAACACTCCAACTGCCTTTTCCTGTGTCATTCTTACCGTGGGCCACTGGTAGTTGTTAGCTACCATAGTATCTATTAATTCGTAGGCCTCCTTATAACTCTTAGCCATAAACGCTCCACCTGAAGCTGCATCAATACTGGTCCTGAGATTTCCGTTCAACCCGTTGTAGAATGTGTTCATCTGCAACCACTTAGGCAATCCATGATGCGGGCACTTTCTGAGCAATTCCTTGTATCTTTCCCATGCCTCATACAATGACTCCCCGTGTTGCTGTTCAAACATGGTTATCTTATTCCTCATTTTTGCAGTTTTCGCTGGTGGGAAGAATTTTGCAAGAAATTTCTGAGCGAGGTCTTCCCAAGTAGTTATTGATCCCGGTGGTAGAGAATGTAACCAACTCTTCGCCTTGTCCCGTATAGTGAATGGGAATAAGAGAAGTCTTACCGTGTCATCCGACACCCCATTGTACCTGAAGGTGTCACAAATCTCCAGAAAGCTGACTAAGTGTTCGTTCGGATCATCATTTGCTAAACCCCCAAACTGAACCGAATTTTGAATCATTTGAATCGTCCTAGGCTTGATTTCAAAGGTGTTTGCAGCTATAGCAGGCCTGGTGATACTTGACTGTAGCTCAGTCACCTTGGGTGTAGCAAAATCCCTCAATGCTTTCTGATCTTCGACACCCATTACTTCTTCTTTTCAGAGTTTTTGAATTCTTCTCTTGTTTCCTTGATCCACTTACTTAACCTCTGAAATCGTTTCTCAATGTCATCCTCAAAAGGAAGCAAGTCTAGATTTTTGGACCGAGTTTGCATAAACCACTTCAAAATCCTGAAATAAGAGGAACAAAACAAAAATAAAAATGTTTAAGTAAAACTGGACTAATTAAACTGATATCGTAAAATTTTAAAATCTATACTAAAATTGTCCCCGGTAACGGCGCCAAAAACTTGTTGGGTAAAATCTAACTACGTATAACACGCAAGTATACGTGGTCAACAAGTAATATAATATTAAGTAGAGTATCGTTCCCACAGAGAAAATTTAGTAAGAATTTTAACCTCACAATTATCAATTTCCTATTAATCCTAATTTTATTAAACTATGCAAAACAATGATTAAAATTATAAAAACTAAATTATTAATAAATATATGATCACAAAACAATCACAAATATTAAAAACTGAAATTTCAAACAATTATTGGAGAAATAGGCTTACGATTTCACCCTAAGCTTCACTTTGATTTTTACACCTTTATTCCAGTTCAACTCACTATCCCAGTTTATTAATCAAGAACACGAATGTAGCACTAGCCACCTCTCGATGTACTAATACCGTATTAACTTAAATCCACAATTTAGATAGAAACAAGTTAAACACCTTAATCAACTAACTCACTATATCTCTATGCGAATTATAATTGAAGAAGGTTTAAGATTAAGTCCTTTATCCGATTACATGCGATGTCAAGCATATTTCTACCTTAACATTCATCAAGATTCTGTTCATTCACAAAATTCAAGAACACCTGCTATATTAACTAAGTCTAGACTCGTACTTCCTCTCTCGAATTCATACAAGTCCACAAAGAACTGTTGATCAGGAAATTCATAAATTCAAGCTCAAATTAATATAGATAAACTGGATAATAGTTTATTTAACTAGAAATCAAAGCTACATAATCATCGTTTCACTTAAAGATCTATCATAAGCCTAAAAAGTAAATTAGTTCATCATCAATGAATTAATAACTGAATAAATTAAAGATAGCATTCTTTCAATTACAAATATAAGACTAAGAAAAAGAATAATGCAGAACACCCTTCACGTTAGCCTTAATCCACAATTAATAAAAAACGTTTCTTCAAAATCTTCACTCTAGTGTTCGATATGAAAATCTGTATGTAATCTTTGTAAATTGCCATGTGTGTCTTTTTTGATCTTGTGTTTGTGTTATAATGGGGGGGTGTATACATAGAAAATTCCCGCCCCTGCGGGCTAGGCTACTGTCAACTGATTTGAAGACCACTCGCCCCGGCGAGCATGCCTTCTGCATTCTAACTTTGCTTGAACTTCATGCTTGCTCCAATAATGCTCCAAATGATTCATTATCTTACCACTTGCCACACCAACCATCCCACACATAAAATAAAAAGAAGCAAGTAAAACTAAACATTAAATCAAGGTTTTAACAACGAATAAGCTTGAATTAGAACCCAATTTGTGGATATAAAATCCACTTATCAGTTTCCTATTCTGATATTTGTATATTCCCTGGTGTTCATTATCCAGAGAAGTTCAAGACTCCTGAATTTGAAAAGTATGATGGGTTGGGTGATCCTTACACACATTTGAAGGTATTCATTGGAGAACTCGGATCCTATGCCGAGGATGAGAAGCTCAGAATGCAGCTGTTTCAAAAGAGTGTAGCTAGAGAAGCCCGATCGTGGTACA
Source organism: Panax ginseng (assembly GCA_020205605.1). NCBI lineage: Eukaryota > Viridiplantae > Streptophyta > Magnoliopsida > Apiales > Araliaceae > Panax > Panax ginseng. The sequence goes on from CM035137.1 coordinate 76,643,048, forward strand.
CCAGATTAGACAATTCTAAAATACATAGCTGGGAAGAGTTAGCTCATGCCTTCCTCACTCAATACAACTTCCAGTCTCAGATGGCTCTTAACCGGTATCAAATTACCAAGGTCAAGAAACAATCTAATGAGTCATTTAGAGAGTATGCTCAAAGGTGGAGGCGCCCTGCTGCTCAAGTTATTCCTTCTATGACGGAGTCAGAAATGGTTATGACTTTCATAGACATACAAGAAGCTCCCTTCTATGAGAGAGTCTTAGCTGGCATTGGCAAGCCATTTTCTAAAATGATCAAACATGGAGAGATGGCTGAGATGGGATTGAAATCAGGAAAAATTCAAGACCTAGCCGCTCTAAAAGCTGTTGCTGAGCACATCCAGTCCGGAACTTATGGAAACAACCCCCGGAGGGTCCATAAGAAGAAAGAGGAGGATGTTTCTTTGATACTACAAGGTTAGAAAGGCAGTCAGAACATGCCTATCCAAAGGAGAAATTACTCCCCTTTTCCAGCACAGTCTTCTAACCCTACATTGCCAAAATATGGAGAAGTCCGACGAAATCGAGCGTTCACACCCCTAGGGGATTCACTCGAAAATGTTCTCAATCTTTTGACTAATCAGAAGAAAATTACACATCTTCTTCCACCAGCCAACCCGAATGGGAAGGGTTATAATGCTACACGGAAGTGTGCTTATCATCCCGGGGCACCAGGACCTGACACTCAGGATTGCTGGGCCTTGAAACACAAGATCTAGGATTTAATTGACAATGGGGAGATTGTCATTACTAAACCCGACCAACCTCATGTGCAAGAAAATCCTCTTCCTCAACACAAAGAAGAAGATGTCAATATGATTAATTGGAGCAGTGGACAAAGTTCCAATTACGTTGTTTAATCTTCCCAGACCAGCAAAGATGGTGCTGACAGATGGGATTATGCGTAGTTCTAGTTTATGATGGAACAAAAGATTAAGGCTCTTTATAAACAACTAGACTAATTGGCAGAACTGGTGATCCATCAACATTAAGTCACATGCCAATTAGTCAGTCAAGAGCATGCTAATGTCCTTCCTTTTGTCATGAATATTCCATCATCACCTTTAGAAAGTGAAACATTGGAGGATAAAGTTGCAAAAAGAGTATGTGCCAAAGCTCGTCGGGATTTTGCCAATAAATGAGAGTTTACATACCTTGTCCAACCTATGGAGGAGATATTTTAGATGCTGATCAATGAAGGAAGAATTACATCCCTTCTACCTCTAATCAATCCCCGTTCCAGATGGTTCAATTCTAATGGAGTATGCCAGTATCATTCCCACTCTCGCGGTCACCGCACAGAAGAATGCTGGGCACTCCGCCATCTCATTTAGAATTTAATTGGCAGCGGTGTCCTGCAAATGGCAAATGACGACACTTGGTTACTCAAGAGTGGGAACACATGTCCTACAAAATAGAAGGACGGCATAGCAGTTATCTCCGCTGAGGATGATTTGGCTGCTAGACCACTCACCATACAAGCAATTCAACTCAAAGGTACTAACAATCCTTTGAAAATGGCTGCACCAGAGCCAATTCTCTTGCCATCTAGGCCACAGTATCCTGTTATCAGCTTGAAAAAAGTCCCATGGAATTATGGACAAGCTGAAGGACCTACATCACATACAACTGCTGCAGTGTCGAAGAAGAATCCACTGTATCTTCCCCATCGGGTAATGAATCCTACCATCAAATCAAATGGGAAAGTTCCCATGGAGAAAATTGAAGAATTTCTTTATACCACGGGCCATAACGAAGCCAAGGTGGTTTTAAGCTTGAGAGAAGCTCCACAACAAATTTCCATACTAGACTTGGTTTTCTCTTCCGAAGATCACAGGAAGATCTTGCTAAGGGTCTTGGAAGAAGCCCATTTACCAAAATCAGTGGATGTGGAAAAATTCTAACATCTGGTTGATCACATTTGCAACAACAATGTGATATCTTTCACTGATGACGACATACCCGCTGAAGGGACTGGTCATTGCAAGCCATTGCACATAGCGATTTTGTCCTCCGGATACATGGTAGGAGGAGTCTTGATAGATGGAGGTTCATCTCTGAATATTTGTCGTTATGCTACCTTGGAGAGGATGAATATCAACCCCAAGAGGATTAAAAGCAGCCATACGGTTATCAAAGCTTTTGATGGGTCTTGACAAAACGCTGTTGGAGAGATTGAACTGCCAGTGGAGATTAGTCCACATACATTTAGTGTATCCTTTCACGTGCTCAAAATAGCTACGGGATACAATCTGCTATTGGGAGGGCCGTTGATTCATATGGCTGGAGCCGTCCCTTCCACCCTTCATCAGCAACTCAAGTGCATTATCAACAATAGCCTAGTCACTGTTAATGTTGAGGCGGAATGTCCTGAACAAGGTGACATACCACTCATCAACTTTAATTCAAAAGTTGAGTCGGTCAGTTTCCATGCCCTGGAGGTGAGTAACACTCATTACCATCCCATTGGGGCACCACCTCTCACACCCAAGATTTCTACCGAAGTAATGTCGACCACTCAAGAGATGATATCATTGGGTCATCAACCTGGACAAGGGTTGTGCAAAGATCTTCAGGGTATTAAGCACCCAATTCAAGTTCCCAGTCAAACAGGGACAACTGGATTAGGCTATCCTGCTAGCTCAAGTTACAGGAATCCTCACAAGCACAAATAAATTCCTTCATCTTCAGCCATACGACGATTATCTCCACCTACCAATCCTGAGCCTATACAGTCTCCGGTAAAGGTTCCAGCCCGCGTTATGGTTATGCTATTTCCCAAACTCATACCAGTTAAAACAAAAGATGTCCTGATTCCTGATCCCAAAGTGGAAGAAGAGGAACAAAGACGTAAACAAGACATTGCCAGGAGTTTATCTCATCTACGCATCCTTTTTCATGATGAGCACATAAATAGATACACTCCAGACGATGATTGTCCTGACATTATGGTCATCATTCGGGAAAGGAGGACAATGATCATCACTTCATTACTGCTGTCCACTAGAACTTCACCCTTGACAATTGGAGCAACACTCCTTGTATTTATCTCCAAGGGTAAAAAGGGCAGAAACCTCTCTGCCCTGTAGATAGCTTTTACTGCTTACTTTTCTGTACAATATTACCAGTTGTTTTATCAGTACATGCTAACACTTTTGTATGATTGAACATTTTTATATATTAAGTGAAAGCATATTTTGTTTCAGGACTCTGAATTTAGATGTGCCTGTACTTGCTGATGAGGCGCCTTTTCTCCACAAGGATTGTAACTTTGATGAAAACTTGGACTCAGACTTGATGGAAATACAAGAGGACATTGAGATACCTCAGAAGATCAAGGAATGGGTCGAAGACAAACCCAAACCAAATCTTGATCAAACCACCTCATTCAATCTCAGAACCTTAGAAATCCCTAGGTTGATCCAGATTGGCACATACCTCACTCCAAACTAAAGGAATGACTTGGTTGCACTATTAACCCAATTTCAGGATGTGTTTGCATGGTCTCAAGAAGACATGGTGGGTTTCTCTATGGACATCATTATCCATCGCCTTCCCATTAAAGAGGGATTCAAGCCAGTCAGGCAGAAGCTCTGGAGATTAAAACCTGAGTGGAGTTTAAAGGTTAAAGAAGAAATTGTGAAACAATTTCAAGATAGCATCATCATGGTGTCCACATATCCTGAATGGCTATCAAATATAGTTCTCGTGCCTAAACTGGGAGGAAAAGTGCGAGTTTACAAGGATTATCGGGATCTGAATAAAGCTTGCCTTAAGGATAGCTTTCTCGTGCCATTTATCCATATTCTCATTGACAATACTGCTCAATATGACATGTACTCATTTGCTGATTGCTTTGCGGGGAATCATCAAATCATTGCTGCTGAGGAAGATTGTGAGAAAACTATATTCATCATGCCTTGGGGGAACCTTTTTCTATAGACGATTGTTGTTCGGCCTCATTAATTCCAAAGCAACCTACCAGCGAGCTATGATGGCTCTTTTTCATGACTTAATGCACAAAAAGATAGAGATCTACGTGGATGACATCATTGTCAAATCCCATAGGGAAGAAGACCACTTAGACCATCTCAGAAAGCTTTTCAACAAGTTTCATAAGTACACCTTGAAGTTGAATCCAGCCAAGTGCGCCTTAGGCGTTAAATCAGATAAGTTGTAAGGTTTCCTAGTCAGCCACAAAGGGATTGAGCTGGATCCCACCAAAATCCAAGCCATCAAGGAAATGCCCATTCCTCAGATAGAGAAGGAAATACAGGGATTTTTGGGAAGAATCAACTTCATTAGCAGGTTCATTTCTCAACTCATAGCAACCTGTGAGCCTATCTTCAAATTACTAAGGAAGAACTCCTCCATGAAATGGAACGACGAGTGTCAAAAAGCCTTCCTTACAATCAAAGAACAACTGGTTAACGCTCCTATTTTGGTACCACCCAGGGATGATGTTCCCCTTTTTATGTACCTATCAATTAATGACAATGCCATGGGCTGCATGCTAGGACACAAAGATGATAGAGGCCAAGAGTGAGCTATCTACTACCTCAGTAAAAGATTCAACAGTAGTGAACACAAGTACACTCTGATTGAGAAGACTTGTTGTGCTTTAGCATGGCCTTCCATGAGGTTAAAACATTACCTCCATGGTTATGTAACCGATATCATATCCCGCGTGGATCCTCTCAACTACGTGTTCAGTAAACCTATATTGAATTGTCGGCTGTCCAGATGAAAGTTGATCCTACAACAATTTGACATCGTCTACATGATGCAAAAGTCCATTAAAGGTCAAGGAATTGTGGATTAACTGGCCGCCGCACCTGCAGGGGATTTTAAACCCTTGGAAACATACTTCCTCGATGAAGGGGTAATGACAGTACAACAACACCATCAGTACGATACACACCAATTATGGAAAATATATTTTGATGGAGCTGTTAACATGGAAGGTTCTGGAGCTGAAGCATTTCTAGTATCCGGTATGGGGGAGCAGTATCCTGTCGACGTCAAATTGCATTTTGTCATCACCAATAACACAGCTGAGTATGAAGGCTGTATCATGGGACTCAAACTTGCTCAATCCATGAGTATCAGACGGTTAACTATCTTTGGGGATTCAGAATTGGTAATCAAGCAAACCACATGAATCTATCATACCAAAGAGCTACATTTGCTGCCTTACCATCGACAAGTTTTACAGATGGCTTAGGAGTTCAAAGAAATAAACTTCCTCCACATTCCTCAGAATATGAATGATTTTGCAGATGTGCTAGCAACCTTGGCCTCCTTGACCACCATACATGACAAGGAAAACATGCTAAACATCCCACTTACCCTATCAAAGGCTCCTGCCTATGGGAATTATGTTGGAGAAGTATCAGATGAGCTACCTCCCATCCAACACCCTTGGTATCAACATATCAAGAAGTACTTACGAGATGGATCTACACTCGCTAAGGCGAGCCTGAATGAAAGAAGGCCAATCCATCAAATGGCTGTGAAATTTTACTTGAGCGGAGATGCACTCTACAAAAGAGATGCCGGACAAGGTCTCTTCAGATGTCTGCACAAGGACCAAGCTCAGAGGCTCATGAATGAAATCCATGGTGGAGTATGCTGCCCACACATGAGCGGCCCTCTACTTGTTAAAAAGATCCTCAGAACAGGGCATTATTGGTTCTCGCTTAATGCTGACTGTGATGATCACGTCAAGAGGTTCTATCAATGTCAAATTCATGGGAATGCTATCCACGCCCCTCCTAGGGAGCTCCATAATATAAGTTCACCTTGGCCCTTCTCAATGTGGGGAATGGATGTGATCGGGCCCATCGAGCCCAAAGCTAGTAATGGGCATCAGTTTATCTTCACCATGATCGACTACTTCACCAAATGGGTAGAAGCAGCCTCCTTCCTCAGGGTTACTAAAGAAGTCATCATTGCTTTCATCAGAAACAATGTCATTTGTCGATATGGACAACCAGAGGTAATTGTGTCAGACAATGCTAAGAACCTTAATAACAAAATGATGGAGGAGTTGTGCAGTAAATTCCACATCAAACACCTTAACTCTGTCATCTACCATCCAAAGATGAATGGTGCTGTTGAAGCGGCTAATAAGAACATCAAGAAGATTATGCAGAAGATGTCCGCCAATCACAAAGGATGGCCTGACCTCTTGCCTTTGACTTTATTAGCTTACAAAACTTCAATGCGTACTTCCACTGGGGCAACCCCTACTCATTGACCTATGGGATGGAAGTAATGTTCCCCATAGAAGTGGAAATGGAATCCCTCATAGTGTTGATTGACTCTCAGTTGGATGAAGACTAATGGTTACAAGATAGATAGCACCAATTGTTTGTAATAGACGAAAGGCAAAGTGATGCTATCTTCCATGGTCTGTTATACCAACAGAGGATCGCCAGATCCTACAACAAAAAAGTCCAGCTACGATAGTTTAAACAACATGACTTGGTTTTGAAGAAGATCATTGACAACCAAGATCAGTCAAAGGGAAAATTCGCTCTAAACTGGGAAGGCCCGTTTATTGTCAAGGAGGTATTGACAGGAGGCGCTCTCAGATTACAGGAAATGGATGGTGACGAATTTCCACAGCTCATCAACTCAGACACCGTGAAATGGTACTATGTCTAAAGTTACCATCAAGCAAACATCCTGGTTTTAGATCACCAGATCACCAGATCACCAGTTATTTCAGGTTTTCTAACCCTTACCACACACAACCCTTTCTTCATACCCATTTACCCCATAAGGAAAACACACTATTCAAGCCAGCAGCCTGGTTTTCAGATCATCAGATCTTTCATTTCACACTTCATACAATTTTGGTTATCCCACCAAGGATTGAACCCTTCCCTTGCAGTTTGTCCTGATAATGGGATCAAACTTTTTCACACCTGCAGTTTGTCCTGAACATGGGATCAAACTTTTCCCCATAGTTTATCCTGAACATGGGATCAAACTTTTTCGGCTGCAAATCGTCCTGAACATGGGAGTATGTAGGCAACCATTTTATATGGTCCGGTCGTAATAAAAAAACAACAAAAACAACAAAAACATTTCTACACCCTTCTATACAAACAAAAATAAAAAAAAACATTTCTACACCTTTCTACCCCTACACCATTTAGCGTTGAACCTCTTACACCAGGTTCGAACTACGCAAACCTGATCTCCTCTTCAATAGGAGTACCCATTTATGGTTCAATCTAACCCCTTACTAAAACAAAAATACTTGTCACACGGTACTGGGATCAAACTTCAATCCACCACATTTCATCGGCTTCAGACCAAAGGAATGGAACTACCTGGCCTCCCCATAAATGGGAGAGTTGGCGACCATCTAAGCTACGATTGATTCCTTGAAGAGCAACACCAATCCATAAGAGATGGAACTAACTGGGCTTCTCTCAAATAGGAGTATTGGCGACCATCTGTGGTGCATTGAATCTCAGAGAGGAAAAGTCACACTCCTCTACATATTTCCATATAAAAACCAGTCCCAAGACACCAAAGAGGGTAGGGATACACATAGATCAATGATCCATTTTGACAGATCCCGAGACGTCTCAATGTCCACACATTGAGGATGAGTTCAGAATACATCAAGATCACAAGCCCCAAAGAAGCAGGAAAATATCAAGCAAGTATCAAGGCACAACTGAAAGGGAAGTGAATCAAAATATATTTCCCTGCCATATATAATGCTGTTTGATATATACAATATGTGTTATACATGAAAAAATGGCTAAGCTAGTCTGTGCAGGAAAATACAAGTCTATCTACAGATCTGTATGTATGCGAGCTATCAGATCTAACATAGCATCTCTCTCTGAAGAAGTGGGTAACACTGCAAGATCCTGCCCAATGGTATCTACACGAGCTAGCAGATCCGAGGCCAACTATATGGTGGCATGATGCTCATCAATATATGCACTCATATCGGCAAGGATGCCAGTCGTAAGGGATATCACTGAAGTACTATCTATAACGGCCACATCCCGAGCAGATAGGACAGCATCCCGCTCTACAATCAATGCATCTCTGGCTGATCGGGCCTCATCTCTCTCCAATAGAGTGGTGTCTCTTCCATCAAGAGCTGTCAAAATTAAGGCCCTAGCCTGATCTCTCTCAAAGGTCATCAGATGAAGACTCTGCTCCGAGATCTTCGTCTTTGAATGTTGAATCACAAGAGCTTTCGTCTTTGGGAGAATCTGCAAGAGATGCTGGCAACCCAGTGAATGGCTCCTTCTCAGTGGGAATATCAATATCCTCTATGGGTTCCCCATCATCAGAATCAATCCCCGGCAATGTGGATACTACCGTAGCCGATGTAGTCTCTGTCTCCATCCATGCGGAATACTCTGCAGAACAACCTGTGACTCCCCCAAATTCGGGTATCTTCCAACCCGACAGATGGTGATACACGGTACTACCATTCACACATACATTCAATTGAAAAGTCTCAAAAGAATGAATATGTCTTCTATATATTCAAAATAATATTACATTTCCCCAGGTTCTTTATAACCCATTCATTCGTTCTTGTCATAATATTCAATATATTACAAACATTCACCTATACTATTACATACGTAATCTAAGGGTTTATCTTCGCCTTGCCGGAGCCTTCGGTCCGTTTGATCTTAATTGTGTTCATATGGTTCAAGCAAGAGTGAGCTTGACTAGCTCAACAAGTACTAAAATTTCAAATAAATAACATGCTTGAAACATAGAACTCGTATATCTTCAATAACTGAACAATAGTTATGAAGTACTATTGATAATTCAAAATAGCACTTCTTTTCATTCAAAACATTTTACAACAACAATATTCAGTAAAACATCAATTTCGGTCCAAGACCTTGAGCATTTCATAAGTTCTTTTGAAAAGGACATCCCGACACTAAGTCCGTAAGTCCGACATTACTTATGAGCACGTCTAGGTGATCAGCCTATAGTACTCTATGTTGATCAATACTACATTCATTAAACGTGTATACGTTTAAATTGTGGCAACCTCACGTGGCTATCGTTAAACGATAAAAACATTTTAGCACACTCAGTATTCGTTTGAAAACCACACCAATATAACTCGGTAAACATTAACCATGCTTGATAGAAACATAATATAAGTCTAGCCGAAAGAATTGGCTTTGACTTCATCATACAAGACTTCATGCAAAAGAATACATGAATTTCAAAGCTTGTTTAGACTGAACTGGAACAAGGGTTAGAATACTTGCCTTTAGCGTCTGCTTACTGTTTATCACACGTACACTTTAAGTCTCTAAGTCTCTACAATACATGATCATATAACGTACCACATTAGGTCATATATAATCAAGTATGTATACTACTATATCTTACCCTTCATCTCAATCTAATTATGACTTAGATTTGTTATTATTGGTTCCGGCTTTTCGTTACATTGTTTCATTACGTTTATGATTGATTACTTATTTTCAACCAATAGATAACCTAAATAAGGTTTAACAATACCTTACAATACCTTATTAAGTTCCTCAGTTTAGTATTACTAAGTTACTATTCATGCTATACTTATAATCATTCTTCACTATCCAATCCCTAGGGTTGGCGCTGCAGCGCGAGTTAACAGTAGGCAAGTCCCGAACTTGGCGCTGCGACGTGAGTCTCCTTTGTTACGGCCGCACTGCGGCGCCATTTAGCAGTGTGCTCTATCTCGACCTCGCGCTGTGGAGCGAGATTTAAGGCTGTGATTTGCGCCGCGGTGCGGACTCTGTGCCTCAGATAATTTTGTAGTTTTTACAATTTTACGAAACTCCCGGACGCATAACTTCTTCGTTATAAGTCCGAATTGGCTCGTTCAAAAGCCTATGGTTCACAAATTACATACTCTATGTGCGCATGCAATAATTTCATCTATTTGACTTCGTTTGCTAAAATTTCACCTATTATTTCATTTTTAACGAAAACGATAAACGTTCGTGAACGTTCAACGCTCGTTTCTTCGTTCTAAGTTGGAATTCGGTCATTTTTGAGTCCTCAACTCTATAACGCCAAATATGATTTGTCTCCATCGAAAACCAATATTTTCGACTTCAAACACAAAATACGACTTCCATTCCGAGAATTTCACGAATTCGACGATTATCGTCCAATCGTGTGAATTCCGGTGAAACCTCATTACTAATGATTTGATTATCATTCTAAATGGATTTTAATCAACATATGAACATTTCAAGTTACTTATTACACCAACTTATTATCAAAGTAATTTTTGACTTATTCTCATAAGTTAATGACTTATTCAACTTATGAACTACCAATTTCCTTACTTATGACTTAATATGGACTTAAGTCCTTTAATCAATATTCTCATACCATATTGAACATATTAACATCATATGACAAACATATGATAAGTTCTTCACAAGTTTATCAACTTATTTAAGTTCAAGTTGTTTATTTAACTTATTCGGCTTAAGTTCATTCATTACTTACTTCTTATATGTTCTTTGGCATACACGTACATTAAGTTACACTTCTCTATCAATCTTATTATTGTAGAGATAGACTAATAGATCATAAGATCATTTACCTTTGATGACTAAAGTCTTCTTCTTTGAAATCTAGCAAAAGGTTGATTTGGCTTCAAAAGTGCTTATTCTCTCTACCACTAAAGTTAATTTGTTTTGGATGAAATTTGAACAATGAAAAATGATCAACAAACTTTCCTATTTATAGGCTTGACAAAGTGAGGGCATAATAGTCTTTTAGGCCTTGCACCTCCTCAACTAACCTCCTTAATCCACCTCCTTATTAACCTCCTTACTATTCCTTACTTTGGCTCTAAGTAATCTTGCTAGCCACTTCTATTACTTGATCATTACAACACTTGCTCACCACATAAAGTTCTTACCCATCAAGTCTACCCATATTACTCTTGGTTTGCTCCATGGATCATGGCTTAACACATTGGGCTTGCTAATTATCTAGCTTATTTCTTGTTGGGCTTGCATTACAATAGTTTGGACTCATGATTAAAAACCACTTGGGCTTGCATATCACTTACTATTGGACTTCTACAAATATGGTAATAATCCTACAAGTCCATTCCATTTAATTAAACACCTTAGCATATATACTATACGTATAATTCTCGTATGCTAGCTCGTATACTAAATTATAATATACGTTATTCCATTCTCCATATATAATAGTATAATACATCGTATCATACTTACGTTCAATACCTCGCATAATGCCTACGCATTATACGATTAATACATTCTCTTCTTAACGCTTAATATTCCTAACGTTCCCAAATTAAGTCCGCATGCGAAATATTGCAGTTTCCATACTTAGATTATTATTACATAATCCATCTCACCTTGAGATTATAACGTTACGCATTTCTCATAAATTCAAAAATAATTCCCGAGCAGAAATTGATGAATAGTGTTTTTCAGAAAATTTCTCAGAAAGCTTTTATTTTCGTAATAGAAATTCAAACACTTTAATTCATTCACGTAGTTAAAATACTACGATGTTCCGACATTTCTAGGTTATAAAATGACATTCATCTTATCAACACGTAATAAAAATAAATAATATTATTTTATTCATTATTAAAAGTATTTACAAAATGTTCGATTTCCCGGGGCGTTACACAACCCGGATGGCTAATAGAAAATGCAGATAGCTCACATCGATCCCAACAGGCATACACCCTAGATCTGTCCTCTTCTAACAAGTGGCAGGAAGCCAAACGCTGACTTAATGCCCCCTCAAAAGGATGGAAGTCCTGGAACTGGTCAAACTGACACATCACAGCTAGTGGGTGGTAAGTAGTCATGCCCCTCAAACCATGCTCGGAGGATTAGTGATAAAGATGTAGGGTGAACAAAGCCCTGTACATGGTTGTACATCAAACAGATCTCCAATCCCTGCTAGGAAAACAGACCAAGATGCAGGATTTATACACTCCGCAGGCTGAAAGGAGTACGACATGGCTATCTCATGGGTAAAAGAATACTCGTGCCATCGGAATTTGCCAATCAGTTTCAAGTGTGACATGAACCACACACACACATGACCAGAACTACACAGAATACCTCTGCGGGTAAGCTTTTGCAATATGTGGTAAAACCTCGTCTCTACTACGCTACAATCATCGGTATAATGGTGTTACCCTCCCTAAGAGCTCTCACTGCCATAATGACGCTAATGTCTAGCTCATCCATGTATCGTGGCATGTATACATATGACAATACGCATAGTAGTAGTATATCTACCCTGGCCAAATGCTAATGATCCTCCGGCATGGTAAAATCCCTAGAATACCATGTATAACTATCCTCTGAAAAAAATATGTCCATCAGAAAATACTGGGATACAACGTAACCGGATGTGATCTCATCCTGTACAACTCTACGCCTCAGCCCGGTGAGGGTCATAAATTGTTGGCTCATGTCGCCGATAGCCATCCAAGCGTAAGGTTTGTCCAGTGGCAGTGCCGTCAACCGTGCGTACTCCTCCAAAGTAGGAGTCAACTCATGGATACAAAATCGGAAAAATTGCCTCTCCGGTATCCAATGCTCCAGCATACCCTCTACAAAGACTACGGGAACCTGAAACATCAGGAGAGTCATAGTATACTACAATAATTGATCTACAGTCACCCTGTCTGAAGGTGGCATACTATCATACCACGATCTCAGATGGGATGCCACCAATACTGGTGGGGTATGATCAATATGGCTAACTATCGAAGAAGACATCTGTACAGGCCGTGTCATAAGACCATCTAGGGGTCAATGCTGAATATCTCTGGACATATATACATATGCATAACATAATACATGCATGATGAACAATGGATGGCAATATGATGTAGGGAATAATAGTATATACATTCCTAAGTACATCATCATCTAAAACATCTTTGAATAGCTAAAAATACAGGGAAATGGGACACATATGCCCAATTACTAACAGAGGCCTATCAAAAGATATAGCGAGAATGGGGCATAGCCACCCAGTGTCTAACAGAGGCCTATCAAAAGATATAATGAGAATGGGGCACAGCCACCCAGTGTCTAACAGAGGCCTATCAAAATATATAGCGAGAATGGGGCCCACCCCTCCAGCTTGGTCAAGTTCGAGTTGCAAAAGAGTTTTCACAAGATGAAAAAGGCCAAATCAGGAATTAAAACGCTACACGATTGAGCATAATAGCCTGAAATCCTTGTTTTCACGGGTCAAGTTGTGGCTTTACATATTATTCGTTGGCATTCGCCCAAACACATGGTACACTATACCAATGAACCTAGTGGGTTTTCATATAATACATCCATTGATGCACGTGTCAATGAAGGTCAAGCAGCCTTGACATTATCCCCAGTATGGATCTCATTCATTGATGCACATGTCAATGAAGGTTAGACAACCCTGACAAGACCGACTGTTGGCAGTAACTTCAATAGAGCAGCGAAAAGACTTAGCGGTATAAACCAAGGAAGAACATCATCATTGGGGAGGACCGATGATGGAATATGTTATACACATCCTTAATAGACAAAGCTCTATCCCCACAGAATCTCTTGTACATGAGAGATGAATCTTCAATGTGAAGTCTGTATCAAGGATTAAGGACTTTGGTGATAACCCCAACGTCAACATCCTAGAAGCTCCTGAGAGCATTGGATTGCACGTCCAAGACAGTTCATCAAGGTTGTCAGTAATAACTATCAACACCGGTAGAAGTCAAGGGGAGCCGACAATCATCCCACCATGTTAGAAAATAGTCCAACAAAACAACATACATTTGCATCATGTTGTTATACATGGCATCATGATCTTCTTATTGCATTTCATTTGTCTAATATTCGTTATCTTATCCATGTCATTGCATCGCATGAATATGATAAAGAGGGGCATCTATAGACACTCAAAATTTTCTGCATACCTGTTACTAACATTGCACGAGGGAAAAATCTTCTTTCAGAGATAACCCTGGAGGACAGTTCAACTCATTCCCAGAAATAACGCTGAAAATGTCAGTTTTAACCTCGAAGATAACCCCGAGATATGCAGTTCTAATACCGAAAATCACACCGAAGAAGGTCGTTTCATCTTGGAGATAACCCTGAGATACTTAGTCTCAGTCCCAGAAACAAAACTGGGAAAGACAATGTCAACCTTGGAGATAACCCCAAGGAGTGCAGTTGCAGTTCCGGAGATAACCCCAGAGATGCTCGTTTTGATCGATGCAGTCATCTTCAACCTCAGGACTCACACCGAGGCACTCAGCTCCAAACCCGAAGATAACCCCGGGAGGTCAGGCACACCTCAGAGACAACCCTAAGGACATCCAGCACTTGTAGCAGCCCAATCTTTGAGATAACCCTGAGCAACAACTACTTTATAAGCCCAAATCAGAGATAACCACGGTGAGGAGAAAAATCATCATTTTGCCACCTCGATCCCACATTGCGCCATCTCAACACATCTCAACATACATTCTACATAGCAATGTCCCATAAGAGCCAAGGAGTTCCAATCCCGAGTGACTACTACGCAAGGCAGCACACCTGATAGAATTTGAAGCTTGAAGACCAAGGGTATGGTCCCATCTTCCTGACTTCTGACAACCTTTAATCCCATATCATGGCATAGCTATCGACAAAAGCACTCCATAAAAGGTCTTATACACCTTAATCGGAGGCTCGAATTGAAGTTCTGCAAGTTTGAGCGGACATCACGTTCCACGCGTGCACGTACTTCAAGACGGCAGGACCCGCAAAGCCCTAGGCATCCAGGGCAGTCGCAGGTACATCTGCGACTACCGCATGTGTACCTACGGCTCCCCCCTCTATAAATAGAGGGCTTGGGGTGGCCATATTCCAAGAGAAAATGTCGAGGAAGCCCTGTCTAATTTTCTCTGTACACACCCTAAATTGAGTGCTTTCTCATTTTAAACACTTGTGAGCTTATATTCAGTCATATTTTTCTGGCGGGAACTGAGTGTTCATCCATTTAAAGCTATAGAAGTCTTCTTCGGCAGTCTACTGTAAGCCTTCTTAAAAACTTTAAAGCCTTTCTGTTCATCTTTGCACACACCGTTCTTCACACTGAGAGTCGTGTTGCGCTTGTTTGCCCGAACTTTGGTCTGTGACTTTTAGTTTCTTTTGTATATATATATATATTTATATATATATGGGCTAACATTATCGAGTTATGCCTCGATTGAGCCTGGACTCACGTCCGGAGCGTTTATTTACTTATATATATACTTATATATATGAACTGTTGTCGAATTCTGTTCGATGAGCCTGGATTTTACATCCGGAGCATTTATTGCTTATATATATATACATATATATATAGAAGCAAGTAAACGCTCTAGACATAAGTCTAGGCTCAATCGAGGCATAACATGATAATGTTAGTCCATATATAAATATATACATATATAAGTATATATATACAGACAAAAAGGAAAATCACGGACTGAAGTCTAGGCATACGCACATAACACGACTCTCAATGTGAAGAATAGTGTGTGCAAAGATGAATAGAAAGGCTTTATAGAGTGTGAGAAGGCTTACAGTGGGCTGCCAAAGCAGGCGTCTATGACTCTATGTGGATAAACACTCAGCTCCCGCTGGTAAAAATGTAGCTATGTGTGAGCTAACAGGTGTTTAAAATGATGAAACACTAAATATGGGGTGTGTATAGAGAAAATTAGACAGGGCTTCCTCGCCTTTTTTCTTTTTCAAATGGCCACCCCAAGCCCTCTATTTATAGAGGGGGGAGTCGCAGGTGTACCTGCGGCTGCCTGGGTTGCCCCATGCTCTTCGAGTCCTGTCGTCTCGAAGTACGTGCAATCGTGCACTATGATGTCTGCTCAAACTTGAAAAACTTCAATCCGAACATCCGAATGAGGTGTACAAGACCATCTTCGAACCGCTTTTACCGAGAGTTACGCAATGACATGGGATTAGAGGTTGTATGAAGTCAGGAAGAGGGGACCATGCCCATGGTCTTCAAGCTTCAAATTCTATCCGGTGTGCTACCACGCGTAATAGTCATTCAGGATTGGAACTCCTTGGCTCTTGTGGGACATTTTTGTATGTATGTATTTATGAAATATTGAGACGACGCGCTGGGGTTGAGGTGGCAAGATGACCTTTTGACTCCTCACCGGGGTTATCTTCGGTTTGAGCTGATAGCAGACGTTGCTCAGGGTTACATATGAGATTAGACTACTGCAAGTGTTTGAATTCTACAAGGTCATTTGTAAGTGTGCCTGTCTTCCCGGTGTTAGCTCCGGGTTTTTGGAATGAGTGCCTCGGCAGGAGGCCTGAGATTGAAGCTGGTTGCATGCATTTAAAACAACCATTTCTGGAGTTATCGCTGGAACTGCAACAACATTCCTTGGGGTTATCTCCAAGGACGAAACTCGGGGTTATCTCTGAGGTTGGAATTGATACTCCCGGTGTGTGTTCCGTGGTTGAGACTAAACTTTCGGTAGTATCAGGAATGGATGTGAGCTGTCTTCCAGGGTTATCTCCGAAAGACGAATCTGCCCTCCTGCATTATTAGTAACAGGTGTGCAGAAAATTTTGAGTGTCTACAGATGCCCCTCTTTATCATATTCATGCAATGCAAGGCATGGATATGATAAAGAATCCTAGACACTTGAAATGCAACAAGAAAAACATGATGCTATGTGCAGCAACATGATGCAAATATATGATACATGAATGAATGATTGCCGCTTCCCTATTAATCCAGCCGGGGATGACAACTAGTAATGTCTTGGACATGTAATCCAAGTCTTCAAGGATGTTAACGTTGGGGCTATCACCAAAGTCTTGGATCCTTGATATAGACTTTTACTCCATAGAGGTTCCTCTCATTTGCAAGAGATCTATGGGGATAAAGCTTTGTCTATTTTGAGGATGTGTATAACATATTCCATTATCGGTCCTCTCCGATGAAGATGGTCTTCTCTGGTTTGAGTTACCAGCATATACCATGATCTTTGTTGGAGTTACTGCCAACAATGTTTATTGTCAGGGCTGCCTGACCTTCGCTGATGTGTGTATCACCGGATAGGTCCCTGTTGGGCAAACTGTCAAGGCTGCTTGACGTTCATTGATGTGTGTATCAATAGTTAAATTACGTTATGACCCTTGCTGGAGAGTATGTCAAGCCTGCTTGACCTTCATTGACGCGTATATCAATGGTTGAATCAAGTTATGACCCCCACTGGGGATACTTTATCAATGTCTGACTTCGACATTGTAACCCCCGCCGGGGATACGTTGCTTCGATGGGTTACTTGCCATCGACTGAGGTAACGTCAAGGTTTCTTGACCTTCATTGATGTGTGTATCAATGGTTTCGATGGGTTTACTTGCTACTGGCTGAGATATTGTCAAGGTTGCTTGACCTTCATTGATGTGTGTATCAATGGTTGAGAATGCGTTGTAACCCCCACCGGGGATATGTGGATGATTGAAATTTTGCATTGTAACCCCCGTCGGGGATACGTGGATGATTGAAATTTTTCATTGTAACCCCCGTCGGGGATACGTGGATGATTGAAATTTTGCGTTGAACCCCCGCCGGGGATGTTTGAAAATCTGCGTTGTGACCCCCGCCGGGGATACGTTATCAATTTATAACTTCGGCGTTGTAACCCCCGCAGGGGAAGGTTTTAGGGCTATAACCCTGCACTGACGACATCGGACCTTTGTGAGGTATTATCGAGCATGATTTGTAAAAGCTGAGGCTACTGGTATAGTATACCTTATATGTAGGTGAATACCAATGAGTGATATATGGAACCAGAGTTTGGCCCATGAAAATTAGGATTCCAGGCTATTCTGCTCAATCGCGTAGCGTTTTTATTCCTGATTTGGCCTTTTCAGCTTGTGAGACCTCCTTTACAACTCAAACTGGACCAAGCTGGAGGTGTGGGACCCATATAGGGGTGGGACAGGTGGACCTGCGGCCAACCGTGGGTATGAAAGGCCTGCGAGTTGCTTTCATAAATCACTTCAAGTTACTGTAAGTGAAGGAAATCGAGAGCTCTTCTTGAGACCTCTTTGAGTTCGGGTGAGTTTCGCATATTACTGCAAACGTACAAGTGTTCTTCATCATCACAGTAACATATGCATGTATTCTTTTCCAGTTTCTATCCATTGGAAAGTGATTTATCACATGAAATGCACTTAGACACATAGTAGTGAATATGCATGCTGATATGACTTTATAAAAAATATTCAACATAGTAAATGTTAGTATTAAACCATGCTGAACATAATGATGTGAAAAAATTTGACTCTTGAAACAGTCAAATTGGCACCTTTTACTGTCATTTCTTATCCTATTTGAGGACAAATGAGTAAAGGTAGAAAAGCAAAATAATCCTGGTAAATAGACTAGACTTATGTATTTTTTACTGTAATGTATTAATGCATGTAGGATGTATATGACTGTAGATAGGTGTGCTACTGAATGGCCACCTAGTCATGCCTATGTGCATGTGGATAGTCCCATTTACAAAGGGGGCTATGACAAAATTTTTCAAAAACGTAGGCATTGGGTAGTCATGCATTTTTAACTCTATTGTAGATGTATGTTAAAATAATGCATGCATGCATGTAGTCATGAAACTGCATTTTGAACAAGCTCCAGGTAAGAATTTACCACACCCTTTCTGAGGTGATTTGGAGATTTGTTGTCCAGATATTATGGATCCGGATCAGCCAAGTAGTTCTCGCAGGACCATTTTTGGTGTACGGAGAAGGGCTTCTGAAGTGCCTCGACCCCGTTTTATTAGACAACCTCGTCGTTTGGTGGAGGCAGTGATACGTCCTATCCGGGTTGAAGTGCTGGATGTCGAGGACGTGGAGGAGGATGTACCAGTTGAGGTTCCTGCTCCTGCTGCACGTGTTCCCCGTAGGGATTTGTCAGGTATTCAAGTGGCGAACCCAGAGCTTCTAGGCGACTTGAGTCAACATCCTTCAGTCTACCTGCACGCAAACGAGGTATAAAGTTAGATCTTAATCTTCCTTATTTCCTATTGATGAGGATTAAAGGGATTTGATTTTGATCTGCATTTGATGTAAGTTCCCGACTTTACACAGCCTTGAGGTAATTGGTTCAGTATCCACTCTATCTATCAGGCTTTGCACAATGACTATAGAGCGATTGTACATGGCTAGGGATTCGAGATGTTCTTTTCCATTCTTCCCCGTCGTTGTCCCTGGGGTTACCTTAGGGCATTGTCTGAGCGCTGGTTTCACCAGACTCAGTCACTCTATTTGCTTGACTGTGAGGTGATAATGACGCCGATGGATTGGCGGTTTATCATAGGTATAGAATTTGGAGGGGATCTAGTGCCTTATAAGGTGGATATCACCCCTACAGCCGTCAGATCCTTGTTGGGAGTTTCGGTGGAGGCGCTTCGAGGAAGGGCTGTCGTCTGAGTCTTCTGGCGTAGATGCTATAAGCGGGCTGTTGAGTGAGCCCATACCCGATGATGTGAGAGTCAAGGATCGCATTCTTTGGCGATTGTTCCTGATGAGTATTAGGGGCTACTTCATAGAAGATAACTCTTCTACGGTGTCCTTCGCTTTGATCAGCGCCACTCGACACATGGACCGTATAGGATATTACGATTGGGGTTCCTACACCTTCACCTACTTCCTCAAGGGAATACGCATGCGATCGAAGGGCTTGACCGAGGCTTAGTTAGGATTCTACCTGTTTCTGCTGGTGAGTATTTCTCTTATCTTTTCCCATGTATAGGTCAAGAGTGTTGACTAACAGCAGATGTTTGCCTTTGTGTTAGCAGTTTTGGGCCTATGAGAGGCTTCCATGTTTACATCCTGTGAGCGTGTTAGGTTTAGACACCTATCCATGAGGACGGAGATGGCATCATTCCATACTGGCGGAGGTCCCTGTTGCAGAAGGTTTCACTCATTTCCGCCGACAGCTGGAGTTGTTGACAACGAATGTCATCACATGGGTTCCCTACTCTGGAGAGCACTTGAGCATTGGATTTGAGGATGGGTACCCGACTAGTGTCGAGCACATGATTTCCACCCATAAGATTCCTCTCTTCACAAATGGAGGATGGGAGCTCTATTTAGGAGAGCGTGCTATCAGGAGCACTACAGGAGAGATTCACATGCCGATCTTGCCTCCTACTATGCGTTATTGGCCTATTTCACAGTCACCCATCATTGATATCCCATTGTTGGGGATTGACGATTTCACTTTATCAGAGGGTCCCTGCACTCAGGAGATGTTCCAGCATTGGTGGTTCCCTCGTACCATTGGAGCCCAGACCCGTGCCACTCAGTTCATGGGGGATATGGTTCCAGGATCCGTGATGATGATGGATTGGCTAGCCTATGTCCGATATCCAACTCATTTGACATAGAACCTGGCAGTTGTACCGAGTACATTTCTTTATCCGGCACTTGGGCATAGATCCTTCAGAGGTAAACACTTTTGATCCTTCCAGCTTTGGCGCTGGCCCCTCAGATGATCCATATGGCTTTGCCGGTGTAGTTCCTCCCTTATATAGGCCTGACATCTCTGTAGATAGAGATCCAGTGACTTAGGGGGAGTTACATCAAGTGGACAGGATTGACGATGTAAACATCGATACCATTGAATTCTTCTGATGTATATTCTCATTATCTCTTTTGATAGACCTCTGTTAGACATTGGGTAGCTTCGCCCCATTCTCACTATATCTTTTGATAGGCCTCTGTTAGTTATAGGGCAGTTTTGCCCCATTCCCTGAGATGTATTAGATGATAATATACTTAGGAATATATGTACAGTTTTCTATTCCCTATATCATATTTCCATCTATTGTATCATGCATGTTATTATGTTATACATATGTATGTATGTCCAGAGATATTCAACATTAACCCCTGGATGGTCTTATGACACGGCCCGTACAGATGTGTTCTTCGACAGTTAGCCGTATTGATCATACCCCACCATTTTTGGTGGCATCAGGTATGCGATCGTGGTATGATAGCATGTCACCATCAGACATAGTGACTGTAGATCATTTGTTGCAGAATACTATGACCCTGTTGATGTTTCAAGTTCCCACAAGATTAAGTGGAGGGCATCTTTGGAGCCTTTGGGTATCGGAGGCGGTTTTTACGATTTGGGACCCAAGAGTTGACTCCTACTTTGGAGGAGTATGCACGTTTAATGATGCTACCACTAGACAGACCTTGCGTGCATATAGCTATTGGAGACATGAATAGGCAGTTCATGACCCTCACTGGCTTGAGGTGTAGAGTGGTGTAGGATGAAGTCACATCTGGCCACGTTATATCCCAGCATTTTCTGTTTGATAGATTTGGCTCTGAGGATAGTTATGCAAGACATTTCGGGGATTTCACCACACCAGAGGATCATTGGCGTTTGGCGAGAGTAGATGTACTGCTATTGTGCGTACTGTCATATGTCTACATGCCATGATACATGGATGAGTTGGACATTGGTGTTATTATGGCAGTCAGAGCTCTCAGGGAGGGTCACACCATTATACAATGATCATAATAGAGACTCTGAGGTTAGCTACATACTGCTGCACTTATCTAGCAGGGGTGTTTACAGGCAGCTTGGTCATGCTGTATATGTGGTTTATGTCACACTTGAGACCGATTGGCACTTTTAGACGGCATGGGTATTCTTTCACCCATGATATATCCATGTCTTACTCCTTTTAGCCTGCAGAGTGTACATATGCTGCATCTTGGTCAGCTTTCCTGGCAGGGATTGGAGATCCGTTCGCTATATTGCCGTGTACAGGGCTTAGCTCACCCTACAGCTTCATTACTCATGCTCCGGGCATGGATTATTTTCTTTTGGCTGGTTTGAGAGGCATGATTACTTACCACCCACTTGTCGTGATGTGTCAGTTTGACTAGTTCTAGGATTTTCATCCTTTTGAGGCGGCATAGAGTCAGCGCTTCACTTCTCGGCATTTATCAGCAGAGGATAGATCCAGGTTGTATGCCTGTTGGGATCAGCGAGAGCTATCTGAGTTTTCTATCAGCCATCCGGGTTGTTCTGCAGAGTATTCTGCATGGATGGAGACAGAGACTGCATCGGCTGCGGTAGTATCCATAGTGCAGAGGACTGATTCTGAAGATGAGAAGTCTATGGAGGAGGTTGATATTCCCATCGAGGAGGATTTGACTGATGGGTTGCCAACATTTGCGATGGATTCTCCCACTACGAGTGCTACTGTCATTCAACATTTAGCACAGTATTTAGAGTAGAGTCTACATCTGATGACCTATGAGAGAGATCAGGCTAGGGCCTCGATGTTGACAGCTCTTGATGGGAGAGACGCCGCTCTATTAGAGAGAGACGAGGCTAGATCAGCAAAAGATGCATTTATTGTGGAGCGGGATGCTGCCCTATCTGCCCGGGATGTGCCCATCGCAGACAGTACTTCAGTGAGATCCCATACGACTGGCATCCTTTCCGATATGAGCGCATATATTGATGAGCATCATGCCACCATGCAGTTAGCCTCAGATTTGCTAGCTGGTGTAGATACCATTGGGCAGGAGCTTGCAATGTTACCTCCTTCTTCAGAGAGGGATGCTATGTTAGATCTGATAGTCCACATACACACATATCCGTAGATAGACTTGTATTTTCCTGCACAACCTAGCTTAGCCATTTTGTCATGTACAACGCATATGTATATATCAAACAGTATTATATATGGCAGAGAAATATATTTTGATTTACTTCCCATTTAGTTGTGCCTTGATACTTGCTTGATATTTTTCTGCTTCTTCAGGGCTTGTGATCTTGATGCATTTTGAATTCATCCTTGATGTGTGGACATTGAAACGTCGCATGATCTTTCAGAACTGATCATTGATCTGTATGTATCCCTACCATCTTTGGTGTCTTGGGACTGGTTTCTGTATGGAAATGTGGAGAGGAGTGTGGCTTTTCCTCTCTGAGATTGACCACACCACAGATGGTCGCCAGTACTTCTATTTGTGAGAAGCCTAGTTAATTCCATCTCTTATGGATTGGTGTTTCTCTTTGAGGCACAACCGCAGCTTAGATGGTCACCGAATCTCCTATTGGTGAGGAGAGGATGGGTAATTCCATCCTTTTGGTCTGAAGCTAATGAAATGTGGTGGATTAAAATTTGATCCCAATACCGTGTGACAAGTATTTTTGTTCTGGTACGGGGTTAGACCGAACCATAAATGGCTGCCTATGTACTCCTATTGAAGAGGAGATCAAGTCTGCGTAGTTCGAACCTGGTGTAAGAGGTTCAACGATGAATGTGAAAGGCAGATGGGTGTAGAAGCTTTATTGATGAAGAAGGGTGTAGAAGTGTTTTTGTGGTTTTTGTTTTTGTAGAGAAAGGGTAGAAATGGTTTGTGGTTTTTGTTTATTGCGATTGGGCCATATAGAATATGGTTGCCTACGTACTCCCGTTTATCAAGGAGATCAGGTCAACATAGTTCGCCCCTCAAGACGAATTGCAGCCAAAGAGAAGTATGAATCCCATGTGTAGGCTATACTGCGGGGAGAAGAAAGTTTAATCCCATGATGAGGATAAACTGTAGGTGTGGAAAAGTTTGATCCCATCTTCAGGACAAACTGCAAGCGTAGAAAAGTTTAATCCCATCTTCAGGATAAACTGCAGGTGTGAAAGGTTCAATCCCGTCTTCAAGATAACCAAAATTGTATAGAAGGTTTGAAATGAGGTGAAACTAGGCTGCTGGTTTGAGGTGTATGTTTCCCTGAGGGGAAGAGGAGTATGTATACAGGGTTAGAAAAACCGGAATAACTGGTGATTTGATGATCACAAGCCAGGATGTTTGCTTGATGGTAACTTCAGACATAGTACCGTTTCACGGTGTCCGAGTTGATAAGATGTGGAAATTCAATCCATTTCCTGTAGTCTGAGAGCGCCTCCTGTCAATACCTCCCTGACAACAAACGTGACTTCCCAATTAGGAGCAAATTTTCCTTTAGATTGATCTTGGTTGTCAATGATCTTCTTCAAAACCAAGTCATGTTGTTTGAACTACCGTATTCGAACTTTCCTGTTGTAGGATCTGGCGATCCTTTGCTGATATAATTGACCATGGAAGATAGTCGCGGTTCGCATTTCGTCTATTAGAGACAATTGGTGATACCTGTCTTGTACCCATTGGTTTTCATCCAACTGAGCATCCATCAACACTCTAAGGGACTCCATTTCCACCTCTATGGGGAGTACTGCTTCCATCCCATAGGCTAATGAGTAGGGGGTTTCCCCAATGGAAGTACGCATTGAAGTTCTGTAGGCTAATAAAGTCATAGGCAAGAGGTCAGGCCATCCTTTGTGATTGGCAAACATTTTCTGCATGATCTTCTTGATGTTTTTATTATCCGTGTCAACAACACCATTCATCTTTGGACGGTAGATAACAGAGTTAAGGTGTTTGATATGGAATTTACTGCATAACTCCTCCATCATTTTGTTGTTGAGGTTCTTAGCATTGTCTGACACAATGACCTCTGGTTGTCCATATCGACGATATTATTTCTGATGAAAGCAATGATGACTTCTTTGGTAACCCTGGGGAAGGAGGCTGCTTCTACCCATTTGGTGAAGTAGTCAATCATGGTGAATATGGATCGATGTCCATTATTGGCTTTGTGCTCGATGGGCCCGATCACGACCATTCCCCAAATTGAGAAGGGCCATGGCGAACTCATATTGTGGAGTTCCCTTGGAGGGACGTTGATAGCATTCCCATGAATTTGGCATTGATAGCACCTCTTGACGTGATCATCATAGTCAGCTTTGAGCGTAAGCCAATAATGCCCTGTTCTGAGGATCTTCTTAACAAGTAGGGGTCCGCTCATGTGTGGGCCACATACTCCACCATGGATCTCAACCATGAGTCTCTGAGCTTGGTCTTTATCCAGACATCTGAGGAGACCTAATCCTGCATCTCTTTTGTAGAGTGCATCTCCGCTCAGTTAAAATTTCATAGCAAGTCGATGGATCCGCCTCTTTTCAGTCAGGCTCGACTCAGCGGGTGTAGATCCATCTCGCAGATACTCCTTAATATGTTGATACCAAGGGTTTTGGATGGGAGGTAGCTCATCCGATACTTCTCCAACATAGTTCCCATAAGATGGGGCCTTTTGTAGGGAAAATGTGATGATTGACATGTTTTCCTTGTCATGTATGTGAATCAAAGAGGCCAACGTTGCTAGTGCATCCACAAAAATCATTCCTATTACGAGGAATGTGTAGAAAGGAGATTTCTTCGAACTCCAAATCCATCTGTAAAACTTACCGATGGTAAGGTAAAAAATGTAGTTCCTCGGTTTGATAGATTCTTGTGGATTGTTTGATTACCAATTCAGAATCCCAAAAGACAGATAACTGCCTGATGCCCATTGAACGAGAAAGTTTTAGCCCCATCATACAACCTTCATACTCAGCTGTGTTGTTGGTGTTGACAAATTACAATTTGACGGCGACTGGATACTGCTCCCCCGTACATAACTGTTCATTAAACTAGTCTATAGTTTAATTTTATCATTCTACGTTACAAGTATTCACTTGATCTTCTCGCTCATTCATCTATTGAATGACACTTCTTCTAGACGCCGATCAGCTTGATCTTTACGGGATCCTTATGTTCTTCTACTCGTACACTGAAAATGTTTTTCATTTAAAGCAAGTGTGAGCATTAAATTGCTCAGCAAGTCATAATAGTTGAACAAACAACTTTAAGAATTCAAACATTCCTTTAAAACTTCGATAATCAAACAAAGGTTATGAAGCAGCTTGAATAATAGGAATAATTCTGATTCCTATCATTTTAAAACATTAGTCACATTCACTTTGAAATACTTTCATACTTCTACCTTTTTCATACTCATCTTGTCTGGCTAGAATCATTAGCACAGACTTAACAATAATGGTTCATGTATAAACAGAACATTCTCATATTGAACAGTTTAATCACAGAACAGTTCATCTCATAGAAACACAGAAGTGTTCAAATTGTGGCATAAGGCCTCATACGTTCTACCACCTTGTACAAATATCACACATTTACACATAGACAAAACTTCTCAAGTTCAACATATGAGAAGTTTTAGAAACTAACATTCATTTAAAATATGAATGAAGTTAGGAAACTTGCCTTACGCATAGCTACATCTTATGCTGAAATGCTTATTCCAATCCCTATAACACATAAGTAAATAACACATACACCAATTAGTCATATACTTGACTTGCACATTAGTTTCCTTAACTTTACTTCTTAGGGTTCGCGTTCTTGCAATCTAAGTTTACGCGACCAACTTCCTTTACTACCAGTTTACGGCTTCATGATATACGGAGATGTCTTACTCATACTATCATCATCTTTGATGATTTACATTCTTATTTTCTTCTTATAATTCTCCTAGGACTCAGCACACATCGTGTCTCTGCTAGCAGTCTATATGGCACTCTGTGTGACACCCCCAAAGTAGGTATACATCACCCATTCTGAGTCGCCAAATACATGGTACATAATACAAATACAAACTTAAGTATACAACATGAGCTGTGAGTTTTAATACAAATAATGTCTTCTAGACAGTATTCAAACTCAAAATAAGTCCTCAATACATTTATTATCACACTATTTCACAAAATAGTGAGGACTACTAATGCAAACATCTGGACCGTCACTCCGTTCCCCGACTAGTCCCAGTTATATTCTCATTTCTTGAAGAGAACAATGAAAGCAAAAGGTGAGCTCAACTAGCCCAGTAAGAAATATTATGACTAAGATAATGCAGAATAAATTATCGTTAGCCTTCAACAATGTTAAACTAATAAAATACAATAGACATCAAGTTTAACTGCAACGGAACAAGCAATCCATTAAAAGAGTTAAGTAGAGCATGATATCTACTATCTTCTATGATTTAAAATTTTCAACAATTTTATCGCTGAGACTTAGCGTAATAAATAATCCTCATCACTAAATTATCCATGCACTACAAGCCAAGGATATTCATTATTATCACCAATGGTCATGTTCATCTCAACAACTGGCCATCAATGCACTACGGGCCAATGAGGACTTTTACCACATCATTTGTAACATTACAGGTCATGATTATACTGAATGATTCCTGGTCCTAATCATACCAATCAACAGTCCATCTATACACGTAAGCCAAAGATGGCTTTCATAATAATATAAGCATGAGGATGATGAAAATGATATAAGAATTCAATTAAAAGAAAGCAAAGGATAAATTTTAAAAATTTATAATTTAATTTATCCAGAATTCTATAATGTCCAAATTGTCAACATGATACTGCTTTGTGGAGTAAAATTCAAGAATAATATTGTATCAAAAATGATTTGGACATAAAAGAAATCAATTTTTATCATGAATAGTACCCTGGATGAATAATACATGAGTGAATAGTACCTCGTGAATAGTACTCTGGCATGAAAAGGTTAAAACTTATCAAGAATGCTTAGAATAATATTTTCATGAAAAGATATTGGATGAAGCACAAATATCAAAGAATTTTTGATCATTTTAGGAATTATAGAAGCAATACTTACCATAGTAAGTTTAGAGTTAGGAATCTGAAATGAACAATATACAAAACTGCAAATGAATTTTCAACTGTCATGCGATAGTCCGCGTAGACAGATCATTTCCATAATTTAATAACAATTGAATACAAAAGGTTATTCACCAGGCATGTGATAGTCCGCGTAGACATGTTATTCCCACAGAATAATAATGAATGGAATAACAAAAGGATTTCACAATGCATGCAGTAGTCCGCGTAGATAGATCATTTCCATAATTTAATAACAAATGAATACGAAGGGTTATTCACCAGGCATGCGGTAGTTCGCGTAGACAGGTTATTCCCACAGAATAATAAAGAATAGAATAACAAAAGGATTTCACCATGCATGCGGTAGTCCGCGTAGATAGGTTATTCCAACAGAATAATAAAGAATGGAATAACAACCCTTACGAGTACTGAAAGAAATAACACTCTTCATGAATACAAAAGAAATAATACCCCTTACGAGTATTGAAAGAAATAACTCTCTTCATGAATACGAAAGAAATAATACCCCTTATGACTGTTGAACAAAAATAATATTCTTACGAATATTGAATGAAGATGATATTTCTTATGAATATTGAACGAAAATAATATTCATAAGAATACGAAAAATAATATCTCTTAAGAATATGAAATAAATAATACCCCTTACGATTACGAAAGAATAATACCCCTTACCTTCGTAGGAGATTGGATACTGCAATAGTGTAGTAACAGAATACTCTTCTTCTTTCTATCTAATTCTCTCTCTATAGAATTCTCTTGTGAGTCGTAGTGAATTGGTGAGAATGAAAGAAGAAATAAGCTTCTATTTATACAAGATTTCCAGCTTAGCCCTTACAATGGGAAGAGACAAATGGCTTGACGACTGGTGATGTGAAAATGTGACGTCCCTAAATTCGGGTCTCTTCCAACCCGACAGATGGTGCTACATGGTACTACCATTCATTCATTCATTCACCTGAATAGTCACAAAAGGACTAATATAACTTCTATATATCCAAAATAATATTACATTTCCCAGGTTCTTTGTAACCCATTCGTTTCTTCTTGTCATAATATCAAATATATTACAATCGTTCACCTATACTATTACATAATTAATCTAAGGGTTCGTCTTCGCCTTGCCTGAGCCTTCGGTCCGCTCGATCTTGGATGTGTTCATATGGTTCAAGCAAGAGTGAGCATGACTAGCTCAGCAAGTACTAAAATTCTAATAAACAACATGCTTGAAACATAGAACTCATATATCTTCAATAACTGAACAATAGTTACGAAGTACTATCGATAATTCAAAATAGCACTTCTTTTCCTTCAAAACGTTTTACACAACCATACTTAGTAGAATAACAATTATGGCTCAAGTCTATGAGCATATCATAAGTTCTTTTGAAAAGGACAACCCGACACTAAGTCCGTAAGTCCGTCATAGCTTACGAGCACTTCTGAGTGATCAGCTCATAGTACTCTATGTTGATCAACACTACATTCATTAAACGTGTGTACGTTTAAGTTGTGGCAACCTCACGTGCCTGTCGTTAAATGACAAAAACATTTTAGTATACTTGGTCTTCGATTGAAAACCACACCAATATAACTCGGTAAACATTAATCATGCTTGACAGATTCATAATACAAGTCTAGCCAAAAGAATTGGCTTAGGACTTCATCATTCAAGACTTCATGCGAAAGGTTACATGAATTACAAAGCTTGTCCAGATTGAACTGGAACAAGGGTTAGAATACTTGCCTTTAGCGTCTGCTTACTGATTAACACATGTACACTTTAAGTCTCTATGATTCTACAATACATAATCATATAACGTACCACATTAGGTATTATATAATCAAGTATGTATACTATTATATCTTACCCTTCATCTCAATGTAAATCCTAACTTAGATTCATTATTTAGGGTTTCCGGCTTTCATTACGTCATTCACATTCCGCTCATCTTCGATTGATTATTAACTCTTAATCAACATGCATTAGTGTCTTACAAGTACCTTACAATGTCTTAATCATGTTATGATTACATCTTAATTCATTACTAATAAGTTCTCTTTTCTTCTACACTTGAAACTATTCTTCACTATCAAATTTCTTGGACTGACGCCGCGGCACCAAGAATTACTCTGTGTCTCGCACTGTGGCGCGGACTCTGTGCCTCAGACAATTATGCAATTTTTAAATTTTTACGAACTTCCCGGACGCATAACTTCTTCGTTTTAAGTCCGAATTGGTCCGTTCAAAAGCCTACGGTTCACAAATTTCATAATCTACGCGTTCATGCAAGAATTTTATCTATTTGACTTTGTTTGCTAAAATTTCACCTATGAGTTCATTTTTATCGAAAACGATAAACGTTCGTGAACGTTCAACGCTCGTTTCTTCGTTCTAAGTCGAAATTCGGTCATTTTCGAGTCCGCAACTCTATAATGACGAATATGACTTGTCTCCATCAAAAACTAATGTTTCCAACTTCAAACACAAAATACGACTTACATTCCGAGAATTTAACGAATTCGACGATAATCGTCCAATCGTGTGAATTCTGGCAAAGCTACATTCTTAATGATTCTAAATGGATTTCAACCAACATAAGATCATTACAAGTTACTTATTAACCAATCTCATAAACAAGGTAGGTTTTGACTCATTCTCATAAGTCATTAACGTATACAACTTATGAACTAAAAATCTACATGTTCATGACTTATGAACAACTTAAGTCCTTCAATCAAAGTTCTCATGCTATAATCAACATACTAATCATCATATGACAACTTATAATAAGTTCTTCATGGTTCTAACATCTTATTAATGTTCAAGTTGCTTATTCAAATTATTCGGCTTAAGTTCATTCCTTATTAACTTATTACATAATCTTAGCATACATGTTCATTAATAACACTTCCCTTATCATCCTATTCTAATAGAGATGAAAGAATATTGAACACAAGATTAATACCTTTGAAGTCTAACTTCTTCTTGGAAATCTAACAAAAGAAGCTTTGGCTTAAAAGTGCTTATTTGCTCTACCAAATAAGTAGCTTATATTTGAGAGGAGCTAGATGATTATTGAACAACCAACAAATGAATTGAGAAGCTTGGTATTTATAGAGCTCTCAAAGTGAGGGTAGAATAGACATTAATCATCCCACCTCCTTTAATCCACCTCCTCAAACATCCACCTCCTTACTATTCCTTGTGTGCTCATCACTTCACTTGATCACCACACATAAATCTTGCCCATCAAGTCTACCCACTTACACTTGGATCGCTCCATGGATCATGGCTAAATCATTGGGCTTGGTTAATTAATTTAACTACTTTCTTAATGGGCTCATGCTACAATGGTTTAAGCTTATGATAATCAAACACTTGGGCTTGATGATCACATACATTGGACTTGTATATTAGACTATCAATCCTACAAGTCCATTACCTTAAATTATATAACTTACATTTATACCCCACGTATAATCTTCATATACTAACTCGTATATTAATTCGTAATATACGTTATTTCATGCTTCATTTATAATAGTACAATACGTCGTATTATACTTACGTTCAATACGTTCATAAAATGACTACACATTATACGATCACAATTCTCTTCCTTTAACACTTAATAACCTAACGTTCCCAAATTAAGTTCGCATGCGAAATATTACGTTTTCCATACTTAGGTTATTATTATATAATCAATATCACCTCGATATTATAACATTTTGTATTTCTTGGAAGTTCAAAAATAATTCCCGAGCAAAAATCGATGAATAGTGTTTTTCAAAAAATTTCTCGGAAAACTTTTATTTTTGTTTTAGAAATTCAAACACTTTAATTCTCCCGTGTAGTTAAAATACTACTGACGTTAAGCGTTTCTAGGTTATAGAATCTATATTCATCTTCTCAACACGTAATAATAATAAATAATATTATTTTATTCATTATTAAAATTAATTAAAAAATGTTTGATTTTTCGGGGCGTTACACTCTCTCCCCCTTATAAGGATTCTGTCCCCAGAATCTCGCTTAAAAAAAATTACACAAATAATTGAGGGTAATTCTTTTCCATCATTTATTCTAACTCCCGTTGTTTCTTACTCATGATGGTTCTTCCATATCACCTTCACGGAAGGTATGACTTTATTCCATGAAACTTGTTCTTTTCTATTGATAATTTGAATCGGCGTTTCCTCATCACGTTAAGTCCTTCTCGACATGGATAGGCTCATATTCTATCACGTGCTTATAATCCCAAACATAGGGACGTAACTGCGAATCGTGAAATACATTATGTATTCGTTCTAGATGCGGAGGTAACGCTTTATCATATAAGCTACCTCACCCACCGTTTTAATACTTGAAAGGTCCTATAAACCTCGGACTTAATTTCCCTTCTTTCCAAAACGTATCTTTCCTTTCCAGGGAGATACTTTTAGAAATACGTACGAACCTACTTCAAACTCTTGATTCTCTCTATGCGGATCCGTAAACTTCTTCTGTCTGTCTTGAGCTGCTAGAAGACGCATCTAATCTTCTTGACAATATTCGCTGTCTGTTGCACCAATTCTGGTCCCAACATTCGGCGTTCTCCTACTTAATCCCAATACAGTGGAGTTCTGCATTTTCTCCCATACAAAGCTTCGTAAGGTGGCATACCTATGCTTGCATGATAACTATTGTTATACGCAAACTCCACTAATGGTAGATGATCATCCCAACTACCCTTGAAATCCATGATTCAAGATCTTAGCATATCTTCTAACGTTTGAATTGTCCTCTCGCTCTATCCATCCGTCTGTGGATGATACGCTGTACTCAGCTTCAACTGCGTTCCCAACTGCTCTTGTAGACTCCTCCAAAAGTTCGACGTGAATCGTGGATCATGATCTGACACAATCGATACTGGGACTCCATGTCTAGAGATTATTTCCTTAATATAAAGTCTAGCTAATTGGTCTAAGTTATACTTAACCCTAATTGGCAAAAAGTGAGCCGACTTCAATCAACCCATTCCACTATTACCCAAATCGCATCATACCCCTTCTGAGTAGTTGGAAGTCCTACCACAAAATCCATCGTGATATTGTCCCATTTCCACTCCAAAATTTCTAATGACTGTAACAAGCCACTAGGTCGTTGATGTTCGGCCTTAACTCTCTGACAAGTTAAGCACCTACTAAAGTATTCGACTATCTCTCTCTTCATGTTCGGCCACCAGAAACTCTGTCGAAGATCTTGATACATCTTAGTGCTACCAGGATGAATTGAAAACCTTGAACTATGAGCCTCTTGTAGAACCTGCTCCTTTAATTCCACCTCATTCGGAACCCAAATTCTTCCTTCAAATCTCAATAACCCCTCATTATCAAGACTGTATTTACTATCCTTTTCATTGGTCAGCCGCTCCTTTATACGGTCACACTCATCAATTTTGAGTTGCACCTCCTTGACTCTTTCTACGATGGTAGATTGCATCTCCGTTGCAAACAACATTTATCCCATTTCACTTGGCAGCTTCACTTCTAACTCCATCCTAGCCATCTCTATTATTAACTCGGTTTGAGCCGTTAACAAAGACAACTTTTCCCGACCCTTCCTACTTAGGGCGTCGGCAACTACATTGGCTTTTTCCGGGTGATACAGGATTTCACAGTCGTAATCCTTTATCAACTCCAGCCATCTCATCTGCCTTATATTCAACTCTTTCTATGTGAAGATATATTTTAGACTTTTGTGGTCCATGTATATCTCACATTTTTCTCCATAAAGATAATGTCTCCATATCTTTAAAGCAAAAACTACTGCGGCCAGTTCGAGATCATGAGTAGGATAAACTTTCTCATAATCCTTCAACTGCCTAGATGCATACGCAATGACCTTGCCATACTGCATAAGCACACAACCAAGTCCTCTATGCGAAGCATCGCTATAAACTACAAAATTTCCTGGGTCATCGGGTAATGACAAAACAGGCGCTTCACTCAACCTCTTCTTCAATTCCTAAAAACTATCCTCACATTTCTCTGTCCATGCGTACTTCACCGTCTTCCTCTTCAAGTTAGTGAACGGAGTAGCTATCTTTGAAAAATCCTGGATAAATCTTCGATAGTAACCCGCTAACCCTAGGAAACTCCGCACCTCAGTCGGCATTTTCGGTTGTTCCCAATTCATCACCGCTTCCACCTTCGCTGGATCCACTGAAATCCCCTCATGGTCAATAACATGACCTAAAAACTGCACCTTCTCTAACCAAAATTCACACTTCGTAAATTTCTCGTACAACTTCTCCTTCCTTAATGTCTCTAACACTAATCTTAGGTGTTCAGCATGATCTTCTGGCGTCTTAGAGTAGACTAGAATATCATCTATAAACACCACGATGAATTTGTCCAAGTATTGTTTGAACACTCTGTTCATCATATCCATGAATGCAGCTGGTGCATTTGTCAACCCAAACGACATCACTAAAAACTTGTAATTACCATAACGAGTCCTAAATGCTGTCTTTGACACATCCTCCTTCCTAACCTTCAACTGATGATACCCCGTTCTTAAATCTATTTTAGAAAAATACTTAGCCCCTTTTAATTGATCAAAGAGATCATCGATCCTGGGCAATGGGTATTTATTTTTTATCGTTAACTTGTTCAACTCTCTATAGTCGATACAAAGTCTTAACAATCCGTCCTTCTTCTTGACAAACAGTATCGGTGCTCCCCACGGCGAGACACTCGGTTGAATGTACTTCCTGTCCAACAGTTCTTGCAACTGCACCATCAACTCCTTCATCTCCACTGGTGCCATACGATACGGTGCCCTAGAAACTGGTGCCGCTCCTGGCACAATGTCTATCACGAATTCTGTCTCCCTATCTGGCGGAAGACCAGGCATTCACCTTTCGAAAATACATCGTAATTCTCTCACTATAGGTATTTATTCCATAGTTGCTACCACTATCCGGTATCAACAACATGGCACGATAACCTCGCACCCCTTCCTCAATAATTTCCTAGTTTGTGTCATGGTTAAACAACACGAACGTCCGTTGATCTATTCCCCGTAAAATACTACCCGAGGTTGTTCTAACGTCTTAATGTTCACACATTTCTTTTGACAATCTATAATTGCCCCATGGTTTACTAACTTGATCCATTCCGAGAATTACATCGAATTCTCCTAACTTTATTGGTAATAAATCTACCGATAATTTACAACCCTATATATCTACGCAACAACTCCTATGAACATTTTCAATAGGAATTATCTCTTCGTTTTCTACCTTAATATTTAAAGGTATAGGCAACTTTTCGGGAAGTAATCCTAATCGTCTAGCAAAATTGCATGCTATAAACGAACAAGTAGCACCCGAATCAAACAGCACATACGCATTAATATCGTTGATTGGAATAATACCTGCGACGACGTCCCCTGATGCAACCGCATCTTGGGCTGTCATGTTAAAGGTACGACCCATCGGCCTACCCGACTGCGCTGGACCACTAATAGCTAACTTACCGCTATTAGCGCCCCGGTTCCCGTCCGTCCCTTTCTTCGGGCAGTTCTTCACCATGTGGTCAGTTGATCCACACACAAAGCATCCATGGTTCTTCTTCGAACTTGGACAATTTGGCGCAATGTGCCCCTCCTGTCCACAGTTGTAGCAGACGGCCTTCCCCTTGAGACAGACTCCTAAGTGAGTCTTCCCACAGGTCTTGTAGGCCTCCATTCTTCTCTTCGGGTCTCCTTGCTTCACTCCGGTATTCCCAGAGCTAAATACCTTCCTCTTCTGACCCTCGCTACTTCCACTGGCTCCCTCAATCTTAACTCTCCCGTCAACCTTTCCCTTATTCTTCTTTTCTTTGGGGTATTGGCTCAACGCCTCACTACCACCTTCGGCGATTATCGCCTTCTCTAAAATGGTTCCAAAAGAAGTACTTTGAAACACCAAAATGCGGTTATAGAGCCCCGAGGTTTCAAGCCACCTTTCGAATCATCACGCCTTCCTCACCTCGGTATCCACTTGGTGTGGAGCGAACCTCGCCAGTTCATTGAACTTGGCAACATATTGGGGAACCGTCATGTCCCCTTGTTTCAAATCGAGAAACCTCATCTCCATCCTTCCCTGCATGCTCGTGGGAAAGTAGTTCTCGAAGAATATCTCCTTGAACCTATCCCACGTTAAATTCGCTATCCCAACCCTAGCCCGATTGGCTTCCCACCAAAAGTTGGCCTCTCCCTTCATCATATAGGTTACAAAAGCAACCTTCTGGGCCTCGTCAACATTTACAATTACAAATGCCTTCTCTATTTACTTAACCCACGTTTGGGCTTCGATCGGGTTCGTAGTTCCTTTGAACTCCTGCGGACCCACGCTTTTGAAATCCTTAAAGGTCGTAGCTCGTGTTACTCCCGGATTTACGGGGATATTAGCCCCTGTTCTATTAAATGCGGCGGTTATTAAGTTAACAAACTCCTACATCAGATTAATCGAACCTCCCTCTGGTTGATTTACGTTCGTACCTTGATTATATTGCACTCTTCTCGGCAGCATTTTACTGATACAATAAACACATTGCGTTATTATTCCCTTCTTTATTAGTTATCATTAATATTAAATGATAACGTCAACATCCATAACACATTTCTTTCCATAAAAAGATCTTTATATTCATTCTCGTAGTATAATACTACATTGGTTACATACACAGCCTAAGCTGATTACATTACTTTCCTACTATCGCTTTCCAAAAATTGGGATTTACAAAAGACTACCCTTTACTATACAAAAAGGGCTTTACGTCACTACTACTTACAAAATGTTTACATACTACCTTAAATACCACTAATCTATATCTGCCTCAAGGCATTATCGAAATCTACCTTCGCAAGACCGGCAATGATATCACGGCTAATAGTATGCCGTGATTGCCCCACCTCAACAGGATATCCAGCTACCTGCTGCTGTAAATCCGTATGAGAACTCCTATAGATATAGGACATTCTCCCTATCTTCTTCACCTTAGTCTTTAGCTCCTCCTTGAGCTCAAAGACCTCGTGCTTTAAATCATGGACTTTGTCCTTAGTCAAAATCCGTTCATCATGCTCCTGCTCCCACATGGACTCGACATCAGTCTTGTCCTCTCTAATAATTTGGAGCTCTGCCTTCAGCTCCTTAACTTCCTGACAGTAATGGATATTTCTATCCAACACTAACATGAACAGAGACATCATCGACCCCCCAGGAGCTATCTCAGCTGCTATAGCTACTGGGTTAAAGGAGACTGTCTCTACCTCCTCCTCTATCATCCCGTCAAACACTGATATATAGTCAGCTTCCTCTGAGTCTCCAGACTCAATAATCACTACATCTGGCTTTACTGCTATAGGGTTCGGTAAGACCTCTATTTGGTTCACCGACTCTTCACTAATGGCTTGATCACTAACAAACATCTCGTTTACTCCTGACATCTACACAACACAATTAAGTTGATTAGTACACGTCAGTAGAATAATAAAAACATATAACATAATCATAATGCATTTTTCTAAGGTTATTTTCTTCTTGTACTTCTTTGACTCCTCTTAAGGTTATGACTTAAGGTTTTTAATTCCCTCCCTTAAGTTTTATAACCTAATGCTTTGATACCAACCTGTGAGGCCCCCAAATCCGGGTCTCTTCCAACCCGACAGATGGTGCTACACGGTACTACCATTCATTCATTCATTCACCTGAATAGTCAGAAAAAGGACTAATATAACTTCTATATATCCAAAATAATATTACATTTCCAAGGTTCTTTATAACCCATTTGTTTGTTCTTGTCATAATATCAAATATATTATAATCGTTCACCTATACTATTACATAATTAATCTAAGGGTTCGTCTTCGCCTTGCCCTTGTCCTTGCCCGAGCCTTCGGTCCGCTCGATCTTGGCTGTGTTCATATGGTTCAAGCAAGAGTGAGCATGACTAGCTCAACAAGTACTACAATTCTAATAAACAACATGCTTGAAACATAGAACTCATATATCTTCAATAACTGAACAATAGTTACGAAGTACTATCGATAATTCAAAATAGCACTTCTTTTCCTTCGAAACATTTTACACAACTATACTCAGTACAATAACAATTATGGCTCAAGTCTATGAGCATATCATAAGTTCTTTTGAAAAGTACAACCCGACACTAAGTCCGTAAGTCTATCATAGCTTACGAGCACTTCTGAGTGATCAGCTCATAGTACTCTATGTTGATCAACACTACATTCATTAAACGTGTGTACGTTTAAGTTGTGGCAACCTCACGTGCCTGTCATTAAACGACAAAAACATTTTAGTATACTTGGTCTTCGATTGAAAACCACAACAATATAACTCGGTAAACATTAATCATGCTTGACAGATTCATAATACAAGTCTAGCCGAAAGAATTGGCTTAAGACTTCATCATTCAGGACTTCATGCGAAAGGTTGCATGAATTACAAAGCTTGTCCAGACTGAACTGGAATGAGGGTTAGAATACTTGCCTTTAGTGTCTGCTTACTGATTAACACACGTACACTTTAAGTCTTTATGATTCTACAATACATAATCATATAACGTACCACATTAGGTATTATACAATCAAGTATGTATACTATTATATCTTACCCTTCATCTCAATGTAAATCCTAACTTAGATTCGTTATTTAGGGTTTCCGGCTTTCATTATGTCATTCACATTCCGCTCATCTTCGATTGATTATTAACTCTTAATCAACATGCATTAGTGTCTAACAAGTACCTTACAATGTCTTAATCATGTTATGATTACAATGTCTCACGCTGCGACGCAGGCCTTTTAGGCTGGGAGTCGCGCCGCGGCGCGGACTCTGTGCCTCAGACAATTATGCAGTTTTTAAATTTTTACGAACTTCCCGAACGCATAACTTCTTCGTTTTAAGTCCGAATTGGTCCGTTCAAAAGCCTACGGTTCACAAATTTCATAATCTACGCGTTCATGCAAGAATTTTATCTATTTGACTTTGTTTGATAAAATTTCACCTATGAGTTCATTTTTATCGAAAATGATAAACGTTCGTGAACGTTCAACGCTCGTTTCTTCGTTCTAAGTCAGAATTCGGTCATTTTTTGAGTCCACAACTCTATAATGATGAATATGACTTGTCTCCATCGAAAACCAATGTTTCCGACTTCAAACACAAAATACGACTTCCATTCCGAGAATTTTACGAATTCGACGATAATCGTCCAATCGTGTGAATTCCGGCAAAGCTACATTCTTAATGATTCTAAATGGATTTCAACCAACATAAGATCATTACAAGTTACTTATTAACCCATCTCATACACAAGGTAGGTTTTGACTCATTCTCATAAGTCATTAACTTATACAACTTATGAACTAAAAATCTAATGTTCATGACTTATGAACAACTTAAGTCCTTCAATCAAAGTTCTCATGCTATAATCAACATACTAATCATCATATGACAACTTATAATAAGTTCTTCATGGTTCTAGCATCTTATTAATGTTCAAGTTGCTTATTCAAATTATTCGGCTTAAGTTCATTCCTTATTAGCTTATTACATAATCTTAGCATACATATTCATTAATAACACTTCCCTTATCATCCTATTCTAATAGAGATGAAAGAATATTGAACACAAGATCAATACCTTTGAAGTCTAACCTCTTCTTCTTGGAAATCTAACAAAAGAAGCTTTGGCTTAAAAGTGCTTATTTGCTCTACCAAATAAGTAGCTTATATTTGAGAGGAGCTTGATGATTATTGAACAACCAACAAATGAATTGAGAAGCTTGGTATTTATAGAGCTCTCAAAGTGAGGGTAGAATAGACATTAATCATCCCACCTCCTTTAATCCACCTCCTCATTTCCACCTCCTCAAACATCCACCTCCTTACTATTCCTTGTGTGCTCATCACTTCACTTGATCACCACACATAAATCTTGCCCATCAAGTCTACCCACTTACACTTGGATCGCTCCATGGATCATGGCTAAATCATTGGGCTTGGTTAATTAATTTAACTACTTTCTTAATGGGCTTATGCTACAATGGTTTAAGCTTATGATAATCAAACACTTGGGCTTGATGATCACATACATTGGACTTGTATATTAGACTATCAATCCTACAAGTCCATTACCTTAAATTATATAACTTATATTTATACCCCACGTATAATCTTCATATACTAACTCGTATATTAATTCGTAATATACGTTATTTCATGCTTCATTCATAATAGTACAATACGTCGTATTATACTTACATTCAATACGTTCATAAAATGACTACACATTATACGATCACAATTCTCTTCCTTTAACACTTAATAACCTAACGTTCCCAAATTAAGTCCGCATGCAAAATATTACGTTTTCCATACTTAGGTTATTATTACATAATCAATATCACCTCGATATTATAACATTTAGTATTTCTCGGAAGTTCAAAAATAATTCCCGAGCAGAAATCGATGAATAGTGTTTTTCAAAAAATTTCTCGGAAAACTTTTATTTTTGTTTTAGAAATTCAAACACTTTAATTCTCCCACGTAGTTAAAATACTACGACGTTCCAACGTTTCTAGGTTATAGAACGATATTCATCTTCTCAACACGTAATAATAATAAATAATATTATTTTATTCATTATTAAAAGTAATTAAAAAATGTTCGATTTTTCGGGGCGTTACAGAAAAGAAAAGTGGTTTGATGCTTGTAATGTGAAACAACAAGTGGTTTGACGCCTGTAATGTGCAACGACAAGTGGTTCGACGCCTGTAATGTGAAACGACAAGTGGTTCGACGCCTGTAATGTGAAATGATAAGTGGTTCGACGTCTATAATATGTGTGACACCCCCAAATCTAGGTACTCCATTCCCACAAGATTTGGTGTTCACTTACCAAAACCATTACATCTAACTACCCATAATCAAAGGATAAAGACATAATTTAAATAACTTAAACAATAGTCTTTCCCATTAAAGGGTTACATCATCCTCTCAAAATAATCCCAAGTAATCTAACCTTAAATTTATTACATCAGTTTGCGGAATACATCATAAAATAAACAAAGTCTCATAAAGTAAAACATTTAACTACATTCAATAAATCCTTAGCACTTGGACATCTTGCCCTTTCCTTTGCTAGTGGATGGCTCATCAACTTTCTCAACTTTAGCTGAAGTGTTAAATGCAAGAGTGAGCAAACAATTACTCACTGATATAGGCAGTAGCAATAATAACAACATGAGAATGAATAACGATTGCTGAACAATAATGAACTTGTTCTACAAATCAATAATAGAAAACAAGTTCGAACTTTAATTGTCTGAGGGTCTTAAGACCATGAACTATGTCTCTGGTATTTAGGTATTAATACCTCAACCTTAATCGTTATTAGACTATACAGACTCTTTTTAACGTACTTAGGGGGATCAGCCCTTTATACCATGTATTGTGCACAAATATCTAAACGTTACACGTACAAAATCCCCTAGGTTAGGGTTGTTCGTCTCAGTTCAAATTTAGAATTTTTGCACTAAAGAAAGTTTAGTTCGGAACTAACTTATTAGTGTTTCTAGAATTTTAGAACACTATTCGAATATAGATTAATTCAATCAATAAATGTTTGCTTACTACTTGAAGGTTTAATACAATAATAAAGAATTGACCAATGTTATCTAAGTCAAAGATCAAATATCACCAATATACAATTGAATACACATGATATGCATGCAAAGTGCTATATTTCAAAGGGTTAGAACGATCTCCTTTAATTCATTGTATTAGAACAATATATGCTTCGAATAATAATAAGGAAAGTAATACTCATTCGATGTAACGAATTTAGGTTACAAGAGCTTGTACATTCATACACGAGACATAATCAATAAGCTTGCTGAATAATAAGGTAGCATAGGTTAGAGTGTTGGGCTTGAAGACGCGAACGCATACGAAATTAAAATTTTAAAGCAATTTCCGAAACCCTAAAACAGGATCCATGCGAAAATTAATTAATTCAGAGGTTTAGAGATTATACCAGATATAAACAAAAAAAAAGCGAGAATCAAACCGATCAAGCCTCGAATCTCCAACGCAATACAAACCGATTTTGCGCCTCTACTAAGATATCCACATTTAACGCCAGCATTTAACGAACAGTCGAACGATTACTCAAGCAATAAGAAGGACTTATGATGTACTAGCCACCAAAAGGAATGGATTTTCTAAAAGCTGCTTTTCTCTCTGGTCTCTCTAAGAGCGGCTAGGGTTTTTCAATTATGATATCTTACCTAAGTAGTCTGCTATATATCATATATATAGTAGTTAAAAGGAATTAATCAAATCAAAACCTAATTTTATAAAATCCGAATTTATATATATATATATCTCTTAATTAAGTCTTACTTAATTAATATACATATATACAAATTATCCTTTTAATTTAAATTAAATGATTTAAATACTATTAATCATATTAATGTATTTAAATCCTTAAAATTTAAATTAATTCCCTTTAAATAACGTTCTACGTGTGTGACCTATAGGTTATTATTACGTTGGCAATAATTTTAAAATCATATTATAAAATTATAAACAGTGAGCGGCATCTAGTAATGCATCACTGCTACCCAAGTAATAATAAGATCGATGATTCGATGCAACCTTTTTCGTGACCAATGTTTCAATGTAATTTAATCCTTTTAACCTTAATATCCTAGATTAAACTCGAGTCATGGAATGTGTCATACTCTTCATAATTTAATCTGAGTTTTTCTTGATCAATGAGTAGACTATATGAAACAAATCACTATTTGAGCATGGCCATGCATTTCATAGTCCTACTCAATCAAGAGGCCTATGGATATCACCCATAATATATAGGATGGTTAAATTCCATCCGGATCACTCATATTTCTCACACGATTAATGATGAACCCAATAATCACCTTTATAGTCCACC
Source organism: Panax ginseng (assembly GCA_020205605.1). Classification (NCBI taxonomy): domain Eukaryota; kingdom Viridiplantae; phylum Streptophyta; class Magnoliopsida; order Apiales; family Araliaceae; genus Panax; species Panax ginseng. Next base: position 76,685,828 of record CM035137.1, read on the forward strand.
CTATTAAAGGTGACATTTGATGATATCAAAGTACATAAATTCTCGTGTAGTAATATAGCGATTTCAGGTCGGAGGACCATTACATCATTGTCACTATGAGAATTGCTAACGACACTTCGCATAATGCTCCATATAGAATTCTCATGGTGGGTCTGTCCAGTACATCGTTCTCTAACATGTACCTATGCATTGACTTAATATCTCATATATTTATGACCAATGAGATTTGGTCATCAGTCAATCCACATACTAGTCTCCATGCATCATTGTTGTCCCATCAACAATGATACTCGACTAGGGACATTTAAGAACACTGATACTAATGGTAATATATAATCTCATGTTCAAGTCACATACTTGAAACTATATAATTTGTATCACTATTCTAAGGAATTTTATTATGTTAACAATTATATTACGCAGTAAATAAAACCATAATAAAATCATATATTTATTCAATCAAATATAATATCAAAACGTTAAGCAATTATATCAAATAATTGGCCTCTAGGGCATAAACTCTAACATACAGAACTTGCCTTGCATGTAAGCTACACAAGTATAATAATGTTCGCCAATTACCCTACACATATCATTGAAATTGAAATAACAATTAGTTGTATTAAAATTAGCTTTATGGGTTTAACCCACCATTTAAATCATAACTTTATCGTACTGTCTAATCATGTTGGTTAACACCCTTAACGAATCTGAAATCTCACTACAAACTAACATAAACCTTATCATTTATTTTTTTATTTTTGAAAACATCACATTTGGTTCATCGTATAACTTACCAACTCATAATCTATAGTTTCAACGTTATGATTACAACATGTTGTTATATCTTATAATACATTTTAGGTTCCTCTACAATCATCAAATAAGTTAGGTTAACAATTTCCAAGCTATGTTGTTAATTATTTCAAAGACTGGTCATTTCGGCATTGGCGCTACCGCCTAATTTTAATACTAGTTACAACGTGCCTGCGCGACATCAACGCTTGGTAGCTACCTGCATGTGATGCACCGGGCCATTTTGCAAAACTCAAATCGAGACTCTACTCAGGCCAAAAATCCCAATTCCACAGAATTTAACTACACTTCAACATCTAAAACTTTGTAATATCATAGCTAAGCATGCTAAACATTATTCTATATACAAAACATTACATGAACATCATTTTGAGAAATCAAAACCATAGTTTTTTCCAAATTTCTTCCATTTTTACACTTTTAACGAATTCGATCACCACGAATTCGTTTCTTAATCAATTAACATGATTTAAACTATGTTGTTTTCATTTATTAACATATTATCACAATCCAACATCGAATTACAGATTATAACACACACTAATCATGAACTTTTGTACTTTCTAATCTATAATAAGAACATAAACTCTGATATCTCATTTTCTTCCTCAAACCCAATTTCTAACGAATTTGATAGCTAATATCAATTATACACGATGATTAACAGATTTTACAAAACTATATGCACATATATCTACCACCATTAACGCAATTTCCAAATTATATCAATATATATATATATATATATATATATATATATATATATATATACTACCAAAACTAAAAATAAAAATAGGAATAATTTATACCTTGAATCTTTGATGGTATGATAGCCAAATTAAGAGAAATCCTTTCCCCAATACCCTTATTCTCTAACCCTCCAATATCACTGTGTTCTCTTCTTCCAAGCTCTTTCTCAACACTTTGTGTTTCCTTCTCTCTGAACTTAGCCTTAGAAAAAAAATAGACGCGTAGGAAAATATAACTAGCCTCTCCCACGTTCCCTTCCGTTAGAAAAATAAAAAGTTTGCGTCAGTTGAAATAAACCAAAATCCATAAGGGTACGTTTGGTTACACACTAATTCCCATACTAGATTATTTAAATAATTTTTATATTATATAGTTACTACTTGTCACACTTTAATTTGATTAATTTAAATAACTTTAGTTTAGTTAATTTAAATAACTTATAATAATAATAAAAAATTCTTATTATCATTTTACCTATAATTAATAAATAATTATATATCTAATTTAATTAATAAATTAGAAACATCACTTTATTTATTTATTTCCTTAAAATTAAATAATTCATTTAATTTAATTATTTCCTTAAATATTAAGTAATTGATTTAATTTAATTATTTCCTTAAATTAAATCCTTCACATAAAATTATCATTACTCAATTTAATTTACACTAACCAACTTAGTTACTAAATTAATTCACCACAATTCATTAATTATTTATTTTCCTCAATAAATAATTATTTAAAATATTTATTCAATTCAATAAATATTTAATTTAAATTACAAATTTCTCGATCGTTACATCCTTCACTCCTTAAAAGGATTCTTTCCCAGAATCACAACTCAAAAATTTATTCGTTACATTCTTCCATCCTTAATAATATTCTGTCCCCAGAATCGCTATACAAAATCAAGCAAAAAATTGAGGATAATTTTTCATCATAACGCTTTCAAGTTCCCACGTAGCTTCCTCAACATTGTGGTTCCTCCAGATTACCTTAACAGAAGGTATCACCTTATTCCTCAGTACCTGCTCTTTTCTGTCAATAATTTGAACATGGACTTCTTCATATGATAAATCTTTCTCGAACTGTAAAGGCTCATATTTTATTACATATTTATAGTCAGGCTTATATGGCCTCAAACCGAGACATGAAAAACATTGTGAATATGCTCCAACTCCGGAGGCAAAACTACCTCGTATGCCTCTTCACCAACTCGTCGAAGCACTTCAAAAGGTCCTGTAAATCTAGGGCTCAAGTTTCCTTTCTTACCAAACCGAATTTTCCCCTTCCAGGGAGACACTTTCAAGGAAACATAACTACCGACATCGAATTCCCGATTTTGTCGATGCTGATAGGCATATTTCTTCTGTCTATCTTGTGCTGTGATCAATCTAGCTCGAATAACCTTGATGATCTCGACAGTCTGCTGTACCAATTCTGGACCCAATAGTTGACGTTCACCTACCTCATCCCAACATAACGGAGTTCTGCACTTTCTGGCGTATAACGCTTCTTAAGGCGGCATGCCAATACTCGTGTGATAACTATTATTATAGGCAAATTCTATCAATGGTAAATGATCATCCCAATTTCCCTTGAAATCCATGATGCATGCTCTGAGCATATCTTCTAGTGTTTGGATGGTCCTCTCACTCTATCCGTCGGTCTAAGGATGGTACGCTATGCTTATTCTCAGCTGTGTTCCCAAACATTCTTGTAACCATTTCCAGAAATTAGATGTGAAATATGGATCTCTGTCTGATACAATGGACACAGGTACACCGTGCCTTGACACAATTTCCTTTACGTACAGTTTTGCTAATCAATCTAGGGTAAACCTAATCTTAATTGGCAAAAATTATGCCGACTTCATCAGTCGATCGACAATCACCCAAATGGCATCGTAAGCTTGTTGGGTCATTGGAAGACCTACCAAAAAATCCATTGTGATATGCTCCCATTTCCATTCTGGTATCTCAAACAGTTGTAATAATTCGCTTGGCCTTTGATGTTCAGCTTTAACTTTTTGACACATTAAGCATTTTTCCACGCATTCAGCCACATCACTCTTCATATTCGGCCACCAAAAATGATGTCTAAGATCCTGGTACATCTTTTTACTCGCAGTGTGAATCGAATATCTTGAGTTGCGAGCGTCTCTCGGAATTTCTTCTTTAACTTCTGGTACTGGCGGAACCCAAATTCTGCCTTCGAATCGAAGTAACCCTTCTGAATCGATCTTGAATTTGTTTTCTTCACCTTTAGATATTCTCTGTTTTATCTTTTTGCAATATTCATCATGAAGTTGTGCATTTTTCACTTTATCTACCAACGTTGAACCGTTTCCCATCTGGAATAACTTTTCATCGGATTCTGTCGGATATTTTATTTCTAACTCCATCTTAGCCATTTTTGACACTAGCTTCTCCTGAACGGTCAACAACATCAAGTTCTCCCGTCCCTTTCTGCTTAAGGCATCTGCAACAACATTCACCTTTCTGGGATGATAGAAAATTTCACAATCATAATCTTTAATCAGCTCCAACCATCTTCTTTGTCTCATATTCAAATCTTTTTGTGTAAAGATATACTTCAGACTTTTATGGTCTGCATATATCTCATACCTCTCTCCATAAAGATAATGTCTCCAAATTTTCAGGGTAAACTCCACCGCCGCCAACTCTAAGTCATGAGTCGGATACCCTTTCTCGTAATCATTCAACTGACGTGATGCATACGCAATAACTCTGTCGTTCTGGATAAGCACACAGCCTAGTCCTTTATGCGATGCGTCACTATACACCACAAAATTTCTTGTATCATCATGCAATGACAACACATGTGCTGAACTCAACCTCTTCTTTAATTCTCGAAAAACTCTCCTCGCACTTCTCTGTCCAAACAAATATAACCGCCTTCCTAGTTAAGTTCGTCAACGGAGTCGCGATCTTGGAAAAGTCTTGAATAAAATGCCTGTAATAACCTGCCAATCCCACGAAACTCCTCACTTCTGACGGTGTCTTCGGCTGATCCCAGTGTATCACAGCTTCAACCTTTGATGGATCTACCGAAATTCCGTCCTTATCAATAATGTGTCCGAGAAACTGCACATATTCCAACTAAAATTCACATTTTGAGAACTTAGCGTACAACTTCTCTTTTCTCAACGTCTCCAACGAAAATCTCAAATGTTCCACATATTCTTCCTTGGTTTTGGAAAATACCAATATGTCATCAATAAATACCACCACAAATTTGTCTAAGAATGGTTTAAACACCCTGTTCATCTAGTCTAGGAACGCTGCAGGGGCGTTTGTTAAACCAAATGACATAACCAGAAACTCGTAATAACTATATCGAGTTCTAAACGCTATTTTTGGTACATCCTCCGGCCTTAGCTTCAACTGATGATAACCACTCCTCAGGTCTATCTTAGAGAAATACCTCGCTCCCTTCAACTGATCAAACAGGTAATCGATTCTAGGTAATGGATACTTATTTTTTATCATGACCTTATTCAATTCCCGGTAATCAATACAGAGCTGCATCGATCCGTCTTTCTTCTTAACAAACAACACCGGCGTTCCCCATGGAAAAACACTCAGCTGAATATATTTCTTGTCAAGCAATTCTTGCAATTGCACCATCAACTCCTTCATTTCTATCCGGGCCATTCTATATGGTGCTTTAGATATCGGGGTTGTTCCTGGTAGTAAGTCAATCACGAACTCAATTTGTCGATCCGGCGGAAGACCCGGCAAATCATCTGGAAATACGTCGGCAAAATCTCTTATGATCGGTATCTCTTCTAGCTTTTCACTCTTCTTCTATGTATCGACTATGTAGGCTAAGTATCCTACACATCCTTGTCTCAACAACTTCTTGGCTTGCATCACCATCAGATAACTTGCTTATCGAGGTGACTTGCTACCAAAGAACACAACCTTTGACGTAGTCATAAGGTTAACACACTTCCTTTGGCAATCAATTACTGCTCCGTAATTGAATAACCAATCCATTCCCAGTATAACATCAAACTCACAAAGTCTAATTGGTATCAAATCTACCATCATCTCGTGACCTTTTATAATCACCCTACAATTCCTATATATGTATCTGACAGGAATCACTTCCTTATTCGCAATCTCTATACTTAAGGAAAATTCTAATTATTCCTGAGGCAATTCTAAGTTTTGAGCAAATTCATCGGATATAAATGAACAAGTAGCACCCGAATCAAATAGTACATAAGCATTAATACCATTAATCGAATGATACGACACCACATCCTTAGGTATGCAAACATCCTCGCATACCATATTGAAAGTCCTCATGATGAGTCGGCTTGACTGTGTTGGTCCAGTGATAGGCAATGCACCACCACCGTTGTTATTTCTTTTTCCACCACTTGCACTTCCCGCTAGCTTCTTAGGGCAATCACGAGCCATGTGATCTTTTGAACTGCAGGTAAAGCATGCTCTTTTCTTCAGACTAAAATAGTTCGGTGCAATGTGTCCCTCCTGACCACAGTTGAAACACACTCGCTTTCTCTTCAAACATACCCTAGTATGGTTCTTCTCGCACGTCGCACAAGCTTCAAACTTTTTCTTCTGCTAATTTCCTTGCTGTCCTCCTGCAGTCGAATTCTCGCTCCACTTCCTCTTCTGACTGTTACTTCCAACATTACTTCCACCAAGCTTATTCTCATTGTCATTCTTCCACTTCTTCTGTTCTTGATTGTACTCGGTTAAGGCATCGCTTCCACCTTCTGCGATAATTGCCTTCTCCAGTACAGCCGCAAACGTATTCAGCTGAAACATTAAAACTTTGCTGTAAAGCCAGGGATTCAATCTTTGTTCGAACCTTCTCACTCTATGCTCTTCGGTATTGACTTGGTAAGTGGCAAACCTTGCCAACTCATTAAATTTCACAGCATATCCTGGCACCGTCATTGTTCCTTGCTACAACTCCAGAAATTGTACTTCTAACTGATTATGAGAACTAACTGGAAAGTACATTTAAAAAAATATCTCCTTAAATCTATCCCACGTTATCACTCCTTGCCCTCCACGAACCTTATTTGCTTTCCACCAATAGTTAGCTTCAGACTTCAGCATGAACATTGCGAACGCAGTCTTTTGATCTTCGTTAACTCTAGCAACGTCGAACACCTTCTCCATTTCCATGATCCAAGTTTGGGCTTCTACTAGATTCATAGACCCTTGAAATTCTGGCGGTCCAACCGCTTTGAATTCTTTAAAGGTCGTGACTTGAGCTTGCGGTTGATTCGCAATTGCACCCATCAACAGAGTTACCAACTGCTGAACCGGATTAGCGTTGGTCTCATTGTTATTATTATTCGTAGACCCCTTAGGAGGTGCTTGCTGATGTGGTTGTCTTCTTCTAGGAGGCATTTTCTGTTAACATATATGCTTATTAGTTCCTTACTCAACTTCTTGGGTATTTAAAGTTTAACTTAAACATTCCAAGATTAAAGATATAACACATAACATTTCAAATAAACTCTAATATTTTATTCATTCATAAAGTTTTAGAACATAATAAAGATAGCATAACCACTATTAACATTCATTTTCCTGAACTAAACAAGTTCCAGGATTACATACTCATACTATCCCTTTATTTATCTCCAAATAAGGGATTCATAGTTTATTTATTCACATAATTAACCACATATTATTATCACTCTTATTCTATCTAGGCATATTAAGACGTCGTAAGGCTTCTTGATACGGTATGCTGTTCTACGATCCATCACGAACCACGGTAAGTGTTCAAACTGAGTGGGTAATAAAAGACTAGATCCTGGGCCATATCAATCGCAGAATTAAAAGCGTAATCCATCTCTTTCATCTTGGCCTTCTTCACTTGGACCTTAGCCTCAGTACGATCTTCCCGTTGAGTCGCCTTCATCCAAGTGTCCTCTACTCTTGTACGCTTAGCTGATTCCTCTTTGAAGTCATCTTTCAATTTCTCCATGTCAGTCTTCATCTTCTCGTTTACTACCAACAGATCCTCATGTTGACCCTTTGTATGAACTAAGTCCCACTCCACGTTTCCAAGTTTTGAGTCAAGTTCCTGAATCTCCGCATCCTTCTGCTCCATCAAAGCATGATGCATCTCAACCATCTCCTTCAACTCCTCAACTTCATCGTGTAACTCTATGTTACGGTCGTACAGAGCGTCATACATCTCTGCTGATATGGAGTTTGGTGGAAACATCTCAAGATCCTCTTCCTCATCTTCCTCCTCTATCTCCTCAAAACTATCCTCTTCGGGATCGATTACAGGCTCATCCTCCTAGATCAACTACTCCCGCAATACATAAATATCCCAGGGTTCGTCATCACTAGGTACCTGAGGTATTACTTCCCTAGCTGGACTGGATCCTCCTTCGTTAGACATCCTAACAACAAAATATTTTAAGTTTTACTTAACATTTTCGATACTCGCGAGCACATAAGTTATTAACACATAACACATAATGTCTTTTATTATTTAACTTCAATGGATACCTTAATCCATTTCTTAAAACTCAATAAGAGTTAGACACCTCTATATTTTCTATTTCCTTAAAGGTTACTTCCTAAGGTTTCCCCCACCTAAGGTTCATAACCTAAAGCTCTGTTACCAACCTGTGACACCCCCAAATCCAGGTACTCCATTCCCACAAGATTTGGTGTTCACTTACCAAAACCATTACATCTAACTACCCATAATCAAAGGATAAAGATATAATTTAAATAACTTAAACAATAGTCTTTCCCATTAAAGGGTTACATCATCCTCTCAAAATAATCCCAGGTAATCTAACCTTAAATTTATTACATCAGTTTGCGGAATACATTATAAAATAAACAAAGTCTCATAAAGTAAAACATTTAACTACATTCAATAAATCCTTAGCACTTGGACATCTTGCCCTTTCCTTTGCTAAAGGATGGCTCATCAACTTTCTCAACTTTAGTCAAGTGTTAAATGCAAGAGTGAGCAAACAATTACTCACTGATATAGGCAGTAGCAATAATAACAACATGAGAATGAATAACGATTGCTGAACAATAATGAACTTGTTCTACAAATCAATAATAGAAAACAAGTTCGAACTTTAATTGTCTGAGGGTCTTAAGACCATGAACTATGTCTCTGGTATTTAGGTATTAATACCTCAACCTTAATCGTTATTAGACTATACAGACTCTTTTTAACGTACTTAGGGGGATCAGCCCTTTATACCATGTATTGTGCACAAATATCTAAACGTTACACGTACAAAATCCCCTAGGTTAGGGTTGTTCGTCTCAGTTCAAATTTAGAATTTTTGTACTAAAGAAAGTTTAGTTCGGAACTAACTTATTAGTGTTTCTAGAATTTTAGAACACTATTCGAATATAGATTAATTCAATCAATAAAGGTTTGCTTACTACTTGAAGGTTTAATACAACAATAAAAAATTGAACAAGGTTATCAAAGTCAAAGATCAAATATCACCAATATACAATTGAATACACATGATATACATGCAAAGTGCTATATTTGAAAGGGTTAGAACGATCTCCTTTGATTCATTGTATTAGAATAATATATGCTTCGAATAATAATAAGGAAAGTAATACTCGCTCGATGTAATGAATTTAGGTTACAAGAGCTTGTACATTCATACACGAGACATAATCAATAAGCTTGCTGAATAATAAGGTAGCATAGGTTAGAGAACTTGCCTTGCATGTAAGCTACACAAGTATAATAATGTTCGCCAATTACCCTACACATATCATGAAATCGCAATAACAATTAGTTATATTAATATTAGCTTTATGGGTTTAACCCACTAATTAAATCATAACTTTATCCTAATGTCTAATCATGTTGGTTAACACCCTTAACGAATCTGAAATCTCACTACAAACTAACATAAACCTTATCATTTATTTTTAATTTTTGAAAACATCACATTTCGTTCATCACATAACTTACCAACTCATAATCTATAGTTTCAACATTGTGATTACAACATGTTGTTATATCTTATAACACATTTTAGGTTCCTCTACAATCATCAAATAAGTTAGGTTAACAATTTCCAATCTATGTCATTAATTATTTCAAGACTGGTCTCGATCGACCACTAAGCGGCACGCATCAGCTTTTAACATTAGTTACAAAGACACCAGCGACATCAAGACGCCAGCGGCGCCCATGCGATGCACCAGCTTCGATTTTTCAGAAACTTCAAATCGACTCTTAGACTCGACATGTGCCAAAAATCCCAATTCCACATAATTTTACTACACTTTAACATCTAAAACTTTGTAATATCATAGCTAAGCATGCTAAACATTATTCTATATACAAAACATTACATAAACATCATTTTGAGAAATCAAAACCATAGTTTTTCCAAATTTCTTCTATTTTTAAACTTTTAACGAATTCGATCGCCACAAATTCGTTTCTTAATCAATTAACATGATTTAAACTACATTGTTTTCTTTAATTAACATATTATCACAATCCAACATCGAATTACAGATTATGACACACATTAATCATGAAATTTTGTACTTTCTAAGCCATAATAAGAACATAAACACTGATATTTCATTTTCTTCCTCAAACCCAATTTCTCAGGAATTTGATAACTAATATCAAGTATACACGATGATTAACGGATTTTGCAAAACTATATGGACATATATCTACCACCATTCTCTCAATTTCCAATTCATCATATATATATATATATATATATATATATATATATATATATATATATATATATATATATATATATATATACTACTACAAAACTAAAAATAAAAATAGGAATAGTTTATACCTCGAATCTTTGATGGTATGATAGCCAAATTAAGAGAAATCCTTTCCCCAATACCCTTCTTCTCTAACCCTCCAATATCACTGTGTTCTCTTCTTCCAAGCTCTCACTCAACACTCTGTGTTTCCTTCTCTCTGAACTTAGCCTTAGAAAAAAAATAGACGCGTAGGAAAATATAACTAGCCTCTCCCACGTTCCCTTTCGTTAGAAAAATAAAAAGTTTGCGTCAGTTGAAATAAACCAAAAGCCACAAGGCTACGTTTGGTTACACACTAATTTCCATACTAGATTATTTAAATAATTTTTATATTATATAGTTACTACTTGTCACACTTTAATTTGATTAATTTAAATAACTTATAATAATAATAATAAAATTCTTATTATCATTATACCTATAATTAATAAATAATTATATATCTAATTTAATTAATAAATTAGAAACATCACTTTATTTATTTATTTCCTTAAAATTAAACAATTCATTTAATTTAATTATTTCCTTAAATATTAAGTAATTGATTTAATTTAATTATTTCCTTAAATTAAATCCTTCACATAAAATTATCATTTGCTCAATTTAATTTACACTAACCAACTTAGTTACTAAATTAATTCACCACAATTCATTAATTATTTATTTTCCTCAATAAATAATTATTTAAAATATTTATTCAATTCAATAAATATTTAATTTAAATTATAAATTTCTTGATCGTTACAATATGAAACGATAAGTGGTTCGACGCTTGTAATATGAAACGGCAAGTGGTTTGACGTCTGGTAAAGGCAAGTACTATTGGCGAAAGTGACTCTTAGATGATGACATATGGGCCCCATAAAATAAACCAAATTTATAACAAACGTCTCATAATAGACTTCTTATTTATATCAAAGATTGAATAAATATTTACTACAAATTATTTTATCTTCAATCACCACATTTTCTTAATCTTTCAACAATTATTCATCATTAATATTATAACTCACAATATTGACAACCAGATCATTCTCAGGAAAGAGGGGGCTTTTCGATAAGGACTTCTCCTTATTGGCGCGCAATTAGGTGACCAAACCCCTTTCCTCGATAGAAGTTTCTAGACATCATCAATAATATAAATAATAATATGAATAACTTTACACGGGGTGTAGGTTCTACCTGTTTAATATTCGCGTACACTCAACCTTTACGTTGGTTAAAGTGTTTAACGCTTATATTTCATTCTAACATTCTCCATCCGACTCACATTCGGCTTTCATTAATCTTATTACCATTCATTATGACTTTCTTGATAATTCATATCTTACTTACTTCTTCGTTAACGTCTAAGTTATACAATTAAGGTACACTTAGAACGTTCGCTCGACGTGAATACGATTCACGAGGATCGTTTACGTAATTCGCGTTCACGTTGTTCATCTCTTAATCTCTCATTCAACCCTTACCTAAGGTTTTAATCGCTTTCATTCATTACTCATAATCTGAACCCCATGTTCATTATTCTTTCTTAATGTCGAAGCCATATGGTTTGTTGTATGCTAAGACCGATCGTTCATCGCAACAACATTGCGTTCACAGCGTCTAAACACTTTACACTTATCTCTCTTACCATAACATAACATTGAAATGTTATTCATTACCCTCGTCACTCAACGTCTAAGGAATCACAACCATAGCAATCCCCCGCGTTCATTTATCGTGACTACGGTCCCCAGATATCGAATCCATAACCCGTGTTCACATTCTTTGTCTTTTAATCTCGTTTAATCTTTTCATTCAACCTTTACCAAAGGCGTAATTCACTTGTTTAAGTGTTACATTCGATGATGTGACGCTCCCAAATTCAGATACTTGAAACCCAAACTCGGTGCTTCAAGATATCATTTCTATTAGCAGAATAATAATAATAATAACATTAATATTAAACTTAATTTACATATATCAGAGTCTAATCCCAGTTTTGTGACCTTTAAACATTCATTACATGATAATTAATAGATATCATTGTTTTAATAAAGTTAAACTATTACATAAGATAGCACAAACTAATTCAGTCAGATTTCCCTTCCCTTTATTCTTGGCTGAGCCTTTTGGTTGATCACACTTAGCTGAAAACATTTAAATTTAAAGCAAGAATGAGCATTTTATTGCCCAACAAGTAATAGCAATAATAAATATTAGCTGAAAGGATTAAATGTTTTCTTTGAATGACACTTCTACAATGAATCAACAATTTTGAAGTAAGCTGAATCAACAATAAACAACACATCATTTCGATTTCAAATTTTTGAAACTACGTACTGACTATAAATGTGGATCAGTCGACAGATTATGAACATGATTTTCTATTTTTGAAAAGGTTAAACAGAACTTCATCTGTAAACCATCATAAAGTAAATGCAAAGTTAAGATACTTGCCTGATCTGCTGCTTATACAACTTAGTTTTATCTTTTATATCAAGACCTATCATTAATAAGATCATTCGTTTGATTAGAATAATATATCATATCACATAGTACTGCTATTTGCAGTTAGTACATAACCTAATCATATTGTCATATATGTTTAGTAGTCATTGGATCACAAACAAACACGTATACAGATAATTTATATAAGTCCAGATCAATTTTTGAAATATTTCGGTGTACCGACGGCTTTATCGGGTAATTATCGAGTATAAAACATTATACTGAAGTTTAATATAACTTAAACATCGGTCAAATTATTTTTAAATGACTTATAATAATTTTTAAACAATTATTATAATTTATCATGATTTTTCAAACACCGGAATCATTATTAAATGATTTAAATATTAAATAATTCTATTATCATTAATATTTAATTAATATTAAACTATTAATGAAACCTTTGCCAAAATATTAAAGTTATTTATAATAACTCAAAATATTTTTAAAGTATTAATATTATCTTTAAAGGATTTTTAAATTAATTAAAATTATTTTTAAATAATTACCATTAATATTTAAATATTAATAAATTATTTATCAAAATATTAAAAGTCATTTATTATAACTTAAAATATTTTAATTCATTTATATCCTTTTAAATGATTTTTAAATCAATAAAATCATTTTTAAACTATTTATTTAATATAATTAATAAATAAATCTAATATCATTATTATTATTTTATTAATGAAATCTACCTTTAAATATTAAAAGTTATATTTTACAACTTCAAATATTTTTAACACTTTATTTTCATTTAAAATGATTTTTATAATATTAAAATCATTTTAAACTAATTTATTATTAAACAATTCTAATATCATTAATATTAAATAATTAATGAAATTTACTTTAAAATACTAAAATTTATATTTTATAATTTAAAATATTTTTAATACCTTATTATCATTTAAAATGATTTTAATATAATAAAATCATTTTTAATTAATTTATTTAATGCATTTATTAAATAAATTAAAATTAATAATATTTAAATAAATACTATTATTTTTGAAAAATATGCCAAATTATTAAAAGTTAATTTTTATAACTTAAAATAATTTTTAAAATAATTTTGTAATTTTTAATAATTAATTTCTATTTTTAAATGATTTTTAAAAAATAAATTAAATAAAATTAAAAAGTATGTCGCTATAGCCTTTAACGATAGAAAGCGTCGCCTTAGGTGTTTTTGTGCACCAAGAACATTCATAGACAGTTTCGAGTTAGCTAGTTTGACCATGAATAATTTCTTGTCTAAGTTGTTTCTGGGCAAGATAATTGTTAGATATTGTAGTACTAATGTAACTCTACAAGATCCAACAACAAACAAGCTCAAATCATGTACCAAATGCAAGATCCAATCTCAAGAACAAGCTGTCAGAGTTGTTCTTCATTTTCTGGGTTACCCAGAAATGAAGAACAGTTCGTGTAGCCATATATATTTGGGCTTCCACAACTTGCAATCCGTGTGATGATTTTGTGATTTAGTGATTCCAGTGTGTAGACAACATATCAGGATATAGATCGATCACATAAAACTCATATAACAACAACACAATCGCTAGATCTAGTCCGGTCAAAGCTTGTCAGAAAACGTGTTCATGCGTTTTCTGAGTTTCCAAGAAAACAAAAAACGTGATCGACTAAGCTACTTTGACCGGCCACTACTTTCTATGTGTTAATCATTTAGGTGATCTAAAGGCATAAACATGTAGTCCATACAGCATATTACAACTTAGATGCAAGAAACATAACAAAACATCAAACCACTGCCAGATCCGAGCCCATGAAGATCTTATTAGAGCCTTATGGGTACGTTCTGGTTTTTCTAGAAAACTGAAAGTCATGGTCGGCCAACTATGTTTGACCAGCCATAACTTTCAATTTGTACATGATCTGGGCTTGATTCGAGTTCTTAAACAGAGATCTCACAACAAACTACAAGATCAAACCTTTAAACAACAAAAAACATCAACAAACTGAGATCTAAGAGACCTAACATTTGACTGTCAGAAACATTTTAAAATTTTTCTAGATTTTTGAAAACATCAAATCTGAGCCTATAGATGTTATGGATCTAACATCTATCAACCCAGATCATCAATATACACTACATAAAACATATTTTAACACAAAAATCTAACATCTAACAGAGGATCAAGGATCAGATTTTAGATTTAGGTTTTATACCTTTATGAATAAACTCTTGAATCTAAGCTTCTGATCTATTATGAGTGATAGTGGGGCTTGTTTTTGAGACTGATCCACTATTAAATTTCATGGGTTTGAGTTTGAGAGAGTTTAGTTGGGTGCTTGGTGAACAAATGGCTAAAAATGAATACTTTTCTCCCTCCAATGCTATATATATGTGAATGTAATGTGTATGGCTGATGTTTGTAGCTGATTTATGTTATATTTCAATCTCATGGCTAGACTAGGGTTAGCCAAAAACTCCACATAGGTCAAGATCTACAAGTTATCTCAAATAATGCATGAGGGGTATTTATGTCATTTGGTTTTTAATTTTAATGGCCATTTGGTAACTTGGCAAACCTTTAGGGTTTAACCCTAAGGTTAAAAAAATAATTAGTTTCTAGGATTTTGTAATTTGGATTAAAAATAAAAATTAAAGTTTCTAAAATTCCAAATTAGGGTTTCTTAATTAACGTAGGTTATCTAATTACATTAGACTTGTACATTAGGGTTTAAGGTCTTACAAATTATAATTAAGATTGCTGATTTAGCAATTAGTGTGACAACCCAGAAAATCGGATTGTCCAGAATTTAAGTTTAAAGAACTAGTTATTAATAAAATGAATTTTTATTAATACTATTCTGTGTTATGTGTTTATTAATCGTTTTATAACCCAGAATGATTATTAATCGGGAGGATTCTAGCTACGAGCTAGACTGAACGAGTAAGAATATTCAAGACAAAAATAAAATTTTTCCGGGAACAAAAATATTTCTGGGGAAAAAGACGAAATATGCACTATTCATCCGCTTCTGCTCAGAGATTTATTTTGAATTTCCGAGAAACGCGTAATGATAGAATTCTGAGATGAAATGGAATATTCAATAATATTTCAGTTATGGCAAAAACGAAGTTTTCGCCTGCGAACTTAAAACCTAAGGCTTAGGAAAAGTGAGTTTCGAGAATTTTATGATTTCGTATAATAATTATAGTTATTATGTGTGAGAAATACGAGTATAATACTAGTTATTATACAAGTATAGTACGAAGATTAGTACGATGTATAATACGAATATCGTACGAACTATATACGAAGAGAATACGAGAATACGAGAATGGAATGCGTAGAATATGATTAGTCTAAATGGACTTTGAAGAATCCAATTGGACTTGGATTATATCAAGCCCAATGGAATGTGTAATCAAGCCTAGGGTAGGCCCAGTGTTAGATTTAATTAAGCCCGATCCAAGAAAATTAATCGCGGATCGAACCGATGGGTCACCGGATGGGTAAAACCCAAGGGGAAACCGATGGGGGAGACCCATGGGCATGTGCGGCGGCCACTTGGCCACCAAGTAAGGGTGGTGGCCAAGTAAACTTGGTGGCTAAGCCATGAATAGTAAGGAGGTGGGCGTGAAATGACCAATTTGCCCTAGGCCTTGGTTTTCTATAAATAGAAAGCTTAAGTTCATTATTTTAAGCTTTTGAAAATCCTACACTATGAGAGTTAGAGAGAGAGAGTTTGGATGGGAGAAGAAGAGGGAGAGAATGAGGAAAAGCTAGCTCGAATGCACGCTTTGTCCGACGGAAGGAGATTAAAGAAGAACGGTAATCTGAACCCTAGTTTCTTCTAATTTTCATTAAGTTTAATATGTTCAAAAACATAACTTAATGAAGATAAGAAGTAGATGAAGTTAAGAATGATTTCATATAGTTGAAATCATGAGAAAACAAAGAAATAAGAATTAGGAATTTAGTTTATAAATTTCTTAAGGAAGTATAAGATTCGCAAGGATTTTAAGCGATCCGAATGAATCTTATGAATGAATAGGTTAAATAAGTAAGGAATGATGTTCTATAACATCAAATTCAAAAAAAAAGTAAAATTGAAATCCAAAATATTGATTAAAAATGAAGAACGAACGAAGAACACGCGAAGAACGCGAAGAACGTTGTTGATGGACAAATTTAAAACCATCGTAGGATAAGTTTTGTTGATGGACAAGTTTAAAACCATTGCGTATAAGTTAGTTGCTTATTGCTTAGTTAGGAACGTTAGAAACGTTCATGAAGAACGGATTAAAACTGAGCTATAACGAAGTTATGGAAAAAATTTTGTAAAAGAATAACGAGAATTAGAAAGTTAGTAAATGAACCCGAACATTTAGGGTTTCATAAGAATGTAAGAGAACGTATAAAACGTGAGTCGTGGACTCAAGAACGAACGGATTCCAAGTTCGGATGACCGAATTATGGATGAACGAATGAAGAGCGTTAATAACGTAAAATGAACAATGGGCAAAGATTAAGATAATCGAATGGCATGTTAACGGATTTAGAATGAAGTTCTATCTATGGGAAATTGAAGTACATAAGATAAGGAAGAAAATGGCTTTGGAACGACCTCGTTCTGAGTTATAACGAATAAGATATAAAATTTCAAAGTTAGCGTCTCAAGCTTGTAAAAGACTTAGAATTTTTTCTAGGTTTCATGCTTGGCGCCGCAGCGCGAGCTCGGGCCATTAGCTACTGCTAAGTGGCACCGTAGCGTGAAGGAAAGGGAAGGGCACGGCGCTTCAACGCCTATACAGGGCAATGCCCAGAAATGAGATTTTTATTGCTCAAATACTGGGGGATATGCAAGAAAGAAATATGAACATGTAGTTCAGCTAATGTAACACTTAATTAAGTGCATTAAACCTTTGATGAAGGTTGAACGAAAAGATTATACGAGATTAAAAGATAAAGAATGTAGACGCGGGTTACAAAATCAATGTCTGGGAACCGTAGTCACAATGAAACGAACGTGAGGGATTGCTATAATTGTGATTCCTTAAACGTTGATTGACTAGAGTAATGGATAACATTTCGATGTTATGTCATGGTTATGAGAGATGAATATAAAGCATTTAGACGCTGTGAACGCAATGTTGTCGCGATGAACGATCAGTATTAGCATACAACGACCCGTATGGCTTTGACATTAGGAAAGAATAATGAACATGGGGTTCAGGTGACGAGTATGAAGGAAAGTAATTAAAACCTTGGATGACTATGGGATCATAAACGATCCTTGTGAATCATATTCACGTTGAACGAACGTTCTAGGTATACAAAGAGTGTATGACTTAAATGTTGACGGGAGTAGTAAGTAAGATATGAATTATCAAGAAAGCCGTAGCGAACGGTAAAAAGATTAATGAAAACCGAATGTGAGTCGGATGAGAATGTTAGAATGAAATGTAAGCGTTGGACACTTGAACAGAGTTAAAGGTTAAGTGTACGCGAATACTAAATGGGTAGAACCTACACCCCGTGTATGGTTTGACCGTAAGGTAATAAAGATCAATGATTAAACCTGTGAATGGTGAAAGAGCTAATTTAAAGACAAGTACGTATAACGTAAAAGAAGTCGAGTTAATGTTTATAAATTGGATGACCCTCCGAGTTGAATGAATTGGACGTTGTAAGATAAAATAAGGTTCGTAAAATGAGTAACGCTATAAATGCATAGAATGTTATAGGCAGTGTATATGAGACGGAAACTTGTTTGTTGGTTGTTTGTGGGAAACCACTCAGAGTACCATATGGACTACTAGCAGAGACACGATGTGTGCTGAGTCCTAGGAGAGTTATAAGAAGAAGATAAGTATGTAAATCATCAAAGATGATGAACGTATTAAGTAAGACATCTCCGTATGTCATGAAGCCGTTAACTGGTAAATGAAGTTGGTCGCGTAAACTTAGTTTATAAGAACATGAACCCTAATATGTAAAGTTAAGTAAACCAATGCGTAAAGTCAAGTGTATGACTAATTGGTGTATGTGTTATTTCATTATGTGCTACATAGGAATTGGAATGAGCAGTTCAGTGTAAACTATAAGTTGTAGCTGTGCGTAAGGCAAGTTTCCTAACTTCATTCATATTTTAAATGAATGCTAGTTTCTAAACTTCTCAGATGTTGAACTTGAGAAGTTCTGTCTATGTGCAAATGTGTGATATTTGTACAAGGTGTTAGAATATATGAGGCCTTGTGCCTGAATGTGAACACTTTTGTTTTATGATATGAACTGTTCTGTGATTGAACTGTTCAATATGAGCATGTTCTGTTTATACATGAACCGTTATTGTTAAGTATGTGCTATTGATTCTAGCAAGACAGAATGTGTATGGAAGAGAGTAGAGAATGAAAGTATTTCAAAGGGAATGTAACTAATGTTTTAAAATGATAGGAATCGAGATTATTCCTATTATTCAAGCTGCTTCATAACCTTTATTCGGTTATTGAAGTCTTACAAGAATGTTTGAATTCTTAAAGTTGTTTGTTCAACTGTTATGACTTGCTGAGCAATTGAATGCTCACACTTGCTTTAAATAAAAACATTTTTAGTGAACGATGTTAGAAAGAACTTAAGGATCTCGGAAAGATTAAGCTGATCGGTATCCAGAAGAAGTGGCATTCATTAGATGAATGAGGGTGAAGATAAAGCGAAGACTTGTAATATAGAATGATTGAATTAAACTATAGAATAGTTTAATGAATGATTATGTATCCTTGGTGGCGGATAAAAGTCACTTGTACAAGATGTAATGAATAATGTAATTATCATTATTTGAAATGAAAGAGGTTTTAAGGTTTTAAAACCTGGGATTTGAGAATGCATGTCGTTATGTTTAGCTATATAATGATGTATGTTTAGAAGAAGATAGGATCGTGACGTACGGAATTCGGATGTGAAAATAGATCGGATTTTGGGGCGTTACAATTAGGGCTTACAATTTGATAATTAGGGTTCCTAAATAACAATTAGGATTTCTAGTTAATTAGGGTTTCTAAATATTAATTATAGTTTCCCTAATTAACATTAAATTCTAAAGTACACATAATTTATCACATAACATAGTTACTAAATAGTCTTGAACTCGTATTTGAGTTTCAAAATAGGGTTTAACAAATTAATGCTAGGGTTTTAGCATGATATACCATAATTGACCAACCATTATCAGTCTATATATACAATACATATTTATAGCACTGAAATATAATTAATAGAATATTATTATTCTATGTCCTTATTCAAAAACTAAAATTAGGGTTTGGATTCCATATCTGATTTATCTTACATATATAACATTATTAATTAAGTTAAAATAATTAACTTAACTAATATGAATAAATTCATATAATAACATAATTATTATAATAATTCCAAAAATCATTTCAAATATTATTTAAATAATATATATAATCCTATTTTCGGGAAAATAAATAATAAAAATACTTTTACTACAAAATTAATTATAAAAATATAATTTATAATGGTCAATAATTCTAAAAAAATTATTTGTAATTATTCATGTAATAAATAAATTTTTATTTATCATATAAATACATAAGCTTTACCTTATACATATTCCCACCTTTAAAATAATAATAAAAAAATTTATACGCAAAATTTCTGATTTAATTATATAGAAAATATCGGGTTATTACATTCACCCTCCCTTATAAAGATTCCGTCCACGGAATCACCGTTTTAAAACTTATACATACTAGGGTACATAGCATACACAATTATTGCAAGTAGATCTCGATCAAATTCGGTCAAACTGATCTTTAACTATTTAACGTAAAGCTTGTCTATCTGATTAAACAAAAATTTAATTTCTAATAGAACTTATATTCCTCCTTCAAAATTTCTTTATAAAATAATTTTCTATATATAGGAAAATCATGTATAAGAAAATAAAAGTTATACAAATAATACCTAGAGTTCCATCACCAGCTGCCACGGTATACTAAACCATCATGTTGAAGACTTTTACGGTTGGTTTTGTTGGCTTACTTGATGATGTTGGTCCCGTGATCGCCAAAGTTCCGCTGCCTTTCCCCATGGTTACACTCCCTGCTTCCATTCTCCTTTTCGGATAGTCTTTCACCTTATATTCCATCGATCTGCATAGAAAACACCCATTGTTCATCCTAGGATTGGGGCAGTTGGGAGAGATATGGCCCTCTTGCCCGTACTTATAACACACAAACTTACCTTTCAAACATTCACTAGAATGATTTTTCCCGCAATTCTTACACTGCATAGCCTGTTTCTTATCACCTTCTTGCTTCAACTGGATATTCCCAAAGTTGTTCCCTTTTCTCTTTCCATTTCCACTCCTACTTCCACTATTTGTTTCCACCTTCACAGCTCCCTCGACTTTGCCTTTGTTCTTTTTCTCCTTGTTGTAGAGGCTCATGGCCTCACTTCCTTCTTCAGCTATAATAGCTTTTTCTAAAAGTGCTGCAAAGGTATTTATTTATTCCCAGTAGGAACAATATAGATCTAGAAGGGGGGGGGGGGGTTGAATAGATCCTTTTTAATTTCAAATACTTTTCTCATTTATTTTGTATTGCTCATGAATTAGCATATGACAAACATAAGAATATTTTTAAGCACAGTGGAATAAGTAAAAGATCCCCTTCATTGATATATTCATAATCAGACATACATTATTCGTAGAGTTAATTCAGTAGTAAGCAGTTAAAATATACGTAGCAGTTATAACAGTTAATGTACATAATGTAAATAACATAAAGTAAAAGACACAAGGGGTTTTAAGTGGTTCAGAGAGTCAAGCTCCTAATCCACTCTTTTTCAACAAAAAGGATTTCCACTAAGGAAGGGCAGCACCCTGAATCACTAAGATTCCTTCAAGGCCAGCAGCCTTGGTACTTCAGTTCACTAAGAACTCTTCAAGGCCAGCAGCCTTGGAACTCCTCTAGTTCCCTAGGAACTCTTCAAGCCTAGCAGGTTTGGAACTTCATTTAGTCCCTCTGGACAAGGACTCCTCAGGCCCTGGCTTGTTGTTGTTGTTGGTGGTGGTGGTGTTGTTGGTGCTGAGCTACTAAGATGTCTTTAACCTTGAACATCTTATGTACTTAGCAGCTTGGTGTGGTCCTCTTTGTATTAAGCTTTGAGTGTAGACCACATCTTCTCTGGTGTAGCTGATCTTTACTCCTTTCTGCTCATCTTCATCTGATGTCAGCTTTGCACCATCACCATCTAGATTTGCTAAGTCTCTGAGCTTTTGATAGACTTCGTCTGGCACTTAGCAAACCCTGAACCCTTCTTGAATGTTTTGCAGACATGATTTTGCTTCTGTTCTTTTTTAGCTTTTGGTTCATGGTGATCTGTAGAGTGGCTTTCTTAATCTTTTTTGTATTCTGCCACTTTTCTAAATGTTATCTTCTTGGCCTTCTCGGCTCTCAACTTGGCTGCCATATTCAATGTCATTCTCATCTTTGTTGAGTGAAGCTCTAGTCTGTTTAAGTCCTTCTTCAAGGATGCTTCACTTCCACCTATGTAGTCTCACTGTTACTGAGACTTGTTTTGTTAATCTCTGGTGGAACTTGTAGAGTCAACAATAGCATTCCAACAACTCAACGATTCTGCAACTTAGCAATCATCAGCAAACCTTGATCTTTGAAGCTCTGTTGATTTATACTACTTCCCAATCTTCCCGTTGGAAAGTAGCCGTTAAAAGCTTTTTGAATTGACTTGCAGATCTTGAGTTATTTGGTGTAGACTGCAGATGTGACATGACATGATTTTCTGACACTGCAGTCTACTGTTTCACCTACCTCATCAGAGATGTTACTTTTATATCTTGGTCAGGTAGTCAAATTTATTACCTCCTTCTGATTTCTCGATCAGAGGTTGTCCTTTTGCATCGATGCTCTCAATGAGCTCTTGTCCGAATACCAACCTTCAGATTAAACCGTTGCCAATGCTTCAATCTTCGGATGACCGAACTCTATGATTTTGATGCTTGCTTTCTTGGACCTGATCGTAGTGTCTTGTTGACTTGCTCATTTGACATGTAGAGACAACACTACGATCTTTGAAGAATGTTCATTGGATCTTCAATATAGAACACTTCTTCCTTTTCTTGTGCTGATAAATGCCTTAACACTTCGCTTTGCCTCATTTGCTCTCGAATCATCGATGGCTTGACTCTTTACTCTGGCCCTTTCTGAATAACAAGACACTTCAGATTTTTGGCATGTCCGGCTCGCTTTCTCCTTGTGATCTCTCATTCACTTATCATTAATGGACTAACCCAATGCTTAATCACTTTAGCCTTGTTCTTCAGAGGCTAACCAAATCTCTGTACACTCCATCGCCTTCTCTTTTGTTTGACAAACACTACGATCCAGGTGCTTCCAAGATCGATGTCTTCTATTTACTTGACAACAACTGCACTAGCAGACTTTCCTTAGTCAGTTATTGAAGTCTTCTTATGATCAACTTGTGGAAGACTTCATCTCGAATGGCTTCATAACTTAATCTGGATGCTGATTGAGTTAATGCTTAGATCTTCTGTTAGCTTGCATGCCATTCGTTGAGTGCTCTGGTTTCCTTCAGGTGAGATGTATCTTTGTAGTACCAACTAGAGGCTTCATCCCTTTGGATATTCTGGGAGTGCTCATTTGTTGAGAATTGTATTAGCTCTACGATTCTGCCTTGGCGTTGTGAGCACATCTGTTGAAGTCTCAGTTCTACACTCTACGATTCAGCTTTGGCTGTGCAGACACTACGACTCCGAGATCAGATCTTGACACTCTACGATTTCTGTCATTGTGTTTGTTGTCTTCATATGATCTTGCTCGACAATGATCTCTGCCTTTGATACGATCAGTGGACTCTACGACTCTGAGTGTAGTCTATGATTCTTGACTTGGCTCGGTCGGCTCGTAGGTAGGTTGTCTCTACAATTCTGAACATGACTTCCTCAGTAGACTACGGCGCTGAGGAAGTGCTACTCGACACACTACGATCCTTCCTCATCTCTCCTAGCAGTCCATGAACTGCGAGATCTACTATCTTGCAGACTACGATTCTGCCTTGATAGCTCTCGAGTTTTCGTTGACTCTCCTGGCAGACTACGATTTCTGGTGCAGTGCTCGATGATTAGACAAGTCTATCTATTACATCAAAAGATCAACCTAACATGCTTGATCTTTCTATATTTATAGTCCTTGTACATCATTTCTTTTTAAGGACTTTACAAAGCTGTTTTGCTTATATAGGATCAACCTTACATATTTGATCAATTAATTCTAAGTCCATATACATATGTTTCTATAATCTATCAGAGGACTTTACAACTTTTTTAATGCAAGCATACTTGCACATTCATTCATATATATATCATAATCAAATCATATGTAAATAGGAATATCATTCACATGATTATTCCTAATAGTATTGATCTACAATACTGTCACCTTGTTGTAGAGCCAGAGTTTTAATCCCAGCTCAAACCTTTTCGCCTTCCTAGCCTCTATATCAACTTAATACGGAGCGAACCTAGCTAACTCATTAAACTTTGCGATATACTCCGCAATTGTCATTTTCTCCTACTTTAACTCCAAAAACTTCACCTCCATCCTATCCTGCATACTAGATGAGAAATAGTTCTTGAAAAATAATGTTTTAAATGTAGCCCAAGTTACCACACCTTCTCCTGCCCTCGCTTGATTTGCCTCCCACCAAAAATTTGCCTCCCCTTTCATCACGTAGGTGGCAAAAGCTGTCTTTTGCCCCTCTGCTACCCTAGCTATCAAAAACACTTTTTCAATTTCCTTAACCTAAGTTTGGGCTTCTACAGGGTCAGTTGTACCTCTAAATTTAGGCGGTCCTACAACCTTAAAATCTTTGAAGTTTGCCAAGTGATTATCTGGCTAATTTCTCGCGGGTGGCATTCCCTGCTGCATAGCCTGAGCTACCATGTTTGCAAAGTTTTGCATCGGGAAAGCTTGTTGTCCCCCAGCGTTGTTGACAGATTCTTCTGCCCTTTGATTTAGAGTTTGACATCTTGGCGGCATTATCTGGTTAAATAAGACCATAATTTATTCTTTACATTCTAAACCTTATCGTATAAGTTTAATATATTAAACTTATTTCATTAATCAAACATAGATTTATATTCATTCGATTAATTCAAAGTAATTTACATAATATAGCACATACTGTTATCCCTTTGTGACCACAAAAGTTGAGAATATTATATCACACAGACATACTAATCATATATATTTCATTAAACACACCTACTCAAACAGTACCTATACTACCTATTCACTACACCTTTTTCTTGATCTTGAACAACCTTTCGCCTGATGATCTTCTATCCCACAAATAAAACAGACACCTTGTTTCAGATTGGGACAATGAGGAGAGAAATGTCCCTCATATCTTTTTTAGCAAATATTTTCCCCTTTCCGGCACAAGCCTTCATGTTTCTTGTTACAGTTTGTACATTTTTCTATTTGTTTAAGGTTCCCTTAGTTGTTATCAAAATTTCCTATATCGTGGTCTTTCATCTTTCTTTTCCCTTTCTTACTCGGAGCTGCACTAGACTTGTTGCTTTTGGCTCCCATTTGATCAATTTATATTTTAAGTTTATCTTGTTCATCCATTGTTTCTATTAATGCTTTCCACAATTGACTATTTAATAGCTTTTATATTTCCCACAGCTTTTCCAGAGAAGAAACCTTGTTCCTCAAATTCTGCACTTCCATTGATGCTTGATCAACTCCAACTTCAGTGTCCGAATCAATATCTGTCAGTTCCACCATTTCTGGATCTGGTACTATGTTTTCCATAATAACCACCTCATTCGAGTTTCTTTCATTGTGAGCCTCTATTTCAGCTATTGACTTTGATATTGGCTCCTTCTTTACAATCTGAGGGTATCTTAATTCTTTTCCACCTGACATCTACACACATAAATTATCCTAATTAGCATATAGTATATACACACAACAAATAATAGTGTTATATAAGTTATATATTATTTTGTTTGGCGATGAATTTATTCGATTCATCTCTTTTTAAACTATATATGAGTTATTTGTATTTTCAACGTTTCCCTTTGTCCTAAGGTTATAGCCTAAGGTCTATATATCCCACCTAACGTTTCTAACCCTGAAACTCTGATACCAACTTGTGACGCCCCCAAATTCATGTACTTGAAACCCAAACTCAGTGCTTCACGATATCATTTCTATGAGTAGAATAATAATAATAACATTAATATTAAACTTAATTTACATATATCAGAGTTTAATAACAGTTTCGCAACCATTAAACATTCATTACATGATAATTAATAGATATCATTGTCTTAATAAAGTTAAACTATTACATAAGATAACACAAACTTATTCGGTCAGCTTTCCCTACCCTTTATTCTTGGTCGAGCCTTCTGGTTGATCATACTTAGCTGAAAACATTTAAATTTAAAGGAAAAATGAGCATTTCATTTCTCAGGAAGTAATAGCAACAATAAATATTAGTTGAAAGGAATAAATGTTTTCTTTAAACCACACTTCTACAACGAATCAACAGTTTTGAAGTAAGCTGAATCAACAATAAACAACACATCATTTCGATTTCAAATTTTTGAAACTACGTACTGACTATAAATGGGGATCAGTCGACAGACTATGAACATTGTTTTCTATTTTCGAAAAGGTTAAATAGAACTTCATCTGTAAACCATCGTAACTTATAGACACGGGGGTGATCAGCCCGTTATGCCCAATATTGATCAACACTACATGTTCGAATGATATTTTTGTCGCATATCCGCCTTAGGCGCATAAAAGTTTCCCAGATTCGGGATGTTCATATTAGTCTAGAATCAGAACCAAAATAATTCGGTTGGATACAATAAAGTTCTATCTTGTTTAATAATATTTTTATATCTGTGTCTAGCTGAATCAAGTAGCTTAGACGGCTTTTAAGTTAATATATACATACTGGAAACCAATAAGTATGTATCAACATGTGATAAAATATAATGATTATCCAAGTGAGGTCACTTGTATAACCATGCTTAGAAATTAATGAACAGAATATATATCTTAATTTATAATAACATAATTAAAGAATTTGTACAATATATCATAATTTAATAACTTACTTATACAGAATCATTGCATAAGTATATACAAGGTTAAGATATTTGAACAATGAAAAAGAATAGTTCAGATATTAGCTTAAACATGTTCATTGCATAAAGTAAATGTAAAGTTAAGATACTTGCCTGATTTGCTGCTTATACAACTTAGTTTTATCTTTTATATCAAGACCTATCATTAATAAGATCATTCATTTGATTAGAATAATATATCATATCACATAGTACTGCTATTTGCAGTCAGCACATAACTTAATCATATTGTCACATATGTTTAACAGTCATTGGATCATAAAGAAACACGTATATAGACAATTTATATAAGTCCAGATCAATTTCTGAAATATTTCGGTGAACCGACGGCTTTATCGGGTAATTATCAAGTCTAAAACTTTATACTGAAGTTCAATATAACTTAAACATCGGTCAAATGAATTTTAAATGACTTATAATAATTTTTAAATAATTATTATAATTTATCATGATTTTTCAAACACCAGAATCATTATTAAATGATTTACATATTAAATAATTCTATTATCATTAATATTTAATTAATATTAAACTATTAATGAAACCATTGCCAAAATTTTAAAGTTATTTATAATAACTCAAAATATTTTAAAGTATTAATATTACCCTTAAATGTTTTTAAAATAATTAAAATCATTTTAAATAATTACCATTAATATTTAAATATTAATGCATTATTTATCAAAATATTAAAAGTCATTTATTATAACTTAAAATATTTTTAATTCATTTCTATCATTTTTAAATCAATAAAATTATTTTTGAAACTATTTATTTAATATAATTAATAAATAAATCTAATATCATTAATATTAATTTATTAATAAAATTTACCTTTAAATAGTAAAAGTTACATTTTATAAGTTAAAATATTTTTAAACACTTTATTTTCATGTAAAATGATTTTTATAATATTAAAATCATTTTTAAACTATTTTATTATTAAACAATTCTAATATCATTAATATTAAATAACTAATGAAATTTACTTTAAAATATTAAAATTTATATTTTATAACTTAAATTTTTTAAAATACTTTATTATCATTTAAAATGATTTTTAATATAATAAAATCATTTTTTATTTAATTTATTTAATGCATTTATTCAATAAATTAAATATCAATAATATTTAAATAAATACTATTATATATGAAAAATATGCCAAATTATTAAAAGTTAATTTTTATAACTTAAAATAAAATTTAAAATAATTTTTGTATTTTTTAATAATTAATTTCTATTTTTAAATGATTTTTAGAAAATAAATTAAATAAAATTAAAAAGTCCGTCGCTATAGCCTTTAGCGACAGAAAGCGTCGCCTAAGGTGTTCTTGAGCACCAAGAATATTCATAGACAGCTTCGAGTTAGCTAGTTTGACTATGAATAATTTCTTGTCTAAGTTATTTATGGGTAAGATAATTGTTAGATATTGTAGTACTAATGTAACTATACAAGATCCAACAACAAACAAGCTCAAATCATGTACCAAATACAAGATCTAAGCTCAAGAACAAGCTGTCAGAGCTGTTCTTCATTTTCTGGGTTACCCAGAAATGAAGAACAGTTCGTGTAGCCATATTTGGGCTTCCACAACTTGCAATCCGTGTGATGATTTTGTGATTTAGTGATTCCAGTGTGTAGACAACATGTCAGGATATAGATCGATCACTCATATAACAACAACACAATCGCTAGATCTAGTCCGGTCAAAGCTTGTTAGAAAACGTGTTCATGCGTTTTCTGAGTTTCCCAGAAAACAAAAAACGTGATCGACTAAGCTACTTTGACCGACCACTACTTTCTGTGTGTTAATCATCTAGGTGATCTAAAGGCATAAACGTGTAGTCCATACAACATATTACAACTTAGATGCAAGAAACATAACAAAACATCAAACCACTGCCAGATCCAAGCCCATGAAGATCTTGTCAAAGCCTTATGGGCACGTTCTGGGTTTTCTAGAAAACTGAAAGTCATGGTCGGTCAACTATGTTTGACCAGCCATAACTTTCAATCTATACATGATATGGGCTTGATTCGAGTTCTAGAATAGAGATCTTATAACATACTACAATATCAAACCTTTAAACAACCAAAAACATCATCAAACTGAGATCTAAGAGACCTGACATTTGACTGTCAGAAATATTTTAAAATTTTTCCAAATTTTTGAAAACATCAAATCCGAGCCTATAGATGTTACGGATCTAACATCTATCAACCTAGATCATCGATATACACTACATACATCATATTTTAACACAAAAATCTAACATCTAACAGAGGATCAAGGGTCAGATTTTAGGTTTAGGTTTTATACCTTTATGAACAAACTCTTGAATATAAGCTTCTGATCTGTTATGAGTGATAGTGGGGCTTGTTTTTGAGACTGATCCACATTAAATTTCGTGGGTTTGAGCTTGAGAGAGTTTAGTTGGGTGCTTGGTGAACAAATGACTAAAAATGAATACTTTTCTCTCTAAAATACTATATATTTGTGAATGTAATGTGTATGGCTGATGTTTGTAGCTGATTTATGTAATATTTCAATCACATGGCTAGACTAGGGTTGGCCAACAACTCCACATAGGTCAAGATCTACAAGTTATCTCAAATAATGTAAGAGGGGTATTTATGTCATTTGGCCTTTAATTTTAATGGCCATTTGGTAACTTGGCAAACCCTTAGGGTTTGACCCTTAGGGTTTAACCCTAAGGCCAAAAAAATAATTAGTTTCTAGGATTTTGTAATTTGGTTTAAAAATAAAAATTAAAGTTTCTAAAATTCTAAATTAGGGTTTCTTAATTAACGTAGGTTATCTAATTACATTAGACTTGTACATTAGGGTTTAAGGTCTTACAAATTATAATTAAGATCGCTAATTTAGCAATTAGGGCTTATAATTTGATAATTAGGGTTCCTAAAAAACAATTAGGGTTATTAATTTAGAAATTAGGGTTTCTAGTTAATTAGGGTTTCTAAATATTAATTAGAGTTTCTCTAATTAACATTAAATTCTAAAGTACACATAATTTATCACATAACACAGTTACTAAATAGTCTTGAACTCGTATTTGAGTTTCAAAATAGGGTTTAACAAATTAATGCTAGGGTTTTAGCATGATATACCATAATTGACCAACCATTATCAGTGTATACATATAGTACATATTTATAGCATTGAAATATAATTAATAGAATATTATTATTTTCTGTACTTATTCAAAAACCAGAATTAGGGTTTGGATTGCATATCAGATTTATCTTGCATATATAACATTATTAACTAAATTAAAATAATTAACTTAACTAATCAATAAATTCATATAATAACATAATTATTATAATAATTCTAATAATTATTTCATATATTATTTAAATAATATATAATCATATTTTCAGGGAAAACAAATAATAAAAATACTTTTACTACAAAAGTAATTATAAAAATATAATTTATAATGGTCAATAATTCTAAAAAAATTATTTGTAATTATTCATGTAATAAATAAATTTTTATTTATCACATAAATACATAAGCTTTACCTTATATATATTCCCACCTTTAAAATAATAATAATAAAAATGTATAAGCAAAATTTCTGATTTAATTATATAGAAAATATCGGGTTATTATAGATGAACTATATGTTCATTAGCTTTCGATACACTTCCCCCAATATTTGAGCAGTTAAAAGCTCATCACTTTGGGCTTTATACCTGCATCGACAACATCTTGTGCCACGTTCCTTCACATTCCTCATGACTGCCCATGAAGGCCTTCTTGGCGCACATGACGACGTCTCTCTAGTTATGGCTTGTCTTTGCATGCGCAAGTTTCTAGTATGGAACTCCACAGTGCACATTGCGGCTTTCACCACTTTACAAGGCATGGTTGGCGCTGCGACGCCAAGCCCTAATTCTTGAATTGTTTTTTCTAAGTGTTAACTTCATTTTGAGACGCTTACTTTCCGATCTCATAACTTATTCGTTATAACTTGGAACGAGGTTGTTCCAAAGCCAGTCTCTTCCTTATCTTACGTACTTCAATCCCCCTGTAAGACCCCAACTTATTATAAATAAAATTGAATTTTCCTT
The DNA here is from genome assembly GCA_020205605.1 of Panax ginseng. Taxonomy (NCBI): domain Eukaryota; kingdom Viridiplantae; phylum Streptophyta; class Magnoliopsida; order Apiales; family Araliaceae; genus Panax; species Panax ginseng. Next base: position 76,717,043 of record CM035137.1, read on the forward strand.
TATTCATTATTCTAAATTAATAAGGGTTAATTTGATATAATTCTTTGGTTATGGGTGAAATGTGCAAAGTTTACAAAATAAGCAAGTGGTTATAAAATATTCATTATTGTCGGGGAATATTCGTTTGGTCGTGGAATATTCTTTTTGTCGGGAATCTCCGTACGACGGCGCAGTCATTGGTGGGCCCCATAACGGAAAACGGTTGGATGAAGGAAAACGACAAAAATTGAGTTTTATAAATAACGACGTAAATTATTACCGCTTAACCTTTGTTGGATTACTCCGTGGTGGTTAAAATACGATACTGGCGTGGTTGCACAAGAAGATACCACGGTATTACATGTGATTGTTGAATTATTGATCCTTACGTGAAGACACTACTCAATAATTATTACGAGAATTACTGCTTCATTATTTTATCTTATTGATTCAATAATTGCCGCATTGATATTTATATTATTATTGTTTCAATAATTGTCATTACACATGATTTTTCATTATCAAATCAATAATTTATATTATTTGAATAATATTATCGAGATAACATTATTGGCAATGTCTAGAAAGTTACGTCTAAGGAGAGGTTTGGTCACCTAATTACGCCGCCAAAGTAGGAGAAATCCTTATTGGAAAGCCCCTCTTTCCGAGCGGCACGGTTGTCGATCTTTGTGATTACGTAATATTATTTTGAATAATTAATTATTGATTATTATGATAAAGAAAATATTTATTTGGATATAGATGGAGAAAATTTTTAATGTGACAATTGTTGAAAATTAATATTTTATCTTTTTCTGATAAAATAATACATTTAAATATATTATTTTAATAATATATTAACGGTGATATTTTTTATAATGATTGTGGGATATATGAGTATATGAGGAGGTAGAGTATTTTGTGGCATTAAATGTTTAACATATGTTTTGTGTGTCGGTGGACACAATTCTTGACCGAAAATTGATTATAGTATAAAAATCGTCTGCTTTATGGATTTTGGTCAATTTCTGCTTGGAATTTGGAAACACTTTCTTCTGTAAAGTTGTAGAGAATTGAAATTCCTATAAAAAGTCATGAGATTCAATTTTCTGATAAAAGGCTATTTATTGTGAATTATTGAAGTTTGAGAATAAAATGATTTTTATTAAATTATGGGTGGGACCCACTTTTGTTTTTTTTCAAACACATGGGTCTTTGGGATTTTTTTTTCCAAGGTGGTGGCTGGTCATGGTCTAAAGCATGCGTATGAATTTTAAAAATTAATAATATTAATTTATTATTTTAGTCTCCTTTGAGGCGTTAACATTTTCCTATAAATAGAGGGCTAAGTTAGAATTGAAAATCACACCGAAAACAAAGTTTTCTCTTTCTCTCTCTAAATTATCGAGCGTATTCTTGTGAGTATACTTTGAGTGTTGCTATATCTGGTGGGGTTTACAAGACTATATCTGAAATTCAATCGAAAATGCTATTATTTTGAGGTAAGTGGTATTATTTTCTTCTTAAATGATATTTTTTCTTCAATATCATTATGCCAAGTATTGGTGAACTTTTTATCAAATTTGGAACTTGTTGTGTCGGGTTACTATTCACGTATACTGGCCTATTCACGATACTCGACACTATTCACGAATCATTGACATTATTCATCGAAAAATAAAATTTTTCTTTTTGTCCAAAATATCTATTCGGATACTAGCTTTGATTGTATCCATGTTTTGATCATTCTTGAATTTTACACCAATATGATTATTTTCGAAGTATTTTTGGACATGGGTAAAACAAAGTACGAATCCTTAATCCTTAATTCTTGTCATTTTGTTTCACTTTGGATTCGTTTCTTTAAAAATATTTTCATCATCCTCATCCTAAATGGTGATATAAATGAATATCTTTGGCACATGTAATGCAAAGATGAACGATTAATCGATGAATATCTTTGGCTCAGTAGTGCAAAGATGAACAAAAGTTGAGATGAACATGACCAATTTGGTGATACAAATGAATATCTTTGGCACATAGTGCAAAGATGATTAAAGATGTATATTGATTGTTATTACAGGGATAAACTATTGATGATGGACTTTTAAACCTTAGAAGACAGTAGAATTCTTTCTCTACGTGACTCTTCTAATGGATTGTTGTTGTTTCATTTGTTGATCTAAAACTTGTTGTCTATTGTATTCTATTAGATTTTTCTGTTGAAGACTAACGATAATTTGTTGTATATTATCTTAGTCATAATATTCTTTTTGGGCTAGTTGAGCTCACCCTTTTCCTTTTGTTCCATTTTTTCTTCTCGGGAGGTGAGAACATAGCGAGGATCGAGTCGGGGTATGGAGTGATGGTTCTAGGAAGATGTTTTAGTTTATCTCACTACTTCGTAAAATAGTGTATGAATAATTAATGAGGACTTATTTGGGTGTGTATATTGTCTAGAAGACAATATTTGTATTCAAACTCACAGGTTGTATTGTCGTATTCTACACGACATATGTATTAAGTTGTAGTTTGCTTTCTATACCATGTATTTTGGCGACTCGTAATGGGTGTTGTATACCTATTTTGGGGGCGTCACAATGGTATCGAGCTTAGGGATATGATCTCTGGCGGAGATCGGGGAATAGAACTAGGAGGGAGAGATTTGTAAATCCTTCGCTAGTGTGTCCTACCTAAGCTTATTTGTTGGTTGGTCATAATATAGGATATTATGTGATATGTTAATTTGTTTAATTAACCCTTGTTTTATGGCGATGTTTAAGAATGGGCTGCTGAAGAACGTTAACAATGGAGTTTATGAGACCGTGGAGACGCCTTTACTCACCAACGAGGAGAACGTGCAACAGTCGGCAATGTTCCTCCCGTGAACAACGCCCATCGAGCAAATGATGAACGACGGGATGTTTAGAAGCTTTTTGCGATTCATGCAAAATCGAGACGAAGGAGACTTCGTGTACAAAATACGGGTGGAAATGATGGCAACGCACGGTCTGTCACAGCCAAGCAGTTTAAGGAGTTGGGACCACCAGATTTCCATGGAAAGCCGGATCCGATCAAGGCAGAAACGTGGGTCAAGCAAATTACCAAGATATTCGATGTCTTGGGGTGCACGGAGGAACGTAAGGTTCCATTCGCCACCTTTATGTTTCGTGGTGAAGTAGATTACTTTGGTGGGAATCGTGAAGCGTACTCCAGACCGGATGCACTTAACATGTCTTGGGAAAGATTTCAGAATCTGTTCAATGACAAGTACTTTCCGTAAAGTATATCGTATATGAAGGAGGTAGAGTTTATTAGACTCGAAACAGAACAACATGACGGTGTCTCGAAGACGAGGCAAAGTTCGCGAGTTATCCGTGTTTTGCACCGCATTTGGTGGAGAATGAGGAACGAATGACGCGTATGTTTCGAGAGGTCTAAAACCGAGATTCGTCAATACCTTATCTCTCATAAATTTTCTCTCAGATTAGATGTTGTCAATGAGGCTCGATTATTAGAACGAGATAGTGAGTATACTCAACCGAGGGACCACAATCAGGGTAGTCATCAGAACGATGATAACCAGCGAGGAGGAAAGAATACGGACAAAGGCGGTAACCACTCAGGTGGTAATCGTGGACATGATAATAGGAGAGGTGACTCAAGTGGAAATTTCAGAAAGAGAAGATTCAACAATGACGGGAAGATATCAACGGCAGCACCAGCACCAACAACAAATGCTAGGGGAGGAGAACGACCGCCAGTTAGATGTTACAAATGCGGGAAGGAGGGACATATCATCCCAAACTGTCCACAACAATCCAAGGTATGTTACAACTGTGGAAAGGAAGGCCACATCGCTCGAGATTGTACTATCGCGAAACCCGCCAAATGAGGAGTGGTGATTCCAAGGGCTGTCCCGGATAAGTCGAAATCAGCAGTTCCTGGAAGAGCGTTTGTCGTGACTGGACAAAACGTGAGGAACCCAAACGAGGTGATCACGGGTAAGCTAATCTTGAATTCTTGCGAAGTTTATACCTTACTAGATACCGGTTCTACCCATTCTTTTATCTCTCCCCTTGTGCTCAACGCTTAAACTTGACTCCGGAGAAATTAGATTTTGATTTATCTGTTGAAACTCAGTTGGGTGAAACCTTCGTTACATCTACGCTTTATAAATCTTGCATGATCCAAGTTGGCACTATCACATTACCCGTTGATCTTATCTCTTTAAAGATACTTGCTTTTGATGTGATTTTAGGAATTGATTGGTTAACCACTCATCATGCCAAAATTGATTGCTTTCGTAAGGTTGTTAGTTTTCATATTCCTAACCAACTTTGCTATACGAATTCAAACCACTAAACCACTAAAATCGATCATTTTGTCATATCAAGCCACAAAGCTATTCGTTTATTGAAAAAGCGGATGTCAAGCTTTCTTAGCCCATGTTATGGATTTGAATAAAGACAAGTCGATTTGAATAATATTTACGTGGTTAAAGAATTCCCCGATGTATTTCTGAAGAGCTTCCCTGGTCTACCCCGAACGTGATGTTGAATTCTTTATTGACCTTGAACCGCACAAAGCCCATTTCTAAAACCCCATATCGAATGGCTCCTATTGAACTTCGGGAGTTAAAAGTCCAACTACGGGAGTTATTAGACATTGGTTTCATTCGTCCCTAAAGACGTCTCCTTGGGGTGCTCTGTTTTATTAAGTAAAGAAGAAAGACGGAGAGTATCGCGACTTTGTATTGACTATCGAGAATTGAACCATGTCACCATCAAGAATAGGTATCCGCTACCTCGCATTGATGACCCGCTCGACCGCCACAAGGAGCGCAATTCTTTTCAAAGATCGATCTTAGCTCGGATATCATCACCAAGAAGATTAAAACTGAGGATATTCCAAAGACGGCATTCAGGACTCGATACGGGAATTATGAATTCTTGGTCATGTCTTTTGGATTGACTAATGCTCCTGCTGCTTTCATGGATATGATGAACCGTGTATTTAAGGAATATTTAGATCAGTTTAGTTGTTGTCTTTATTGATGACATCCTCATCTATTCCAAAAGCCGTGAAGATCATGAGCACCATTTGAAGCTGGTACTACAAAGACTTCGTGAACACAAGCTTTATGCCAAGCTGAAGAAATGCGAGTTCTGGCTTGAGGAAGTAGCATTCCTTGGGCACGTGGTGTCAAAACAAGGAGTATCTGTTGACCCGGCAAAGATTGAAGCAATACAAAGTTGGGAGCAACCAAAGTCGGTGGCCAAAAAGCTGTGCACTTTACGGGCTTAGCCGGTTATTATCGGAGATTTGTGGAAGGATTTTCTCGAATCGCTACTCAGATTAACTCACCGACTCGGAAGGATGTAAAATTCTTATGGAGCGAGGAATGCGAGAAGAGCTTCCAAGAGCTCAAGAGGAGACTCATTTCGGCACCTGTTCTGACAATACCATCTGGTTCAGATGGATTTGTTATCTACAGCGATGCTTCTGGAAAGGGGTTAGGATGTGTTCTCATGCAACATGGGAAAGTCATAGCCTATGCCTCACGACAACTCAAAGAATATGAGAGGAATTATCCTACTCATGATCTAGAATTAGCAGCAGTCGTATTCGCGTTGAAGATATGGAGACACTACTTGTATGGAGAGAAAGTGGAGATTTATACGGACCATAAAAGCCTCAAATATTTCTTCACCCAAAAAGAACTCAACATGCGGCAAATGACGCTGGTGGAGTCAATTAAAGATTATGATCACACTATTCAATATCATCCTGGAAAAGCGAACGTGGTAGCTGACGCATTGAGTAGAAGATCATATGCAAGTACGAGTGCAATATTGTCAACGCAAAGGCCCATTTTATACGACTTACAAAGGATGAAGATAGAATTAAAGACTCCAGGGTCCCACATGATGATGGCGAATATACGAGTAGAACCGACTTTGATCGATAAAGTTAAAGCTGCTCAAGCTACGGACACAGGGTGATGCGTATGAAGAAGAAAGTGCAAGAAGGAGCTATTAGGAAGTAAGAATTGATGAGGAAGGAATACTTGAGTCAATTCTAGACTTTGCGTTCCTAACGATTCCGACACAAGCATAAAATCATGATGGAGGCACACAACACCCCGCTTGCAATCCATCTCGAAGTACCAAAATGTATCATGATATTCGACATACATTTTGGTGGAACAATATGAAGAGAGAGATTGCGAGTTTATCTCAAGATGTTTAACTTTGTCAACGTGTAAAGGCGGAGCATCAAGTGCCAAAAGGACCATTGCAACCACTTGAGATTCCGGAATGGAAATGGGAACACATTACTATGGATTTTGTTACAGGTCTTCCCAAAGTTTCTCAAGGCATAGATGCAATTTGGGTTATTGTTGATAGATTAACCAAGTCGCCCATTTCTTACCGATCGCTTGAGACTTATTCCCTTGAACGTCTTGCTCGTATGTACGTGAATGAGATTGTGCGATTGCATGGCATGCCAGTATCCATAGTTTCGGATCGTGACCCGAGATTCACTTCAAGATTTTGGGTTAGCTTGTAGAAAGCTATGAGCACGGATTCTGATTGATTCGACCAAAGATACCATCCTCAAACCAGACGGACAATCGAGAGAGGACTATTCAAACCCTTGAAGATCTATTAAGACTCGTGTCCTAGATTTCAAAGGAAGTTGGGATAAGTACCTACCACTGGTGGAATTCTCTTATAACAACAGTTATCAAGCAAGTATAGGCATGGCTCCATTCGAGGCGTTGTATGGATGAAAATGTCGTTCTCCAGTATGCTGGGACGAGGTGGGAGAAGCAACATTGTTGGGACCAGAATTAATACGCATGACTACATAAAAGATCCAAATGATTCGACAGTGTATTCAAACTTCACAAGATCGACAAAAGAGTTATCTTTGATCTTCATAGAAAGGACGTGGAGTTTAATATTGGAGATCATGTATTGTTACGTATTGCTCCATGGAAAGGAGTTACAAGATTTGGGAAAAGAGGAAAGCTCAATCCAAGGTTTGTTGGTCCATTTGAGATTCTTGACCGAATAGGAAACGTAGCCTATAGACTCGCGTTACCTCCAAGTATGTCTCGTGTTCACAATGTATTCCACATATCTATGCTTCGTAAATATGTGAAAGACCCGAACCACATTATTGCATTAGAACCGATTTAGATAGTGAAGATTAACCTACGAGGAGATACTGTTGAGATTTTGGATAGGAAGAGCATGTCTTACGCACGAAGGTTATACCACAAGTTAAGGTTTTGTGGAGAAACCATGCAATTGAGGAAATGACATGGGAGTTGGAATCGGAGATGAAAGCGAGGTACCCTCACCTTTTCGATATACCAGGTACGTACGTCAATTTCGAGGACGAAATTTCATAAGGAGGGGAGGTTGTAAGACCCCAACTTATTATAAATAAAATTGAATTTTCCTTTATTCATTATTCTAAATTAATAAGGGTTAATTTGATATAATTCTTTGGTTATGGGTGAAATGTGCAAAGTTTACAAAATAAGCAAGTGGTTATAAAATATTCATTATTGTTTCTGGGAATATTCGTTTGGTCGTGGAATATTCTTTTTGTCGGGAATCTCCGTGATGACGTGCCAAGCGAATTGGTGGGCCCATAACGGAAAAAAAAATCGGTTGGATGAAGGAAAGCGACAAAATTGAGTTTTATAAATAGCGGCGTAAATTATTACCGTTAACAACTTTGTTGGGTTACGGTGGTTAAAATACTGATGTCTGGCTGGTTATAAAGATGAGTACACGGTAGATTACACAATGATTGTTGAATTATTGATCCTTACGTAAGAAGACACTACTCAATAATTGTTACAAGAATTACTTGCTCATTATTTTATCTTATTGATTCAATAATTGCTTTGCATTGATATTTATATTATTATTGTTTCAATAATTGTCATTACACAAGATTTTTTCCATTATCAAATCAATAATTTATATTATTTGAATAATATTATCGAGATAACATTATTGGCAATGTCTAGAAAGTTACATCTAAGGAGAGGTTTGGTCACCTAATTGCGGCATGAAGGAGAAATCCTTATTGAAAGCCCCCTCTTTCTGAGGAACGGCCGTCATGTCAAGATCTTGTGATTACGTAATATTATTTTTGAATAATTAATTATTGATTATTATGATAAAGAAAATATTTATTTGGATATAGATGGAGAAATTTTTAATGTGACAATTATTGAAAATTAATATTTTATCTTTTTCTGATAAAATAATACATTTAAATATATTATTTTAATAATATATTAACGGTGATATTTTTTATAATGATTGTGGGATATATGAGTATATGAGGAGGTAGAGTATTTTGTGGCATTAAATGTTTAACATATGTTTTGTGTGTGTGGTGGACACAATTCTTGACCGAAAATTGATTATAGACTGTAAAATCGTCCGTTTATGGATTTTGGTCAATTTCTGTTTTGGAATTTGGAAACACTTTCTTCTCGTAAAGTTGTAGAGAATTGAAATTCCTATAAAAAGTCGCGAGATTCAATTTTCTGATAAAAGGGCTATTTATTGTGAATTATTGAAGTTTGAGAATAAAATGATTTTTATTAAATTATGGGTGGGACCCACTTTTGTTTTTTTCAAACACATGAAATCACTTTGATTTTTTTTTCCAAGGTGGTGGCTGGTCATGGTCTAAAGCATGCGTATGAATTTTAAAAATTAATAATATTAATTTATTATTTTAGTCTCCTTTCATGCGTTAACATTTTCCTATAAATAGAGGCTAAGTTAGAATTGAAAATCACACCAGAAACAAAGTTTTCTCTCTTTCTCTCTCTAAATTATCGAGCGTATTCTTGTGAGTATACTTTGAGTGTTGCTATACGGTGCGAGTTTCTGTCAGCACTATACCGAAAATTCAGTCAGAAGTACGGTTATTTTGAGGTAAGGGGTATTATTTTCTTCTTAAATGATATTTTTTCTTCAATATCATTATGCCGAAGTATTGGTGAACTTTTTTATCAAATTTGGAACTTGTTGTGTCGGGGTTACTATTCACGTATACGGCACTATTCACGTATACGACACTATTCACGAATACGGCACTATTCACCGAAAAATAAAAATTTTTCTTTTTGTCCAAAATATCTATTCTGGATACTAGCTTTGATTGTATCCATGTTTTGATCATTCTTGAATTTTACACCAATATGATTATTTTCGAAGTATTTTTGGACATGGGTAAAACAAAGTACGAATCCTTAATCCTTAATTCTTGTCATTTTGTTTCACTTTGGATTCGTTTCTTTAAAAATATTTTCATCATCCTCGGTCCTAAATGGTGATATAAATGAATATCTTTGGCTGTAATGCAAAGATGAGCGATTAATCGATGAATATCTTTGGCTGTGAGTGCAAAGATGAGCAGTGTTGAGATGAACATGACCAACCTGGTGATACAAATGAATATCTTTGGCACAGTGGTGCAAAGATGATTAAAGATGTATATTGATTGTTATTACGGGGATAAACTATTGATGATGGACTTTTAAACCTTAGAAGACAGGTAGAATTCTTTCTCTCACGTGACTCTTCTAATGGATTCTTTGTTTCATTGCATTTGTTGATCTAAAACTTGTTGTCTATTGTATTCTATTAGATTTTTCCTGTTGAAGACTAACGATAATTTGTTGTATATTATCTTAGTCATAATATTCTTCTTTGGCTAGTTGAGCTCACCTTTTTCCTTTTTGTTCCATTTTTCTTCTCTCGTGAGGTGAGAACATAGCAGGATCGAGTCGGGGTATGGAGTGATGGTTCTAGGAAGATGTTTTAGCTGTCCTCACTACTTCTGTAAAATAGTGTATGAATAATTAATGAGGACTTATTTGGGTGTGTATATTGTCTAGAAGACAATATTTGTATTCAAACTCACAGTTGTATTGTCGTATTCTACACGACATATGTATTAAGTTGTAGTTTGCTTTCTATACCATGTATTTTGGCGACTCAGAATGGGTGTTGTATACCTATTTTGGGGGCGTCACACCCCCTCAGACAGAACTTCGTTCTGAATCCGTTAACATGCCAATCGACTGGCTTAATCTTCGCTCTTCGTTCATTTTACGTTATTAACATTCTTCGTTTGTTCGTCCGTAATTCGGTCATCTGAACTTGAACCTCGTTTGTTCTTGAGTCTACGACTCACGTTTTCTACGATATCTTACATTCTTATGAAACCCTACACGTTCGGGTTCATTTACTAACTTTCTAATTCTCATCCGTCTTTTACGAAATTTTGCCATAACTTCGTTATAGCTCAAATTTTAATCCGCTTCTTCATGAACGCTTTCTCTGCTTCTAACCAAGCAATAATCATCTAACTTATACACGATGGTTTTAAACTTTTTCATCAACAAAAATAATCGTACGATGGTTTTAAATTTGTCCATCAACAACGTTCTTTGCGTTCTTCGTTAGTTCTTCGTTTTTAATCGATATTTTGATTACGATTTCACTTTTTCTTGGAATTCGATGTTATAAAACACAATTCCTTACTTATTTCATCGAATCGTTCATATGATTTATTCAGATTGCTCAAATTTATTATGAATCTTACACTTCTTTAAGAAATTAATTAAATAAACTTCTAATTCTTATTTCTTCATTTTATCATGATTTCAACCATATGAAATCATTCCTAACATCTTTTACTTCTTATTCTCATTAAGCTATATTTTAAACATAGAAACTTAAAGAAAAATTTATAAGAGACTAGGTTTCGAATTACCTTCCTTCTTTAATCTCCTTCTGTCGGACAAAGTTTGCTCACGAGCCAACTTTTCCTCTTCCTTTTCCTCTTCTTCCTCATCCTAAATCTCTCTCTTTGTCTCTCTCTCTCTCTCAAATGTTGGAGGATTTTCAAAATCCTAAACAAATGAAATTAAGCTTCCTTTTTATAGATTTTCAAAGCTAGGGTAAAATAGTCATTTTGCCCCTAAATCTACTATTCACACCTCCTCAACTAACCTCCTTACTATTCACGAAGCTACCCTCGGAAGCTTTGTGCTTCCGTCTTTCAAGTTTCGTCCGACAATTTTAAAAACTGCGATTCTCGGAATCCAAATATTTTTGGATATTTCGTCTTTCGTTTACAGTTTAAATTTTATGTATTCTTCGGATCTCCTAAAAACTAAAAACCACTTTTCAACATTAAGCATTTTCCTTCACGTAGTTAAACGAATGAAAAGTACATAACAGTACTTTTTGTCATTTTTATTTCGTCCGATTTTTACACATTTTTCGAGAAATTTTTTTATCAGCTTACTTAACTTTTCACGATATTTTATCGTCAAATCTTTCGACGGAATGTCATTTCGACATACCGAACTCTCAAAAAGGCTTAGGTTATTCAAACTCTAACCCTTAGGGTTTCGTCGGGTGAATAGTGCTTATTTCGTCTTTTTCCTCGGAAATATTTTGTTCCAATTTTTTTTTATCTTCATCTTGAAAATTCTTACTCGTTCAGTCTGGCTCGTAGCCAGAATCCTCCTGATTTATAATCATCCTAAGTTATAGAACAATTAATAAACACATAGCACATAATATTATTAATAAAAATTCATTTTATTAATAACTAATTCTTTAAATCTTAAATTTTGGACAATCCAATTTTCTAGGTTGTCACATACAGGTTAAGAGTGTTGACTGACAGCAGAAATTTGCCTATATGTTGGCAGTTCTGGGCCTATGAGAGGCTCCCATGTTTGCGTCCTGTGAGTGTGTTAGGCTTGGAGACCTATCCACGAGGAAGACGATGGCATCGTTTCATACTGGCGGAGGTCCCTGTAGTTGAGGGTTTTACTCATTATCACCTACAGCTGGAATTATTGACAGCTGATGCCTTTAATTAGATTCCCTATTCTGGGGAGCACTTGGCCATCGATTTTGATGATGGATACCCGACTGGTGTCGAGTATGTGATTTTTACCCGTAGGATTCCTATCTTTACAGATGGAGGATATGAGCTCTATTTAGGAGAGCATGCTATTAGGAGCACCACAAGAGAGATTCGTATACCGATCTTGCCTCCTGCTAGGCGTTATTGGCCTGTTTCATAGTCACCCATCATTGATATCCCCTTGATGGGTGTTTACGATTTCACACTGTCAGAGGGTCCACATACCCAGGCTATGTTCTAGCATTGGTGGTCCCCTTGTACCATCGGAGCCAAGACCGGCGCCACACAGTTTATGGGGGATATGGTTCCTGGATCCGTGATGATGACGGATTGGATGTCCTGTGTCAGAGATCTGACTCATTTGACATAGATTAACAGTTTGACTCGGCATTTGGACCGGGCACATTTCTTTATCCGGCACTTGGGCATAGATCCGACAGAGGCAGATACATCTGATCCTTCCAGCTCAAGAGCTGTCCCCTCAGATGACCCATATGGCTTTGCTGGTGCAGATCCTCCATTGTATAGGCCTGACATCCCCGTTGATGGAGATCTAGTGACTCAGGAGGAGTTACATCAGGTGGACAAGATTGATGATGTAGACATTGACATCATTGTCTTCTTCTGATGTATATTCTCGTTATATCTTTTGATAAGCCTCTATTAAACACTAGGTGGCTGTGCCCCATTCTCGCTATATCTTTTGATAGGCCTCTGTTAGTAGCTGGGTGTCTGTGCCCCATTTCCATGTATTTTTAGTTGTACAGAGATGTATTAGATGATGATGTACTTAAGAATGTATATACTATTATTCCCTACATCATATTGCCATCTATTGTTCATCATGCATGTATTATGTTATGCATATATATGTATGTCCAGAGATATTCAGCATTGACCCCTTGATGGTCTTATGACACGGCCTATATAGATGTCTTCTTCGATAGTTAGCCATATTGATCATACCCCACCAGTATTGGTGGCATCCCGTCTGAGATTATGGTATGATAGTATGTCACCTTCAGATAGGGTGACTGTAGATCAGTTATTACAACATACTATGACTCTCCTGATGTTTCAGGTTCCCGTAGGCTTTGTATTAGGTATGTTGGAGCATTGGATACCGGAGGGGCAAGTTTTTTGGTTTGGTATCCATTAGTTGACTCCTACTTTGGAGGAGTATAAAGGGTTAATGGTCTTTGCTTAATCGGGCGGACCTTCTTGCCGCTGGATGGCTATTGGCGACATGAGCCGATAGTTTATGACCCTCACCGGGCTGAGGCATAGAGTTGTGCAGGATGAGATCACATCCGATCACGTTGTATCCCAACATTTTTTGATGGACAGATTTGACTCAGAGGATAGTTATACACAACATTCTGGGGATTTTACCATATCGAAGGATCATTGGCATTTGGCCATAGTAGATGTACTGCTATTATGCATATTTTCATATGTATACATGCCATGGTACATGGATGAGTTGGACATTGCTGTCATTATGGCATTGAGAGCTCTCAGGGAGGGTCACATCATTGTACCGATGATTATAACAGAAACGCTGAAGGTGGCCACATATTGCAGTACTTACCCTGCAGGGGTATTCACAGGTAGTTCGGTCATGTTGTACGTGTGGTTCATGTCACACTTGAGACCGATTGGTACATTCCGATGTCACAGGTATTGTTTTACCAATGAGATAGCCATGTCATACTCCTTACAGCCTATGAAGTGTATATATCATGCATCTTTGTCCATTTTCCTGGCAGGGATTGGAGATCCATTTGATGTATTGCCGTGTACAAGGCCTTTTCACCCTACAACTTCATCACTCATACTCCGGGCATGGATTATCTCCCTCTAGCTGGTTTGAGGGAAATGACTACTTACCACACACTGGCTGTGATGTGTTAGTTTGACCAGTTCCAAGACTTCCATCCTTTTGAGGGGGCATTGAGTCAGCATTTGGCTTCCCGCCACTTTTCAGCAGAGGACAGAACCAGGGTGTATGCCTGTTAGGATCACCGTGAGCTAGATGCATTTTCTGTTAGCCATCCGGGTTATTCTGCAGAGTATTCTATATGGATGGAGACATAGATTACATCGATTAGGATAGTATCCACATTGTCGGGGATTGATTCTGATGATGGGGAGCCCATAGAGGACATTGATATTCCCACTGAGAGGATCCATTCATTAGGTTGCCAGCAGATCTTGCAGATATATAATCCCAGTACAAGTGTTACTGTGATTCAGCATTCAACATAGTACCTGGAGCAGAGTCTTCATCTGATGATCTTTAAGAGAGATCAGGCTAGGGCCTTGATTTTGACAGCTCTTGATGGGAGAGACACCGCTCTATTGGAGAGAGATGAGGCCAGATCAGCCAGAGAAGTATTAATTATAGAGCGGGATGCTGCCCTATCTACTCGGGATGTGGCCGTTACAAATAGTACTTTAGTGAGATCCCTTACGACTGGCATCCTTACCGATATGAGTGCATATATTGATGAGGATCATGCCACCATGCAGTTAGCCTCGAATCTGCTAGCTCTTGTAGATACCATTAGGCAGGAGCTTACATCGTTACCCCCTTCTTTGGAGAGAGATGCTATGTTAGATCCGATAGTCCGCATACATACAGATCCGTAGATAGATTTGTATTTTCCTACACAGACTAGCTTAGCCATTTTGTCATGTACAACACATATTGTATATATGAGACAACATTATATATGGCAGGGAAATATATTTTGATTCATTTCCCTTTTAGTTGTGCCTTGATACTTGCTTGATATTTACCTGCTTCTTTAGGGCTTGTGATCTTGATGTATTCTGAACTCATCCTTGATGTGTGGACATTGAGACGTCATAAGATCTTTCAGATTGGATCATTGATCTGTATATATCCCTACCTTCTTTGGTGTCTTGGGACTAGTTTCTGTATGGAAATGTGTAGAGGAGTGTGACTTTTCCTCTTTGAGATTCACCGCACCACAGATGGTTTCCAGTACTCCTATTTGAGAGGAGCCCAATTAGTTCCATCTCTTATGAATTGGTGTTGCCCTTCAAGGAATTAACCACAACTTAGATGGTCGCCAACTCTCCTATTTATGGGGAGGCCAGGTAGTTCCGTCCCTTTGGTCTGAAGCTGATGAAATGTGGTGGATTGAAGTTTGATCCCAGTACCATGTGATAAGTATTTGTCTTTTGGTAGGGGGTTAGACCGAACCATAACTGGCTGCCTATGTACTCCTATTGAAGAGGAGATTAGGTCTGCGTAGTTCGAACCTGGTGTAAGAGGGTCAACACTGAATGGTGTAAGGGTAGAAAGGCGTAGAAATGTTTTTGTTGTTTTTGTTTGTATAGAAAGGGTGTAGAAATATTTTTGTTATTATTTTTACTACGACTGGGCCATATAAAATGGTTGCCTACGTACTCCCAGGTATCAGGGAGATCAGGTCAACGTAGTTCGCCCCATGTTCAGGATGATTTATAGCCAAAAACGTTTGATCCCATGTTCAGGATAAACTATGGGGAAAAGTTTGATCCCATATTCAGGACAAACTGCAGGGGAAGGGTTCAATCCCTGGTGGGATAACCGAAATTGTATGGAGTGTGCAATGAAAAATCTGATGATCTGAAAACCAGGCTGCTGGCTTGAAGAGTGTTTCCCTGATGGGGCAAATGTGTATGAAGAAGGTTTGTGTGTAATAAGGGCTAGAAAACCTGATATAACTGGTGATCCAAAACCAAAATGCTTGCTTAATGGTAACTTCAGACATAGTACCATTTCACGGTGTCTGACTTGATGAAATTGTCACAAAATTGCCGCCATCCATTTCTGTGTAATGAGAGCACCTCCCGTCAATACCTCATTGACAATAAACGCCCGGTTTGGACCGAATTTTCCCTTTGCTTGATCTTGGTTATTAATGAACTTCTTCAAAACTAGGTCATGTTATTTAAACTGCCGTAGTCGAACTTTCTTGTTGTAGGATCTGGCGATCCTCTGTTGGTATAACTGACCATGGAAGATAGCATCACTTCGCCTTTCGTCTACTAGAGACAGTTGGTGATATTTGTCTTGTAACCATTGGTTTTCATCCAGCTGAGCATCAATCAACACTCTGAGGGATTCCATTTCCACTTTTATGGGGAGGACTGCTTCCATCCCATAGGTCAATGAGTAGGGGGTTTCCCCAGTGGAAGTACACATTGAAGTTTTGTAGGCTAATAGGGTTAAACGCAAGAGGTCAGACCATCCTTTGTGATTGGCAAACATCTTCTGCATGATCTTCTTGATGTTCTTATTAGCCGCTTCAACAACACCATTCATCTTTGGATGGTAGATGATGGAGTTAAGGTGTTTGATGTGGAATTTACTGCACAACTCCTCCATCATTTTGTTGTTGAGGTTCTTAGCATTGTCTGACACAATTACCTCTAGTTGTCCATATCGACAAATGACATTATTTCTGATGAAAGCAATAATGACTTCTTTAGTAACCTTGGGGAAGGAGGCTGCTTCTACCCATTTGGTGAAGTAGTCGATCATGGTGAAGATAAACCAATGCCTATTACTGGCTTTGGGCTCGATGGGCCTGATCACATCCATTCCCCACATTGAGCAGGGCCAAGGTGAACTCATATTATGAAGTTCCCTCGGAGGGGCGTGGATAGCATTCCCATGAATTTTACATTGATAGAACCTCTTGATGTGATCATGACAATCAGCCTTAAGCGAGATCCAGTAATGCCTTATTCTCAAGATCTTCTTAACAAGTAAGGGGCTGCCCATGTGTGGGCCACATACTCCACCATTGATTTCATCCATGAGCCTCTGAGCTTGGTCCTTGTCCAGACATCTGAGGAGACCTTGTCCAACATCTCTTTTATAGAGTGCATTTCCTCTTAGGTAGAATTTCATAGCCATTCGATGGATCCGCCTTCTTTCAATCGAGCTTGCCTTAACGGGTGTAGATCCATATCGTAAGTACTCCTTGATATGCTAATACGAAGGGTGTTGGATGGGAGGTAGCTCATTCGATACTTCTCCAACATAATTCCCATAGGCAGGAGCCTTCTATAGGGCAAACAAGATGCTTGGCATGTTTTCCTTGTCATGTATGGTGATCAAGGAGGCCAAGGTTGCTAGCGCATCCGCAAAATCATTCCTATTCTGAGGAATGTGGAGGAAGTTTATTTCTTCAAACTTCGAAGCCATCTGTAAAACTTGCCGATGGTAAGGCAACAAATTTAGCTCTTTGGTGTGATAGATTCTTGTGGTCTGTTTGATTACCAATTCTTAATCCCCAAAGACAGTTAACCACCTTATACCCATTGATTGGGAAAGTTTGAGTCCCATGATACAACCTTCATACTCAGCTGTGTTATTGGTGCTGACAAACTGCAATTTGACGGCGACGGGATACTGCTCCCCCGTACCAGATACTGGAACTGCTCCAGCTCCAGAACCTTCCATGTTAACAGCTCCATCAAAATACATTTTCCATGTATGGCATGCATTATACTGATGGTGTTGTTGGACTGTCATTACCCCTTCATCGGGGAAGTATGTTTCCAAAGGTTTGAAATCCCCTGCAGGTGCGACGGCCAGTTGATCCATAATTCCTTATCTTTTAATGGATTTTTACGTCACGTAGACGATGTCAAATTGGTGTAGGATCAACTGCCATCTGGACAGCCGATAATTCAATATGGGTTTACTGAACACGTACTTGAGAGGATCCACACGGGATATGAGATAGGTTGTATGACCACGAAGGTAATGATGTAACCTCATGGAAGCCCATGCTAAAGAAGAACAAGTCTTCTCAATCAGAGTGTACTTGTGTTCACTGCTGCTAAATCTTTTGTTGAGGTAGTAGATAGCTCGCTCTTGGCCTCTATCATCTTTTTGTCCTAGCATGCAACCCATGACATTGTCATTAATAGACAGGTACATGAAAAGGGGAACATCATCCCTGGGTGGTACCAAAACATGAGCGTTAACTAGTTGTTCTTTGATTGTAAGGAAGGATTTTTGACACTCATCGTTCCATTTCATGGAGGAGTTCTTCCTTAACAGCTTGAAGATAGGCTCACAGGTTGCTGTGAGTTGAGAAATGAACCTACTAATGAAGTTGATTCTTCCCAAAAATCCCCATATTTCCTTCTTTGGCTGAGGAATGGGCATTTCCTTGATGGCCTGGATTTTGGTGGGATCCAGCTCAATCCCTTTATGGCTAACTAGGAAACCAAGCAACTTGTCTGATTTAATAACAAAGGTGCACTTAGCTGGATTCAACTTCAAGTTGTACTTATGCAACCTGTTGAAAAGCTTTCTGAGATTGTCTAAGTGGTCTTCTTCCCTTCGGAATTTGACAATGATGTCATCAACGTAGATCCCTATCTCTTTGTGCATTAAATCATGAAAAAGAGCCATCATAGCTCGCTGGTAGGTTGCTTCAGCATTAGTGAGGCCGAATGACAATGATCTATAGCAAAAAGTTCCCTAAGGCGTGATGAATGTCATTTTCTCACGATCTTCCTCAGCAACCATGATTTGATGATACCTCGCAAAGTAATCAACAAATGAATACATATCATATTGAGCAGTATTGTCAATGAGAATGTGGATAAATGGCACGGGAAAGCTATCCTTAAGGCAAGCTTTATTCAGATCCCAGTAATCCATGCAAACTCGCACCTTTCCTCCCGGTTTAGGCACATGGACTATATTTGATAGCCATTCAGGATATGTGGACACCATGATGATGCCAGCTTGAAATTGTTTCACAATTTCTTCTTTAACCTTTAAATTCCACTCAGGTTTTAATCGCCGGAGCTTCTGCCTGACTGACTTGAATCCTTCTTTAATGGGAAGGAAATGGATGACGATGTCCATAGACAAACCCAACATGTTTTCTTGAGACCATGCAAACACATCCTGATATTGGGTTAATAGCGCAACCATGTCATTCCTTTAGTTTGGAGTAAGGTTTGTACCAATCTGGATCAGGGCTTTCTAAGGTTCTGAGATTGAATGAGGTGGTTTGATCAAGATTTGGTCTGGGTTTGTCTTCGACCCATTCCTTGATCTCTTGAGGTATCTCAATGTCATCTTGTATTTCCATCAAGTCTGAGTCCAACTTTTCATCAAAGTTACAGTTCTTGTGGAGAAAAGGCACCTCATCAGCAAGTACATGCACATCTAAATTTAGAGTCCTGAAACAAAATATGCTTTCACTTAATATATGAAACTGTTCAATCATACAAAAGTGTTAGCATGTACTGATAAAACAACTGCTAAAACAACTGCTAATAATGTACAAAAAAGTAAGCAGTTAAAGCTATCTACAGGGCAAAGGGATTCTGCCCTTTTTACCCTTGGCGACAAATGCAAGGAGTGCTGCTCCAATTGTCAAGGGTGAAGTCCTGGTGGATAGCAATAATGAAGTGACAATCATCGTCCTCCTTTTCCCGAATGTCGGGACAATCATCGTCTGGAGTATATCTATTTGTGTGCTCATCATAAAAAAGGATGCGTAGATGAGACAATCTCCTGGTGATGTGTTGTTTACGTCTCCGTCCCCTCTCTTCCGCTTCGGGATCAGGAATCAGGACCACTTTTGCTTTAACCGGTATCCGTTTGGGAAATAGCATAACCATAACGTGGGCTGGAACCTTTACTGGAGATTGTACAGGCTCAAGATCGGTAGGTAGAGATAATCGTCATATGGCTGAAGATTAAGGAATCTGTTTGTTCTTGTGAGGATTTATGTGACTGGAGCTAGCAGAATAGCCTAATCCAGCTGTCCCTATTTGACTGGGAACTTGAATTAGGTGTTTAATACCCTGATGATCTTTTCCCAACCCTTGTCCATGTTGATGACCCAATGATATCATCTCTTGAGTGGCCGACATTACTTCGACAGAAATCTTGGGTGTGAGAGGTGGCGCCCCAATGGGATGGTAATGAGTGTTGCTCACCTCCAGGGCATGCAAACTGACTAGCTCAACTTCTGAATTGAAGCTGATGAGTGGTATGTCACTTTGTTTAGGACATTCCAGCTTAGCATTAATAGTGACTAGGCTATTGTTGATAATGTACTTGTGTTGCTGATGAAGGTGGAAGGGACGGCTCTAGCCATATGAATCCATGGTCTTCCCAACAGCAGATTGTATCTTGTAACTATTCTGAGCACGTGAAAGGATACACTAAATGTATGTGGACCAATCTCCACTGGTAATTCAATTTCTCCATCGGCGTTTCATCGGGACCCATCAAAAGCTTTGTTAACCGTATGTCTGCTTTTAATCCTCTTGCGGTTGATATTTATCTTCTCCAAGGTAGCATAAGGACAGATATTTAGAGATGAACTTCGCTCCAGTTGAAAGTCCGGATTAAATTCCCGTCAAGTAGATTGCGATGATCTGGGAACCTTCATGCCAAAAAGCCGCGAGAGTAAACCTAAGATAGGTTAGCCTCTAATAAACCAAACGCGGAGGAAAGTCTCTTCATGCTTTCTATTTTTGATTACTTGTAAAAGCATTTACTTGTAAATATCATTTCATGTTAATCCACCGTAATGGAAAATATGAAGAAATATGTGCACATGCATATTTAAAATTAGCATGCTATCCTGTATTACAAAATAGCTAACATCAGTTTTGCAGGACTATATTCCTAACACGGATACCTCACATAGCATGTAAACATTTACATTATCCCTAAGACTAAACTACATAAGTTTTTTATAGGGAAACAATTGGGCCTGTTACCCGCTCAAAATCCAAAAAGGCCACGATTCTACAGCCAATCATGTCTTCTTCTAACCAGTCTAATCCCGTTTCTCGAGAAGAATTTGATGGATTAAGTAAACAAATTATAGATTTGGCTGTTCTGCTTAAAGAATTTTATCAGTCTACTCAGGGCCCAAAGATGCCTACACATACAGAATCCTCTGCACTTGGAGGAACTCAAGGTTTGGATAAAACAAATCAAAAACCTCAGTTGGATACGACCAACAAAGACCCTGGAAACACCCATCTCAAAGGAGATCCAGACACCGGTGATATCAGGAAGAAGGTCCTTCAAATGGAAGAAACCATCCATTCTCTCAAGGGGATTGGAGCACATAGGAGTGTTTCATATGACGATCTTTACATATTCCCTGGTGTTCATTATCCAAAGAAATTTAAAACCCCTGACTTTAAAAAGTATGACAGATTAGGGGATCCTTACACACACTTGAAGGTGTTCATTGGAGAACTTGGATCTTATCCAAAAAATGAGAAGCTCAGAATGCAGCTGTTTCAGAAGAGTCTGACTGGAGAAGCCCGTTCATGGTAAACAAGATTAGACAACTCAAAGATCTATAGCTGGGAAGAGCTAGCTCACGCCTTCCTTACTCAGTACAGCTTCCAGTCTCAGATGGCTCCTGACCGATATCAGATTACCAAGGTCAAGAAACAGTCCAATGAGTCTTTCAAAGAGTATGCTCAAAGGTGGAGGCGCCTTGCTGCTCAAGTTATTCCCTCTATGAAGGAATCAGAAATGGTCATGACCTTCATAAACATACAAGAAGCTCCTTTCTATGAGAGTCTTAGCTGGTATTGGCAAACCATTTTCTAAAATGATCAAACATGGATAGATGGCTGAGATGGGGTTGAAGTCAGGAAAGATTCAAGACCTAGCCACTCTTAAGGCAGTTGCTGAGCACATCCAGTCTAGAACTTATGGAAACAACCCCCAGAGGGTCTATAAAAAGAAAGAGGAAGATGTTTCCTTGATACTACAAGGTTAAAAAGGCAATCAGAATATGCCTATACATAGGAGAAACTACTCCCCTTTTCAAGCATAGTCTTCAAACCCTCCATTGCCTAAAGGTGGAGAAGGAAAGCTCCCTCGAACATTCACACCCTTAGGGACTCGCTCGAGAATATTCTTACTCTTCTAACTACTCAGAAGAAAAGCACACATCTTCTTCCACCAGCCAACCTTAATGGGAGGGGTTTCAATGCTACTCGGAAGTGTGTTTATCATTCCGGGGTACCTGGACATGATACTCAAGATTGTTGGGCCTTGAAACACAAGATCCAAGATTTAATAGACAACGGTGAAGATGAACGTCAATCTCAAACGAATCCGAAGTAGCCATACGGTTATCAAAGCTTTTGATGGATCCCGATGAAATTCTGTCAGATAGATTGAGCTGCCAATTGAGATTGGCCCCCATATATTTTGTGTATCTTTTCACATCCTCAAGATAGATTCAGGATACAACCTGCTATTGGGGAGACCATGGATCCACATGGCTGGAGCCGTCCCTTCTACACTTCATCAACAACTTAAATACATTATCAATAATAGCCTAGTCACTGTCAACGCTGAGCCAAAATATCCTGAACAAGGAGATATACCACTCATTAGCTTCAATTCAGAAGTTGAGCCGGCTAGTTTTCATACTTTGGAAGTGAGCAACACGCAATACCATCCTATTGGAGCGCCACTTCCCGTACCCAAGATTTCTGTATAAGTGATGGAAGCTACACAAGAAATGATATCATTGGGTCATCAGCTTGGACAAGGGCTGGGTAAAAATCATCAGGGTATTAAGCACCCAATTCAAATGTCCAGTCAAACCGGGATAGCCGAACTAGGCTATTCTGCCAGTTCTAGTCATAGGAATCCTCATAAGCACAAGCAGATTCCTTAAGCTTCTGCCACACGGCGATTATATCCACCTGCAACTCCTGAGCCTATACAGTCTCCGGTAAAGGTGCCAGTTGTAAGATCCAAACTTATTATAAATGAAATTGAATTTCCTCTATTTATTATTTTGAAATAGTAAGGGTTGATTTAATTAATATGGTTAGTTATGGGTAAAATGTGCAAATATCTCAAATAAGCAAGTGGTTATAAAATATTCATTGTTGTCGGGGAGTATTCGTTTGGTTGTGGAATATTCTTACTGTTGGGGAATATTCGTACGACGGCGCAGCCTTGTGTGGACCCCATAATGGAAAGCGATTGGATGAAGAAAACGACAAGTATAAGTTTTTATAAATAACGGCGTAGTTGTTACTGTTAACACTGTTGGAATACCCGGTAGCTAAAACACAGTATTATGCGGTATTGCACCAATTATTCATTCTTACGTAAGAAGGCACTACTCAATAATTGTTATAGTAATTACTATTCAATATTTTATTTTATTGATTCAATAATTGCTACGTTGATATTTTATATTATTGTTGTTTTAATAATTGTCACTACACCGTATTTTCCATTATCAGATCAATAATTCATATTATTTGAATAATATTATTAGATAGCATTATTGGCAATGTCTAGAAAGTTCTGTTTAAGGAGAGGTTTGGTCACCTAATTGCGCGCCAGTAAGGAGAAATCTTTATTGGAAAACCCCCTCTTTCCTGGGAACGACCTGGTCGTCACTATTGTGATTTTGTAATATTATTTGTGAATAATTAATTATTGATTTCTATGATAAGGAAAATATTCATTTTATGTGGATATAGATGGAGAAAATTTTTTAATGTGACAATTGTTGAAAATTGATAATTTATCTTTCTTATAAAATAATTCATTTAAATATATTATTATATTATAATAATATAATAATGGTGATATTTTACAATAAATGTCTGATATATGAATAAATGAGGAAGAGTATTTTTGTTACCAAAAAAAATGTTTAAAACATGTTAAACATGTTCGTGGGCCCTATTTCTTGATTGAAATTTAATTATAGCCTGTAAAATTGTCCGTATGTGGATTTCGGTCAATTTTTGCTTGGAATTTGGAAAAACTTAAACTTATAAAGTTGTAGAGAATTGAATTTCCTACGAAATGGACATAAGATTCGAATTTTTTCTGATAAAAGGTCTATTTATTATGAATTATTGAAGTTCCAAAATAATTAATTTTTGGAGTTTAAAATATATTTTTTAAGAAAAACGTTTTTTCCATTTGGTGGGCCCCACTTGCATGTGGTAAATGCTGAAATCAAATGTCTTTGGTGTGCGTAGGAATTTTATTAAAAAATAATAAAATTTTATTAATTTTTTTACTTTGGTGTTCTAAGCATTTTCCTATAAATAGGGTGCTTAGGTTAGAATTGAAAATCACACCAGAAACTGAAATTTTCTCTCTCTATATTATCGAGCGTATTCTTGTGAGTATTTTGATACTTTAAGTGTTGCTATACGGTGAAAGTTCCTTTTAGCGTTATATTTGATATTCCAGCCAGAACTGCTATTCTTTTGAGGTAAGGGATGCTATTTATTTTTATAAATGATATTATTTCTTCTAATATCATTATGCCGAAATATTGATATGAATTTTATTGTGAAATTTCTACCTTTTTGTGTCGGGGTTACTATTAACGTATACGACACTATTCACGTATACAACACTATTCATGAATACGACACTATTCACCGAAAAATGAAATTTTCTCTTCTTTGTCCCAGATGTCTATTTTTGTTACTAGCTTTGATTGTATCCATGTTTTGATCATTATTCTTGAATTTTACTCCACTATGGTATATTATGGGGTGTTTTTAAACATGGATAAACCAAAGTACGAATCCTTAATATTTGTTCTTTTGTCTCACTGGATAAACCAAAGTGCAAAGATAAATGATTTTCTGATGAATATCTTTGGTCCGTAGTGCAAAGATGAACAGGTGTTGAGATGAACATGACCAACTAATGAATATCTATGGCCTGTAGTGCAAAGATGAATATTTGATTCAAGATGTATATTAATTGATGGTACAGAGATAAAATATTGATGATGGATTTTAAAATCATAGAAGACAGTAGATTTCATTCTCTACTTAACTCTTCTAATGAATTATTATTTACGCTGCGAATATTGATTTAAAAACTTGTTGTCTATTATATTCTATCAGATTTTTCCCTGTTGAGGACTAACGATAATTTTTTCTATATTATCTTCGTCATAATATTCTTTACTGGGCTAGTTGAGCTCACCCTTTTCCTTTTTGTCCCATTTTTCTTCTCAGGAAGCCAGAATATAACGGGGAGTAGTCGGGGTGTGGAGTGATGTTCCAAGGCAGTTGTTATAGTAGTCCTCACTATTTTGTTAAATAGTGTATCAATAATTGTACTGAGGACTTATTTGAGTGTGGATATTGTCTAGAAGACAATATTTGTATTTAAACTCATAGCTTATGTGTTGTCGTATTTTGCACAAAAATTGTATTAATAAAGTTGTAGTTGTTTCTGTACCATGTGTTTGGCGACTCAGAATGGGTGATGTATACCTATTTTGGGGGTGTCACACCAGCCCATGTTATGGCTATGCTATTTCCCAAACTAGTACCGGTTAAAGTAAAAGAAGTGTTGATTCCTGATCCCAAATTGGAAGAGAGGGAACAGAAACGTAAACAAGACATCACTCTAATGATGTCAGGCATACACATCATTGTCCATGATGAACATACCAACAAATACACCCTAGACGATGATTGCCCAGATGTTATGGTCATCATTTG
The DNA here is from genome assembly GCA_020205605.1 of Panax ginseng. Lineage (NCBI taxonomy): Eukaryota > Viridiplantae > Streptophyta > Magnoliopsida > Apiales > Araliaceae > Panax > Panax ginseng. The sequence continues at coordinate 76,742,567 of CM035137.1, forward strand.
GGAGAAAGAGGATGATGACAGCCCCTCCATCATTGCAATCCATCATAACTTTGCCCTTGACAATTGGAACAACACTCCATGCATTGGTCAACAAGGGTAAAACGGGCAGAAAACCCCTCTGCCCTGTAGATAATATTAGATGCTTACTTTTTTGTACAGTATTAGCAGTTATTTTGCCAGTATATGCTCACATTTTGTATGATTAAACAGTTTCATATATTAAGTGAAAGCATATTTTGTTTCAAGACTCTAAATTTAGATGTGCATGTACTTGCTGATAAGATGCCTTTTCTCCACAAGGATTGTAACTTTGATGAAAAGTTGGACTTAGACTTGATGGAAATACAAGAGGACATTGAGACACCTCAGGATATCAAAGAATGGGTCAAAGACAAACCTAAACCCAACCTTGATCAAACCACTTCTTTCAATCTGGGAACCTTAGAAAGCCCTAGGTTGATTTAGATTGGTTCAGACCTTACTCCAAACCAAAGGAATGACATGGTTGCGCTATTAACCCAATTCCAAGATGTGTTTGCATGGTCTCACGAATACATGGTGGGTTTGTCCACTGAAATTATCCTTCATCGCCTTCCCATTAAAGAGGGATTTAAGCCAGTCAGGCAGAAGCTCAGGCGATTGAAACCTGAATGGAGTTTAAAGGTGAAAGAAGAAATTGTGAAACAATTTCAAGCTGGTATCATCATGGTGTCTACATATCCTAAGTGGATATCCAACATAGTTCCCATGCCTAAACCGAGAGGAAAGGTGCGCGTTTGCGTGGATTACCAGGATTTGAACAAAGTTTGCCTTAAAGATAGCTTTTTCGTGCCCTTTATCCACATTTTTATTGACAATACTGCTCAATACGACATGTACTCCTTCACTGATTGCTTTGCGGGGTACCATCAAATTATGGTCGTTGAGGAGGATCATGAGAAAACTGCTTTCATCACGCCTTTGGGGACCTTCTACTATAGACGGTTGTCATTCAGCCTCATTAATGCTGGAGCAACCTATCAACGAGCTATGATGGTTCTTTTCCATGATTTAATGCACAAGGAGATAGAGATCTACGTGGATGACATCATTGTCAAGTCCCGAATTGAGGAAGACCACCTAGACCATCTCAGAAAGCTCTTCAACAGGTTGCGTAAGTACAACTTGAAGTTGAATCTTGCCAAATTCGCCTTTGGCGTTAAATCAGGCAAGTTACTAGGATTTCTAGTCAGCCACAAAGGGATTGAGCTGGATCCCACCAAAATCCAGGCCATCACTGAAATGCCCATTCCTCAAACAGAGAAGGAAATACAGGGGTTTTTGGGAAGAATCAACTTCATTAGTAGGTTCATCTCTCAACTCACAGCAACCTGTAAACCCATCTTCAAGTTGTTAAGGAAGAACTGCTCCATGAAATGGAATGATGAGTGTCAAAAAGCCTTCCTTACAATCAAAGAGAAGCTAGTTAAAGCTCCCATTTTGGTACCTCCCAAGGATGGTGTTCCCCTATTCATGTACCTTTCAGTCAACGATAATGCCATGGGCTGAATGCTAGGACAAAAAGATGATAGAGGCCATGAACGAGCTATCTATTACCTCAGCAAAAGATTCAACATCAGTGAACACAAGTACACTCTGATTGAGAAAACTTGTTGTGTTTTAGCATGGGCTTCCATGAGGTTACAACATTACCTCCATGGTCACACAATCCATCTCATATCCCACGTGGATCCTCTCAAGTACGTGTTTAGTAAACCATGCTAAATTATCGGCTGTCCAGATGGCAGTTGATCCTACAACAATTTGACATCGTCTACGTGACACAAAAGTCTATCATAGGTCAAGGAATTGCGGATCAACTGGCCACCGCATCTACAGGGGACTTCAAACCGTTGGAAACATACTTTCCCGATGAAGGGGTAATGGCAGTTCTGCAACACCATCAGTACGATACATGCCGTACGTGGAAAATGTATTTTGATGGAGCTATTAACAGAGAAGGCTCTGGAGCTGGAGTAGTTTTAGTGTCCCAGACGGGAGCGATATCCGTCATCACAAATTGCGGTTTATCGGCACCAACAACACAAATGAGTATGAAGGTCAGATCATGGGGCTAAAACTTGCCCGTTTAATGGGCATAAGGCGGTTAACTGTCTTTGGGGATTCTGAGTTGGTAATCAAACAATCCATGGGAATCTATCAAACTAAAGAAATACATTTGTTGCCTTACCATCGACAAGTTTTACAGATGGCTTTGGAGTTTGAAGAAATGTTCTTTCTACACATTCCTCGTAATAGGAATGATTTTGTGGATGTGCTAGCAACATTGGCCTCCTTGATTCATATACCTGACAAGGAAAACATGCCAAGCATCACATTTGCCCTGCAAAACGCCCCATTCTATGGGAACTATATTGGAGAAGTATTGGATGAGCTACCTCCCATCCACAACCCTTGGTATCAGCACATCAAAGAGTACTTACGAGATGGATCTACACCCGCTGAGGCGAGCCTAACTGAAAGAAAGCGGATCCATCGACTTTCTATAAAATTCTACCTGAGCGGAGATGCACTCTACAAGAGAGATGCAGGATTAGGTCTCCTCAGATGTCTGGATAAGGACCAAGCTCAGAGGCTCACGGATGAGATCCATGGTGGAGTATGTGGCCCACACATGAACGGCCCTCTACTTGTTAAGAAGATCTTCAGAACTGGACATTATTGGCTTTCCCTCAAAGCTGATTGTGATGATCACGTCAAGAGGTTTTATCAATGTCAAATTCATGGAAATGCCATCCACGCCCTTCCAAGGGAACTCCACAATATGATTTCGCCTTGCCCCTTCTCAATGTGCGAAATGGACGTGATCAGGCCCATTGAGCCCAAAGCCAATAATGGACATCGATTCATATTCACCATGATCGATTACTTCACCAAGTGGGTAGAAGCAGCCTCCTTCCCCAGGGTTACTAAAGAAGTCATCATTGCTTTTATTCGAAACAATATTATTTGTCGTTATGGACAACCAGAGGTTATTGTGTCAGACAATGCTAAGAACCTCAACAACAAAATGATGGAGTTGCTATGCAGTAAATTCCACATCAAACACCTTAACTCCGTCATCTACCGTCCAAAGATGAATGGTGCTGTTGAAGCAGCTAATAAAAATATCAAGAAAATCATGCAAAAAATATGCGCCTACCACAAGGGATGGCCTGACTTGTTGCTTCTGACTTTATTAGCCTACAGAACTTCAATGCGTACTTCCACTGGGGCAACCCCCTACTCATTAATCTATGGGATGGAAGTAGTGCTCCCCATAGAAGTGGAAATGGAATCCCTCAGAGTAATAATAGATGCTCACCTGGATGAAGACCAATGGGTACAAGACAGGTATCACCAATTGTCTCTAATAGACGAAAGGCGAACCATGGCTATCTTCCATGGTCAGTTATATCAGCAAAGTATTGCCAGATCCTACAACAGAAAAGTTCGGCTACGACATTTTAAACAACACGACTTGGTTTTGAAGAAGATCATTGATAACCAAGATCAATCTAAGGGAAAATTCTCTCCTAACTGGGAAGGCCCATTTGTTGTCAAGGAGGTATTGAGAGGAGGCACTCTCAGATTACAGGAAATGGATGGCGATGAATTTCCACATCTTATCAACTCGGACACCGTGAAACAGTACTATGTCTAAAGTTACCATCGAACAAACATCCTGGTTTTGGATCATCAGATCACCAGTCATTTCAAGTTCTTTAACCCTTATTCCGTATAATCTTTCCTTTTTACCCATCTGCCCCTCAGGGAAAAAACACACTTTTCAAACCAGCAGCATGGTTTCACATCATAAAACTCCGGTTATCCCATCAAGATCAGGGATTGAACCTTTCATACCTGCAGTTTATCCTGAAGACGGGATTAAACTTTTCACACCTGCAATTTGTCCCAAGCATAGGATCAAACTTTCATTTCCCTGCAGTTCATTCTGTACATGGGATTCAACTTCTTCGGTCATAAATCGTCTTGAGGGGCGAACTACGTCGACCTAATCTCCCTGATACCCGGGAGTACGTAGGCAACCATATTCTATATGGCCCAGTCACAATAAAAAATAATAAAAACATTTCTGCCCTTTCTTTGCAAAAACAAAAACAACAAAAACACTTCTACACCCTTCTTCATCAATAAAGCTTCTACACCCATTTACACCTTTCACATTCAGCGTTGAACCTCTTACACTAGGTTCGAACTACGTAGACCTGATCTCCTCTTCAATAGGAGTACATAGGCATCCATTTATGATTTGGTCTAACCCCCTACCAAAATACAAAGACATGTCAATAGTACTGGGATCAAACTTCAATCCACCACATTTCATCAGCTTCAGACTAAAGGGGTGGAACTACCTAACCTCTCCTCACAAATAAGAGATTCGACGACCATCTAAGTTGCGGTTGTGCCTCAAAGAGTAACACCAATCTATAAGAGATGGAACTAACTAGGCTCCTCCTAAATAGGAGTACTGACGACCATTTGTGGTGCGGTCAATCTTAGAGAGGAAAAGTCACACTCCTCTCTACATTCCATACAGAAACCAGTCCCAAGACCCCAAAGATGGTAGGGGTACACACTAATCAATGATCCATTTTGAAAGATCCTGCGACGTCTCAATGTCCACACGTCAAGGATGAATTCAGAATGCATCAAGATCACAAGCCCTGAAGAAACAAGCAAATATCAAGAAAGTATCAAGGCACAACTAAAAGGGAAGTAAATCAAAATATATTTCCCTGCCATATATAATATTGTTTGATATATACAATATGTGTTGTACATGACAAAATGGCTAAGCTAGTCTATGTTGGAAAATACAAGGCTATCTACAGATCAGTATGTATGCGGGCCAGCAGATCTAACATAGCATCTATCTCAGAGGAAGGTGGTAATTCTATGGTCTCCTGCATCAACATATCTACACGAGCCAATAAGTCTAAGGCTAACTGCATGGTGACATGATGCTCATCTATATATGCACTCATCTCGACAATTATATCAGTGGTCAGGGATCTCACTGAAGTGCTGTCTGCAACGTCCACGTCTCGGGAAAATATAGCAGCATCCCTCTCAATGATCACTACATCCATGGCTGATCTGGCATCATCCCGCTCCTCAATAGCGGTATCTCTATGTGCCAAAGCCTCATCTCTCTCCAACAAAGCGGTGTCTCTCCCATCAAGAGCTGTCAACATCAAGGCCATAGTCTGATCTCTCTCAAAGGTCATCAGATGAAGACTCTGTTCAAGATACTGTGCTGGATGCTAAATCACAGTAGCACTCGTAGTGGGAGAATCCATCACAAATGATGGCAACCCAGTAGTCAAATCCTCCTCAACGGGAATATCAGTCTCCTCCATAGGCTCATCATCATCGGAATTAATCCTCTACACTGTGGATACTACCGCAGCCGATGCAGTCTCTGTCTCCATCCATGCAGAATACTCTGTAGAATAAACCAGATGGCTCACCAAAAACTCAGATATCTCACGCTGATCCCAACAGGAATACAACCTGGATCTATCCTCAGCTGATAAGTGGCGAGAAGCTAAGCGCTGACTCAATGCCTCCTCAAAAGGGTGAAAATCCTGGAACTGGTCAAACCGACACATCACAGCTAGTGGGTGGTAAGTAATCATGCCTCTCAAAGCAGCTAAAAGGAGATAATCCATGCCCGGAGCATGAGTGATGAAGCTATAGGGTGAGCTGAGCCCTATACATGAAAATATATTAAATAGATCTCCAATCCCTGCCAGGAAAATGGACCAAGATGCAGGATCTGTATACTCCGCAGGCTGAAAGGAGTATGACATGGATATATCATGGGTCAAACAAAACCCATGTCTTCTGAAAAGTGCCAATCGGTCTCAAGTGTTACATAAACCACACATACAGCATAACCGAGCTACCTGTAAACACTCCCGTCGGATAAGTGCAGCGGTATGTGGCCGACCTCACAGTCTCTGCTATAATCATCGGTAAGATGGTCTGACCCTCCCTAAGATCTCTTACTGCCATGATAACTCCTATATCAAACTCATCCATGTACCGTGTCATGTAGACATATGACAATATGCACAATAGCAGTACATCCACTCTGGCCAAACGCCAATGATTCTTTGGTGTTGTGAAATCACCAGAATGCCGTGTATAACTATCCTTCGAGCCAAATCTATCAAACAGAAAATGTTGGGATATTACGTGGCCGGATGTGAGCTCATCATACACCACCCTACGCCTCAATCCAGTGAGGGTCATGAACTACCGACTCATGTCTCCAATAGCCATATGTACGCAAGGTCTGTCCAATAGCAGCATCGTCAAACGTGCATACTCCTCCAGAGTAAGAGTTAACTCCTAGGTCCCAAATCAGAAAACTTACCTCGCCGATACCCAGTGCTCCAACATGCCCTCCACGAATCCTGCGAGAACCTAAAACATCAAGAGGGTCATAGTATGCTGCAATAACTGATCTATAGTCACCTTGTCTAATGGTGACATACTATCATACCACAATCGCATACCAGATGCCACCAATACTAGTGGGGTATGATCAATACGGCTAACTGTCGAAGAAGACATCTCTACGGGTCGTGTTATAAGACCATCCAGGGGTCAATGCTGAATATCTTTGGACATACATACATATGCATAACATAATACATGCATGATCAACAATAGATGGCAATATGATGTAGGGAATAACAGTTGTAGACACTCGAAATTTTCTGCACACATGTTACTAACATTGTAGGAGGGCAGATTCGTCTTTTAGAGATAACTCTGGAAGACAGATCATATCCATTCAGGATACCACCAAAAGTTCAGTCTCAACCCCGGAACACACACCAGGAGTATCAGTTTCATCCTCGGAGATAACCCCGAGTTTCATCCTTGGAGATAACCCCAAGGAATGTCGTTATAGTTCCAGCGATAACCCTGGAAATGCTTGTTTCAAATACATGCAATCAGCTTCAATCTTGGAACTCCCGCTGAAGCACTCATTCCAAAGACCCAGAGATAACATCAGGAAGACAGACACACTTAAAGATGACCGTGAGGAATTCAAACACTTCCAGCAGTCCAATCTTAGAGATAACCCTGAGCAACGTCTGCTGTCAGCCCAAATCGGAGATAACCCCGGTGAGGGGCAAAATCATCATCTTGCCACCCCAACCACATTGCGTCGTCTCAACATCTTATACATACAATTCTACACAACAATGTCCCACAAAAGCTAAGGAGTTCCATTCCCGAGTGACTATTACGAATGGCAGTACACTAGATAAAATTTGAAGCTTGAAGACCATGGGCATGGTCCCCTCTTCTTGACTTTGTAAAACCTCTAATACCATGTCATTACATAACTCTCGACAATGGCGGTTTGAAAAAGGACTTTTACACCTCAATCGGATGGTCGGATTGAAGTTCTTAAAGTTTGAGAGGACATCATAGTGCACGAGTGCACATACTTCGAGACAATAGGACCCGCAGAGCCCGGGGCACCCCGGGTAGTCGCAGGTGCATCTGCGGCAGCCACAGGTGCATCTATGACTACGACTTCCGCAGGTACACTTGCGACCACCAGCTCTATAAACACATGTTAGCTCACATATAGCTATATTTTTACCGGCGGGAGTCGAGTATTTATTGGGTAAAATCTATATACGCACAACACGCAAGTATACGTGGTCCACAAGTAATAAAATGATAAGTAGAGTATCGTTCCCACAGAGACAATTTAATAAGAAACTTAACTTCACAATTATCAATTTCCTATTAATCCTAATTTTATTAAACTATCCAATACAATGATTAAAAATAATTATTCTAAATTAAAAAGTAATTAAACTATCACAAACCAATCACAAATATAAAAATCTGGAATTTTAAACAATTAATGAAGAATTAGACTTATGATTTCACCCTAAGCTTCACTCTGATTTTAACACTTTTATTCCAATTCAATTCACTATCCTAATTTATTAATCAAGAACACGAACGTAGTATTAACCACCTCTCGATGCACTAATACCGTATTAACATCAATCCACAATTAAGATAGAAATCCATTAAACACCTTAAGCAACTAACTCACTATATCTCTATGTGAATTACAATTGAAGAAAGTTGAAGAATAAGTTCTCTATACGATTACATGCGGTGTCAAGCATATCTCTACCTTAACACTCATCAAGTTTAAGCTATTAACAAAATCCTGAACACATGCTATATTAACTAGGTCTAGATTTGAATATCCTCTCTCGATTCCAACCAACTCCACAAAGAATTGTTGATCAGGCAATTCATAGATTCAAGCACAAATCAATATAGATAAACTGGAAATAGCTTATTAAATAGGAGATCAAAGTTTACAAAACCATAGATTCACTCAAAGATCCATCATAAGCCTAAAAAGTGAATTAGTTCATAATAAACGAAATAAACACTGAATAAATCATGGAAATCATTCTTTCAATTACAAATAATAGTCTAAGACAAAGAATATTGAAAAACACCCTTCACGTAGCCTAGAATCGCAATCGTCTCGAAAATCTCCTTGAAAAACTCCTTCAATGCTTTCTTAGAAAAACTGAGATTAATCTTCGTAATTTGCCTTCCGTGACTCATAATCTCAGTGTTTGTTGTTAATTATATACTTCCACATGTATTCTGATTAAAATTCCATGCCAAAACGAGTCCCAAGTCATCACCATCACTAAAACTCCACACTTGTAGCAATAGAAACCAACTAGGAGTCCTAATTTTCTAGTACCCAGCCCCAGCTTGCTATTTCCCTTTACAGCAGCTGACTTGCTTGCTCCCCTTCTACTATTCTTTGCCTGCACCCCAATTCCATTGGATCCTAAGGCACAAAAAAGGGCAAGCCCCGGCTTACTACTTATATATATATATATATATATATATATATATATATATATATATATATATATATATATATATATTTACATTCCGTCCTCCTTTAAAGTTTACTTCGTATGATTTGATCATTTTTGCTTTATTTACATTTAGTCCTGCCTGGAGTTTACTTCGTGGCTATTAATCCCATTTATTGCTTTATTTACATTTCTGATCCCCCGTGGAGGTGCTTCGTGGTGGTTGATCATGTCTATATATATATATTTTACCGCTTTTATATATTTACATTTCGATCCCCATGGAGGTGCTTTGTGGTGGTTAATCATGTCTATATATATATATATATATATATATATATATATATATATATATATATATATATATATACCGCTTTTATATATTTACATTTCCGATCCCCCATGGAGGTGCTTCGTGGTGGTTAATCATGTCTATATATATATATATATATATATATATATATATATATATACCGCTTTTATATATTTATATTTCCGATCCCCCATGGAGGTGCTTCGTGGTGGTTGATCATGTCTGTATATATATATATATATATATATATATATATATATATATATATTTATATATTATATATATATATATAACTGCTTACTGCTTTTCATATAAACTGCGGCATCATGTGAGCCTAGGAATCATGTCATCGCAGATTCAGTCTACTGAATCTAGATTGGGTTCCCGTGATGGACATTTTCAGCTGTAAAGCAGCTTGTAAATTATTCACGGTGTTTGAATTTTCTTAGATGGCTTTCATGCGCATGAGGAGTTCAGCACTATTATATATTATTTTCTCAAAGATGCTCTGCATCTCGAAAATAAAAGCAATCAAGCTGAACATTTAATAATAAAATGGAAGTATGAAAAGGTCTCAATTACTATTGAACACAGGGTTTGAAAAACCTCTTTTACAAAACCTCACTGATATATCATGTTTAAAACTGAATTTTTTATATAAATTCAAACCCTTTGTATATACGTGCGAACAAGGCCTCGCTTTACTTCCAAATAACAACACATTGACCCACACACACACACACATTCATATAATAGTTTCTTTAAAAGTGGCGGTCACCGTGGCAACACGGATGTCGGGGGGTGCCTAACACCTTCCCTCCGCATAATCAAGCCCCCCAACCCAAATGAATCTCGGTTTCACAGACCCGTTTAGCAGTGTCACATCACTGGGTCAATGTGCAAAGGTTTTCTTAATTGCGTTGGTGCAACCAGTTAAAAACACCAACTGGCGACTCTTACAGTCAAATCGTCGACATATACATGTCGGACCTTCTTCACTTGTTTTTTCAAACAAATCTCACATAACATGAGAACACCAAAGAACAAGAACAGAAAAGGGACAAATAAAAATCCCGACGTTGACAGGTGGCGACTCTGCTGGGGACACCAGTAAGAGGGCTCAAGCAGCTACTACAAGCTTTTCAAAACTGTTATATGCTTGTGTGTGAATGTTGCATTTACATTTTTTGATGAATGTGTACGAATGCATTTTTACTTACTGCAATATAATATATCTATCTGTGATATTAGTGCTTCACACATGTCATCTGTAATGACCATGAATTTTAAACTCCTTATTAATTAAATATGTGATTTAATTTTTATGAGTTCGTTTTGTGAGTTTGTTTAAACCTTATGTGGTTATGTGAATTTATGAAATGATTAAAGGGAGTCACTAATAGTTTATTTAAATTAGTGGGCTAGCCCTAAGATTCTAATATCAAAGACTTGATAAGATTATTAATTAAATATTCAATTTATTTTAATATAGTAGCAAGAGTTGAACATATTGATTAATTGCAATTATGAGTAATTAATTGATAATGTGTTAACTAATAATCATTATGAGTAAATGATAATTAATGAGTATAAGGTGATTATATATTTTCTTGATTAATTTGTGCAAACATAACCTTTATTATATGGTAGTTAATTATATATTTTATATTGTACAAGGTGTCACATTAATATGTCTATATATTATATGTATAGACTATATAGTAAGAGTTAGTTTCATTCATGTGAGTTGCATAATAATATTGTTATATGATATGAAGTGTGTGGGTAAAAATTCATGTATACCCTATTAACATATAATAATATCAATTGATAAATTAATAATGATTTCATTAAGTTATTGTGATAATAACAGTCATGGTAATAGAAAATGTACATGGGTTATATAATGTGAGTACATAAATAATTCCCAACTTTCCTTTATGTAGGAGCATTAACACATTTCAATTATATTTTTGGAATTATAGTATTCAAACCAAGCTTTAAATAACTTGTTGCTGAGCTTGTCCCAAATTGAGAGTCCAATATCAGTACATGAACAGTAACCTATCACCTAAATACGTAACTTTCAAGTCTACGATCATTGGCTATGGTGATGGTTGGTGGTGGGTTGTTAACCCACTCCTTATTAACCAATGTTTCCTGCTAATACACCATGAATTCAACCTCAGTGCAATGTGATTGTCCAGTCCAAGTTTCTTCTATAAATGACAGACATAATCTTTAATTCATGTTGCTTTGTTTTAGTTCTTGAAAACTCTGATAATTTGAGAGTAAGTGAGTTGTGGTCCGAAGAAGAGGTTAGCAATCACAGAAGGAAAAAACTAAGTTCATTTAGCTTCAAAGAGGTATAAAATCTAATTTATGTTCTTGAATTGGGTTTTTGGCAAATTCTTGTAATGTGGCATGAATTGGCTTAAGGGTGTGTTATCTAAGTTAGTATGCATGCTTAGGATTATTAGAAGTAGTTGAGTTGCAACAATTAAATGTTTGGCAATGTTGGAGTTGAGCCTCTGCAGAAGCAGAGGCCATTTGTTTTCTTTCTGGTCGAAGTGGCGCTGCCGCGCCACTTCCCTAGCCTCTCAATGCGCGGCCGCGTGGTTAGCAGATCACAGTTGCTCATATTAGCTCCTTAAGTTATTCTGAGCATGTTACTTTGATTATTATATGAAAACAAATGACCTAAACTTGTGGACTAAGGTAGTTATATATATAGTAAGCCATAATAGGTTTGTTTATACATTCTGACCTTGTGAAAATATGTAAATAACTTGAGTATGTGCACAAATACATATGAAAGCATGAATTAGACAATAAAGACGTATCTTACATGCTTGAATGAATTTTTCTAATGGAGGCTTAAAGTTTTGAAAATGAACTTGATAAACTATATATACATTAAGTTGAGAACTTGTAAGTATGTTTTGATGTCTAGCATGTATATATATATATGAAAGTATGATGTATGGTAGGTAAAGTGACTTACATGATTGATAGCTTATCATGTGAAGTCTTGATTAAGTAAAAACGAATAATGACCTTTGATATGTTTGATGAAGGGTTAAAACTTAGTTATTCATATAATAACATGTGTGTTGTGCATGATTGTTCGTTTATGTGCAAGTCATGTGTGCACTGGCTTACTATTGAAGCAGTCATGTCTTGGTTTGCACCAGGAGCAGCGTGACCGCGCCACTCCTTAGTACAAACCAAGCGCGGCCGCACAGTCCTGCATTGAGATCTGAGTTCTTTTATTAAATTGAGAACTGATGCATGCTTATATGGTTACTCTAATCTATAATACATGTCCAGTATAGTATTCATATGATAATAAGCATGTTATTGAAAGAATCCTATGATGAATTAGTGTTTACAACTTTAAAGTTCGATTGTGATTTCAACTATGATATAGTATGTTAGAAACTAATCGTGTAATGTAATGATACATGTATAGAAGTATGCTATGTGATGATTTGATTCTTGTAAGTCTAGACTCATATTAGTTTACATGTACTAATTGGAAATGCCAACTTGTTAATGTTAGGTCGTTCCAACGCAAGTTAACTAAAACTAGAATTATATTGTAGCTGAGCAAACATGCAAGTTTCCTTGAACCCTACTTTTATTGAGCAAGTTCCCTAAACTTACTCAAATTTATATTGAGCAAATATCCAAACACTATTTTATTGTGTTGCAATGTTTCCTAACTTACACAACTTTGTTTATTGTGAAAGTTTCTTATCCTTCTCATATTGTATTGAGTAGGTTATTATTGAATTGAAAGTAATTCATTTAAGATTGAATCTTATGTCCAAGTATGCTATTAAGTGATTTAATTACCTTACAATTATTCCACATCGATATTATTGATATTCGCACATAGTGCACTTGAGTTCGTACAGTCTTGGACTTGAACATCATTTAAAGTTCAATAATTCTTAAAATGTGTTAGATAGAGTCTGAACCTTTGTTCGGTCAGACAAGAGTATGAAGTTTTATAAAAGTTATCCAAACCAATTGATGGTAAGGATTCTTAGACTGAAAGAACACCCCTTCTATGATAGGGGAGTACCCCAGGTATCTAATAGAAGATACAAAGAACAGATTTAAATGTTATGCATATACATAGTGTACGTGAGGCTGATCCCCTCAAGTACTTATTCTGTAGCCAGTAACCAAAGGGTTAATTAGCTATTGATTCCATTGGAGTGTTAAAGTTCAAAGTCTATTTGACTAGCAGTTATTCTAAAAGCAATCATTATCTTTGCTTTCGATATTCATATTGTTGAATCCTTCAGATATTCATATTGTTGAATTCATTGCCAAATATTTTTCCACTCATCATGATATATCCTTATTGTTGTATTTAAAATTGTTGGGCAAACCTGTTGCTCATCCTTGCTATATCATGAATTATATTGCAGCTAAGCCCGAGACCTCAAGGAAGGACAAGGGTAAAGGAAAGATGTAGAATAATAGCAAGGGGCAAACTTTTCCTTATGCCTAGTTTAAATTACTATTATGTAATATGAACCCTAATATTTATTTTAGGGTATGATTGTAAGATGATATTAAGGTTATCGTATCTTGGGACTTGTAACACCTTTTGAATGAACGACGTACGTTTATTATTTTTCGCATTTTAGCTATCATATGTTATTTAGAGGTGGATGTTTGTATTTTATCGTGATGACCGGACCGGGGTCAGAGGACCCGGATTCGGGGTGTCACAGGTTGGTATCAAAGTTGTAGGTTATAAATATTAGGAATGTGAAACCTAGGTTATAACCTTATTAGAAAACTCAAGTAGAGTATGTAAGTGATGGGTTGAGGAAATCCATCGAGTTTTATTATGATGATGAAGTTGTATATTTAAATCAAGAATTATTGATAGACGTCTTAACTTCTTAATGCTAACATGGATAACATATCACATAAAGCCTAATAATTTTCTTCCTTTCCTCAGATTATGCCGCCTAGGAGAATTCAGCGGAATCAGAGGGAGGAAGGATCCGTTAACAATGGTGGAGGGGAAAATGTCGATCCAATATAGAACTTCGTTAACTTGTTAACGGAGGCAATGTAAAACAGACCCCCACTAGCAGCAGGGCAGCCAAGACAACACTTGGCTAGCTTTAAGGACTTTAAATTGGTAGGACCACTGGAGTTCCGAGGAACCCTGGACCCAATTGAAGCCCAGACATGGATAGAATAGATGGAGAAGGTGTTTGAGGTCACACGTGTGGCCGAAGAACAGAAGACGAGTTTTTCCACTTTCATGATGAAAGGCGAAGCTAACTGTTGGTGGAAAGCCAATAGGGGCCGAGCAGATGGAGGCGTTATTCCTTGGGATAGATTTAAGGAGCTATTCATTGAGAATTATTTCTCATAGAATACACACACAGGATATGGAAGTTTAGTTTCTGGAACTGAAATAAGGTAGTATGTCTGTCGTAGAGTACGCGGTGAAATTTAACGAGTTAGCCTGATTCGCTTCACATCAGGTTGACACGGAGGCCAGGAAGGCAAGAAGGTTCGAACTAGGACTGAAACCATGGGTGCAGAAAGCAGTGGCTATATTAAAGATTAAGACTTACTCTGATTTTTTAGAAAGGGCTATCATTGCCAAAGGAGGCAATGAAGCCATCGCTCAATTCAAACAAGAAAAGAAGACCGATAAGGAAGGACCGAAAGGGGGAAGTATCGGAGGCATCAACCCCAACAAGCATAAATGGACAGACAGCCAATCCTATGGAGGTAATAAGTTCGGGGGAGAGGCTAAGAAAAGTATGAAGTGAAACAACTGTGGGAGGAGTCACTCGGGGGAGTACATGAAGGGAAAGAGTGTTTGTTATCATTGTTGACAATCGGGGCACATGGCTCCTCAGTGTCCTAATAAACAGAAGGGAGGATGTTTCTCGTGTGGAGCCACGGATCATCAAATTAAGGACTACCCGAAGAAAAAGGGCGATGCAGCTAGCAGTAACCGCAACAACAACAATAATGGACTGAACATTAGAGGGTCAGCCAGTCAAGCCAACAGACCAACGACACGAACATTCAACATGATCGTACAGGATGCGGTGGAGTCTAAGGACGTGGTGTCAGGTATCATTTCGATCAATGATATAGATGCATACGTGTTATTTGATTCGGGTGCTACCTGCTCTTTTATTTCCAAAGAATTTGCTAAACAGTTAGACTTGCCCCGTGAGAGATTAGAACACCCTATGAACTTAGAAGTAGCAAACAAGGAAATTATCCCCGTAGAATATATTCATAAGAATTATTATACCGAATTGCGAGGATTTAAGCTCAAAGTGGAGTTGATACCGATTCGTCTAGGGGAGTTCGATGTAATCTTTGGAATGAGTTTGTTATCGGTTCATGGAGCAGTTATACATTGTAAGAAGAAGTGTGTACACCTAAAGACTCCGAATAAGTCAAAGGTGGTATTTTATGGTAGTAAATCGCCGAGACAATCTCATTGTCTGACGATGGTGCAAGCGCAGAGATTGATTAGGAAGGGTTGTATAGGTTATTTATCTCACGTAGTTGATACTCGACGAGTCGAGGGTGAACTGAGTCAGATACTTATTGTAAGGGATTTTGTTGATGTCTTCCCAGATGAGATTCCAGGATTGCCACCGGATAGAGAGATTGAGTTTGTCATTGATTTGGCACCAGGGATAGCACTGGTATACAAAGCACCGTATCATATGGCACTAGTAGAGATGAAAGAACTGATGGCTTAATTACAAGAGTTGTTAGATAAGGGATACATTCGACCAAGCGTATCACCGTGGGGAGCACCAGTCTTATTCATAAAGAAGAAAGATGGGTCGCCAAGACTTTGTATCGACTACCGAGAGTTGAATAAGGTCACCATTAAGAACAAGTACCCTTTGCTCATGATAGACGATTTGTTTGATCAGTTAATGGGGGCAAAGTACTTTTCAAAGATTGACTTGAGGACCGATTATCACCAACTAAAAGTAAGGCCTGGGGATATTCCAAAGACATCATTAAGAACTCGGTATGGACACTTTGAGTTTCTGTTAATATCATTCGGATTAATGAATGTGTCAGTAGCATTTATGGATTTGATGAACAGAGTGTTCAAATAGTATTTGGATAAGTTTGTTGTCGTATTCATCGATGACATTCTAGTGTATTCAGAGATGGAGGAAGAACACACCGAACATCTTTAGATAGTGTTGGAGACATTAAGGAGGGAGAAGTTGTATGCAAAATTCTCCAAGTGTGAGTTTTGGTTGCAAAGAGTGCAGTTTTTAGGGCACGTTATCGACAAGAATGGTGTTTTGGTGGATCCAGCGAAGGTAGAAGCGGTTATCAATTGGGAGCAGCCGAAGATGTCGACAAAAATTAGGAGTTTCTTAGGATTGGCGGGATACTATCGAAGATTTATTTGGGATTTTTCGAAATTAGCATCATCGTTGACCAATCTTACCAGAAAGACAGTTAAGTTCGTTTGGACGGAGAAGTGTAAAGAGAGTTTCCTAAAATTGAAGAAGAGGTTTAGTCAAGCACCTGTGTTTGCTTTACCAGACAACACAGGAGGATTTATAGTTTATAGTGATGCGTCACACAAGGTTCTTGGTTGTGTACTGATGCAACACGGTAGGGTTATTGCGTACGCTTCATATCAGCTAAAAGATTATGAGAAGGGATATCCGACTCATGATCTAGAGTTAGCAGCGGTAATTTTTACCTTGAAGATATAGAGGCATTATTTGTATGGCGAGAAGTATGAGACATATACGAACCACACTAGTCTGAAGTATATCTTCACGCAGAGAGAGTTAAACATGAGGCAGCGCCGATGGCTAGAATTGATCAAAGATTATGATTGTGAGATTCTATACCATCCAAGCAAAGCAAATGTAGTGGCAGATGCCTTGAGCAGGAAAGGCAGAGAGAAGTTATTGAAGTTGACCAATCAAGAAGAATTGGTGAAAGATTTCGAACAACTAGACTTGGAGATTAAGTATCTGATGGAGACCAACGAACAATTATTTACAGTGACTGCGAGTCCGACTTTATTGGATAAGGTTAAAGAAGCACAAGAGAAGGACAAAGATTGCATTAACATCAAGAAGCGATTGACTTAAGGTGATGAATTAAAATTTAAGATTGATAGCACTGAACTGGTAAGATTTGAAGGATGAATTTGGGTACTGTTTGTACCAGAACTGAGAGAAAAGATTTTGAAAGAAGCGCATAGTACAAGATATTCAATACACCCAGGAAGCACGAAGATGTACCAAGATTTATGTCACCACTTCTGGTGGCCAAACATAAAAAGAGAGGTTGCAGAATGCGTAAGTAGATGCCTAACTTGTTAGAGGGTCAAGGCAGAGCACCAACGACCAAGCGGGTTATTACAACCATTAGAGATTCTAGAATGGAAATGGGAGCACATCACAATGGACTTTGTGGTGGGACTTCCGGTAATGCAGAAAGGGCGCGATGCCATATGGGTGATAGTAGATCGTCTTACTAAGTCAGCTCACTTTTTGCCGATTAAGATTAAGTATAGTTTGGACCAATTAGCCAAAGTATATGTCAAGGAAATTATTTCAAGGCATGGGGTGCCGGTATCTATTGTATCAGATAGAGATCCGTGATTCACGTCAAACTTCTAGAAGAGTCTTCAAAAAAGAATAGGGACACAACTACGAATGAGTACCGCATATCATCTGCAGACTGATGGGCAAAGTGAGAGAACGATTCAGACACTTGAAGACATGCTTCGAGCTTGTGTGATGGACTTTAAGGGTAGTTGGGAGGATCACCTTCCATTAGTAGAGTTCGCGTATAACAATTGTTATCACGCCGATATTGGAATGCCACCATACGAAGCACTGTATAGGAGGAAATGTAGAACACCCTTTTGCTGGGACAAAGTTGGAGAGCGTCGACTGTTGGGACCTAAATTGGTACAACAGACAGTAGAAATCATCAAGGTGATACGAGCACGATTAGTAGCAGCTCAAGATCGCCAGAAGAAGTATGCGGATTTACATCGCAAGAAGAGAGATTTTAAAGTAGGGAGCTATGCATTTTTGAAAGTATCTCCTTGGAAAGGGAAGATTCATTTTGGGAAGAAGGGCAAGTTGAGCCCTAGGTTCATAAGACCATTCGAGATTTTGAGGCGAGTCGGTGAAGTGGCGTATGAGATAGCGTTACCTCCTGAACTAGAGCACATTCACAACGTGTTTCATGTGTCAGTATTGCAGCTGTATAAATCGGACTACAATCACGTTATCTCCTATGAACCAATTCAAGTCGAGAAAGACTTATCGTGTGACACCCCCAAATCTAGGTACTTTATTCCCTCAAGATTTGGTGTACTATCCATACATTCATACTATCTACCCAAATAAAATAATATTTAAACTGTAAATCATCCCTTTAAATAGGGTTACATCATTAAATCAAAAAACATCCCAGGTTGTCTAACCATAAACATCATACAAGTGCGAAAATAAATTATTACATTACACCATTAAATAAAAGTCTATCATTATAACAATAAAATAAAATTACAAGTCTCCATCACTTGTACATTTTTCTCTTTCCTTTGCTAGTTGTAGGTTCGTCGACCTTCTCAACTTTAGCTGCAATGAGTGTATATATATGCAATAGTGAGCAAAATAATTTCTCACTAGATATAGCAATGAATCAAAATGATAATAACAACTGCCAATGAATAGGCTCATCAAAACTGAATAGTACTCTATCAATTATAACCAAAGACTGGAATCAAAATATAGAATATATATCTGAGGGTCATAAGACCACGAACTATGTCCACAATTGTAAGTAATCTTTCAACTTCAACTTTAACAGTCATAAGACTATAAGGACTCCTCGTACTTAGGGGGATCAGCCCTTCGTACAATGTATTATTCATAAACATTTCAACGCTAAGCGTAAATTATCCACTGATAATAGGGTTGTTCATCTCAGTATTTAGAGTACAAGTCCGCACCAAAGTAAGTTTAGTTTGGATACACTTCAAGGGAATTTAGAATTCAATGGTCATCAACTAAGGATTAGTTGAATACAATATTGATAACTTCATGCTATGGAATAATCATAACTGAATCGACATTATAAATTAGGATCATGCTTTAGGAATAAACTAATAGCATAAACATTGAATAATCATAATGTGCCTTGCTTGAACAATATTAAGCCAAGGTTATTTAGAACTAAGTACTAAGCATGCATAACAAATAGTAATTTAAACGATAAAACTTGTTCAACATTAGTATATCATAATATGTAAACTTGCATGCTAGATAACAAGTTAAAGACAAGAATAACTTTTTCAATATCAAAATAAGATTTAGAAATCATAAGCAACTAGATACAAGAACTTGCTCAATTGTAAAAGTAGAATTAGAGAGCTTGCTCAATGAAAAAAAAATAAGTTTAGAAACTTGCTCAACGTAAATGTAGAGTTAGAAAACTTGCCTCGTGCGTAGGTTAAACAATCACTACTCACGTTCACCACAAGTTCTACACGTATCATATGTATTGACAATACACATTAGTTGCACTAACATTAGCTTCATGAGTTGTTTTCTTACTTTTAGTATAGCTACTAACTAAGTTTAAGTTTAAACAACATCACATCTTTTCATGAACATTACTTTTTAGCTTTATTACAACTACTTAAGTGATCATTTCATTGCATCACATACACATTAACAACTTTATACAACATCCTATTGCATGTCCAACATGTTATCATTAGGTTATACTAATACACAAAGGATTGCACTTGTATTCGCCCATCCCGATGCCCTACGATTGCCTCCAAATACACAACAGTCCTCAAGATGGCCATTTTGACCCTTTATAACGATTTCAAATTGAAAACCTTATAGAATAAAAGTTATAGGCCTATTCGTCCTCATTACGAATCATCTTGAATCACATCAATTGGAGTTCGTATGAAAACATTATGCTCATTTTAGTAAAACATGTTCTGTCAGATTTTTTCCAAAATTTGGCTTAGCAGACTACCCCCTCCCCGGTCGGGGCGGGAGTTTTGCATTGGAGGGCCTCTCAGGAAATGATGGGGTCCCTTCTACGTTTTGCGATTTTATGCTCTGTAACTCTACAGAAAGTCAAATTAGGTCTCCAAACTCCTTTCTAACAGCCATACCAACCTATTTAAGGTATAATAGGTTTATAGAAACATAATCTAATGTTTTCTAATACGTTTCTAGCCATCTAAACAACATAAACATCCAAATTACAACCATCAATTTTCACTATTTTTTGCTAAAACTTCACTTTTTGAAAGTTTCAGTGAAAATCATCATTGTGATTTTGTTTTTCAACCACAACAGTTAATTCAACATACTATGCTTATGTTTATTCATCCTCTTTCAAATTCAATAGTCAATTTATATATTATACAACTAATTAAACCATAATTTTACTTTAAACTAAGTCATATTCATATATGTTCATACCAATTTACTGTAATATGATTTCCTTCATAAAATACATACTTAACATGAATTCATTCAATATACTCATATATAAACTTATGAAAAGAATTTTATAACAAACAATTTATAATATAAAGCTACTAGTAATTGCCCATGCCTAAAGGCACGATGTAACGAAAAATTAAATTAAAATTCAAAAAATACTAGATTACCTAAAGATTTTTTGCAACCTAAAATAACATGCAATCAGATATAACAATTATCATAATTCACCAAACCTCCACAATAATTAATTTTTCTTTAAAAATAGATATCCAAAAAAATCTAAACCTGTTTACAAAACTTAAAAATCATCAATAATAATTTTTATAATTCACCGCACCACAATAATAATAATAATAATAATAATAATAATAATAATAATAATAATAATAATAATTGTTGTTGTTGTTGTTATTATTATTATTATTATTACTATTATCATAATTATTATTATAATTATTACTATTATTATTACTACTATT
This sequence comes from Panax ginseng, assembly GCA_020205605.1. NCBI lineage: Eukaryota > Viridiplantae > Streptophyta > Magnoliopsida > Apiales > Araliaceae > Panax > Panax ginseng. The sequence goes on from CM035137.1 coordinate 76,763,874, forward strand.
ATAGTTATAATAATAATAATTACTATTATAATTATTATTACTATTATAATAATAATTATTATTATAATTATTGTTATTATCATAATAATTATTATAAAATTATTATAATTATTGTTATTATAATTACTATTATTATTATTATTATTATTATTATTATTATTATATAATTATTGTAATATATTGTTATTAAAATTATTACTATTTTTATTATTATTATTATTTTTATTATTATTATTATTATTATTATTATTATTATCATTATTGTTATTTGATTTGGGAGAATTTTTAAGGGTGAATTTGATTTGGGCGGAAATTTTTAGTGTGAGGTGAAATGTGAGCATTTAGATTAAGTTGGAAGAATTGAGATGAAATCTGAACCGTCCTTGTACTTTGTCAAATGAAAGATTCAAAATGAGTTCTGTTTTATTATATAGATATACAACAAACAATTCAACCTTCACAAAATTTTTACAGAGAATTTTAGAAGAGAATATAACTACAACTTTTTGAACAAAATACAAGCAATAGGATACCTTAAACTTGCATGCTAGATAACAAGTTAAAGACAAGAATAAGTTGTTCAATATCAAAATAGGATTTAGAAATCATAAGCAACTAGATACAAGAACTTGCTCAATTGTAAAAGTAGAATTAGAGAGCTTGCTCAATGAAAAAAAAATAAGTTTAGAAACTTGCTCATCGTAAATGTAGAGTTAGAAAACTTGCTCAACGTAAATGTAGAGTTAGAAAACTTGCCTCGTGTGTAGGTTAAACAATCACTACTCACGTTCACCACAAGTCCTACACATACCATATGTATTGACAATACACATTAGTTACACTAACATTAGCTTCATGAGTTGTTTTCTTACTTTTAGTATAGCTACTAACTAAGTTTAAGTTTAAACAACATCACATCTTTTCATGAACATTACTTTTTAGCTTTATTACAACTACTTAAGTGATCATTTCATTGCATCACATACACATTAACAACTTTATACAACATCCTATTGCATGTCCAACATGTTATCATTAGGTTATACTAATACACAAAGGATTGCACTTGCATTCGCGCATCCCGACGCCCTTCGATTGCCTCCAAATACACAACAGTCCTCAAGATGTCCATTTTTACCCTTTATAACGATATCAAATTGAAAACCATAAAGAATAAAAGTTATAGGCCTATTTGTCCTCGTTCCGAATCATCTTGAATCGCATCAATCGGAGTTCGTATGAAAACATTATGCTCATTTTAGTAAGACATGTTCTATCAGATTTTTTTTCAAAATTTGGCTTAACAGACTACCCTCACCCCTGCCGGGGCGGGGGTTTTTGCACTGGGGGGCCCGTCGGGGCGGGGGTCCCTTCTGCGTTTTGTGATTTTATTCTATGTAACTCTATGGAAAGCTAAATTAGGCTTCCAAACTCCTTTCTAACAACCATACCAACCTATTTAAGGTGTAATAGGTATATAAAAACATAATCTAATATTTTTTAACGTGTTTCTAGCCATCTAAACAACAAAAACATCCAAATTACAACCATTAATTTATATATTATACAACTAATTAAACCATAATTTTACTTTAAAATAAGTCATATTCGTATATGTTCATACCAATTCACTGTAATATGATTTCCTTCACAAAATACATACTTAACATGAATTCATTCAATATACTCATATATAAACTTATGAAAAGAATTTTATAACAAACAATTTATCATATAAAGCTATATATAGCAAACAATTCAACCTTCACAAAGTTTTTACAGAGAATTTTAGAAGAGAATATAACTACAACTTTTTGAACAAAATACAAGCAAGAGGATACTTTAATTTTAGAAGATGATGGCTATTCTTTTGATTATGAAGCTTTTTTTCCCCAATTCCTCTCTCTAGACTTCTCCCAATTCTATCTTACTTTTCTCTGTAATTTTCTTCTTCTCTTCTTTTTCTTCCTCTGAGTCTTTCTCCTTATTCTAAACTCTAACTTACGTACTAAACCAAATATAATGTATAAGATATAATATATGTATTAAGTATATAATATAATTATAACTTTAACTGACATCAGTTTTTTTTAAACTCAAAAGCCATAAGGCTTGTTTGGCTAACTAACTAAAAATTAACCCATTAAATCTTATACATTGTTTGGTAAAACAGATTTAAATTAAAGACTTAACATTCATTAAGTATTGTTTGGCAAAAACTGAATTAACCTCCCTTAACTTATTTTAATAAATCCTTTATAATATAGTTTATGGTCACACTTTAATTAATTAAATTTTAATATTCAATTTAATTAATTCAAATAACAATTTATTAAATTAATTTACAACATAAATCAACACGGCATAATTATAATTTTCTTTATAATTATAATTTTATTTAATCAACTAAATATTAAAATGTTATCTCATGATGATCAATTTCTTTAACTCGTTAATTATTTATTCAACAAATAAATAATCAAATCAAATTAAACAAATATTTATTCTACAATAACCACATTAATTAAATATTTATATAATTCTATAAATATTTAAAATTACAATTTAAATTTTTGGATTGTTACATCCTTCCCTCCTTACAAGGATTTTGTCCCCAGAATCACAACTCAAACAAATTATTCGTCACATTCTTCCCTTTTTACAAAGATTCTGTCCCCAGAATCGAAGACACGGATTAAACAAATAACTCAGGGTAATTCTTCATCATTTCAGCTTCGAGTTTCCACGTAGCCTCTTCGACATTATGGTTCCTCCATATTACCTTCACAGAAGGTATCACCTTATTCCTGAGCACATGTTCTTTCCTGTCGACTATCTGGATAGGAACCTCTTCATAAGACAAGTCTTTATCGAACTGTAAGGTTCGTACTCTATCACATGCTTGTAATCAGGTTTATACAGTCATAATACCGAAACATGAAAAATATTATGAATGTGTTCCAACTCTGGAGGTAGAGCTACCTCATAAGCCACTTCTCCTACTTTTCGCAGCACCTCGAAAGGTCCAATAAATCTCGGGCTTAGTTTTCCCTTTTTACCAAAATGGATTTTCCCCTTCCAAGGAGAAACTTTAAAGAACAAGAAATTTCCTGCTTCCAATTCACGATTCTACCTGTGTTGATCAACATATTTTTTCTGTCGATCTTGAGCAGCTACTATTCTTGCTCTGATGAGTTTAACAACCTCAGCAGTTTGTTGTACCAGCTCCGGTCCTAACAGTTGACGTTCACCGACTTCATCCCAGCATAGTGGAGTTTTGCACTTTTTGCCGTACAATACTTCGTAAGGCGGCATACCGATGCTTGCGTGATAACTATTGTTATAGGCAAATTCCACCAATGGTAAATGTTCATCCTAGCTCCCTTTGAAATCCCTGATGTATGCTCTCAGCATATCTTCCAACGTCTGGATTGTTCATTCGCTTTGGCCATCTGTTTGCGGATGATATGCCGTACTCATCTTTAATTGCGTTCCCATGCATTCTTGAAGTTTCTTCTAGAAATTTGATGTGAACCTCAGATCTCTGTCTGATACAATTAACACTGGAACTCCATGTCTTGAGATGATCTTTTTAATGTATAGCTTCACCAGCTGATCAAGATTAAATCTAATCTTTATTGGCAAAAAGTGTGCAGACTTTGTCAATCTGTCCACTATCACCCATTTCGCATCATATCCTTTCTGAGTCGTTGGAAGACCTACCACAAAATCCATTGTGATATGCTCCCATTTCCATTCTGGTATCTCTAATGGTTGAAGTAATCTGCTTGGCCTTTGATGTTCTACCTTTACTCTCTGACATGTCAAGTACTTTGCAACGCATTCTGCAACGTCTCTTTTCATATTTGGCCACCAAAAATGTCACCACAAATCTTGATACACATTCGTACTTCCCGGATGAATCGAATATCTTGAGCTATGAGCTTCTATCAAGATGTCTTCTTTAATATCCTGTACTGCTGGAACCCAAATTCGTCCCTCGAATCTTAGCATTCCTTCCGTATCAACTTTATACTTCACTTCTTTACCTTCGACCACGCTTTCCTTTATTTTTCTGCATTCTTCATCTTGTAGTTGAGTGTTCTTCACCTTGTCCACCACATTTGATCTAGCTTCTATATGATACAATTTTTCGTCAGATTCTTTTGGAAATTTGATTTCCAACTCTAGTCTTGCCATTGCTGAAATGAGCTCCTCCTATTTGGTTAACAACATCAACTTCTCCCGACCTTTCCTGCTTAAAGCATCTGCAACCACATTCACTTTGCCTGGATGATAAAAGATCTCACAATCGTAATCTTTTATCAATTCCATCCATCTCCTTTGACGCATGTTCAGGTCCTTCCGAGTGAAAATATACTTTAGACTCTTATAGTCTATGTATATCTCACATTTTTCTCCATAGAGATAGTGCCTCCATATCTTTAGAGCAAATACCACTGCAGCCTACTCTAAATCATGAGTCGGATATCCTTTCTCATAGTCCTTCAATTGTCTTGATGCATAAGCAATAACTTTGTCGTTCTGCATAAGAACACAACCCAATTCTTTGTGTGAGGCATCACTATACACCACAAACTTTCCTGTATTATCTGGTAATGAGAACACAAGTGCCACACTTAACTTCTTTTTTAATTCTTGGAAACTTTTTTCACACTTCTCCGTCCAAACAAATTTTAAAGCTTTCCTTGTCAAATTTGTTAACGGAGTGGCAATCTTGGAAAAATCTTGGATAAACCATGTATAATACCCTGCCAATCCCAAGAAACTTCTTCTTTTGATGGAGTTCTAGGTTGTTCCCAATTTATCACAACTTCGACTTTTGATGGATCCACTAATATTCCATCCTTGTCAATTACATGCCCAAGAAATTGTACATGTTCCAGCCAAAATTCACATTTAGATAATTTCGTGTACAACTTTTCCCTTCTTAACATCACCAACGTCAGACATAAGTGTTCCACGTGTTCTTCTTGTGTTTTGGAATACACCAAAATATCATCGATAAATACCACCACAAACTTGTCTAAAAATGGTTTAAACACCCTGTTCATTAAATCCATGAACGTTGCAGGAGCGTTTGTCAAACCAAAAGACATCACCAAAAATTTGTAATGTCCATACCAAGTTCGGAATGTCGTCTTCGGCACATCCTCCTTCCTCACTTTCAGTTGGTGATACCCACTCCTCAAATCTATTTTTGAGAAATATCTCGCACCCTTCAATTGATCAAACAAGTCATCTATTCTTGGCAATGGATACTTGTTTTTAATAGTGACTTTGTTTAATTCCCTATAATCAATGTAAAGACGTATTGACCCATCCTTCTTCTTCATGAATAACACCGGTGCTCCCCATGGTGATACACTCGGTTGAATATACTTCTTATCTAACAGTTCTTGCAGTTGTACCATTAGTTCTTTTATCTCTATCGAAGCCATTCTGTACGGGGCCTTCGATATTTGAGTGGTTCCTGGCGCTAAGTCGATCACGAACTCGATTTCTCTATCAGGCGGAAGTCCTGGCAATTCCTCTAGAAACACGTTCATGAATTCCCTAACCACTGGTATTTCCTCCAGTTTCACACCCTTCTCCTTTTGAGTATCGACTATGTAGGCTAAGTACCCTACACATCCCTTACTCAATAACTTCTTGGCCTGCATCATCGTCAGACATTTCATTTGTCTAGGCAATTTGCTACCATAAAAAACTACCTTTGACGGAGTCATAAGGTTTACACACTTCTTTTGGCAGTCAATTATCGCTCCATAATTGAATAGCTAATCCATTCCCAATATCACGTCAAACTCTCCAAGTTTTATTGGGATTGAATCTACTTTCATAACATTCCCCTTTATATTCACCCTACAGTTCTTGTATACGAATCTAACAGGAATTCCCTCCCTATTCGCAATTTCTATGTTTAAAGGGAAATTCAACTCTTCACTAAGTATTTCTAACCTCCTAGTAAATTCATCAGATATAAACGAGCAAGTAGTACCCGAATCAAATAATACATATGCATTTATATCATTGATTGGGATAATACATGATACGACATCTTTTGATTGTACAGCATCTTGCACAGTCATGTTGAAGGTCCTGGCTGTAGGTTTGTTTAATGTCATTGGTCCAACAATGGCCCATGTACCTCCACTGCTACCTCTATTGTTTCTTGCTGTCTCTCCATCCTTCTTCTTAGGGCATTCATGAGCAAAGTGATCCTTGGACCCGCACGTGAAGCAAACGTTCTTCTTAGATTGAGTGCAATTTGGGGCGATGTGACCCTCCTGGCCACAGTTGAAGCATACTCACTTCCCTATCAAACACACACCCTTGTGAAACTTCCTGCATGTAGCACATGCTTCGAACTTCTTATTTTGCTGGTTACCCTGCTGGCTTCCAGCACTCACATTTCCAGTCCATTTCCTCTTTAGATTGATGTTGTTGTTTCCACCGTTACTACCTCCACCATTTTTAGCTTCACCTTCATTTTTCTTCTTCCTCTGCTCTTGGTTGAACTTAGTTACAGCCTCGCCCCCACCTTCAGCGAGAATTGCCTTCTCCATTATCGCTAGAAACGTCTTTAGTGAACAGGAGACCCTCATCAGACAACCTGTGGCTTTAGTCCCTGTTTAAACCTCTTCGCCTTGCATTCGTCTGTGCTGACTTGATATGGCGCAAACCTCGCCAATTTATTGAATCTTACAACATACTCAGACACTGCCATCGTTCCCTACTTTAGTTCCAAAAACTGCACTTCTAGCTAACTCTTCGAACTTTCTGGAAAATAAGTCTCGAAGAATATCTCCTTAAACCTTTCCCAAGTCATAATCCCTTGACCTCCTCGAGTTTTATTGGCCTGCCACCAATAACTAGCCTCTGCTTTCAACATGAATGTTACAAAAGCAGTCTTCTGATCCTCCCCTAATCTGGCAACATCGAACACTTTCTCTATCTCCATGACCCAGGTCTATGCCTCAACTAGATTCATGGACCCACAGAATTCTGGTGATCCAACTGCCTTGAAATCCTTAAACGTTGTACCTTGATTCTGAGGTTGATTCTGCAACGCTCCTGTTAGTAACGTCGCTAGTTGTTGAACGGGGTTAACTTCAGCATTATTGTTATTGGTTCCTTCAGTGGTTCTCTGTCGGGGTGGTTGACGTCTTGGAGGCATTTTCTTTAAAAAAAAAAATACACTCATTAGATTATTACTCAACTCTTTTAAGTAATTTCTACTTAACTTGCCCCCATAAAAGGAATAATCACATATCACATAACACTCTTGAATTAAATAAAATAATAACTTTTATTCATTCATAATCTTTTTGAAAACATAAGAACAATAGCATCACTGCTATTTACATTACTTTCTTGAACTACAAAAGTTGCAGGATTACTTCATCATCATATATCCCATTAGTTATATAATACTCAGGATTTACATTTTATTTATTATATCATTAACCGCATATCAGGTACATTCCTTACAATGTCCTACTAAGATACTATGTAGCCTTACGACGCTCTTCCTCCATAATTCGGGTCATTGTTCAGCGATCTAAAATGTACGATGGCAGCGCCTCAAACTGAATTGGATAACACATGACCCAATCTTGAGCTCGATAGATCACGGTGTTGAATACGTTATTCATCTCTTCCATCTTCATCCTCTTTGATTGTGTATCTCATTCTGCTATTTCGGCTCGTTGATAAGCTTCCTCGTACGTGTCTTCGGCTCTTGTCCTCTTCGTAGCTTCTTCTTTCAACTTGTTCTTCAACTCTGCAATCTCTGCTATCATTCTCTCGTTCTCTCCTTCAGTGTGAACCAACTTCTCTTTAACGGTATTCAAGCATTCATCTTGATCCTGGATCTCGTTGTCCTTCTGCACCATTGCGAACTGTTGTTCAGCTACTATCTGTTGCAACTCCTCGACGCAATTCTGAAGTTCCACATTGCGGTCGTATACTTCGTCGTACATACGGGCGGCGATCGAGTTAAGTGGAAGCTCTTCTTCCTCGTCATCCTCATCCTCATTCGACTGTGGCAGCTCAACAGGGTCCTCCTCATCCGTCTCTATCTCATCATCCTCATCAGGTATTCTCTCCTACTCAACTACTGTGACCAAGGGAGTTGCTTCTTGTGGCAGTAGTTGTTCCCACACCACCTGAATATCTGGAGGCTCTTCCTCTCTAGGCATCTGGGATCTTTCCTCCCTAGCCTGACTGGATCCTCCTACATTAGCCATCCTGTCAACCAAATTTTAAGTTTTTAATTATTAATCATTACTACTCGACACTCACAAGCACATAAGTTGGAATCACATAAGCACATAAGTGTTTTATTACTTCTTCCTTAAAACTCGATAAGAGTTTATCACCACCATCTTTTCAAAGGTTACTTCCTAAGGTTTTTCCCTACCTAAGGTTCATAACCTAAGGCTTTGATACCAACTTATGACACCCCCAAATCTAAGTACTTCATTCCCTCAAGATTTGGTGTTCACTATCCATACATTCATACTATCTACCTAAATAAAATAATATTTAAACCATAAATCGTCCCTTTAAATAGGGTTACATCATTAAATCAAAAAACATCCCAGGTTGTCTAACCTTAAACATCATACAAGTGCAGAAAAAAATTATTACATCACATCATTAAATAAAAGTCTATCATTATAACAATAAAATAAAATTCCAAGTCTTCATCACTTGTACATTTTTCCCTTTCCTTTTCTAGTTGTAGGTTCGTCGATCTTCTCAACTTTAGCTGCAATGAGTGTATATATATGTAAGAGTGAGCAAAACAATTGCTCACTAGATATAGAAATGAATAAACATGATAATAACAACTGCCAATGAATAAGCTCATCAAAACTGAAGAGTACTCTATCAATGATAACCAAAGACTGGAATCAAAATATGGAATATATGAGGCTCATAAGACCACGAACTATGTCCACAGTTGTAAGTAATCTTTCAACTTCAACTTTAACAGTCATAAGACTATAAGTATTCCTCGTACTTAGGGGGATCAGCCCTTCGTACAATGTATTGTGCACAAACATTTCAACGCTAAGCGTAAATTATCCCCTGATAATAGGGTTGTTCATCTCAGTAAGACCCCCCAACTTTTTTTTAATAAAGATGATTTTTCTATAAATATCATGTTTAAATATTATGGAATGAATTTGATATAATGTTATAGTTGTGGGTAATATTTATAAATTTTGTAACGTACGCAAGTTGTTATATAATATTCGATTGGTCGGGGAATATTCGTTTTAACAGAGAATATTCGTACGATGGCACAATCATTGGTGAACCCCACAACGGAATTATTGTCGGATTGGGAAAATGACAAAAATATTTTATGAAAATAACGGCGGAAGTTTTACCGTTAACTGTTGAAACACCTAGTGTTAAATGCACAGTAATACGTGTGGTTGCATAATAGCACACGGTATTGATTATTGATGCTTACGTGAGAAGTCACTCAGTTTTGTTCAATTATTGCTTCAGTAATTGTTGCATAGTATCTCACGTTATTTGATTCAATTATTGTCGATATTTTTTATATTATTAAATCAATAATTGAGATGACAGAGTTATTAATATTATTATTTGCAATATTAACGATGTCTAGAAGTTCTGCCAAGGAGAGGTTTGGTCACATAATTGCGCGCCAATAGGGAAAAATCCTTATTGGAAAGCCCCCTCTTTCTTGGGAACGACCTGGTCGATTAATAGTGTGAATTATAATAATGAAGATGAAGTTTTGTTTTATTAGTATTATTAATGTAATAAAATGTAAAAGCTTTTTATATAAAAATGTAATACTTTTTAAAGTTATTCGTTTTATTTGACTATAAATAGAATATATTATATTAAATTATGCATAGTGTTTTGCATAGTAAAATCTTTTCATATAAAACAGAATACTTTTTATAAAATTATTCGTTTTATTAGACTATAAATAGAATATATTATATTTTATTATGCATAGTGTTTGCATAGTAAAATCTTTTTATATAAAACAGAATATTTTTATAAAGTTATTCATTTTATTAGATTATAAATAGAATATATTGTATTTTATTTAAAAGATTTTGTTTTATTAGAATATTTTATAGTAAACCAATCTGGACCGTCCGTTTAAAAGTAAATCAATCTGGACCGTTTAGAAATTAGTAACTATTCAGTCCATTCTCCTATAAATAGAAGCTCATTCCTTCATTATTTCTTACGAATTCACTGAAACTCTAGAGAGAGAAACTAAAAAGAGAAAGAAGAAAAGTATTCCGCTACAACACTACTCCTATATCCAGTTTGTTCTAAGGTAAGGGATATTATTTCTTTCATATTCATGAAGAGAACTTCTGTTATTCCGTTCTTTATTAATCTGTTGGAATAACCTGTATACGCGGACTACCCTATATTTGGTGAAATTCTTCTGTTATTCCATTCTTTATCATTATGTTGAATAACTCGCCTATGCGGCACCGCATACATGGTGAAATTCTTCCTCATTATTTCATTCTTTATTCTTCTCATTGGAACATGCCGTCTCATGCGCTTACGCACGACCGGTTCTCGTTATTTATTATTCTCATTAGAACATCCCGCTTGGTCATGCGAATTTTGTCCGACCTTGGTTCATTATTTATTATTTTGTTAGAATATCCTGTCTGTGCATTTACACATTACCTGGTTCCGTTATTTATTATTCTATTGGAATAACCTGTCAGTGCGGTCTATCGCATGCCTGGTGATTTCTTTTGTTATTCCATTCTTTATTATACTCAGTTGGTTAAAGTTTTGACTTCTATACTCCATGAAATTAGTAGAATATCCTTGATATTTGCGCTTCATCCAGTATCTTTTCATGGAAATATTCTTTTGAGCATTCTTGAATTTTACTCTACAAAGAAGTATCATGTTGACAAATTGGACGTTATTGGTTCCTAGATTAATTAATTCTTGAACTTGTTTTATTGAATTCTTATATTATTGTCATCATCCTCGCGTTTATATTATGTTGGAAGTCATCTGTGGCCTGTAGTGCATAGATGGACTTGGTATGATTATGACCAGGGATTATTCGGTGTAATCATGACCGTAATGTTACAAATGATGTGGTAAAAGTCCTCATTGGCCCGTAGTGCATTGATGGACAACTGTTGGCATGATCATGACCATTGATGAATACACGAATATCCTTGGCCCGTAGTGCATGGATAATTTATGGTCATGATACAAATGAATATCCTCGGTCAGAAAGTGCGGGGATGATGTGGATTATTTATTGTCGAGTCTCGTAGATAAAAGTGATGAAAACCTTTTAAATCATAAAAGATAGTAGATTTTATTTTCTACTTGACTCTTTTAATGGATTGCTTGTTCCGCCAGCAGCTTTAACTTGATGTTTGTTATATTGTATCGCTTTAACACTCGTTGAAGGCTAATGATAATTTATTCTCAGTATTATCTTAGTCATAATATTTCTTCTTGGGCTAGTTAGTGAGTCTTTTTTTTACTTCATTGTTCTCTTGAAAAATGAGAACGTAGCGAGGACTAGTCGGGGAACGGAGTGATGGTCCGGATAATAGCATTAGTAGTCCTCACTATTCTCATTAAATAGTGTGATAATAAATATAATGAGGACTCAATTGAGTGTGGATATTGTCTAGATGACAATATTTGTATTAAAACTCACAAAGATATGTTTTGTCGTATTTTACACGATCGTTGTATAATTAAGTTGTATTTGAATTTTGTACCATGTATTTGACGACTCAAGATGGGTGATGTATACATATTTTGGGGCGTCCACAATTGGTATCAAAGTCGAGGGATATGATCCCCGGCCGAGATGTGAGACAAGAACTAGGAGGGAGAGACGGGGAATTCCTTCGCTAGTATGACCTACCTAAGTTTATTTGGCATTTAATTGGTCACGTCGTATATAGGGATAATATATTGCATGTCAATTAACCTTTGTTTTGTGGCGATTTTTGAAAATGGCATCCGAGAATGTTGAGAATAGCAATGCAGCACAGGAGGTCGTTGAGTCTCCACAGATCAATAATCAGGACAATGTGCATCAGGAAGACGACAATCCTCATGCAAACAACAACACTGACCAAATGATGAACGATGGAATCTTCAGAGGCTTTCTGAAATTCATGCAGCATCAGGCAAGAGAGACTCCTGTCTGAAATGTAGGTGGAAACACTGGCAACTTTCGAACTGTCACTGTTAAGTAGTTCATGGAGCTGGGACCACCAGAGTTTTTTGGAGAGCCAAAACCACTTAAGGCGGAGACGTGGATAAAGCAGATCAACAAGATATTTGATATCTTGGGATGCTCCGAGGAGCAAAAGGTTACCTTTGCAACCTTCATGTTGCGGGCAGAGGCAGATTACTGGTGGGAATCTGTAAAGAGTACTCAACCTGCCGCACTGAAGATGACTTGGGAGAAGTTCCAAGAATTGTTCAACGACAAGTACTTTCCCGAAAGTATTCCTCACATGAAAGAGGTAGAGTTCATCAAGCTGGAGCAAAACAACATGACCGTGTCGTAGTATGAAGCCAAGTTTACCGAGATGTCCCGGTTTGCGTCCCATTTGGTTGATAATGAGGAAAGAATGACGCGGATGTTTCTAAGAAGTTAGAAACCCGAGATACGTTAATACCTCATTTCTCATAAACTTTGCTTGTATTCAGATGTTGTTCATAGGGCTCAGTTATTGGAGCGCGATAATGAGTCAACCCAACCAAAAGAGAGCAGCCGACAAAATGATAATACTAGTGATAGCAGTCATCGAAGCGGTGACAACAAGCGTGGAGGGAATCAACATACTAGAAATGGTAACCACTTAGGTGGTAATCATGGTCAAAACAATAAGAGTGGACATTTCAAGAAGAGGAGATTCAACAATGATGGAAAGACATCAGCATCAGCACCCGTCGTTAAGGAAGGAGGACGACCACCTATCATATGCTTCAAATGTGGAGGGGAGGGACACATCAGTCCAAACTGCGCAATGCCATCCAAAGCATGTTACAATTGTGGAAGAGAAGGCCACCTGGCCCGATTTTGTCGTGCACCGAAGATAAGTCTAGCTGGGATGGAGGCATCAAATGCCGTCCCAAATAAGACAAAACCAGTAGTTCAAAGGAGAACGTTTGTCGTGACCTCCCAGAAAGCAAGGAACCCGAACGAGGTCATCACGGGTAAGCTTATCATAAACTCTAGAGAAGTATATAACTTATTTGATACCGGTTCTACCCATTCTTTTATTTCTCCTACTTGCACTCAACGTTTAAATTTGACTCCAGAGAAATTAAACTTTGACTTATCTGTGGAAACTCCGTTGGGAGAAACCTTCATTACATCCACTATTTATAAGTATTGTTTGGTTCAAATCGGTACCCTCACATTACATGTCGATCTTATTTCATTGAAAATAATTGCATTTGACGTAATTATAGGGATTGATTGGTTAACTACTCATGCAAAAATTGATTGTTTTCATAAGGTTGTTAGCTTTTCGTATTCCTAACCAACCTATTATGAAAATTCAAGAAATCAACCCATTAAAATCAATCACTGTCATCTCAAGCCATAAAGCTATTCGTTTATTGAAAAATGGATGTCAAGCTTTCTTAGCTCATGTCATAGATCTAAACAAAAATACGTCAGTTTTGAGTGATATTTCTATTGTTAATAAATTTCCTGATGTATTCCCTGAAGAACTTCCTGGCCTACCCCCAGAGCGTGAAATTGAATTTTGTATCTACCTTGAACCCGATACAAAACCCATTTCCAAAGCCCCATATCGAATGACTCCTATTGAACTTCAGGAGTTAAAGACCCGACTGCAGGAATTGTTAGACATTGGCTTTATTCATCCTAGTACTTCTCTTTGGGGTGCTCCTGTTCTATTCGTGAAGAAGAAAGATGGGAGTATGCGACTTTGTATTGATTATCGGGAATTGAATCATGTCACCATCAAAAATAGGTGCCCATTGCTACGTATTGATGACCTGTTTGACCAGTTACAAGGCGCCAAATTCTTTTCAAAGATTGATCTTCATTCCGGATATCACCAATTGAAGATTAGAACCGATGACATTCCAAAGACGGCTTTCAGAACTTGGTACAGGCATTATGAATTCCTAGTCATGTCTTTTGGATTGACTAATGCTCCTGCTGCCTTCATGGATATGATGAACCGAGTATTCAAGGAATATTTGGATCACTTTGTGGTCATCTTTATTGATGACATCCTTACTTATTCCAAAAGCCTTGAAGATCATGAGCAACAATTGAGGCTGATACACCAAAAGCTTCGTGAAAATAAGCTTTATGCCAAGTTGAAGAAATACGAGTTCTGGCTTGAGGAAGTAGCATTCCTTGGGCACGTGGTATCAAGTTATGGAATATCTATTGACCCGGCAAAGATTGAAGCTATTCAAAGCTGTGAACAATCTAAATCAGTGACCGAAATACGTAGCTTTTTCGGTTTAACTGGTTATTATCGGAGATTCGTGGAAGGATTTTCTCAAATCGCTACTCCATTAACTCAGCTGACTCGGAAAGATACAAAATTCGGTTGGAGTGAGGAATGTGAGAAGAATTTTCAAGAACTCAAGAGGAGACTCATTTTAGCACCTGTTCTGACAATACTATCTGGCTCGGAGGGATTTGTGATCTACAGTGATGCTTCGGGCAAAGGCTTAGGATGTGTTCTCATGCAACATGGGAAAGTCATAGCCTATGCCTCTCGATAACTCAAAGAATATTAGAGGAATTATCCTACTCATGATCAAGAGTTGGCAGCAGTCATTTTTGTACTAAAGATTTGGAGGCATTACTTGTATGGGGAGAAAGTGGAGATCTTTACGGATCATAAAAGCCTCAAATATTTATTCACTCAAAAGGAACTCAACATGCGACAAATGATGTTGGCTTTGAATCTGATGAAAGATTATGATCATACCATCCAATACCATCCTGGAAAAGTAAACGTGGTAGCTGACGCATTGAGTAGAAGATCATATGCGGGTATAAGTGCGATATTGTTAACGCAAAGGCCCATTTTGTATGACTTGCAAAGGATGGAGATAGAGATAAAGACTTCAGGGACCCACGTGATGATGGCGAATATACAAGTAGAACTGACTTTAATCGATAAAGTTAAAGTTGCTCAAGTTATAGACCTGGAGTTGATACGTATGTGGAAGAAAGTACAAGAAGGGGCTATGCCGGAAGCAAGAATCGATGAAGAAGGAATACTTTGAGTCAACTCCAGACTTTGTGTTCCTAACGACCCTGAGTTAAAGTATAAAATCATGATGGAGGCGCACAACACACCGTTTGCAATCCATCCTGGGAGTACGAAAATGTATCATGATCTTCGACATACATTTTGGTGGGGCAATATGAAGAGGGAGATAGCGTTGTTTATCTCAAGGTGTTTAACTTGTCAATGAGTCAAGGCAGAGCATCAAGTACCAAAAGGTCCATTACAACCACTTGAAATTCTAGAATGGAAGTGGGAGCACATTACCATGGATTTCGTTACTGGTCTTCCCAAGGTTTCTCAAGGCATAGATGCAATTTGGGTCATTGTTGATAGATTGATCAAGTCTGCTCATTTTTTACCTATACGAGAAACTTATACACTTGAACATCTTGCTCGTATGTACATAAACGAGGTTGTAAGATTTCATGGTATGCCAGTATCCATAGTTTCTGATCGAGACCCAAGATTCACTTCACGGTTTTGGGTTAGTTTGCAAAAAGCTATGGGCATAGATTTACGATTTAGTTCGGCATATCATCCTCAGACGGATGGACAATCAGAGAGGACTATTCAAATTCTTGAAAATTTATTAAGACTCTGTGTCCTTGACTTCAAGGGAAGTTGGGACAAGTTCTTACCATTGGTGGAGTTTTCCTACAACAACAGTTATCAAGCAAGTATTGGCATGGCTCCATTCAAAGCGTTGTATGGAAGAAAGTGTTGTTCTCCAGTATGTTGGGATGAGGTGGGTGAAGCAATGCTGTTGGGACCGGAGTTAGTACGTATGACTACGGAAAAGATACAAATGATCCGGCAACGTATAAAAACCTCACAAGATCGACAAAAGAGTTATGCTGATCTTCATCAAAAGGACGTGGAATTCGATATTGGAGATCATGTGTTGTTACGTGTTGCTCCATGGAAAGGAGTTACGAGATTTGGAAAGAGAGGAAAGCTCAATCCTCGATTCATTGGCCCATTTTTAATCCTCGGTCGAGTAGGAACTGTGGCGTATAGATTCACTTTACCGCCAAGTATATCTCGTGTCCATAACGTTTTTCATATATCCATGTTACGTAAATATGTGAAAGACCCGAACCATATTATTGAGTTAGAACCGGACGAAATAGCGAAAGATTTAACGTATAAAGAGGTTCTTGTTCAAATCTTGGATAAGAAGGAACATATTCTACGCTCCAAGGTTATACCTCAAGTCAAAGTTTTGTGGAGAAACCACGATGTTGAGGAAATGACCAGGAGTTAGAATCAAATGAAATCAAGGTATCCTTACCTCTTTGACATACCGTATATACCCTAATTTCGAGGGCAAAATTTCATAAGAAGGGGAGGTTGTAAGACCCTAACGTTTTTTAATAAAGATGATTTTTCTATAAATATCATTTTTAAATAGTATGGAATGAATTTGATATAATGTTATAGTTGTGGTTAATATTTATAAATTTTATAAAGTACACAAGTTGTTATATAATATTCGATTGGTTTGGGAATAATCGCTTTTAACAGAGAATATTCATAATGACGGCACAATCATTAGTAGACCCCCACAAATGTAATTATCATTTGATTGAGAAAATGACAAAAATATTTTATGAAAATAACGGCGGAAGTTTTACCGTTAATCGTTAAAACACCCGGTGTTAAAAAATACAGAATACGCTGTGGTTGCATAGTAGTAGCATACTGATATTGATTATTGATGCTTACGTGAGAAGTTACTCGCTTTTGTTCAATTATTGCTTCAAAGAATTGTTGCATAGTATCTCACGTTATTTGATTCAATTATTGTCGATATTTTTATATTATTAAATCAATAATTGAGATGATGAGTTATTAATATTATTATTTACAATATTAACGATATCTAGAAGTTCGCCAAGAAAGGTTTGGTCACCTAATTGCGCCCAATTGGGAGAAATCTTTATTGAAAGCCCCTCTTTCACGGGAACGACTTCGGTTGATTAATAGTGTGAATTATAATAATGATGATGAAGTTTTGTTTTATTAGTATTATTAATGTAATAAAATGTAAAAGTTTTTATATAAAACAAAATACTTTTATAAAGTTATTCATTTATATTCTATTATGCATAGTGTTTTGCATAGTAAAATCTTTTTATATAAAAATGTAATACTTATATAAAGTTATTCGCTTTTATTAGATTATAAATAGAATATATTATATTTTATTATGAATAGTGTTTGCATAAAGGCTCTGATAGTATTTGCATAGTAAAATCTTTTTATATAAAATAGACTACTTTTATAAAGTTATTTATTTTATTAGATTATAAATAGAATATATTATATTTTATTTAAAAGATTTTGTTTTATTAGAATATTTTATAGTAAACTAATCTGGACCGTCCGTTTAAAAGTAAATCAATCTAGATCATTCAGGAATTAGTTACTATTCGGTCCATTTTCCTATAAATAGAAGCTCATTCCTTCATTATTTCTTACGAATTCACTAAAACTCTAAAGAGAAAGAAGAAAAGTATTCTACTACTTCACTACTCCTATATCCAGTTTGTTCTAAGGTAAGGGGTATTATTTCTTTCATATTCATGAAGAGAACTTCTGTTATTCCATTCTTTATTATTCTGTTGGGATAACCTGTATACGCGGACTACCTTATACTTGGTGAAATTCTTCTGTTATTCCATTCTTTATCATTATGTTGGAATAACCTGTCTATGCGAAGTACCGCATAAATGGTGAAATTCTTCTATTATTCTATTCTTTATTATTTTGTTGGAACATCTTGTCGGTGCGTTTACGCATGACCTGGTTCCGTTATTAATTATTTTGTTAGAACATCATGTCTGTGCGAATTTCACCTGACCTGGTTCCATTATTTATTATTCTCATTAATATATCCTCTACATGCTGCTTACGCACGACTGAATTCCGTTATTTATTATTCTGTTGGAATAACCTGTATGTGTGGTCTATCGCATGCCTGGTGATTTCTTTTGTTATTCCATTCTTTATTATACTCAGTTGGTTAATGTTTTGACTTCTATACTCCATATTAAATCATAAATCATAAAAGATAGTAGATTTTATTTTCTAATTGACTCTTTTAATGGATTGCTTGTTCCGCTGCAATTAAACTTGATGTTTGTTATATTGTATCAGTTTAACACTATTGAAGGCTAACGATAATTTATTTTGTATTATCTTAGTCATAATATTTCTTATTGGGCTAGTTGAGCTCACCCTTTTACTTTCATTGTTCTCTTCAGGAAATGAGAACGTAGTAGGGACTAGTCGGGGAACGGAGTGATGGTCCAAATAATAGCATTAGTAGTCCTCACTATTCTGTTAAATAGTGTGATAATAAATGTAATGAGGACTGAATTGAGTGTGGATATTGTCTAGATGACAATATTTGTATTAAAACTCACAGCATATGTTTTGTCGTATTTTACACGACTGTTGTATAATTAAGTTGTATTTGAATTTTATACCATGTATTTGGAGACTCAAGATGGGTGATGTATACCTATTTCGGGGGCATCACAATCTCAGTATTTAGAGTACAAGTCCGCACCAAAGTAAGTTTGGTTTGGATACACTTCAAGGGTAATTTAGAATTCAACGGTTATCAACTAAGGATTAATTGAATACAATATTGATAACGTCATGCTATGGAATAATCATAACTGAATCGACATTATAAATTAGGATCATGCTTTAGGAATAAAGTAATAGCATAAACATTGAATAATCATAGCGTTCCTTGCTTGAACAATATTAAGCCAAGGCTATTTAGAACTAAGTACTAAGAATGCATAACAAATAGTAATTTAAATGATAAAACTTGTTCAACATTAGTATATCATAATATGTAAACTTGCATGCTAGATAACAAGTTAAAGACAAGAATAAGTTGTTCAATATCAAAATAGGATTTAGAAATCATAAGCAACTAGATACAAGAACTTGCTCAATTGTAAAAGTAGAATTAGAGAGCTTGCTCAATGAAAAAAAAAATAAGTTTAGAAACTTGCTCATCGTAAATGTAGAGTTAGAAAACTTGCTCAACGTAAATGTAGAGTTAGAAAACTTGCCTCGTGTGTAGGTTAAACAATCACTACTCACGTTCACCACAAGTCCTACACATACCATATGTATTGACAATACACATTAGTTACACTAACATTAGCTTCATGAGTTGTTTTCTTACTTTTAGTATAGCTACTAACTAAGTTTAAGTTTAAACAACATCACATCTTTTCATGAACATTACTTTTTAGCTTTATTACAACTACTTAAGTGATCATTTCATTGCATCACATACACATTAACAACTTTATACAACATCCTATTGCATGTCCAACATGTTATCATTAGGTTATACTAATACACAAAGGATTGCACTTGTATTCGCCCATCCCGATGCCCTACGATTGCCTCCAAATACACAACAGTCCTCAAGATGGCCATTTTGACCCTTTATAACGATTTCAAATTGAAAACCTTATAGAATAAAAGTTATAGGCCTATTCGTCCTCATTACGAATCATCTTGAATCACATCAATTGGAGTTCGTATGAAAACATTATGCTCATTTTAGTAAAACATGTTCTGTCAGATTTTTTCCAAAATTTGGCTTAGCAGACTACCCCCCCCCCCCTCCCCCAGTCGGGGCAGGAGTTTTTGCATTGGAGGGGCCTACCGGGGCGGGGTCCCTTCTACGTTTTGCGATTTTATGCTCTGTAACTCTACAGAAAGTCAAATTAGGTCTCCAAACTCCTTTCTAATGTACCATACCAACCTATTTAAGGTATAATAGGTTTATAGAAACATAATCTAATGTTTTCTAACACGCTTTCTAGCCATCTAAACAACATAAACATCCAAATTACAACCATCAATTTTCACTATTTTTTGCTAAAACTTCACTTTTTGAAAGTTTCAGTGAAAATCATCATTGTGATTTTGTTTTTCAACCACAACAGTTAATTCAACATACTATGCTTATGTTTATTCATCCTCTTTCAAATTCAATAGTCAATTTATATATTATACAACTAATTAAACCATAATTTTACTTTAAACTAAGTCATATTCATATATGTTCATACCAATTTACTGTAATATGATTTCCTTCATAAAATACATACTTAACATGAATTCATTCAATATACTCATATATAAACTTATGAAAAGAATTTTATAACAAACAATTTATAATATAAAGCTACTAGTAATTGCCCATGCCTAAAGGCACGATGTAACGAAAAATTAAATTAAAATTCAAAAAATACTAGATTACCTAAAGATTTTTTTGCAACCTAAAATAACATGCAATCGGATATAACAATTATCATAATTCACCAAACCTCCACAATAATTAATTTTTCTTTAAAATAGATATCCAAAAAAATCTAAACTGTTTTACAAAACTTAAAATCATCAATAATAATTTTTATAATTCATCAAGCACCACTATAATAATAATAATAATAATAATAATAATAATAATAATAATTATTGTTGTTGTTGTTGTTATTATTATTATTATTATTACTATTATCATAATTATTATTATAATTATTACTATTATTATTACTACTATTATAGTTATAATAATAATAATTACTATTATAATTATTATTACTATTATAATAATAATTATTATTATAATTATTGTTATTATCATAATAATTATTATAAAAATTATTATAATTATTGTTATTATAATTACTATTATTATTATTATTATTATTATTATTATTATTATAATTATTGTAATAAATTATTATTAAAATTATTACTATTTTTATTATTATTATTATTTTTATTATTATTATTATTATTATTATTATTATCATTATTGTTATTTGATTTGGGCGAGAATTTTTAGGGGTGAATTTGATTTGGGCGGAAATTTTTAGTGTGAGGTGAAATGTGAGCATTTAGATTAAGTTGGAAGAATTGAGATGAAATCTGAACCGTCCTTGTACTTTGTCAAATGAAAGATTCAAAATGAGTTCTGTTTTATTATATAGATATACAACAAACAATTCAACCTTCACAAAATTTTTACAGAGAATTTTAGAAGAGAATATAACTACAACTTTTTGAACAAAATACAAGCAATAGGATACCTTAATTTTAGAAGATGATGACTATTCTTTTAATTATGAAGCTTTCTTTTTCCTCAATTCCTCTCTCTAGACGTCTCCCAATTCTCTCTTACTTTTCTCATTAATTTTTTTCTTCTCTTTTTTTTCTTCCTCTGAGTCTTTCTCCTTATTCTAAACTCTAACTAACGTACTAAACCAAATATAACGTATAAGATATAATATATGTATTAAGTATATAATATAATTATAACTTTGACTGACATCAGTTTTTTTTAAACTCAAAAGCCATAAGGCTTGTTTGGCTAACTAACTAAAAAATAAACCATTAAATCTTACACCTTGTTTGGTAAAACAGATTTAAATTAAAGACTTAACATTTATTAAGTCTTGTTTGGCAAAAATTGAATTAACCTCCCTTAACTTATTTTAATAACTCCTTTATAATATAGTTTATGGTCACACTTTAATTAATTAAATTTTAATATTCAATATAATTAATTCTTATAACATTTTATTAAATTAATTCACCACATAAATCAATACGACATAACTATAATTTTCTTTATAATTATAATTTTATTTAATCAACTAAATATTAAAATATTATCTCATGATGATCATTTTTCTTAACTCGTTAATTATTTATTCAACAAATAAATAATCAATTCAATTAACATCAAATTAAATAAATATTTATTCTACAATAACCATATTAATTAAATATTTATATAATTCCATAAATATTTAAAATTACAATTTAAATTTTCAGATTGTTACATATCGTACGAGGAAGTTCCTATCCAGATACTAGATAGGAAGGAACAGAAGCTGAGAAATAAGATTATTCATTCCGTTAAGATTCTCTGGAGGAATCACGCAGTAGAAGAAGCTACATGGGAGCTAGAAGAGAAAATGAGAGTGAATTATCCGTTTTTATTTGAGTAACCTTATTTTTATAATTCCGAGGACAGAATTTTTACAAGGGTTGAGGGATGTAACGACCATGAATTTTAGACTCTTTATTAATTAAATATGTGATCTAATTTTTATGAGTTCGTTTTGTGAGTTTATTTAAACCTTATGGGTTATGTGAATTTATGAAATGATTAAAGGGAGTCACTAATAGTTTATTTAAATTAGTGGGCTAGCCCTAAGATTCTAATATCAAAGACTTGATAAGATTATTAATTAAATATTCAATTTATTTTAATATAGTAGCAAGAGTTGAACATATTGATTAATTGCAATTATGAGTAATTAATTGATAATGTGTTAACTAATAATCATTATGAGTAAATGATAATTAATGAGTATAAGGTGATTATATATTTTCTTGTAATGTGGCATGAATTGGCTTAAAGGTGTATTATCTAAGTTAGTATGCATGCTTAGGAGTATTAGAAGTAGTTGAGTTGCAACAATTAAATGTTTGGCAATGTTTGAGTTCAGCCTCTACAGAAGCAGAGGCCATTTGTTTTCTTTCTTGTCGAAGTGGCGCGACTGTGCCACTTCCCTAGCCTTTCACCGCGCGGCCGTGCGGGTAGCAGATCACAGTTGCTCATATAGCTTCTTAAGATATTCTGAGCATGTTACTTTGATT
Organism: Panax ginseng; assembly: GCA_020205605.1. Taxonomy (NCBI): domain Eukaryota; kingdom Viridiplantae; phylum Streptophyta; class Magnoliopsida; order Apiales; family Araliaceae; genus Panax; species Panax ginseng. The sequence goes on from CM035137.1 coordinate 76,786,928, forward strand.
ATTATATGAATACAAATGACCTAAACTTGTGGACTAAGGTAGTTATGTATATAATAAGCCATAATATGTTTGTTTTGACTTGGTTATTCAAAGAAGGTTTAAAGATTTGAAAACTAGAAATTGTATACATGGAGTAATATACATTCTGACCTTGTGAACATATGTAAATAACTTGAGTATGTGCACAAATACATATGAAAGCATGAATTAGACAATAAAGACGTATCTTGCATGCTTGAATGAATTTTTCTAATGGAGGCTTAAAGTTTTGAAAATGAACTTGATAAACTATATATACATTAAGTTGAGAACTTGTAAGTATGTTTTGATGTCTAGCATGTATATATATGAAAGTATGATGTATGGTAGGTAAAGTGACTTACATGATTGATAGTTTATCATGTGAAGTCTTGATTAAGTAAAAACGAATAATGACCTTTTATGTTTGATGAAGGGTTAAAACTTATTTATTCATATAATAACATGTGTGTTATGCATGATTGTTCGTTTATGTGCATGTCGTGTGTGCACTGGCTTACTGTTGAAGCATCCATGTCTTGATTTGCACCAGGAGCAGCGCGGTCGCGCCACTCCTTAGTACAAACCAAGCGCTAAATTACCAAATCTCTGCACCGAGATCTGAGTTCAGTTATTAAATTGAGAACTAATGCATGCTTGTATGGTTACTGTAATCTGTAATACATGTCCAGTATAGTAGTTATATGATAATAAGCATGTTATTGAAAGAATCCTATGATGAATTAGTGTTTACAACTTTAAAGTTTGATTGTGATTTCAATTATGACATAGTGTGTTAGAAACTAATCGTGTAATTTAATGATACATGTATAGAAGTATGCTATATGATGATTTGTTTCTTGTAAGTGTAGACTCATATTAGTTACACGTACTAATTGGAAAGGCCGACTTGTTAATGTTAAGTCATTTCAACGCAAGTTAACTAAAGCTAGAATTATATTGTAGCTGAGCAAACAGGTAAGTTTCCTTGAACCCTACTTTTATTGAGCAAGTTGCCTAAAATTACTCAAATTTATATTGAGAAAATATCCGAACACTATTTTATTATGTTGCAATGTTTCATAACTTACACAACTTTGTTTGTTGTGAAAGTTTCTTATCCTTCTCATATTATATTGAGTAGGTTATTGTTGAATTGAAAGTTATTCATTTAAGCTTGAATCTTATTTTCAAGCATGCTATTAAGTGGTTTAATTACCTTACAATTATTCCACATCGATATTATTGATATTCGCACATAGTGCACTTAAGTTAGTACAGTCTTGGACTTATACATCATTTAAATTTCAATAATTCTTGAACTGTGTTAGATAGTGTCTGAACCTTTGTTCGGTCATACAAGAGTATGAAGTTTTATAAAAGCTATCCAAACCAATTGATGGTAAGGATTCTTAGACTGAAAGAACACCCCTTCTATGATAGGGGAGTACCCCAGGTATCTAATAAAAGATACAAATACACCATGAATTCAATCTCAGTAACCAATGTTTCCTACTAATACACCATGAATTCAACCTCATTGCAATGTGATTGTGTGACGCCCCCAAATCTAGGTCCCTTTGAACCTTGGATTCGGTCCGCCACAATACTACTATCGTCAAACTATTATCATCAATTATTCATAACTTAATGAATATAACCTTGCTTATTACAATTAAGAATGCAAGTTCTTTCAAATTCCAGGATCTACGCAATGACCCCAAACTTTTATAAGTTTCGAATCTTGGTCATTTACCATTCCTATTATAGATCATATTCGATGTTATAAAAATATGCAGAATAATTTAAACTTTTTCAATCTCTTTTGAAAAATAATCTTTAATTGATTTCTTAACTTGAATTAATTACAATTCCCTGAATCAAATCATGCTATGATTCATTCTATTCAAATTATTGTAAAATATTTATATCCCAATTTGAATTTCACTATGTACCGCCTAGTACAACTTTTATAAGTTAGCATGTATTACACATAGTAAACTATTATCATATACATCTATTAGAACCTAATCATGGTTCAAGAGCATCTAGTTAAATAGTAAATCAATCTCCTTTGATACCATTGAACTTTATCAATCAAATAACACGTAACCTTTACCGTGTATCCTTAACCTGCAAAAGTGGTTATTTGCGAGGGTGAGCTCGACAACCCAGCAATTCTAACAGTTTTCATACAACACATAACATATAACAACATATTCAGTTCATGCATTCATAATCGATTAATAATTACTACGCATGTTACTTCTGACATAACATGCATAGAGGTTTATATCACAAGTATATCATCAAAGATCAACTTTCACATTTCATACATATCTCATACGCATTTCATATATAACAACACTTGCATAGCATAATATAGCTCAACTAACAGTTATTGAATTCATATAACAAATAGGAACTGAAAGACTTGCCTGATTCGTAATTTATCAACTACGACTTAACTGCTTATAGTTATCCGCACTTCGTGTATTCATACACAGTTATATAATCATGGATTCACATCCATTAGTTATATATTTCATACAATCTCAATGTAATAATATTGTTACATTGTTCTTTAACTAGGTTCGTAAAACCTACACTTCACTTTCTCATCATACGCTTAGAATAGCTAGGTATATATAGTATACCTTAGTCACCCGTACATGACATCAACATTCATATACATCTATCACACACTTGACTCGCTATGTGTTCGACATATTTAAAACTCATATCGTTAAGTTCAACCGTACACACAAACGTCTAATCTTAGTTATAACTTTATACAACATTACCTATATAGCACAAATCAGATTGTAAGACATCACTCATTCGAACAATGTATCATTGTTTATCTTATGTAAACATTCCTTTGGACTTTAACATTTTGAAAGTCTTAATTAAAATTCATCTTTATCACATAGCATGCTTCCTACACATTACATAACATAGTGGTCACCTATTACAAGTTAAATTAATCATATAGGCATGATTTAAACATCAGATCAAAAACAAAACTTATTCCATATCAAGCAGGGATGGCGCAGTTTATCGCCATGTTCAGCTTAGGGGACGACGCAATCACTACCGTCCCTCGCTGCACTAAGGTTGAGCTTTGCACTTCCTATTTTCAATCCAAACTTTAACAGACTTAGATACCTACACTTGTCATGCATACACACAAAAGGTCTTTACATACTTGTACGACCACTTCAAGATCAACCTTATATGTTAGGGACTTTAGTTTAGGATTTTTCATGAAATAAAACAAAAAAATAGGGTTATGAAATCACTTGGTGTACTAATTAGCCTTTTGTTCTCATAAAGAGGTCACATAATTTGTACAACACATGCGCATATATTACACATATGCATGAAAGTTCAGATGACTACTAAAATAGTTTGGCAACATCGCCTCTTGGGCTTGATTAGCGATTATATTGCATTTAGCCTAGGATAAAGCGCTTCAAGGTCGTCCCCTGGTCGAACTGTATTTGAATATTTAGTTATCAGTTCACACTTAATTTCTTAACATGCATGAATGTTAACACATAATATTTACACATATTAAGAGGTCATTTGTCAAAGTTTAGAACCTCTTGTGTTTATTCAAAGTTATTTTCCCACTTTAAGGTTTAACGACTTTCTTTAACAAGATTCGAAGTCTACAAGCTTTTAAACCATATATTGGTACTAATAAGCCTCTAGTAGCATGCTCATATGTATATATCTTATCTATATATGACAAGCATGGTTTATCACTTGAAAACTTTACTTTCAAAACATGCTTGAGGTTACCTTTGAAATCATTTTTTATAAATGATGCGATATAACACATATAAGTCATATCTAGGGATTTTATAGACATAACATATCGTATTAATCCTTTAGAATCTAGATATCCATGTGATGTAACTAGATTTTGAAAATATGTCCAAGTTTGCTTTTGAAACCACTTTAAACTTGAACAATGCCATTCAACACATACTAGACAACTTTAAGGCTCCATTCATATGTAGTCAAGTCATGTTATCATGCTCGCAAGGTCAGAGTTTAAATCATGTAGTAGTCATGCATGTTAGTTCATTATGCTAAGCTTTTTCTTGAAAAACTTCTTTACACAAATCTTAATAAAGTGGTCATGAACAAAAGAACTATGAATCACATGTCATGCTCGTTTATGTGTTAAATTAGTCATGTGTATAGACCACTAAGCTCAAAATTTGCAGAACATGAACTTTAACAAAGTTTGTTTTCAAAACTTAAAGTCCTTGTTAAAGATCTCCTACCAATTTATGTTGAACACTTCATACTATATACGAACACCTTATACTTCATGCTATATCTCTTTTTAGGTAATTAATTAAGTCATGACATCAAGTTATCAACATGTAGCATGAACAAAACTAGCAACTGGTTCTAAGGTACAGGCGTAGAAGTCACACAAGCACCCCAAAGATAACCGGTATGCAGCTACACCAGGTCGAGTTTAGAAGCAGTATGTATACTCTGTTCTGCAGAGTAACTACTAACTTGATTTCTAACGATACAAGCATGTTCCAAACCATTATTAAAGTGTTTATACATGAAAGTAAGCTTCCTAAACACCTTATAACATGTTCATTCATATCAATTAACAACTGAATTCAAGAATTTCCAAGAATTAAACTAGACCCATTTCAATAATTAAACTAGACCCATTTCAAGAACATAATTAGAAACTATACCTCCTTAAGCTTGAATTGGACTCCTCATATACTAATTATGCTTCTACACTTTCTCAGCCATTTAGAACTCTTAACCTAAGACCATTACCAACCTCAAAAACTAAAAATGGAGCTTCTATTTATAAGGGAAACTTGGACTGGACATTGCCATTACACTAGAGTTAGAGTTCATGTGTAATGGGAGAAAACATTGGTCACTAAAGAGTTGTTCAACAGCCCCATACCAGCCACATTGCTAGCAATAATCACCTATTCCATAGCCACTTGGAGAATACGTAACTTAGTTTTAGCCCATTGTCCATGTTCCTTTGTGCCAATCAATTTGGGACAAGTGAAAAAATCTCAGAAATCTTGTTATCTAGGCTTGGTTTGGTTTATTTAATTCCCATAATGTAATCTTAATGTACAATTATTACCATATTAGAAATTTAGGGATTAAATATATACTCACATCATATAGTCCATGTACATTAAATACATGTAATAAAATATCGATGTTAGGCATTATTGTCCGTGAAATCCCATAATTATCTCTACCACTCACATAACCACATTATACCTTATTTAATATTAATGTTTATTTAAAACATTGATTTCCTTTCTCAGTTTCTAGAATACACAGATATTTAATCATTGATGTATTAAAGTTACATATGACTTCACCGTACTACTTGGTACTTTATATCATTAGTCCCAATTAAATGTCACACTTCATGTATTCTTAAGCCGTAGGTATTATATATCACTACTGCCCACATTTTCCATATTACACATAATAATACTATTTAATGATAATTAATATTTTAATTGGGCTAGATATCATTCAGTCGGGTACTTTCAACCCATTATCATATTTTAATATCACAACGATTATTTAATATTAATCATTTATCTTTAAAATATCAACCCTTTGATATATTACAAAACTATGTAATATATTAAAATATCCAATATTAATTAACATATTTCTTTCATCCACTTATGCTAAACACGTATGTTAACTCACCATCTTATCCAAGTGAACTAACCCTTTTTCATTTAACTTATTATCATGCCATTGCCATACAAGGATTATAATATTCCATAATATCTCTTAATTAACCATATTTATTCCGGGCTAATTAATTAAATCTTTATTCAAGTCATGTTTTTCTAACTAAGTTTCTTCATGAACACTAAGTCACCATTCATGACCTTATAAGAGTTATTAGTATATATGGCTTGCAAATCACATTTCACAAACTGACTCAGAGTTTTCTACAGACCGGCGCAGCTGCGCTGGTCATAGGCTTGGTAATGGCCCAACTCCGCATACCAAATTCTCAGGCAGACAAGTTTTGCATTAGCAAAACTGAAACCATACACTTCTAAACACTTTACACATCCTCCTTAAGAGTTAACTCGACTAACATCAATCCTATATTTGGTTTCGCATCATCAATTACTATTTTTTTTAACAATTCAAGGATCACACTTCGAGTTTTAAAACTCTATCTCCCTTATTAGTTTAACCAAATATACATCTACTTTATGGTTTCATACCACCAATAACACAACACTCGAATATAACACATATATACATTCCTTTAATCCTCACTTCTCGCCGTGTATCAATTCACTCAATAATTCTCTAACCACGTTAAAGGTATATCGATTTCCTTCTCTCGTCAACAACGTACATATATACAAGTCCAAACCTAGCACACATCGAGTCTTTAATAGTATTCAATATAGTACACTCAGTGGTTTTCCATAAACAACCAACAAATTAGTTTTCGTCTCATCTACATTGTTTTCACAATGAGTTAGATCGGTTACCTTAGACTTGATATTTACTCGTACATATACTCAAGAAATTGGTGACTATCAAAGATATTTTAATGTCACCAACCTACTAATAAAATAATTTTCACATAAATTATTTAACATCCATAGATAAATTTTTATCCATCCTCTTACTAATTCATCTCTACAATTTATAAAAAATATATAATAACGATATATATATATATATATATATATATATATATATTTATTAAACACAACCTCACTTATTGCATAGTTCATATTACCCTATACAACACCACATCACATACTTCTCAACACACTATATATTTTTATTTGAACCCTTCACACGCCTTAAGAATTTTATCTACTAAATTCTTATTTTAATATTTTCTGAAAATTCGGGTTCTTATAGATTGTCCAGTCCAAGTTTCTTCTATAAATGATAGACATAATCTTCAATTCACGTTGCTTTGTTTTTGTTCTTGAAAACTCTGATAATTTGAGAGTAAGTGAGTTGTGGTCCAAAGAAGAGGTTAGCAATCACAGAAGGAAGAAACTAAGTTCATTTAGCTTCAAAGAGGTATAAAATCTAATTTATGTTCTTGAATTAGTTTTTTTGGCAAATTCTTGTAATTCTCATAAATTCTTGTAATGTGGCATGAATTGGCTTAAGGGTGTGTTATCTAAGTTAGTATGCATGCTTAAGAGTATTAGAAGTAGTTGAGTTGCAGCAATTAAATGTTTGGCAATGTTGGAGTTGAGCCTCTACAGAAGCAGAGGCCATTTTTTTTCTTTCTGGTCAAAGTGGCGCGGCCGCGCCACTTCCCTAGCTTTTCACCGCGTGGCCGTGCGGGTAGCAAATCACAGTTGCTCATGTTAGCTCCTTAAGTTATTCTGAGCATGCTACTTTGATTATTATATGCATACAAATGATCTAAACTTGTGGATTAAGGTAGTTATGTATATAGTAAGCCATAATAGGTTTGTTTTGACTTGGTTATTCAAAGAAGGTTTAAAGATTTGAAAACTAGAAATTGTATACATGGAGTAATATACATTCTGACCTTCTGAACATATGTAAATAACTTGAGTATGTGCACAAATACATTTGAAAGCATGAATTAGACAATAAAGACGTATCTTGCATGCTTGAATGAATTTTTCTAATGGAGGCTTAAAGTTTTGAAAATGAACTTGATAACTATATATACATTAAGTTGAGAACTTGTAAGTATGTTTTGATGTCTAGCATGTATATATATGAAAGTATGATGTATGGTTTGTAAAATGACTTACATGATTGATAGTTTATCACGTGAAGTCTTGATTAAGAAAAAACGAATAATGACCTTTGATATGTTTGATGAAGGGTTAAAACTTAGTTATTCATATAATAACATGTGTGTTGTGCATGATTGTTCGTTTATGTGCAAGTCGTGTGTGCACTGGCTTACTGTTGAAGCAGCCATATCTTTGTTTGCACCAGGAGCAGCGCGGTCGCGCCACTCCTTAGTACAAACCAAGCGCGATCGCGCAGTCCTGCACTGAGATCTGAGTTCTGTTATTAAATTGAGAACTGATGCATGCTTATATGGTTACTCTAATCTGTAATACATGTCCAGTATAGTAGTCATATGATAATAACCATGTTATTGAAAGAATCCTATGATGAATTAGTGTTTACAACTTTAAAGTTCGATTATGATTTCAACTATGACATAATATGTTATAAACTAATAGTGTAATGTAATGATACATGTATAGAAGTATGTTATGTGATGATTTGATTCTTGTAAGTGTAGACTCATATTAGTTTACATGTAATAATTGGAAAGGCCGACTTGTTAATGTTAGGTCATTTCAACGCAAGTTAACTAAAGCTAGAATTATATTGTAGTTGAGCAAACAGGCAAGTTTCCTTGAACCCTACTTTTATTGAGAAAGTTCCCTAAACTTACTCAAATTTATATTGAGCAAATATCCGAACACTATTTTATTGTGTTGCAATGTTTCCTAACTTACACAACTTTGTTTGTTGTGAAAGTTTCTTATCCTTCTCATATTGTATTGAGTAGGTTATTGTTGAATTGAAAGTTATTCATTTAAGCTTGAATCTTATTTCTAAGCATGTTATTAAGTAGTTTAATTACCTTACAATTATTCCACATCGATATTATTGATATTCGCACATAGTGCACTTGAGTTCGTACAGTCTTAGACTTGTACATCATTTAAAGTTCAATAATTCTTGAACTGTGTTAGATAGAGTCTGAACCTTTGTTCGGTCTGACAAGAGTATGAAGTTTTATAAGAGCTATCCAAACCAATTGATGGTAAGGATTCTTAGACTGAAAGAACACCCCTTCTATGATAGGGGAGTACCCTAGGTATCTAATTGAAGATACAAAGAACATGTAACGACCGAGAAATTCGGATCTTATTGTAAAATAATTTTTTTGAATTAAATAATAAATAAAATTATATTCTATGTGATATCAAGATGGTTGTCATTCTATAACCTAATAAGGTTGGAATGTCGAAGTATTTAAGCTACGTGAAGGAATTTAAGTGTATGAATTTCTAAGACAAAAATAAAAGTTTTCCGAGAATTTTCCAAAAAACACTATTCATCGATATTTTCTCGGGAATTATTTTTGAATTTTCGTGAAATACGTAATGATAGAATATCAAGGTAAGATGGATTATGTAATAATAATCTAAGTATGGAAAACGTAATATTTCACTTGTGGACTTAATTTGAGAACATTAAGGAAGGCGAAGTATTAATGAGTTAAGTAATAATCGTATGATACAAAAGTATTGTACGAGGTAATGAAAATGAGTATAATACGAAGTATTATACGAGTTTGTATGAATGGTGGATTATCGTATATAAAGAATTTGTATACAGTTAGAATTCGAAAATAATATGTAAACAATATGTTATATGTATTAAGCAAAGGTATTGAACTTGTAGGATTTGTTAGGAAATTGTACAAGCCCAAGTAAATAAAGGGTAAGGTCCAAATGTTTGTTAATGCAAGCCCAAAAGTTAGATAAGTGAATCCAAGCCCAAGCTAGGATCCAATGAGTTGTAATGACCCATGGGGAAAACCATGTTGTTATGGTTAATCTTGGTAACCAAGTATTATGTGTGATGACCAAGACTTAAGAGTAATGGCCAAGCAAAAGATAAGAGTTGTGATTAACAAGTAATGAATAGTAAGGAGGTGGTTTAAGGAGGTGGGATGGTGTTTTGACTAAACTATCCTAGCTTTGGAAATCCTATAAATAGAAGGAGCTTGCTAGCCATTTGTTAATTGTTCAAATCATCCAACAACTTATAAAGTGCTTAAGTGTTAGAGAGAATAAGCAAGACTAAGCTACTTCCATTTGTGAGAAGAAGAAGAAGACTTATCCTAAGGAACTTCAAGGGTAAGACTTCTTGTCCATTAGTCTTCTATCTCTACCATGATAGGTTGATAAGGGAAGTAGGGATTAATGAAATGAATGTTAAGAAGTAAGAGTAATGAGTAATCAATGGACTTAAGTCGCATAAGTTAGAAATAAGTCATTTAATCTTGTAAAAATTATGAACTTATAAAGAATCTATATGAACTTATTATAAGTTAACCTTGAATGTTTGTATGAAAACTAAGAATTTGTATGAACTTGTATCATGTATACATGAATGAAATTATATGTTGAGAACATATAAGGATAATGATTTAAAAGACTTTAATTTTCATAAGTTATGAGCAATGAAGTTATAAGTAGTTTATACCTTGATAAGTTATAAGCTCATGTAAGAATAAGTCAAAATCCAACATAAAAATAAAATTGTTGTAATAAGTATGTTGAGATATTCATATGATGAATTGAATTCATTTGAAGTAATGAACAAATCATAAGTAATGAAGTTATCTTGGGAATCGCATTTATTGATTTATAATCGTCGAATTCGTGAAATTCTCGGAATAGAAGTCAAATTTTGTGTTTGAACTCGGAAACATTGGTTTTTGATGGAGACAAGTCATATTTGGCATTCTAGAGTTGCGGACTCGAAAATAACCGAATTCCGACTTATAACGAAGAAACGAGCGTTGAACGTTCTTGAACGTTTATCGTTTTCATTAAAAAATGAACCAACAGGTAGATTTTTAGAAAATGAAGTCAAATAGATAAAATTCTTACATGAACACGTAGAGTATGTAATTTGTGAACCGTAGGCTTTTGAACTAGCTAATTCGGACTTATAACGAAGAAGTTATGAGCCCGGGAATTTTGCGAAGTTGTAAAAATATAAAAATTTTATGGTGCACACAATTTGGCGCCCAAATTTCAAGGCTAAATTGTCACTGCCATGAAGACCATGAATGCAGGACTTGACCTCTCATCAAGAGTGGTGTAAGTAAGCCTTGAATAACCGAGTAAGGACTCATGCCATGATGCAAATCTGGGACACCCTCTTTGTTAACTCATGTAAATTGGCTTAGAGAGAAGTAAATACAGTGACACGACCCTAGAAAAATGATAGCAAAGAATGGTTATGAGTATAATGAAGGGAATGTAATTAATATTAAGTAAACTTACCTTAAGGAACTTAAAGTAACATTGTTAAAACTTTGTTAAACTTTAAGAATAGTATGTAAAGGTTGTTAATAACCTATTTAATTATGCATGTAAGTATAAATGATAAGCCGGAATTAATATTAAATGAATCTAATGTATGATTAGATTGAGAAGAAAGGAAAGATATAATCATGTCAATACTTGATTATATATAACCTAATATGATACGTTATGTGATCATGTATTGTAGAGACTCTAAAGACTAGAGCATAAAGTAATTATACAGTAGCAGACGCCGAAGGCAAGTATTCTAACTCTTGTCTCAGTTCAATCTAAACAAGTTTTGAAATTCATGTATCCTTACGCATGAATTGATGTATGATGGAGTTAAATCCAACTCTTTTGGCTAGACTTAATGTATTTGGTGGATTATTGATAATCTATCTAACTCTTACCAAATGTTGTTATCTTTTGTCAACTACTTGATATGGTTTTCAAAATAAGACTAAGTATGCTAAACAAATGTTTTGTTGTCAAACGACAGGCACGTGAGGTTGCCACAACTTCAACGTACATACATTTAATGAATGTAGTGTTGATCAACATCGAGTACTATAGGCTGATCACCTAGAAGTGCTCGTAAGTAATATCAGACTTACGGACTTAGTGTCGGGTTGTCCTTTTCAAAGAAGAATGAAATGCTCAAGGTCTTGGACTGGAATTAATATTTTATTAGAATATTAATATTGTAAAACATCTTTAAAGAAGGATAAAGTGCTATTTTGAATCATCAATAGTACTTCATAATTATTGTTCAGTTATTGAAGATATACGATTCTTATGTGTCAAACATGTTGTTTAATGAAATTGTCATACTTGTTGAGCTAGTTATGCTCACTTTTGCTTGAACCATATGAATGAAGCTAAGACTGAAAGTCCCGAAGGATCGAATAAGGATAAAGGAAAAGCTAAGGCAGATCGTTAAGCTGTCTATGTAATAGTATAGGTTTAATGTTGTAATGTAATTGATATTATGACAAAGAACTTTAGGTAATGGGTTTAAAACTTGGGAAAATGTAAATATTACTTTGATTATATAGAAGAGATATTCATTTTTTGAGGCTTTTCAATTGAATGAATGTATGAATATTAGTACAGTATAGCACCATATGTCGGGTTGGAAGATACCTGGATTTGGGGGCGTTACATAATAGATTTAAATGTTATGCATATACATAGTGTACATGAGGCTGATCCCCTCAAGTGCTTATTCTGTAGCCAGTAACCAAAGGGTTAATTAGCTATTGATTCCATTGGAGTGTTAATGTTCAAAGTATATTTGACTAGCAGTTATTCTAAAAGCAAACATTATCTTTGCTTTTGATATTCATATTGTTGAATCCTTCAGATATTCATATACGGCACTATTCACGTATACGACACTATTCACGAATACGGCACTATTCACAGACAAATTAAAATTTCATTTTTTGTCCAAGATATCTATTATGGATACTAGCTTTGATTGTATCCATGTTTTGATCATTCTTGAATTTTACTTCTCTATGATTATTTATGAAGTATTTTTGAACTTGGACTGTTTAAAGTACGAATCCTTAATATTTGTTCTTTTGTTTCACTAGATTCGTTTTCTTTAAAATATTTTTCATCATCCTCAGTCCTAAATGATGATATTACTGAATATCTTTGGCCTGTAGTGCAAAGATGGTTGATTTTCTTATGAATATCTTTGGCCCGTAGTGCAAAGATGAACAGGTGTTGAGATGAACACGACCAACTGATGAATATCTTTGGCATTTAGTGAAAAGATGAATATTTGATTCAAGATGTATATCGATTGATGTTACAGGGATAAAATATTGATGATGGATTTTTAAAAACATGGAAGATAATAGATTTCATTCTCTACGTAACTCTTCTATAAATTATTATTTCCGCTGTGAATATTGATCTGAAACTTGTTGTCTATTATATTCTATCAAATTTTTTCCTGTTGAAGACTAATGATAATTTATTCTACATTATCTTAGTCATAATGTTCTTTACTGGGCTAGTTGAGCTCACCCTTTTCCTTTTTGTTCTATTTTTCTTCTTAGGAGGCGAGAATATAACGAGTACTAGCCGGGGTATGGAATGAAGGTTCTAGAAAGTCATTTTAGTAGTCCTCACCATTTTTATAAAATAATGTATCAATAATTGTAATGAGGACTTATTTGAGTGTGGATATTGTCTAGATGATAATATTTGTATTTAAACTCACAGTTTATGTGTTGTCGTATTTTGCACGACAATTGTATTGATAAAGTTATAGTTGTTTACATACCATGTATTTGGCGACTCGTAATGGGTGTTGTATACCTATTTTGGGGGCGTCACAGTTAATATCGAGCTTAGGATATGATCTCTAATGCGGAGATCGGGAATAGAACTAGGAGGGAGAGACGAGTAAATCCTTCGCTAGTGTGTCTTACCTAAGCTTATTTGTTGGTTGGTCAGTATATAGGGATATTATGTGATATGTTGATTTCTTTAATTAACCCTTGTTTTATGGCGTTATTTGAGAATGGCGGTGAGAATGTTAACGATGGAGTAAATGAGACCGTGGAGACACCTTTACTCACCAATGAGGAGAAAACGTCGTGAAAGTAGGTAATGTTCCTCCCCAGAAACAATACCACCGAAAGGGGATTTATGAACGATTTAGATGTTTAGAAGCTTTTGCGATTCATGCAAAATCGAATGATGGAGACTCGTGTACAAAATACGGTGGAAATGATAACAACGTGTCGGTTTGTCACAAATGCAAGCAGCTTCAAAGAGTTGGGACCACCGAATTCTAGGGAATGCTTGGGATCCGATTAAGGTAGAAACGTGGGTTAAGCAAATTACCAAGATATTCGATGTCTTGGGATGCACGGAGGAAACGTAAGGTTCCATTCGCCACCTTTATGTTCCGTAATGAGGCGATTAATGGTGGGAATCAGAAGCGTACCCATCCAAATACTTTTCGGCATCTCTTGAGACGCGTTTGAAACCTGTTCAATGACAAGTACTTTCCTGAAAGTATTCGTCCTATGAAGGAAGTAGAGTTTATTAGATTGGAACAAAATAACATGACGATATCCCAGTACGAGGTGAAGTTTGCAGAGTTATCCAGGTTTGCACCTCATTTGGTGGAGAATGAGGAACGTATGACGCGAATGTTTCTGAGAGGTTTGAAACCCGGCATATGTCAATATCTCATTTCTCATAAATTTTCTCTCTATTCAGATGTTATCATCAGGGCTCAATTATTAGAGCGAGATAACGAGTACGTTCAACCGAGGGACCACAACCGAGATCATACTGGGTGATGTGAGCCATCGAACAACGATAACCAGCGGAGAAAGAAAAATACGGACAAAGGCGGTAACCACTCTGGTGGTAATCATGGTCATGAAAATAGAAGAAATGAGTCGGGGGGAGATTTTAAAAAGAGGAGAGATTCAACAATGACAATGTGAAGACGTCGACACCAAAGAAGAATCGGGTTCTAAGGAGGAGAACGACCACCGGACGGTCGTATCTTATAAATGTGGAAAAGAGGGACATATCATTGAAACGCCCACACAACAGTTCAAGGTATGCTATAATTATGGGAATGAAGGACATATCGCCGAGATTATACTATAAGCGAAACCAAGTCCAATGAGGATGGTGACTCAAAAGGTCATCCCGGAAAAGTCAAAGTCAATCGGTTCTCGAATAGCGTTTGTCGTGGTCGGTCAAAATGCGAGAAACCCAAACGAGGTGATCACGGGTAAGCTAATCATAAATTCTAGCAAAGTTTATACCTTACTAGATACCAGTGCTACCCATTCATTTATCTCTCCTGCTTGTGCTCAACGTTTAAACTTGACTGCGGAGAAATTAGACTTTGATTTATCTGTGGAGACTCCATTAGGAGAAACTTTTATTACATCCACTGTTTATAAATCTTGTTTGATCCAAGTTGGCACCATCACATTACCTGTTGACCTTATCTCTTTAAAGATACTTGCTTTTGATGTGATTTTAGGGATTGATTGTTTAACTACTCATCATGCCAAAATTGATTGTTTTCGTAAGGTTGTTAGTTTTCATATTCCTAACCAACCTGTTGTACGAATTCAAGCAACTAAACCACTAAAATCAATCACTATCATATTAAGTCATAAAGCTATTCGTTTATTGAAAAATGGATGTCAAGCTTTCTTAGCCCATGTTATGGATTTGAATAAAGACACGTCGAATTTGAATAATATTCCTATTTTTAGTAAATTTCCTGACGTATTTCCTGAAGAACTTCCCGGTCTACCCCCAGAACGTGAAGTTGAATTCTTTATTGATCTTGAACCTAGTACAAAGCCCATTTCTAAAACCCCATATCGAATGGCTCCTATTGAACTTCAGGAGTTAAAGGTCCAACTACAGGAGTTGTTGGACATCGGTTTCATTCGTCCTAGTACATCTCCTTGGGGTGCTCCTATTTTATTTGTAAATAAGAAAGATGGGAGTATGCGACTTTGTATTGACTATCAAGAATTGAACCATGTCACCATCAAGAATAGGTATCTGCTACCTCACATTGATGACCTGTTTGACCAGTTACAAGGAGTACAATTCTTTTCAAAGATCGATCTTCGTTCTGGATATCATCATCTGAAGATTAGAACTGAGGATATTCAAAAGACTGCCTTCAGATCTCGGTACGAGAATTATGAATTCTTAGTCATGTCTTTTGGATTGACTAATGCTCCTGCGGCTTTCAGGGATATGATGAACCGAATATTCAAGGAATATTTGGATCAGTTCATTGTTGTCTTTATTGATGACATCCTCATATATTCCAAAAGTCGTGAAGATCATGAGCACCATTTGAAGTTGGTACTCCAAAGGCTTCGTGAAAATAAGCTATATGCCAAGTTGAAGAAATGCAAGTTCTGGCTTGTGGAAGTAGCATTCCTTGGGCACGTGGTGTTAAAACATGGAGTATATGTTTACCCGGTAAAGATTAAAGCAATACAAAGTTAGGAGCAACCGCAGACAGTGAAATTTAATTAAGGCACACTTAGAAGGGGGGGTTGAATAAGTGTGGATACAAACTATGACCAATTTAAAAATTAAACCAAACTATTGAATATAGCCTACTATATTGATGAAAGCAGCTTGCTGAAAAAAATATAGTTTACCGAATTGAATTTTTGTTTAAGAAAATATTTAGGTGATTTTATAACAAAAATTTCTCTTAATGAATGAAATAATTAATTTAAACAAAGTTAATTATCTTGAGTGAATTAAAGCAAGCAATAAAAATAACACCAAGATTTTTTACGTGGTTCAGCTATTACCCTCTATAATAATAGCCTAGTCCACGTCCAATACCAACTAGTATTGGAGACCCACTTTTATCTCTTTAAAAGACTCTTGTTACAAAATAGATTCTATAAAACAGAATTACAATAATTCACTTGAGCACTCTTGCTCCTTGTGTACCAATGCACCCCTTAAGCACCTATGCTTTCTTGAACCTATTTGTAAAAAAACTTTAATCCACCTGGATTAAATTCCCTTCGACAAAAACACTTAGTCTAAAACAAATTAAGATTACAATAATAGAGGTCTAGTGATCAAAGCAAATAAACAATTTAACAATGCAAGGCTCAACTAATGAATACAATGATCAAGTAATATAAAGGATAGATATCACCAATATGAGCTCACGAAAGTTGACTGAAAATATCAATTGATCAGCAGCTCAAAATTTGCACCAAGAATAGAATAGCTTTCCAAGTATGTGAGTGCAAAATATTAATTCAAGTATTGCAAGTGTTGTATTTTCATCACCATACGTAGTCCCTTTTATAACCAGAAAATATATTACCGTTGTTTCATAAATGTTTACGTTGTAAATTAAAATGCAACGTTCAAAGATATTCTGTTGAAAACAACCATAACAATTTCGATAACCTTCGGATGTTAAATATATGTAGGACTCTATAAAAAATAATCTAGAAAGAGACCAAGTCAAATAGTACTAGACTTTTCAATACCTGTAGCAAAAAAAATTCCGCCACTTATATAACAAGTGTTTGAGAGAAATCATACTTCTTTTCAAAAGAGTGTTAACATTGTAAATATAAGAAAGTATAACATCACACAACTCTCCAGGATAATCATTATCTTATATTCCCAAGACTTAGGCATTTAATTCAACCAACAGATAATGACCACATCTTTACCGCCACAAGCTTTTGTGCTTCCAACAAACTACATACATGTTATACGGATTATATAAAATCAGAACTCTCTTATCACACATGTAAAATAATTTAATTAAACCGGACAATGCATCATGTAATAACAGTTAGCATAAAATTAAGTATGCACAAAATAGTAAATTTTTAATCAACTTAAATGCACACATAAAATGTCCTAGAGCCTTGTATTGAAAAATTAAATATTTGCAATGACCTTACATATTTTTCTTAAGACTCAAATCATCTTCAATCTTCTTGAATAATCCATCAAACAATTCTTGAAACGATTTCTTTAAATTCACAATAAAGAATTTAGTACCAATGATCAAATCATCATCAAAACATTGGGTTAGAATGTGACATAATCAATATTCTCTCCCTTTTTGATGATGACAACATAAATAAATGAAACTCCCCTTAAATTCATGTATATAACTTATTTCAGGAAAATTTCGTAGAACCTGCATATGTTAGTATCATACCAAATCAAATGTAATTCAATCATAGATCATAATATTATCAATATGAAAAACATCAGTTTTATCATGCAGCAAAATGAAACCACCATCAGTCTTAACATCCAGGCAAACATGCCTACCAAAAACCAAGTGAAACCATAGTCTTTGAAAAATTAAAAACATAATATGAAATATGAATTCTCCCCCTTTGTCATCAGGCAAAAAGAAAAGATAGGATCAAAGTCAGTCAATATCCTCGAGATTATCCCTCTATTGAGCACGGGTAGTGAAGTAAGGACGATGACGAAGGCAATGAAGACGCTCTTCTAAAGTGTAATCATCAGCAAATCGACGTGATCGAGGTATAAAGGTTGCAGAAGGAAGTTCCATATCAAGAAAATCACCCTTGTATTCAACCATCCAATTGTTCATTGGCTATTCTGGGATTGGGGAATACATTGTTGGAACATGAAACCTCTGTCCCACATCATTGAACCTGGTCGCCATAAAATCTGCAAGCTCCCCGAGTTGATAACTAATAAACTTAACCTCTTGACTTAACTGACATGTGTTCCTATTAAATTTCCTTTGGAGTGCTTCACTCATAGCCATTGTTTGAATCTCAAAACCTGCCTGAAGATCAATGAATTCATCTTCAACACGATGATATAGCTTATTAATTTTTGGAGCATTCATCGGTAGTTTTCCTTTCTCAAGAAGCACAAGTCAATTTTGAATATCGACCAAATCAGTTTTCACATAATTCTGATTGTTCAGAATCTCATTTAGAACATTCATAATGTCAGACCCATGAGAATTTGGCAGAGAGGAAGAAGATGAGTCTTGATTAGGAGAAATAGGAAGAGGATCAGTGAGAAGACGAATAAACTCACCAGCAAGAAAAGTAATATGAGATTTTTTCAAATTAGAAGTATCTATAAACTCATTACTTGTGACAGAGATTTCATCATCAAAAGATATTTTGAAATATTGGAAGAGTTTTGTTAAAAACATGCTATAAGGAAGACACTTCTTGGTTTGACGAATGCAACTTAGTATATGAGACAACATCATTTTAGAAAGATTGAAAGATTTTTCCTTAAGAATCATAGCCACAACCACTACATCTTGATAGGTAAAATCTGCTCCACCACCAAGTTGCGGAAACAAATTATACCTAACAATCTTATGTAATACACATGCAGTAGGACACACATTCACAATTTTTGGAAGAAACAGAGTTGTAAGAGAAAAATCATTCATTACAATGTGAAGCTGTTCCAATGGAGGAAATGGGATATTAGCAACACCTTTTAGAGTAAAAGGACAAGGTCCAGCAGAAGATATACCAAGAATGCTACCAAAAACAATACTAGTAAAAAAACAACGACTTGCCCTTAACATATGTTGTAAAACAATCCCCATTGCATTCAAGATTAGTGTAAAACTGTTGAACTAATCTAGGATAAGCAACAGTAGGAGGAAGTAGCATAGAAGATATTTCACAATTAGTGAAGAGTTTTTCCAAAATAGAGTGTTTGAAATAAAATAGATCCAGAGATTTTTCATAAACAAATTTCTTTGTAGCAATTGAATTTTTAAAACGAGTTTCAAAACTATATCCTCTGAAGAAATTGTCTTTCATTTCAAGGGAAGATGAAAATAGATTTACCAAATTTGAAGGAGATTCTGGCTGTGAGGAGATTTGTTCTTCATACACTGGCTGCTTCAACTTGCTTCGGTGAGACGGTTCTACTTCTAAAGCTTTTAAGAAAGAAAAGCTAGAATCTGAGTCGTCGGATAATATTGTGGCATCATATAACACATGCACAGAAGATTTCTTTTGTAATCGTTTGGATTTCATCTTTAGTCCAGTAACGTTCTTCAACGAAGATCTTTCTTCATTTGATTTCCCATACGATCGATTGCTAGCCCTGGTTTTCATGGTGTTATAGATTTGTGAAAGGGAAACACAGGATTTTTGGTAAATGAGGAAGGTGTAATATCTGATTTAAGAAGAAAGTTAAAGATATAAAAATACACGAAATAGAAGTTAATCAAAAGTTTGTCACCGAAAGACGTGCGTCTTTTCAATTTTGAAATACTGTTCGGCTACTGTTCTAAGTTTCAAGGTAGAAGTCTTTACGTTTCCCACTTAATTGATATCCGGCGATAAACATTGATTATTAATAGAACCGTGTATCTAGAATATTATTTAAACAGATAAGTAATGTCTAACAGATATAATTTATCAGATATCATGCAGAAAATAAATAATTTCATATAAGATGTAAACTGCATATCGTAAATTGCAATTATACCATGCACATTCCAAGTTCTCTTCGTAGCATACAAAACCTTTCCTCACTTAAGGGTTTAGTAAAAATATCAGCTAATTGTCTTTCTATAGGAATAAAAATTAATTTAACTAACCCTTTTGAAACATTATCCCTTAAAAAATGATGCATTACCTCTATATATTTTGTACGTTAATGCAAAACAGGATTCTTTGATATGTCAATAGCACTAGAATTATCACAATATATAGGCACATTATTGCATATTATATCAAAATCACATAAAGTTTGTTTAATCCATAATATTTGAGAGCAACAACTCCCTGCAGCTAAATATTCACCCTCAGTGGTTGATAAAGCAACTGATGTTTGCTTTTTACTATGCCACGAAAACAAGATCATGTCCCAAAATGTACAAGCACCACTTGTACTTTTTCTATCAATTTGAAATCCTGCATAGTCAGCATCTGAATAACCCATTAGATCAAAATGATTACTTATTGGATAAAATAACCCTAAATTTATAGTACCACTTAAATATTTAAAAATCCTCTTAACCGCTTGTAAGTGGGATTCTTTGGGTTGTGCTTGAAATCGAGCACAGAGACATACACTATACATTATATCAAGTCTAGATGCAGTTAAATATAATAAAGAGCCAATCATACCTCGATATTTAGTTACCTCTACATCTATACCTTTATCATCTGATGTGAGCTTTATTGATGTACTCATTGGTGTAGCCTTTGGGTTGGTTCCTTAAAAGCCGAATCTTTTGAGTAGCTCTTATGTGTACTTGGTTTGATGAATATAGATTCCTTCTTTTGTTTGCTTGATTTGAAGTCCAAAAAAGTAATTTAGCTCTCCCATTAAGCTCATATCAAATTCCTTATGCATACACTTTGAAAACCACTCACAAAGAAAATCATTAGTAGCACCAAATATTATATCATCTACATATATTTGAACAATGATTATTTCTTGTTTTTTATGTTTAATAAATAATGTAGAATCTATTTTACCTCTAGTAAAACCACTTAAAATAAGATACTTACTTAACCTCTCGTACCAAGCCGTTGGAGCTTGTTTGAGACCATAGAGAGCTTTCTTTAGCTTAAAAACATGATTTGGATATTTCTCATGTTCGAATCCAGGAGGCTGTTTGACATAGACTTCTTCATTGATGTATCCATTAAGAAACGCACTCTTTACATCCATTTGATAAAGCTTGAATTTCTTGTAACAAGCAAATGCTAATAAATTATAATAGACTCTAATCTTGCAACTGGAGCATAAGTTTCTTCGTAGTCGATTACTTCTTGTTGATTGTAACCTTGAGCCACTAGCCTTGCTTTGTTGCGAGTGACTGTTCCATGCTCATCAAGCTTGTTTTTAAACTCCCATTTTGTTCCAATAACAGAAACATCTTTAAGAGGGGGCATTAATTCCCAAACTTGACATCGTTCAAATTGTTGAAGTTCCTCTTGCATTGCCATTAGACAATTTTCATCAAGTATAGCTTCCTTAGCATTCTTTGGCTCAACTTGTGATAAGAATGCAGAAAACACACATTGATTTTGTAGGCTTCTCCGTGTGGTAACTCCTTTGTTTATATTTTCGATGATATTTTTTGATGGATCATCATTGAGATACCTTGCTATCTTTGGCATTTGAACATCATGTATTACCTCTTCTTGTTGAGGAAAATTTTCTTCAAAATCTTGTATTGCTTCTTGCTCATTTTCATGTGAACTATTCAATTCAGCCTGTTAAATTTGTCCATTCAGTCTGCTGATTGGTTCTCTTCGGTTTACTGGATTTGTGAAAATCTCCAAATTTCCTGCATCCTCTTCACTTTCTTTTGGAAGATCATTGTTAGACTCATTAAAATCAATATGAATTGATTCTTCAACACATAACTTGTAAATATTAAATACACGATATGCCTTGTTGTTATGTGAATAACCAATGAAAATACCTTCATAGGATTTAGCATCAAATTTTCCCAAATTATCACTAGTATTTAGTATATAACATTTAGACCCAAATACTTTGAAATAACTTATATTAGGAATTTTGTTATTCAAAAGTTCATAACT
Source organism: Panax ginseng (assembly GCA_020205605.1). Lineage (NCBI taxonomy): Eukaryota > Viridiplantae > Streptophyta > Magnoliopsida > Apiales > Araliaceae > Panax > Panax ginseng. The sequence continues at coordinate 76,809,195 of CM035137.1, forward strand.
AGTTTTCAAAATTATAAGACAAATGAAAACTTTATTTAACACATAACACGAAGTATTAACAGCTTCGGCCCAAAATTTCTTTAGAAGTTTGCTTTCTTGTAAAAGTGTTCTAGCTGTTTCTTGAAGTGTTCTATTCTTTCTTTTCACTACTCCATTTTGCTGAGGAGTCCTAGGAGCTGAAAACTCATGACTTATACCTTTTTGATCACAAAATAAAATAAAGTCCTTTTGAAATTCGGTACCATGATCACTGCGAATTTTTATAAGCTTGAGACCATACTTAGTCTCTAAATTTCTTATCAATTTCTCAAACTCTTTAAATGCTTCATCTTGGGTTCTTAAAAATAATACCCATGTATATCTAGAAAAATCATCAACTATTACAAATGCATAAAATTTACCATTAATACTAGCATACCTTTCTGGGCCAAATAAATCAAGATGAAGTAATTGTAAAGGAGAGGAAGTTGATACCATATTCTTTGCACTGAATGACGTTCTTACTTGTTTTCCAAGTTAGCAAGGAACACAAATTCCCTTCTTTTCATACTTTATCTTTGGCAATCATTTGACAAGATTCTTTGAGGATAATTTTTTGATTAGATCCATGTGAACATGTACCATCCTCTTATGCCACAAATTAGCCTCATCTTGCATAGATGCAAGACATAATTCTTCATCCTGTTGCTCAAAATCAATAGTATATATATTTCCTTCTCTTTGTGCAACTAGAGTAACATTGTTAGTACCATGAGAAATAGTGCATTTTTCTTTATCAAAACTAACCTGATGTCCATTATCCATTAACTGACTAACACTTATAAGATTAAATTCAAGTCCGCTAACAAGATGAACATTATCAATGTTAACCTTACCATTACCGATTTTACCTTTTCCAATAATCTCACAGGTTCGATTATCTTCGAATGTGACCGTTCCATTTTTCTTCTTGATTTTTAGTTCCACGAACTTTGATTTGTCACCAGTCATGTGACGAGAGCATCCACTATCAAGAATCCATTTTTGAGATGGAACCTTCGCCTTAAAGCATACCTGTCAAGAAAAATTAATTTATCCTTTTGGTACCCACATCTTTTTGGGTCCTTTAGTGTTAGTTGCAAATAAATCAACCTTTTTAACCCATACCTTTTAAATCTTATTTTTCTTAAAGAAATTTATGTCCAAGTGACCTTTAATACAACAATTTTTGTATGTTTTGAAAGGAGAACAATAATTCAATTTGAAACGCGACTTGGATCTAAGCATATTCACATTACCAGTTTTATGAGTGGGATTATAACCTATTCCTTGTCAATCAAAACTAGGCTTTTGCTTTCCTAACATGACAGTTAGATTTTCTTCTCCTTGAACAAATCTAGCAAGAGATATTTTTAATGAATCTACTTCCTTTTGAAGTTCATTAGTGTGAATGGGATTAAACTGGGATTCATTACTAAAAGCATCAATACATACATCTCGCATTTTCAGTTCATTAGTCAATTTTCCAACCTCATTGTTCAAGTAAGTCACCTTGTTAAAAAGCATTTTGTTATAATTCTCAAGAAAATCATTTTTAGCAATCAAAACCTTTTCTTCTTTACATAATGACACCTTTTCAATTTCCTTCTTTTCATCTATCAAAGAATCAACTTCACACATTAATGTATTTACTAAGTCTTTCAAATATGCATTCTTTTCTTTTAATTTTGCATTTTCTTGTTTCAAGGAATTAAAATTAACATCAGATACCTCGTTTGAATCACCTTCTATTCCCATGAAGCATACTTGAGCTATCTCATCCTTGGCGTCGATCTAAACCTCAGATTCTTCTTCATCACTCCAAGTGACCAGTGCCTTCTTTCTCCTATTATCCTTGAAGCCTATTTTTTCTTTATTCTTTAGTTGGAAACAGTCCTTCTTGAAGTGCCCTGGACGTCCACATTCAAAACACGTTTCTTTGGTTTGCTTTCCTTTGCCTTTATTTGAGTTAAAGAAATTCTTTCATTTATTCTTCTTTTGTAGAAGTACTTTGAGTCTCCTTGACATCATGGCTATCTCTTCGTCAGAATCATCATCAAGCTCTTCTTCATTTCCTGCATTAAAAGCTAGAACGTTTCTTCGAGGAGTTTCCTCCTCATCGTCATACCTCTTTAACTGGTGTTCATATTCCTCAAGTTCACCAAAAGGGTTAGTATATCCATAGTAGATATAGTAGAGGAATCTTGAAGAGTAGTAATTTTATAAGCAAACCTCTTGGGCATAGCCTAAAGTAACTTACGGTTAATCTCAATTTGTGGAATGGATTTGTCTAGTAGCTTTAAGGAGTTTAGAAGAACAAGGAACCTTGCTTGAGCCATCTTTATAGTTTCATCTTTCTCGAGTTTGAACATTTCATAATCATACATGAGCATGCTTAGTTTAACTTCTCGAACTTTTGATGTTCCTTCATGACTCACCACTAGAGTGTCCCAAATCTCCTTGGCTGTGTTGCATGAGGATACTTTGTCAATCTCGGACTGCACCATGCCGCTAAGTAGAGTATTCATAGCCCTTGAATCATAGGAAACCATGAAGGTTTCAGTTGAATCCATCTCTAGCAGAGTCTTTGGAGTACCGTCATCTTTCCTTGGAATAACTGGTCCATTCTCCACAACCCACCATTCCCAAGGATCTCTCTTAAGGTAGATCCTCATTCGAAATTTCTAGAAATTGTAATTCTTTGTTCCATACAGCAGAGGAGGTCTATTGGTTGATTGACCTTCTTGATTGTTGTTCCTGAACTGTGCCATGTTAGAATCTTTCCCTACAAGTCACCTTTAAGACCAAGTAAGTAGAGCCAAGCTCTGATACCAAATGAAATTCAGATAAGGCACACTTAAAAGGGGGGGGGGGGTTGAATAAATGTGGATACAAACTATGACCAATTTAAAAATTAAACCAAACTATTGAATATAGCCTACTATATTGATGAATGCAGCTTGCTGAAAAAAATATAGTCTACCGAATTAAATTTTTGGTTAAGAAAATATTTTAGTGATTTTATAAGATTTTATAACAAAAATATGAATGAAATAATTAATTTAAACAAAGTTAATTATCTTGAGTGAATTAAAGCAAGCAATAAAAATAACACCAAGATTTTTTACGTGGTTCAGCTATTACCCTCTATAATAATAGTCTAGTCCACGTCCAATACCAACTAGTATTGGAGACCAACTTTTATTTCTTTAAAAGACTCTTGTTACAAAACAGATTCTATAAAACAGAATTACAATAATTTAGTTGAGCACTCTTGCTCCTTGTGCACCAATGCACCCCTTAAGCACCTATGCTTTCTTGAACCTGTTTGTAAAAAAACTTTAATCCACCTGGATTAAATTCCCTTCGACAAAAACACTTAGTCTAAAACAAATTAAGATTACAATAATAGAGGTCTAGTGATCAAAGCAAATAAACAATTTAACAATGCAAGGCTCAACTAATGAATGCAATGATCAAGTAATATAAAGGATAGATATCACCAATATGAGCTCACGAAAGTTGACTGAAAATATCAATTGATCAGCAGCTCAAAATTTGCACCAAGAATAGAATAGCTTTCCAAGTATGTGAGTGCAAAATATTAATTCAAGTATTGCAAGTGTTGTATTTTCATCACCGTACTTAGTCCCTTTTATAACCAGAAAATATATTACCGTTGTTTCATAAATGTTTACGTTGTAAATTAAAATGCAACGTTCAAAGATATTCTGTTGAAAACAACCATAACAATTTCGATAACCTTCGGATGTTAAATATATGTAGGACTCTATCAACAATAATCTAGAAAGAGACCAAGTCAAATAGTACTAGACTTTTCAATACCTGTAGCAAAAAAATTGCGGCCACTTATATAACAAGTGTTTGAGAGAAATCATACTTCTTTTCAAAAGAGTGTTAACATTTTAAATATAAGAAAGTATAACATCACACAACTCTGCAGGATAATCATTATCTTATATTCCCAAGACATAGGCATTTAATTCAATAACAGATAATGGCCACATCTTTACCGCCACAAGCTTTTGTGCTTCCAACAAACTACATACATGTTATACGGATTATATAAAATCAGAACTCTCTTATCACACATGTAAAATAATTTAATTAAACCAGACAATGCATCATGTAATAACAGTTAGCATAAAATTAAGTATACACAAAACAGTAAATTTTTAATCAACTTAAATGCACACATAAAATGTCCTAGAGCCTTGTATTAAAAAATTAAATATTTGCAATAACCTTACATATTTTTCTTAAGACTCAAATCATCTTCAATCTTCTTGAATAATCCATCAAACAATTCTTAAAATGATTTACTGAAATTCACAATAAAGAATTTAGTACCAATGATCAAGTCATCATCAAAACATTAGGTTAGAACGTGACATAATCAACAGACAGTGACCAAAGTACGTAGCTTTTTGGGTTTAGCTGGTTATTATCGGAGATTTGTGGAAGGATTTTCTTGAATCACTACTCCGTTAACTCAAATTTGACTTTTGAAGATACAAAATTAAGTATGGAGCGAGGAAATGCGAGAAGAGTTTTCAAGAGCTTAAGAGGAGACTCATTTAAAGCACTGCTACGACAATACCATCCGGTTGGATGGGATTTGTTATCTACAACGATGCTTGAACGCAAAGGGTTAGGTGTGTTCTCATGCAACATGGGAAAGTCATAGCCTTTATGCCTTGCAAGCAACTTAAAGAATATGAGAGGAATTATCCTACTCATGATCTAGAGTTAGCGTGATCGTTTTCATTAAAAGATCCGGAGGCACTATCTATATGGGGAGAAAGTGGAGATATATTCAGACCATAAAAGCCTCAAATATTTCTTCACCCAAAAGGAACTCAACATGTGGCAACGACGTTGGCTCGAGCTATTGAAAGACTACGACCATACCATTTAATACCATCCTAGAAAAGCGAACGTGGTAGCTAACGCGTTGAGTAGAAGATCATATGCGGGAACGAGTGCGATGTTGTCAACACAAAGACCCATTTTGTGTGATTTACAAAAATTGAAGATAGAATTCAAGACTCCGGGGACCCATGCAATAATGTCAAGTATACGCATAGAACCAACTTTAATCGATAAAGTTAAAGTTGCTCAAGCCATATACCTGGAGCTGATGTGTATGAAGAAGAAAGTACAAGAAGGTGCTATTCCAGAAGCAAGAATCGATGAAGAAGGAATACTTCGAGTCCACTCCAGACTTTGTGTTCCTAACGATTCTGATTTGAAGAACAAGATCATGATGGAGGCACATAATACACCGTTTGCAATCCATATTGTAAGTACCAAAATGTATCGTGATCCTCGCCATACATTTTGGTGGAACAATATGAAGAGAGAGATCGCGAAGTTTATCTCGAGGTGTTTAGCTTGTCAACGTGTAAAGGCGGAGCATCAAGTGCCTAAGGGTCCATTGCAACCACTTGAGATTCTAAAATGGAAGTGGGAACACATTACCATGGATTTTGTTATAGGTCTTCCCACGATTTCTCAAGGCATAAATGCTATTTAGGTTATTGTTGATAGATTAACTAAGTCTACTCATTTCTTGCCGATACGGGAGACTTATTCCATTGAACGTCTTACTCGTATGTATGTAAATGAGATTGTGAGATTGCATGGCATGCCAGTATCCATAGTTTCGGATCGTGACCCAAGATTCACTTCACGATTTTGGGTTAACTTGCAAAAAGCTATGGGCACAGATTTATAATTCAGTTCGGCATACCACCCTCAAACGGACGGACAATCAGAGAGGACTATTAAAACTCTTGAAGATCTATTAAGACCTTGTGTCCTAGACTTCAAAGGGAGTTGGGATAAGTATTTACCATTGGTGGAATTCTCCTACAACAACAATTATCAGGCAAGTATAGGTGTGGCTCCATTCGAAGCATTATATGGACAAAAGTGTCGCTCTCCAGTATGTTAGGATGAGGTGGGTGAACCAACATTGTTGGGACCACAGTTGGTACGTATGACTACAGAAAAGATCCAAATGATTCGACAACGTATACAAACGGCACAGGATCGACAAAAGAGTTATGTGGATCTTCATTGAAAGGACGTAGAATTTAGTATTGGGTATCATGTATTATTGCGTGTTGCTCCATGGAAGGGATTTACAAGATTTGGGAAAAGAGGAAAGCTCAATCCACGATTTATTGGTCAATTTCATATTCTTAACCGAGTAGGAAAAGTAGCCTATAGACTCGCGTTACCTCTAAGTATGTCTCGTGTTCATAATGTTTTTCACATATTTGTGCTACATAAATATGTTAAAGACCCGAACCACGTTATTGAGTTAGAACCGGACGAGATAGCTGAAGACTTAACGTATGAGGAGGTACCTGTCAAGATCTTGGATAGGAAGGAGCATGTCCTACGCACAAAGGTCATACCCCAAGTCAAAGTTTTATGGAGAAACCATGCTATTGAAAAAATGATCTGGGTGTTGGAAACGAAAATGAAAGCGAGGTATCCTCACCTTTTCGAAACACCAGGTACGTACGTCAATTTCGAGGATGAAATTTTATAAGGAGGAGAGGTTGTAAAACCCCAAATTATTATTAAATGAAATTGAATTTCCTCTATTTTGAAATAGTAAGGGTTGATTTGATTAATGTGGTTAGTTATGGGTAAAATGCGCAAATATTTCAAATAAGCAAGTAGTTATAAAATATTCATTTTTATCGAGAATATTCGTTTGGTAGTGGAATATTCTTACCGTTTGGAATATTCGTATGCGGCAAGTAGCGACCTTGTGTGGGCCCCATAACAAAAAGCGATTGGATGAAAAAAAACGACAAGTATAAGTTGTTTATAAATAATCTTGGCGTAGTTATTACCAAGTTAATCTTGTTGGAATACCCAAAGGTTAAAACACGAAGCATTTACTCAGATTATACCAATTATTGATTCTTACGTAAGAAGGCACTACACAATAATTGTTACAGTAGTTACTGTTCAATATATTATTTTATTAATTCAATAATTGCTACGTTGATATTTTATATTGTTATTGTTTCAATAATTGTCACTACATAGTATTTTTCATTATTAGATCAATAATTCATATTATTTGAATAATATTATTAGATAACATTGTTGGCAATGTCTAGAAAGTTCTGTCTAAGGAGAGGTTTGGTCACCTAATTGCGCGTCAGTAAGGAGAAATCCTTATTAGAAAGCCCCCTCTTTCCTGAAACTATTCGTTTATTTATATTGTGATTTTGTAATATTATTTGTGAATAATTAATTATTGATTTATATGATAAGGAAAATATTCATTTTATGTGGATATAGATGGAGAAATTTTGTAATGTGACAATTGTTGAAAATTGATAATTTATCTTTTCTGATAAAATAATTCATTTAAATATATTATTATATTTTAATAATATAATAATGGTGATATTTTTACAATGAATGTGGGATATATGAATAAATGAAGAGGAAGAGTATTTTTGTTGCAATAAATGTTAAAAACATGTTAAACATGTTTGTGGACCCCATTTCTTGGCTGAAATTTGATTATAGCCTGCCAAATTATCCGTTTATGGATTTCGGTCAACTTCTGCTTGGAATTTGGAAACACTTTCTTCTGTAAAGTTATAGAGAATTGAATTTCCTATGGAATGGACATAAGATTTGAATTTTTATGATAAAAGGGCTATTTATTATGAATTATTAAAGTTCTGAAGTTCTGAAATAATTGATTTTTGGAAGTTTTAATTATTTTTATTAAGAAAAACGTTTTTATTGATTTTGGTGAGGGTGGACCACTTGTGTGGCTGATGTTTTGGATCAAAGGAAGTGTGCATATGAATTTATAATATATATAATAATATTTTATTAAATTTTCTGCTTTAGTGTTCTAAGCATTTTCCTATAAATAGGGTGCTTAGGTTAGAATTGAAAATCACACCAGAAACAAGTTTTCTCTCTCATTCTCTCTCTATATTATCGAGCGTATTCTTGTGAGTATTTTGATACTTTGAGTGTTCCTATACGGTGCAAGTTCCCTTCAAAGATTATATCCAAAGATTCCGCATGTAAGTCTTTGTCTTTTCGAGGTAAGGATGTTATTTTTTTAAAATGATATTATTTCTTCTAATATCATTATGCCGGAATATTGGTAAGATTTTTCTTGTAAAATTCTTGCCTTTTAGTGTCGGAGTTACTATTCACGTATACAATACTATTCACGTATACGACACTATTCATAGAAAAATTAAAATTTCATTCTTTGTCCAAGATATCTATTATGGATACTAGCTTTGATTGTATCCATGTTTTGATCATTCTTGAATTTTACTTCACTTTGATTATTTATGAAGTATTTTTGAACTTGGACTGTTTAAAGTACGAATCCTTAATATTTGTTCTTTTATTTCACTGGATTCGTTTTCTTTAAAATATTTTTCATCATCCTCATCCTAAATGATGATATTCTCGAATATCTTTGGCCCAGTAGTGCAAAGATGGTTGATTTTCTTATGAATATCTTTGGCCCGTAGTGCAAAGATGAATGTGTGTTGAGATGAACATGACCAATCGATGAATATCTTTGGCACATGTAGTAAAAGATGAATATTTGATTCAAGATGTATATTGATTGATGTTACGAGAGATAAAATATTGATGATGGATTTTTAAAAACATAGAAGATAGTAGATTTCATTCTCTACGTAACTCTTCTATGAATTATTATTTCCGCTGCGAATATTGATCTGAAACTTGTTGTCTATTATATTCTATTAGATTTTTCCCTGTTGAAGACTAACGATAATTTGTTCTACATTATCTTATTCATAATGTTCTTTGCTGGGCTAGTTGAGCTCACATTTTTCCTTTTTGTTCTATTTTTCTTCTCCGGAGGTGAGAATGTAGCGGGTACTAGTCGGGGTATAGAATGAAGGTTCTAGAAAGTCATTTTAGTATTCCTCACCATTTTTGTAAAATAATGTATTAATAATGGTAATGAGGACTTATTTGAGTGTGGATATTGTCTAGATGACAATATTTGTATTTAAATTCACAGTTTATGTGTTGTCGTATTTTGCACGACCATTGTATTACTAAAGTTGTAGTTGTTTCTATACCATGTATTTGGCGACTCAGAATGGGTGTTGTATACCTATTTTGGGGGCATGGAGGGAATCAACATGCCAGAAATGGTAACTACTTCGGTGGTAATCATGGCCAAAATAATAAGAAATGGACATTTCAAGAAGAAGAGATTCAATAATGATGGAAGGACGTCAGCATCATCACATGTTGTTAAGGAAGGAGAACGACCACCTATCATATGCTTCAAATGCAGAGGGGAGGGACATATCAGTCCAAACTGTGCGCAGCAGTCCAAAACGTGTTACAATTGTGGAAGAGAATGTCATCTAGCTCAATTTTATCGTTCAAGGAAGGCAAGTTCAGCTGGGATGGAGGCACCAAAGGCCCTCCCAGAAAAGTCAAAGCCGGTAGTTCAAGGGAGAGCGTTTGTTGTGACCTCCCAGAAAGTAAGGAACCTGAACGAGGTCATCACGGGTAAGCTTATCATAAACTCTAGCAAAGTCTATACCTTATTTGATACCGGTTCTACCCATTCTTTTATTTTTCCTACTTGTGCTCAACGTTTAAATTTGACTCCTGAGAAATTAGACTTTGACTTATCTGTTGAAACACCGTTGGGAGAAACCTTCATTACATCCACTGTTTATAAGTCTTGTTTAGTTCAAATCGGCACCTGCACGTTACCTGTCGATCTTATTTCTTTGAAAATACTTGCATTTGATGTGATTCTAGGGATTTATTGGTTAACTACTCATCATGAAAAAATTGATTGTTTTCGTAAGGTTATTAGCTTTCATATTCCTAACCAACCTATTATGCGAATTCAAGCAACCAAACCATTAAAATCAATCACTGTCATCTCAAGCCATAAAGCTATTCGTTTATTAAAAAACGGATGTCAAGCTTTCTTAGCTCATGTCACGGATCTAAACAAAAATACATCAATTTTGAATAATATTTCTATTATTAATAAATTTCCTTACGTATTCCCTGAAGAATTTCCTGGCCTACCCCCAGAGCGTGAAATTGAATGGCTCCTATTGAACTTCAGGAGTTAAAGACCCAACTGTAGGAATTGTTAGACATCAGTTTCATTCGTCCTAATACGTCTCCTTGGGGTGCTCCTGTTCTATTCGTGAAGAAGAAAGATGGGAGTATGCGACTTTGTATTGATTATCGGGAGTTGAACCATGTCACTATCAAAAATAGATATCCATTGCCTCGTATTGATGACATGTTTGACCAGTTACAAGATGCCAAATTCTTTTCAAAGATTGATCTTCGTTCCAGATATCACCAATTGAAGTTTAGAACCGATGACATTCCAAAGACGGCGTTCAGAACTCGGTACGGGCATTATGAATTCCTAGTCATGTCTTTTGGATTGACTAATGCTCCTGCTGCCTTCATGGATATGATGAACCGAGTATTCAAGGAATATTTGGATCACTTTGTGGTCGTCTTTATTGATGACATCCTCATATATTCCAAAAGACGTGAAGATCATGAGCAACACTTGAGGCTGATACTTCAAAAGCTTTGTGAAAACAAGCTTTATGCTAAGTTGAAGAAATGTGAGTTCTGGCTTGAGGAAGTAGCATTCCCTGGGCACATAGTATCAAGTCATGGAATATCTATTGACCCAGCAAAGATTGAAGCAATTCAAAGCTGGGAGCAACCTAAATCAGTGACCAAAGTACGTAGCTTTCTCGGTTTGGCTGGTTATTATCGGAGATTCGTGGAAGGATTTTCTCGAATTGCTACTCCACTAACTCAGCTGACTTGAAAAGATACAAAATTCGGTTGGAGCGAGGAATGTGAGAAGAGTTTTCAAGAACTCAAGAGGAGACTCATTTCAGTACCTGTTTTGATAATACCATCTGGCTCAGAGGGATTTGTCATCTATAGTGATGCTTCGGGCAAAGGCTTAGGATGTGTTCTCATGCAACATGGGAAAGTCATAGCCTATGCCTCTCGACAACTCAAAGAATATGAGAGGAATTATCGTACTCATGATCTAGAGTTGGCAGCAGTCATTTTTGTACTAAAGATTTGGAGGCATTACTTGTATGGGGAGAAAGTGGAGATCTTTACGGATCATAAAAGCCTCAAATATTTCTTCACTCAAAAGGAACTCAACATGCGACAACGACGTTGGCTTGAACTGTTGAAAGATTATGATCATACCATCCAATACCATCCTGGAAAAGTAAACGTGGTAGCTGACGCATTGAGTAGAAGATCATATGCGGGTATAAGTGCGATATTGTCAACGCAAAGGCCCATTTTGTATAACTTGCAAAGGATGGAGATAGAGATAAAGACTCCAGGGACCCACGTGATGATGGCGAATATACGAGTAGAACTGACTTTAATCGATAAAGTTAAAGTTGTTCAAGCTATAGACCTGGAGTTGATATGCATGAGGAAGAAAATACAAGAAGGGGCTATGTCGGAAGCAAGAATCGATGAAGAAGGAATACTTTGAGTCAACTCCAGACTTTGTGTTCCTAACGACCCTGACTTAAAGTATAAAATCATGATGGAGGTGCACAACACACCGTTTGCAATCCATCCTGGGAGTACGAAAATGTATCATGATCTTCGACATACATTTTGGTGGGGCAATATGAAGAGGAGATAAATTGCTTATCTCAAGGTGTTTAACTTGTCAACGAGTCAAGGCAGAGCATCAAGTACCAAAAGGTCCATTGCAACCACTTGAAATTCCAGAATGGAAGTGGGAGCACATTACCATGGATTTTGTTACTGGTCTTCCCAAGGTTTCTCAAGGCATAGATGCAATTTGGGTCATTGTTGATAGATTGATCAAGTCTGCTCATTTCTTACCTATACGAGAAACTTATACACTTGAACGTCTTGCTCGTATTTACGTAAACGAGGTTGTAAGATTTCATGGTATGCCAGTATCCATAGTTTCTGATCGAGACCCAAGATTCACTTCACGGTTTTGGGTTAGTTTGCAAAAAGCTATGGGCACAGATTTACAATTTAGTTCGGCATATCATCCTCAAACGGATGGACAATCAGAGAGGACTATTCAAATTCTTGAAGATTTATTAAGACTCTGTGTCCTTGACTTCAATAGAAGTTGGGACAAGTTCTTACCATTGGTGGAGTTTTCCTAGAACAACAGTTATCAAGCAAGTATTGACATGGCTCCATTCGAAGCGTTGTATGGAAGAAAGTGTCGTTCTCCAGTATGTTGGGATGAGGTGGGTGAAGCAACGTTGTTGGGACTGGAGTTAGTACGTATGACTACGGAAAAGATACAAACAATCCGGCAACGTATAAAAACCTCACAAGATCGACAAAAGAGTTATGATTATCTTCATCGAAAGGACGTGGAATTCGATATTGGAGATCATGTGTTGTTATGTGTTGCTCCATGGAAAGGAGTTACGAGATTTGGAAAGAGAGGAAAGCTCAATCCTCGATTCATTGGCCCATTTTTAATCCTCGATCGAGTAGGAACTGTGGCGTATAGATTCACTTTACCGCCAAGTATATCTCGTGTCCATAACATTTTTCATATATCCATGTTACGTAAATATGTGAAAGACCCGAACCACATTATTGAGTTAGAACCGGACGAAATAGCGAAAGATTTAACGTATAAAGAGGTTCTTGTTCAAATCTTGGATAAGAAAGAACATATTATACGCTCCAAGGTTATACCTCAAGTCAAAGTTTGGTGGAGAAACCACGATGTTGAGGAAATGACCTGGGAGTTATAATCTGAAATGAAATCAAGGTATCCTTACCTCTTTGACATACCAGGTATGTACCCTAATTTCGGGGGCAAAATTTCATAAGAAGGGGAGGTTGTAAGACCCTAACTTTTTTTAATAAAGATGATTTTTCTATAAATATCATTTTTAAATAGTATGGAATGAATTTGATATAATGTTATAGTTGTGGTTAATATTTATAAATTTTATAAAGTACGCAAGTTGTTATATAATATTCGATTGGTCGGGGAATATTCGTTTTAACAGAGAATATTCATACGATGGCACAATCATTAGTAGACCCCACAACAGAATTATTGTCGGATTGAGAAAATGACAAAAATATTTTATAAAAATAACGGCGGAAGTTTTACCGTTAACTGTTAAAACACCCGGTGTTAAAGTGCGAGGAGAATACTGGCGTCGTGCAAGTAGCACACACGGATTGATTATTGATGCTTATGTGAGAAGTCACTCAGTTTTGTTCAATTATTGCTTCAGTAATTGTTGCATAGTATCTCACGTTATTTGATTCAATTATTGTCGATATTTTTTATATTATTAAATCAATAATTGAGATGACAGAGTTATTAATATTATTATTTACAATATTAACGATATCTAGAAGTTCTGCCAAGGAAAGGTTTGGTCACCTAATTGCGCGTCAATTGGTTAGGATGTGTTCTCATGCAACATGGGAAAGTCATAGCCTATGCCTCTCGATAAATCAAAGAATATGAGAAGAATTATCCTACTCATGATCTAGAGTTGGCAACTGTTGTCTTCGCACTTAAAATTTGGAGGCATTACATGTATGGGGAGAAAGTGGAGATCTTTACTGATCATAAAAGCCTCAAATATTTCTTCACTCAAAAGGAACTCAACATGAGACAACGACGTTGGTTTGAACTGTTGAAATATTATGATCATACCATCCAATACCATCCTGGAAAAGCGAACATGGTAGCTGATGCATTGAGTAGAATATCATATGAGGGTACAAGTGTGATATTATCAACGCAAAGGCCCATTTTGTGTGACTTGCAAATGATGGAGATAGAGTTAAAGTCTCAAGGGACCCATGTGATGATGGCGAATATACGAGTAGAACCGACTTTAATCGATAAAGTTAAAACTGCTCAAGCTACAGACCTGGAGCTGATGCGTATGAGGAAGAAAGTGCAAGAAGGTGCTATGCCAAAAGTAAGAATCGATGGAGATGGAATACTTTGAGTCAACTCCAGACTTTGTGTTCCTAATGACCCTAATTTAAAGTATAAAATCATGATGGAGGCGCACAACACACCGTTTACAATCCATCCCGGGAGTACCAAAATGTATCATGATCTTCGACATACATTTTGGTGGAGCAATATGAAGAGAGAGATAGCGAGTTTATCTCAAGGTGTTTAACTTGTCGGTGAGTCAAGCGAAGCATCAAGTACCAAAAGGTCCATTGCAACTACTTAAAATTCCGTAATGGAAGTGGGAGCACATTACCATGGATTTCAAGCATCGGTCTTCCCAAGGTTTCTCAAGGCATAGATGCAATTTGGGTCATTGTTGATAGATTGACCAAGTCTCGCTCATTTCTTACTTATACGAGAAACTTATACACTTGAACGCCTTGCTCAGATGTACATAAACGAGGTTGTAAGATTGCATGGTATGCTAGTATCCATAGTTTCTGATCGAGAACCAAGATTCACTTCATGATTTTGGGTTAGTTTGCAAAAAGCTATGGGCACGAATTTATGATTTAGTTCGGCATATCATCCTCGCATGCACGGACAAATCGAGAGGACTATTCAAACTCTTGAAGATTTATTAAGACTCGTGTCCTTGACTTCAAGGAGAGTTTGGATAAGTTCTTACCATTGGTGGAGTTTTCCTACAATAACAGTTATCAAGCAAGTATTGGCATGGCTCCATTCGAGGCGTTGTATGGAAGAAAGTGTCGTTCTCCAGTATTCTGGGATGAGGTGGGTGAAACAACATTGTTGGGACCGAAGTTGGTACGTATGATTACGGAAAAGATTCAAACGATCCGGCAACGTATAAAAACCTCACAAGATCGATAAAAGAGTTATGTTGATCTTCATCGAAAGGACGTGGAATTCGATATTGGAGATCATGTGTTGTTACGTGTTGCTCCATGGAAAGGAGTTACGAGATTTAGAAACAGAGGAAAGCTCAATCCTCGATTCATTGGCCCATTTTTAATCCTTGATCGAGTAGGAACTGTGGCCTATAGACTCGCTTTATCTCCTAGTATGTCTCGTGTTCATAACGTTTTTCACATATCCATCTTACATAAATATGTAGAAGACCCGAACCACATTATTGAGTTAGAACCGGACGAAATAGCGGAAGATTTAACGTATGAAGAGGTTCCTGTTAAAATCTTGGATAAGAAGGAGCATATTCTACGCTCCAAGGTTATACCTCAAGTCAAAGTTTTGTGGAGGAACCATGATGTTGAGGAAATGACCTGGGAGTTAGAATCTGAAATGAAATCACGGTATCCTTACCTCTTCGACATATCAGGTAAGTACCCTAATTTTGAGGGTGAAATTTCATAAGAAGGGGATGTTGTAAGACCCCAACTTTTATGAATAAAGATGAATTTTCTATAAATATCATTTTTTAATATTATGGAATGAATTCGATATAATGTTATAGTTGTGGGTAATATTTATAAATTTTGCAAAGTACGCAAGTTGTGATATAATATTCGATTGGTCGGGGGATATTCATTTTAACAGGGAATATTCATATGACGGCACAATCATTGGTGGACCCCACAACGGAATTATTGTCGAATTGAGAAAACGACAAAAATATTTTTATGAAAATAATGACGGAAGTTTTACCGTTAACTGTTGAAACACCCGGTGTTAAAAGTACAGTAATACGCGTGGTTGCATAGTAGCACACGGTATTGATTATTGATGCTTATGTGAGAAGACACTCAATTTTGTTCAATTATTGGTACAGTAATCATTGCATAGTATCTCACATTATTGATTCAATTATTATCGATATTTTATATATTATTAAGTCAATAATTGAGATGACAAAGTTATTAATATTATTATTTGCGATATTAACGATGTCTAGAAATTCTGTCAAGGAGAGGTTTGGTCACCTAATCAAGCGGCCAATATGGAAAAATCCTTATTGAAAGCCCTCTTTCTGAAACGACTTTGATCGATTAATATTGTGAATTATAATAATGATGATAAATGTTGTTAAAAATATTGAGGGATCGGTAGTCACGGAAGTTTATATATATATATATATATATATATATATATATATATATATATAAAATTTTGTTTTATTATTATTATAAATGTAATAAAATGAGAAAACTTTTATATAAAACATAATACTTTTTATAAAGTTTTGTTTTATTTGATTATAAATAGAATATATTATATTTTGTTATGCATAGTATTTGCGTAGTGCCTGCATAGTGTTGCATAGTAAAATCTTTTTATATAAAACAGAATACTTTTATAAAGTTATTTATTTTAATAGATTTTAAATAAAATATATAAATATATATATATATATTATAATTAGAATATATTATATTTTATTTCATAGTATCCTTTCCATTCTCCTATAAATAGGATGCTTAGTTAGAATTGAAAACACACCAGAAATTCAGAGAATTCTTCTTCTATAATTTTGAGCGTATTTCTTTAGAGTTTTAAGAAGCTTTGAGCGTAGAAAAGCAAGATAAGTTTTCTTCAAGAATATTCTCGCCTACTACCGAATTTAATACTCTTCTTTTTTTTTAGGTAAGGGGTATTATTATTTCGTATTCATGAAGAGAGTTATTTTCTTTCAATACTGTAAGGGTTGTTATTCCATTCTTTATTATTATATTGGAATAACTTTATCTACAGAAGTACCACATACATGGTAAAATTCTTCCATTATTCCATTCTTTATTATTACATTGAAATAACTTGTCATGCGATCTATCATCACATGCCCGGTGAATTACATTTGTTATTCCATTCTTTATTATTCTATTGGAACATCCTGTCTGTGCGGATTACACATGACCTAGTTCCATTCTTTATTATTCTGTTAGAATATCTTGTCTGTGCAGATTATGCATGACCTGGTTCCATTCTTTATTATTCTGTTAGGAATAACCTATCTGTGCGGTCTATCACATGCATGGTGAATTCTTCTGTTATACCATTCTTTATTATTATGTTGGAATAACCTGTCTATGTGGATTACCACAAGCACGGTGAATGATCCTTTATATTCATTTCTTATTAAATTGTGGAAATGATCTGTCTACATGGATTACCATATGGCGGCGAAAATCCATTTGCAGTTTCATATATTCTATTATACTTAGTTGGTTAAAGTTTTGGCTTCTATACTCCATGAAATTAGTAGAATATCCTAGATATTTGCGCATCATCCAGTATCTTTTCATGGAAATATTTTTCTGAGCATTCTTGAATTTTACTCCGCAAAGCAATATCATGTTGACAATTTGGACGTTGTTGAGTTAAGGATAAATTAACTTATAAATCTTTAAAATTTATTCTTGAACTTGTTTTATTGAATTCTTATATCATTGTCATTATCCTCATGTTTATATTTTGTTGAAAGTCATTTGTGGCTTGTAGTGCATAGATGGACTTGGTATGATTATGACCAGGGATTATTCGGTATAATCATGACCATAATGTTACAAATGATGTGGTAAAAGTCCTCATTGGCCCGTAGTGCATTGATGGACAGTTGTTGGCATAATCATGACCATTGATGAAAACACGAATATCCTTGGCCCGTAGTGCATGGATAATTTGTGGTTGTGATACTAATGAATATCCTTGGCCGTAGTGCAGGGATGATGTGGAATATTTATTGAGCTGAGTCTCATCGATAAAAGTGATGAAAACCTTTTTAAATCATAGAAGATAATAGATTTTATTCTCTACTTGACTCTTCTAATGGATTGCTTGTTCCGCTGCAGTTAAAATTGATGTTTGTTATATTGTATCAGTTTAACACTGTTGAAGACTAACGATAATTTATTCTGCATTATCATAGTCATAATATTTCTTACTGGGCTAGTTGAGCTCACCATTTTGCTTTCATTGTTCTCTTCAGGAAATGAGAACGTAGCAGGGTCTAGTCGAGGAATGGAGTGACAGTCCAGATGATAGCATTAGTAGTCCTCACAATTCTATGAAATAGTGTGATAATAAATGTATTGAAGACTTATTTTGAGTTTGAATACTGTCTAGAAGACAATATTTGTATTAAAACTCTTAGCTCATGTTGTATATTTAAGGTTGTATTTGTATTTTGTACCATGTATTTGGCGACTCAGAATAGGTGATGTATACCTATTTTAGGGGCGTCACAAACTATGTTGGAGAAGTATCAGATGAGCTACCTCCCATCCACAACCCTTGGTATCATCACATCAAGGAGTAATTACGTGATGGATCTACACCCGCTGAGGCAAGCCAAACGGAAAGAAAGCGAATCTATTAAATGGCTATGAAATTTTACCTGAGCGTAGATGCACTCTACAAAAGAGATGCAGGATTAGGTCTCCTCAGATGTCTGGACAAGAACCAAGCTCGGAGGCTCATGGATGAGATCCATAATGGAGTATGTGGCCCACACATGGGCGGCCCTCTACTTGTTAAGAAGATCTTTAGAACTGGACATTACTGGCTTATCCTCAAAGCTGACTGTGATGATCATGTCAAGAGGTACTATTAATGCCAAATTCATGGAAATGTCATCCACGCCCCTCCAAGGGAACTCCACAATGAGTTCGTCATGGCCCTTCTCAATGTGGGGAATGGACGTGATCGGGCCCATTGAACCCAAAGCCAGTAATGGATATCGGTTTATCTTCACCATAATCGATTACTTCACCAAGTGGGTAGAAGCAGCCTCCTTCCCCAGGGTTACTAAAGAAGTCATCATTGCTTTCATTCGAAATAATATTATTTGTCGTTATGGACAACCAGAAGTCATTGTGTCAGACAATGCTAAGAACCACAACAACAAAATGATGGAGGAGCTATGCAGTAAATTCCACATCAAACACCTTAACTCCGTCAGCTACCGTCCAAAGATGAATGGTGCTGTTGAAGCGGCTAATAAAAACATCAAGAAGATCATGCAGAAGATGTCCTCCAATCACAAAGGATGGCCTGACCTCTTACCTCTTACTTTATTAGCCTACAGAACTTCAATGCGTACTTCCACTGGGGAAACCCCCTACTCATTAGCCTATGGGATGGAAGAAGTACTCCCTATAAAGATAGAAATAGAATCCCTCAGAGTGTTGATGGACGCTCAACTGGATGAAGACCAATGGGTACAAGACAGATATCGCCAATTGTCTCTAATAAACAAAAAGAGAATCGCGGCTATCTTCTATGGTCAATTATATCAGCAAAGGATCACCAGATCCTACAATAGAAAAGTCTGGCTAGGGCAGTTTAAATAACATGACTTGGTTTTGAAGAAGATCATTGACAACCAAGATCAATCTAAGGGAAAATTCTCTTCAAACTGGGAAGGCCTGTAATAACCGTGAATTTTAAGTCACCATGTATGTATGTACATTTTTTTTTACTTTGTGTTATATATGGATACATACATTTATGGATTTCATTAAAAATGAAAGCCTTGTGACCTAATTATACATTAGGTAAGGATATTAAATAACCTAAGGGTTATGGTAACACGAAAAAGTTAGTATTTTATATGTATACTAACTTAAGTGGGTAAACTTAGTATTTCAAGTGACTAATAATTTTAAACCTAATTCTTGTAAATATAATTAGGTTATGAGATAAAATCATATGTATAAGTAATTAAACTTCATATGATTGGAGATGAAAGCCCTAAATTATCAAATTGGGTAACATTATTAAAATTGTTGGACTATGTTTTTATCTAGCTCAAATCAATTAAAAGAAAAGCCCAAGGAAAATAAAATGCAATCCAATACTTAGCCCACTTGATTGGGGGTATTCTAGACATTTGATTAATCAAAATTGGGCATTTAAAATAAAAGCTAAATGGTGGATATTATGAGGATCCTAAGTGGATTAATTAATCTAGCTTGTCCATTAGTAGACATGATTAAACATAAGGACAATGTTGTAAGGCTCCCATTGGTTGCCACTCCAAAGATGCACATTTAATCATGTTTAACCTAAGGTAAGTAATAATACAAAGTGTTTTACCTAATGGGCAACAAAATGATTGTGGGAGAATTAATAATGAATTGCCCATTACATTTTGAATGCACATCTCATTCTTCCAACACTTCATTCAGATTCCAACATTTCATTTTCTCTCCATCTTCTTCATCTTCTTCTTCTATCTCTTGCTCCCAAGCTAGCCAATTTCAAAGAGAGAAAAGAAAGAGAAATTTCATCCATAGAAAGAAAAAAAAAATATAGGAGTGCTAGTTGTTTATGCCCCTAAGTTTATTAGTTACTTTGGAAAATCAAGGAAGGTAGCCACTAAGTCAAGGTATAATGTACCTTCATCTTCTTCTCTTACCTTGTTTTGATAGCTTGAGTTTTGATGGGGTTATGTACAACTACTCAAGATACACTAGTTATACATACCATCATGCATGGAACTAAGTATCTTGAGTGTTGGATCTAAGGCTTAGAGGAAGAAAATGAGCATATGTTCTCCAAGGGTGAAAACTCTTGTTTTTCTTCCACTAAATCTTGTGTAACTCAAGTTCTACAACTTGGAATTATGATCCGTCGAAGGGGGGTGCTAGATACATGAGTTATCTAGTAAACCCAAGTGGTAGATCACAAATCTAGTAAGTTTTGAAACCTTTAAGATTATTTTTCCCAAAACAGTCCACTTTATATGCTAAAGCTTTGAAACTCTAAATCAGCTACTGACTTGTTTTTCATGAGGCTGTTTCGGTCAGTTCCTTGTCTTGTAAAAATCTGGAAAAATATTACAAAGGTACCTTATGAAGTTATCTACGCATAGGAAAAAGAACGGACACGTTTGAAAGTTATATATTGTGCGTAATGACTATTTCCGTAAAGGACTCCATAAATATTATCCTACGAATATCTCACTGTGTATACACTGGAAAATTCCAAAATTTTTACAGTAGCTTCATATATGTTAAGAGAGAATACCCTGAGAATTTTAGATTTTTCTGAGTAAAACTTAATTTATGAAAAATAGAGCAAGATCCGAGTGTTTTGGACACTCTAAAAATAGTAAATCATTTTCTAAAATTCTAGAAAAATTAGAGGATCATTGTTAGTTCATATTCTGTTAAAATCCAGAAGCTGAGAATTTTTGGAATCAGTTTGCTATTTTTCCTAAAAATGATTAGGTTATGAATAAAAGGAAATAAATAGTTAAATGATGCCTTTAATGAGAAAAATATGATTTTTTTGCTTGAATGCTCATAATATATTATATCATGACTATCTTAGGGCATTTTGGTAATTTATAATAATAAATATTACTTATGACCTTTTATGGATATCAAATAAGAGGTTATTAAAGGATGAACAATTAGAATAAATTGTTTATTAATTTAATAAATCATTGGAATATTATTATAATACTAATAATATTATAATATGATGTTGTTATGTAAATAAAAATATTAGATTAGAGTATTATTATTAAATAATAATATTCGAGATTAAATAAAATATTATTAAATGATTAATAATATTAGTAAGTGAATAAAATATTATTAAATGATTAATAATATTAGTAAGTGAATAAAATATTATTAAATGATTAATAATATTAGTAAGGGATAAAATATTATTAAATGATTAATAATATTAGTAAGTGAATAAAATGTTGATAAATAATTTAAAGTATTATTAGTGAACCAATAATACTAGAAGGTGAATTAATATTATCTAAGTTAATAATATTATGTGAATTAAAGGTAGTCGTTAATAACACTATCTAGACATGATAATGTTTATAAGAACTTATTGTAATGTATGATATCTATGTGATTACATAATCTGATGTTATGCAATGACTAATTGAAAGACTAATTATAGGTCTCTCAAAGGAAGATATTTTAACTACATAGTGGATAGAAATTTATTTCAGTAGTGTAACTTCACGATCGAGGCAAGTTTCCTAACTCAACTTGAGTTATTATTTTCAAAGCATATTAGTGAATAATTATTGATGATTATTCACGTCTTTATTGATTATTGAAATTCGCACTTTGTGCAATTGAATTCCGTTCTACTGCCATTGAACTGTGAATTAAATTAAAGTTCTTCATTTATGAACTGTTTATGGGATAGATCTATGCTAATTGTATCAGCTAGATCAAGCATGTCTAAATTTGTTAAATCAAATGGATTTTAAATAACTGTTCTTATTAATTGATATGGTAAGAACTCTTGACTGAGAAATGAACAAATTTGATTAAGGCATGATATCAATGTCGGATTATTAAGTGTTTATGCATAAATCACGGGGTATGAAAGGCTGATCCCCTTGAATACCAAAACTTTTTAAAAGGTCCAGTTTAAATCACTGAGCACCTTGGCAAATGTTCATGGTTATTCAAAACCACTCAGTTCATGTTATTCAATTATCGAATATTCAATTGTTGATTATTAATTCATGTTCCTTCACAATCTTATATTATTGTTGAACATTGAAGGCAATATTTCTTTCTAAGTCATGATATATATCCTTTGTCTTTATAAACTTGTGAAGCAAATTAGTTGCTTACTCTTGCTATATCATGACCTCTATTTTCAGTTAAGCCCGAAGGATCTAATGCGAAGGACAAGGGCAAGGGCAAGATCCAGGAGTAATTTTAGAATGAATGTTAAATTAGTTATTATCTAATGGAATTTCTTGAGTAAACTATTTGTATTATAAATGGTGTATTTAAAGTTAAGGTTAGAGAGACCTTGGGACCATGTTTTGAGACTTTTGTATAATGAACAATGTATGTTTATTATTTCAAATAGTTATAGAATGCTTATGATGATGATAGGATCGTGAGCACCGAATCGAGGTTAGAGAACCCGGATTTGGGGCGTCACAAGTTGGTATCAAAGTCAGAGGTTATAAACATTAAGAATGCGAAACCTAGGTTATAACCTTAGTAGAAAACTCTTACGAGTATGTTAGGAGATGGATTGTGGAAATTCATCGAGTATGTGTTGTATATAATAAAATATTATTTCATTTCATCAATGGATATATTTTATTGTAAAATTGATGTTGTATCCTTGTTTTATAGGATGCCGTGATATAGTTATTGGAGCCATTCTCAGACCCGGGAGGAGGTCGTCCCTGAGGAGGTGTGCTCTGACACCTCAAGGATGTGATGATTAGTAACTGTTAGAAAAAAACCATGCTCGGGGAGCAAAGGATTTTGCAATTGGAGGCGAGAATATGAACCATCAACACACGAGCAAGGCGGCCAAGATAAGGATGCCGCTTATCGTGCATGATGGAGCTAGCAGAGATATCTGAGTCCAAATGCTAGAAAGCGGAGAAGGCAAAGCTCACAAAGATTGAGAGTAGAGCATCCGCGTCAGAGTGAGTTTGACGTAGAGATTGAAGACAAGATACGGTGGAAGAAGCATTTCATAAGTCGGCCAAACAGGTGGACCTATTAGAGATGGCACTGGATGCCATGAAGGTCGAGTGGAGACTTTAGGGATCGGCATTAGACATCACAGTATGAGGGCCAAGCAGCGGGGCTAGGAGGGTCCACTCGAGATAGGAGAGTCTAGTCGATCTGTTCGACGTAGAGTTCTGGAGTAGTTGCTTCCCTAGGAGCCTGTCCGCGGGTGACTGGCGGGGCCACCAGTGGTGATGATGTGATGGCCATTGTAAATAGATGCATTAGTACCTTTCTTGTTGTGTAATAAGGTTTTATGTTGATGTAAACCTCAACAGTGTGAGGTAGTAAATGGTTAGGTACTTTCCCTAATTGTGTTTGTAGGGAGGTATCATTATGAGTTAATCCCATCTTTTGTGTTAAAATGGGATAGTAGCATTTATAAAATATACCCGTATTAATCGTGTAAGTCATCAAGATTGGTGTATGAATATAAATGCAGATTATTATGATATGTGTTAGAAAATTTTAAATAGTAAATTTTCTATTTAATGTTATGTGAATTCAAAGAGACCGATTTGGAAAATGTTCTTTAAAAACAAACTTAACCCACTAAGCGGGAGAAAGACTTCCAAATCTCTAGTAACTTAAAACTCTCACATAATGATCATCCGATTGTTTAAATAAATAAATATTACATACTAAGTAATCATATGATAATAAATCCGAAAGTAACGTGTTAGAATTTTTGTTTCACTAGATAATGGCGCGCAGACGTGGACTCGGAACCAAGATATTGAAGAGTCGATTAATAATGCAATGGGATCTCAACAAAACCCAATGCAAGATTTTATTAACATGATGGTTGAAGCCATGAGAATCAAGCTCAACTCGCAGGAAATCGGCAGCACCCAAATAGTAAACTTTAAGGACTTCAAGGCGGTGGGGACCGCCAGAGTTCAAAGGAACAACGAGACTGATAGAAGCCCAAATGTGGGTAAAGGAGATTGAGAAGGCCTTCGTTATTGCTAGAGTAGCGTAAGAATGTAAGACAATTTTGCTACCTACTTAATGAAGGGGAGGCTAGCTATTGGTGGGATGCCAACCGAAACAAAGCCGAATCGAATCGTGACTTGGAAGCATTCAAGAAGTTGTTCTTTGAGAACTACTTCCCTGAGAGTGTTCAAGCAAGAATGGAGATCAAGTTCTTGGGCTGAAACAGAGAATATGTCGATGTCGTAGTATATTGCGAAATTCAATGAATTGGCGGATTCGCTCCACATCGTGGGACACACAGGCGAGGAAAGCGAGAAGGTTTGAAAATGGACTAAAGCCGTGGATTTATAGTAAGGTAGCGGTTTTACAAATCACATCATTCTCAACTCATTGGAAAAAGCTCTTATAGCGAAGGAGGAAGCGAAGCGGTCTCAAGATACAATCGGAGAAGAAAAGAAGAAAGCGTAGGTGGGAATCAAAATGTCGGCGATGGCGGTGGCAACAATAAGAAGCCGAAATGGAGCAAAGGGGGGTAGTAATCGGAGATCAAAGAAGAAGCGTGCAACAAAAAGTGAGCTCTGTGTGGAACTGTGGAAAGGGTCACTTTCGGGGAGTGCTTGAAAGGAAAAATGATATGTTATACATGTGGGCAAGAAGGGCATACCTCACCCAATTGTACTAAGGTGAAGAAAGGAGGTTGCTTTAATTGTGGTGAAGTGGGACATCGGATCAAGGATTGCCCAAAGAAGAAAAGCATGGATGGCGAAAATGGCAACAGGGCAATAACACAAAGACAACCAAAATGAGGACCAAACCCGAACCGAAATGCCAACAAAGACGGACATTCAATATGACAAAGGCAAGATCTTTGTGGCATCCAGGGAGGTGGTGTCGTATAATTCCGATCAATGATATAAATGCCTACGCGTTATTCGATTCGGAGCTTCATGTTCTTTTATCTCGATGAATTTGCTCAAAGATTAAGTTTACCTCATGAACTATTAGAACACCCAATGAATGTAGAAGTGGCAAACAAAGAAATTATCCCCATAGACTACATCTATAGGAACCGCTGTTGTGCTAATGTAAGAGGTTTTAAGCTTAACGTGGATTTGATACCGATTCGTCTTGGAGAGTTTGATGTAATCCTTGGGATGGATTGGTTATCAAGTCATGGAGTGGTCATTGATCGTAAGAAAAGTGCATACACCTAAAGACTCCGAATAAGTCAAAGGTGGTATTTTATGGCGAGAAATCGCCAAGACAATCTTGTTGTCGACGATGATGCAAGCAAGCGAAGTTGCTTAGGAAGGGTTGTATAGGTTATTTGGCTCACGCCAGGATACCCGCAGAATCGAGGGTGAAATAGGTCAAATACCTATTGTAAGGGAATTCGTTGACGCTTTTCCCGGATGAAATTCGGATTGCCACCAGATAGAGATAAAGTTTGTTATCGATTTGGCACTGTGGACATCACCGGTATCCAAAGCGCCGTATGGTCGATGGGCTCTCAGAGAAATGAAGGAACCGATGGTTCAACTACAAGAGTTGTTAGATAAGGGATACATTCACCCAGCTTATCACCACGGGGAGCACCGGTCTTATTCGTAAAAGAAGAAGGATGGGTCATTAAGACTTTGTATCGACTACCGAGAGTTAAACAAGGTCACCATTAAGAATAAATACCCATTGCCTTGGGATCGTGATTTGTTTGATCGATTGAAGGGGGCAAAATACTTTTCAAAAATTGACTTGAGGATCAAGTTATCACCAATCAAGGTGAGACATGAGGATGTTCCAAAGACGGCATTCGTAACTCGGTATGGACACTTTGAGTTTCGGTAATGTCTTTTGGGTTAACTAATGCACCAGAAGCATTCATGGATTTGATGAATAGAGTGTTTAAGCAGTATTTGGATAAGTTTGTTGTCGTGTTCATCGACGACATTCTGGTATATTCCGAGACAGAGGAAGATCACGTTGAACATCTAAGGAAAGTGTTGGAGACGTTAAGGAGGGAGAAGTTGTATGAAAAGTTCTCCAAGTGTGAATTTTGGTTGCGAAGAGTGCAATTTTTGGGTCACATTATCGACAAAGATGGTGTTTCGGTAGATCCAGCAAAAGTAGAAGCGGTTATCAATCGGGAAACGACCAAAGACAATTTATTGAAAATTAGGAGTTTCTTGGGATTAGCAGGATACTATCAAGATTCATCCAAGATTTTTCAAAGGTAGCGCCGTCGCCATTGACCAACCTTACTAGAAAGGCGAGTGAAGTTCGTTTGGACGGAAAAATGTGAACAGAGTTTCATGGAATTGAAGAAGAGGCTCTCACCAAGCACCGTGTGTTGGCTTTACCGGGACAACATAGGAGGATTTGTAGTGTATAGTGATGCGTAACACAAGGGTCTTGGCTGTGTACTTATGCAAAGATGGCAAGGTCATTACAGACGCTTCACGTCGCCTAAAGGACTATGAGAAGGGTTATCCGACTCATGACCGGAGTTAGCAAAGAGAGTTTTTGCCTTGAAAATTTGGAGGCACTATTTGTATGGAGAGAAGTGTGAGATATATACTGATCATAAGAGTCTAAAGTATATCTTCACCCGTAGGAGCTAAATATGAGGCAATACCGATGGCTAGAATCGATCAAGGATTATGATTGTGAGATTCTGTATCTCATCCAGCAAAGCAAATGTAGTGGGCGATGCCTTGAGCGAGAAAAAGCAGAGAGAAGTTATTGAAGTTAACCATTCAAGAGGAATTGGTGAAGGATTTGAAACGACTTGACTTAGAGGTTAAGCACCGACTGAGGTCAATGAGAAATTATTTATCGTGGCAAATGAGCCCTACTTTATTAGATAAGGTTAAAGAGGCTCAAGAGAAGGATTTAGATCAGGATGCATCAAGAAGCGGTTAGTGAAGGGATGAATTGAAATACAAGATTGATGGCACCGGATCGCTAAGATTTGAAGGACGAATTTGGGTAAATTGCTAATACTAGAACTAAGAGAAGATATTCTGCGCAAGAAGCACATAATACGAGGTACTCGATACACTCGTGAAGCACAAAAAATGTATCAAGACTTACGCCAACACTTTTGGTGGCCAAACATGAAGAGAGATGTTGCGAGAATGTGTCAGTAAATGTCTAACTTGTCAGAGAGTCAAGGCAGAACATCAACGACCGAGTGGACTATTACAGCCTTTAGAGATTCCAGAGTGGAAATGGGAGCACATCACGATGGATTTTGTGGTGGGACTTCCAAAGAACGCAAAAGGACACACG
Organism: Panax ginseng; assembly: GCA_020205605.1. Classification (NCBI taxonomy): domain Eukaryota; kingdom Viridiplantae; phylum Streptophyta; class Magnoliopsida; order Apiales; family Araliaceae; genus Panax; species Panax ginseng. The sequence continues at coordinate 76,836,996 of CM035137.1, forward strand.
ATGCCATATGGGTGATCGTAGATCGCCTTACGAAGTCGGTTCACTTTTTGTCGATCAAGATCGTATAGTCCGGACCAAATTTAGCCAAACTATACATCAAAGAAATTATATCGAGACATAGCGTATCAAGATTCATCGTGTGCCGGATAGGGATCCGCGTTTCACGTCAAACTTCTGGAAGAGTCTTCAGGAAAGAATGGGGACGCAGCTACGGATGAGCACCGCGTATCATCCGCAGACCGATGGGCAAAGTGAGAGAACGATTCAAACACTTGAAGACATGCTCAGAGCTTGTGTGATGGACTTCAAGGGTAGTTGGGAGGATCATCTTCCATCGGTAGAGTTCGCATACAACAATAATACTACCACGCCAAAGATCGGAATGCCGCCGCACGGGCAATCAGATGGGAGGAAATGTGAACGCCTCAGATCTTTGGGATGAAGTGGGTGAACGTCAACTGTTGGGACCAAAAGCTGCAAAAGAGATCGTAGAGACCATTAAGGTGATTAGAGCCCGACTGGTAGCAGCTCAAGATCGCCAGAAGAAGTATGCAGACTTACATCGCCAGAAGCGAGATTTTGAGGTGGGAAGCCATGCATTTTTGAAAGTATCTGTGACGCCCCCAAATCCAGGTTCTCTAACCTCAGATTCAGTGCTCACGATCCTATCATCATCATAAGCATTCTATAACTATTTTGAAATAATAAACATACATTGTTCATTATACAAAAGTCTCAAAACATGGTCCCAAGGTCTCTAACCTTAACTTTAAATACACCATTTATAATACAAATAGTTTACTCAAGAAATTCCATTAGATAATAACTAATTTAACATTCATTCTAAAATTACTCCGGATCTTGCCTTGCTTGCATGTCCTTCGCATTAGATCCTTCTATTAATCGAAAATAGAGGTCATGATATAGCAAGAGTAAGCAACTAATTTGCTTCACAAGTTTATAAAGACAAAGGATATATATCATGACTTAGAAAGAAATATTGCCTTCAATGTTCAACAATAATATAAGATTGTGAAGGAACATGAATTAATAATCAACAATTGAATATTCGATAACCGAATAACATGAATCGAGAGTGGTTTTGAATAACCATGAACATTTGCCAAGTGCTCAAAGTGATTTAAACTCGACCTTTTAAAAAGTTTTGGTATTCAAGGGATCACCTTTTCATACCCCGTGATTTATGCATAAACACTTAATAATCCGACATTGATATCATGCCTTAATCAAATTTGTTCATTTCTCGATCGAGTTCTTACCATATCAATTAATAAGAACAGCTATTTAAAATCCATTTGATTTAACAAATTTAGACATGCTTGATCTAGCTGATACAATTAGCATAGATCTATCCCATAAATAGTTCATAAATGAAGAACTTTAATTTAATTCACCTTCTAGTATTATTGGTTCACTAATAATACTTTAAATCATTTACCAACATTTTATTCACTTACTAATATTATTAATCATTTAATAATATTTTATCCCTTTACTAATATTATTAATCATTTAATAATATTTTATTCACTTACTAATATTATTAATCATTTAATAATATTTTATTTAATCTCGAATATTATTATTTAATAATAATACTCTAATCTAATATTTTTATTTACATAACAACATCATATTATAATATTATTAGTATTTTAATAATATTCCAATGATTTATTAAATTAATAAACAATTTATTCTAATTGTTCATCCTTTAATAACCTCTTATTTAATATCCATAAAAGGTCATAAGTAATATTTATTATTATAAATTACCAAAATGCCCTAATATAGTCATGATATAATATATTATGAGCATTCAAGTATAAAAATCATATTTTTCTCATTAAAGACATCATTTAACTATTTATTTCCTTTTATTTACAACCTAATCATTTTTAGGAAAAATAGCAAACTGATTCCAAAAATTCTCAGCTTCTGGATTTTAACAGAATATAAACCAACAATGATCCTCTAATTTTTCTAGAATTTTAGAAAATGATTTACTATTTTTAAAGTGCTCAAAACACTCAGATCTTGTTCTATTTTTAAAAAATTGAGTTTTACTCAGAAAAATCTGATATTTTCAGGGTATGCTCTCTTAACCTATATGAAGCTACTGTAAACATTTTGGAATTTTCCAGTGTATACACAGTGAGATATTCGTAGGATAATATTTATGGAGTCCTTTACGAAAATAGTCATTACGCACAATATATAACTCAAAACGTGTCCGCTTTTTTTTCTACGCGTAGATAACTTCATAAGGTACCTCTGTAATATTTTTCCAGATTTTTACAAGACAAGGAACTAGCCGAAACAGCCTCATGAAAACAAGTCAAGAGCTGATTTTGGATTTCAAGGCTTTTAGCATATAAAGTGGACTGCTTTTTGTAAAAAAATCTCAAAGGTTTCAAAACATGCTAGATTTGTGATCTACCACTTGGGTTTACTAGATAACTCATGTATCTAGCACCCCCTTCGATGGATCATAATTCCAAGTTGTAGAACTTGAGTTACACAAGATTTAGTGGAAGAAAACAAGAATTTTCACCCTTGGAGAACATATGCTCATTTTCTTCCTCTAAGTCTTTGATCTAACACTCAAGATACTTAGTTTCATGCATGATGGTATGTATAACTAGTGTATCTTGAGTAGTTGTACATAACCCCATCAAAACTCAAGCTATCAAAACAAGGTAAGAGAAGAAGATGAAGGTACATTATACCTTGACTTAGTGGCTACCTTCCTTGATTTTCCAAAGTAACTAATAAACTTAGGGGGCATAAACCACTAGAACTCCTATAATTCTTCTTCCTATGGCTGAAATTCTCTTTTTCTTTTCTCTCTTTGAAGTTGGCTATCTTGGGAGCAAGAGGTAGAAGAAGAAGATGAAGAAGATGAAGAGAAAATGAGATGTTGGAAGAATGAATTGTGTTTACAAAATGAAATGGCCAATTCATTAATAATTCTCCCACAATTATTTTGTTGCCCATTAGGTAAAAACTTTGTATTATTACTTACCTTAGGTTAAACATGATTAAATGTGCATAATGGAGTGGCAACCAATGGGAGCCTTACAACATTGTCCTTATGTTTATTCATGTCTACTAATGGACAAGCTAGATTAATTAATCCACTTAGGATCCTCATAATATCCACCATTTAGCTTTTATTTTAAATGCCCAATTTTGATTAATCAAATGTCTAGAATACCCCCAATCAAGTGGGCTAAGTATTGGATTACAATTTATTTTCCTTGGGCTTTTCTTTTAATTGATTTGGGCTAGATAAAACATAGTCCAACAATTTTAATAATGTTACCCAATTTGATAATTTAGGGCTTTCATCTCCAATCATATGAAGTTTAATTACTTATACATATGATTTTATCTCATAACCTAATTAGATTTACAAGAATTAGGTTTAAAATTATTAGTCACTTGAAATACTAAGTTTACCCACTTAAGTTAGTATACGATAAAATACTAACTTTTTCGTATTACCATAACCCTTAGGTTATTTAATATCCTTACCTAATGTATAATTAGGTCACAAGGCTTTCATTTTAATGAAATCCATAAATGTATGTATCCATATATAATACAAAGTTTAAAAAAAATGTACATACATACATGGTGACTTAAGATTCACTATTATTACATCCTCCCCCTTATAAGAATTCCGGCCCCTAATTACATATAAGGTTACTCAAAAAGGTGTGGGTAATTTTCTCTTATCCTTTCTTCAAGTTCCCACGTAGCTTCTTCAAAGATTGTGGTTCCTCCAAAGAACTTTTACGTAATGTATAACCTTATTCCGCAATTTCTGCTCCTTTCATCTAAAACTTCAATCGAATTTCCTCAAATGCGATATCACATGCTTGTAATCGTGCTTATATGGTCGTAGAGACGACACATGAAACACATTATGAATATGTTCCAGTTAGGAGGTAGAGCTACCTCAGACGCCACTTCGCCTATCTTCTTCAAGATCTCAAAAGGTCCAATAAATCTCTGGACTCGACTTTACCTTTCTTTCCAAACCTTATCTTTCCTTTCCAAGGAGATACTTTCAAAAATGCATGGCTTCCCACCTCAAAATCTCGCTTCTGCGATGTAAGTCTCAGATATACTTCTTCGGCGATCTTGAGTCGCTACCACGGCTCTAATCACCTTAATGGTCTCTACTATTCTCATTGCGCACAGCCTGTCCCAATAATTGACGTTCACCCACTTCATCCCAGCATACGGGCGTTCTACATTTCCTCCCATACAGTGCTTCGTACGGTGGCATTCCGATGCTGGCGTGGTAGCTATTGTTATATGCGAACTCTACCAATGGAAGATGATCCTCCCAACTACCCTTGAAGTCCATCACACAAGCTCTGAGCATGTCTTCAAGTGTTTGAATCGTTCTCTCACTTTGCCCATTGGTCTGCGGATGATACGCGGGGCTCATCCGTAGCTGCGTCCCCATTCCATCTTGAAGACTCTTCCAGAAGTTTAACGTGAAACGCGGATCCCTATCCGACACAATAATAGATAATTGATACGCCATGTCTCGATATAATTTCTTTGATGTACAATTTGGCTAGTCGGTCCAGACTATACCGATCTTGATCGGCAAAAAGTGAGCCGACCAGAAGACGATCTACGATCACCCATATGGCATCGTATCCCTTTTGCGTTCTTGAAGTCCCACCACAAAATCCATCGTGATGTGCTCCCATTTCCACTCGGAATCTCTAAAGGTCAGAATAGTCCACTTTTGATTCGTTGATGTTCGCCTTGACTCTCGACAAGTTAGACATTTACTTGACACATTCTCAAACATCTCTCTTCATGTTTGGCCACCAAAAGTGTTAATGTAAGTCTCTACATTTTTGTGCTTCCCGGGTGTATCGAGTACCTCGATTATGTGCTTCTTGCGAATCTCTTCTCTTAGTTCGTATTAATTGTACCAAATTCGCCCCTTCAAATCTTAGCAAATCCGGTGCCATCAATCTTGTATTTTAATTCATCCCTTCACCTAACCGCTTCTTGATGTTGTCGCAATCTTCGCTCTTCTCTTGAGCCTCTTTAACCTTATCTAATAAAGTAGGGCTCACGCCACGATAAAATAATTTCTCATCGACCTCCGCGTCACTACTTAACCTCTAAGTCAAGTCGTTCAAAATCCTTCACCAATTCCTCTCAATGGTTAACTTCAATAACTTCTCTCTCGCTTTTTCGCGCAGGCATCACCACTACATTTGCTTTGCTCGATGGTACGTAATCTCACAATCATAATCCTTGATCAATTCTAGCCATCTACGCCTTCATATTTAGCTCCTTCCGGGTGAAGATATACTTTAGACTCTTATGATCCGTAGATATATCTCACACTTCTCTCCATACAAATAGTGCCTCCAAATTTTCAAGGCAAAAACTCTCATTGCTAACTCCAGTGTCATGAGTGGGATAACCCTTCTCATAGTCCTTTAGGCGACGTGAAGCGTCTGTGATGACCTTGCCATCTTTGTGTCAGACAAGACACGCCCAAGACCCTTGTGTGACGATCACTATACACTACAAATCCTCCTGTGTTGTCCGGTAAAAGCCAACACAAAAGCTCGATCGAGCCTCTTCTTCAATTCCATGAAACTCGCTCACATTTTTCCGCCCAAAACGAACTTCACCGCCTTTCTAGTAAGGTCGGTCAATGGCGATGCTACCTTTGAAAAATCTTGGATGAATCTTCGATAAGATCCTGCTAATCCCAAGAAACTCCTAATTTCGCTTGGGTGTCTTTGGTCGTTCCCAGTTGATAACCGCTTCTACTTTTGGCCGGATCTACCAAAACACCATCTTTATCGATAATGTGACCCAAAATTTGCACTCTCCGCAACTAAAATTCACACTTGGAGAACTTTTCATACAACTTCTCCTCCTTAACGCCTCCAACACTTTCCTTAGATGTTCAACGTGATCTTCCTCCTCGTCTCGAATATACCGTAATGTCGTCCGATGAACACGACAACAAACTTATCCAAATATCGCTTAAACACTCTGCTCATCAAATCCATGAATGCCGCTGTGCATTAGTTAACCCAAAAGACAATACCGTAAACTCAAAGTGTCCATACCGAAGTTCAATGCCGCCTTTGGAACATCCTCATGTCTCACCTTCAAATTGGTGATAACCACCTTAAGTCAATTTTTGAAAAGTATTTTACCCCTTCAACCGATCAAACAAATCATCGATCCCGGCAATGGGTATTTATTCTTAATGGTGACCTTGTTTAACTCTCAGAGTCGATATAAAGTCTTAATGACCCATCCTTCTTCTTTACGAATAAGACCGGTGCTCCCCACGGTGATACGCTTGGTCGAATGTATCCCTTATCTAACAACTCTTGTAGTTGAACCATCGCCTTTCATTTCTCTGTGAGCCATACGATACGGCGCTTTGGATACCGGTGATGTCCCCTGGTGCCAAATCGATAATAAACTCTATCTCTCTGTCTGGTGGCAATCCTTTAATTTCATCTGGGAAAACGCCAACGACCTCCATAATAGGTATTTGACCCGCTTCACCTCGATTCTCATGTATCCACAACGTGAGCCAAATAACCTATACAACCCTTCCTAAGCAATCTCCTTGCTTGCATCATCATCGCTGACAACAAGATTGTCTTGGCGATTTATCGCCATAAAATACCACCTTTGACTTATTCTTGAGTCTTTAGGTGTACACACTTTTTCTTACAATCAATGATCAGCTCCATGACTTGATAACCAATCCATCCCAAGGATTACATCAAACTCTCCAAGACGAATCCAGTATCAAATCCACGTTAAGCTTAAAACCTCTTACATTAGCACAACAGCCCTCCTATAGATGTAGTCTATGGATAATTTCTTTGTTTGCTACTTCTACATTCATCAGGTGTTCTAATAGTTCATGAGGTAAACTTAATCTTTGAGCAAATTCATCGATATAAAAAGAACATGAAGCTCCCGAATCGAATAACACATAGGCATTTATATCATTGATCGAATTATACCGACACCACCTCCTGGATGCCACAAAGATTCTTGACCGTCATATTGAATGTCCGTGTTGTTGGCTTGTTTGGGTCAATGTCCGGTCCTCCACCGTTGTCTTTGTGTTATCGCCTCGCTGCCATTTACGCCATCCATGCTTTTCTTCTTCTTGAGCAATCCTTGATCCGATGTCCCATTTCACCACAATTAAAGCAACCTCCTTTCTTCACCTTAGTACAATTGGGTGAGGTATGCCCTTCTTGCCCACATGTATAACATATCATTTTTCCTTTCCAAAGACTTCGAAGTGACCCTTTCCACAGCTCCCACACACATCGACTTCTTTTTTGTTGCACGCTTCCTTCGCATCTCTAGATTACTACCCCACCGCTCCATTTCCGCTTCTTATTGTTACTCACCTTACATCTTGACATTTTGATTCCCACCTTCCGATTTCTTCTTATTCTTCTCCCGATTGATTCTTGAGACCGCTTCGCTTCCTCCTTCCGCTTATAAGAGCTTTTTCCAACAGAGTTGAGAATGATGTGATTTGTAAAACCGCTTACTTTATTATAAATCCACGGCTTTTAGTCCATTCTCAAACCTTCTCGCTTCTCGCCTCTGTCCACGATGTGGAGCGAATCCGCCAATTCATCAATTTCGCAAAGATACTCGATCATCGACATATTCTCTTGTTTCAGCCCAAGAACTTGATCTCCATTCTTGCTTGAACACTCTCGTGGAAGTAGTTCTCAAGAACAACTTCTTGAATGCTTCCAAGTCACGATTCTAGTTCCTATTTGTTCGGTTGGCATCCCACCAATAGCTAGCCTCCCCTTCATTAAATAGGTAGCAAAATTGTCTTCTGTTCTTCCGCTACTCTAGCAATAACGAAGGCCTTCTCAATCTCCTTTACCCACATTTGGGCTTCTATCGTCTGTTGTTCCTCCCGAACTCTGGCGGTCCCACCTTGCCTTGAAGTCCTTAAAGTTTACTATTTGGGTGCTCGCTTTGATTTCCTGCAGTTGAGCTTGATTCCTCACGGCTTCAACCATCATGTTAATAAAATCTTGCATTGGGTTTTGTTGAGATCCCACGCATTATTAACTCGACTCTTCAATATCTTGGTTCCCGAGTCCACGCCCATACGCCCATTATCTAGTGAAACAAAAATTCTAACACGTTACTCGGATTTATTATCATATGATTACTTAGTATGTAATACGCTATTTATTTAAACAATCGATGATCATTATGTGAGAGTTTTAAGTTACCAAGATTTGGAAGTCTTTCTCCTCGCTTAGTGGGTTAAGTTTGTTTTAAAGAACATTTTCCAAATCGGTCCTTCAATTCACATAACATTAAATAGAAAATTTACTATTTAAAATTTTCTAACACATATCATAATAATTCTGCATTTATATTCATACACCAATCTTCAGTGACTTACACGATTAATACAGGCATATTTTATAAATTCTACTATCCCATTTTAACACAAAAGATGGGATTAACTCATAATAATACCTCCCTACAAACACAATTAGGGAAAGTACATAACCATTTACTACCTCACACCTGCTGAGGTTTACATCAACATAAAACCTTATTACACAACAAGAAAGGTACTAATGCATCTATTTACAACTGGGCCATCACATCATCACCAATCGGTGGCCCCGCCAGTCACCCTGCACAGTTCCTGTGGGAAGCAACTACTCCGAACTCTCGTCGAATCGGATCGACTAGACTCTCCTTTCTCGAGTGGACCCTCCTAGCCCCTCTGCGCGCCCCAAATCCGGGTTCTCTGACCTCGGATTAGGTGCTCACGATCCTATCATCATCATAAGCATTCTATAACTATTTGAAATAATAAACATACATTGTTCATTATCTGAAAGTCTCAAAACATGGTCCCAGGTCTCTACAACCTTAACTTTAAATACACCATTTATAATACAAATAGTTTACTCGAGAAATTCCATTAGATAATAACTAATTTAACATTCATTCTAAAATTACTCCACGGATCTTGCCCTTGCCCTTGTCCTTCGCATTAGATCCTTGAACTTAGCGAAAATAGAGGTCATGATATAGCGAGAGTAAGCAACTAATTTGCTTCACAAGTTTATAAAACAAAGGATATATATCATGACTTAGAAAGAAATATTGCCTTGATGTTCAACAATAATATAAGATTGTGAAGGAACATGAATTAATAATCAACAATTGAATATTCGATAATTGAATAACATGGGCCGAGTGGTTTTGAATAACCGTGAACATTTGCCCGAGTGCTCGATGATTTAAAGCTGGACCTTTTAATAAGTTTTGGTATTCAGGATCGACCTTTCATACCCGTGATTTATCGTAAACACTTAATAATCAAACATTGATATCATGCCTTAATCAAATTTGTTCATTTCTCGATCGAGAGTTCTTACCATATCGATTAATAAAACGAGTTATTTAAAATCCATTTGATTTAACAAATTTAGACATCTTGATCTAGGCGTCTGATTAGCATAGATCTATCCATAAACGATTCATAAATGAAGAACTTTAATTTAATTCACGATTCGATAGCGGTGAAACGAATTGATTGCCTGAAAGTCTTAAATTTCAATAATCAATAAAGACGTGAATAATCATCAATAATTATTCACTAATATGCTTTGAAAATAATAACTTCGAGTTGAGTTAGGAAACTTGCCTCGATCGTGAGTTCTGACTCTGAAATAAATTTCTATCCTTATGTAGTTAAAATATCTTCCTTTGAGAGACCTATAATTAGTCTTTCAATTAGTCATTTATAACATCAGTTATGTAATCACATAGATATCATACATTCTGATAAGTTCTTATAAACATTATCATATACAGATAGTGTTATTAACGACTACCTTTAATTCACATAATATTATTAACTTAGATAATATTAATTCACCTTCTAGTATTATTGGTTCACTAATAATACTTTAAATCATTACCAACATTTTATTCACTTACTAATATTATTAATCATTTAATAATATTTTATCCCTTTACTAATATTATTAATCATTTAATAATATTTTATTCACTTCTTAATATTATTAATCATTTAATAATATTTTATTTAATCTCGAATATTATTATTTAATAATAATACTCTAATCTAATATTTTATTTACATAACAACATCATATTATAATATTATTAGTATTTTAATAATATTCCAATGATTTATTAAATTAATAAACAATTTATTCTAATTGTTAAATCCTTTAATAACCTCTTATTTAATATCCATAAAAGGTCATAAGTAATATTTATTATTATAAATTACCAAAATGCCCTAATATAGTCATGATATAATATATTATGAGCATTCAAGCATAAAAATCATATTTTTTCTCATTAAAGACATCATTTAACTATTTATTTCCTTTTATTTACAACTTTAATCATTTTTAGGAAAAATAGCAAACTGATTCCAAAAATTCTCAACTTCTGGATTTTAACAGAATATGAACCAACAATGATCCTCTAATTTTTCTAGAATTTTAGAAAATGATTTACTATTTTAAAGTGCTCAAAACACTCAGATCTTGCTCTATTTTTAAAAATTGAGTTTTACTCAGAAAAATCTGATATTTTTCAGGGTATGCTCTCTTAACATATATGAAACTCTTTGTAAAAATTTTGGAATTTTCCGATGTATACACGATGAGATATTCGTAGGATAATATTTATGGAGTCCTTTCTGGAAATAGTCATTCGCACAATATATAACTTTCGAAACGTGTCCGTTCTTTTTCCTCTGTGAGATAACTTCATAAGGTACCTCTGTAATATTTTCCAGATTTTTACAAGACAAGAAACTAGCCAGAAACAGCCTCATGAAAAAAACAAGTCGATAGCTGATTTTGGATTTCAAGGCTTTAGCATATAAAATTGGAATTTGTTTTTGTAAAAAAAAATCTCAAAGGTTTCAAAACATGCTAGATTTGTGATCTACCACTTGGGTTTACTAGATAACTCATGTATCTAGCACCCCCCTTGACGGATCATAATTCCAAGTTGTAGAACTTGAGTTACACAAGATTTAGTGGAAGAAAAACAAGAGTTTTCACCCTTGGAGAACATATGCTCATTTTCTTCCTCTAAGTCTTTGATCTAACACTCAAGATACTTAGTTCCATGCATGATGGTATGTATAACTAGTGTATCTTGAGTAGTTGTACTATAACCCCATCAAAACTCAAGCTATCAAAACAAGGTAAGAGAAGAAGATGAAGGTACATTATACCTTGACTTAGTGGCTACCTTCCTTGATTTTCCAAAGTAACTAATAAACTTAGGGGCATAAACCACTAGAACTCCTATAATTCTTCTTCCTATGGCTGAAATTCTCTCTTTCTTTTCTCTCTTTGAAGTTGGCTAGCTTGGGAGCAAGAGGTAGAAGAAGAAGATGAAGAAGATGGAGAGAAAATGAGATGTTGGAAGAATGAATTGTGTTTACAAAATGAAATGGCCAATTCATTAATAATTCTCCCACAATTATTTTGTTGCCCATTAGGTAAAAACTTTGTATTATTACTTACCTTAGGTTAAACATGATTAAATGTGCATAATGGAGTGGCAACCAATGGGAGCCTTACAACATTGTCCTTATGTTTATTCATGTATACTAATGGACAAAAAGCTAGATTAATTAATCCACTTAGGATCCTCATAATATCCACCATTTAGCTTTTATTTTAAATGCCCAATTTTGATTAATCAAATGTCTAGAATACCCCCAATCAAGTGGGCTAAGTATTGGATTACAATTTATTTTCCTTGGGCTTTTCTTTTAATTGATTTGGGCTAGATAAAAACATAGTCCAACAATTTTAATAATGTTACCCAATTTGATAATTTAGGGCTTTCATCTCGAATCATATGAAGTTTAATTACTTATACATATGATTTTATCTCATAACCTAATTAGATTTACAAAATTAGGTTTAAAATTATTAGTCACTTGAAATACTAAGTTTACCCACTTAAGTTAGTATCGTATAAAATACTAACTTTTTAGGTATTACCATAACCCTTAGGTTATTTAATATCCTTACCTAATGTATAATTAGGTCACATGAAACTTTCATTTTAATGAAATCCATAAATGTATGTATCCATATATATATACAAAGTTTAAAAAAAAAGCATGTGTATCGTACATATTCATAAAAAATTTATCGTCTGATGACTTAAGATTCACAGTTGTATTTTATATGTATACTAACTTAAGTGGGTAAACTTAGTATTTCAAGTGACTAATAATTTTAAACCTAATTCTTGTAAATCTAATTAGGTTATGAGATAAAATCATATGTATAAGTAATTAAACTTCATATGATTGGAGATGAAAGCCCTAAATTATCAAATTGGGTAAGATTATTAAAATTGTTGGACTATGTTTTTATCTAGCCCAAATCAATTAAAAGAAAAGCCCAAGGAAAATAAAATGCAATCCAATACTTAGCCCACTTGATTGGGGGTATTCTAGACATTTGATTAATCAAAATTGGGCATTTAAAATAAAAGCTAAATGGTGGATATTATGAGGATCCTAAGTGGATTAATTAATCTAGCTTGTCCATTAGTAGACATGATTAAACATAAGGACAATGTTGTAAGGCTCCCATTGGTTGTCACTCCATTATGCACATTTAATCATGTTTAACCTAAGGTAAGTAATAATACAAAGTGTTTTACCTAATGGGCAACAAAATGATTGTGGGAGAATTAATAATGAATTGCCCATTACATTTTGAATGCACATCTCATTCTTCCAACACTTCATTCGTATTCCAACATTTCATTTTCTCTCCATCTTCTTCATCTTCTTCTTCTATCTCTTGCTCCCAAGCTAGCCAATTTCAAAGAGAGAAAAGAAAGAGAGAATTTCATCCATAGAAAGAAAAAAAATATAGGAGTGCTAGTTGTTTATGCCCCCTAAGTTTATTAGTTACTTTGGAAAATCAAGGAAGGTAGCCACTAAGTCAAGGTATAATGTACCTTCATCTTCTTCTCTTACCTTGTTTGATAGCTTGAGTTTTGATGGGGTTATAATACAACTACTCAAGATACACTAGTTATACATACCATCATGCATGGAACTAAGTATCTTGAGTGTTGGATCTAAGGCTTAGAGGAAGAAAATGAGCATATGTTCTCCAAGGGTGAAAACTCTTGTTTTTCTTCCACTAAATCTTGTGTAACTCAAGTTCTACAACTTGGAATTATGATCCGTCGAAGGGGTGCTAGATACATAAGTTATCTAGTAAACCCAAGTGGTAGATCACAAATCTAGTAAGTTTTGAAACCTTTAAGATTATTTTTCCCAAAAATGTCTCCACTTTATATGCTAAAGCTTTGAAACTCTAAATCAGCTACTGACTTGTTTTTCATGAGGCTGTTTCGGTCAGTTCCTTGTCTTGTAAAAATTTGGAAAAATATTACAAAGGTACCTTATGAAGTTATCTACGCGTAGGAAAAAGAACGGACACGTTTTGAGTTATATATTGTGCGTAATGACTATTTCCGTAAAGGACTCCATAAATATTATCCTACGAATATCTCACTGTGTATACACTGGAAAATTCCAAAATTTTTACAGTAGCTTCATATATGTTAAGAGAGCATACCCTAAAAAGTTTAGATTTTTCTGAGTAAAACTTAATTTATGAAAAATAGAGCAAGATCCGAGTGTTTTGGACACTCTAAAAATAGTAAATCATTTTCTAAAATTCTAGAAAAATTAGAGGATCATTGTTGGTTCATATTCTGTTAAAATCCGTAAAGCTGAGAATTTTGGAATCAGTTTGCTATTTTTCCTAAAAATGATTAGAGTTATGAATAAAAGGAAATAAATAGTTAAATGATGCCTTTAATGAGAAAAATATGATTTTTATGTTTGAATGCTCATAATATATTATATCATGACTATCTTAGGGCATTTTGGTAATTTATAATAATAAATATTACTTATGACCTTTTATGGATATTAAATAAGAGGTTATTAAAGGATGAACAATTAGAATAAATTGTTTATTAATTTAATAAATCATTGGAATATTATTATAATACTAATAATATTATGATATGATATTGTTATGTAAATAAAAATATTAGATTAGAGTATTATTATTAAATAATAATATTAGAGATTAAATAAAATATTATTAAATGATTAATAATAAGTGAATAAAATATTATTAAATGATTAATAATATTAGTAAAGGGATAAAATATTATTAAATGATTAATAATATTAGTAAGTGAATAAAATGTTGGTAAATGATTTAAAGTATTATTAGTGAACCAATAATACTAGAAGGTGAATTAATATTATCTAAGTTAATAATATTATGTGAATTAAAGGTAGTCGTTAATAACACTATCTAGACATGATAATGTTTATAAGAACTTATTGTAATGTATGATATCTATGTGATTACATAATCGATGTTATCTGATGACTAATTGAAAGACTAATTATAGGTCTCTCAAAGGAAGATATTTTAACTACATAGTGGATAGAAATTTATTTCAGAAATGGTAAACCTACGATCGAGGCAAGTTTCCTAACTCAACTTGAGTTATTATTTTCAAAGCATATTAGTGAATAATTATTGATGATTATTCACGTCTTTATTGATTATTGAAATTAACTTTTGTGCAATTGAATTCGCTTCTACTTGCCATTGAACTGTGAATTAAATTAAAGTTCTTCATTTATGAATCGTTTATGGGATAGATCTATGCTAATTGTATCAGCTAGATCAAGCATGTCTAAATTTGTTAAATCAAATGGATTTTAAATAACTGTTCTTATTAATTGATATGGTAAGAACTCTTGACTGAGAAATGAACAAATTTGATTAAGGCATGATATCAATGTCGGATTATTAAGTGTTTATGCATAAATCACGGGGTATGAAAGGCTGATCCCCTTGAATACCAAAACTTTTTAAAGGTCCAGTTTAAATCATTTGAGCACTTCTGGCAAATGTTCATGGTTATTCAAAACCACTCGCCATGTTATTCAATTATCGAATATTCAATTATTGATTATTAATTCATGTTCCTTCACAATCTTATATTATTGTTGAACATTGAAGGCAATATTTCTTTCTAAGTCATGATATATATCCTTTGTCTTTATAAACTTGTGAAGCAAATTAGTTGCTTACTCTTGCTATATCATGACCTCTATTTTCGATTAAGCCGAAGGATCTAATCTGAAGGACAAGGGCAAGGGCAAGATCCGAGGAGTAATTTTAGAATGAATGTTAAATTAGTTATTATCTAATGGAATTTCTTGAGTAAACTATTTGTATTATAAATGGTGTATTTAAAGTTAAGGTTAGAGAGACCTTGGGACCATGTTTTGAGACTTTTGTATAATGAACAATGTATGTTTATTATTTCGAAATAGTTATAGAATGCTTATGATGATGATAAGATCTTGAGCACTTAATCTGAGGTTAGAGAACCTGGATTTGGGGGCGTCACAAGGCCCATTTGTTGTCAAGGAGGTATTGACATGAGGTGCTCTCAGACTACAGGAAATGAATGGCTATGAATTTTCACAACTCATCAACTCGGACACCATGAAACGGTACTATGTCTGAGGTTACCATCAAGTAAACATCCTGGTTTTGGATCATCAGATCACCAGTCATTCTGGTTTTCTAATCCTTTTTACATGCTCTTCTGCCCCTCAAGGAAACATAATCTTCAAACCAGCAGCCTGGTTTCACCTCATTTCAAACCTTTCATACAATTTTAGTTATCCCACCAGGGATTGAACCTTTCCCACCTGCAGTTTATCCTGAACTTAGGATCAAACTTTTTCACGCTTGCAGTTTGTCCTGAACTTAGAATCAAACTTTTTCACACCTGCAGTTTGTCCCAAACATGGGATCAAACTTTCTTTCCCCGTAGTTTAGCCTGCACATGGGATTCAGACTTCTCTTTGGCCGCAAATCGTCCTAAGGGACGAACTACGTCGACCGATCTCCACGATACATTCGAGAGTAAATGTCATAACCATATTCTATATGGCGATGGCATGATAAAAAAAAATAAAAACATTTCTGCCCTTTCTCTATAAAAACAAAACAATTTCTGCCCTTTCTCTACAAAAACAAAAACAATAAAAACATTCCTACACCTTTCTACACCATTCAGCGTTGAACCTCTTATACCAGGTTTGAACTACGCAGACCTGATCTCCTCTTCAATAGGAGTACGTAGGCAGCCATTCATGGTTCGGTCTAACCCCCTACCAGAACACAAATACTTGTCACACGGTACTAGGATCAAATTTCAATCCACCAAAGGGATGGAACTACCTGACACCTCCTCACAAATAGGAGATCGGCTGACCATCTAAGTCATGGTTGTGCCTCGAAGAGCAACACCAATCCATAAGAGATGGAATTAAGCGGGGCTCCTCTTAAATAGAGATCTTGGCGACCATCGTAGTGCGGTCGATCTTAGAGAGGAAAAGCCACACTCTCCACATTTCCATACAGAAACCAGTCCCAAGACAACAAAGATGGTAGGGATACACACAGATCAATGATCCGTTTTGAAAGATCATGTGACGTCTCAATGTCCACACATCAAGGATGAGTTCAGAATACATCAAGATCATAAGCCCTGAAGAAACCGGAAAATATCAAGCAAGTATCAAGGCACAACTGAAAGGAAAGTGAATCAAAATATATTTCCCTGCCATATATAATATTGTTTGATATATACAATATGTGTTATACATGACAAAATGGCTAAGCTAGTCTGTGCAGGAAAATACAAGTCTGTGACGCCCCCAAAACAGGTATACATTACTCATCTTGAATCACTAAATATATGGTACAAAATTCAAATACAACTTAATTATACAAGAGTCGTGTAAAATATAACAAAACATAGCTGAGAATTTAAACAAGAATAATGTCATTTAGACAATATCCACACTCAGTGGTGTCCTCATTATAATTATTATCACATTATTTCGTAGAATAGTGAGGACTACTAAAGCCATTTATCTTGGACCATCACTCCATTCCCCGACTCGTCCCAGCTATATTCTCATTTCCAGAAGAGAACAATAAAAGAAAGGGTGAGCTCAACTAGCCCAAGAAGAAATATTATGACTAAGATAATGCGTAATAAATTATCCTTAGCAATCGATAATATAACAAACCGATAGAATACAATAGAAAATAAGTTTTAGATCAACAATTTGCGGTGAAATAAGCAATCCCTTAGAAGAGTCAGTAGAGCATAAAATCTACTATCTTCTATGATTTAAAAAGTTTTTCATCAACTTTATCGGAGACTGAAATAATAAATAAAATTGAATCATCCTGCACCTAACGCCAGGATATTCATGTAATCATCAATGGTCATGATTATCTTGAATAATCTCTTTTGTCATAATCATACCAACAACTAATCTGTCGATGAACTACATGCCAATGAGGACTTTTACCACATCATTCATCACATTACGCCAAGCGATTATACCGAATAATCCTCGGTCATAATCATACCAAGTCCATCTATGTATAAAGATGACTTTAATCACAATATAAGCATGAGGATGATGACAATAACATAATAAATAAAACAAGTTCAAGGATAAATTTTAAAGATTTATAATTTAATTTATCCAGAAATCAATAACGTCAAATTGACAACATGACGCAATCTTGCTTTGTAGAGTAAAATTCAAGAATAATATTCATGTACCAAAAAATAATTTGGGCGTAAAAAAGAAATATATTTTTCGACTTTAGAATAATAACTTGTGAATAGTACTCTAGACATGAAAAAAGTGTCCCTAATACCGAATCTAGAGTGAATAGTAATTAGGTGAATAGTAACTCAAATAGTATAGTACCGACATGAAAAAAGTACCAGAATACTAGAAAGTGAATAATACCGTAGAGTGAATGTAACTGGGTGAATAGTAACCTATGAATAGTAACTCGTAATAGAAAAATACCAAAGAAAATGATAATTCATTTGTGTACAAAAGAAATGATATCCCGATGAGTATAATAATATTATATCTGGAAGCTGAAAATAGATTTTCACCCGCCATGCGGTAATCCACGTGAGACAAATCATTTCCACAATTTAATAAAGAATGAATATGAAGGATCATTCACCATGCATGTGGTAATCCACATGAGCGAGTTATTCAACGAGAATAATAAAGAATGGAATAATAGAAGAATTCACCATTCATGCGATAGATCGCGACAAACGATTCCAATGAATAATAAAGAATGGAAGCAGTCAAATGCGTAATTACGCAGAGGCATATTCCAATGAATAATAAAGAATGGAATCGTGTCATGTAATCCGCATGCATGTGGATATTCCAACGAGTAATAAAGAACGAAACCAGGTCATGCGTAATCCGCACAGATAGGATATTCTAACAAAATAATAAAGAATGGAATAACAACAGAATTCACCAGGCATGCGATAGACCGCATGATAAATGTGTTATTCAATGAATAATAAAGAATAGAATAACAACAGAATTCACCAGGCATGCGATAGACCGCACAGACAGGTTATTCCCAACCGTATAATAAAGAATGGAACCAGGTCATGCATAATCCGCAGACAGGATATTCCAATAGAATAATAAAGAATGGAATAACAACAGAATTCACGGTGCATGATAGATCATGCACATGGACGAGGTTAGTTATTCTAACAGTAATAATAAAGAATGGAATATAACAAATTCACCAGGCGTCGATGATAGAATCGCCTGATGCGAGTTATTCCCAACCGTATAATAAAGAATGGAACCAGTCATACATAATCCGAGAGATAGGATATTCCAATAGAATAATAAAGAATGGAATAACAACGAAATTCACGGGCATCGATGATAGACATAAATGAGTTATTCAATGTAATAATAAAGAATGGAATAACAGAAGAATTTCACCATATATGTGGTACTTCGCATAAACAGGTTATTCCAACATAATAATAAAGAATGGAATAACAACCCATGCGAGTATTGAAATAAAATAACTCTCTTCATGAATACAAAAGAATAATATCCATTACCTTAGAAGAAACTGGATATTGGAATAGTGAGGTAGCATACTTCTCTTCTTCTTTCTCTCTATAATTTCTCTCTATAATAATTGCTCTAAAGCTTTAGTGAATTGGTGAGAAATGAAGGAAGAACGAGCTTCTATTTATAGGAAAATATAGCTTTGATAATTACACGTTTTGGGGCTCGAAATATTGTAGTACAATACCTTGACATTTCTTTCATTTTTTTAATTTAGTCACGTGCAGTATTATCAAACTTCCACCACCTCCCTAATAGTAAATCATGTGAATTAATAGTTCATTCATGTGACTCAATAGTATAATCATGTGAAAAAATTAATTACAGTATAGTACCTTCAACTATACCTCCATTTTTAATTTAGTCAAGCAAGTATTATCAATCTTGCACCAACTCCCCTAATAGTAAATTATGTGAATCAATAGTACACACATGTGAACACATAGTTATAAGCATGTGAATTAATAGCAATTAATTACTCATTTATCTGGTTAATTACACGATTGGTCAATATAACCTCCAGACATCAATTATTATCGAAATAAATGTCAATTTTCACTAACAATGATAATTCAAACACAATGGAACTATCAATTTCATCTTTAATCAACACGAACCTATTCATCATTAATATTATAATTCATAATATTTAACAACCAGGTCATTCCCAGGAAAGAAGGGGCTTTCCAATAAGGATTTCTCTTCTTGGCGGCCAGCAATTAGGTGACCAAACCTCTCCTTGATGAACTTCTAGACATTGTCGATATTACAAATAATAATATGAATAACTTTGTCATCTCAATTATTGATTTAATAATATAACATATTATCACGGATGATCTCGTGACAATAATTGAATCAATAATATATGAGATATGATGCGAATCATCTATGAATAATTGAGTATAATCGAGACTTCTTCACGTAAGCATCAATAATCAATACCAGTGTCTTACTACTTTATGCAACCGCCAGCATATTCTTGTACTTTACTATCGAGTAGTTCAACTATTTTAACGGTAACACTTTCGTAGTTATTTTTATAAAAGATAATTTTGTCATTTTCTAACTACTGACAATACTTAGTTGTGGGGTCCACTGATGATTGTCTTGCATCATATTTAATATTCCTATTAAAACGAATATTCCCGACCAATCAGATATTATATAACAACTTGTATACTTTGCAAAAATTTATAAATATTACCCACAACTATAACATTATATCAAATCCACACCATAATATGAAAAAAATATTTCGAGAAATTTAAATCTTTATTCATAAAATTTGGGGTCTCACAAAGTCTATCTACGAATCTGTATGTATACGGACTATCGATCTAACATAGCATCCTCTCCAAAAGGAGGTAACGCCGCAAGCTCTCACGCTTGATAATTATCTACACGAGCTAGCGGATCCGGAGGCTAATTGCATGGTGGCATGATGCTCATCAATGTATTCACTCATATCGGCAGGATCACAAGTCGTGGGGATCTCACTGAAGTACTGTCTGTGATGGCTACATCCCAGGCAGATAGGAAAACATCCTGCTCTACAATTAACGCATCTCTGGCTGATCTGACATCGTCTCTCTCTAATAGAGATGCGTCTCTCCCATCAAGAGTTGTCAACATCAAGGCCCTAGACTGATCTCTCTCAAAGGTCATCAGATGTAGACTCTGCTCCAAATATTGTGCTGAATGCGGAATCACTATAGCACTCGTAGTGGGAGAATCCATCACAAATGCTGGAAACCCAGTAGTCAAATCCTCCTCGATGGGAATAACAGTCTCTTCCATAGGCTCCTCATCGTCAGAATCAATCCTCTGCACTGTGGATACTACCGTAGCCGATGCAGTCTCTATCTCTATCCATACAGAATACTCTGCAGAATAACCCGGATGGCTGATGGAAAACTTAACTAGCTCACGCTAATCCCAACAGGCATACATCCTGGATCTATCCTCCTCATCGATAAGTGGCGAAGTAGCCGACTCGATGCCCCTCAAAAAGGATGAAAATCTCAAACTAGTCAAAAGCTGAAATCATCACATCCGGTACCAGGTAAGTAATCATGCCTCTCAAACCAGCTAGAAGGAGATAATCCATGCCCGGAGCATGTGTGATGAAGCTATAGGGTTAGTTAAGCCCTGAACATGGTAATATAGCAAACGGATCTCCGATCCCTGCCATGAAAGCTGTAACGCCCCATAAAATTGGACATTTGTAAATACTTTTAATAATGAATAAAATAATATTATTTATTATTATTACGTGTGGATAAGATGAATGTCGTTCTATAATCTAGAAACGTTGGAATGTCGTAGTATTTTAACTACGTGAGAATTAAAGTGTTTGAATTTCTAAGAAAAAAATAAAAGTTTTCCAAAAAATTTTCCCAAAAAACACTATTCATCGATTATAATTATTTTTGAATTTCAGAAATATGTAACGTTATAATGGGTGATATGGATTATGTCATAATAACCTAAGTATAGAAAACGTAATATTTCACATGCGGACTTAATTTGGGAACATTAGGTTTATTAAGTGTTAAGGAAAGAAAGTTGTAATCGTATGATGCATATGCATTATACGAGGTAATGAACGTAAATATAATACAATATATTATAATATTGTGTATGGAGAATGAAATAATGTATACTACGAATAAATATATGAGCTAGCATATGAGAATTATACGTGAGGTATGTATGTAATGAACTTTTAGGATTATTAGTTAATGATAGAAGTCCAATAGAATGTGATACTCAAGCCCAAGTGTTTGATAAATCATAAGTTCAATCTATTGTAGTATAAGCTCAACAAGAAATTTGCTAGATTAATTAGCAAGCCCAATGTGAATTGGACATGATCCATGGAGCAATCCAAGTGTAAGTGGGTAGACTTGATGGGCAAACAATTACTGTGATGACCAAGTGTTGTGTTGAGCAAGGAATGAATAGTAAGGAGGTGGAAAGTAAGGAGGTTATTGAGGAGGTGGAATAAGGAGGTGGGATGTTTAAAGACCATTCTACCCTAGCTTTGAGTTGCCTATAAATAGAAGGCTCCATTTCATTTTGTTGGTTGTTATTCATCTAACACTTTCCTCTCAAAGATAAGAAACTTATTTGGTAGAGAGAATAAGCCACTTAAGACTTATAAGCCACTTCAACTTTTGCTAGATTTTCCAAAGTGAATTGAGGTCATAGTCTTCAAGGGTAAGACTCATATCTTTTATCTACATCTCTTCTATGATAGGATTGATAGAGAAGGGAGATCATTTGTTAAGAACATGTAATAAGTTATTAAGGAATGAACTTAAGCCGAATAAGTTCAATAAGCAACTTGAACTTTAATAAGTTGCTAGAATCATGAAAAACTTATCATATGTTTGTCATATGATGTTAGTATATTGAATATAGCATGAGAACATTGATTGATGGACTTAAGTTCATAGTAAGTCATAAGCATGAGGAATTGTAGTTCATAAGTTAAATAAGTCATTGACTTATGAGAATAAGTCAAAACCTACTTTGATTATAAGTTGGTGTAATAAGTAACTTCTAATGATCATATTTTGGTTTAAATCCATTTAGAATAATTAAGAATGTAGTTTTGCCGAAATTCACACGATTGGACGATAATTGTCGAATTCGTGAAATTCTCGGAATGGAAGTCGTATTTTGTGTTAAAAGATGGAAATGTTGGTTTTCGAAGGAGACAAGTCATATTTGGCATTATAGAGTTGCAGACTCAAAAATGACCGAATTCCGACTTAGAACGAAGAAACGAGCGTTGAACGTTCACGGACGTTTATCGTTTTCGTTAAAAATGAACTCATAAGTGAAATTTTAGCAAACGAAGTTAAATAGATAAAATTCTTGCATGAATGCATAGAGTATGTAATTCATGAACCGTAGGCTTTTGAACGAGCCAATTCGGACTTATAACGAAGAAGTTATGAGTCAGGAGTTTCAAAAAATTTTTAAAATTGCAAACTATTTGAGGCACAGAGTTGGTATGGCTGACTCCCCAAGGCCAAATGAGTGGCGCCAGCATGCCATATAATGTCTAAGCACAAGAATCTTCTAACTCATGTTATGAGATAAAAGATAAAGAATAAAGTGTGGCGCCCATGGCCAGATCCAGATGTTGAACATCGCTAACTTGCGTGCGCGCAGATGAAGATGAAGATATGGGTGGCGTAGCATACAGCTGACCCTAGGCAATGGTAAGTAAAGAATGTTTTCAAGTACAGAATGAAAGAAAACTTGTTAGTAATGAATAAAGATATAAGCATAACATTGTTAAGGAATTATAAGACACTTAAGTATGATGATTAAGAGTTAATAATCAATTGAAGATGGATGAAATGTGAATGACGTAATGAAAGCCAAAAACCCAAAATAGTAGATCTAAGTCAGGATTTACATTGAGATGATGGGTAAGATATAATAGCATACATACTTGATTAAATATGACCTAATGTGGTACGTTATATGATCATGTATTGTAGAAGCGTAGAGACTTAAAGTGTACGTCTGTTAATCAGTAAGTAGACACTGAAGGCAAGTATTCTAACCCTTATTCCAGTTAAGTCTGGACAAGTTTTGTAATTCATGTTTTCTTTCACATGAAGTCTTGAATGATGAAGTCTAAAGCCAACTCTTTCGGCTAGACTTATATTATGATTTTGTCAAGCATGATTTATGTTTACCGAGTTATATTGGTATGGTTTTCAGTCGAAGACCGAGTATGCTAAAATGTTTTATTCGTTTAACGACAGGCATGTGAGGTTTCCACAACTTAAATGTATACACGTTTAATGAATGTAGTGTTGATCAACATAGAGTACTATGGGCTGATCACCCAGAAATGCTCGTAAGCTATGGCGAACTTACGGACTTAGTGTCGGGTTGTCCTTTTCAAAAGAAATTATGAACTGCTCATAGTCTTGAGCCTTAGTTAATATTCTACTGAATATTGTTGTTGGAAAACGTTTTGAATGAAAAGAGGTGCTATTTTAAATTATCGATAGTACTTCATAACTATTGTTCAATTACTGAAGATATATGAGTTCTATGTTTCAAGCATGTTGTTTATTAGAATTGTAGTACTTGCTGAGCTAGTCATGCTCACTCTTGCTTGAACCATATGAACACAGCCAAGATTAAGCAGACCGAAGGCTCAGGCAAGGATAAAGGCAAAGTGAAGACGAACCCTTAGATTACTTATGTAATAGTATAGGTGAGCGATTGTAATATATTTGATATTATGACAAGAACAAACAAATGGGTTACAAAGAACCTGGGAAATGTAATATTATTTTTGATATATAGAAGTTATATTAGTCCTTTTGAGACTATTCAATTGAATGAATGAATGAATGAATGGTAGTACCATGTAGCACCATCTGTCGGGTTGGAAAGGACCCGGATTTGGGGGTGTCACAGGTTGGTATCAAAGCATTAGGTTATAAAACTTAAGGGGGGATTAAAAACCTTAAGTCATAACCTTAAGAGAGGTCAAAGAAGTAAAAGAAGAAAGTAACCTTATAAAAATGCATTATGATTATGTTATATGTTTTTATTATTCTACTGACGTGTACTAATCAACTTAACTGTTTTGTGAAGATGCCAGGAGTAAATGGAATGTATGTAGATGTTCAAGCCATTAGTGAAGAATTGGTGAACCAAGTAGAGGTATACCGAACCCCATAGCGGTAGAGCCTGAAGTTGTGGTTATTGAGTTTGGAGACTCAGATGATGCTGACTACATGTCAGTATTCGATGGGATGATAGAGGAGGAAGTACAGACAGTGTCCTTTAATCCAGTGGCTATAGCAGCGGAGATAGTTCCTGGGGGGTCGATGATGTCTCTTTTCATGTCAGTGTTGGATAGAAATATCCATTACTGTGAGGAAGTCAAGGAGCTGAAAGCAAAGCTCCAAATGGTTATAGAGGACAAGACTGATGTCGAGTCCATGTGGGAGCAGGAACATGACGAGAGGATTTTGGCTAAGGACAAAGTCCACAATTTAAAGTACGAGGTCTTTGAGCTCAAGGAGGAGCTAAAGACGAAGGTGCAGAAGATAGGGAGGATGTCCTATATCTATATGAGTTCTCATACAAATTTCCAGCAACAGGTAGCTGGATATCCTGTGGAGGTGGGGCAAACACGGCATACTATTAGCTATGATATCATTGCCGGTCTTGCCAAGGTAGATTTTGAGAATGCCTTGAGGCAGATGTAGACTGGTAGTAGTTAAAGTAGTATGTAAATATTTTGTAAGTAGTAGTGACGTAAAGCCCTTTTTGTATAGTAAAGGGTAGTCTTTTGTAAATCCCAATTTTTGGAAAGCGATAGCGGGAAAGTAATGTAATCGACTTAGAACAGAGCATATATGCCGATGTAGTATTATACTACGAAGAATGAATATAAGTCCTTTTATGGAAAGCGATGAGTTATGGATGTTAGAGTTATTATTAATATTAATAATAACCGATAAAGAAAGGAATAATAACGAAATGTGTTTATTGTATCGACAAAATGCCGCCAAGAAGAGTGCAACGTAATCAAAGGTCTTGAGCATAAATCAACCGAGGAGGAGGTTCAGCTTAATCCGATCACGAGGAGTTTGTTAATTTAATAACAAATTGTCTTTAATAGAACAGGGCTAATATCCTCAGTAAATCCATTAATAACACGAAGCTACTACCTTTAAGGATTTCAAGCGTGGGTCATGGGAGTTTAAAGGAACTACGGACCTATTGAAGCCCACGTGGGTTAAGGAGATAAAGAAGGCATTTGTAATAGCAAATTTTGATGAGGCCCAAAAGGTTGCCTTTGCGACCTATATGATGAAGGGAGAGGCCAACTTTTGGTGGGAAGCCAATCATTCTAGGGCCAGGATAGCGAATCTGACGTGGGAGAGGTTCAAGGAGATATTCTTCGAGAACTACTTTCGTACGAGCATGCAAGGGAGGATGGAGATGCGATTTTTGGAGTTGAAATAAGGGACATGACGGTTCCCCAATACGCTGCCAAGTTTAATGAACTGGCAAGGTTCGCTCCACATCAAGTGGATACTGAGGTGAGGAAGGCACGATGGTTCGAGCAGGGCTTGAAACCCTAGCTCTATAACCGCATATTGGTGTTCCAAAGTACTTCTTTTGGGACCGTTTTAGAGAAGGCGATAATCACCGAGGGTGGTAGTGAAGCTTTAAGTCAATACCACAAGGACAAGAAGAGCAAGGTTAAAGTAGAGCGCGAGAGTAAAGATCGAGGAGCCGATTGGTAGTGACGAGGGTGCGAAGAGGAAGGTATTTAGCTCTAGGAATACTGGGAGTGAAGCAAGGAGACCCAAGAGAAGAATGGAGGCTTGCAAGACACGTGGGAAGACTCACTTAAGAGTCATCTCAAGGGAAGGCCGTCTGTTACTGGCCGTGGACGGGGAGGGTCATATTACGCCTAATTGTCTGAGTCCGAAGAAGAACCATAGATGCTTTGTGTGTGGATCAACTGACCACATGGCAAAGAACTGTCTAAAGAAGGGGACGGACGGTAATCGGGGCGCTAATAGCGGTAAGTTAGCTATTAGTTGATCAGCACAGCTGGGTAGGCCGATGGGTCGTACCTTTAACATGACAGTCTAAGATGCAGTCGCATCAGGGGATGTCGTCACAGGTATTATTTTGATTAATGATATCAATGCATACGTGCTGTTTGATTCAGGTGCTACTTGTTCATTTATAGCATGCAATTTTGCTAGACGGTTAGGATTACTTCCCGAAAAGTTGCCTATACCTTTAAATATTAAGGGAGCAAATGAAGAAATAATTCCTGTTGAAGATGTTCATAAGAGTTGTTGTGTAGATATACGGGATTGTATATTATCAGTAGATTTGTTACCGATGAAGTTAGGAGAATTCGATGTAATTCTCAGAATGGATTGGTTAGTAAACCATGGGGCAATTATAGATTGTCAAAATAAATGTGTGAACATTAAGACGTTAGAACAACCTCGGGTAGTATTTTAAGGTAATAGATCGTCGGGACGTTCGTGTTGTCTAACCATGACACAAACTAGGAAATTATTGAGAAAAGGATGCGTAGGTTATCTGTGTCATGTTGTTGATACCCAGAGAGTGGTAGCAACCATGGAACAAATACCTGTAGTGAGAGAATTCACCGATGTATTTCTGAGTAAATTGTCGGGTCTTCCGTAGGATAGGGAGACAGAGTTTGTGATAGACATTGTGCCAGGAGCGGCACCAGTTTCTAGGGCACCGTATCGTATGGCGCCAGCGGAGATGAAGGAGTTGATGGTGCACTTACAAGAACTGTTAGACAGGAAGTACATTCAACCGAGTGTTTCACCGTAGAGGGTGCACAGTCTTGTTTGTCGAAGAAGAAGGACGGATCGTTAAGGCGTATATCGACTATCGAGAGTTGAACAAGTTAACGATAAAGAATAAATACCCATTGCCTAGGATCGATGATCTCTTTGATCAGTTGAAAGGGGCTAAGTATTTTTCTAAAATAGATTTAAGAACGGGGTATCATCAGTTTAAGGTTAAGAAGGAGGATGTGCCAAAGACAGCATTCAGGACTCGTTATGGTCATTACGAGTTCCTGGTGATGTCGTTTGGGTTGACAAATACACCAGCTGCATTTATGGATATGATGAATAGAGTGTTCAAACAATATTTGGACAAGTTCATTGTGGTGTTTATAGATGATATTCTAGTCTATTCTAAGATGCCAAAAGATCATGTTGAACACCTTAGATTAGTGTTGGAGACACTAAGAAAGGAGAAGTTATATGCGAAATTCACTAAGTGTGAATTTTGGTTGGAAAAAATCACGATTTTTAGGTCATGTCATTGACCGTGAGGGAATTTTAGTAGATCCCACGAAGGTGGAAAGCCGTGATGAATTGGGAGCAGTAAAGCGCCTGGCGAGGTGCGGAGTTTCCTAGGGTTAGTGGGTTACTATCGAAGATTCATCCGGGATTTTTTCAAGATAGCTACTCAGTTGACTAACTTAACAAGGAAGATGGTGAAATACACTTGGGTGACAAGTCGAGGGACGATTTTCAAGAACTAAAGAAGAGATTGAGTGAAGCGCTGTTTTGTCATTGCCGATGACACGGGAAATTTTATAGTTTATAGCGATGCTTCACATAGAGGACTTAGTTGCGTCTTTCGTGTAACATGGCAAGGTCATTCATTGCGTATGCATCTAGGCAGTTGAAGGATTATGAGAAAGTGTACCCTACTCATGATCTGGAACTGGCCCCAATAGTTTTTTCTCTAAAGATATGGAGACATTATATTTATAGAGAAAAATGTGAGATATACACAGACCACAAGTGTCTAAAAATATATCTTCACACAGAAGGAGTTAAATATGAGGCAGAGGAGATGGTTGGAGTTGATAAAGGATTACGACTGTGAAATCCTGTATCACCCTGGAAAAGCCAATGTAGTTGTCGACGCCTTAAGTAGAAAGGGTCGGGAAAAGTTATCTATGTTAACGGCTCAAACTGAGTTAATAACAAAGATGGCTAGGATGGAGATAGAAGTGAAGTTTCCAAGTAAATCGGAGCAGATACTTTTTACGAAAGAGATGCAATCTACTATCGTAGAAAGAATCAAGGAGGTGCAGCTTAGAACGAATGAGTGTGATCGAGCAAAGGAGCGATTAACCAATAAAGAAGAGACTAAGTACAGTCTTGATAACGAGGGGTTCTTCAGATTTGAAGGAAGAATTTGGGTTCCGAATGAGACGGAATTAAGGGAGCAGGTTCTACAAGAGGCTCGTAGTTCAAGGTTTTTGATTCATCCTGGTAGCACTAAGATGTATCAAGATCTTCGACAGAGTTTCTGGTGCCCGAACATGAAGAGAGAGATCGCCGAATATGTGAGTAGGTGCTTGACTTGTCAGAGACTTAAGGTTTGAACATCAATGACCTGAGTGGCTTGCTATCGATCATTAGAAATCCGGAGTAGAAGTGGGAGAATATCACGATGGATTTTGTGGTAGGACTTGGACTACTCGGAAGGGGGGTATGATGCGATCTGGGTAATAGTAGGCGATTGACGAAGTCGGCTCACTTTTTACCAATTAGGGTTAAGTATAACTTAGACCAGTTAGCTAGACTTTATATTAAGGAAATAATCTCCAAACATGGAGTACCTGTATCGATTGTGTCAGATCGTGATTCACGATTCACGTCGAACTTTTGGAGGAGTCTACAAGAGCAGTTGGGAACGCAGTTAAAGCTGAGTACGGTGTATCATCCATAAATGGATGGACAGAGCGAGAGGACAATTCAGACGTTAGAAGATATGCTGAGATTTTGCGTCATGGATTTCAAGGGTAGTTGGGATGATTATCTACCATTAGTGGAGTTTGCGTATAACAATAGTTATCATGCAAGCATAGGTATGCCGCCTTACAAAGCTTTGTATGGGAGGAAATGAAAAACGCCACTATATTGGGATGAGGTAGGAGAACGCTGAATGTTGGGACCAGAGTTGGTACAATAGACAGCGAACATTGTCAAGAAGATACAAATGCATCTTCTAGTAGCTCAAGACAGACAGAAGAAGTTTATGGATCCTCATAGAGAGAATCGAAGTTTGAAGTAGGTTCGTACGTACTCCTAAAAGTATCTCCTTGGAAAGGAAAGATACGTTTTGGGAAGAAGGGAAAGTTAAGTCCAAGGTTCATAGGACCTTTTGAGGTATTAAAACGGGTAGGTGGGGTAGATTATATGATAGCCTTACCTCCAGACCTAGAACGAATACATAATGTATTTCACGTATCCGTGTTACGTCCTTATAAGCCAGATTATAAGCATGTGATAGAATATGAGCCTATTCATATCGAGAATGACTTAACGTATGAGGAAACGCAGATTCAAATTGTTAATAGAAAAGAAAAAGTTCTGCGAAATAAAGTCATACCTTCGGTAAAGGTGATATGGAAGAACCACGATGTAGAAGAAGCAATGTGGGAGTTAGAAGAAATGATAAAAAAGAATTACCCTCATTTATTTGTGTAATTTTTTTTTAGCGAGATTCTGGGGACAGAATCCTTATAAGGGGGAGAGAGTGTAGCATTGAAAAATCGAACCTTTGTAAATACTTTTAATAATGAATAAAATAATATTATTTATTATTATTACATGTGGATAAGATGAATGTCGTTCTATAACCTAGAAACGTTATAATGTCGTAGTATTTTAACTACGTGAGAGAATTAAAGTGTTTGAATTTCTAAGACGAAAATAAAAGTTTTTCGAGAAATTTTTCGAAAAACATTATTCATCGATTTCTGCTCAGGAATTATTTTTGAATTTCCGAGAAATACTTAACGTTAACGATAGAATTATCTTTTTATAACGGCAAAAGTGTTACTGTTAAAACTGTTGAACTACCCGGTAGTAAAAAGTAAAAGAATGTCTGGCATGGTTGCATAAGTAGCACACGGTATTGATTATTGATGCTTATGTAAGAAGTCACTCAGTTATATTCAATTATTGCTACAGTAATTGCTGCATAATATCTCTCATATTATTAATTCAATTATTGTCACAGTATCATCTGCATAATATGTTATATTATTAAATCAATAATTTAGACGGCAAAGTTATTCATATTATTATTTGCAATATTGACAATGTCTAGAAGTTTTGTCAAGGAGAGGTTTGGTCACCTAATTGCAGGCCAATAAGGAGAAATCCTTATCGGAAAGCCCCCTCTTTCCTGGGAACGACCTAGTTATTAAATATTATGAATTATAATATTAATGATGAATAAGTTTGTGTTGATTAAAGATGGAATTGATAGTTCCATTGTGTTGGAATTATTCGTATTAGTGAAAATCGACATTTATTTCGATAATAATTGATGTCTGGAGGCTATATTGACCAATCGGGTAATTAACCAGATAAATGAGCAATTAATTGCTATTGATTCACATGATTATAACTATTTGTTCACATGTGTGTACTATTAATTCACATTCATTTACTATTAGGAGAGTTGGTGCAAGATTGATAATACTTGCATGACTAAGTTTAAAATGGAGGTATAGATGGAGGTACTATACTGTAATTCGTATTTCCACATGATTTACTATTGATTCACATGATTTACTATTAGGGGAGATGGTGCAAGTTTGATAATACTTGCAGGACTAAATTAAAAATGAAGGAAAAGAGGAAGGTATTATACTGTAATATTTTGAGCCCCAAAACTTGCAATTATCGAAACTATATTTTCCTATAAATAGAAGCTCATTCTTCCTTCATTTCTCACCAATTCACTAAAGTTATAGAGCAATTATTATAGAGAGAAATTATAGAGAGAAAGAAGAAGAGAAGTTTGCTACCTCACTATTCTAGTATCAAGTTTTCTTCTGAGGTAAGGGGTATTATTCTTTCGTATTCATGAAGAGAGTTATTTTCTTTCAATACTTGTAAGGGTTGTTATTCCATTCTTTATTATTATGTTGAAATAACATGTCTATGTGAAGTACCGCATATATGGTGAAATTCTTCTGTTAATCCATTCTTTATTATTCTGTTGGAATAACATGTTTGTGCAGTCTATCGCATGCCTGGTGAATTCTGTTGTTATTCCATTCTTTATTATTCTGCTTTGGAATATCACATGCATGCGGATTACGCATGACACAGTTCCATTCTTTATTATTTTGTTGGGAATAACTTTCATGCATGCGATTATCGCATGCATGGTGAATTCTTACGTAATTCCATTCTTTATTATTACATTGGAATAACTTTTATGCCTATATGGATTATCAGCATTCATGGTGAATGATCCTTCAGATTCATTCTTTATTAAATTGTGGAAATGATTTGTCTACGTGGATTCTGCATGGCGGGGTGAAAATCCATTTGCGCTTTAAGTATATTCTATTATACTCATCTAGGATATCATTTCTTTTGTACTAGTCATGAAATATCGTTTTCTTTGGTATTTTTCTATTACGAGTTACTATTCATGGGTTACTATTCACCCGCTTATTATTCACTCGGGTTATTCGGTACTTTTAAATGCTAGAGTACTATTTACAAAGTTACTATTCACCCAATTACTATTCACTCTAAAGATCATTCACTTTCGGTATTCGGACACTTTTCGTGGTGGGGTACTATTTTTACGGTACTATTCACAGAAGTACTATTCATGGGGTACTATTCACCTCAAAAATATATTTCTTTTCTGTCCAAATTATTTTTGGTACATGAATATTATTCTTGAATTTTACTCTACAAAAGATGTCATGTCGACAATTTGGGCGTTATTGATTCTGGATAAATTAAATTATAAATCTTTAAAATTTATCCTTGAACTTGTTTTATTGAATTATTATGTCATTATCATCATCCTCATGCTTTTATTGTGATTAAAGTCATCTTTGGCTTACGTGCATAGATGGACTTGGTATGATTATGACCAGGGATTATTCAGCATAATCATGACCGTAACGTGACAAATGATGTGTTAAAAGTCCTCATTGGCCTGTAGTTCATTGATGGACAGTTGTTGGTATGATTATGACCAGGGATTTTTTGGAATAATCATGACCATTGATGATTACATGAATATCATTGGCCGTGGTGCAGGGATGATTCGATTTTATTTATTAAGCTGAGTCTCGGTGATAAAGTTGATGAAAAACTTTTTAAATCATAGAAGATGGTAGATTTTATGCTCTACTTGACTCTTCTGATGGATTACTTATTTTCGCTACAGTTGTTGATTTAAAACTTGTTGTCTATTGTATTCTATCAGTTATTATACTGTTGAAGGCTAAGGATAATTTATTCTGCATTATCTTAGTTATAATATTTCTTACTGGGCTAGTTGAGCTCACCCTTTCTTTCATTGTTCTCTTCAGGAAATGAGAATATAGTTGGGACGAGTCGGGGAATAGAGTTATGGTCCAGGATAAATGGCTTTAGTAGTCCTCACTATTCTACAGAATAATGTGATAATAATTGTAACGAGGACACCATTGAGTATGGATATTGTCTAGATGACAATATTCTTGTTTAAACTCTCAGCTATATTTTGTCGTATTTTACACGACTGTTATATAATTAAGTTGTATTTGAATTTATATACCATGTATCTGGCGACTCAAGATGGGTGATGTATACCTTTTTTGGGGGCGTCACACATTTTATATATCAAAGTGTATTATATGGCAAGGAAATATGTTTTTGTTCACTTCCCTTTTAGTTGTGCCTTGTTACTTCCTTGATAGTTGCATGTTTCTTCAAGGCTTGTGATCTTGATGTATTCTGAACTACTCCTTAATGGATGGACATTAAGATGTCTCAGGATATTTCAAAATGGATCCTTGATCGTTGTATTCCCCTACCCTTGGGTGTCTTGGGACTGGGTTTTTATATGTGGTTTATGGAGATGATTGTGTCTTTCCTATCTGAGGTTGACCGCCCCACAAATGGTCGTCGGTACTCTTTTGTATTGGGGAGACCAGGTAGTTCCATTTTTTATGGATTGATGTTTCTCTTTCAAGACTCAACTATAGCTTAGATGGTCGCTGATTCTCCCATTTGTGTGGGGAGACCAGGTAATTCCATCCCTTTGTTCTAAGCCGATGAGGTGTGGTTTAACCGCCCCACAGGCCACAGATGGTTGCCAATTCTCCTTTGTATTGGGGAGATCTGGTAGTTCCACCTCTCATAGTTTGGTTTGAAAGTGGAAAGATGATCCCAGTACCATTAACAAGGTTTTGTGCTTTTGGTAGGGGTGAGACCGCACCGTGAATGGTTACCTACGTGCTCCCATTGATGAGGGGACGTCAGGTCTGCGTAGTTCTAACTTAGTATGAATAGGTTGAAAGATGTAGGTGGTAAAGAGGGTGTAGAAATGTTTTTTATTTTTTCTGTGGTTAGACCGGACCATAAAAATGGTTGCTTACGTACTCCCGTGTATTGGGGAGATCAGGTCTGCGTAGTTCGCCCTTGATGGAACAAACTGAAGTTGTGAGAGTGTTTTATCCCTAGTGGGACAAACTGAAGTGCTAAAAGGTTTTATCCCTAGTGGGAAAAACTAAAGTTGTGAAATGTTTATCCCTAACGGGACAAACTGAAATTGTGAAATGTTTATCCCTAGTGGGATAAACTGAAGTTTATAAAAGGTGTTTTATCCCTAGTGGGACAAACTGAAGTGGTGAAAGGTTTTGAAAACCTTAATTGACTAATGGATCTGATGATCTAGAACCAGGATGTTGGTTTGCAGGTAACTTCCGACATAGACCGTTTCACGGTGTCCGAGTTGATAAGTTGGGGAAATTCCTCGCCATCCATCTCTTGTAATCTAAGGGCTCCTTCTGTCAATACCTCCTTGACAACAAACGGCCCTTCCCAGTTTGAGGCAACTTTTCCTTTAGATTGATCTTGGTTGTCTAGAACCTTCTTTAAGACCAAGTCATGTTCTTTGGACTGCCGTAGCCGAACTTTCTTGTTGTAGGATCGAGTGATCCTCTATTGGTATAACTGACCATGAAAGATGGTTGCGGCCCATCTTTCATCTATTAGATATAATTGGTGGTACCGATCTTGTAACCATTGGTCTTCATCCAATTGAGTGTCTATCAACACTCTGAGGGATTCCATTTCCACCTCTATTAGCAGCACTGCTTCCATGCCATAGGTTAATGAGTAGGGGGTTGGCCCATTGGAAGTGTGCATTAACGTTCTATAGGCTAATAAAGTCAGAGGCAATAAGTCAGGCCATCCTTTATGATCAGCAGACATCTTTTGCATGATCTTTTTGATATTCTTATTAGCCGCTTCAACAGCACCATTCATCTTTGGATGATAGATGACGGAGTTAAGATGTTTGATGTGGAATTTACTGCATAACTCCTCCATCATTTGGTTGTTAAGGTTTCTGGCATTGTCTAATACAATCACCTCTGGTTGTCCGTATCGACAAATGGCATTATTTCTGATGAAACCAATGATCACTTCTTTAGTAACCCTGGGGGAGGAGGCTGCTTCTACCCACTTGGTGAAGTAGTCGATCATGGTGAAGATAAATCGATGACCATTACTCGTTTTGGGCTCGATTGGCCCGATCACGTCCATTCCCCACATTGAGAAGGGCTAGGGCGAACTAATATAGTGGAGCTCCCTTAGAGGGGCGTGGATAACATTCCCATGAATTCCATTGATAATATCTCTTGATGTGATCATCACAGTCAGCCTTGAGCGAGAGCCAGAAAGGCCCTGTTCTTAGGATTTTCTTGACAAGTAGAGGGCCGCTCATGTGTGGGCCGCATACTCCACTATGGATTTCATTCATGAGCCTCTGAGCTTGGTCTTTGTTTAGGCATATGAGAAGGACTAGTCCTGCATCTCTTTTGTAGAGTGCATCTCCGCTCAGGTAGAATTTCATAGTCATATGATGGATCCGCTTTCTCTCAGCTAGACTTGACTCAGCGGGTATAGATCCATCTCATAGATACTCCTTCATATGCCAATACCAAGTGTGTTAGATGGGAGGCAGCTCATCCGATACTTCTCCAAATTAGTTCCCATATGCTGGTGCCTTTTGCCGGGCAAATGTGATATTTGGCATATCTTCCTTGTCAAGTATGTTGATTAAGGAGGCCAAAGTTGCTAGTACATCCGCAAAGTCATTCCTATTCTGAGGAATGTGAAGGAATGATATTTCTTCAAACTCTGAAGCCATCTAGATAACTTATTGATGGTAAAGCAACAAATGTAATTCTTTGGTGTGATAGACCCCAGTGGTTTGTCTGATTACCAGTTCAGAATCTCCAAAGAAAGTTAACCATTTAACACCCATAGATTGGACTAGTTTCAACCACATGATGTAGCCTTCATACTTAGCTGTGTTGTTGGTGTTGATAAACTGCAATTTTATGGCAACGGGATACTGCTTTCCTGAAATGGATAATAGAACTACTCCAGCTCCAGAACCATCCATATTTACATCTCCATCAAAATACATCATCCATAGCTTATGTGTATTATCCTGATGGTGTTGCTGAATTTTCAATACCCCTTCTTTGGGAAAATATGTTTCCAAGGGTTTGAAATCCCCTGACGGTGCAGAGGCCAGTTGATCCGCAATTCCTTGACCCTTGACACACTTTTGAGTCACGTAGATGATGTCAAATTGTTGTAGGATCAACTGCCATTTGGAAAGTCAACAATTCAACATAGGTTTGCTGAACACATATTTGAGAGGATCCATGCGGGATATGAGATGGGTTGTGTGACCATGGAGATAATGTTGTAATCTCATGGAAACCCATGCCAAAGCACATCAAATTTTCTCAATCAGAGTGTACTTGTGTTTACTGATGCTGAATCTTTTACTGAGGTAATAGATAGCTTTTTCTTGGTCTCTATCATCTTTCTGTCCCAGCATGCAGCCCATGGCATTGTCATTGATTGACAGGTACATAAATAGGGGAACACCATCCCTAGGAGGTAACAAAACAGGAGCTTTGACTAGTTGCTCTTTGATGAAAAGGAAGGTTTTTTGACACTCATCATTCCATTTATTGGAGGAGTTCTTCCTTAACAACTTGAAGATGGGTTCATAGGTTGCTGTGAGTTGGGAGATGAATCGATTGATGAAATTGATTCTTCCCAGAAATCCCTATATTTCCCTCTCTGTCTGGGGTATGGGCATTTCAGTGATGGCTTGGATTTTTGCAGGATCCAGCTTAATGCTTTTATAGCTTACTAGGAATCCCAGTAATTTGCCTGATTTGACGCCAAAGGCGCATTTGTCCGAGTTCAACTTCAAGTTGTACTTACGCAACCGGTTGAAGAGCTTTTTGAGATGATCTATGTGGTCTTCTTCCCTTCGGGACTTGACAATGATGTCATCCATATAGACTTCTATATCTTTGTGCATTAGATTGTGGAAAAGAGCCATCATGCCTTACCGATAGGTAGCTCCGGCATTGATAAGGCCAAATGACAACCGTCTATAGCAAAAGGTTCCCCAAGGAGTGATGAATGTAATTTTCTCACGATCCTCTTTAGCAACCATGATTTGATGGTACCCCGCAAAGCAGTAAGAAAAGGAGTACATGCCATCCTAAGATGTATGGTCTATGAGTATGTGGATGAACGGTATGGTCAATGAGTATGTGGATCAAGATTTGGCTTGGGTTTATCTTCGACCCATTCTTTGATCTCCTGAGGTATCTCATAGTCCTCTTGTTCATTCTCCATCAAGTCAGAGTCAACTTTACATCAAAGTGGTAGTCCTTGTGAAGAATAGGCACCACATCATCAATTTTAGGCATATCTAACTTTAGAGTTCTAAAACAAAATGCTTTCACTTAAAAGCATAAAATGACAAAAATAACTACTAATACTATACAACAAAAGTAAGAAATTATTGCTATGTATAGGGAAGAGGGGGTTTCTGCCCCTTTTACCCCTATCGGCAAATACAAAGAGTGATGCTCCAATTGCCAAGGGTCAAGTCCTGGTGGATAGCTATGATAAAGGGGCTGTTGTCGTCCTCCTTCTCTTGAACGATGACCATGCCATCAGAGCAGTCATCATCTAAGATATCCTTGTTCATACCCTCGGTATGTGCTAGGAAGTACATCTTTGATAAGCGCCTCTTAATGTCTTGTTTGCGCCTTTAATTCCTTTCCTCCATGTCTGGGTCTAGAATCAGGACTTCTTTTCCTTTAACCGATATCAACTTACGAAACAACTTACCTACCACAGAGGCAGGAATTTTTTATAGAGGTTGTACAGAATTAGCATATGCAGGTTTAGGCAACAACCTTGTAGATGAAGGAACCGGTGTATGCTTGGGCGGGTTCCTGTGACTAGACCCAAAGGAGTAGCCTAGTGCGGCCTCCCCTCTCTGGTCGGGAATTTGAATTGGAGATTTGATTCCTTGTTGATTCTTTCCTAACCTTTGTCCAAGTTGGAAACCCAAGGATATCATTTCTTGAGTTTCCGACATTACTTCAGCGAAAACTCTAGGTTTTCAGAGCTGGAGCCCCAATGGGTTGGTAGTGAGTGTTGCTCACCTCAAGGGCTTGAAAGCTAACAAGCTCAACTTCGTTATTGAAACTGATGATTAGTTGAATTGTAAGTGGTGTGGCAGCCAAATCTTCTTCAGAGGATATAACTTCTATGACTTCCTTCCATCCTGGAAGAAATGTGTCTTCACTCTCAAATGATACAACGTTATCGTATGCCATTTGCAGGTCGCCGCTGTCAATCATGTTTTGTATAAGATGGCAGAGTTCCCAGCATTCCTCAGTGCTGTGACCGCGAAAGTGAGAGTGGTATTGACATACTCCAGTAGCATCAAACCTTTTTGAGCGTGGGTTGACTGTAGGTAGAAGTGCTATGATTTTTCCCTTATTAATCAACATCTGCAATATTTCTTCCATCGGTTGGCCTAAATAGGTGAATTTCCTTTTGTTAACAAAGTCCCGACGTGCTTTAGCTTTTTCTTTTCTTGCAAACTTTTCCTCCAATGTTTCACTTTCTTGAGTAAGTGGTGGAGTATTTGTGATAAGAGAAAGGAGGCTGGCATGCTCCTAACTGAACAACTGTCGTGTGACTTAGTGTTAATGAATCACTACTTCTTCCAGATGATTGACTTGTTTGCCAAGAGACTTTAACTCCCGTTCCATCATGAACTAGAACTCTGAATAATCCCATTTGTCAAAATTATCCTTATTGGTTTAGGGAGAACCACCAACATATTTGAGGTACTTGGAGCTTTCTCAACTGCCTCTATTGATCATGTTAACCTCCTCTTCCTTGTGTTGAGGGAGTGGGTTGTCTTTAACATGTGGTTTCTGTGACACCCCCAAACCCAGGTACTTCATTCCCACAGGATTTGGTGTTCACTTAATCAAACATTCATATCTAACTACCCAATCACAATAAAATTGAATAATAAAACCTTCCCCATTTAAGGGTTACATAATAAAAATCTCACAGGTTGTCTAACCTTTAAATACAATCATTCAAATGCGGAAAATAAATAAACTTCATTACAATCATTCAATTAAAATATGATAACAAAATATCAACATATTACAAGTCTTCAATACTTCTTCATCTTTCCTTTTCCCTTACTGGTGCTAGGTACATCAACCTTCTCATCTTTAACTGTAATAGTTATATAAGCAAGAGTGAGCAAACAAAGCTCACTTGAAACAACAATGAATGAAAATCTTTACAACAACTGTCAATTAAGAGGCTCAATAGAAATGAACAATATGGTTTATCAACATTCTGAAGTATATAACTGAGGGTCCTAAGACCACGAACTATGTCCATAGTTATAAGTAATTTTTCAACTTAAACTTTAACAGTCATAAGACTATAGGGACTCCTCGTACTTAGAGGGATCAGCCCTTCGTACAATGTTGTGCACAAACATTTCAATGCTAAGCGTAAATTACCCCTAATAATAGGGTTGTTCATCTCAGTATTTAGAGTACAAGTCCGCACCAAAGTGAGTTTGGTTTGGATATATTTCAAGGTAATTTGGAATTCAACGAACATCAACTAAGGATTAGTTGAATAAAATTAATAATGTTATACTATGGAATAATCATAACTGAATCGACATTGTAAACTAAGATCATGCTTTAGGAATAATCTACTAGCATACATATTGAATAGCTATAACATACCTTGCTTGAACAATATTAAGCCAAGGTTATTTAGAATTGAGTACTAAGCATGCATAACAAATAGCAATTTGAACGATAAAACTATTCAACATTAGTATATCAGAATATATAAACTTGCATGCTAAATAACAAGTTAAATACAAGAATAACTTGCTCAATATCAAAATAAAGTTTAGAAATCTTGCATCATTATATAGTAATCGAATTAAAAACAATAATTGGCTCAACGAGACAATAGATTTAGAGAACTTGCCTTGCTCGTAGGCTAAACCGAAAAATTCGAATCACAATACCTTATATATATATGTCATCATGACATAGTTAGTCACTACCACATTACATACATAAGTAAATACATTCATCATGTAAGATTAGATTTTTAATCACATAATCAAGTTACATTAGTAACAAAACTAGTTAATTGTTAATAACCTGCTCATTCTTGGTATAGAAATATTGAAATCAATATTTAACAGTCCTACTATTAACACATAACAACTTCTTTAGACTTTGTGTACAAAAATTACATTTGTCGACCATTACGCTAACTAGCGTTAATTGGTATACCACACGCTTTATATTTGTGGGTATAATATTGCACAATGGTCAATGTTAGTATTTATGATATGAGACACACAAAACCACTAAATGGCGTTTGCTGGCGTATGGGCCCGTATTTGCAATACATGAGACCTATATCTGAGTCATATAAATGCCGCCAATTGCGATCCTCGGCGACAAGCTACGGAAATCACATGAACAAAGCCAATTTTGGCCTATAAGCTACTTTCTAACAACCTAATTAAGATGTAATTCATACAGAGACTTTATATAAACATATTTCAAAGACTCTTAACATGATTCTACCCATAAAACAACATAAACATCGAATTTAAAACATCCAATTTCACTGTTTTTGATAAAACCTCACTTTTTGATGTTTGCAATGAAAATCAACACTGTGATTTTATTTTTCAACCAAAATAGTTAATTCAAAGTACCTTGTTTATGTTTATTCATCCTCTTTCAAATTCAATAGTCAATTTATAAATTAAATAACTAATTAAACCATAATTTTTACTTTAAACTAAGTCATATTCATATATATTCATATAAACTCACTGTAATAAGATTTTCTTCACAAATTACATACATAACATGAACTCATTGACTATACTCATATATAAACTTATGAAAACAGTTTCACAACACTAATTTATCATATAAAGCCATAAACAATCAAATAATTTATCCTTCACAAAATAAATTTTATAGAGAATTTTGGAAGAGAAAACTAAAACTTTTAAAGAAACTTAAAAAGGGTAGGATGATACCTTGTTTTCTAAAAGATGATAACTTTTTCTTTGATCAACAAGCTTCTTTTCTCCAACTTCTCTCTCAATTCTCTAGGATTCTCTCAAGTTTTCTCTCAATTTTCTTTTTCTCTTCTTTTTCTTCTTCCGAGTCTTTATTCCTAACTCTAACTAACGTATTAACAAAATATAACG
Organism: Panax ginseng; assembly: GCA_020205605.1. Taxonomy (NCBI): domain Eukaryota; kingdom Viridiplantae; phylum Streptophyta; class Magnoliopsida; order Apiales; family Araliaceae; genus Panax; species Panax ginseng. Next base: position 76,878,448 of record CM035137.1, read on the forward strand.
TATATAATATAATATGTAATAATTGTATAATATAAATATATCAATTAACTGACATCGGTTTTTTTTAAAAAAAAACTCAAAAGCCATAAGGCTTGTTTGGCTAACTAACTAAAAATAACTCATTAAATCTTACACCTTATTTGGTAAAACACATTTAAAATAAAGACTTAATATGCATTAAGCCTTGTTTGGCAAAACTAAATTAAACTCCTTTAATTCATTTTAATAACTCCTTTACATAAGGTTATTTGACACACTTTTATTTAATTAAATTTTTCAATAATCAATTTAATTAATTCTAATAATAATTTATTAAATTACTTTAACACATAAATCAATACCACAAAATTATAATTTTCTATATAATTATAACTTTATTTAATTAACTAACTTATCTTTTAATTACAAATTCAAATTAAAATATAATAATTTATTTAATCATTATAAACTCTCTAACTTAATAATTAAATTAAATTAGAATATAATAATTAATTTCCTTAATTATTTACTTAACAAGTAATTAACCAAATCGAATCAAATTTGAACAATTATTTATTCAACAATAAACACATCTATTAAGTACTTATATAATTCAATAAATATTTAATATAACAATTTAAAAAAATCTGGAATATTACAGTTTCTCAGGTTTGGTTACCATGATCTCACCACTATCAATTAAGTCCTGGATCTTATGCTTGAGGACCCAACAATCTTGAGTATCGTGGCCTGGAGCTCCAAAATGGTAAGCACACTTTTTTCTTGTATTGAAGCCTTTTCCACTTGGATTAGCTGGTGGAAGGAGATGAGTAATCTTCTTCTGAGCTGTCAGAAGTTTGAGGATGTTTTCAAGTGAATCCCCTAAGGGTGTGAACACTCTTGAGCGTTTAACTTCTCCACTCTTTGGCAATGAAGGATTTGAATACTGAGCTTGAAAAGGGGATTAGTTTCTCCTCTAAATAGGCAAGTTTAGATTGCATTTTTGTCCTTGCAGTATCAAGGAAACATCCTCTTCTTTCTTCTTATGGACCCTCTGGGGGTTGTTCCCATAACTTCAAGATTGGATATGCTCAGCTACGAATTTTAACACGGTGAGGTCTTGAATCTTTCCAGACTTCAATCTCATTTCTGCCATTTATCAGTGCTTAATTATTTCTTAGAATATTTTTCCTATTCCAGCTAGGACCCTCTCATAAAATGGAGCTTCTTGAATGTCTTTAAAGGTCATCACCATTTCAGACTTTGTCATAGATGGGATAACTTGAGTAGCCAGACGCCTCCATCTTTGGGCATACTCTCTGAATAACTCATTGACTTGTTTCTTAACCTTGGTAATTTGGTACTAGTCTGGAGCCATCTGAGTTTGAAAGCAGTATTGAATGAGGAAAGCATGGGCTAACTCCTCCCAGGTGTGAATTTTGGAGTTATCCAATCTGGTGTACCATGCTCTGGCTTCTCCAGTCAGACTTTTCTGAAATAGCTGCATTCCAAGATTTTTATTCTCGGCATTGGATCTAAGCTCTCCAATGAACACTTTGAAGTGGGTGTAAAGATCTCCCAATTTATCATATTTCTCAAAATCGAGAGTCTTGAATTTCTCCGGATAATGAACCCTGAGGAAGATGCAAAGGTCTGAATATGAAACACTTCCATGCGTTCCAATCCCTTTGATGGACCGAATGGTCTCTTCCATTTATAGAACCTTCTTCTGAATATCACCAGTGTCTTGATCTTCTTTAAGATGGGTGATTTCAGGGGTTTTATTGGTCTTTTAAGTCTGAGACTCAGGTGCTGGAACTTCTATGTCCGGACCCTGGATTCCTCCATGTGCAGAGGGTTCTGTGTGGATGGTTATTTATGGACCCTGAGTTGATTTGTGCAATTCTTTGAGCAGAACAGCCAACTCTATTATTTCATTGCTTAATCCTTCGAACTCCTCGCGGGAGACATGAGTAGGATTAGGCTGGCCACTTGTAGCCATGTCTGGCTGTAAGCTTAATGCCTTTTTGGACCTTGAACGGGTAATAGGACCAATCGTCTCCCTACAAAAAGACTTATGTAGTTTAGTATTGGGAAATATGGTAATGTTACATGCTATGTAATGTGTCAATTTTTTAGGAGTATTATCCTATAAAACTGATGTCATTTGTTTTAATGATAGGATAACATAACAGGTTTTAATATGCATGTTTACATATTCCTTTATATTTTCCATTACATTGAGATTGACATTGAAATGAAATTACAAGTAATTAAAATTATAAGTATTTGAAATGGGAAGGCATGAAGAGACTTCCCTCGTGGATTTTTGGCATGAAGGTTCCTAGATCATCGTAATTTACTTGATGGGAAGTTAATCCGATCTTTCAACTGGGGAAAATTTGGGTGGTGCCTTTCCCGAGCCTCGTGGAATTAGTCTCCCGACGAGTCTAGTAATCAAACACCGACAGGATATCCTCCTGGTGGAGGGACCAGACAACATACATTCACATACATCACGTCTCACCGTATGGAAATGATGATATGTGCGAAGCACTAATATCACAAGTAGATATGGTGCGAAGCACTAAGTGCAATACATAAAGCATTAGTACACATTCATTCAAATGTAAATGCAGCATCCACACACAAGCAGGTAAAAGTTTTCAAAAAGTTTGAATAGCGGTTTAAGCCCTCTTACTAGGGTCCCCATCAGATTCGCCACCTATCGACGTCGGGATTTTTATTTATCCCTTTCTGTTCTTGCCTTTTGGTGTTCTCATGTTAAGTGAGATTTATTTGAAAAAATAAGTTTGAAAAGGTTTGACATGTATATGTCGACGATTTGACTGTAAGAGTCGCCAGTTGGTTATTTTTAAATGGTTGCACCAACTCAATCGAGAAAAGGTTTGCACAAAGACCTAGTGATGTGGCACTGTTTAACTGGTCTGCAAAACTAAAATTCGTTAGGGTCTGGGGGCTTGATTAAGCGGAGAGAAGGTGTTAGGCACCCCCAACTTCCGTGATAACATAGTTATCGTCGGTTTTCAATAACTTTTACCTGTGTATGTGTGTGTGCGCGCGCGTTAGGTCTATGTGCAGTTGTTTGGAAGTAGTGTTATGCCTCATTTGCACCTATATGCAAAAGGATTTGACTTTTGTATTAAATTTCAATTTTAACAAGATATAGCAGTGATGTTTTGTAAAACAGCTTTTTCAAACCCTTGTGCTCAATAGTAATTGAGGCCTTTGATACTTCCATTTTATTAAGTGTTTGGCTTGATTAATTTTATTTTCGAGATGAGGCATCTTCGAGAAAATAAGATACATAGTAGTGTCGAACTCCTTGTGGACATGAGAGTCATCTAAGGGAATTCAAACACCGTGAATAATTTACAAGCTGGTTGCAGCTGAAAATGTCCATCATGAGAATCGAATCTAGATTCAGAGACTGAATATATGATCACATGATTCATAGGCTCACTTGTGAAGACAATATGTACAAAAATCTAGAAAAAGGACTATATTTGAATAAATTTAAACTATTCCAGCTTCAACAGTTCCAATTTAGTCACCATAAACCGGTCAAAGTGAGAAATAGCCAGATTTAGGCAAATCTAGCCCGCATGTTAAATAATAGTTATATATATAAGATGTAAATATATATATATATATATATGAACGATCAACTGCCACTATGACACCCCCAAATCTAGGTACTTCATTCCCACAGGATCTGGTGTTCACTTAATCAAACATTCATATCTAACTACCCAATCACAATAAAACTGGATAAATAAAACCTTTCCTATTAAAGGGTTACATAATAAAATCTACCAGGTTATCTAACCTTTAATTACAATCATTCAAATGCGTAAATAAACTTCATTAAAACCAAGTTTAAGATCATCATAATAAAAATCTAACATCTCAATCAAAGTAAAATTACAAGTCTTCATCACTTGCACATTTTTCCCTTTCCTTTGCTAGACGAAGGTTCATCTACCTTCTCTTCTTTAGCTGTAATAAGTTTTAAAATATGCAAGAATGAGCAAAACAATTGCTCACTGGATACAATATGAAATCAACACGAGTATAATAATAATAACTGCCAATAATAGGCTCATCAACAATGAATAGTACTATATCATCTATAATTAAAAACTGAAATCCAAAATGTGGAATAAATATAACTGAGGGTCATAAGACCATGAACTATGTCCATAGTTGTGAGTAATCTTTCAACTCCAACTTTAACAGTCATAAGACTATAAGGACTCATCATACTTAGGGGGATCAGCCCTTCGTACCATGTATTGTGCACAAACATTTAACGTTACGCGTAAGTTATCCCCTAATAATAATAGGGTTGTTCATCTCAGTATTTGGAGTACAAGTCCGAACCAAAGAGAGTTTGGTTTGGATAAGCTTTCTAGGGTAATTTGAAGTTCAACGATCATTAACTAGAGGACTAGTTGAATTAATAACATTATATTACAGAATAATTGTAATTGAATCAACATGGTAAACCAAAATCATGCTTTAGGAATAATCTAATAGCATATACTTTGAATAACTATAACATACCTTGCTTGAACAATATTAAGTCAAGGTTAATTAGAATTGAGTACTAAGCATGCATAATAGTTTGAACGATGAAATTGCTCAACATTAGTATAAATAATTGTGCATGCTAAACAACAAGTTAAATACAAGAATAACTTGTCAACATTAAACCAAAGTTTAGAAAGCTTGTATCATTCATAAGGTAATCGAATTGAAACAATAAATAGTTCAACAGGATAAAGAATTAGAAAACTTGCATTACTATATTGGAAACAATAATTGATTCCAATTACAAAAGTAGAGTTAGAGAACTTGCCTTGCTCGTAGGCTAAACCAAATCAATACGAATCACAATATCCTATAAACATATGTCATCATGACATAATTAGTCATTACCATCTTACAAACATAACTAAGTATGTTCATCATTTAAAAATTTGATTTTTAATCGCATAATCGAGTATAACACAAGTTAATCGTTAATAACATATTTATTCATAGTATAGAAATACTAAAATCAACATTTAGCAGTCCTACTATCATCACATAACTTTTCTTAAAATTTCGTGTACAAAAAGTACAATTATCGAGACCATTCTCACAATTAATACCAGGTAGCCTACGATTTCTAATGTGGGTGTATTGCTGCATGCATGGGCATGTACGTGTATATGGCGATCAAGGATACAAGGTCGTATATCAGGCGTGAGCATGGCTATAAGGCCACAAAGGTATTTCAAGTCCAACCATGCATGATCGATTTGCATACCTTCGTGAAGATGCCTTAGCAGCAACAAAGAAAAAAGCCAATTTTGGCCTACAAGCTCATTTTTAACAGACCAAATATCATGTAAATCATACAACAACTTCATGTAAACATATTTCACAAACTCTAAACATGATTCTACCCATACAACTACATAAACAACAAAATTAACACACCCAAATTCACTATTTTTTGCTAAAACTCACTTTTTGATATTTCAATGAAAATCAACACTATAACTTTTGTTTTTCAACCAAAACCACTAATTCAAAGTGTCTTTATCAATGATTATACATACTCTAACAAATTAAACGTTCAATTTATCAACTAAACCACTAATTCACCCTTAATTTCTACTTTAAGCTAAACAATATATTTTCATAAAACTCTCTCAGTAAAATATTTTCTTCACAAATTACATATATATCATCAATTCATTGATTATAATCATATATAACCTATGAAAATAACTTTACAACAATGGTTTATTATATGAACACACATAAAATCAACAATTATCCTATCACAAGAATTTCACAGAGAAAAATAGGAGAAGGGAAAGCTAAAGGAAATAGGAGAATACCTTGATTGTAGAAGATGGTGGCTATCCCTTTTGATTATCAAACCTCTTTTCCCCAATTCTTATCTCAATTCTCTAGCCTTCCTTCCTCTCTTCCTTTCTTCTTCTCTTCTTCTTCCTCCTCTGTGTTTTTGTTTTTCTTCCTAACTCTAGAGCATACTAACAACTAACGTATATAGCATATAATATATATATTAATTATATAACATAACTCTAATTTACTGACATCAGTTATATTATTTTGAAAACCAAAATCTATAAGGCTTGTTTGGCTAACCACTAATAAAATAACCCATTAATCCTTACACTCTGTTTGGTAAAACTCAATTAGAATAAAGTCTTAATAAGCAATAGGCCTTGTTTGGCAAAACTGAATTAAAACTCCTTTAAGTTATTTTAATAACTCCTTTATAACAAGGTTATTTGTCACACATTAATTTAATTAAATTAATCATAATAACAATTTATTAAATCACTTCATCACTTTATTTAATCAACTAACACATCCTTTTAAATTTACAAATTCCAATAAAAAGAATAGTAATTCAATTAATCAAAATTCTCTAACTTAATAATTAATTAAATTAGCAAAATAATTAATTTCTTTAATTATTTATTTAACAAATAATTAACCACATCAATTCAAATTTGAACAATTATTTATTCAACAATAAACACATCCATTAAATATTTAAATAATTCAATAAATATTTAATATAACAATTAAAATTCTAGAATGTTACATCATTCCTCTCTTACAAGGATTCTCATCCCCGTAATCACAATTTAAATAATCACAATTCAAACAATTCATTCGTCACATTCTCCCCTACTTACAAAGATTCTGTCCCCAGAATCGAAGACATAGATTAAACAAATAACTCAGGGTAATTCTTCATCATTTCAGCTTCGAGTTCCCACGTAGCCTCTTCGACATTGTGGTTCCTCTAAATTACCTTCACAAAAGGTATCACCTTATTCCTGAGCACTTGTTCTTTCCTGTCGACTATCTGGATAGGAACCTCTTCATAGGAAAAGTCTTTCTCAACTTGCAATGGTTCGTACTCAATCACGTTCTTGTAATCAGGTTTGTATGGTCGTAACACCGAAACGTGAAAAACATTATGAATGTTTTGCAATTCTGGAAGTAGAGCTACCTCGTAAGCCACCTCTCTAACCTTTCGCAGCACTTCGAAGGGTCCAATAAATCTCGGACTTAGTTTCCCCTTCTTACCAAACTAAATTTTTCCCTTCCAAGGAGAAACTTTTAGAAATACGTAATTTCCTACATCGAACGCACGATCTTGTCTGTGTTGATCAGAATATTTCTTTTGTCTATCTTGAGCAACTATCAATTTTGTTCTGATGAGTTTGACAACCTCAGCAGTTTGTTGTACCAGTTCTGGTCCTAATAGTTGACGTTCTCCGACTTCATCCCAGCACAGTGGAGTTCTGCACTTCCTGCCGTATAATGCTTCATACGGTGGCATACCAATGCATGCATGGTAACTGTTGTTGTATGCAAATTCTACCAACGGTAGATGATCATCCCAATTTCCTTTGAATTCCATGATGCACGCTCTAAGCATATCTTCAAGTGTCTGGATCGTTCGTTCGCTTTGGCCATCGGTTTGCGGATGATACGATGTGCTCATCTTCAATTGTGTTCCCATGCATTCTTCCAGTCTCTTCCAGAAATTTGATGTGAACCTCGGATCTCTGTCAGATACAATTGATATTGGAAGTCCATGTCTTGAAATGATATCCTTAACGTACAGTTTCGCCAGCTGATCAAGATTAAATCTAATCTTTATTGGCAAAAAGTGTGCAGATTTTGTCAATCTGTCCACTATCACCCATATCGCATCATATCCTTTCTAAGTCGTTGGAAGACCTACCACAAAATCCATTGTGATGTGCTCCCACTTCCATTCCGGTATCTCCAACGGTTGAAGTAATCCGCTTGGTCGTGGATGTTCTACCTTCACTTTCTGACATGTCAAGCACTTTGCAACGCACTCTGCAACATCTCTTTTCATGTTCAGCCACCAAAAATGACGCCGCAAATCTTGATACATTTTCGTACTTCCTGGATGAATTGAATACCTTAACTTATGTGCTTCTGTCAAAATTTCTTTTTTAATCTCTGGTACTGCTGAAACCCATATTTGTCCTTCAAATCTCATCATTCCATCGGTATCAATCTTGTATTTCACCTTTTTTCCCTCAACCACACTTTCTCTTATTTTTCTGCATTCCTCATCATCATGTAGGCGAAGCGTTTTCACTTTGTCCACCAAATTTGGGTGGCTTCCATCTGGTAAAATCTTTCATCTGGATTCTCTTGAAATTTGATTTCCAACTCTAACTCTTGACATTCTTTGTAATAAGCTCCTTCTTATCGCTTAACAACATCAACTTTTCCCCGCCTTTCCTACTCAAGGCATCTCAGAACCACGTTTGCTTTGCTTCGGATGATAAAAGATCTCACAATCATAATCTTTTATCAATTCCATCCATCTTCTTTCGACGATGTTCGTGTCCTTCTCGTGTGAAAATATACTTAGACTTTTATGGTCCGTAAAAATCTCACATTTCTCTCGTAGAGATAGTGTCTCCATATCTCAAGAGCAAAACACAACCGCCAATTCTAAATCATGAGTCGAATACCCTTTTTCATAATCTTTCAATTGTCTTGATGCATACGATGACTTTACCGATTACGCATAAGGACACACCCCTAATCCTCATGTGTGAAGCATCACTATACACCACAAAATTTCAGATTATCTGGTAAATGACAACACAAAGCCATACTTTGCTTCTTTTTCAATTCTTGGAAACTTTCTTCACACTTCTCCGTCAAAACAAATTTTACAGATTTCCTCGTTAAATTTTTCAACGGAGTGGCAATCTTAGAGAAATCCTGGATAAATCGTCTGTAATACCCTGCTAATCCCAAGAAACTTCTCACTTCTGATGGAGTTCTCGGTTGTTCCCAATTTATCACAGCTTCGACCTTTGATGGATCCACTGAAATTTCATCCTTGTCAATTACGTGCCCAAGAAATTGTACACGTTCCAGCCAAAATTCACATTTAGAGAATTTCGCAAACAACTTTTCTTTTCTTAGTGTTTCTAGCGTTAGACGCCAATGTTCCACATGTTCCTCTTGAGTTTTAGAGTACACCAGAATATTGTCGATAAACACCACCATAAACTTGTCCAAAAATGGTTTAAACACCATGTTCATTAAATCTATGAACGCTGCAGGGGCGTTTGTCATACCAAAAGACATCACCAAAAATTCGTAATGTCCATATCGAGTTTGGAATGCCGTCTTCGGTACATCCTCCTTTCTTACCTTCAGTTGATGGTACCCACTTCTCAAATATATTTTCGAGAAATATCTAGCACCCTTCAATTGATCAAACAAGTCATCTATTCTCGGCAAAGGATATTTGTTCTTAATAGTGACTTTGTTTAACTCTCTATAATCAATGCAAAGACGCATTGACCCATCCTTCTTCTTTATGAATAACACCGTTGCTCCCCACGGTGACACACTCGGCTGAATGTATTTCTTGTCCAACAGCTCCTGTAGTTGTACCATCAGTTCTTTCATCTCCACCGGAGCCATTCTCAGACGGGCTTTCAATATCGGAGAGCTGGTTCTCGCGCTTAAGTCGATCATGAACTCGATTTCTCTGTCGGTGGAAGTCCCGCAAATCCTCCGAAACAAGTCCACAAATTCCCTAACCACCGGTATTTCTTCCAGCCAGCACCCTTCTTCCGAGTATCGACTATGTAAGCTAAATAACCCACACGTACCGACTCGATAACTTTTTGGCTCGCATAATCGTCGACATCTCATTTGTCTAAGCGATTTGCTACCATTAAATACTACCTTTGATTTTGAGTCATAAGGTTTACACATTTCTTTTAGCGATCGAATTATCGCCCATAATTGAACAACCAATCCATTCCCAAAATAACGTCAAACTCTCCTAGCACGATCGGAATCAAATCTACCATCAAAATATTTCCTTAATGTTCACCCTACGCTTCTTGTATACTGAACCTAACAGAACTACTTCCTTATTCACAATTTCTATGTTTAAAGGAAAATTCAATTCTTCACTAGCAATCCTAATCTCATAGCAAATTCATCGAGGATATAAATGAGCAAGTAAAGACCGAATCAAATAATACATAAGCATCAATATCATTGATCGGGATAATACCGACACCACATCCTTTGATTGCACAAAGATCTTGCATACCATGTTGAAGGTTCTAGTGGGCTTTATTGTTGTTATTCTTTGGTCCAAAGAATAGCTAACGCACTTCCACTAGCATTTCCTTTATTCCCATTTATCTCACCAGATCACTTCTTAGGGCATTCACGAGCAAAGTGATCCTTAGATCCGCACGTGAAGCACACATTCTTCTTAGCTTGAGTGCAATTTGGGGCGATGTGACCCTCCTAGCCACAATTGAAGCATACACGTTTCCCCAGCAAACACACTCCCTTATGAAAATTTCCACACGTAGCACATGGTTCGAACTTCTTATTTTGCTGGTTTCTTTGCTGATTTCCAGCTCCTCCATTTCCATTCCACTTCCTCTTCAGGTTATTGTTACCATTTCCACTACTACCACCCCCATTCTTAACCTCCACTTCATTCTTCTTCTTTTTCTACTCTTGATTAAACTTAGTTACAGCCTCGCCTGCACCTTCATCGAGAATCGCTTTTTCTATCTTGGCTGCAAATGTCATCAATTGGAACAGGGAGACCCTACTTTACAACCAGGGTTTCAATCCCTGCTCAAACCTCTTCGCCTTGCGCTCGTCTGTGCTGACCTGATATGGCGCAAACCTTGCCAACTCGTTGAACTTCGGCATACATTCCGACAATCGACATTTTTCCTTGCTTCAACTCCAAAAATCGGACCTCTAGTGACTCTTCAACTCTCGGGGAATAAGTCTCAAGAATGCGGCTCCTTAAACCTATCCTGGTCATTACTCCCGGTCCTTCCCTAGTCTTGTTGGCACGCCACCAATAGCTAGCCTCCTCTTTCAACATAAACATTGCAAAAGCAGCCTTACGATTCTCCTCTACCCTAGCCACATCAAAACCTTCTCGATGTCCATAATCCAAGTCTGTAGCTTCAACCGGATTCATGGATCCACGGAATTCGTGGTCCAACCGCCAAGTCCTTAAACGTAGCACCTTGTTACGAGGTTGATTCTGTGGTTGATTTTGCGATTTTTTTTGTTAGTAACGCCACTAGGTCACGAAAGCGGGTTAGCTTCAAAGATTATCGTTGTTGGTTCCTTCAGCGGTTCTCTGACGAGGTGGTTGACGTCTTGGAGGCATTTTCTGTTAAGAAGAATACATTCCTTAGATTATTGCTCAACCCTTTTCAAGTAATTTCTAATTAACTTGCCCCCATAAAAGTAATCACTTCATAACACATAACACTTTGGATAAAAGAAAATAATATCTTTTATTCAAAACTTCTTTGAAAATATCATATCAATAGCATCACTGCTATTTACATTATTTTCCTGAACTACTAAAGTTTCAGGACATCATCATCATATCCCATAGGTTGCATAACACTTGGGATTGACAAATTATTTATCATAACATAACTCAAGTACACTCCCTACGATGTCCTATTAAGATATTGCAAAGCCTTACGACGCTTTTCTTCCATAACTTTCGGAACATGGTTCGACGGTCCAAAGATGAAACGAGGGTAGCGTTTGATCGAATTGGATAACCCATGACCCGGTCTTGAGCTCGATTGATCGTGGTGTTGAACACGTTATCCATTTCTTCCATCTTCCTTCTCTTTGCTTGCTCGTCTCCTTTGCTATTTCGATTTGTTGATAAGCTTCATCAGACGCGTCTTCTTATTGCCCTTTTTTGCGATTCTTCTCTCAACTTGCTCTTACACTCGCAACCTCTCGCTTCTCATTTGATCGTTTCTCTTCTTCGGTGTGAACCAACTTTCTTCAACATTGTTCACCGTTCTTCTCAATCCGAATCTCGTCGTCCTTCTCGTACAACGAAGTCTGTTGTTCAACTACTATCTCTTGCAATTCCTCAACAGTATCTTGAAGTTCCACGTTGCGGTCATGCACCTCATCGTATATACGGCCAGCTATCGAGTTAAGTGGAATCCTTTCCTCCTCGTCCTCTTCATCCATCTGCGGCACCACGAGATCTTCCTCATCTATTTCTACATCATCATCATCATCATCCTCGACCACTGCGAGTAATGGAGCTGACTCTCGTGGAAGCAGTTGTTCCCAAACCACTTGAATATCACGAGATTCCTCCTCTCTAGGCATCTGAGGTCCTTCCTCCCTTGCCTGACTGGATTATCTGACATTAGTCATCCTGACAACAAAATTTTCAAGTTTTAGTTATTAATCATTACTACTCGACTCTCACGAGCACATAAGTTGTAATCACATAAGCACATAAGTGTTTTATTACTTTCTCCTTGAAACTCGATAATAGTTTATCATCACTATCCTCTCGAAGGTTACTTCCTAAGGTTTTTCCCCAACCTAAGGTTCATAACCTAAGGCTTTGATACCAACCTGTGACACCCACAAATCCAGGTACTTCATTTCCACAGGATCTGGTGTTCACTTAATCAAACATTCATATCTAACTACCCAATCACAATAAAACTAGATAAATAAAACTTTTCCCATTAAAGGGTTACATAATAAAATCTCCCAGGTTATCTAACCTTTAATTACAATCATTCAAATGTGGAAATTAAATAAACTTCATTAAAACCAAGTTTAAGATCATCATAATAAAAATCTAACATCTCAATCAAAGTAAAATTACAAGTCTTCATCACTTGCACATTTTTCCCTTTCTTTGCTAGACGAAGGTTCATCTACCTTCTCTTCTTTAGTCATGATGAGTTTTAAAATATGCAAGAGTGAGCAAAACAATAGCTCACCGGATATAATATGAAATCAACAGAGTATAGTAATAATAATCGCCAATAATAGGCTCATCAACAATGAATAGTACTCTATCATCTATAATCGTAAACCAAATCCAAAATGTGGAATAAATATAACCGAGGGTCATAAGACCATGAACTATGTCCACAGCCATGGTAATCTTTCAACTCCAACTTTAACAGTCATAAGACTATAAGGACACCTCGTACTTAGGGGGATCAGCCCTTCGTACCATGTATTGTGGACAAACATTTAACCCTACGCCTAAGTTATCCCCTAATAATAATAAGGGTTGTTCTCTCAAAGATTTGGAGTACAAGTCCGCACCAAAGAGAGTTTGGTTTGATAAGCTTTCAAGGGTAATTTGAAGTTTAACGATCATCAACTAGAGGACTAGTTGAATTAATAACATTATATTACAAAATAATTGTAATTGAATCAACATGGTAAACCAAAATCATGCTTTAGGAATAATCTAATAGCATATACTTTGAATAACTATAACATGCCTTGCTTGAACAATATTAAGTCAAGGTTAATTAGAATTGAGTACTAAGCATGCATAACAGTTTGAACGATGAAATTGCTCAACATTAGTATAAATAGTTGTGCATGCTAAACAACAAGTTAAATACAAGAATAACTTGTCAACATTAAACCAAAGTTTAGAAAGCTTGCATCATTCATAAGGTAATCGAATTGAAACAATAAATAGTTCAACAAGATAAAGAATTAGAAAACTTGCATTACTATATTGGAAACAATAATTGATTCCAATTACAAAAGTAGAGTTAGAGAACTTTCCTTGCTTGTAGGCTAAACCAAATCAATACGAATCACAATATCATATAAATATATGTCATCATGACATAATTAGTCATTACCATCTTACAAACATAACTAAGTACGTTCATCATTTAAAAATATGATTTTTAATCGTATAATCGAGTTATAACACAAGTTAATCGTTAATAACATACTTATTCATAGTATAGAAATACTAAAATCAACATTTAGCGTATCCTACTATCATCATCACATAACTTTTCTTAAAATTTCGTGTACAAAAAGTACAATCGTCGCACTATTCGTTAACTCACGCCACGCGCACCACGCTTTACATCGTGGTCGCGACTGACAAGACAGGTACATGGCATGTATGCAATTATGATATATCAAGCTACAAGGCATGTGCTGCATGAGCATGATGGCGTTACGGTGCCACAAAGGTATCAGAAGTCCAGGCCATGGCTACCGATTTGCGAACCTCGGCAGATAACCTTAAGCAACAAAGACGTAAAAAGCCAATTTTGGCCTACAAACTCGCTTTCTAATGCACCAAATATCATGTAAATCATACAACAACTTCATGTAAACATATTTCACAAACTCTAAACATGATTCTACCTATACAACCACATAAACAACAAAATTAACACACCCAAATTCACTATTTTTGCTAAAACTCACTTTTTGATATTTCAATGAAAATCAACATCAGAACTTTTGTTTTTCAACCAAAACCACTAATTCAAAGTGTCTTTATCAATGATTATACATACTCTAACAAATTAAACGTTCAATTTATCAACTAAACCACTAATTCACCCTTAATTTCTACTTTAAGCTAAACAATATATTTTCATAAAAACTCTCTGTAAAAATATTTTCTTCACAAATTACATATATATCATCAATTCATTGATTATAATCATATATAACCTATGAAAATAATTTTACAACAATGGTTTATCATATGAACACACATAAAATCAACAATTATCCTATCACAAGAATTTCACAGAGAAAAATAGGAGAAGGGAAAGCTAAAGGAAATAGGAGAATACCTTGATTGCAGAAGATGATGGCTATCCCTTTTGATTATCAAACCTCTTTTCCCCAATTCTTTTCTCAATTCTCTAGCCTTCCTTCCTCTCTTCCTTTCTTCTTCTCTTCTTTTTCTTCCTTTGTGTTTTTGTTTTTCTTCCTAACTCTAGAGCATACTAACAACTAACGTATATAGCATATAATATATATATTAATTATATAACATAACTCTAATTTACTGACATCAGTTATATTATTTTAAAAACCAAAAGCCATAAGGCTTGTTTGGCTAACCACTAATAAAATAACTCATTAATCCTTACACCCTGTTTGGTAAAACTCAATTAGAATAAAGTCTTAATAAGCAATAGGCCTTGTTTGGCAAAACTGAATTAAATCTCTTTTAAGTTATTTTAATAACTCCTTTATAACAAGGTTATTTGTCACACATTAATTTAATTAAATTAATCATAATAACAATTTATTAAATCACTTCATCACTTTATTTAATCAACTAACACATCCTTTTAAATTTACAAATTCATTAATTTAATTAAATTAATCATAATAACAATTTATTAAATCACTTCATCACTTTATTTAATCAACTAACACGTCCTTTTAAATTTATAAATTCCAATAAAAAGAATAGTAATTCAATTAATCAAAATTCTCTAACTTAATAATTAAATTAAATTAGCAAAATAATTAATTTTCCTTAATTATTTATTTAACAAATAATTAACCACATCAATTCAAATTTGAACAACTATTTATTCAACAATAAACACATCCATTAAATATTTAAATAATTTAATAAATATTTAATATAACAATTAAAATTCTAGAATGTTACAGCCACGAAGTGAACTCCTCGCAGGAATTGAAATGTAAATATATATATATATCGATTCGGGCATACCCATGCAACGCGACTCTCAACGTTAGTGTGTATGTATATATATATATATATATATATATATATATATATATATGATAAAAAGCTTAAAAATTTGAAATATCTTACAGTGGGCTACCAAGAAGACTTCAGATAGCTTTAAACACCTGAAAACCTAGTTTCCATCGGTTAAATTTCAGTATGTAGCAAAACACGAGCTTACAAGTGTTTATAAAGAAGAATCACACAGTTTAGAGCACTCTAGAAGTGTTTACAAGCTGAAATGGACAGAGTTTTCTCTCTTTTTTTTTAAATGAGCAACCAAGAGCTCATATTTAAAGACCATATGGTCGCGGTCAACAACCCATGGCATTGTGGTCTACTTGCATTTACTTGGTGCCCCGCCATGTGAGTCCCATTATCTCGAAGTATGTGCATTCGTGCAACGCGCTGTCCATTCGAACCTTCGTAACTTTTAATTTGGGCATCTGATAAAGGTGTGATTTACCTTTTCAGATTGATATTATCAAGAGCTACACAATGACATGGGATTAGAGGTTGTACGAAGCTGGGAAGATGGGTCCATGACCAGATCTTCAAGTCTTCAAATTCTATCTAGTGTGTTGTCTTCTGTAGTAGTCACTCGGGATTTGAGCTGTGGTTCTTGTGAGACACCTTGTATGAAGTGTTGATTGAAATGATGTTGAGACGACATGAATGTAGTATCGAGGTGGCAAAATAATTTTTTTGCCCCTCACCGAGGTTATCTCCGGCTCTGCGCAGATGTAGCAGTCGTTACTCTGGGTTATCTCTGAGATTGGGTTGTTGTGAATGTTGAATGTCCTCATGGTTGTCTCTGAGGTGTGATTGACCTCCCAGGGTTATCTCTGGGGTATGAATTGAGTATCCTGGGGTTATCTCTGGGGTTAAAAGTGACTTTTTCGGGGTTATCTCCGGAACTGGAACTGCATCCCTCGGGGTTATCTCGGAGGTTGGAACTGAGTCTCCCGGGGTTATCTCCGGGCTTAGAGCTGAATATCTCGGGGTTGTCTCAAAGATTGAACTGATTGTCCCGGGGTTGTCTCCGGGATTGAGCTGATTTGACTTCCAGGGTTATCTCTGAAAGACAATTTTGACCTCTTGCAAGGTTAGTAGTAGGAATGCAAAAATTTGAGTGTCTACAATCTTTTGCGTTGTATTTACATTATTAGTTATTTTAGAGGATAGTAATGATTTAATACAGTATTCACATGAACTATACATCTGAATGAGGATATTGAATGACTTTGGGAGTTCTGTAAGCACTGATGTCGCTCCTCGGTTCCAAGAACAATCTTATCATTTATACAGTGAATGTCAGATATATAGGAACCATGAATATGAAAGAAATATACATAAGATATAAACCTATTTATCCAAGTGAGGGTATCCAAACACAGAGATTGTTCTGATGGGAACTATTATCTGTTATGGGATACTTTGAACCTTGGAAAGATAGGAATTATATATTATGAAATATTTATATACGTGAGGACCAAATCTGATATAGGTAGTGAATAGAATTTGGGGGCGTCACATTATATTTCAATTAGTATAACATATGGTAGTTCACATAATTCACCTAAATCAATTTTCATTTAATCACATAATTCAATATCTAAAAACATGTTCAATTTAACAACAATATTATCATCCTTGGATAATATTTTAATTACATAACAATATTATTAACCATTTTAATATCATTTAATCACTTACTAATGTTATTAATTATTTGGGGTTAAATGCTTTCTAAGTCATTGTACTATATGTCGACTTACAAATGGGTCACTGAACTTTTTTTCTTACAGTCAACTCATTGTACTCGATTTTTCTAACAAAAAGTTAAAAAAACCCGTTAAACTAGCTTGACTATTAACGGAAAGTACACATCAGCTGCTGAGTTGTCCGTTACAAGCTGATGTGGCGCCTTTGTGTGACGTGGCAGTGATTATGTGGATTTCTAGAGAAATTTTTATGAAGAAAATGAAAAAAAAAAATTAAAGTATAATATAAATTATAAAATTAAAAATATTTTAAAATTAAAAATCTTTTCAAATTCGGACATTAAATTTATAATTAAATCAATTTGGTGATAATTTTTTTCTTTTCTTTTCTAACTAGGATAAATAATTTTTACTTTTACATGCAAATAATTTTTATTAAATAATTTTTAATTTTATCAAATAATTTTTATTTTAATTTTATCAAATAATTTATATTGTAATTTTAATTTTATCAAATAATTTTTATTTTAAAATTATACAAAATTTAAATTTTATAATTTAATTTAATTAAATTAAAAAATAATCATTTTTATTGAAAAGAGGAGGAAAAAAACAATTCTTATTTTTGTGATTATAAGAAAATAAGTTTTTAAATAATTAGTAACAACTATAATTATTTAAAAAATTACAAATCAAATCTTCACTGCATAATCAAATATATTGTTCATCTCCTTCTTCGACATCTCATTCAAACCCATCATTCATCTCCAAAAGCCTAGATCTACTAATTGCTCAATATGCTTAACCACCATGAAACCATGCCAAGGCCATGCCATTTTCACTACAGAATGCTCACACTCCTTCCACTTCCACTGCATCACCTCCGATGTAAAACACTCAATCAGATTTACCCCGTTTGCCGAGCAAAATGGAAGGAAGTTCCATTCCAGAATCCTTCTTTTGAGTCCCAACTTGTAAAAAGGTACATGAGAAAACCATACTATATCAAACAAACATTAATTTCAGATCTAACTAGCTATTATGATGGAGGATAAGAAGGAATCGAAACCACCGCGCGTGAAGGAGACGGGGAGCCCAAGTGATGAATCTGAATCTGGGGCTAGATCTGAATCTGAACCCTTATCGCAATCTGAATCTGAACCACCACCCCCAGGGAGGCAGAACTGTAGGGTAAGGATGGAGGAAAGGGAAATTTTTGCCTTCTGGACCATGGTAGAATCGGATAGGGGTTTCCCATTGAAGGGGAAGAAGGAGGAGGGGTCTAGAGTTTGTAACGGGAGAAGAGATTCTGGGTTGTAGTAATTGATTCTGGACTTGTAGTAACGGGTGAGGATGGAGGAAGTGGCAATTTGTGCCTTCTAGACTTGCAGTAATTGATTCTGAGTTGTATTCATATTTTTTGGGCTTTGATATGATTTTATATAAATGAATATTTATAAAATGATGGATAAATGGGAGTAATTTATTATATGAAGTAACGATTTGATTTGTAATTTTGGTATATTTTAATTTTATAATTTTTAAATAATTATACTTGTTACTAATTATTTAAAATTTATTTTCTTATAATCACAAAAATAAGAATTGTTTTTTTCTTCCTCTTTTAATAAAATGATTATTTCTTAAATTTAATTAAATTAAATTATAAAATTTAAATTTTGTATAATTTTAAAATTAAAATTATTTGATAAAATTAAAATTACAATATAAATTATTTGATAAAATTAAAATAAAATTATTTGATAAAATTAAAAATTATTTGATAAAAATTATTTGCATGTAAAAGTACAAATTTATTTATCCTAGTTAGAAAAGAAAAAAAAATTATCACCAAATTGACTCAATTATAAATTTAATGTCTGAATTTGAAAAGATTTTTAATTTTAAAATATTTTTAATTTTATAATTTATATTATACTTTAAAATATTTTTTTCATTTTCTTCATAAAATTTTTTTTAAAAATCCACATAATCACTGCCACGTCACACAAAGGCGCCACATCAACAGAACAGATAACTCAAAGAAATTGATGATGTATTTTTTTAGTTAACAGTCAAACTAGTTTAACAGTTTTTTTAACTTTTTGTTAGAAAAATCGAGTGTAGTAAGTTGACTGTAAGAAAAAAAAGTTCAGTGACCCATTTGTAAGTTGACCTATAGTACAATGACTTAGAAAGCATTTAACCCTAATTATTTAATAACATCTTAGTTGGTTACTAATAGTATTTATCCTTTAATAATATTTTAATCTCTTGCTAATATTATTAACCCTTTTAATAATACTTTGACCCTTAACAATTATTATTAATTTAATTCTTAATTAATATTATTAATTATTTAATAATATTTCATTCATTTAATAAATTTAAACACTAAAACAATTTACTCTTTATTTGTTTAATCATTTTATTAATTTATTAATTTAATTCTATTTAATCACTTTATTTATTATTTAATATTATTTAAATAATAAACAATTGCTTTTAATTAAATTTATTTATTATTTAATTTTAATTAAATAATAAATAATTATTTTCTTTATTTTTCTTAACTCAGTTGTATTTATTAAAAATACTTAATTAACTTATTATTTTTATATCTCTTGGATATATTTAGTATATTTCATTTTACATACAAATAAAATTTCTTTAATTTTTTAATATTATTTACTATTTTTAAATAGGTCATTTCTGTCCAAAATTGCCATATTTATTAAAAATCGAGAATTCATTAGAAAATTCTGAAATTTACACGACAACTTCCTGCCATCAGAAACTACCCTCAGTTAAGTTCATAATTTTCTGAGTTACACGCTTCAAGATATTGTAGTTTTAATTTTAAAAATCGAAATCTTTGTTGGGCCATAACTCGCTTGTACGGAGTTGGAATGAGCTCATTTTTGGACAACGACTCAATGATACTATATAATTTCAGATCCCTGGAGGCCAAAAGTTTTAGACCAAGTTAATTGGCCAAAACAGGCCTTAGAAATTTAAGGGCAGTAGGTTTTTCAAATTTTTTGACAGAAAACTGTTTTGGTAGAAAATTCGCCACCGAAAGCTCGTTCAATATTTATTAGCAAATCCAACGGGGATCTTTATAAAATTTATAGATCTATCCAAGAAATCTGACGGATCTCAAAAACAAGTTACAATTTGAAAACAGTAGTTGTCCAAAGTGGACTGAAATTTCTAGGGTTCTTGAACTAAATCTCATAAAAACATTTCTTATTTTTCTTTACCTTCTAAGTACATCAACACACATATTGAACACATCTAACCATAAAATATCATCTAACCCATATATTTACTATCATAGTGTTTAAAAATATGCGCTCTTCATTTATTTGCAAAACAACTACACAAATACACATATTTCACATAAGCACACAATCTCCTTTACACATCCACCCTTATATCTTCGTAACTCACCATAGTTCCTCGTCACAATGTTCCTCCCGCAACTAACATGCTAGATAACATAAATAAACAATAAACTACTTAGAGTTTTAAGATTAGAAAACTTTTAAACCTCTTGGTTTTGGATGCACTTCTTCTCTTCTTTCCAAAGTAGGTGATGAAGCTAGATGACATCCGCTAGTTAGCTTCCCCTCCTAGAAATTTCGGCCACCACTCCTTTTTGCTCTCAATTGTATTTTGCTCTCAAGCTCACAATACTTAGAAAATAAAATGAAGTCAACCTTTGCTAGCACTAGTGAGTGGTCTTATTTATAGCCACCAAAACTTATACTTACAATATGTATGTCTATACATTTTTATCCCCAACTTTATCTATCTAGCTAACTTGGAGATTTTCAACCAAATAAAGAGCTTAAATGAAGATTACATGGGAATCTCATATATCAATAAACATACTTACAAATTACTATATCTATACATTTTTATCCCCAACTTTATCTATCTAGCCAACTTGCAGATTCTCCACCAATTAAGGAGCTTAAATGGAGATTACATGGGACCCACTTTGTCCCAAACCATTAACCCCTAATTTTAATTTATTTTTATAGTCTAATTTGTAGAAATGTTGACCAAGACTTTGAATTTTACTAAATGTACCAAGTGGACTAATGGGCTACCAAATAATTGCTATTGGGCTACAATAACTAAAACATTGGACTATTAGCACACATGGCAATTAAATTAAATAGTGGGATAGTTTAATTACTTACATGACCTCGTCTTAATTATTCAAGTCCATTGCATAACTAAATGTTTGGATTTGTTTAAATTGCCTGTTAAGTTAGTCCATTAACTTAAATTACATACTTGGACTATCAATTCACATAACTTGACACATTGTCACACATTAAATTATATAATCCAATCAGGTTTCCCATATTCAAAATTTATTGAATATTTATTAGGGTTCCATAACCTATCAATCCTTTGATATTAAAATTTCTTAGGTTAGCCCATCTTCAATAACCATTAATTATACTTCCCTTAAGTTTAATTAACTATATGGTCAACTAATCAACTAACTACATAAGGGTTTAAATTAAGTTACACCAAGTTTAATTCATTAGAATTTAAATTCTTAATTTTTTTTATCTTTAATGTCACTTAAAATTCTTGGTCATTACATTATCTGTGAGATCCCAAATTTTATGAAATGAAAGTATTCAATTTTCGTACAATGTTATTTAGTAAATGGTTAAATTGATAAAGGTTAAAGTTAAGGGTGATATTTGAAAATTTTGTGAAGTAAGCAAGTTGATATAAAATATTTGTTGTGTCGAGGAATATTCGTTTTAACAGGGAATATTCGTACGATGACAAATCATTGGTGGACCCCACAATGGAGCTACTATCGTAGTTAGAAAATGACCAAAATATTTTTAAAATAATGGCGAAAGTTTTACCATTAAACTATTGAACTATCCAGTAGTAAAATTACGATGAATACATTGGTTTGCATAGTAGCACACCGTATTGATTATTGATGCTTACGTTAGAAGTCACTCGGTTATACTCAATTATTGCTTTACATAATTCTTTGCGTAATATCTCTCATATTATTGATTCAATTATTGTCACAGTATCATCTGCATAATATTTATTATTATTAAATCAATAATTGAGACGACAAAGTTATTCATATTATTATTTGTAATATTGACGATGTCTAAAAAGTTCTGTCGAGGAGAGGTTTGGTCACCTAATTGCGTGCCAATAGGGAGAAATCCTTATCGGAAAGCACCCTCTTTCTTGGGAATGATCTGGTTGTTAAATATTGTGAGTTATAATATTAATGATGAATAAGTTCGTTTCGATTAAAGATGAAATTGATATTTCCATTGTGTTGGGATTATTAGTGTTAGTGGAAATCGACATCTATTCCGATAATATTTGATTTATGGAGGTTATATTGACCAATCAGGTAATTAATCGGATAAATGAGAAATTAATTCACATGCTTATAACTATTTGGTCACATGTGTGTACTATTGATTCACATGCATGTACTACTAGGGGATGTGGTGCAAGATTGATAATACTTGTATGACTAAATTAAAAATGGATGTATAGATGAAGGTACTATACTGTAATTATTTTTTCACATGTATAGAACTATTGATTCACATGATGTACTATTAGGGGAGGTGGTGCAAGTTTAATAATACTTGCAGGACTAAATAAAAAATAAAAGAAAAGATGAATGTATTATACTGTAATATTTCGAGCCCCAAAACGTGTAATTATCGAAATTATGTTTTCCTATAAATAGAAGCTCATTCTTCTTTCATTCTCATCAATTCACTAAGACTCACAAGAGCAATTATAGAGAGATAAGCTATAGAGAGAGAAGTTATAGAGAGAAAGAAGAAGAGTAGTCTGCTACTTCACTATTCTAGTATCTAGTCTTCTTCCAAGGTAAGGAGTATTATTTATTTCATATTTTGAAGAGATATTATTTTTCGTATTCGTATGAATATTATTTTCGTTCAATATTCGTAAGGAATATTATCTTCGTTCAATATTCGTAGGAATATTATTTTCGTTCAACAGTTGTAAGAGGTATTATTTCTTTCGTATTCATGAAGAGAGTTATTCTCTTTCAATACTCGTAAGGGTTATTACTCCATTCTTTATTATTCATTGGAATAACTTTTCACTACGGACTCTGGTATGCATGGTGAAATTCTTCTGTTATTCCATTCTTTATTATTCTCTTGGAATAACCTGTCTAAGAGGACTACCACATGCATGGCGAAATTCTTATGTTATTCCATTCTTTATTATTCTGTTGGAATAACCTGTCTACGCGGACTACCGCATTCATGGTGAATGAACCTTCATATTCATTCTTTATTAAATTGTGAAAATGATCTGTCTACGTGGATTACCGCATTGCGGATGAAAATCCAATTGCAGTTTCGTATATTCTATTATACTCGTATGAGATATCCTTTCTTTTGTACTCATCATGGAATATCGTTTTCTTTTGTATTTTCCTTTTATGAGTACTATTCATGGAGTACTATTCACAGAGTACTATTAATGGGTACTATTCACAAAGTACTATTCACAAAGTACTATTTATGAAGTACTATTCACGGGGTACTATTCCCGAAGTACTATTCACCCAGGTACTATTCACCTGGAGTACTATTCATGATAAAAATTGATTTCTTTTTGGTCCAAATCATTTTTGATATAATATCATTCTTGAATTTTACTCCACAAAGCAGTATCGTGTTGGCAATTTGATCATTATTGAATTCTTGATAAATTAAATTATAAATCTTTAAAAATTTATCCTTTGTTTTCCTTTAATTGAATTCTTATATCATTGTCATCATCCTCATGCTTATATTGTGATGAAAGTCATCTTTGGCTTACGTGCATAGATAGACTGTTGATTTATATGATTATGACCAGGGATCATTCGGTATAATCATGACCCGTAATGTTATAAATGATATTGTAAAAGTCCTCATTGGCCTGTAGTGCATTGATGGACAGTTGTTGGTATGATTATGACCAGGGATTATTCGGTATAATCATGACCATTGATGATTACATGAATATCCTTGGCCCGTAGTGCAAGGATGATTCGATGATGTGGTTTATTTATTAAAATTTGAGTCTCAAATGATAAAGTTGATAAAAAACTTTTTAAATCATAGAAGATAGTAGATATCATGCTCTACTTGACTATTCTAATGGATTGCTTATTCCGCTGCAGTTATTGATCTAAAACTTGTTGTCTATTGTATTCTATTAGTTGTTATATTATTGAAGGCTAAGGATAATTTATTCTGCATTATCTTAGTCATAATATTTCTTACTGGGCTAGTTCAGCTCACCCTTTTCTTTCACTGTCCTCTTCATGAAATGAGAATATAACTGAGATTAGTCGGGGAACGGACTGATGGTCCGAGATGGTGTCATAGTAGTCTTCACTATTCTATAAAATAGTGTGATAATAATTATAATGAGGACTCCATTTGAGTTTGGATATTGTCTAGAAGATAATATTTGTGTAAAAACTCTCAGCTCATGTTGTATAATTATGTTTGTATTTGTATTTTGTACCATGTATTTGGCGACTCAAGATGGGTGATGTATACCTATTTTGGGGGCGTCACATTATCTCCCCTTATAAGAATTTTGTCCCCGGAATTTCAACATAAGTTCACTCGAAAAGATTCGAATAATTTGTCCTCATATTTTCTTCAAGCTACCACATAGCTTCTTCGGTCGTGTGGTTCCTCCAAAGAACTTTGATAGAATGTATGACCTTATTTCTTAACGTCTGCTCCTTCCTATCTAGTAGTTGGACAAGAATCTCATCGTATGATAAATCATTATCAACTTGAATCGGCTCATAGGATATAACATGCTTATAATCGGGTTTGTAGGGTCGCAACACTTAAACATGAAACACATTGTGATTATGCTCAAGTTCAGGAGGCAAGGCTACCTCGTAGGACACTTCACCCACTCACTTCAGAATTTTGAATGGCCCTATGAACCTAGGGCTCAATTCCCCCTTCTTCCTAAACCTTATCTTCCCTTTTGAGGGAGACACCTTCAGAAACACAAAACTTCTGACTTCAAAATCCCTCTTTTTACATTGCAAATTTGCATACTTCTTCTGTCGATCTTGAGCTGCAACCAAATGAGCTTTTATTACTTTGATCACATCCATGGGTTGTTGTACCAACTCAGGCCTCAATAGTCTCTGTTTACCAATATCAACCCAACATAACGGTGTGCAAAACTTCCTCCCATAAAGTGTTTCATATGGCGACATGTTAATACTAGCGTGATAACTATTATTTTAGGCAAATTCCACCAAGGGTAGATGATCCTCCCAGCAGCCTTTAAAATCCATTACACATGCCCTCAACATATCTTCAAGCATCTGAATTGTTTGCTCGCTCTGCCCATCTGTTTGAGGATGATACGCTGTACTTAACCTCAACTGTGTTCCTAATCTTTCTTGCAAACTTCTCCAAAAATTCGACGTAACGCGGATCCCTATCGGACATAATCGAAATCAACATCCCATGTCATGACACAATTTCTTTAACATACAGCTTCGCTAACTTCTCCAGATTGTACCTGATCTTGATAGGTAGAAAATGTGCATACTTTGTCAAAAGTTCCACGATCACCCAAATCACATCGTAGCCTTTCTGAGTAGTTGGAATACTTACCATAAAGTCCATTGTGATATGTTCCCACTTCCACTCTGGAATCTCCAATGGTTATAGCAGTCCACCTGGTTTCTGATGTTCTCCTTTAACCCTCTAACATGTTAAACATCGGCTGACACATTCAGCCACTTCCCTCTCCATATTCGGCCACCAAAAATACTGACACAAATTTTGATACATCTTATTACTCCCAGGGTGTACCAAATACCTCGTACTATGAGCTTCCTGCAGGATCTTCTCTTTCATTTCCAGAACTAATGGTTTCTAGATCCTTCCTTCAAATCTTAGCAGTCCCATGCTATCAACCTTGTACTTCAACTCTCCCCCTTCAAAAATCTGCTTCCTTATGCTATCACATATTTCATCCTTTCCTTGAGCCTCCTTAATCCTATCCAATAATGTCGGACTCGCTTCTAATGCAAACAATTTCTCATCTGAATTCTTCAGATACTTGACCTCCAATTCCAATCTTTCTAGATCCCTTATTAATTCTTCTTGAGTTATTAGCATCATCAACTTCTCTCTGCCCTTCCTGAAACCACATCTTTTGATTCCATCGCATCCTGCACTTTCATGTTGAAGGTGCGTGCTATGGGTCTGTTCTGCTGTATGGGCCTTCCAATATTCAGCTTATTGTTGTTCCCTTGATTAGCACTGCCTATGTCGCTATTCCTCTTCGGGTAATCCTTTTTCTGATGATTAGACGCACCACAAGAAAAATAGTCTCCTTTCTTTGCTTTGGGGCATTGTAAAGAAAAGTGCCTGTGACACCTCCAAATTTGGGTACTTCATTCCCATAAGATTTGGTGTTCACTGTCTAAACATTCATTTCTAACTACCCAAATATAATAAAATTTGAACAATAAACCTTCCTATTAAAGGGTTACATCATTAAGTTCAATAAAATCCCATGTAATCTATCCTTAAACATTCATCATATGCGGAAAAATAAATAATTACATCATAATATTTAAAATAAAGTCTGACATCATGAAAGTCAATAAATTTTACAAGTCTTCAAAACTTTTTCAATTTTCCTTTCCCTTTGCTAGTGGTTGGTTCATCAACCTTCTCAACTTTAGCTACAATGATTATATATGTAAGAGTGAGCAAAATAAATGCTCACTTAAAATGATAATGAATAATAACAACATAATAACTACCAATGAATAGGCTCAATAGAACTGAATAATATTCTCTATCAATGATAATCAAGAATTGAAAAAAGAATTTGGAATATATCTGAGGGTCACAAGACCACGAACTATGTCCAAGGTTATAAGTAATCTTTCAACTTAAACGTAAACAGTCATAAGACTGTAGGGACTTCCCGTACTTAGAGGGATCATCCCTTTGTACCATGTATTGTGCACAAACATATAAACGCTTCGCGTAAATTATCCCTATAATAGGGTTGTTCATCTCAATATTTAGAATACAAGTCTGCACCAAAGTAAGTTTGGTTTGGATAAGTTTTAAGGTAATTTAGAGTTCTACGAACATCAACTAAGGATTAGTTGAATTAAAAGTGTAATAACTATTCAAGAATTTGATAAACAATGAAGTATGAAATAACCATTGGTTATAAGTGATTAACATCATGCATCAAAGTCATGCTTTAGGAATAAACTAGAAAAAGTAAAATAAACCTTGCTTAAACAATGATAATAAGCTAAGGTTACATTCGTTGACAATAAGGAAATAATTTAGGAACTTTATTCAATGGTTTGCATTATACAACATAAATAGGATTCAAAAGCTTAATAAAAGATTAAGTAACTTGTGAAATCTTAAAAGTATAGCATGATAGCAAAAAGTAAACTTTGCTGAATAAAAAAAATTGCAAAGGTTTAGTAACTTGCATAAATGTACTCAAGTTAGGACACATAAGAGTAAGATTAAGAATTTGCTCAATGGTAAACAAGATAAGATAACTCAATTAAATATCGGGGTTTAAAAACTTGCCTTGTGTGTAAGCTAAACCGTATACTTGATTCTCAATATCTTATATACATGTCATCATGACATAATTAGTTACTACATGTACTCAGTACATAATTAAGTATCTATTTCATGTATGACTTGTAGTCTTAGGTTCAACTATTTGGTTAAACCATAACTCTTCAATTTATCACATAATTCATTAATTGCTAATAATATTTTTTATACTTTGTACTGTAACACCATAATATGATAAAATCACATTGTAACAGTCATAACATTACTCTTTATCAATAATTACTAAATTATATTATTAAAATAAATTTTACGCCAATACTACTAATCTGCGGCTGCAAATTCCAGTTTATCTTGAATGGCGTTGCGACCTTGACGACACAGAAATTTCGCTCAAAACAAAAGCCTATAATCGGTGCTACACATGGTCTTGGCCTGCGAAGACTTCTGTTTGTTCACATAATCAGCGCTGCAACGCCTGTACATGTTATCAGGTGCTGAGTGGCGCTGCAGCGCTGGAATTGTACTATGGGATGACACTGCAGCCCCGAAATATAGTTCCAGGCAAACAGTGTTCGCAAAGAACACAAAACAAAGCCAAATTGGCTTACAAGCTACTTTATACAACAAATTTAGCATACATAAAACATATAAACTTTACACAAACATAAATTAATGTTTTTATAATGTTTAAAACCATAAAAACAATATAAACAACAAATTTAAAATATCTAATTTCACTATTCTTGCTAATACTTCACTTTTAGACATTCTTAGCGAAACAAATCACTGTAAATTCGTTTTTTAACCAAAACAACTAATTTAAATTGCTTTGTTTTCATTTCTTCATGTATTTTCACAATCAATAATTAATTTATACTTTATACTATGAATTGAATATCAATTTTAACTCTAAAATAAGCCATATTCATATATATTTCACTGTAATATAATTTTCTCCATATATATCATATTTACATGGATTAAATTACTTTAAATCATATACTAAATATATAAAATAGTTTATCAACAAATTATTATATATACCAATTATATAATTACAATTACTACCCACATAACTTTTACAGAGAACTTTCGATAGAATAAAAACTTTTAAACAAAATAAGAATTATACCTTTGCTTTCTAGTTTAGATAGAGAAGGCTACTTTATTAATCCTCTTTTGGCTCTCAAAACCACACTCCTTTTCTTCTTCCCTTCTCTCATTTCTCACTGTGTTTTCTCTTCTTTCTCTGTTCTTTCTCTCTTTTCTAACTTAACGTAGTATAATATAATATAACTGATATAATATATGTAATATAACTAACATATACATATATTACATATTGATTCATATAATTAACTGATATCAGTTACACTTCTTTTAAAATTCAAAATACATAAGGCTTGTTTGGCTAAAACCACTTTAAAAATAATAACTTAAAATCCTTAGGCCTTGTTTGGTAAAATCCATTTAAATTAAAGGCTTAATATTCATTTAGCCTTGTTTGGCAAAACTGAATTAAACTCTTTTAATTTATTTTCATAACTTAGTTATAATATAGTTTTATTGTCACACTTTATTCAATTAAATTCCCATATTCAATTAAATTAAAGCCAATAACAACTTATTAAATCCATTTATCACATAATCATATTGCCACAAAATTATAATTTTCATTATAATTTTATTTAATAAATTAATACATCACTTTAATTACTAAATCAAATTAAAACAACATTATAATAATTCATCTAATCCTTATCAACTCTCTAATTTAATTATTAATTTAAATTAGAATATTGTCTCATAATAATTAATTCATCACTCTTTCTATTTTAATTAACTTCAAAATACCAAACTATCAACTTAATTAAAATCTTACCTTAATTAAGTTAATTCCCACAACTCATAAATTATTTATTTAAAAAATAAATAATCAAATTAAATCAAAACAAATATTTATTCAACAATAACACATCAATTAAAATATTTATTTACTTCAATAAATAATTGAATTTACAATTAAAATTCTGGATTGTTACATCATTCCCTCCTTACAAGGATTCTGTCCCCAGAATCACAACTCAAATAATTCATTCGTCACATTCTTCCCTCCTTATAAAGATTTTGTCCCCATAATCAAAGACACAATTAAACAAATAACTCAGGATATTTCTTCATCATTTTGTCTTCGAGTTCCCACGTAGCTTCTTCGGCATTGTGGTTCCTCCATATCACCTTCACGGAAAGTATTACTCTGTTCCTGAGCACTTGTTCTTTTCTGTCAACTATCTAGATAGGAATTTCCTCATAAGACAAGTCCTTATCAAACTATAACAGTTCATACTTGATCACATGCTTGTAATAGGGTTTATACGGTCGTAGCACCGAAACATAAAAAATATTATGAACATGTTCTAACTCTGGAGGTAGAGCTACCTCGTAAGTCACTTCACCTACTCTTCGCAGCACCTCGAAGGATCCAATAAACCTTGGGCTTAGCTTTCCCTTTTTACCAAAATGGATTTTTCCTTTCCAAGGATAAACTTTTAGGAAAACGAAATTTCCTACGTCGAACTCGTGATCTTGTCTGTGTTGATCAACATACTTCTTTTATCTTTCTTGAGCAGCTACCAATCTTGTCCTGATGAGTTTGACAACCTCAGCAGCCTACTATACCAGTTCCAGTCCTAACAGTTAATGTTCACCAACTTCATCCCATCACAGTGGAGTTCTGCACTTCCTGTCGTACAATGCTTCGTAAGGAAGCATACCAATGCTTGCATGGTAACTGTTGTTGTAGGAGAATTCTGCCAATGGTAAATGATCATCCCAGTTCCCTTTGAATCCATGATGCATGCTCTGAGCATATCTTATAACGTCTAGATTATTCGTTCGCTTTGACCATCTGCTTAAGGATGGTATGACGTACTCATTCTCAATTATGTTCCCATGCATTCTTGTAGTCTCTTCCAGAAGTTTGATGTTAATCGCGGATCTCTGTCTGACACGATTGACACTGGAACTCCATGTCTCAAAATGATCTCGTTGACGTACAACTTTGTCAGCTGATCAAGATTGAATCTAATCTTTATTGGAAAAAAGTGTGCTAATTCCGTCAGTCTATCCAATATTACTCAAATCGTATCGTAACCTTTCTAAGTAGTCGGAAGACCTACCACAAAATCCATTGTGATGTGCTCCCATTTCCATTCCGGTATTTCCAACGGTTAAAGTAATCTGCTATGTCTCTGATACTCGACATTGACTCTCTAACATGTCAAACATTTCGCAACACATTTTGCAACATCTCTTTTCATATTCGGCTACCAATAATGTCGTTGTAAATCTTGATACATCTTCGTACTTCCCAGATGAATTGAATATCTTGAGTTATGAGATTCAATCAAGATTTTGTCTTTAATATCCAGTCTGTTGGAACCCAAATTCTTCCCTCAAACCTTAGTAGTCCTTCAGTATCGATCTTGTATTTCACTTCACTACCCTCAACCACTCTTTCTTTGATTTTCCCACATTCTTCATCTTGTAGTTGAGCGTTCTTCACTTTGTCCACTAAAGTTGGACTAACTTCCATCTGGAACAATCTTTCATCGGATTCTTTCGAAAGCTTTATTTCCAATTCTAGCCTTACCATTGCTGAGATAAGCTCCTCCTAAGCCGTTAAAAACATCAATTTCTCATGACCTTTTCTACTAAAGGCATCAGCAACCACATTTTCTTTACCCGGATGATAAAAGATCTCACAATCATATTTTTTTATCAATTCTATCCATCTCCTCTGACGCATGTTCAGATCTTTCTGTGTGAAAATATATTTCAGACTTTTATGGTCCGTATATATCTCACATTTCTCTCCATAGAGATAATGTCTCCATATCTTCAGAGCAAATACCACCGCAACCAACTCTAAATCATGAGTTGGGTATCCTTTCTCATAGTCCTTCAATTGCCTTGATGCATATGCAACGACTTTACCATTTCGCATAAGCACACAATCTAGTCCTTTATGTGATGCATCACTATACACCACAAAGTTTCCTATATTATCTAGTAACGACAACACAGGTGTCATGCTAAGCTTCTTTTTCAAGTCCTGAAAGCTCTCTTCGCACTTCTTCGTCCAAACAATTTTTATAGCTTTCCTTATAAAAATTTTCAACAGAGTGGCAATCTTGGAAAAGTCTTGAATAAATTTTATGTAGTAACCTGCCAATCCCAAGAAACTCCTCACCTCTAATGGTGTCCTTGGTTGCTCCGAATTTATAACTGTTTCCACCTTTGATGGATCCATGAAAATCCCATCTCTATCAATCATATGCCCAAGAAATTTCACACGTTCTAGCCATAATTCACACTTAGAGAATTTCGCGTACAACTTTTTCCTTCTTAACGTCTCCAACGTCAAACATAAATGTTCCACGTGTTCTTCTTGAGAGTTGGAATACACCAGGATATCATTGATGAATACCACCATAAACTTATCTAAAAATGGTTTAAACACCTTGTTCATCAAATCCATGAATGTTGTAGGGGCATTAGTCAAACTAAAAGACATTACCAGAAACTCATATTGTCCATACCGAGTTCTGAATTCCGTCTTAGGTATATCCTCCTTCCTTACTTTTAATTGATGATACCCACTTCTCAAATCTGTCTTCGAGAAGTACTTGGCTCCTTTCAATTGATCAAACAAGTCATCTATTCTTGGGAACGGATATTTATTCTTAATAGTGACTTTTTTTTAACTCCCTATAATCACTGTAAAGACGCATTGACCCATCCTTCTTCTTCACAAATAACACCAGTGGTCCCCACGGTGATACACTCGGCTGAATGTATTTCTTGTCTAGCAGCTCCTGCAGTTGTACCATCAGTTCCTTCATCTCTACCAGAGCCATTCTGTATGGGGCCTTCGATATTGGAGTAGTCCCTGGTGCTAAATCGATAACGAACTCGATCTCTCTGTCAGGCGGAAGTCCTGGAAATCCTCCAAAAATACATCCGTAAAATCCCTAACAACCGGTATCTCCTCCAATTTCACACCCTTCTTCTGAGTATCGAGTATGTAAGCTAAGTACCCTACACAGCCTTGACTCAATAACTTCTTGGCCTGCATAATCGTTAGACACCTTGCTTTTCTAGGTGATTAACTACCTTAGAAGACTACCTTTAATGCAGTCATAAGGTTTACACATTTCTTTTGGTAATCAATTATAGCTCCATAATTCAATAACCAAAACATTCCCAATATAACATCAAATTCTTCAAGTTTAATCGGGATTAAATCTACTATCATAGCATTCCCCTTAATATTCACCGTGACACCCCCAAAATAGGTATACATCACCCATTCTGAGTCGCCAAATACATGGTATAGAAACAACTACGACTTCATTAATACAATTATCATACAAAATACGATAACACATAAACTGTGAGTTTAAATACAAATATTGTCTTCTAGACAATATCCACACTCAGATAAAGTCCTCATTACAATTATTGATGCACTATTTTATAGAATAGTGAGGACTGCTAAAACAACTATATTAAACAATCACTCCATACCCCGACTAGTTCATGCTAAATTCTCACCTCCTGAAAAGAAAATGGAACAGAAAGGAAAAGGGTGAGGTCAACTAGTCCAGTAAAGAACATTATGACTAAGATAATGAACAACAAATTATCGTTAACCTTCAACAAATCAGATAAAATATAATGGACAATGAGTTTTAGATCAATATTCGTAGCGAAAATAACAATTCATTAGAAGAGTTTAGTAGAGAATGAAATCTATTATCATCTATAAATTTAAAAGTCCATCTTCCTTCATTATCATACTTGTGACAATAATTAATCTTCTCTAGCACCTTCAATGCTAAGTCTACTGAAAATAACTCGTTTTCAGTCTTAAATGTCACTATACCTTAGTACAGTCCATCAACTTACCACACATCATGAGTTCAGGAACTTTCCATAATAATATGAGTTTAAGAACTATCCCAGATAGACCATAAGCGTCCATTCACTGAGAAGTTCAAAAACCTACCATATCATTATGAGTCACGAACGTACCATAAGTATGAGTTTCAAGAACTTGCACCTACCTTATCATTCTTTAGATATCAATTATATACATGAGAAAAGATTCACCTTCTCGTCATATACATATTAATAGCGCGACCAATTGCAATGATTATCACTATAATAAACTGAGCAGTTGTTACACCAAGCACAAAACTCTGCCCATAACAAAGGTTCATACAACTCAGCTATCATATGAGTCCTCAATTGAAAACTTACAACTTCTAACTTTCTCTTTACTTAATACGAATTTTCTTTAATTCGTATGCTATCCTTTATAACTCAATCTGAGTTCTTCTTCCCGTACTACTTTGTAGTACCATTCATTCATAGCATTAGCTATAAATCATTCATCGTTTAACAGATCGTCTGTTATTATGATTTACTATGATCACATGGTGATCTTATTCCTTAATCGTTTAACTCAACGATCTTCTTATTATTTCTCTCTACGATTATAGTCTTAGGTACTCATACTTTAGATTTATAACCTATCAGCTTTGATACCACTTTATAAAGCCCCAAAATCCGGTCTATTTTCACACCCGGATTCCGTACGCCACGATCCCATCTTCTTCCAAATATACATCATTATATAGCTAAATATAAAAACATACATTCTCAAAATCCAGGTTCTAAAACCTTAAAACCTCTTTCATTACAAATAATGATAATTACATTATTCTTTACATCTTGTACGAGTGACTTTTATCTGCCACCAAGGATACATAATCGTTCATTAAACTATTCTATAGTTTAATTCTATCATTCTATATTACAAGTCTTCGCTTGATCTTTACGCTCATTCATATAATGAATGACACTTCTTCTGGATACCGATCAGCTTGATCTTTACGGGATCCTTAAGTTCTTCTAACATCGTTCACTGAAAATGTTTTTATTTAAAGCAAGTGTGAACATTCAATTGCTCAGCAAGTCTTAGCTATTGAACAAACAACTTTAAGAATTTAAACATTCTTTAAGACTTCAATAACCGAACAAAGGTTATGAAGAAACTTGAATAATAGGAATAATCTCGATTCCTATCATTTTAAAACATTAGTCACATTCACTTTGATTTACTTTCATTCTCTACTCTCTTTCATACACATTCTGTCTGGCTAGAATCAATAGAACATACTTATCAATAACGGTTCATGTATAAACAGAACATTCTCATATTAAACAGTTCAATCATAGAATAGTTCATCTCACAGAAACACCGAAGTGTTCAAATTGTGGCACAAGTCCTCCTACATTCTAACATCTTGTATAAATATCACACATTCGCACATAGACAGAACTTCTCAAGTTCAACATCTGAGAAGTTTTAGAAACTAGCATTCATTTAAAATATGAATGAAGTTAGGAAACTTGCCTTACGCACAGCTACATCTTATATTTTACGCTGAACTGTTCATTCCAATTCCCATGTAGCACATAAGGAAATAACACATAAACCAATTATTCATATACTTGACTTTCACATTGGTTTACTTAACTTCACTTCGTAGGGTTCGCATTCCTATAAACTAAGTTTACGCGACCAACTTCCTTTACTACTGGTTTACGGCTTTGTGACATACGGAGATGTCTTACTCAAACATTCATCATCTTTAATGATTTACATTCTTATCTTCTTCTTATAACTTTTCTAGGACTCAGCACACATCGCATCTCTGCTAGTATTCCATATGGTACTTTGAGTGGTTTCCCACAAACAACTACCAAACAAGTTCCCATCTCATCTACACTACCCACAACAGTGAATTAGATCAGTTGCCAATTTTGTATATACCTTCGCTCTCTGAAGGAATTGTTTAGCCCAGCTCCCATATGTCAACCATCAAAGGTTACGATTGTACCACAACCTAAACTTATCTTAACTTTTTTGAACCATTAAAACTATAATGTTCGATAAGTCAATTTCTTATTCCTTATGGCTTTCTGGCAACTAAATGCCATACCTTAAGGTTCATTCTTTGTCGTCTATGTCATATAGTCCTTTGTATACTTAGAACGATCTTTCAATAATCATTCTAAGCATTTATACCGTAACCATTTTACGTTACCTTATTCTTATCTTACAACGTCCTGTTCATTCGACTCGGAATGTCATCCAAGTTATTAACATTAACTTGGCTTCTTTTACATTATACGTACTTGTCTTTAATTTAGCTTCTTCACTGTTCATAGGTTTAATCATTGATCTTCATTACCTTACGGTCAAACCATACACGAGGTGTAGGTTCTATCCGTTCAATATTCGCGTACACTTAACCTTCACATTGGTTAAAGTGTTTAACCCTTACATTTCATTCTACCATTCTCTAACCGACTCACATTAGGCTTTCATTACTCTTATTACTGTTCACTACGACTTTCTTGATAAATCATATCTTACTTACTACCTTCGTCAACGTCTAAGTCATACAACCAATGTATACTTGGATTGTTCGCCCGACATGAATACGATTCATGAGAATCGTTTATGTATTCAACATTTACATTGCTTGTTTCTTAAATCTATTCAACCTTCATCCAAGGTTTTAATAGCTTTCATTCATTACTATCACCTGAACCCCATGTTCAATATTCTTTCTTAATGTCAAAGCCATATGGTTCGTTGTATGCTAAGACCGATCATTCATCGCAACAACGTTGCGTTCACAGCGTTAATACGCTTTACATTTATCTCGCATTACCATGACATAACATCGAAATGTTATTCATTAACCTCATCACTCAACGTCTAAAGAATCACAATCAAAGTAATTCTCTATGTTCGTTTATCACGACTACGGTCTCCGGATATCGGTTCCATAATCCCGCGTTCACATTCTTTTAATCTCGTTTAATCTTTTCGTTCAACCTTTATTAAAGGTTTAATACACTTCATTAAGTGTTACATTAGTTGAACTATATGTTCATATTTCTTTCTTGCATATCCCCCAGTAATTGAGCACTTAAAAGCTCATCATCGGCTTTTTTCCTACTAATCAATGACTGCGGCCTGCGTGCCCTTCCTTTACCTCGCACTACAGCGCCACTCTGCAGTGTCAAACTACCGAGGATGGCTCTGCGTCGCCACTCTCTTCTCTATTTCTCGCGCTGTGGTGCCACTCAATAGTAGCTGATGGCCCGGGCCTCATGTTGCAGCGTCGCCTCCCAAGGCTTAACTGACGCTGCTGCACCGAGCACAAAACCTAGAAAATTTTTCTAAGTCTTAGAAATTTCTTAAGATGCTTACTTCACGATTCCATAACTTATTCGTTATAACTCGGAAAGAGGTCGTTCCAAATCCATTCTCTTCATTATCTTAAGTACTTTGATTACCCTTGGACAGAACTTCGTTCTGAATTTGTTAACATGCCATTCAATTGGCTTAATCTTCACCCTTCGTTCGTTTTACATTTTTAACGTTCTTCGTTTGTTCGCCCGTAATTCGATCATCCAAACTCGGAACTCGTTTGTTCTTGAGTCCATGACTCACGTTTTTTACATTCTCTTACATTCTTATGAAACCCTACACATTCGGGTTCATTTACTAACTTTCTAATTCTCATTCTTCTTTTACGAATTTTCGCCATAACTTCGTTATAGCTCAATTTTAATCCGTTCTTCATGAATGTTTCTAACGTTCTTAATCAAGAAATAAGAAACTAACTTATAAGCGATGGTTTTAAACTTGTCCATCAACAATAATTATCCTACGATGGTTTCAAATTTGTCCATCAACAACGTTCTTCGCGTGTTCTTCGCGTTCTTCGTTCGTTCTTCATTTTTAATCGATATTTTGATTACGATTTTACTTTTTCTTGGAATATAATGTTATAGAACACCAATACTTACTTAATTCACCTACTCATTCATATAATCTACTCGGATCATTCTAATTCATTACGAATCTTACACTTCCTTAAGAAATTTATAAAATAAACTTCTAATTCTTATTTCTTCTTTTATCAATGATTTCAACCATATGAAATCATTCCTAACATCATTTACTTCTTATTCTCATTAAGCTATGTTTTTAACATAAAAACTTAAAGAAAATTATCTAGAAGTTAGGTTTTTGGATTACCTTTCTTCTTTAATCTCCTTCCATCGGACAAAGTTTGCTCACGAGCAATCTTTTCCTCCTTCTTCTCCTTCTCATCCGATCCCTCTCTCTCTCTCTCAAGTGTTATATGATTTTTTTAAAATCCTAAACAAATGAATTAAGCTTCCTATTTATAGAAAACCAAGGTTAGGGGCATTTTAGTCATTTCGCCCTCACACCTCCTCACTATTCATAACTTAAGCGTTAAGATAACTTAGCCCTTAAGTTAACTTAGCCCTTAAGCATACTTAGCCTTTAAGTTTACTTACTTTACCTACCACGAAGCTTCCCTTGGAAGCTTCGTGCTTCCGTCTTGCGGAATTCATCCGACAATTCGAAAACTGCTATCCTCGGAATCCAAATATTTTTGGATATTTCGTCTTTCATTTACCGATTAACTTTTACGTATTCTTCGGATTTCTGAAAAACTTAAAAACACTTTTCACCATTAAGAGTTTTCCTTCATGTTTTCCCCTAACGTAGCTAAACAAGTGAAACGTACATAATAGTACTTTTCATCATTTTTATTTCGTCCGATTTCTGCACGCTTTTCGAGAAAAACTTTTATCGGCTTACTTAACTTTTTACGATATATTATCGTCGAATCTTTCGACGGAATGTCATTTGGACATACCAAACTCTTAGAAAGGCTTAGGTTATTCAAACCCTTCGGGTTTCGTCGGGTGAATAGTGCCTATTTCATCTTTTTCCCCAAAATATTTTGTTCCTGAAAATATTTTATTTTCGTCTTGAAAATTCTTAGTTGTTCAGTCTAGCTCGTAGCTAGAATCCTCCCGATTAATAATCATTCTAGGTTCTAGAACGATTAATAAACACATAGCACAAAATAGTATTAATAAAAATTTATTTTATTAATAACTAATTCTTTAAATCTTAAATTCTGGACAATTTGATTTTCTGAGTTGTCATAGTATCACCAGTTGGTCATGTTCATCTCAACACCTATTCATATTTGCACTACGGGCTAAAGATATTCATTTGATAATCATTCATATTTGCACTTCAGGCCAAAGATATTCATCAAGTATCACCATTAAGGACTGAGGATGATGAAAAATATTTTAAAGAATGAATCTAGTGAGATAAAAGGACAAAGATTAGGGATTCGTACTTCGGTTTATCTATGTTCAAAAACACTCCATAATAAATTGTAGTGGAGTAAAATTCAAGAATGAAGATCAAAACATGGATTCAATTTCAAGAATAAGGGTCATAACAGATAACTTAGAAGGAGAAAAAGAAATATTTTTTTTTCTTTTGTGGATAGTACCCGTAAACAGTACCCGTGAACAGTACCTATGAATAGTACCCATGAAAAGTACCCGTGAACAGTACCCAATCATGAAAAGTTCCAAATTTGATAAAAAAAAAATGTTCAGACCAATATTCCTATGAAATGATATTAATTGAAATAAAATTTCTAATCATTTCAGGAATTATAGAAGCAATACTTACCATAATAAGTTTAAATTTAGGAATACGAGATGAAATAATATCGCTTACATAATATGGAGTATGAAAGGAA
Source organism: Panax ginseng (assembly GCA_020205605.1). Lineage (NCBI taxonomy): Eukaryota > Viridiplantae > Streptophyta > Magnoliopsida > Apiales > Araliaceae > Panax > Panax ginseng. The sequence goes on from CM035137.1 coordinate 76,918,253, forward strand.
ATAATATTTCTCACGAGTATTGCACTAAAATAATATCCCTTACCTTAGTAGAAACTGGATTTGACTTGAATATCGAATATTATTCTAAGAAAATCTTGCAAAAAAACTACGCTCAAAGTATCCTTATATTCAAGAAAATACTCACAATACTATAGAATAAGAATTTCTGGTATTGAAGTGGTGTGTTGAGGAAGGAGTGGTTACCCCCTATTTATAACAACGGAGGAAGAAAAATTTCAAGGCATTCTGCCTAACTCTCATATTTTTCCTTCTCTGCCTAATATGTTTGCCTAACTCCTCTTTTGTCAATTGTTGGGGTCCCACACATGAGAAACACAACTTTGCAGACTTAATTTCTCCACCAACCAATTCCTCAAATCAAAACAATGTTACAGATTACTTTTTTGAAAACAAAGTATTCATATACATTTTGTTTACTTCTGTTTCTAATTAACCACATGCTAATATATTATAATAATATTACTATTAAACAATTATAATATATTATAATAATATATATGAATGAATATTTTATTATAGAAAAATAATTGCCAAACTTTCAACAAATAATTTATGCAAAATTCATTCATTTATATCCATATTAAAATAAATATTTCCTTATCATATAAATCAATAATTAATTATTCACAAATAATATTACAGAATCACAATAATGACAACCAGGTCGTTTCCTAGAAAGAAGGGGCTTTCTGATAAGGATTTCTCTTTATTGGTGCGTAATTAGATGACCAAACCTCTTTCCTTAGACAGAACTTCCTTAGACATTGTCAATAATGCTATCTAATAATATTATTCAAATAATATGAATTATTAATCTGATAATGAGAGATATTGTGCAGTGATAATTATTTAAACAACCATAATATAAAATATCAATGTAGCAATTATTGACTCAATAAAATAAAATATTGAATAGTAATTACTATAACAATTATTGAGTAGTGCCTTCTTACGTAAGAATCAATAATCCAAAAATACTATGCAATACCATGTGCTACTGTGCAATCACGCGTATTACTATACTTTAACCACCAGGTATTCCAACAGTGTTAACGGTAACAACTACGTCGTTATATATAAAAACTCAAAATTATCGTTTTCTTCATCCGACCATTTTCCGTTATGGGGCCCACAAATGGTTGCGCCGTCGTATGAATATTCCCTGACAACAAGAATATTCCATGACCAAATGAATATTCCCTGACAATAATGAATATTTTATAACCACTTGTTTATTTTGCAAAGTTTGCACATTTCACCCATAACCAAAGTATTATATCAATTAACACTTTATTATTTCAAAATAATGAATATAGGAAATTCAATTTTATTTATAAAAAGTTGGGGTCTTACAACATCCCCTCCTTATGAAATTTCATCCTCGAAATTGACGTACATACCTGGTGTTTCTAAAAGGTGAGGGTACCTCGCTTTCATTTCTGATTCTAACTCCTAAGTCATTTCCTCAATAGCATGGTTCCTCCACAAAACCTTGACTTGTGGTATAACCTTTGTGCGTAGGACATGCTCCTTCCTATCCAAAATCTTGACAGGTACCTCCTCGTATGTTAAATCTTCGGCTATCTCGTCTGGTTCTAACTTAATAATGTGGTTTGGGTCTTTCAATATTTACGAAGCATAGATATGTGAAAAACATTATTAACACGATACATGCTTAAAGGTAATGCGAGTCTATAGGACACATTTCTTACTCAGTCAAGAATCTCAAATGGACCAACAAATCATGGATTGAGCTTTCCTCTCTTCCCGAATCTTGTAACTCCCTTCCATGGAGAAATACGTAACAATACATGATCCCCAATATTAAATTCCACGTCCTTTTGATGAAGATATGCATAAATCTTTTGTCGATCTTGTGAGGTTTATATACGTTGTCAGATTATTTGGATATTTTCTGTAGTCATGCGTACCAATTCTAGTCCCAACAACGTTGCTTCACCCACCTCGTCCCAACATACTGGAGAATGACACTTTCGTCCATACAATACCTCGAATGGAGCCATGCCTATACTTTCTTGATAACTGTTGTTGTAGGAGAATTCTAATGACAAGTACTTATCCCAACTTCCTTTCAAATCTAGGACACAGAGTCTTAATAGATCTTAAAGAGTTTGAATAGTCCTTTCTGATTGTTCGTCCATTTTAGGATGGTATGCTAAACTGAATCGTAAATCTGTGCCTATATCTTTCTGCAAACTAACCCAAAATTGTGAAGTGAATCTTAGATCGCGATCCAAAAATATGGATATTGGCATGCCATGCAATCTCACAATCTTATTAACGTATATATGAGCAAGACGTTCAAGGGAATACGTCTCCCATATCGGCAAGAAATGAGAAGACTTGGTTAATCTATCAATAATAACCCAAATTGCATATATGCCTTGAGAAACCTTAGGAAGACCCGTAATGAAATCCATGGTAATGTGTTCCCACTTTCATTTTGGAATATCAAGTGGTTGCAATGGACCCTTTGACACTTGATGCTTCCCCTTTACACGTTGATAAGTTAAACAACTAGAGATAAACTCTGCGATCTCTCTCTTCATATTGGTCTGCCAAAATGTATGTCGAAAATCATGATACATTTTGGTACTCCCATGATGGATTATAAACGGTGTGTTGTGTGCCTCCATTATAATTCTATACTTTAAGTTAGAATCGCTAGGAATGCCAAGTCTGGAGTTGAATCGAAGTATTCCTTCTTCATCGATTCTTGCTTCTGGAATAACACCTTCTTATACTTTCTTCTTCATACGTATCAACTCTGGGTCTGTGGCTTTAGCAGCTTTAACTTTATCGATTAAAGTTGGTTCTACTCGTATATTTGATATCATCACGTGGGTACTTAGAGCCTTTAACTCTATCTCCATCCTTTGTAAGTCGTACAAAATGGGTCTTTATATTAACAGCATCGCACTCATACCCGCATACGATCTTCTACTCAATGCGTCAGCTATAACGTTTGCTTTTCCAAGATGATATTGAATGATGTGGTCATAATCTTTCAATAGCTCGAGCCAACGTAGTTGCCGCATGTTGAGTTCTTTTTGGGTGAAGAAAAATTTGAGGCTTTTATGATCCGTATAAATCTCCACTTTCTCCCCATACATGTAGTGTCTCCAAATTTTCAACGCAAAAACGACTGCTACCAACTCTAGATCATGAGTAGGATAATTCCTCTCATATTCTTTGAGTTGTCGCGAGGCATAGGCTATGACTTTCCCATGTTGCATGAGAACACATCCTAACCCTTTTCCTGAAGCATCATTTGTAGATAACAAATCCATCCGAACCCGGATGGTATTGTCGAAAAAAGTCTTAAAATGAGTGTCCTCTTAAGCTCTTGGAAACTGTTCTCGCATTCCTCGCTCCATAAGAATTTTGTATCTTTCTGAGTCAGCTGAGTTAACAGAGTAGCAATTCAAGAAAATCCATCCACGAATCTCTGATAATAACCAGCTAAGCCTAGAAAGCTACGTACTTTAGTTACCGACTTCGGTTGCTCCCAACTTTGTATTGCTTCAATCTTCGTCGGGTCAACAGATACTCCATGTTTTGACACCATGTGCCCAAGGAATGCTACTTCCTCAAGCCAAAACTCGTATTTCTTCAGCTTAGCATATAGCTTGTTATCACGAAGCTTTTGAAGTACCAGCTTCAAATGGTGCTCATGATCTTCATGGCTTTTGGAATAGATGAGGATGTCATTAATAAATACAACAACGAACTGATCCAAATATTCCTTGAACACACAATTCATCATATCCATGAAAGCAGCAGGAGCATTAGTCAATCCAAAGGACATGACTAAGAATTCATAATGCCTGTACTGAGTTCTGAAGGTAGTCTTCGGAATATCCTTAGTTTTAATCTTCAGCTGATGATATCCATAACGAAGATCAATCTTTGAAAAGAATTGTGCTCCTTGCATTTGGTCAAACAGGTCATTAATGCGAGGTAGCGGATACCTATTCTTGATGGTGACATGGTTTAATTACCGGTAGTTAATACAAAGTTGCATACTCCCGTCTTTCTTCTTTACGAATAAAATAGGAACACCCCAAGGAGATGTACTAGGAAGAATTAAACCGATGTCTAAGAACTCCTGTAGTTGGACCTTTAACTCCTCAAGTTCAATAGGAGCCATTTGATATAGGGTTTTAGAAATGGGCTTTGTACCAGGTTCAAGGTCAATAAAGAATTTAACTTCACGTTCTGGGGGTAGACTGGGAAGTTCTTCAGGAAATACGTCAGGAAATTCACTAACAACATAAATATTATTCAAATCTGACGTGTTTTTATTCAAGTCCATAATATGGGCTAAGAAAGCGTGACATCTATTTTTCAATAAACGAATGGCTTTATGGCATGATATGACAGTGATTGACTTTAGTGGTTTTGGTTGCTTGAATTCGCATAACAGGTTGGTTAGGAATATGAAAACTAACAACTTTACAAAAATAATCAATTTTGGCATGATGAGTAGTTAACCAGTCAAACCCTAAAATAACATCAAATGCAAGTATCTTTAAAGAGATAAGATCAACAGGTAATGTGATGGTGCCAACTTGGATCAAACAAGATTTATAAACAGTGGATGTAATGAAAGTTTCTACTAACGGAGTCTCCACAGATAAGTCAAAGTCTAATTTCTTCGGAGTCAACTTTAAACGTTGAGCACAAGCAGAAGAGATAAAAGAATGGGTAGAATTGGTATCTTGTAACGCCCTGAAATCCGGTCTATTTTCACATTCGAATTCCGTACGTCACGATCCCATCTTCTTCAAAACATACATCATTATATAGTTAAATATAACAACATACATCCTCAAATTCCAGGTTCTAAAACCTTAAAACCTCTTTCATTCCAAATAATGATAATTATATTATTCTTTACATCTTGTACAAGTGACTTTTATCCGCCACCAAGGATACATAATCGTTCATTAAAATATTCTATAATTTAAATCTATCATTCTATATTACAAGTCTTCGCTTGACCTTCACGCACATTCATATAATGAATGGCACTTCTTCTGGATACCGATCAGCTTAATCTTTCCGGGATCCTTAAGTTCTTTCTAACATCGTTCGCTGAAAATGTTTTTATTTAAAGTAAGTGTGAGCATTCAATTGCCCAGTAAGTCATAATAGTTGAACAAGCAACTTTAAGAATTCAAACATTCTTGTAAGACTTCAATAACCGAACAAAGGTTATGAAGCAGCTTGAATAATAAGAATAATCTCGATTCCTATCATTTTAAAACATTAGTTACATTCCCTTTGAAATATTTTCATTCTATACTCTCTTTCATACACATTACGTGCTGCTAGAATCAATAGCACGATTTACTTAACAATAACGATTCATGTATAAATGAACATGCTTCATATTGAACAGCTTCAATCACAGTAATGCTTCATATCATAGAAACACAGAAGTGTTCATATTATGGCACAAGGCCTCATATATTCTAACACCTTGTACAATTATCACACATTTGCACATAGACAGAACTTTTCAAGTTCAACATCTAAGAAGTTTAGAAACTAGCATTCATTTAAAATATGAATGAATTTAGGAAACTTGCCTTACGCACAGCTATAGCTTATAGTTTACGCTGAACTGCTCATTTCAATTCCTATGTAGCACATAAGGAAATAACACATATACCAATTAGTCATATACTTGACTTACGTATTGGTTTACTTTACTTTACTTCTTAGGGTTCACGTTCTTATAAACTAAGTTTACGCGACCAACTTCCTTTACCGGTTAACGACTTTATGAATACGGAGATGTCTTAACTAATACGTTCATCATCTTTGATGATTTACATTCTTATCTTCTTCTTATAATTCTCCTAGGACTCAGCACACATCGTGTCTCTGCTAGTAGTCCATATGGTACTCTGAGTGGTTTCCCACAAACAACCAACAAACAAGTTTCTGTCTCATCTACACTGCCCATAACAGTGAGTTAGATCGGTTGCCAGTTTTGTATATACCTTCTCTCTCTGAAGGAATTGTTTAGCCCAGCTCCTATATGTCAACCATCAAAGGTTACGATTGTACTAGAACCTAAATTCATCTTAACTTACCCGAACTATTAAACTATAATGTTCGTTAAGTCAATTTCTTATTCCTTATGGCTTTCTGGCAACTAAATGCCATACCTCATGATTTATTCTTTATCGTCTAAGTCATACAATCTTTTGTATACTCAGGACGATCATTCAATATTCATTCTACGTATTTATAGTGTAAAGCATTTTACACTACCTTATTCTTATGTTATAACGTCCGATTCATTTGACTCGAGACGTTATCCAAGATATAAACATTAACTCGGCTTCTTTACGTTATACATATTTATCTTTAATTCAGCTTCTTTACCTTTCACAGGTTTAATCATTGATCTTCATTACTTTACGGTCAAACCTTACACAGGGTGTACGTTCTATCCGTTTAATATTTGCGTACACTCAACCTTCACGTCGGTTCAAGTGTTCAACGCTTACATCTCATTCTAACATTCTCATCCGACTCACATTCGGCTTTTATTAATCTTATTACTGTTCGCTACGGCTTTCTTGATAATTCATATCTTACGTACTACATTCATCATCGTCTAAGTTATACAACCAATGTACACTTAGAACGTTCGCTCGATGTGAATACGATTCACGAGGATCATTTACGTATTCAATATTTACATTACTTGCCTCTTAATTCTATTCAACTTTCATCCAAGGTTTTAATTACTTTCATTCATTACTCGTCACCTGAACCCCATGTTCATTATTCTTTCCTAATGTCAAAGTAATATGGTTCGTTGTATGCTAAGACTGATCGTTCATCGCAACAACGTTGCGTTCACAGCGTCTAAACGCTTTACATTCATCTCTCATGACCATGACATAACATCAAAATGTTATTCATTACCCTAGTCAATCAACGTTTAAGGAATCATAATTATAGCAATCCCTCACGTTCATTTCATTGTGACTACGGTTCCCGGACATTGGTTCCGTAACCCGCGTCTACATTTTTTATCTTTTAATCTCATATAATCTTTTCATTCAACCTTCAACAAAGGTTTAATATACTTGATTAAGTGTTACATTAGTTGAACTATATGTTCATATTTCTTTCTTGCACATCCCCCAGTAATTGAGCAATAAAATCTCATTTCTAAGGCATTGCCACCACTGGTAACATGCAAGACTTTCACTTAGCAGATAGCTAATGGCTGAGCTCGTCTTTGTGTACCCGACCCCAATGCACGACTTCATACTGCGGTGCCAAGCATGAAACCTAAAAAAAATTTCTAAGTCTTTGACAAGCTTGAGACGCTAACTTTGAAATCTCATATCTTATTCGTTATAACTCGGATAAGGTCGTTCCAAAGCCATTTTCTTCCTTATCTTACATACTTCGATTACACTCGAACAGAAATTCATTCTGAATAAGTTAACATGCCATTCAATTGGCTTAATCTTCGCTCTTCGTTCATTTTACGAAATTTTTGCCATAACTTCGTTATAGCTCAGTTTTAATCCGTTCTTCATGAACGTTTCTAACGTTCCTAACCAAGAAATAAGCAACTAACTTATACGCGATGGTTTTAAACATGTTCATCAACAACAATTATCCTACGATGGTTTTAAATTTGTCCATCAACAACGTTCTTCGTGTTCTTCGCGTGTTCTTCGCGTTCTTCATTTTTAATCGATATTTTGGATTACGATTTTACTTTTTTTTGGAATTTGATGTTATAGAACATCATTCCTTACTTATTTGACCTACTCATTCATAAGATTCATTCGGATCGCTCAAAATCTTTACGAATCTTACACTTCCTTAAGAAATTTATAAACTAAATTTCTAATTCTTATTTCTTCGTCTTCTCATGATTTCAACCATATGAATTCATTCCTAACTTCATCTACTTCTTATCTTCATTAAGTTATGTTTTTAAACATATTAAACTTAAAGAAAATTAGAAGAAACTAGGGTTCGGATTACCGTTCTTCTTTAATCTCCTTCCGTCGGACAAAGCGTGCATTCGAGCTAGCTTTTCCTCATTCCTCTTCCTCTTCTTCTCCCATCCGAACTCTCTCTCTCTCTATCTCTCATAGTGTAGGATTTTCAAAAGCTCAAAATAATGAACTTAAGCTTTCTATTTATAGAAAACCAAGACTTAGGGCAAATTGGTCATTTCACCCCCACCTCCTTACTATTCATGGCTTAGCCACCAAGTTTACTTGGCCACCACCCTTACTTGGTGGCCAAGTGGCCGCCCCATATACCCATGGGTCTTCCCCATGGGTTGCCCCATGGGTTTTACCCATCCGGTGACCCATCGGTTTGATCCGCGGTTTATTTTCTTGGATCAGGCTTACTTAAATCTAACACTGGGGCTTACATTAATTCTTACTAGGCCTACCCTAGGCTTGATTACACATTCCATTGAGCTTGATATAATACAAGTCCAATTGGATTCTTCAAAGTCCACGAACTCAAAGTCCATTTAGACTAATCGTATTTTACGCATTCCATTCTCGTATTTTTGTATTCTCTTCATATATCGTTCGTACGATATTCATCTTCGTACTATACTCATATAATAACTAGTATTATACTCGTATTTCTCACGCATAATAACTCTAATTATTATACGAAATCATAAAATTCTCAGAACTCACTTTTCTTAACCCTTAGGTTTTAAGTCCGCAGGCGAAAACTTCGTTTTTGCCATAACTGAAATATTATTGAATATTCCATCTCGTCTCAGAATTCTATCATTACGCGTTTCTCGAAAATTCAAAATAAATCTCCGAGCAGAAACGGATGAATAGGACCTATTTTGTCTTTTTCCCCGGAAATATTTTTGTTCCCAGAAAATTTTCATTTTCGTCTTGAAAATTCTTACTCGTTCAGTCTAGCTCGTAGCTAGAATCCTCCTGATTAATAATCATTATAGGTTATAGAACGATTAATAAACACATAACACATAATAGTATTAATAAAAATTCATTTTATTAATAACTAATTCTTTAAACTTAAATTCTGGACAATCCGATTTTTCGGGTTGTCACATTCTTCCCTCAAAAAAATTCCGTCCTCAGAATTTCTTAAAATCAAACCCTTACCCGGGTCCTCACATTCTCCCCTTCTTCAAAGAATTTTGTCCTCGAAATTTTAGTTAACCCTTCTTCTCAACTTCTCTTCGAAGAAGTTCTTATCTTTCATACATTCCCTACCCTTCATAACTTATCAAGAATCATGAAGTGAAAGGAATAACTAGGAATATAAGGATTCCTTTAAAACATTTAATACTTTTGCTAAGGGGTCAAATCGACCAAGAACTCTTACTAGGTTTAACAGCATTTCACCGTAAACCATTCTTACACGGTAAGTTTACAATCACAAAGAAGGTAAACCACCTCTTCCATACGTAGCTGATCAACCTATCGTATAACCCCATTTCAGGGTATGTTCACCTCAGACTTAATCATTGAATTCTGCACCAAAACAATTTGGTTCGGCATAGCTCTTCAAAGAAAGCTCGATTTTCTTTTAATCATGACATACCATTCTTCTTAGCCAAATCGAGTAGCTTAGACCATACCAATAAATTGGACATCAACTTGAAACATTCGTCTAGTCAACTCACTTAACATCGACTAATTCTTTAAATTCTTTTACAATACATCAAAACGTTTCATGACGTCATGATACCGCACTTTTCACAGTACGTTGAGGACTTCGTCAGTTTATGACTTCATCATTATACATCATACCATAGCGGGTTGTTGATCCTAAGATCACTTCTAACACTAGGTTCAGTTGCATTAATAACTCCATCCTTTTACTATCTTTGGATCAAATGCACTGATGATATAAAATTCATTTTGATATTTTAAATCAATTTTTGTCTAGCGGAATCAACTAGCATAGACATATCAAGAATAGTTCTTTTAAAATCCATTGGTTCCAAAAATTGAACCAATTCTTTCATTTTCCAAAATGCGCACTTCAGCACGAATTCAAGAAACTTCAAAATCTAGCATAGCTAGATGACTTGGAATATCTTATCCTCCATCTTCCTTCATTGTCTTACTTGTGACAATACTTAATCTTCTCTAGCACCTCCAATGCTAAGCTTACTGAAAATACCTTGTTTTAAGTCTACACATTCCTATACCTTAGTACAGTCCATCAACTTACCACACATTATGAGTTCAGAAACATTCCATAATAATATGAGTTTAAGAACTATCACAGACAGACCATAAACGTCCATTCGCTGAGGAGTTCAAAAATATACCATAAAATTATGAGTCACGAACTTACCATAAGTATGAGTTTCAAGAACTCGAACCTACCTTATCGTTCTCTACCTATCAAGTATATATATGAGAAAAGATTCACCTTCTCGTCATATACATCTTGATAGCGCGACCAATTTTAATGATTATCACTGTAATAAACTGAGTGGCTGTTACACCAAAGCATAAACCTCTGCCCATACAAAGATTCATACAACTCAACTATCACATGAGTCCTCAATTGAAATCTTACAACTTCTAACTTTCTCTTTACTTAATACGAATTTTCTTTAATTCGTATAATATCCTTTACAACTCAATCTGAGTTCTTCTTCCCGTACTACTTCGTAGTACCATTCATTCATAGCATTGGCTATAAATCATTCATCATTTAACAGCTCGCCTGTTACTATGATTTACTATGATCACGTGGTGATCTTCTTATCCTCCTCTCTACGATTATAGTCTTAGGTACTCATACCTAAGATTTAAAACCTATCAGCTCTAATAACAACTTGTAACGCCCCAAAATCCGATCTATTTTCACATCCGAATTCTGTACGTCACGATCCCATCTTCCAAACATACATCATTATATAGTTAAATATAAGAACATACATCCTCAAATCCCAGGTTCTAAAACCTTAAAACCTCTTTCATTCCAAATAATGATAATTACATTATTCTTTACATCTTGTACAAGTGACTTTTATCCGCCACCAAGGATACATAATCATTCATTAAACTATTCTATAGTTTAATTCTATCATTCTATATTACAAGTCTTCGCTTAACCTTCATACACATTCATATAATGAATGGCACTTCTTCTGGATACCGATCAGCTTAATCTTTCCGGGATCCTAAAGTTCTTTCTAACATTGTTCGCTAAAAATGTTTTTATTTAAAGCATGTGTGAGCATTCAATAGCCCAGCAAGTCATAACAGTTGAACAAGCAACTTTAAGAATTCAAACATTCTTATAAGACTTCAATAACCGAACAAAGGTTATGAAGCAGCTTGAATAATAGGAATAATCTCGATTCCTATCATTTTAAAACATTAGTTACATTCTCTTTGAAATACTTTCATTCTCTACTCTCTTTCATACACATTCTGTCTGGCTAGAATCAATAACACAGACTTAACAATAATGGTTCATGTATAAATGAACATGCTCATATTGAATAGCCTCAATCACGTAACAGTTCATATCATAGAAACACGTATGTTCACATTGTGGCACAAGGCCTCATATATTCTAACACCTTATACAAATATCACACATTTGCACATAGACAGAACTTCTGAAGTTCAACATCTGAGAAGTTTAGAAACTAGCATTCATTTAAAATATGAATGAATTTAGGAAACTTGCCTTACGCACAGCTACAGCTTATAGTTTACGCTGAACTGCTCATTTCAATTCCTATGTAGCACATAAGGAAATAACACATATACCAATTAGTCATATACTTGACTTACGCATTAGTTTACTTTACTTTACTTCTTAGGATTCACGTTCTTATAAACTAAGTTTACGCCCAACTTCCTTTACCTAAGTTAATCGGCTTTTATGACATACGAGAGATGTCTTTACTTAATCGTTCATCATCTTTGATGATTTACATTCTTATCTTCTTCTTATAACTCTCCTAGTACTCAGCACACATCGTGTCTCTGCTAGTAGTCCATATGGTACTCTGAGTAGTTTCCCACAAACAACCAACAAACAAGTTCCCGTCTCATCTACACTGCCCATAACAGTGAGTTAGATCGGTTTCCAGTTTTGTATATACCTTCGCTCTCTGAGGAATTATTTAGCCCAGCTCCCATATGTCAACCATCAAAGGTTACAATTGTACTAGAACCTAAATTCATCTTAACTTACCCGAACTATTAAACTATAATGTTCGTTAAGTCAATTTCTTATTCCTTATGTCTTTCTGGCAACTAAATGCCACACCTCAGAATTCATTCTTTATCGTCTAAGTCATACAATCTTTTGTATACTCAGGACGATCATTCAATATTCATTCTATGCATTTATAGCGTAAAGAATTTTACACTACCTTATTCTTATCTTACAACGTCCGATTCATTTAACTCGGGACGTTATCCAAGTTATAAACATTAACTCAACTTCTTTACGTTATACGTATTTATCTTTAATTCAGCTTCTTTACCGTTCACAGGTTTAATCATTGATCTTCATTACCTTATGGTCAAACCATACACAGGGCGTACGTTCTACCCGTTTAATATTTTTGTACACTCAACCATGACGTCGGTTCAGGTGTTCAACGCTTACATTTCATTCTAACATTCTCATCCGACTCACATTCAGCTTTCATTAATCTTATTACCGTTCGCTATGGCTTTCTTGATAATTCATATCTTACGTACTACCTTCATCAATGTCTAAGTTATACAACCAATGTACACTTAGAACGTTCGCTCGATGTGAGTACGATTCACGAGGATAATTTACGTATTCAATATTTACGTTACTTGCCTCTTAATTCTATTCACCCATCATCCAAGGTTTTAATTACTTTCATTCATTACTCGTCACCTGAACCCCATGTTCATTATTCTTTCCTAATGTCAAAGTCATACGGTTCGTTGTATGCTAAGACCGATCGTTCATCGCAACAACGTTGCGTTCACAGCGTCTAAACGCTTTATATTCATCTCTCATGACCATGACATAACATCGAAATGTTATTCATTACCCTAGTCAATCATTTATTGTGACTACGGTTCCCAGACATTGGTTCCGTAACCCGCGTCTACATTCTTTATCTTTTAATCTCGTATAATCTTTTCATTTAACCTTTAACAAAGGTTTAATATACTTGATTAAGTGTTACATTAGTTGAACTATATGTTCATATTTCTTTCTTGCACATCCCCCAGTAATTGAGCAATAAAGATCTCATTTATGGGCATTGCCCTGCACCGGCATTGCGGCGCCATGCCCTTCCCTTTCCTTCATGCCGCGGCACCACTTAGCAGTAGCTAATGGCTTGAGCTCGCGCTGCGGCACCAAGCATTAAACCTAGAAAAATTTTCTAAGTCTTTTACAAGCTTGAGACGCTAACTTTGAAATCTCATATCTTATTCGTTATAACTCGAAATAAGATCGTTCCAAAGCTATTTTCTTCTTTATCATACATACTTCGATTACCCTCAGACAGAACTTCGTTCTGAATCCGTTAACATGACATTCAATTAGCTTAATCTTTGCTCTTTGTTCGTTTTACGTTATTAACGTTCTTCATTTGTTCGTCCGTAATTTGGTCATCTGAATTTTGAACTCATTCATTCTTGAGTCCACGACTCACTTTTTATACGTTCTCTTACATTCTTATGAAACCCTACACGTTCGGGTTCATTTACATACTTTCTATTTCTCGTTCATCTTTTATGAAATTTTCACCATAACTTCGTTATAGCTCAGTTTTAATCCGTTCTTCATGAACGTTTCTAAGGTTCCTAACCAAGCAATAAGCAACTAACTTATACACGATGGTTTTAAACTTGTCCATCAACAACAATTATCCTATGATGGTTTTAAATTTGTCCATCAACAACGTTCTTCGTGTTTTAAGTTATGTTTTTAAACATATTAAACTCAAAGAAAATTAGAAGAAACTAGGATTTGGATTACCGTTCTTTTTTAATCTCCTTCCGTCGGACAAAGCGTGCATTCGAGCTAGCTTTTCCTCATTCCTCTTCCTCTTCTTCTCCCATCCAAACTCTCTCTTTCTCTATCTCTCATAGTGTAGGATTTTCAAAAGCTCAAAATAATGAACTTAAGCTTTCTATTGATAGAAAACCAAGGCTTAGGGCAAATTGGTCATTTCACCCCCACCTCCTTACTATTCATGGCTTAGCCACCAAGTTTACTTGGCCACCACCCTTACTTGGTGGCCAAGTGGCCGCCCCACATTCCCATGGGTCTTCTCCATGGGTTGCCCCATGGGTTTTACCCATCCGGTGATCCATCGGTTTGATCCGCGGTTTATTTTCTTGGATCGGGCTTAATTAAATCTAACACTGGGCCTTACATTAATTATTATTGGGCCTACCCTAGGCTTGATTACACATTCCATTGGGCTTGATATAATCCAATTCTAATTGGATTCTTCAAAGTCCACAAACTCAAAGTCCATTTAGACTAATCGTATTCTACGCATTCCATTCTCGTATTTTTGTATTCTCTTCGTATATCGTTCGTACGATATTCGTATTATATGTCGTACTAATCTTCGTACTATACTCATATAATAACTAGTATTATACTCGTATTTCTCATGCATAATAACTCTAATTATTATACGAAATCATAAAATTCTCGGAACTCACTTTTCCTAACCATTATGTTTTAAGTCCGCAGGCGAAAACTTTGTTTTTGTCATAACTGAAATATTATTGAATATTCCATCTCGTCTCAGAATTCTATCATTATGCGTTTCTCGAAAATTCAAAATAAATCTCCGAGCAGAAACGGATGAATAGTGCCCATTTCGTCTTTTTCCCCGAAAATATTTTTGTTCCCAGAAAATTTTCATTTTCATCTTGAAAATTCTTACTCGTTCAGTCTAGCCCGTAGCCAGAATCCTCCTGATTAATAATCATTCTAGGTTATAGAAAGATTAATAAACACATAGCACAGAATAGTATTAATAAAAATTCATTTTATTAATAACTAATTCTTTAAAATTAAATTCTGGACAATCCGATTTTCTGGGTTGTCACATATCTAGTAAGGTATAAACTTCGTAAGAGTTTAAGATTAGCTTACTCGTGATCACCTCATTTGGGTTTCTCTTATTTTGGCCAGTCACGATAAATGTTCTCCCTTGAACCGCCGACTTTGTTTTGTCCGTACTCGCCTTTGGTGCCACCGTCCCAGTTGGACTTGACTTCGCTACCGGACAAAATTGGGCTATATGACCGTCTTTTCCACAACTAAAACACACCTTGGAAGGATGGGACTTATATGTCCCTCCTCTCCGCATCTGTAGCATCTAACTGCACGATCGTTCTCCTCCCCTAGAATTTGTTGTTGGTGCTGGTGCTGGTGCTGCTGTTGATGTCTTCCCATCATTGTTGAATCTCCTCTTTTTGAAATTTCCACTTGACTCACCTCTCTTATTATCATGGCCACGATTACCACCAGAGTGGTTACCGCTTTTGTCTGTATTTCTCCCTCCACGCTGGTTATCATTACTCCGAAGACTGTTGTCACCGGTATGACCCTAGTTGTGGTCCCTCGATTGAACATACTCATTATCTCGGTCTAATAACTGAGCCCTATTAACAACTTTTGAATATAGAGAAAATTTGTGAGAGATAAGGTATTGACGAATTTGGGTTTTAGACCTCTCAGAAACATCTGCGTCATACGTTCCTCATTCTCTACCAAATGAGGTACAAACCTGGATAACTCTGCGAACTTTGCCTCATACTGGGACACCATCATATTATTCTGTTCTAGTCTAATAAACTCTACCTCCTTCATATGACGAATACTTTCAGGAAAGTACTTGGCATTGAACAGTTTCTGAAATGTTTCCTAAGACATGTTGAGTACAGATAGCTGGGTACGCTTCACAGATTCCCACCAGTAATCTACCGCACCACGGAACATAAAGGTGGCGAATGTAACCTTCTGTTCCTACATGAATCCCAATACATCGAATATCTTGGTAATTTACTTGACCCATATTTCCTCCTTAATCGGATCCGGCTTTCCCCAAAACTCTGGTGGTCCCAACTCTTTGAACCGCTTTGCCTTATGACAAATCAAGACGCTTGCTATCATTTCCAATCAGATATGTATGTACGAGTCTCCCTCGTCTAATTTTGTATGAACTTCAAAAAGCTTCTAAACATCCCATCATTCATCGTTTGTTCAGTAGTGTTGTTTAAAGGAGGAGTATTGCCTTCCTGTTGTACGTTCTCCTGGTTGGTGATTAAAGGTGTCTCCACGGTCTCACACACTCCATTGTTAATGCTCTCAGCTTCCATTCTCAAATACTGCCACAAAACCAGGGTTAATTAAAGAAAATGACAGACCACATAATACCCCTATATTCTAACCGACCAATAAATAAGCTTATGTAGGACACACTAGCGTAGGATTTACTCGTCTCTCCCTTCCTAGTTCTATTCCCCGATCTCTGCCAGAGACCATATCCCTAAGCACTGAAACCAACTGTGATGCCCCCAAAATAGGTATATATCACCCATTCTGAGTCGCCAAATACATGGTACAGAAACAACTATAACTTCATTAATACAATTGTCATACAAAATACGACAACACATAAACTGTGAGTTTAAATACAAATATTGTCTTCTAGACAATATCAACACTCAGATAAAGTCCTCATTACAATTATTGATGCACTATTTTACAGAATAGTGAGGACTGCTAAAACAACTATCTTGAACCATCACTCCATACCCTGGCTAGTTCCTGCTAAATTTTCACCTCCTGAGAGGAAAATGGAACAAAAAGGAAAAGGGTGAGCTCAACTAGCCCAGTAAAGAACATTATGACTAAGATAACGTGACACCCCCAAACCCAGGTACTTCATTCCCACAGGATTTGGTGTTCACTTAATCAAACATTCATATCTAACTACCCAATCACAATAAAACTGGATAAATAAAATCTTTCCCATTAAAGGGTTACATAATAAAATCTCCCAGGTTGTCTAACCTTTAAATACAATCATTCAAATGCAGAATTAAAATTATTACATAACATCATTGTGACACCCCCAAATCCGGTACTTCCATTTCCACAGGATTTGGTGTTCACTGTACAAACATCATCTATCTATCTACCCATAAATAAATGTAAACCATGCAATAGATAGAAATAAATAATAAAATCTCTCCCCTTAGGGGGTTACATCAACGACATAATAAATAAATCCCAGGTTACTCTAACCTTAAATCATTTGTGCAGAAAATATAAATAAATAAGTCTTAAGTAACATCAATTCTAATCATCATTACATAACCACAATAATAAAGCAGTCTTCATTACTTGCTAATCTTGCCCTTGCCCTTACTAGTGGAAGGTTCGTCTGCTCTTTTGTTCATAACTGTAATGTTATTATTACGCAAGAGTGAGCACGATTGCCCACAAGTATAACAATATAACAATGAATAATAACATGCGAGAGAAATAATAACTTCTGATATAAAGCTCAACTTTTGAATCAAGAATGAATAACAAGAATCAAAAGAATTTCTGAGGGTCATAAGACCTTGAACTATGTCCTAGATTGTCAAGTGTTTATACTTGAAACCTTTAACAGTCATAAGACTATGGACTCTTCTTCTCGTACTTAAGGGGATCAGCTCTTAGTACCATACTATGTATAATATCTTAACGCTAAAGCGTAAATAATCCGCTATACAGGGTTGTTCATCTCAGTTTGACATTCAATTCCGCACCAAAGGAAGTTTGGTTTGGATAATTCATCAAGGGATTCTGAAATTTAAAACGCTCATCAACTATGGACTAGTCGAATCAATAAGGGTTGGCTAGTCTAACAAGGTTTAACAGTGAATGAATATTTAACTTGAATAACATCTAAAAAGGTATACAATAGAATAATTATTGTATAACAACATCATGCTTGAAGATTAATAACTTTAATATACAAGACATGCTTGATCAATAATAATGAGAACTTGCTCAATATCGAAAGATGAATTAATCAACTTATATAACAATAACAAGTAGGGTTAGGAAACTTGCTCAACGAAAGTTTAGGGTAAGAAACTTGTTCAACGTAAATGTAGAGTTAGAAAACTTGCTCAATGTAACAAGATAAGGTTTAGAAACTTGCCTCGTGTGTAGATTACACTTAAACAAACTCGTTCTTTGAATTAAATATTACATACCAATTACGTTCACAATACCAGTCAATAACAACATACTAACATCATAACTTTACTCTTTGTTTAACTCGAATTCATGACTATACTTAGTCAATTATTACACTTAGTGTAAAATTAAGACTTCACGAAAAAATAAACTAATTATGCATTCGATCATTCAATCCACACGTAATTGTGTTATGGACATGTTAAAAATTTATTTTAACATCTCATTATAGGTCTAACAAGTCTTTATAATCATTAGACTAAGTTGCTATCACATTTCCATACTTGTACACTTTTAAAAACTCATTTCTGACCATTCTGCTAAGTGGTATATTTACTTTTTACTTATTGGTATTGTGGCATTTGCTGTATACTGGCGCTGACAACCTGACAGTGTAGTGTTGCAATATGCACATGAGTCTCGAGCTTGGAGTTGGCGCCGCGGCTCGACACTCCAGATTCTGAATTTCCAATTCGCGAAGAACACAAAATTCAGCGAAATAAACTCTACATAATCATAAATTTCACCAAATTAAACATACCCACATGCTAGAATTTATACATAACCATTACCCAATATATAGAGAGTGATTTTCACCCATAAATACATATAATTACAGAATTCAACGTGCAAATTATACTGTTCTTGATGTTCTTGAAGTTCTTGAACAAAAACATGGATTTTAATGCTACAGATTCGTTATAAAGCCAAATCCAACCATTCAAGTTTCATTTTGTTCATTTTAACACGCATAATCATATACCATTGTGAATTTTGTAGAAAAATTTATGGTTAACATATTAAAAATACGTATATGGCATATTAAAAATACGTATAAGGGCCATATGGCCATATCACATACTCTGAAATCTTTTACTATATAATTTCATGAAACTGAAGATATGGAACCCATATAATATATATTAAAACATGATATACTACTCGAATCATTACACATATCCCTATAACAACACCCTTTCCCAATTTACAGAGACTTACAGAATAAATGAAAGCCATATTCATGAAAACTTTAAAAGACGTAAAATAAAAATTTGGGTTGAAGAGAATTACCCAAGCATAAAGCGTAGATTAGTGTGTGAATGAATTCCTTCTAAACTCTTCTTCAATTACAATTCTCCCTCAACACTTCTCAATCTCTCTCTGAAACTCTCTCTGTTTCTATTTTTCTAGACTTAGGAAAAATGAAGAAGAAGGCGTAATAAAGAAAAATAACTGACGCATTGTGGTTAGTTACCCAGTCATGGGTAACTTCCCTCAACTCCCATTAAGGCCATGTTTGGCTAGCATACCAGGTTTCAAAACCCATTATTTTAATAAAACCTTATCATATAGTTTAAAAAAATGTCACATCCATATAAAATAAATCTAATAAAATATAATAATTTCTCATTAATACAGATAGTCACATAATTCAAATTCTCTTTGATTAATAATGTCAAATTATTAAATCTCTAATTAATAATTAAATTAATTAAAATAACATAGGCTTATTAAATATTTCTTTTAATTCAATAAGCTCACATAATCACATACTTGAATAATAAAAATTCTCCACAATCATTATTAAGAAGTCTAAGATCATCACAATAAATAAAAGTACAAATCAAAGATCACTTGTACAATTTTCCCTTTCCTTTGCTAGTCAAGGTTCATCTACCTTCTCCACTTTAGTCGCAATGAGTTTATAATATGCAAGAGTGAGCAAAACAATTGCTCATCGGATAAAATAATGAATCACGTAAGAATAACAATAATAACTACCAATGAGTAGGCTCATCAAAACTAGATAGTATTCTAACAATGATAATCGAACCAAATCCAAAGTATGGAATAAAATTACCGAGGGTCATAAGACCATGAACTATGTCCACAAATAAGCAGTAATCTTTCAACTCCAACTTTAATAGCATATAAGACTATAAGGACTCCTCGTATTTAGGGGGATCATCCTTCTTCATCATGTATTGTGCATTAAACATTTAACGCCACGCGTAAGTTATCCCCAATAATAGGGTTGTTCATCTCAAAGATTTAGAGTACAAGTCCGCACTAAAGAGAGTTTGGTTTGATAAGCTTTCAAGGGTAATTTGAAGTTCAATAATCATCAACTAGAGGACTAGTTGAATTAATACCAATAACATCATACTATAGAATACTCGTAATTGAATCGTCATGGTAAATTAAAATCATGCTTTAGAATAATCTAATAGCATACAACTTGAATAACTATAACACACCTTGCTTGAACAATATTAAGCCAAGGTTATTTAGAATTGAATACTAAGCATGCATGGCAATATGAACGATAAACTATTCAAATATATTCGCATGCTAAACAAACAAGTTAAATACAAGAATAACTTGTTCAATATCAAAACAAAGTTTAGAAACCTTGCATTATTATATTGGAAACCATAATTAGTTCAAGCAAGATAAAGGATTAGAAAACTTGCCTTTTTGTTCAGTAGGCTAAACCCTAATCAATTCAGATCACAATACCCTATATACATATATATATATATATATATATATATATATGTCATCATGACATAGTTAGTCACTACTACTTTACAAATTTAACTAACTACATACATCATATAGGTTTGATTATTTAATCATATAATCAAGTTATAACACAAGTTAATTGTTAATAACATACTTATTCATAGTATAGAAATACTAACATCAACATTTTACATTCCTACTATCATCACATAACAATTTCTTAACATTTGAGTACAAAAAGTACATTGTCAGACCATTCTCGCTTAATCAAGATCATGCATACCACACGCTTTATATCATGGAAGCTTCTTCACACGACATGAGATGATAGTCATGGACGCATGAGAAATAAGCTACGAGGTCGCTACACAAGGTATGCATGGCGATATGGCATAATGGGCGAGATTTATATCGCTAAGTCAAGCATCATGGCTACCATTCTCAGACTTCAAATGACAAAACTACAAAAATCATATGCACAAAGCCAATTTTGGCCTGCAAGTTCGTTTCTAACAGTCTAATTCACATATAATTTATACAAAGACTTCATGTAAACATAATTCAAGAACTCCTAACATGATTCTACCCATACAACAACATAAACAACTAATTTAAAACATCCAATTTCACTATTTTTGATAAAAATTCACTTTTTGATATTTTTGATGAAAATCAATATTGTGATTTTGTTTTTCAACCAAAACAAATAAATTTAAAGCATTTTATCAAAGTATATACATACTCTAACAAATTGAATAGCCAATTTATCAATAAAACAACTAAACAACCCATAATTTCTATTTTAAATTAACCCATATTCATTCACATAAACTCTCTCAGAAAAAGGTTTTCTTCACAAACTACATACATAACAACAATTCATTGATTATAATCATATAAAACTTATGAAAATAACTTTTACAACACTAGTTAATCATATGAATACCCATAAAATCAACAATTTACCCTATCACAAGAATTTTACAGAGAGAAATAGGAGAAGAGAAAACTAGAACTTTAAAACTAAAAAAAAATAGTAGAATACCTTGATTGTAGAAGATTATGGCTATCCCTTTTGATTATCAAACTTTTTTCCCCAATTCTTTTCTCAAATTCTCCAGCCTTTTCTTCCCTCTCTTCTTTTCTCTCTCTTTTTTTTCTTCTTCTTCTTCTTCTTCCTCCTAGTCTTTCTTTTCTTCCTAACTCTATCTAGCGTATTAGATATCTAACGATATCTAATAATAATAATAATAATAATAATAATAATAATAATATATAATAATAATAATAATAAATATAATATAATCTAACTTAATCGACATCGCTTATGTTTATTTGAAAATCAAAAGCCATAAGGCTTGTTTGGCTAACTACTAAAAAAATAATCAATTAACCCTTATGCCTTGTTTGGTAAAACACAATTAGAATAAAGACTTAATAAGCAATAGGCCTTGTTTGGCAAAACCAATTAAAACTCCTTTAAGTTATTTTAATAACTCCTTTGTAAAAGGTTATTTTCCACCTTTTTATTAAATTATTACAACACATAAATCAATACCACAAAATTAGAATTACAAATTCAAATAAAAGGATAATAATTCAATTAATCAAAACTTTCCAACTTAATAATTAAATTAAATTAGAATAAAATAATTAATTTCCTTAATTATTTATTTAACAAATAATTAACCAAATCGAATCAAATTTGAACAATTACAAATTCAACCATAAACACATCCATTAAATATTTATCTAATTCAACAAATATTTAATATAACAATTAAAATTCTAGAATGTTACATTATTCCCTCCTTACAAGGATTCTGTTCCCAGAATCACAACTCAAACAATTCATTCGTCACACTCTCCCCTACTTACAAAGATTCTGTCCCCAGAATCGAAGACACAGATTAAACAAATAACTTGGTAATTCTTCATCATTTCAAATTTTGAGTTCTCACGTAGCCTCTTCGACATTGTGGTTCTCCATATTACCTTCATGTATGGTATCACTTTATTTCTGAGCACTTGTTCTTTCCTCACAACAATCTGGATAGGAATCTCTTCATAGACAAGTCTTTCTCAAACTCGCAATGGTTCGTACTCGATCAATGCGCTTGTAATCGACTTATATGGTCGTAACATAAAAACATGAAAAACATTATGAATGTTTTGCACTTCGAGGTAGAGCTACCTCGTAAGCCACCTCCCAACTTTTTTCGCAAAGATTTCAAGGGTCCAATAAACCTCGGCTTAGTTTTCCTTTTTACCAAATCAAATTTTTCCTTCCAAGGTGAAACTTTTAGGAAAACGTAACTTCCTACGTCAATTCACGATCTTGTCTCGTGTTGATTGGCATATTTCTTTTGTCTGCCTCTTGAGCCGCTATCAATCTTGTTCTCGATAAGTTTGACAACCTCAAAGCAGCTTTGTTGTACCAGCTTCGTGTCCTAATAATGACGCTCACCGACTTCATCCCAAAGATAAAGGAGTTCTCGCACTTCCCGCCATACAATGCTTCGTAAGTGCTGATGCCGATGGTTTCATGGTAATCAAGTATTGTAGGAAAATTCCACCAACAATAATTGTTCATCCCAAATTTCCTTTTGAAATCCATGACGATGCTCTCAACATATCTTCCAATGTCCTAATCGCTTCGCTCGCTTTGGCCATCCGTTTACTGGATGATATGTCGTACTCATTCGCAACTATGTTCCCATACATTCCTATAGTCTCTTCCGTAAGTTTGATGTGAACCTCGATTTCTATCTCGACACAATTGACATCGAACTCCATGTCTTGCAACGATCTCTTTAACATATAACCTCGCCAAATTTGATCAAGATTGAATCTAATCTTTATTGGCAAAAGTGTGCGATTTTGTCAATCATTCCACTATCACCCAAATCCATCAGATCCTTTCGAGTCGTTGGGAGACCTACCACAAAATCCATTGTGATATGTTCCCATTTCCATTCCTATATCTCTAACGGCTGAAGTAACCCGCTTGGTCTTTGATGCTCTACTTGACTCTCCGACATGTCAAGCACTTTGCAACGATTCTCGCAACGCTCTCTTCATATTTGGCCACCAAAATGTCACCGCAAATCTTGATACATCTTCGCATTTCCCGATGAATCAAATATCTTGAGTTATGAACTTCACAAGATGTCCTCTTTATTATCTGCATCATTGAACCCAGATTCGCCCCTCGAATCTCAAAGATTCCATCAAGATCAACCTTGTATTTTACTTCTTTTCCCGCCACACTTTCTCTTATTTTTCCGCAGATTCCTCATCTTGCAGCTGAGCGTTCTTCACTTTGTCCACCAAAGTTAGACTGCTTCCATCTAGTATAATTTTCCATCGATTCTTTTGGAAATTTGATTTCCAACTCTATCCTCGACATTGCAGTAATAAGCTCCTCCTTATCGCTAAACAAAGATCAACTTTTCTCTCCTTTCCTACTCAAGGCATCTACAACCACATTTGCCTTTGCCTCGGATGATAAAAGATCTCACAATCGTAATCCTTTATCAATTCCATCCATCTCCTTTCGACGCATGTTCAGTCCTTCGAGTGAAAATGTACTTCACACTTTTTATGGTCCGTGTAGATCTCATTTTTTCTCCATAGAGATAGTGTTCCATATTTTTAAAGCAAACACAACCGCCGCCAACTCTAAATCATGAGTCGGATACCCTTTTTCGTAGTCTTTCAATTGCCTTTCGATGCATACGCTGATAACTTTTCCGCTCGCATAAGGACACATCCTAATCCTCAGTGTGAAGCATCACCGCATACACCACAAAATTTCCTCATACTATCCGGTAATGACAACACAAAAGCCATACTTAGCTTCTTTTTTTCAATTCCCGAAAACTTCCTTCACATTTCTCCGTCCAAACAAATTTTACAGATTTCCTCGTCAAATTTGTCAATGGAGTGGCAATCTTGGAGAAATCCTAGATAAACCTTCTGTAATACCCTGCCAATCCCAAGAAACTTCTTACTTTTGACGGAGTTCTTGGTTGTTCCCAATTTATCACAACTTCGACCTTTGATGGATCCACTGAGATTCTATCCTTGTCAATTACGTGCCCAAGAAATTATACACGTTCTAACCAGAATTTACATTTAGAGAATTTCGCATACAACTTTTCCTTTCTTAGCGTCTCCAGCGTTAGACGTAAGTGTTCCACGTGTTCTTCTTGAGTTCTAGAATTCACCAGAATATCGTCGATAAACACCACCATAAACTTGTCTAAAAATGGTTTAAACACCATGTTCATCAAATCCATGAACGCTGCAGGGGAGTTTGTCAAACCAAAAGACATTACCAAAAATTTGTAATGTCCATACCGAGTTTGGAATGTCGTCTTCGGTACAACCTCCTTCCTTACTTTCAGTTAGTGATACCCACTCCTCAAATCTATTTTTGAGAAATATCTAGCACTCTTCAACTGGTCAAATAAATCATCTATTCTCAAGAATGGATATTTATTCTTAATAGTGACTTTGTTTAACTCCCTATAATCAATGCAAAGACGCATCGACCCATCCTTCTTCTTTATTTAATAAATACCTAAGCTTCTCCTACTTGATGACACACTCGATTGAATGTATTTCTTGTCCAACAAATCCTGTAGTTGTACCATCGCCCTTCATCTCTACCGAGCCATTCTCAGACGGGGCTTTCGATATCGGAGAGTTCTCGGCGCTAAGTCGATCACGAACTCGATTTCTCTCAAAGGCGAAAGTCCCGCAAATCCTCCGAAACACGCCCACAAATTCCCTAACCACCGGTATTTCTTCCAGCCAGACTTTTCTTCTTCCGAGTATCGACTATGTAAGCTAAATAACCCACACACCTTTCGACTCAATAACTTCGCCTCGCATAATCGCTAGACATCTCATTTGTTCAGCGATTTGCTACCATTGAAAACTACCTTTGACGGAGTCATAAGGTTTACACATTTTTTTTAGGTCAATTATTGCTCCACAATTGAACAACCAATCCATTCCCAAAATAACATCAAACTCTCCAAGCCTAATCAAATTAAATCTACCATCAAGATATTTCCTTAATGTTCACCCTACAGCTTCTTGATACAAACCTAAACAGAATTACTTCCTTATTCGTAATTTCTATGTTTAAAGGGAAATTCAATTCTTCACTAGGCAATCCTAATCTCATAGCAAATTCATCAGATATAAATGAGCAAGTAGCACCCGAATCAAATAATACATAAGCATCAATATCATTGATTGGGATAATACTTGACACCACATCCTTTGATTGTACAAAGATCTTGCATACCATGTTGAAGGTTCCGGTCAGGGTTTGTTTGATGTCGCTGGCCCAAGAATGGCCCAAGTACCTCCACCGCTACCTCCCTTGCTTCCTCGCTGTTTCTCCAAATTTTCTTCTTGGGGCACTCACGAGCAAAGTGATCCTTGACCCGCAAGTGTAGCAAACATTCTTCTTCTGGATTGATTGCAATTTGGGGCAATGTGACCTCTCCCCGCCACAGCTAAAAGCATACACGCTTCCCCATCAAGCATACACCCTCAGAAACTTCCCGCATGTAGCACATGCTTCAAACTTCTTATTCTCACCGCTACCTTGTTGATTCCCAAAGACCCACATTTCCATTCCACTTTTTTTCAAAGTTATTATTACCATTTCCACTACCACCACCTCCATTCTTCACCTCCACTTCATTCTTCTTCTTTTTTTTCCGCTTCCTCGATTAAACTTTGTTATCGCCGCCTCCACCTTCAAAGAGAATGGCCTTTTCCATTACTACCGCAAAAGTCTTCAATCGAACAAGGAAACCCTACTAAACAACCAGTGGCTTCAAATTCCTGCTCAAATCTCTTTGCCTTTACGCTCATCTCAGACTTGACTTGATATGGTGCAAACCTCGCTAACTCATTGAATTTTATGCAGATACTCCGACACCGCATTATCGCTCCTCGCTTCAATTCTAAAACTATACTTAATCGGCTTTTCAAACTCTCTCGGGAAATAGGTCTCAAGAAAATCTCCTTAAACCTTTCCCAAGTCATAATTCCTGGTCCTCCCGAGTTTTATTGGCCTCGCCACCAATAACTAGCCTCTCGCTTTCAACATAAATGTTGCAAAAGCGCCTCTTCGGTTATCCTCTACCCTAGCCACATCAAAACCTTCTCAATTTCCATGATCCAGTCTCGTGGTTTCAATCGATTCATGGACCCACTAATTCGTGGTCCAACCGCCTTTGAAGTCCTTAAACGTAGAACCTTGGTTCTCGAGGTTTATTCTGTGGTTGATTTTGCAAAGGCACTCCGCCAAGAATGCCACCAAATCACGAATCTGAGTTAGCTTCATTATTATCGTTGTTGGTTCCTTCAAGCTTGTTCTCTATCGAGGTGGTTGACGCCTTGAGGCATTTTCTCGTAAAAAAATACACTCATTAGATTATTACTTAACTCTTTCAAGTAACTTCTAATTAACTTGCTCCCAAAATAATCACCACATAACACATAACACTTTGTATAAAATAAGATAATAACTTTTATTCATTCTTAATTCTTTGAAAACATCATAACAATAGCATCACTGTTATTTACATTATTTTCCTGAACTACTAAAGTTTTAGGACATCATCATCATATCCCATAAGTTTCATAACACTAGGGATTTACATAATACTTATCATAACATAAATCATAAATCAAGTACACTTCCTAAGTTATTCTATTAAGATATCGCAAAAGCCTTTACGACGCTTTTTTTCTTAATTCTAACATGGTTCGACGATCTAAGATGTACGAGGGGGTAAAGGCCTCGAATCGAAATTGGGTAACCCATGACCCGATCCCGAGCTTGATTGATCGCGATGTTGAATACGTTATCCATTTCCTGCATCTTCATTCTCTTTGCTTGTGCGCTCCTCTCGCTATTTCGGCTCGCTGATCGCCTTCCTCAGACGCTGCTTTTCGCTTTTTGCCCTTTTGCGCACTCTTCTCTCAACTTGCTCTTCAACTCGCAATCTCTCTCTTTCATTTGGTCGTTTCTTCTTCAAGTGAACCAACTTCTCTTCAACATTGTTCAATCGTTCTTCTCAATCCTGGATCTCATCGTCCTTCTGTGCCATCGAGGTTTGTTGTTCAGCTACTATCTCTTGCAATTCCTCGACAATATCTTGAAGTTCCACGTTACGGTCATGCACCTCATCGTATATACGACCAGCTATCGAGTTAAGTGGAATCCTTTCCTCCTCGTCCTCTTCATCCGTCTGTGGCAGCTCCACGGGATCTTCCTCATCCGTCTCTATCTCATCATCCTCATCAGGTACTCTCTCCTGCTCAACTACTGTGACTAACGGAATTGTTTCCCGTGGCAGTAATTGTTCCCAAACTACCTGAATATCTCGAGGCTCCTCCTCCCTAGCTTGACTGGATCCTCCTATATTAGACATCCTGTCAACCAAAGTTTAAGTTTTTAATTACTAATCATTACTACTCGACTCTCACGAGCACATAAGCTATAAATACATAAGCACATAAGTGTTTTATTACTTCTTCCTTAAAACTCGATAAGAGTTTATCATCACCATCTTTTCGAAGGTTACTTCCCAAGGCTTTTCCCCAACCTAAGGTTCATAACCTAAGGGTTTGATACCAACTTGTGACACCCCCAAACTCAGGTACTTCATTCCCACAGGATTTGGTGTTCACTTAATCAAACATTCATATCTAACTACCCAATCACAATAAAATTGGATAAATAAAATCTTTCCCATTAAAGGGTTACATAATAAAATCTCCCAGGTTGTCTAACCTTTAAATACAATCATTCAAATGCGGAATTAAAATTATTACATAACATAATTATTAAGAAGTCTAAGATCATCACAATAAATAAAAGTACAAATCAGCATCACTTGTACAATTTTCCCTTTCCTTTGCTAGTTGAAGGTTCATCTACCTTCTCCACTTTAGTCAGCAATGAGTTTATAATATGCAAGAGTGAGCAAAACAATTGCTCACTAGATAAAATAATGAATCACGTAAGAATAAATAATAATAACTACCATGAGTAGGCTCATCAAAACTAGATAGTATTCTAACAATGATAATCGTGAACTCAAATCCAAAGTATGGAATAAAATTTACCGAGGGTCATAAGACCATGAACTATGTCCACAAATATGAGTAATCTTCAACTCCAACTTTAACAAATATAAGACTATAAGGACTCCTCGTACTTAGGGGATCACCCTTCATACCATGTATTGTGCATTAAACATTTAACGCCACGCGTAAGTTATCCCCTAATAATAGGGTTGTTCATCTCAAGATTTAGAGTACAAGTCCGCACTAAAGAGAGTTTGGTTTGGATAAACTTTCAAGGGTAATTTGAAGTTCAACGATCATCAACTAGAGAACTAGTTGAATTAATACCAATAACATCATACTATAGAATACTCGTAATTGAATCGTCATGGTAAATTAAAATCATGCTTTAGGAATAATCTAATAGCATACAACTTGAATAACTATAACACACCTTGCTTGAACAATATTAAGCCAAGGTTATTTAGAATTGAATACTAAGCATGCATGACAATATGAATGATAAACTATTCAAATATATTCAGGCATGCTAAACAACAAGTTAAATACAAGAATAACTTGTTCAATATCAAAAACAAAGTTTAGAAACCTATTGGAAACCATAATTAGTTCAAGCAAGATAAAGGATTAGAAAACTTTCCTTGCTCAGAGGCTAAACCTCAATTCAATCACAATACCCTATATATATATATATATATATATATATATATATATCATCATATATATATAGTTAGTCACTACTACTTTACAAATTTAACTAACTACATACATCATATAGGTTTGATTATTTAATCATATAATCAAGTTATAACATAAGTTAATTGTTAATAACATACTTATACATAGTATAGAAATACTAACATCAACATTTTACAAATCTACTATCATCACATAACAATTTCTTAACATTTGAGTACAAAAGTACACCGTCGTAATTATTCTCATTAATCTAAGGTATGCATGGCTACGCTTTTATCTCAGTGCATGCGTGACAAGGATGATGAAGATAAGTATATGCTACGAGAAATAAGTTACAAGATTATACATGTATACATGGCGATGGCGTTATGACGCGAGATTTATATCGCTGAGTCGCATCAAGCATGGCCACTCTCAGAGACTTCACAAAATACTACAAAAAATCATATGCACAAAGCCAATTTTGGCCTACAAGTTCATTTCTAATACCTAATTCACATATAATTCATACAAAGACTTCATGTAAACATAATTCAAGAACTCCTAACATGATTCTACCCATACAACAACATAAACAACTAATTTAAAACATCCAATTTCACTATTTTTGATAAAAATTCACTTTTTGATATTTTTGATGAAAATCAATATCGTGATTTTGTTTTTCAACCAAAATGCTTAATTTAAAGCATTTTATCAAAGTATATACATACTCTAACAAATTGAATAGCCAATTTATCAATAAAACAACTAAACAACCCATAATTTCTATTTTAAATTAACCCATATTCATTCACATAAACTCTCTATAAAAAGGTTTTCTTCACAAACTACATACATAACAATAATTCATTGATTATAATCATATAAAACTTATGAAAATAACTTTACAACACTAGTTAATCATATGAATACCCATAAAATCAACAATTTACCCTATCACAAGAATTTTACAAAGAAATAGAAGAGAAAACTAGAACTTTAAAACAAAAAAAATAGTAGAATACCTTGATTGTAGAAGATGATGGCTATCCCTTTTGATTATCAAACTTCTTTTCCCCAATTCTTTTCTCAAATTCTCTAGCCTTTCTTCCTCTCTTTTCTTTTCTCTCTCTTTTTCTTCTTCTTCTTCTTCTTCTTCTTCCTCCGAGTCTTTCTTTTCTTCCTAACTCTATTTAGCGTACTAGATATCTAATGTATGATAATAATAATAATAATAATAATAATAATAATAATAATAATAATAATAATAATAATAATAAATATATAATATAATACTAACTTAACTGACATCAGTTATGTTTATTTGAAAATCAAAACACATAAGGCTTGTTTGGCTAACCACTAAAAATAATAATCAATTAACCCTTATGCCTTGTTTGGTAAAACACAATTAGAATAAAGACTAAATAAGCAATAGGCCTTGTTTGGCAAAACTGAATTAAAACTCCTCTAAGTTATTTTAATAACTCCTTTGTAAAAGGTTATTTGCCACCCTTTATTAAATTATTACAACACATAAATTAATACCACAAAATTAGAATTACAAATTCAAATAAAAGGATAATAATTCAATTAATAAAAACTTTCCAACTTAATAATTAAATTAAATTAGAATAAAATAATTAATTTCCTTAATTATTTATTTAATAAATAATTAACCAAATCGAATCAAATTTGAACAATTACAAATTCAACCATAAACACATCCATTAAATATTTATCTAATTCAACAAATATTTAATATAACAATTAAAATTCTGGAATGTTACAGATAATGAACACCAAATTATCGTTAGCCTTTAACAAATCAGATAAAATATAATGGACAACAAGTTTTAGATCAATATTCGCAATAAAAATAACAATTCATTAGAAGAGTTTAGTAGAAAATGAAATCTACTATCATATTTGAATTTAAAAGTTCATCATCAATATTTTATCCCTGTAACATCAATCAATATACATCTTGAATTAAATATTCATCTTTGCACTACGGGCCAAAGATATTCATTTGTATCACCAGTTGGTCATGTTCATCTCAACACCTGTTTATCTTTGCACTACGGACCAAAGATATTCATTTGATAATCATTCATCTTTGCACCAAAGGCCAAAGATATTCATCAAGCATCACCATTAAGGACTGAGGATGATGAAAAATATTTTAAAAAACGAATCCAGTGAGATAAAAGGACAAAGATTAAGGATTCGTACTTCGGTTTATCCATGTTAAAAAACACTACATAATAAACCATAGTTGAGTAAAATTCAAGAATGAAGATCAAAACATGGATTCAATTTCAAGAATAAGGGTCACAACAGATAACTTGGAAGGAAAAAAAATAATTTATTTTTTCTTTTGTGAACAGTACCCGTGAACAATACCTGTGAACAATACCCGTGAACAATACCTAGTCATGAAAAGTTCCAAATTTGATATAAAAAATGTTCAGACCAATATTCCTATAAAATGATATTAAATGAAGCGAAATTTCTAATCATTTCAGGAATTATAGAAGCAATACTTACCATAGTAAGTTCAAATTTAGGAATACGAGATGAAATAATATCGCTTACGTAATATGGAGTATGAAAGAAAATAATATTTCTCACGAGTATTGCAATAAAATTGTAACGCCCCAAAATTCGGTCTAATTTCACATCCGGATTCTGTACATCACGATCCCATCTTCTTCCAAACACACATCATTATATACTGAAATATAACAATATACATTCTAAATTCCCAGGTTCTAAAACCTTATAACTCCTTTCATTACAAATAATGATAATTACATTATCCTTTACATCT
Source organism: Panax ginseng (assembly GCA_020205605.1). Classification (NCBI taxonomy): domain Eukaryota; kingdom Viridiplantae; phylum Streptophyta; class Magnoliopsida; order Apiales; family Araliaceae; genus Panax; species Panax ginseng. Next base: position 76,950,714 of record CM035137.1, read on the forward strand.
TACACGAGTGACTTTCATCCGCCACTAAGGATACATAACAGTTCATTAAACTAATCTAAAGTTCATTTAACTTATTTTATATTACAAGTCTTCACTTGATCTTCTCGCTCATTCCCATTCTGAATGGCACTCCATCAGGATACCGTCAGCTTGATCTTTACGGGATCCTTAAGTTCGTCTAACATCGTTCGCTGAAAATGTTTTTCATTTAAAGCAAACGTGAGCATTCAATTGCCCAGCAAGTCATAACAGTTGAACAAACATCTTCAAGAATTCAAACATTCTTTTAAGACTTCAATAACCGAACAAAGGTTATGAAGCAGCTAGAATAATAGGAATAATCTCGATTCCTATCATTTTAAAACAATATTCACTTTCATTTTAAAATACTTTCATTCTTCTACCTTTTTCATACACATTCTGTCTGGCTAGAATCATTAAGACATACTTACTTAATAATAATGATCATGTATAAACAGAGCATTCTCTTATTGAATAGTTAAATCACAGAACAGTTCATCTCATAGAAACACCGAAGTGTTCACATTGTGATACAAGGCCTCATATGTTATACCACCTTGCACAAATATCGCACATTAGCACATAGACAGAACTTCTCAAGTTCAACATCTGATAAGTTTAAGAAACTAGCCTTCATTTGAAATATGAATGAAGTTAGGAAACTTTCCTTACGCACAGCTACAGCTTACGTTGAACTGCTCATTCCAGTTCCTATGTAGCACATAAAAAAAACAAAACATACACCAATTAGTCATGTATATTTGACTTATGCATTAGTTTGCTTAACTTTACTTCTTAGGGTTCGCGTTCTTGCAACCTAAGTTTACGCGACCACTTGCATTAACGTTCTACGACTTCATGACATACGGAGATGTCTTACTTATACGTTCATCATTTTGATGTTTTACATTTTTATCTTCTTCTTATAACTTCTCTAGGACTCAGCACACATCGCTTCTCTGCTAGTAGTCCATATGGTACTTTGAGTGGTTTCACACAAATAACCAACAAACAAGTTCCCGTCTCATCTACTCTGCCATCATTGTAAGTTAGATCGGTAGCCAGTTTCGTATATACCTTCGCTCTCTGAAGGAATTGTTTAGCCCAGCTCCCATATGTCAACCATCAAAGGTTACGATTGTACCACAACCTAAACTTATCGTAACTTATCCTAACCATTAACTATAATGTTTGTTAAGTTAATTTCTTATTCCTTACAGCTTTCTGGAAACTAAATGCCACACCTCAAGATTCACTCTTTATCGTCTAAGTCATACAGTCTTTTGTATACTCAGAGCGATCATTCCATTTAATCCTTAACTCGACTTCGTTACATTAAACGTTATTATCTTTAATTCAACTTCTTTACTGTTCACGGTTTAATCATTGCTCTTCATTATCATACGGTCAAACCATACACGGAGTGTAGGTTCTATTCGCTTAATATTTGTGTACACTCAACTTTCACATTGGTTAAAATGTTCCATACTTACAATTCATTCTATCATTTTCTATCCGAATCACGATCGGCTTTCATTAATCTTATTACCGTTCATTACGGCTTTCTTGTTACCATTTTTATCTTACTTAATACTTTCATTATCCATTACCTGAACCTCATATTCATTACTCTTTCTTAATGTCGAAGCCATACCGTTCGTTGTATACTAAGACCGCTCGGTTATCTCAATAGTATTGCGTACACAGTATCTATACGCTTCACTCTTATCTCTCATTATCATGACATAACATCAAAATGTTATTCATTACCCTCATCACTCAACGTTTAAGGAATCACAACCATAGAAAACCTCTATGTTCGTTTATCGTAACTACGGTCCCCGGATATCGGTTCCGTAATCCGCATTTACATTCTTTATCTTTTACTCTCATTTAATCTTTTCGTTCAACCTTCATTAAAGGTTTAATTTACTAGATTAAAGGTTACATTAGTTGAACATTATGTTCTTTATCTTCCCTTATGTTTCCCCCAAGAGTTGAGCAGTTAAAAGCTCTTCTCTGGCTTTTTCCCTACACTGGCACTGCGACGCCACTCTCCCTTTTATCCCTAGCATCATGGGTCATGAGTTTGCGCATGCATTACTTCCTCGTCTCAAGACTGCAAAGACCACCTTAAAAGGCATGGCTAGCGCCGCGGCGCCAAGCCCTAACCCTAGAAAATTTCTCTAATTGTTAAATTCAATTTGAGACGCTTACTTCCCGCTTCCATAACTTATTCGTTATAACTCAGAACATGGTCGTTCCAAAGCCATTCTCTTCCTTATCTTACGTACTTCAATACCCCTAGAATAGAACTTCATTCTGAATCCGTTAACATGCCATTCGATTGGCTTGATCTTCACCCTTCATTTCTTTTACGTTTTTAACGGTCTTCGTTCCTTCGTCCGTAATTCGATCATTCGAACTCAAAATTCATTCGTTCTTGAGTCCACGACTCATGTTTTCTATGTTCTCTTAGATTCTTATGAAGCCCTACATGTTCGAGTTCATTTACTAACTTTCTAATTCTCGTTTATCTTTTACGAAATTTTCGCCATAACTTCGTTATAGCTAAGTTTTAATCTGTTCTTCAAAAACGTTTCTACCGTTCCTAACCAATCAATATTCATCTAACTTATACGTGATGGTTTTAAAATTTTCCATCAATAACAATTATCCTACGATGCTTTTAAATTTGTCCGTCAACAACGTTCTTCGTGTTCTTCGCGTGTTCTTCGTTCGTTCTTCATTTTAATCGATATTTTGGATTACGATTTCACTTTTTATTGGAATTTGATGTTATAGAACATCATTCCTTACTTATTTCACCTACTTATTTATATAATCCACTCGGATCATTCTAATTCATTACGAATCTTATACTTCCTTAAGAAATTTATAAACTAAACTTTTAATTCTTATTTCTTCATTTTCTTACAATTTCAACCATATAAAATCATTCCTAACATCATTTACTTCTTATTCTTATTAAGGTATGTTTTGAACATAAAAAATTAAGAAAAGTTAACTTAGGAGTTAGGTTTTAATACCTTTCCTCTTTATTTTTCTTCCACTAGACAAAACCGGCAATTTGCTAGCTTTTTATTTCACGAACACTTTTGATCTGATCATTCATGCTCATACTCTTCCTTCTCCCTCTTCATCTGAACCCTCTCTCTCTCTCTCTCTCTCTCTCTAGTTGTAGGATTTTAAAAATCCCATTTAAATGAATTAAGCTTACTATTTATAGAAAACCAAGGCTAGGGGCGTTTTAGTCATTTTGCCACTCGAACCTACTTACTATTCACACCTCCATATTATTCCCACCTCCTCAATACACCTCCTTATTATTCACGTAGCTTCCCTTGGAAGCTTCGTGGTTCCGTATTTCGGGTTTCGTCCGACAGTTTTAAAACTGCGATTCTCGGAATCCAAATATTTTTGGATATTTTGTCTTTCCTTTACCGATTAACTTTTACCTATTCTTCGGATTTCTGAAAAACTAAAAAACACTTTTTGGTGTTAAGCATTTTCCTTCACGTTTTCCCCTAACATAGCTAAACGAATGAAAAGTACATAACAATACTTTTCGTAGTTTTTATTTCGTCCTATTTTTACACGTTTTTCGAGAAAAACTTTTATCAACTTATTTAACTTTTCACGACATATTATCGCCAAATCTTTCGACGGAATGTCATTTCAACATACCGAACTCTCAGAAATGCTTAAGTTATTCAAACCCTAACCCTTAGGGTTTCATTAGGTGAATAGTGCCTATTTTGTCCTTTTCCCCGAAAATATTTTTGTTCCCGAAAATTTTTATTTTTGTCTTGAAAATTATTACTCGTTCAGTCTAGCTCGTAGCCAGAATCCTCCCGACTTATAATCATCCTAGGTTCTAGAATGATTAATAAACACATAGCACATAATATTATTAATAAAAATTCATTTTATTAATAACTAATTCTTTAAACTTAAATTTTGGATGATCCGAATTTCCGAGTCGTTACACACTTCCCCTCTTAAAAAAATTCCGTCCTCGGAATTTCTTAAAACCACACCCTTACCCGGGTCATCACATTCACCCCTTCTTCACAGAATTTCGTCCTCGAAATTTTAGCCTACCCTTTCTTCTCATATTCCATTCAACGGATTTCTTATCTTTCCATCATTCCTAACCCCCATCACCTATCAAGAATCATTAAGTAGAAGGAATAATGAGGAATATATAATTTCCTTTTAAAACGTTTCATACTTTTGCCGAGGGGTCAAATCGACCATGAACTCTTACTAGGTTTAACAGCATGACACCGTAACCTTTCTTCCACAGTCAGTTTACAATCACAAAGAAAGCAAACTACCTCTTACCCATCGTATACCCCATTTTGGGATATGTTCACCTCAGACTTAATCATTAGATTCCGCACCAAAACAACTTTGTTTGGCACAACTTCTTCAAAAAAAGCTCAATTTTCTTTTAAACATGACATACCATTTGTCCAGACGAATTAAATAGCTTACACCATACCAATAAATTGGATATCAACGTGAAACATTCATCTAGTCAACTCAATTGACATCGACTACTTCTGTAAATTCTTTTCGTAATACATCAAAACGTTTTATGATGTCATGATACCGAACTTTTCACAGTACGTTGAGGACTTCGTCAGTTTTTGACTTTGTCATTATACATCATACCATAGCGGGTTGTTGATCCTAAGATCACATCCAACACTAGGTTGAATTGCATTAATAACTCCATCCTTTTACCATCCTTGCATCAAATGCACTGATGATATAAAATTCATTTTGATATTTCAAATCAATTTATGTCTAGCCGAAACAATTAGCATAGACATACCAAGAATAGTTCTTTTAAAAATCTATTGGTTTCAAAAGTTGAACCAATTCTTTCATTTTCAAAATATGAACACATAAGCACGATTTCAATAAACTTCAAAATCTAGCATAGCTAGATGACTTGGAATATCATATTCTCCATCTTCCTTCATTATCTTACTGCGACAATACTTAATCTTCTCTAGCACCTTCAATACTAAGACTACTAAAAACAACTTGTTTTCAGTCTAAACATCCTTATACCTTAGTACAGTCCATCAACTTACCACACATTATGAGTTCAAAAACTTTCCACAATAATATGAGTTTAAGAACTATCCCAGACAGACCATAAGCATCCATTCGCTGAGAAGTCCAAAAACCTACCATATCATTATGAGCCACGAATGTACCATAAGTATGAGTTTCAAGAACTCGCACCTACCTTATTGTTCTCTACCTTTCAAGTATATACATGAGAAAAGATTCACCTTCTCGTCACATACATCTTAACAGCGCGACCAATTCCAATGATTATCACTGTAATAAGCTAAGTAGTTGTTACACCAAGCACAAACCTCTGCCCATAACAAAGGTTCATACAACTCAGCTATCACATGAGTCCTCAATTAAAATTTTTAAAACTTCTAAATCTCTCTTTACTAAATACAAATTTTCTTTAATTCATATACTATCCTTCACAACTCAATCTGAGTTCTTCTTCATGTACTACTTCGTAGTACTATAAATCATTCATTGTTTAATAGCTCATCTGTTACTACGATTCACTAAAATCACGTGGTGATCTTCTTATCCCTCTCTATACGATTATAGTCTTAGATACTCTTACCTAAGATTTATAACCTATCAGCTTTGATACCAATATGTAACGCCCCAAAATCTGGTCTATTTTCACGTCCGTATTCCATACGTCACGATCCCATCTTCTTCCAAACATAGATCATTATATACCGAAATATGACAATATACATTCTAAATTCCCAGGTTCTAAAACCACATAACTCCTTTCATTACAAATAACGATAATTACATTATCCTTTACATCTTACACGAGTGACTTTCATCCGCCACTAAGGATACATAACAGTTCATTAAACTAATCTAAAGTTCATTTAACTTATTTTATATTACAAGTCTTCACTTGATCTTCTCGCTCATTCCCATTCTGAATGGTACTCCATCTAGATACCGTCAGCTTGATCTTTACGGAATCCTTAAGTTCGTCTAACATCATTCGCTAAAAATGTTTTTCATTTAAAGTAAGTGTGAGCATTCAATTGCCCAGCAAGTCATAACAGTTGAACAAACATATTCAAGAATTCAAACATTCTTTTAAGACTTTAATAACCGAACAAAGGTTATGAAGCAGCTTGAATAATAGGAATAATCTGGATTCCTATCATTTTAAAACAATATTCACTTTCATTTTAAAATACTTTCATGCTTCTACCTTTTTCATACACATTCTGTCTGGCTTGAATCATTAGCATAGACTTAACAATAACGGATCATGTATAAACAGAGCATTCTCTTATTGAATAGTTAAATCACAGAACAGTTCATCTCATAGAAACACTGAAGTGTTCACATTGTGGCACAAGGCCTCATATGTTCTACCACCTTGGACAAATATCGCACATTAGTACATAGACATAACTTCTCAAGTTCAACATCTGAGAAGTTTAAGAAACTAGCATTCATTTAAAATATGAATGAAGTTAGAAAAATTGCCTTACGCACAGCTATAGCTTTACGCTGAATTGCTCATTCCAGTTTCTATGTAACACATAAAAAAAACAACACATACACCAATTAGTCATATATATTTGGCTTATGCATTAGTTTGCTTAACTTTACTTCTTAGGGTTCGCGTTCTTACAACCTCAGTTTACGCGACCACTTGCATTACCGTTCTACGACTTCATGACATACAGAGATGTCTTACTTATTCGTTCATCATCTTTGATGTTTTATATTCTTATCTTCCTCTTATAACTTCTCTAAGACTCAGCACACATCGCTTCTATACTAGTAGTTCATATGGTACTCTGAGTGGTTTCCCATAAACAACCAACAAATAAGTTCTCGTCTCATCTACACTGCCATCACAATGAGTTAGATCGGTTGCCAGTTTCGTATATACCTTCGCTCTCTGAAGGAATTGTTTAGCCCAGCTCCCATATGTCACCAATCAAAGGTTACGATTGTACCACAACCTAAACTTATCTTAACTTATCTTAACCATTAACTATAACGTTTGTTAAGTTAATTTCTTATTCCTTATGGCTTTCTGGCAACTAAATGCCACACCTCAGGATTCGTTCTTTATCGTCTAAGTCATACAGTCTTTTGTATACTTAGAGCGATCATTCCATTTAATCCTTAACTCGGCTTCGTTACGTTAAATGTTATTATCATTAATTTAACTTCTTTACTATTCACGGTTTAATAATTACTCTTCATTATCATACGGTCAAACCATACACGGAGTGTAGGTTCTATCCGCTTAATATTTGCGTACACTCAACTTTTTTATTGGTTAAAATGTTCCATACTTACAATTCATTCTGTCATTTTCTATCTGAATCACGATCGGCTTTCATTAATCTTATTACCATTCATTACGTCTTTCTTGTTACCATTTTTATCTTACTTAATACTTTAATTATCCATTACCTGAACCCCATGTTCATTACTCTTTCTTAATGTCGAAGCCATACCGTTCGTTGTATGCTAAGACCATTGCTTATCACAACAAATAATTAAGTATACCACGTAATCTATACGCTTCACACTTATCTCTCATTATCATGACATAGCATCGAAATGTTATTCATTACCCTCGTCACTCAACGTCTAAGGAATCACAACCATAGCAATCCTCTACGTTCGTTTATCGTAACTACGGTCCCTAGATATCGGTTCCGTAATCTGCGTTTACATTCTCTATCTTTTACTCTCATTTAATCTTTTCATTCAACCTTTATTAAAGGTTTAATTTACTAGATTAAAGGTTATATTAGTTGAACATTATGTTCTTTATCTTCCCTTACGTTTCCCCCAAGAGTTGAGCAGTTAAATGCTCTTCTCTGGCTTTTTCCCTACATTGGCGTTGCGGCGCCACTCTCCCATTTATCTCTCACGTCGTGCGCATGCGAGATTGCGATGCAAACTTCTCAGTGCAGCATCATGCAGTGCCACCTTATTAGCATGGTCAGCGCCACGCTACGCCAAGCCCTAACCCTAGAAAATTTCTCTAAGTGTTAAATTCAATTTGAGACGTTTACTTCCCGCTTCCATAACTTATGTGTTATAACTCATAACGTGGTTGTTCCAAAGCCATTCTCTTCCTTATCTTACGTACTTCAATACCCCCTGAATAGAACTTAGTTCTGAATCCGTTAACGTGCCATTCGATTGGCTTGATCTTCACCCTTCATTTGTTTTACATTTTTAACGCTCTTCGTTCGTTCATCCGTAATTCGGTCATCCGAACTCGGAATTCGTTCGTTCTTGAGTCCACAACTCACGTTTTCTATGTTCTCTTAGATTCTTATGAAACCCTACACGTTCGCGTTCATTTACTAACTTTCTAATTCTCATTTGTCTTTTACAAAATTTTTGCCATAACTTCGTTATAGCTAAGTTTTAATCCGTTCTTCATGAACATTTCTACCGTTCCTAACCAATCAATATGCATCTAACTTATACGTGATGGTTTTAAACTTGTTCATCAACAACAATTATCCTACGATGGTTTTAAATTTGTCCATCAACAACGTTCTTCGTGTTCTTCACGTGTTCTTCGTGTTCTTCGTTCATTCTTCATTTTAATCGATATTTTTGATTACGATTTCACTTTTTATTGGAATTTGATGTTATAGAACATCATTCCTTACTTATTTCACCTACTTATTTATATAATCCACTCGGATCGTTCTAATTCATTACGAATCTTATACTTCCTTAAGAAATTTATAAACTAAACTTTTAATTCTTATTTCTTCATTTTCTTATGATTTCAACCATATGAAATCATTCCTAACATCATTTACTTCTTATTCTTATTAAGTTATGTTTTGAACATTAAACATTAAGAAAAGTTAACTTAGGAGTTAGGTTTTAATACCTTTCCTCTTTATTTTTCTTCCGCTAGACAAAACCAACAATTTGCTAGCTTTTCTATTTCACGAACACTTTCGATCCGATCATTCATGCTCATACTTTTCCTTCTCTATCTTCATCCAAACCCTCTCTCTCTCTCTAGTTGTAGGATTTTCAATATCCCATTTAAATGAATAAAGCTTACTATTTATAGAAAACCAAGGCTAGGGGAGTTTTAGTCATTTCACCACCCGAACCTCCTTACTATTCACACTTCCATACTATTCCCACCTCCTCAACACACCTCCTTACTATTCACGTAGCTTCCCTTGAAAGCTTCGTGGTTCCGTATTTCGGGTTTCGTCCGACAGTTTTAAAACTACGATTCTCGGAATCCAAATATTTTTGGATATTTGGTCTTTCCTTTACCGATTAACTTTTACCTATTCGTCAAATTTCTAAAAAACTGAAAAATACTTTTTGGTGTTAATCGTTTTCTTTCACATTTTCCCCTAACGTAGCTAAACGAATGAAAAGTACATAACAATACTTTTCATTATTTTTATTTCGTTCGATTTCTGCACGTTTTTCGAGAAAAACTTTTATCGGCCTATTTAACTTTTCACGACATATTATCTCCAAATCTTTTGACGGAATGTCATTTCGACATACCGAACTCTCGGAAAGGCTTAGGTTATTCAAACCCTAACCCTTAGGGTTTCGTTGGGTGAATAGTGCCTATTTCGTCCTTTTCCTCAAAAATATTTTTGTTTCTGAAAAAATTTTATTTTTGTCTTGCAAATTATTACTCGTTCAGTCTAGCTCGTAGCCAAAATCCTCCCGAATTATAATCATCCTAGGTTCTAGAACGATTAATAAACACATAGCACATAATATTATTAATAAAAATTCATTTTATTAATAACTAATTCTTTAAACTTAAATTATGGACGATCCGAATTTTCGGGTCGTTACAAAAATAATATCCTTTACCTTAGTAGAAACTGGATTTGACTGGAATATCGTATATTATTTTGAGAAAATCTTGCAAAAAAACTACGCTCAAAGTATCATTATACTCAAGAAAATACTCACAATACTATAGAATAAGAATTTCTGATATTGAAGTGGTGTATTGAGGAAGGAGGGGTTACCCCCTCTTTATAGCAACGGAGGAAGAAAAATTTCAAGGCATTCTGCCTAACTCTCATATTTTTCCTTCTCTGCCTAATATGTTTGCCTAACTCCTCTTTTTTTTCAATTATTGGGGTCCCACACATGAGAAACACAACTTTGCAGACTTAATTTCTCCACCAACCAATTCCACCAATCAAAACAATGTTACAAACTACTTTTTTGAAAACAAAGTATTCATATACATTTTGTTTACTTCCGTTTCTAATTAACCACATGCTTATATATTAAAATAATAATATTATTAAACAATTATAATATATTATAATAATATATATGAATGAATATGTTATTAGAGAAAAATAATTGCTAAAAATTAAAATAAATAATTTATGCAAAATTCCTTCATTTATACTCACATAAAATAAATATGTCGTTATCATATAAATCAATAATTAATTATTCAAAAATAATATTACAGAATCACAATAATAACAACCAGGTCGTTCCCAGGAAAGAGGGGGTTTCCGATAAAGATTTCTCCTTACTGGCGCGCAATTAGATAATCAAACCCCTTTCCTTAGACAGAACTTCCTTAGACATTGCCAATAATGCTATCTAATAATATTATTCAAATAATATGAATTATTGATCTGATAATGAGAGATATTGTGCAGTGACAATTATTGAAAGAACAATAATATAAAATATCAACGTAGCAATTATTGACTCAATAAAATAAAATATTGAACAGTAATTACTGTAACAATTATTGAGTAGTGCCTTCTTACGTAAGAATCAATAATCTAAAAATATTGTGCAATATCGTGTGCTACTATGCAACCAGGTATTCCAACAGTGTTAACGGTAACAACTACACCGTTATGGGGCCCACAAATGGTTGCGCCGTCGTACGAATATTCCCCGACAAAAGGAATATTCCACGACTAAATGAATATTCCCCGACAACAATGAATATTTTATAACCACTTGCTTATTTTGCAAAATTTACATATTTCACCCATAACCAAAGTATTATATCAATTAACACCTTATTATTTCAAAATAATGAATGTAGAAAATTCAATTTTATTTATAACAAGTTGGGGTCAAACATTCACCCTACAATTCTTATATACGAACTTAACATGAATCACCTTCCTATTTGCAATTTCTATGTTTAAAGGGAAATTCAACTCTTCACTAGGCAATCCTAACCTCTTAGTAAATTCATCATATATAAACGAGCAAGTAGCACCCGAATCAAATAATACATAAGCATCTATATCATTGATTGGGATAATACCTGACACCACATCTTTTGATTGCATAGCATCCTACACAGTCATGTTGAAGGTTCTGGCTGTGGGTCTGTTCGATGATGTTGGTCCAGTAATAGCCAACGTACCTCCAGTGTCGCCTCCTTTGCTTCCAGTTGCCTCTCCAGCTTTCTTCTTATGGCACTCGCGAGCAAGATGATCCTTTGACCTGCACATGTATCAAGCATTCTTCTTTGGTTGATGGCAATTTAGATCAATGTGAACGTCCTGGCCACAGTTGAAGCATACTCACTTACCCCTTAAGCACACGCCAGTGTGATTCTTCCCACATGTAGCACATGCTTTAAACTTCATTTTCTGATGACTACTCTGTTGGCTTCCAGCACCAACACTGTAACGCCCCAGAAAAATCGAACCTTTTGTAAATACTTTTAATAATGAATAAAATAATATTATTTGTTATTATTATGTGTTAGTAAGATGAATGTCGTTCTATAACCTAGAAACGTCTGAATGTCATAGTATTTTAACTACATGAATAAATTAAAGTGTTTGAATTTCCAAGACGAAAATAAAAGCTTTTCGAGAAATTTTCCGAAAAACATTATTCATCGATTTCCGCAAAGGAATTATTTTTGAATTTCCGAGAAATACGCAACGTTATAATATCAAGGTGAGATGGACTATGTAATAATAATCTAAGTATGAAAAATGCAATATTTCGCATGCGGACTTAATTAGAGAACGTTAGGAATATTAAGCGTTAAGAAGAGAGTATATTGATCGTATGATACGTAAGTATTGTACGAGGTATTGAATGCGAGTATATTACGTAGTATTATATGAGTATGTATCAAGAATGGAATAATGTATATTACGAAATAATATACGAGCTAGAATACAAGGATTATACGTATAGTATATGTAATAAGGCTTTAAGCCACTTGTTAATAAATGTATGGATTATGTAGGATGTATAAGTCCAATATGCATTAATGTGCAAGCCCAAGTGTTTGTTAATCAAAAGTCCAAACAAAAGTAATGCAAGCCCAAAGATAAGTTAAGTACTTTAATTAACTTAAGCCCAATATAATGATCCAATGGGTTAGCCATGATCCATGGAGCAAACCAAGGTTAATGTGGGTTAGACTTGGTGACCAAGTAATTTATGTAATGGCCAAGCATACGATAAGTTTTGTGATGGCCAAGTAATAGGAGTGATTAGCAAGTATACTTAGTTGTTAAGCAAATGAATAGTAAGGAGGTTAATCTAAGGAGGTGGATGTCCTAATGACTCTTATGCCCTAACTTAGAGACTTCTATAAATAGCAAGTGGGATTTCATTATTTTTCTTGTTCAACTTTCATCCAACATAAAATAACTTAAGTGTTAGAGAGAATAAGCACTTTTTAAGCTAAAACATCCTTTACTAGATTTCCAAGAAGAAGAAGTTAGTCATCAAAGGTAATGATCTTATGATCTAATAATCTTCTATCTCTATCATTGTAGGATTACAAGAGAAGTGTAGTCTAATAAGCATGTATGCTAAGAACATGTAAGAATTGATTAATGAATGGACTTAAGTCATTTAAGTCATGAATAAGTAACTTGAACCTAAATAAGTTATGAACTTATAATGAACATGTCATATGATTGTCATATGAAGTTAGTATGTATGATAAGATGTGAGAACATTGATTAAAGGACTTAAATCAATAATAAGTTATAAGGAATGAAAACTTGTAGTTTATAAGTTGTTAAGTCTTGAACTTATGAAGAATAAGTTAAAACCTAACATGAAAATAAGTTGATGTAATAAGTAGTTTAAAATGTTCGTATGATGGTTAGAATCCATTTAGAATGTTAATCAAATCATTAGTAATGAAGTTTCGTCGGAATTCACACGATTTGACGATAATCGTCGAGTTCGTGAAATTCTTGAAATGAAAGTCGTATTTTGTGTTTGAACTTAGAAATGTTGCTTTTCGATGAAGATAAGTCATATTTGGCATTATAGATTTGTGGACTCGAAAATGATCGGATTCCGACTTAGAACGAAGAAACGAGCGTTGAAACTAATAGGTGAATTTTTAACAAACGAAGTCAAATAGATGAAATTCTTACATGAGCACATAGAGTATATAATTTGTGAACCGTAGGATCTTGAACGAGCCAATTCGGACTTATAATGAAGAAGTTATGCGTCCGGGAATTTTGCAAAGTTGAAAAACTGTCAAAAATTTTCCTAAGATACCAGAGTCAGCGCCACAAGACCAACCTGTATATATTGGTGGTCTTTGTAGCACCATATCTGATACAATGCACATACTCTATCGCAAAAGTCACACCACAAAATACGATCGATAGAGTAATGTGTGGCACCGCAGCCACCAGAGCTTGCCGCTGGCATCAAGAACTCATGCAAGTACATGCAAGATAGAGAAGGAAGGGTGAAATGCATATTTCAATGCCCTAGGGTTTTGACAGAGAAAAAAGTTTACAAGTACAAAATGATTGGTAACTCATTAGTAATATACTAAGGCTTAATTATAACATTGTTAAGGTATTGTTAGACGTTTAATGTATGATAATTAAAGGTTGATAATCAATTGAATATGAATGGAATGACAATGTAAGAACAATATAATGGAAAACCGGAACAAATAATAACAAATCTAAGTTTGGTTTAGATTGAGAAGAAGGGTAAGATTCATTAGGAATTGTATGTTCATTCATGACCTAATGTGTATGTTATGTTATCATCTACTGTAGAGACTTAAAGACTTAAACAAGAACGTGTTATTAACTGTAGCAGACGCTAAAGGCAAGTATTCTAACCCTTGTTCCAGTTCAATTTGGATAAGCTTTGTAAATCATGTATCCTTACGCATGAAGTCTTGTATGATGAAGTCAAAGCCAATTCTTTCGGCTAGACTATTGTTAAGTTATTTTGAAGGAAAAGAAGTGCTATTTTGAATTATTGATAGTACTTCGTAACTATTGTTCAGTTATTAAAGATATATGATTCCTATGTTTCAAGCATATTGTTTATTAAAATTGTTGTACTTGCTGAGCTAGTCATACTCACACTTGCTTGAACCATATGAACACAGCTACGATCGAACGGAACGAAGGCTCCAGCAAGGATAAAGGCAAGGCGAAGACAAACCCGTAGAATACTTATGTAATAGTATAGGGTGAATCATTGTAATATATTTGATATTATGACAAGAATAATGTAATGGTTATAAAGAACCTGGGGGAAATGTTAATATTATTTTGAATATATAGAAGACATATTCGTTCCTTTGAGACTTTTTAATTGAATGTATGTGTGAATGGTAGTACCGTGTAGCACCATCTGTCGGGTTGAAAGATACCCGGATTTGGAGGTGTCACAGGTTGGTATCAAAGCATTAGGTTATAAAGCTTAAGGGGGGGATTAAAAAAAACCTTAAGTCATAACCTTAAGAGAAGTCAAAGAAGAAAATAACCTTATAAAAATGCATTATGATTATATTATGTGTTTTTATTATTCTACTGACGTGTACTAATCAACTTAATTGTTTTGTGTAGATGTCAGGAGTAAATGGAATACATTTAGATGGACAGGCAGTTAGTGAAGAATCGGTGAACCAAATAGAGGTTATACCGAACTCTATAGCGTTAGAGCCTGAGATAGTTGTTATTGAGTCTGAAGACTCAGAGGATCCTGACCTCATGTCAGTATTCGATGGTATGATAGAAGAGGAAGTGGAGGTAGTGTCCTTCAATCTGGTAGCTATAGCAGCGGAGATGGCTCCTAGGGAGTCAATGATGTCATTGTTCATGTCAGTGTTGGATAGAAATATCCATTACTGTCAGGAGGTTAAGGAGCTGAAAGTAGAGCTCCAGGTGGTTATAAAAGACAAGACGGACGTGGAGTCCATGTGGGAGCAGGAACATGATGAGAGGATTTTGGCTAAGGACAAAGTCCATGAGTTGAAGCATGAGGTTTTTGAGCTCAAGGAGCTAAAGACCAAATCACAGAAGATAGGGAGAATGTCCTATATTCATAGGAGTTCTCATATAGATTTCCAGCAGCAGGTAGCTGGTTATCCTGTAGAGGCAGGGTAGACGCGACATAGTATCAGTCGTGATATTATTGCCGGTCTTACCAAGGTAGATTTTGATAATGTCTTGAGCCAGATGTAATCTAGTAGTAGCTAGAATAGTTTAAGTATGTTAATATTTTGTACTTAGTAGTGACGTAAAACCCTCTTTTGTATAGAAAAGGGTAGTCTTTTGTAAATCCCAAATTTTGGAAAGCACTAGCGGGAAAGTAATGTAATCAGCTTAGGTTGTGTAATGTAACCGATGTAGTATTATACTACAATGAATGAATGAATATAAGTCTTTTTATGGAACATAATGAGCAATGGATGATTGAAGTTATTGTTTAATATCGAATAAAAACTAAATAATAAAGAAGGGAATAATAACGTAATGTGTTGTTTATTGTATCAGCAAAATGCCGCCAAGAAGAGTACAACGTAACCAAGGAGCTAATGTAAATCAACCGGAGGGAGGTCCGGTTAACTCTATGCAAGAGTTTGTTAATCTTTTAACAGCTACATTTAATAGAACTGGGGCTAATATCCCTGTAAATACAGGAGTAGCACGAGCTACTACCTTTAAGGATTTTAAGAGTGTGGGTCTGTCGGAGTTCAAGGGAACTACAGACCCTATCGAAGCCCAAACATGGGTGAAAGAAATAGAAAAGGCATTTATAATAGCAAATGTCGACGAAGCCCAGAAGGTTGCCTTTGCAACCTATATGATGAAGGGAGAGGCTAACTTTTGATGGGAAGCCAATCAGGCTAGGCCCGGGATCGAGAATCTAACATGGGTGAGGTTCAAGGAGATATTCTTTGAGAACTACTTTCCCACGAGCATGCAGGGAAGGATGGAGATGCGGTTTCTCGAGTTAAAACAAGGGGACATGACGGTTCCCCAATACGCCGCCAAGTTTAATGAACTGGCGAGGTTCACTCCACACCAAGTGGATACTGAGGTTAGGAAGGCACGGCGGTTTGAGCAGGGCTTGAAACCCTGGCTCTATAATCGTATTTTGGTGTTCCAAAGAACTTCATTTGGGACCATTTTAGAGAAGGCGATAATCACCAAAGGTGGTAGCAAGGCGTTGAGCCAATACCACAAGGATAAGAAGAGCAAGGGGAAAGTGGATGGGGGAGTGAAAATCGAAGGAGCCAGCGGTAGTGGTGAGGGACAGAAGAGGAAGACGTTCAGCTCTGGGAATACCAGAGTGAAGCAAGGCGACTCAAAGAGGAGGATGGAGGCCTGCAAGACCTATGGGAAGACTCATTTAGGAGTCTGTCTCAAGGGGAAGGTCGTATGCTACAACTATGGACAGGAAGAGCATATCTCGCCTAACTGTCCAAGTCAAAAAAAGAACCACGAATGCTTTGTGTGTGGGTTAACTGACCACATGGCAAAGAACTGCCCAAAGAAGAGGACGGATGGGAACCGGGGCACTAATGGCGGTAAGTTAGCTATTAGTGGTCCAGCACAGCTGGGTAGGCCGATGGGTCGTACCTTTAACGTGACAGTCCAAAATGCAGTTACATCAGGGGACGTCGTCGCAGGTGTTATTCTGATCAACGACATAAATGCTTACGTGCTGTTTGATTCGAGTGCTACTTGTTCGTTTATAGCATGTGATTTTGCTAGACGATTAGGATTATTTTCTAAAAAGTTGCATATACCTTTAAATATTAAGGTAGAAAACGAAGAAATAATTCCTGTTGAAGATGTTCATAGGAGTTGTTGTGTAGATATACGAGGTTATAAATTATCGATAGATTTGATACCAATAAAATTAGGAGAATTCGACGTAATTCTCCGAATGGATTGGTTAGTTAACCATAAGGCAGTTATAGATTGTCAAAAGAAATGTGTGAACCTTGGAACGTTATAACAACCACAAGTAGTATTTTACAGGAATAGGTCGTCGAGACGTTCGTGTTGTCTAACCATGACACAAACTAGGAAATTATTAAGGAAGGGATGTGTAGGTTACCTGTGTCATGCTGTTGATACCCAGAGAGTGGTAGCAACCATGGAAGAAATACCTATAGTTAGAGAATTCGCCGATGTATTTCTGAGTGAATTATCGGGTCTTCCGCCGGATAGGGAGACAGAGTTTGTAATAGACATCGTGCCAGGAGCGGTACCAGTTTCCAGGGCACCGTATCGTATGGCGCCCGTGGAGATGAAGGAGTTGATGGTGCAGTTACAAGATTTGTTAGACAGGAAGTACATTCAATCGAGTGTTTCACCGTGGGGAGCACCGGTACTGTTTGTCAAGAAGAGGGACAGATTGTTAAGACTTTGTATCGACTACCGAGAGTTGAACAAGTTAACGATAAAGAATAAATACCCATCGCTCAGGATCGATGATCTCTTTGATCAGTTGAAAGGGGCTAGGTATTTTTCTAAAATAGATTTAAGAACGAGGTATCATCAGTTGAAAGTTAGGAAGGAGGATGTACCAAAGACAGCATTCAGGACTCGTTACGGTCATTACGAGCTTCTGGTGATGTCATTTGGGTTTACTAATGCATCAGTTGCATTTATGGATATGATGAACAGAGTGTTCAAACAATATTTAGACAAGATCATCGTGGTGTTTATCGATGATATTCTAGTCTATTCTAAGATGCCAGAAGATCATGTTAAACACCTAAGATTAGTGTTGGAGACACTAAGGAAGGAGAAATTGTATGCGAAGTTCACTAAGTGTGAATTTTGGTTGGAGAAGGTACAGTTTTTAGGTCATGTCATAAACCATTAGGGGATTTCAGTAGATCCAGCGATGGTGGAAGTCGTGATGAATTGGGAACAACCGAAAACGCTGACTGAGGTGCGAAGTTTCCTAGGGTTAGCGGGTTACTATCAAAGATTTATTCAAGATTTTTTGAAGATAGCTACTCCGTTGACTAACTTGACAAGGAAGACGGTGAAATACGCGTGGACCGATAAATGCGAGGACAGTTTTCAAGAACTAAAGAAGAGATTGAGTGAAGTGCATGTTTTGTCATTACCCTATGACAAAGGAAATTTTGTAGTTTATAGCGATGCTTCGCATAGAGGACTTGGTTGCATGTTCATGCAGCATGGTAAGGTCATTGCGTATGCATCTAGGCAGTTGAAGGATTATGAGAAAGTCTACCATACTCATGATCTGGAACTGGACGCAGTAGTTTTTGCTCTAAAGATATGGAGACATTATCTTTATGGAGAAAAATGTGAGATATACACGGACCATAAGAGTCTAAAATATATCTTCACACAGAAGGAGTTGAATATGAGACAAAGGAGATAGCTGGAGTTGATAAAGGATTACGACTGTGAAATTCTGTATCACCTTGGAAAAGCCAATGTAGTTGTCGACGCCTTGAGTAGGAAGGGTCGGGAAAAGTTGTCTTTGTTAATGGCTCAAACTGAGTTAATAACAGAGATGGCTAGGATGGAATTAGAAGTGAAGTTGCCAAGTGAAGCAGGACAGATACTATTTGCGATGGAGATGCAATCTACCATCATAGAGAGAGTTAAGGGGGTGCAGCTCAAAACTGATGAGTGTGACTAGATAAAGGAGTTGCTAGCCAATTAAAAAGTTATTAAGTATAGTCTTGATAATGAGGGATTAATAAGATTTAAAGGAAGAATTTGGGTTTCGAATGAGACAGAATTAAAGGAGCAGGTGTTACAAGAGGCTTATAGCTCTAAGTTTTCGATTCATCCTGGTAGTACTAAGATGTATCAAGACCTTCGACAGATTTTTTGGTGGCCGAACATGAAGAGAGAAATAGCTGAATATGTGAGTAAGTGCTTGACTTATTAGAAAGTTAAGGTCGAACATCAATGACCAAGTGGCTTGTTATAGTCATTGGAGATTCCGGAGTGGAAGTGGGAGAATATCACGTTGGATTCGTGGTGGGACTTCCGACTACAATGAAAGGGTATGATGCAATTTGGGTAATAGTGGATTGATTGACGAAGTCGGCTCACTTTTTGCCAATTAGGGTCAAGTATAACTTAGACCAGTTAGCTAGACTTTTTATTAAGGAAATAATTTCCAGACATGGAGTACCGGTATCGATTGCGTCAGATCGTGATCCACGATTCACATCGAACTTTTGGAGAAGTCTACGGGAGTAGTTGGGAACACAGTTGAAGATGAGTACGGCGTATCATCCCCAAACTGATGGATAGAGCGAGAGAACAATTCAGACGTTAGAAGATATGTTGAGATCTTGCGTCATGGATTTCAAGGGTAGTTGGGATGATCATCTACCATTAGTAGAGTTTGCGTATAACAATAGTTATCATGCAAGTATAGGTATGCCGCCTTACAAAGCTTTGTACGGAAGGAAATGCAGAACACCATTGTATTAGAATGAAGTAGGAGAACGCCAAATGCTAGGACCAGAATTGGTGCAGCAAACAACGGATATTGTCAAGATGATACAAATGCCTATCTTAGCAGCTTAAGACAGACATAAGAAATTTACAGATTTGCATCGAGAAAATAAGGAGTTTGAGGTAGGTTCTTACGTATTTCTAAAGGTATCTCCATGGAAAGGAAAGATACGCTTTGGAAAGAAGAAAAAGTTAAGTCTGAGGTTTATAGGACCTTTTGAAGTATTGAAACGGGTAGGTAAGGTAGCTTATATGATAGCATTAGTGTAAGACCCCGAATTTTATTAAATGAAAGTATTCAATTTTTTTATAATTATTCTATTTAGTAAATTGTTAAATTGATAAAAAGTTAAAGTTAAGGGTGATATATGAAATTTTTTCAAAGTAAGCAAGTTGTCATAAAATAATCGGTAGTAATAGTATAGTAATACGTGTGGTTGCATAGTAGCACACGGTACTGATTATTGATGCTTACGTGAGAAGTCACTCAGTTTTATTCAATTATTGTCACAATATTTATATTATTAAATCAATAATTGAGACGACAAAGTTATTCATATTATTATTTACAATATTGACAATTTTTGGTATGATTATGACCAGGGATTATTCTGTATAGTCATGACCATTGATGATTTAATGAATATCCTGGGCCTGTACTGCAGGGATGATTCGATGATATGGTTTATTTATTAAGCTGAGTTTCAGCAAGAAAAATTGATGAAAACATTTTAAATCATAGAAGATAGTAGATATCATGCTCTACTTGACTTTTCTAATGGATTGCTTATTCCGCTACAGTAAAACTTATTGTCTATTGTATTCTATCAGTTGTTATACTGTTGAAGGCTAAGGATAATTTATTCTTCATTATCATAGTCATAATATTTCTTACTGGGCTAGTTGAGCTCACCCTTTCTTTCACTGTTCTCTTCAGGAAATGAGAATATAGTTGGGACGAGTCGGGGAATGGAGTGATGGTCCGAGATGATGGCTATAGTAGTCCTCACTATTTTTATAAAATAGTGTGATAATAATTGTAATGAGGACTCCATTTAGTGTGGATATTGTCTAGAAGGCAATATTCGTGTTTAAACTCTCAGCTATGTTTTGTCGTATTATGCACGAGTTGTATAATTAAGTTGGTAGTTGATTTTTGTACCATGTATCTGGCAACTCAAGATGGGTGATGTATACCTGTTTTGGGGGCATCACAGTTACCTCCAGACCTAGAACGAATACATAATGTGTTTTACGTATCCGTGTTACGTCCTTATAAGCCGGATTATAAACACGTGATAGAATATGAGCCTACCCATATCGAGAAGGACTTAACATACGAAGAAACATCGATTCAAATTATCGATAGGAAAGACAAAGTTCTGCGGAATAAAGTCATACCTTCCGTGAAGGTGATATGGAAGAACCACGATGCAGAAGAAGCAACGTGGGAATTGGAAGAAAAGATGAAAAAGAATTACCCTCAATTGTTTGTGTAATTTTTTTTTATTAGCGAGATTCTGGGGACAGAATCCTTATAAGGGGGAGAGAGTGTAACGCCCCATAAAAATTAAACCTTTTGTAAATACTTTTAATAATGAATAAAATAATATTATTTGTTATTATTATATGATAGTAAGATGAATGTCATTCTATAACCTAGAAACATCAGAACGTCGTAGTATTTTAACTACGTGAATGAATTAAAGTGGTTGAATTTTCAAGATGAAAATAAAAGCTTTCCGAGAAATTTTCCGAAAAACACTATTCATCGATTTTCGCTCGGGAATTATTTTTGAACTTCCGAGAAATACGTAACGTTATAATATCAAGGTGAGATGGATTATGTAATAATAATCTAAGTATGGAAAATGTAATATTTCGCATGCGGACTTAATTAGAGAACGTTAGGAATATTAAGCGTTAAGAAGAGAGTATATTGATCGTATAATACATAAGTATTGTACGAGGTATTGAATGCGAGTATAATACGAAGTATTATACGAGTATGTATGAAGAATGGAATAACATATATTACGAAATAATATACGAGCTAGAATACAAGGATTATATGTATACTATATGTAATAAGGCTTTAAGCCACTTGTGAATAAATGTATGGATTATGTAGGATGTATAAGTCCAATATGCATTAAAGTGCAAGCCCAAGTGTTTGTTAATCAAAAGTCCAAACAAAAGTAATGCAAGCCCAAAGATAAGTTAAGTACTTTAATTAACTTAAGCCCAATATAATGATCCAATGGGTTAGCCATGATCCATGGAGTAAACCAAAATGTGCGTTAGACTTGGTGACCAAGTACTTTATGTAATGGCCAAGCATAGGATAAGTTTTATGATGGCCAAGTAATAGGAGTGATTAGCAAGTATACTTAGTTGTTAAGCAAATGAATAGTAAGGAGGTTAATCTAAGGAGGTGGATTTCCTAATGACTCTTATGGACTAACTTAGAGACTTTTATAAATAGCAAGTGGGATTTCATTATTTTTCTTGTTCAACTTTCATCCAACATAAAGCAACTTAAGAGTTAGAGAGGATAAGCACTTTTTAAGCCAAAACATCCTTTGCTAGATTTCCAAGAAGAAGAAGTTAGTCATCAAAGGTAATGATCTTATGATCTAATAATCTTCTATCTCTATCATTGCAGGATGATAAGAGAAGTGTAGTCTAATAAGCATGTATGCTAAGAACATGTAAGAATTGATTAATGAATGGACTTATGTCGTTTAAGTCATGAATAAGTAACTTGAACCTAAATAAGTTATGAACTTATGATGAACTTGTCATATGATTGTCATATGAAATTAGTATGTATAATAAGATGTGAGAACATTGATTAAAGGACTTAAATCAATAATAAGTTATAAGGAATGAAAACATGTAGTTTATAAGTTGTTAAGTCATGAACTTATGAAGAATAAGTCAAAACCTAACTTGAAAATAAGTTAATGTAATAAGTAGTTTAAAATGTTCATATGATGGTTAGAATCCATTTAGAACGTTGATCAAATCGTTAGTAAGGAAGTTTCGCCGGAATTCACACGATTGGACGATAATTGTTGAATTCGTGAAATTCTCGGAATGAAAGTCGTATTTTGTGTTTGAACATGGAAACATTGGTTTTCGATGGAGACAAATCACATTTGGCATTATAGAGTTGCGAACTCGAAAATGACCAGATTCTGACTTAGAACGAAGAAACGAGCGTTGAACGTTTACCGTTTTCGTTAAAAATGAACTAATAGGTGAATTTTTAGCAAACGAAGTCAAATAGATAAAATTCTTGCATGAACACGTAGAGTATGTAATTTGTAAACCGTAGGCTCTTAAACGAGCCAATTCGGACTTATAACGAAGAAGTTATGCATCCGGGAATTTCGTAAAGTTGAAAAACTGTCAAAATTTTCTAGTGCACAGAGTTGGCACCGCAGCGCCATCCTAAGGTATATTGGTGGTATTTACATTTACCATCTATCAAAGGTACCTCTCTATCACCGAGAGTCATGTCGCTGACGGTGATAGAGTAATGTGTGGCTCTCTGCGGCCAAAGCCGGTTGCAGTCTCATCGCTAACTCGCGCCACATCACGACATAGAGAAAGAAGGGTGGCGCAGCAACGCCAGCCCTAGGGTTTTGACAGCGAAAAAAGTTTACAAGTATGAAATGAATGGTACCTCATTAGTAATGAACTAAGGCTTAATTATAACATTGTTAAGGCATTGTTAGACGTTTAATGTATGATGATTAAAGGTTGATAATCAATTGAATATGAATGGAATGACAATGTAAGAACAATATAATGGAAAGTCGAAACAAATAATAACAAATCTAAGTCAGGTTTAGATTGAGAAGAAGGGTAAGATTCATTAAGAATTGTATGTTCATTCATGACCTAATGTGTATGCTATGTTATCATCTACTGTAGAGACTTAAAGACTTAAACAAGAACGTGTTATTAACTGTAGCAGACGCTAAAGGCAAGTACTTTAACCCTTGTTCCAGTTCAATTTGGACAAGCTTTGTAAATCATGTATCCTTACGCATGAAGTCTTGTATGATGAAGTCAAAGCCAATTCTTTCGGCTAGACTTATATTATGTTTTTATCAAGCATGGTCAATGTTTACCAAGTTATATTGGTGTGGTTTTCAAACGAAGACTGAGTATTCTAAAATGTTTTGTCGTTTAACGACAGGCACGTGAGGTTGAGACAACTTAAACGTACATACATTTAATGAATGTAGTGTTGATCAACATAGAGTACTATAGGCTGATCACCTAGACGTGCTCGTAAGTAATGTCAGACTTACGGACTTAGTGTCGAGATGTCCTTTGCAAAAGAACTTATGAAATGCTCAAGGTCTTGGACCGAAATTGATGTTTTACTGAATATTGTTGTTGTAAAACGTTTTGAAGGAAAAGAAGTGCTATTTGGAATTATCGATAGTACTTCGTAACTATTGTTCAGTTATTGAAGATATACGATTCCTATGTTTCAAGCATGTTGTTTATTAGAATTGTTGTACTTGCTGAGCTAGTCATGCTCACACTTGCTTGAACCATATGAACACAGCTAAGATCGAACGGATCGAAGGCTCCGGCAAGGATAAAGGCAAGGCGAAGACGAACCCGTAGAATACTTATGTAATAGTATAGGGTGAATCATTGTAATATATTTGATATTATGACAAGAATAATGTAATGATTATAAAGAACCTGGGGGAAATGTTAATATTATTCTGAATATATAGAAGACATATTCGTTCCTTTGAGACTTTTCAATTGAATGTATGTGTGAATGGTAGTACCGTGTAGCACTATCTGTCGGGTTGGAAGATACCCGGATTTGGGGGCGTCACAAACACTCGCATTCTACTTCATCTTCACGTAGCTATTATTATTCCCACCACTACTACCACCATTCTTACTTTCACTCTCATTCTACTTATTTCCTTGTTCCTGATTATAATTTGTCATAGCCTCGCCTCCACCCTCAGCGATAATTGTGACGAATGAATTGTTTGAGTTGTGATTCTAGGGACAGAATCCTTGTAAGGAGGGAAGGATGTAACAATCCATGATTTATTTGTAATTTCAAATATTTATTGAATTAAATAAATATTTTTAATTGATGTGTTTGTTGTTTAGTAGATATTTGTTGGATTATTTATTAGAAAGTAAATGATTCATGAGTTATAGAAATAAACTTAATTAAGATAAAAGAGTGATGAATTAAATTTATGAGATAATACTCTAATTTAATTTAATAATTAAAGAGTTGAAAATGATTATATGAATTGTTATAACGTTGCTTTAATTTAATAATTAAATTGATATATTAATTTATTAAATAAAATTATAATAAAATTATAATTTTGTGGTAATTAGTTAAGTGGAGAATTTGTTTAATAAGTTGTAATTAATTTTTATTTAATTAAGATTGGATATGAAAATCCAAATAAATAATGTGGGACTATAAACTATAGTATAAATGATTTATTAAAATAAATTAAAGTAGTTTGAAATGGATTTACCAAAATAGGCTTAAGGAATATTAAGTCTTTATTTTTAAAATTGTTTTGCCAAACAAATTCTTATGGCTTTTGAATTTAAAAAAAATGATAATAAAAATATATTAAATATTTTTATAACTAATACATAATTAGTATATTTAATAGTACGTCAGTTTTATACGTTTTGGTTTGGTTTATTGTGTCTGTTTTATATTTTTTTTATGTAAGGTTTGGCCTTGGCTTGAGAGAAGAGGAGAGAAAGAATACAGAGACTAAGAAATAGAGAGAGTTTGATAGAGAAGAAAGGTTTCCTGTGAATTCCAAAGCAATCTTTATCTTCTATTAAGGATTATTCAAGCAGCAATTGAAGGTATAATTTCTAAAACCTTAATGTTACATATAGGAAAGTTTTATGTTCTTGAGTTTCAAACTCTCTATAAATACAAATGTGATGAATTTTTGTTATATAAAGTGTTGATTGTGTGTACATGTAATTGTGATGTTATAACTAGCATCTAGACAAGAATTTAGTATACTAATTACATTCAAAAATAAGAAAACTGATTACAGTGAATGTGTGTATGTATATGGCTAGTGAAAGTACAAAAATTGATAGTTGGTTGGTGAGCTAGACTGTAAATTGAGTCTGGAATATGTTAATTCATTAAGAAATGAAAAGAACACATTTTGAATGAGTTAATTTGGTGTAGTAATGAGACTTCAGTGTTAATTTTTGCTAAGGATAACAAAAATGGAGTTTTTGTAAAAATATAGAATTTAAAGGAATAAATTTGTTTGTAGTTGTTGTTTAATTATTCCAAATCAGTATATATATGATTGGTAATGTGTGTATGCAGTCTATACCATTTGGGTATGTATAATTTGCTGATTTATTGATGAAATTCGTGATGGTTGGACTGAACATAGTATATAAACTGGTTGCATAGTTTCTATCTCACAAGACTAGCAGTAAATTGCTACCGATGTCAAGGTCGAAAATGGCGCAGAGATCTTACCTGGTTCGAGGGTTAAACACGGCATTTACCGCTTCCATACCCAGAATAGAGGCAGTGAAATCTGTTGATGCTGCAGACTTTAAAAACCCATTGTAACCTAGTCTAATGAAGTGTTAATGTCATAAACTTGTAATAAAGATGCTATAACAGATTTGTACCATGTAGGTGGTAATTCTAAAGTTGTAAAAAATTGGTAAGTCGTGAAAACTTACATTATGATATATTAAAAACTAGAGTTGGTGACTAAATGTTTCAATTCTAATACTTGTGATTTCTGAAGAGTATATGGTGTGATTTGAAACTTTTACTAAAGTAATAAGTTTAACTAAAATGAGATTTAACTTGGAAAGTGGATGTTAGTGTGTCTAATAGATATTGTGATTCTAATAATATGTGTAGGTGAACGTGAGTTGTAATTTATAGCTTGTGCTCGAGGCAAGTTCTCTAACCTTAAACTTTATTTGAGCAAAATTTTTGAATTCTAATCTTTGTTTGAGTTACCCTAACTTGTTTATAATTAAGCAAGTTGTTCTAGTTTCATTCTCTTTATAATGAATGCAAGTTCCTGAACTTTAATCTCTAATTGAGTTATCCTATTTCATTTACTTTACGTAAGTTATAATCTTATGACTGTTTTGGTATAAGTTGAAAGATTACTTATAACCTGGGACATAGTTCGTGGTCTTGTGACCATCAGATATATTTTATATTTTGATCTCAGTTCTTGTTTATCATTGATAGAGTATTTGTGACACCCCCAAATCTAGGTACTTCATTCCCACGGGATCTGGTGTTCACTTAATCAAAATTTATATCTTACTACCGAATCACAATAAAACTGGATAAATAAAAAACCTTTCCGATTAAAGGGTTACATAATAAAATCTCCCAGGTTATCTAACCTTTAAATACAATCATTCAAATGCGGAAATTAAATAAACTTTATTAAAGCCAAGTCTAAGATCATCATAATAAAAATCTAAAGTAAAAATTACAAGTCATCATCATTTGCACATTTTTCCCTTTCCTTTGCTAGACGAAGGTTCATCTACCTTCTCTTCTTTAGCTGCAATGAGTTTTTAAATATGCAAGAGTGAGCAAAACAATTTCTCACCGGATATAATATAGAATCAACAGGAGTATAGCAATAATAACTGCCAAAAATAGGCTCATCAACAATAAATAGTACTCTATCAACAATAATCAGAAACTAAAATCCAAAATATGGAATAAATATAACTGAGGGTCATAAGACCATGAACTATGTCCACAGTTGCGAGTAATCTTTCAACTCCAACTTTAACAGTCATAAGACTTAGGGGGATCAGCCCTTCGTACCATGTATTGTGCACAAACATTTAACGCTACGCGATTAGAGTACAAGTCTTCACCAAAGGAAGTTTGGTTTGGATAAGCTTTCAGGGTAATTTGGAATTCAACGAACATCAACTAAGGATTAGTTGAATGAAACCAAGAACATTTCACTATAGAATAATCGTGATTGAATCAATCATAGTAAACTAAAGTCATGCTTTAGGAATAATCTAAGAGCATACAATTTGAATAACTATAACACCTTGCTTGAACAATACTAAGCCAAGGTTAATTAGAATTGAATACTTGAGCATACGCATAATAATTTGATCGATAAAATGTTCAACATTAGAATATATAAATTTGCATGCTAAACAACAAGTTAAATACAAGAATAACTTGCTCAAGAATAACTTACATCATTATATCATAATCGAATTGAAAACCATAATTAGTTCAACAAGAAAAAGGATTAGAAAAACTTGCTCAAAGAAAATTTAAGCGATTGCACAATTCTAAAAGTAGAGTTAAAGAACTTGCCTTGCTCGTAGGCTAAACCAAATCAATACGAATCACAATATCCTATAAACATATGTCATCTTGACATAATTAGTCATTACCATCTTACAAACATAACTAAGTACGTTCATCATTTAAAATTAGATTTTTAATCACATAATCAAGTTATAACACAAGTTAATTGTTAATAACATACATATTCATAGCATAAAAATACTAAAATCAACATTTTACAGTCCTACTATCATCACATAACAATTCCTTAAAATTTCAAGTACAAAATCAACACTTTCATGGACCATTCTTTAACTTCATGGCTGCGGACGCCACGCTTTACATCGTGGGTCGCATTGTATGTGCGTGAGGATGGCGCAATGATGACTCGATAATTAAACTTGACAACAATGACTGCTGGCGTATGGCGATAATGACTCATGATTGCCACAAACATCTTTTTTTTGGTAAGCAAGTGACGTGAAACTTCAGTCTCGAATGTGACAAATTTCTCAAGAATATCTGAAAAAAAGCCAATTTTGGCCTACAAGCTCGTTTCTAACAGACTAATTAACATGTAATTCATACAAAAACTTTATGTAAATAAAATTCAAGAACTCCTAACATGTTTCTACTCATATAACAACATAAACAACAAAATTAACACACCCAAATTCATTGTTTTTGACTAAAACTCACTTTTTGATATTTTTGATGAAAAAAACACTGTAATTTTTGTTTCTCAACCAAAACCACTAATTCAAAGCATTTTATCAAAGTATATATATACTCTAAAAAATTGAATAGCCAATTTATCAATAAAACAACTAAACAACCCATAATTTCTATTTTAACTAAACAATATATATATATAAAAGAAACTCTCTATAAAATACTTTTCCCCATAATTACATACATATCAAAAATTCTTTGATTATAACCCATGAAAATAGTTTTAATATCACTATTATGACATATAAAGCCACATAACAACAAAATTCATGCTTACACAAAGATTCTACAGAGAATTTGGGAAGATAAAACTAAACTTTTTAAAAAAAAACTAAAAGAAATAGGAGAATACCTTGATAGAAGATGATATGGCTAATCTTTTCTACTCTCAAGCCTCCTTCTCCAATCTCTAGCCTTCCTTTCTCTCTTCTCTTCTTCTTCTCTTCTTCTTCCCTTCTTCTTCTTCCTCTGAGTTTTTTTTTCTTCTCTCTCTCTATCTAACGTACTTAACAAATAACGTATATAGAATATAATATATATTGATTATATAATATAAATACAAAACATATAACTGATATCAGTTATATGAGTTTTAAAAATCAAAAGCCATAAGGCTTGTTTGGTTACTAACTAAAAAAATAACCCATTAATCCTAACACCCTGTTTGGTAAAACTTAAATAGATTAAAGACTTAATAGACATTAGGCCTTGTTTGGCAAAACGGAATTAAAATTCCTTTAAGTTATTTTAATAACTACTTTATAAAAGGTTATTTGTCACACATTAATTTAATTAAATTAATCATAATAACAATTTATTAAATCACTTCATCACATAAATCAATACCACCAAAATTATAATTTTTATATAATTATAACTTTATTTAATCAACCAACACATCCTTTTTAATTACAAATTCCAATAAAAAGAATAGTAATTGAATTAATCAAAATTCTCTAACTTAATAATTAAATTAAATTAGCAAATAATAATTAATTTCCTTAATTATTTATTTAACAAATAATTAACCACATCAAATCAAATTTGAAAAATTATTTATTCAACAACAAACACATCCATTAAATACATAAATAATTCAATAAATTATTTATTATAACAATAAAAATTCTGGAATGTTACAGTATTATTCAATTTTGTTGAGCCTATTCATTGGCAGTTATTATGCTATTGTTATTCATTGCTATTTCAAGTGAGCATTTGTTTTGCTCACTCTTGCATAAATATAATCATTGCAGCTAAGGTTGAGAAGGTCGATGAACCTATGTTAGGGTTATTATCTGTTTATTTCTATCAAATGCCATGTTAGGTTGAATATTTAGTACTTTGTTTTTGTTTATTTGCAGTATTGTGGTGCAGTCGTTTTGAACTGCGAGATTATTTTTTGAATTCTTATTATTATGGATGCCATGAACTATTCTTAATATTTAGGGGTTTGTTTAGTGGATAAGTTGAGACTGTTATTGATCCGTCCTTCTAGCAAGCACCGACCAACTGTGTTAACTAGTTATTTTTTCAAATTTAGTTCGCGTGTTTATTTCTTTGAGAGTTTGTTCACTCTTATAAACTTTCATTTTTACAAGGTAATAAAAGACTTAGACGTTTATACAGTTTTGGATCTTGGATTCGTGCATGTTGACATATAAGAATAATATTAATAATAATAATAATAATAATAATAATAATAATAATAATAATAATAATAATATAAGAAGATTGAATATCGAAAGTCTTGCGGTAGGTCGAGATGGAGCGTAAAATGCACTCGCCCATAAATGCAAGACCTATATTGAGATGGAGCGTAAAACGCACTCGCCCATAAACGCAGGATCGATATTGAGATGGAGCATAAAATGCACTCGCATAATAATCTTTGGTTTTCGTAAAGTCTAATTTAGCTTATGTTGATTACGTGGCCTTTGCTGCTCGAGTTACTAGATTCTTAGGGGTGTTGTACACCTAGTGCCCTAAAGTCATCTGGCTTGGGAGTCAATGATCAAAAGCTCATTAATGGGTAGTTCTGATTAGCCTAATGTAATTAAGGACTGTCTGAGTCAGATTTTATTGTCTTCATGCTAATGTCTTTTGATCTTTTCCTGCACTTGTGTCTTATTCTTAATGCTTGTTGAATTCTTAAGTTACGAAGTGTGCATATTAGTATTAACAATCGACCGTGTGAACGTATTTGAGCTATGATTAGTTAGGACGGTTGGTCTCCATACACACACATAGAATGGATCGAATACAGTCTCATGCTTGAAATAGAATGAACCCTTACTCATGTCTGTGTTTGCCTTGTTCTCTAGGAGTAGCTATGATTGAGATTTATAGCCACGATGCTAGTATATAGTTTTATATTCCTTTTGTGTATTAATTTACTACTGTTATTTTTTATGTTAGACAGTTTGCTCGAGGACAAGCAAAGACTTAAGTTTGGGAGTATTTGATGAGTGGGATTTATACCCGCGAATCGGATACTTTATGACTTAACTAATTGCCTGAATTCGTAGATTTTATATAGTTTTATATGATTATAGTGTTATTGCGCTTAACTGATGCAATGCAGGGCTTATTAGGTCTTTCCAATACTTTCAAGGGCAAAACGAGCATTTTACATGTACCTGCGCCGTGGCGCCAATTTCAAGTCTGGTGCTCACGCCGCAATTCCATCCCCTTGTCCAGCTGACGTCATCGTGGCGCTGCAACGCCAATAATGTGACGCCCCCAAATTCGGGTACTTAAAATCCGAATTCAGTGCTTCACGATACCATTTCTTTGAGTGGAATAATAATAATTTTGTCATAAATATCAAACTTAATTTATATATCAGAGTTGTCTAAATCCCAGGTACGCAACCTTAAAATATTTCATTACATGATAGATAACAGATATCATCATCTTATTTAAGTCTAGCTATTACATAAGATAACACTAACTTATTCTGACAGCTTTCCTTTCCCTTTGTTCCTGGTAGAGCCCTCTAGTTGGTCATACTTAATTGAAAACATTTAATTTACGCAAGGATGAGCATTTGAGTGCCCAATAAGTAATAACAATTATAAATATTAGCTGAAAGGATTAAATATTTTTTTTGTACTACCCTTCTACAACAAATCAATGGTTGTGAAGTAATCTGAACCGATAATGATAACATAACAACTCTCTATCAAATTTTTGAAACTACGTACTGACTATAAATAGGGTTAAGGTGACATACTATGAACATTGTTCTCAATTTTCAAATAGGTTTAGCAGAACTTCATCCGCAAACCGTCATAACTTACGGGCACGGGGGGTTATCAGCCCGTTATGCCCTATATTGATCAATATTACATTCAATAACGATATTATCGTTCACTCTATCCGCCTTGGGCGCATAAAAGTTTTCCTTTGATTGGGATGTTCATACTTAGTCTGGAATCCGAACCAAAATAATTTGATTGGATACAAAAAGGTTTTATCATATTCAATAATATTTCTAAATCAGTATTCACTGGTCAAATAAGCTTAGACGACTTTTTTCTTAACGTATACACACGTGGGGATCAATATATATATATATATATATATATATATATATATATATATATATATATATATATATATATCAACATGTGATTAAATACAATGATTATCCAAGTGGGGACACTTGTATAACCATATATAGAAATTAACAAACAAAATATATATCTGAATTATAATATAGTACCATGTTGATAATCAATGATCAGATATAATATATATATATATATATATATATATAATAGGGTTAATAATCTGGTACAATAATATAATTCCGAAACTTTCTTACTCATGTCCATTGCATAAAAAAAATGCAAAGGTAAAAATACTTGTCTGGTCTGCTGCTTACACAACTTAGTTCTATCCTTAATTCAACGACCTATCATTTATAAGATTATTCTATTGATTAGAATAACATATCATAACACATCATACTGTTATTTATAGTTAATACATAACCTAATCACATTGTTACATAAATATATCAGTCCTTAAGACACAAACAAACACTTATACAATCAAACTATATAGGTTCGGATCAATTTCGGTATCATTTTGGTGTACCGACGAGTTTATCGGGTAATTATCGAGTTTATCGTTGATAAAACTCTAATCTGTATTTCAAATATTAATCTGGATAATTTAAATATCAATCATATTATTTATAAATGACTTATAATAATTAATCATAATTTTTCAAACTCTAGAATCATTATTAAATGATTTAAATATTAAATAATTATATTATCATTAATATTTAAATAATATTAAAGTATTAATGCAACCCTTACTAAAATATCAAAGTTATTTTATAATAACTCAAAATACTTATAATAACTCAAAATACTTTTAAAGTATTAATTATTACCCTTAAATGATTTTTAAAACATTTAAAATTATTTTTAAATAATTACTATTAATATTTAAATATTAAGGTATTATTCACTAAAATATTGTGAGTCATTTATAATAACTTAAAATATTTTTAAACCACTTATATCCTTTTTAAATGTTTTTTAAATCAATAAAATCATTTTTAATCTATTTATTTAATATTATTATTAAATAAATCTAATATCATTAATATTAACTAATTAATGAAATTTATCTTACAATATTAAAAGTAATATTTTATAACTTAGAATATCTTTAAACTCTTTATTTGCATTTAAAATAATTTTTATAATATTAAAATCATTTTTTAAACTAATTTATTTAATATAATTATTAAATAAATCTAATATCATTAATATTAACTAATTAATGAAATTTACATTAAAATATTGAAAGTTATATTTTATAACTTAAAATATTATTAAATATCTTATTATCATTTAAAATGATTTTAATATTAGAAAATCATTTTTAGTTAATTTATTTAATGCATTTATTAAATAAATTATATATTAATAATATTCAAATAATTACTAATATTTATGGAAAATATGTCAAATTATTAAAAGTTAATTTTTATAACTTGAAATAATTTTTAAAACTAATTTTATAATTTTTAGAATTTATTTACTATTTTTAAATGATTTTTAGAATTTAATATAATTAAAATTAATAAACATGTCGCTATAGCCTTTAGCGACAAAATATGTCGCCTTAGGTGTTCTTGAGGCTTAAGAACACTGACAGGCAGTGATGAAGGTGTCATGTTTGACCAACTCTTATTCTCTGTATAAACATGATCTAAGCTAACTAAGACACTAACATTGTAGTATTGTTGTAACACTACAAGATCCAACTATCATCTAAGTCATAACACATTACAACAAGGAGATCTAGCCCATCAAACTCACTGTCAGAGCTTCCTGGGTTTTCTAGGTTACCTAGAAACCCAATCAGCTTCGAGTAGGCAGTTTAAGGCTTAATTTCCTTCGAGTTCTGTTAATTGTTAAAGCGTTCTAATGGGTCAGGGTTGTAGTCCTCATGCATATATCATTCATCAGGTTAGTCAAACAACATCAGATTCATAAGATATCACACGGTCAAACCTTGTCAGAGATAACGTTCATCAGTTTTCTGGGTTACCCTGAAAACTGAGTTCGTTCTCGTCCAGGCTAGTTTGACCATCGATTAGTTTCATTCTATTTGTTATCTAAGTGATATAAAGGCACAGATCTAAAGCCCACATAGCAGGTTATAACATAGATACAAAAACATCATCAAAACACATAAAATGTGACAGTTATTAGTCCTTTAAAATCTCGTCAGACGCGGTTAAAGGATTTCTAGGTTACCCAGAAATCACTTGATCATGGTCGGTCAACCGACTTTGACCAACAATATCTTGTAATCTGGACATCGAATGACCATGATTCCAGTTCTAGATTAAAGATATCATATCATACTACAAGTGTAAACATTTAAACAACAAAAATGATAACCAAATAAAGATCTATATGGTCTGACATTCGGTTGTCAGACCACTTTTGAAAATTTCCCAGATTTTGTAAAAACTTAAATTCGAGCATATAAATGTTATGGATCCACTATTTAGCGACCAAGATTATTTAAAGACAATCTCTAACACATATCTAACTAATCATTAACAACATCTAACATCAGATCATAAGATTTTAAAGATTAGGGTTTATACCTCCTTTTTAGCTTTGATCCTTGAATCTGACTTCTGATCTGCTATAAGTGATAGTGGGGCTTGATTGGGGACTGGTCTACCGAGGTAATTTCGGAGGTTTGGGTGGGAGAGAAATGAGTTGAGTGTTGTTAAGTAAAATGAGCAAGTTAGTAACCTTTCTCTCTCCAATTCTATTTAACATGTTGAAATGCTTAGGGCTGATCATGTTTATCAGATTTTTATTGATTAAAGGCTATTACTAGACCACATGGCTAGCTAGAGTTGGTCACCAACTAAAGTTATGGCAAGTTTTACAAGTTATCTATTAAATAATATAAGAAGGGCAATTTGGTCATTTGGCTTTTACTTTTAGCGGCAAAGTTGTCAATTCATTCTAACCCTTTGGGTTTGACCCTTAGGGTTTAACCCTAAGGTTTCCTAAGCCCAAAATCTAAGATTGTGTATTAAGAGAAAAAATGGAAATCTTAGTCTCTACAAATGTGAATTAGGGTTCCCTAATTACATTAGGTTTTCTAATCACTTAGGACTTATAAATTAGGCTTGATTATGTACTAATCACCATAAGCTTGCTAAATTAATAATTAGGGTTTATAACTTAGCAATTAGGGTTTTGATTTAGTAATTAGGGCTTCTAAATATTAATTAGGGTTTACCTAATTAACATTAAACATAATAATGGTCATTAATTACATAACACATAACTTAACAAACCTTACAGTCATAGTTGACTCTGTACTATAGTTTATTAGTAATGCTAGGATTTTGTATTGTTTTACTATAACGGTTCCACACATTAACATTACACACATATCAGGCATGTTTATATTACTGAAATATAAATAATATTATATTATTATTCTCATTCCTTATTCAAAATCCAGACTTAGGGTTTTGAGTTCATATCTGTCATAACCTTCATAGATACCATTATTAATTAAGTTAAAATAATTAACTTAACTAATATAATAAATACATATCATAATATCCATATCATATATACAATAATCATATTTTCATGGAAAATAAATAATAAATATTTTTATTACAACATAATTTTATTATAAGAATATAATCTTTAATAATCAATAGTTCTAAAAAGAAATTAGTTACATCTAATAAATAATTTTATTTATCAGATATATACATATACTTTACTTTGCACATATTCCCACCCTTATATATATATATATAGATATAAATTATTCACAAAATTTCTTATTGAAAATATTGGGTTATTACATCCACCCTCCCTTATAAGGATTCTGTCCCCGGAATCACCGCTTTAAAACTTATAGACACTAGGGCAAATAGCATACACAGTCATTTCAAGTAGATCTCGATCAGATTTGATCGAACTGATCTTTAACTACTCAACATAAAGCGTGTCTATCTAATTCTACAAAAATTTGATTTCTAACATAACTCAAATTTCTCCTTCAAAATTTCTTTATAACATAATTTACTTATATTTAAGAAAAATCATATATACAAAAATACAATTCATACGAATAATACCTGAAGTTCCATCCCTGGCTGCTACGGTATCTTGAACCGTCATGTTTAAGACTCTTGCGGTTGATTTCGTCAAAGTTGGTCCCGTTATCACCATTGTTCCACTGCCTTTTCCCGCATTCACGCTCCCTATATCCATTCTCTTTTTTGGACAATCCTTCACCTTATGCTCCGTTGATCCACACAGAAAACACCCATTGTTCATCCTAGGATTGGGGCAGTTAGGAGAGATATATCCCTCCTGTCCACACTTGTAGCATACAAACTTACCCTTAAAACACTCACATGAATGACTCTTCCCACAATTCTTACACTGCATAGCCTACTTTTTCATACCTTCCTGCTTGACTTGGACACTCCCAACATTGTTCCACTTTCTTTTCTCACCCCTACTTCCACTACCTACTTCTACCTTCCCAGCTCCCTCACCCTTATTCTTTCTCTCCTTATTGTAAAGACTCATGACCTCACTTCCACCTTCAGCTATGATAGCCTTTTCTAAGAGTGCGGTAAATGTATTGATCTGCAACACCGCCACCTTATTATAGAGCCAGGGTTTTAGACCTAGCCCAAACCTCCTTGCCTTTCTAGCCTCCGTATCCACTTGGTGTGGAGCAAACCTAGCTAATTCATTGAACTTTACGGCATACTCCGCAACTGTAAAGTTCTCCTGCTTCAATTCCAAAAACTTCACCTCCATCCTAGCCTGCACACTAGCCGAGAAATAATTCTCGAAGAATAACGTCTTAAACCTACTCCATGTTATCACTCCTTCTCCTGCCCTAGCTTGATTAGCCTCCCACCAGAAATCCGCCTCCCCTTTCATCATATAGGTAGCAAAAGCTGTCTTTTGCCCCTCATCCACCCTAGCGACTACAAATGTTTTTTCTATTTCCTTAACCCAAGCTTGGGCTTCTATCGGGTCAGTGGTACCTCTAAATTTGGGCGGTCCTACGACCTTAAAATCCTTGAAGTTCGCAAATCGATTGTCTGGCTGATTTCCCGCCGCTGGCATTCCATTCTGCATGGCCTGAGCTACCATGTTCGCGAAATTTTGCATCATGTCTGGTTGTTGTTCTCCAGCATTGTTGACATATTCTTCTGCCCTTTGGTTTCAAGTTTGACGTCTTGGCGGCATGTTCTGGTTAAATAAAACAAAATCTATATTTTATTAACTAATATTCTAAACCTCATCGTATAAGTTTAATATTTCAAACTTATTCCTTTAATAAAACATAGATTCATATTCATTTAGCAATTTCAAAATACTTTACATAGCATAGCACATACTACTTTAAACGTCCAATATCCCTTTATGACCACAAAAGTCAGGAATCGCTACCACAACTTACACCAAAGTTGGGATAATTATAATACACACGTACATTACCAAACATACATAATCAAATACTAATTCTACCTATTTCCTACACATTTTCCCTAATTCTGGACAACCCTTTGCCCGATGACCTTCCAATCCACAAATAAAACATGCACCTGGTTTATAGTCGGGATAATACATTGTGGTATGTCCTTCATAACCGCAGAGATAACATATCTTTTTCCATTTCTTCTTATCGAATTTTCCTAAGTCGTGGTCTTCTATCTTTCTCTTCCCCTTCTTGCTCGGAGCTGCACACAATGTGTTTCTTGTGGCTCCCATCTGATCAATTTGAATTTTAAGCTTATCTTGTTCTTCTATTATTTCTAGTAAGGCTTTTCATAACTGACTATTTAGCAGCTTTTCTATTTCCCACAGCTTTTCTAGAGAGGAAACCTTGTTCCTCAGATCCTGCACCTCCGTTGATGCTTGATCAGCTTCAACTTTAGTGTCTGAATCACTATCTGTCAGCTCCACCATTTTCGGATCTGGTACTATGTTTTCTAAAATGATCACCTCCTCAAGGTTACCTTCAATGTGAGCTTCTATTTCAGCTATTGGCTTGGTTATGGAGATCGACTCCTTCTTTACGATCTTAGGGTATCCTAATCATTTTCCTCCTGACATCTACACACATAATTTATCCTGATTAGCATATAGTGTATACACACAGCAAATAATAGTTTTGTATAAGTTATCTTTTATTTGATTTGACAAAGAATTTACTCGATTCTTCTCCTTTTAAACTCTATATGAGTTATTTGTACTTTCAACGTTTTCCTCTGCTCTAAGGTTATAGCCTAAGGTTTATCCCCACCTATGGTTTCTAACCCTAAAGCTTTGATACCAACTTGTGACGCCCCCAAATTCAGGTACTTGAAACCCGAATTCAGTGCTTCACGATACCATTTCTTTGAGTGGAATAATAATAATTTTGTCATAAATATCAAACTTAATTTACATATTAGAGTTGTCTAAATCCCATGTACGCGACCTTAAAACATTTCATTACATGACAGATAATAGATATCATCATTTTATTTAAGTCTAGCTATTACATAAGATAACACTAACTTATTCTGACAGCTTTCCTTTCCCTTTAATCCTGGCAAAGCCCTCTAGTTGGTCATACTTAACTAAAAACATTTAATTTAAGAAAGGATGAGCATTTGAGTGCCCAGCAAGTAATAACAATTATAAATATTAGCTGAAAGGATTAAATGTTTTCTTTGTACTACCCTTCTACAACAAATCAATGGTTGTGAAATAATCTGAACCGATAATGATAACATAACAACTCTCTATCAAATTTTTGAAACTACGTACTGACTATAAATAGGGTTAGGGTGACATACTATGAACATTGTTCTAAATTTTCAAATAAGTTTAGCAGAACTTAATCCGCAAACCGTCATAACTTACGGGCACGGGGGGGGGTGATCAGCTCGTTATGCCCTGTATTGATCAATACTACATGTAAGAATGATATTATCGTTCACTCTGTCCGCCTTGGGTGCATAAAAGTTTTCCCTTGATCGGGATGTTCATACTTAGTCTGGAATACGAACCAAAACAATTTGATTGGATACAAAAAGGTTTTATCATATTCAACAATATTTCTAAATCTGTGTGTAGCTAGTCAAATAGCTTAGACGGCTTTTTCTTAACGTATACACATTGGGGATCAATAGGTATATATATATATATATATATATATATATATATATATATATATATATATCAACATGTGATTAAATACAATGATTATCCAAGTGGGGACACTTGTATAACCATATATAGAAATTAACGAACAAAATATATATCTGAATTACAATATAGTACCATGTTGATAATCAATGATCGGATATAATATATATATAAAAATAGGGTTAATAATCTAGTACAATAATATAATTCTGAAACTTTCTTACTCATGTCCATTGCATAAAGAAAATGCAAAGGTAAAGATACTTGCCTGGTCTGCTGCTTACACAACTTAGTTCTATCCTTAATTTAACGACCTATCATTTATAAGATTGTTCTATTGATTAGAATAACATATCACAACACATCATACTGTTATTTACAGTTAATACATAACCTAATCACATTGTCACATAAATATATCAGTCCTTAAGACACAAACAAACACTTATACAGTCAAACTATATAGGTTCATATCAATTTTTGTAACATTTTGGTGTACCGACGGCTTTATCGGGTAATTATCGAGTTTATCGTTGATAAAACTCTAATCTGTAATTCAAATATTAATCTGGATAATTTAAATATCAATCATATTATTTATAAATGACTTATAATAATTTATCATTAATGAATATAATTTATCATAATTTTTCAAACTCTAGAATCATTATTAAATGATTTAAATATTAATAATTTTATTATCATTAATATTTAAATAATATTAAAGTATTAATGCAACCCTTACCAAAATATCAAAGTTATTTTATAATAACTCAAAATACTTTTAAAGTATTAATTATTACCCTTAAATCATTTTTAAAACATTTAAAATCATTTTTAAACAATTACCAGAGAGGAAACCTCGTTCCTCAGATCCTGCACCTCCATTGATGCTTGATCAGCTTCAACTTTAGTGTCTGAATCACTATCTGTCAGCTCCACCATTTTTGGATATGGTACTATGTTTTCCAAAATGATCACCTCCTCAAGGTTACCTTCAATGTGAGCTTCTATTTCAGCTATTGGCTTGGTTATGGAGATTGGCTCCTTCTTTACGATCTTAGGGTATCCTAATCGTTTTCCTCCTGACATCTACAAACATAATTTATCCTTATTAGCATATAGTGTATACACACAGCAAATAATA
Source organism: Panax ginseng (assembly GCA_020205605.1). Taxonomy (NCBI): domain Eukaryota; kingdom Viridiplantae; phylum Streptophyta; class Magnoliopsida; order Apiales; family Araliaceae; genus Panax; species Panax ginseng. The sequence goes on from CM035137.1 coordinate 76,991,592, forward strand.
GTTTTGTATAAGTTATCTTTTATTTGATTTGACGAAGAATTTACTCGATTCTTCTCCTTTTAAACTCTATATGAGTTATTTGTACTTTCAACATTTTCCTCTGCTCTAAGGTTATAGCCTAATGTCTATCCGCACCTATGGTTTTTAACCCCAAAGCTCTGATACCAACCTGTGACGCCCCCAAATTCGGGTACTTTAAACCCGAATTCAGTGCTTCACGATACCAATTCTTTGAGCGGAATAATAATAATTTTGTCATAAATATCAAACTTAATTTACATATCAGAGTTGTCTAAATCCCAGGTACGCGACCTTAAAACATTTTATTACATGATAGATAATAGATATCATCATCTTATTTAAGTCTAGCTATTACATAAGATAACAATAACTTATTCTGACAGCTTTCCTTTCCCTTTGTTCCTGGAAGAGCCCTCTGGTTGGTCATACTTAACTGAAAACATTTAATTTAAGCAAGGATGAGCATTTGAGTGCCCAGCAAGTAATAACAATTATAAATATTAGCTAAAAGGATTAAATGTTTTCTTTGTACTACCCTTCTACAACAAATCAATGGTTGTGAAGTAATCTGAACCGATAATGATAACATAACAACTCTCTATCAAATTTTTGAAACTACGTACTGACTATAAATAGGGTTAAGATGACATAATATGAACATTGTTCTCAATTTTCAAATAAGTTTAGCAGAACTTCATCCGTAAACCTTCATAACTTACGGGCACGGGGGGATGATCAGCCCGTTATGCCATGTATTAATCAATACTACATGCAAGAACGATATTATCATTCACTCTATTCGCCTTGGGTGCATAAAAGTTTTCCCTTGATCGGGATGTTCATACTTAGTCTAGAATCCGAACCAAAATAATTTGATTGGATACAAAAAGGTTTTATCATATTCAACAATATTTCTAAATCATTGTCTAGCTGGTCAAATAAATTTTGACGGCTTTTACTTAACGATACACATGGGGATCAATAGGTATATATATATATATATATATATATATATATATATATATATATATATATATATATATATATATATATATATATATATCAACATGTGATTAAATACAATGATTATCCAAGTGGGGACACTTGTATAACCATATATAGAAATTAATGAACAAAATATATATCTGAATTACAATATAGTACCATGTTGATAATCAATGATTGGATATAATATATATATAACAATAGGGTTAACAATCTGGTACAATAATACAATTCTAAAACTTTCTTACTCATGTCCATTGCATAAAGAAAATGGAAAGGTAAAGATACTTGCCTGGTCTGCTGCTTACACAACTTAGTTATATCCTTAATTTAACGACCTATCATTTATAAGATTGTTCTATTAATTAGAATAACATATCATAACACATCATACTGTTATTTACAGTTAATACATAACCTAATCACATTGTCACATAAATATATCAGTCCTTAAGACACAAACAAACACTTATACAGTCAAACTATATAGGTTCGGATCAATTTCGGTAACATTTTGGTGTACCGACGGCTTTATCGGGTAATTATCGAGTTTATCATTGATAAAACTCTAATCTGTAATTCAAATATTAATCTGGATAATTTAAATATCAATCATATTATTTATAAATGACTTATAATAATTTATCATAATTTTTCAAACTCTGGAATCATTATTAAATGATTTAAATATTAAATAATTCTAGTATCATTAATATTTAAATAATATTAAAGTATTAATGCAACCCTTACCAAAATATCAAAGTTATTTTATAATAACTCAAAATACTTTTAAAGTATTAATTATTACCCTTAAATGATTTTTAAAACATTTAAAATCATTTTAAACAATTACCATTAATATTTAAATATTAAGGTATTATTCACTAAAATATTAAAAGTCATTTATAATAACTTAAAATATTTTTAAACCACTTATATCCTTTTTAAATAATTTTTAAATCAATAAAATCATTTTAATCTATTTATTTAATATTATTATTAAATAAATTTAATATCATTAATATTAACTAATTAATGAAATTTATCTTAAAATATTAAAAGTAATATTTTATAACTTAGAATATCTTTAAACTCTTTATTTGCATTTAAAATGATTTTTATAATATTAAAATTATTTTTAAACTAATTTATTTAATATAATTATTAAATAAATCTAATATCATGAATATTAAATAATTAATAAAATTTACATTGAAATATTGAAAGTTATATTTTATAACTTAAATTATTATTAAATATCTTATTATCATTTAAATTGATTTTAATATTAGAAAATCATTTTTATTTAATTTATTTAATGCATTTATTAAATAAATTAAATATTAATAATATTCAAATAATTACTAATATTTATGAAAATATGTCAAATTATTAAAAGTTAATTTTTATAACTTAAAATAATTTTTAAAACGATTTTATAATTTTTAGAATTTATTTACTATTTTTAAATGATTTTTAGAATTTAGTATAATTAAAATTAATAAACTGTCATATTGCCTTTAGTGACAAAATCATGTCATTTTAGGTGTTCTTGAGGCTCAAGAACAACGACAGCAAAGATGATGAAGTGTCATGTTTGACCACCTCTTATTCTCTGTATAAACATGATCTGAGCTAACTAAGACACTGACATTGTAGTATTGTTGTAACACTACAAGATCCAACTATCATCTAAGTCATAACACATTACAACAAGGAGATCTAGCCCATCAAACTCATCATCGTCGAGCTTCCTCGGATTTTCCGGGTTACCTAAAAACCCAAATACCTTCGAGTAAGCGGTTGAGGCTTAATTTTCTTCGAGTTCATTAATTGTTAAAGCGTCTAATGGGTCAGGGTTGTAGTCCTCATGTCAGAGTACATATATCATTCATCAGGTTAGTCAAACAACATCAGATTCATAAGATATCTCACGGTCAAACCTTGTCAGAGACAATTACTTAGAAAACTGAGTTCGTGCTCGTCCAGGCTAGTTTGACCATCGATTAGTTTCATTCTATTTGTTATCTAAGTGATATAAAGGCATAGATCTAAAGCCCACATAGCAGGTTATAACATAGATACAAAAACATCATCAAAACCCATAAAACTTGACAGTTATTAGTCTTTGAAAATCTTGTCAGACGCGGTTAAAGGATTTCTGGGTTACCCAAAAATCACTTAGTCATGGGTGGTCAACCGACTTTGACCAATAATATCTTGTAATCTGGACATCGAATGACCATGATTCTAATTCTATATTAAAGATATCATATCATACTACAAGTGTAAACATTTAAACAACAAAAATGATAACCAAATAAAGATCTATATGGTCTGACATTCGGTTGTCAGACCACTTTTGAAAATTTCCCAGATTTTGTAAAAACTTAAATTCGAGCATATAAATGTTATGGATCCACTATTTAGCAACCAAGATTATTTAAAGACACTCTCTAACACATATCTAACTAATCATTAACAACATCTAACATCAGATCATAAGATTTTAAAGAGTAGGGTTTATACCTCCTTTTTAGCTTTGATCCTTAAATATGACTTCTGATCTACTATAAGTGATAGTGGGGCTTGATTGGGGACTGGTCTACCAAGGTAATTTCGGAGGTTTGGGTGGGAGAGAAATGAGTTGAGTGTTGTTAAGTAAAATGAGCAAGTTAGTAACCTTTCTCTCTCCAATTCTATTTATAACATGTTAAAATGCTTAGGGCTGATCATGTTTATCAGATTTTTATTGATTAAAGGCTATTACTAGACCACATGGCTAGCTGGAGTTGGTCACCAACTAAAGTTATGGAAAGTTTTACAAGTTATCTATTAAATAATATAAGAAGGGAAATTTGGTCATTTGGCTTTTACTTTTAGCGGCAAAGTTGTCAATTCATTCTAACCCTTTGGGTTTGACCCTTAAGGTTTAACCCTAAGGTTTCCTAAGCCCAAAATCTAGGATTGTGTATTAAGGGAAAAAATGGAAATCTTAGTCTCTACAAATGTGAATTAGGGTTCCCTAATTACATTAGGTTTTCTAATCACTTAGGACTTATAAATTAGGCTTGATTATGTACTAATCACCAAAAGCTTGCTAAATTAATAATTAGGGTTTATAACTTAGCAATTAGGGTTTTGATTTAGTAATTAGGGCTTCTAAATATTAATTAGAGTTTACCTAATTAACATTAAACATAATAATGGCCATTAATTACATAACACATAACTTAACAAACCTTACAGCCATAGTTGACTCTGTACTATAGTTTATCAATAATGCTAGGATTTTGTACTATTTTACTATAACGGTTCCACACATTAACATTACACACATATCAGGCATGTTTATATTACTGAAATATAAATAATATTATATTATTATTCTCATTCCTTATTCAAAATCCAGACTTAGGGTTTTGAGTTCATATCTGCCATAACCTTCATAGATACCATTATTAATTAAATTAAAATAATTAACTTAACTAATATAATAAATACATATCATAATATCCATATCATATATACAATAATCATATTTTCATGGAAAATAAATAATAAATATTTTTATTACAACATAATTTTATTATAAGAATATAATCTTTAATAATCAATAGTTTTAAAAAGAAATTAGTTACATCTAATAAATAATTTTATTTATCAGATATATACATATACTTTACTTTGCACATATTCCCACCCTTATATATATATATATAGATATAAATTATTCGCAAAATTTCTTATTGAAAATATTGGTTTATTACAAATAATACCTCTTTGGCTCGCGCTACAGCGCCAACCACTGGTTATTTGTCCGCGCCGCGACACCACCTCTGGTGCTCAGGCAGAGAAGGCCTTGGTTTGACCTAGCAAAGCACAGACACGGATATGTAAGGAAAGCAAGCCTCTGTAGAAAAAGGATCTGATATCTCATATCAGAGAATAGGATAGCTTAGTTTAGTTTTCTTCTGTATTTTCTCTTTCTAGCTCTTAGTTAATATCTGTAAATATAGATTATGGAGAAGCTTGGGATTTCCTTGGAGCGACACGAGGAGTGAGCTACACGGATTGGAAAGCTTGATTTGAGCGGAATGCTTGACACGGTTTATTCTTATCCATTTATTCCCTCTGATTTTGTAAACCATAAATTTTGTATTTATTGCTACTTATATTTTGTTCAATAGCTATGAACTGAGTGTTTGCTCTAAGGTTATAATGGAACCCTTTGTTATTTAAATCGACTGTCTTATCTCTTTGGTTGGCACCATATAATTTGGTTTAATGTATTTATGCTTAATGATTCTCGCTAAGACATTAGTGATGATTTTGGTAATTTGCATGATATCGACAGAAGGATTGTAGATTTACACCTAAATATATTGGCATGTGATTGTGGGTTTCGACTGCATAAGTTGTGCATAGAATAGACATATATCTGTGTACCACGTGCGACCTATTTGAGAGCTTATGCTTAAATCCTTGTTATGATCAATTCACATAGACATATATAGGATTGTATCTAGCTTGGATGTTCTTTTGTGTTCTATTCCCTATCGGGTGGATCTGGAAAGGATATGTTTATGCATACCTCGACAGAGGTGTATGAGCACATGTGTGTTCTCGGTCGAAAAATTGTCGTGACCATTAAGACCAAAGACAGAAGGGTAGGAAGTTTGATGAAGCATATCACGCCAGGTGTTCGACAGAATGCCTGTGTGGGGTGAAGTTGTAGCCTTAGCTTGTAATTCCTTCGATTACCATTCGTTATCCATTTATTTGCGATCTAACAAGTAATACAGTAATAAGGAAAGTGTCGAACCCACGAGGAACTATCACTAATATTTACCAAGTACCGACTTTGTATTGCTAAAGTCTTATTCGAACAACAATAAATGGAAGTGTGATTAATCTAAGCATAACTAATTATCAGCAAATAAATGGATAACGAATGGTAATCGAAGGAATTACAAGTTAAGGCTACAACTTCACCCCACACAGGCATTCTGTCGAACACCTGGCGTGCTATGCTTCATCAAACTTGTAAGACCCCGAATTTTTTGAATAAAGATTAATTTTCTCAAAATATTTTTTAAGTATTATGGTGTGGATTTGATATAATGTTATAGTTGTGGGTAGTATTTATAAATTTTACAAAGTATGCAAGTTGTCATAAAATATTCGATTGGTCGGGGAATATTCATCTTAACAGGGTATATTCCTCTGACTTTATGACAATCATTAATGGACCCCACAACGGAATTATTGTTTAATGAGAAAACGCATGTAAATATCTTTTTATAAAAATAACGACGAAAGTTTTACCGTTAACTGTTGAAATACCCGGTGATAAAAGTACAGTAATACGCATGATTACATAGTAGCACACGGTATTGATTATTGATACTTATGTGAGAAGTCACTTAGTTTTGTTCAATTATTGCTACAGTAATTGCTGCATAGTATCTCACGTAATTTGATTCAATTATTGTCAATATTTTTATATATCATTAAATCAATAATTGACACGATACAATTATTCATATTATTATTTGCAATATTGATGATGTCTAGAAAGTTATGTCGAGGAGAGGGTTGGTCACCTAATTGCGCGCCAATAGGGAGAAATCCTTATCGGAAAGCCCCCTCTTTCCTGGGAACGATTTGGTTGTTAATATTGCAAGTTATAATAATGATGAATAAATTGAAGGGATTTTATGAAATATTTGTTGTAAATTTTGCTCATTATTTGGACCCCCCCACTTACCCATTTTTTAAAATAATCGGTAAAAAATTATTCAATATTTTTTATAATAAAGGTGGGGCCACATGTGGGGCCCACGTGTGATGAAATGAATGACTTTTGGGGGAGGAAATTATGATAACTTCACAAGAGGGAGCATTATTAGTGTTAGTATTATATATATATATATATATATAAAGGTGGGGCCCACAAATTATCAAAATGAATTGTCAAAAGGGGGGGATTATGTAACGTGACGTGAATCGGAGGGAGTTAGTGTGTGTGTGTGTGTATATATATATATATATATATATATATATATATATATATATATATATATATATAATAAGTTTTGCTTTTTATGAAAAATAGAATATATTATATTTTATCATACATAGTATTTGCATAGTGCAGCATAGTAGAAATCATGTGATTTTGAAAAACTTGCCCGTGAATTTGATTTCGTCCGAATATATATATTGTGCGTCCTTGATTTCTAAAATTCAAATAGTATCCTTTCCATTCTCCTATAAATAGGATGCTTAGTTAGAATTGAAAATCACACCAGAATCAGAGAATTTTTCTTCTATAATATTGAGCGTATTTCTTTCGAGTTTTAGAAAGCTTTGAGCATAAAAAACAGTGAAAGTTTTCTTCAAGAATATCCCAGCCCTACGAGTCGGAATACTCTTCTTTTTAAGGTAAGGGGTATTATTTATTTCATATTCGTTTACGATATTATTTTTCGTATTCGTAAGAAATTTTATATCGTTCAATATTCGCAAGAAATATTATATTCGTTTAATATTCATAAGGAATATTATATTCGTAAGGAATATTATTTTCTTAAGGAATATTATTTTCGTTCAACAGTTGTAAGGGATGTTATTTTTATTCAATATTCATATGAAATAATTTTTTTCTTCCATACATTGTAGTATGTAAGTAATATTATTTCATTTCAGATTTCGAATTCTATACTCATTTTGTTAAAGTTTTGGCTTCTATACTCCATGAAATTAGTAGAATATCCTTCAAATTTGTGTTTCATCCTGTATCTTTTCATGGAAATATTATTTTGAGCATTCTTAACAAGTTTTAACTTTTTCATGCCAGAGTACTATTCACAGGGTACTATTCCCGAATTACTATTTACGGAGTACAATTCACTTGAGTACTATTCACCCGGGGTACTATTCATGATAAAAATTGATTCATTTTCGGTCTAAATTATTTTTGGTATAATATTATTCTTGAATTTTACTCCACAAAGCAGTATCATGTTGACAATTTGGATATTATTGAATTTCGGATAAATTGAATTATAAATCTTTAAAAATTTATCATTTGCTTTCTTTTAATATAATTCTTATATTATTGTCATCATCCTCATGCTTATATTATGTTGAAAGTCATCTATGGCCGTAGTGCATAGATGGACTTGGTATGATTATGACCAGAGATTATTCGATATAATCATGACCGTAATGTTACAAATGATGTGGCAAAAGTCCTCATTGGCCCGTAGTGCATTGATGGACAGTTATTGGCATGATCATGATCATTGATGAATACACGAATATCCTTGGCCTGTAGTGCATGGATAATTTATGGTCGTGATACTAATAAATATCCTTGGCCGTAGTGTAGGGGTGATTCGATGATGTGGATTATTTATTAAAATTTGAGTCTCAAATAAAAGTGATGAAAAACCTTTTAAATCATAGAAGATAGTAGATATCATGCTCTACTTGACTCTTCTAATGGATTGCTTGTTCCGCTGCAGTTAAACTTGATGTTTGTTATATTTTAGCAGTTTAACACTGTTGAAGGCTAACGATAAATTATTTTGCATTATCTTAGTCATAATATTTCTTACTAGGCTAGTTGAGTTCACCCTTTGCTTTCATTGTTCTCTTCAGAAAATGAGAATATAGCTGGGACTAGTCGAGGAACGGAGTGACAGTCCAGATGTTTGCATTAGTAGTCCTCATTATTCTGTGAAATAGTGTGATAATAAATGTATTGAGGACTTATTTTGAGTTTGAATACTGTCTAGAAGACAATCTTTGTATTAAAACTCACAGCTCATGTTGTATGTTTAAGTTTGTATTTGTATTCTGTACCATGTATTTGGCGACTCAGAATGGGTGATGTATACCTATTTTGGGGGCGTCACAAAACTTCCTACCCTTCTCTCTTTGGTCTTAATGGTCACAACAATTTGTCAACCGAGAACACACATGTGCTCATACACCTTTGTCGAGGTATGCACAAACATATCCTTTCCAGATCCACCCGATAGGGAATAGAATAGAAAAGAATGTCCAAGCTAGACACAATCCTACATATGTCTATGTGAATTGATCATAACAAGGATTTAAGCATAAGCTCTCAAATAGGTCGCATGTGGCATACATATATATGTCTATTCTACGCACAACTTATGCAGTCGAAACCCACAATCACATGCCAATATATTTAGGTGTAAATCTACAATCCTTCTGTCGATATCATGCAAATTACCAAAATCATCACTAATGTCTTAGCGAGAATCATTAAACATAAATACATTAAACCAAATTATATGGTGCCAACCAAAGAGATAAGACAGTCGATTTAAATAACAAAGGGTTCCATTATAACCTTAGAGCAAACACTCAATTCATAGCTATTGAACAAAATATAAGTAGCAATAAAGACAACATTTATGGTTTACAAAATCAGAGGGAATAAATGGATAAAAATAAATTGTGTCAAAGCCCGTCAGTCTCCAAGCATTTCGCTCAAATCAAGCTTTCCAATCCGTGTAGCTCACTGCTCGTGTCGCTCCAATGAAATCCCAAACTTCTCCCTAATCTATATTTATAGATATTAACTAAGAGCCAGAAAGAGAAAATACAGAAGAAGAAAACTAAACTAAGCTATCCTATTCTCTGATATGAGATATCAGATACTTTTTCTACAGAGGCTTGTTTTCCTTATATATTCATGTCTGTCCTTTGCTTGGTCAAACCAAGGCCTTCTCTGCCTGGGCACCAGAGGTGGCGCCAAAGCGCGGATAAATAACCTGTGGTTGGCGCTGCAATGCCACATTAGTAAGGAAGACATGGAGCTCGCATTGCAGCGCGAGCCAAAGAGGTATTAGTGGTATTGCAATTTCCACGATGACATCACCGAGACGGGGATGATGGCGCTGCGCCCGAGAAAGCACCGAGCTTGGCATTGGCGTCATGGCAGCAAGGTACATGTAAAATGCTCGTTTTGCCCTTGAAAGCATTGGAAAGACCTAATAATCCCTGCATTGCATCAGTTAAGTGCAATAACACTATAATCATATAAAACTATATAAAATCTACGAGTTCAGACAATTAGTTAAGTCATAAAGTATCCAATTCACGGGTATAAATCTCACTCATTAACCTACCACTAGCAAAGGGAAAGGAAAAATGAATAAGTGTTGAAGACTTCTAAATTATTGAATTTTGTGATGATAGACTTTATTTTAAATGATGAGATGTAATTATTTTAATTTTCTACACTTGATGTATGTTAACTGTTAGACAACTTGGGAGACTTATTGATTTAATTATGTAACCCTTTTAATGAGAAGATTTATTGTTTAAGTTTTAGTGGCAAAAAGCACTTTTACCCCACTGTGGTTGTAGTGTTTTAAGTAATTAGCCACTGTGCTTTAAAAATATTCCATTGACCCACTGTGGTTTTGAAAAATGTACAATCAAGCCATTTCGTCCAATTTCTTGGACGGACGTCAAATAATTACACACGTGGCATTGAAAAAAAAAATCAAAAATCATTATTTTCCTACGTGGCAAGCCATTCAGCCAAATTCCTAATATTATTGAGCCACTGCACTTTAAAAAAATGCAATTGGCCCACTGTGGTTTTAAAAATATTTTTATGTTTTATTTTCTTTCTTTTCTTTACCTAAATATTTATAATATGTATAATATTAATAAAAATTAATATTATAATATTTATAATATGTATGTTTTATTTTAAAAATAAAAATACTTTTATGTTTTAAAATACTTATAAAATTTTAAAAATAAAAATATTTTATGTTTTATTTTCTTTCTTTTTCTTTTACCTAAATATTTATAATATGTATAATATTAATAAAAATTAATATTATAATATTTATAATATGTATATTTTATTTTAAAATAAAAATAAAATACTTTAATGTTTTAAAATACTTATAAAATTTTTAAAATAAAAATAATTTTATGTTTTATTTTCTTTCTTTTTCTTTACCTAAATATTTATAATATGTATAATATTAATAAAAATTAATATTATAATATTATAATATTTATAATATGTATGTTTTATTTTAAAATAAAATAAAAAATCCTTTTATGTTTTAAAATACTTATAAAAATTTTTAAAATAAAAATATTTTTATGTTTTATTTTTTTCTTTTTCTTTACCTAAATATTTATAATATGTATACTATTAATAAAAATTAATATTATAATATTTATAATATGTATGTTTTATTTTAAAAATAAAAATAAAAATACTTTTATGTTTTAAAATATTTATAAAAGGATTTATCCCAAATCAAAATTTTGTTAATCCATATAATATTTCCCCCAAATCCAAAAACAATCAATTGTATGTTATCACCAGAATTCTCTAATCATTTTTGGTTTTGTTTTATAGAAAGATTTTTCACAGCAAAACAATGGCGAGACACGAAGACCTTCCAGTTCCTATCTATTCAAATTTGGACCCAGTTTATAGAGGAGGATCATAATTGGAAGAAGCTTAGCTTCGATTCGAGAAGGTGAAATCCAAGTTTATTGAATGCTTCGGTAATCCGCCAGATATCTACGCTCGATCGTCAGGACAAGTGAATTTGATTGGGGAGCACATAGACTATGAGGGCTATTCGATTTTGCTGATGGCAATTCGCCAAGACACCATCGTCGCCATCCGAAAACGTCTGATTATGTTGGGGAAGCTAGTTATGGCCTTAGAGAGGACCCCAATAAATCTTGGAGGATTTCGGATTTGAAACATGGTGATTTGAAGAAATTAAATCTTTGTAAAGAATGTGGCAAAGGGTTTCCTTCATTGAGATCTTTTCTGGGTTGTTCTGGCCAGATTCTATGGTTTAAGTAGGCGACTGGTGGTGTTGGAATTTTGGTGATGAAGAAAATGAATAGTAGGGTTTGAGTTTGAATTAATTAGGAAAAAAATAAGGATAAATAATGTTTTAATGAGTTATGTTTGTAATTTGTATTATTTCTTTTTTGTCTAAAAATTTTAAAAAAAAAATTATAAAATGAATTAAATGTTTATTTTAATTTTATTATTATTTTAATTATTTTTTGCCACATAATCAATGATTTTATTTTATTATTATTTTTGTGTTGCCACATCAGAAAATAATAATTTTTTGATTTTTTTTCAATGCCACGTGTGTAATTATTTGACGTCCGTCCAAGAAATTGGACGGAATGGCTTGATTGTACATTTTTAAAAACCATAGTGGGTCAATTGAATATTTTTAAAGCACGGTGGCTGATTACTTAAAACACTACAACCACAGTGGGGTAAAAGTGCTTTTTGCCAATTTTTAGTATATTTGGGTAGTTAGATATGAATGAATGGAAAGTGAACACCAAGTCTTGTGGGAATAAAGTACCTAGATTAGGGGGTGTCACAATAATCGCCTTCTCAAGCACCACTGAAAACGTCTTCAACTGAAACATGGAGACTCTACTGTACAACCAGGGCTTCAATCCATGTTCAAATCTCCTCGCCTTGTGTTTATCTATGTTAACTTGATATGGCGCAAACCTCGCAAACTCATTGAACCTTGATGCATACTCCGACACTGTCATTGTGCCCTGCTTCAGCTCTAAAAACTGCACCTCCATCTGATTAACCATGAGTACTTTGCAGATTCATACGAACTCAAATATATGTGTAATGATGCTCTGCGAACTGATTATCAGAGATATGAGGGAGGATGGACTGTCTCCTGAGCTCTTCTCTGAATTTGGTAATAAATTCCACTTCATCTCCTTCATTTTCTTTGTCGCGCAGCTTCATAAATTTCATGTCTACTCTTTCCTGAGTATCAGGTTCAGCTGCCTTCATAGTTTAAGAGATTTGTTAGATTCAGCTTCAATGTGTTCCTTCGTCAATTTGAGCATTGTTAGTCTTAGCAGATCATTGCTCCCCCATAGTTGATACTTCAATCTTAGAAGAAGATGGACTAGCTTCAATGTATACATCTTTGTACGGGTGCCTTGCACTTCTCCCTCTAGTTGAAATCATCTGAGCTGATATTATATTTTCATGGTTGAATCAGCTCCATTAGATCATAGAGAACTTACTTTTAAAATTGATTACTCCACGATCTTCTCACTAGACACTATGAACGTAGGTTCTTATCATCCAGACTTTTAGCATCTGCTGTACTTGTAGAGTTTCCACTCTACACCATATTCTTCACCATCATTGTCAGATGGTCATGAATATGATATTTCTTCTTGATCCCTGTGAGTCTGGATGTTAGGGTCCCATGATATGCTCATCAGACTTCTTTGACTTCGGAGATACACTGTCTTCAGAAGTGAGCTCTGGCCTTGAATGTTTTTGAATGGGAGCATAGCTGAAGGATTTTGATGTTGCATCTCGGTAGGAGCTTGGTAACTAAGCTTTTTCCTTTATTAGTCATGGTCAGATATCATCAGGTACCTGCAGGTTAAATGATTTTCTATTTTGGTACCCATTTCTATTTGGGTCCTTCTAGGTTAGTTTTATTCGAAAGCCCTAGTCATTCAGATCTTTTGGATTTCCACAATGTATGGAAATTTAGCATTAACAGTCATGACGCATGTATATACGTAAATGATAATAGTTATAAAACATGATTGTAAGTATGTGTATGAATTTATAAACCTTGATATGTTAAACCTTTTCTATGGTTGATAGATTTTAAACTTTCATAGAGTGATGATCAGCTCTATGGTTTGCATCTAGTTAGTTCATGGAGTTGATCAAGCTTCAGGAACTTTCGAGATACAACTGTAGTGTTGATCACACTCTATGTTTTATCAAAAGCACAAAACATTTAACTGTACGAATTTCTTTCTCTTGAAGAGAGTAATCTTTTGATAAAGCACTGTTATAGCACATAAGGTTATACAATATGATGTATGTATAGTGATGAGTATACATACCTTCCCACTATTAGTCTCTTTACAATCAGTTGTCCTGTTTGTTTGTACAATGATATGAGATATTGTTATACACATCTTTGTATTATCAATGATGACAACAATTGTTGCATAATGTGGCTTTAGATCAATCAAGCAGAGTCTTTAAATTATGATCAGATGAAAGTCTTGGCGTCTCAAATTCTTTGAAGCTCTTGAGCTTCAAGGTATGGATTCATGGATCTTGTTGATAGTGTTAGGAATAAGCATGTGAATGATATTCCTATTTATATAAGATTTGATTATGATCTTAGTGAATGAATATGCAAATATGTCTGCATTGAAATAAGCTGTAAAGTCCTTGAATAGATAATAGGAATATATGTACAAGGAATTAGACTGAAATGATCAAATATGTTAGGTTGATTCTACATGAACAGAACAGCTTTGTGAAGTCCTTCAAAAGAACATGATGTACAAGGACTATATATAGAAAGATCAAGCTTGTTAGGTTGATCTTATATGATGTAATAGATAGGCATGTCTTATCGTTGAGCACTGCACCAGCTCTCGAAGTCTACCAGAAGAGACAAAGAACTCGGAGACTATCATGGCAGAATCGTAGGCTATCGAGCCAGCCAAGAGATTGCAAAAGTGAAGGCAGAATCATGGAGTATCAAGAAAGTTGCTACAAAATCGTAGTCTGCCTTAGAGGGCCTCACTGAGAATCGTAGAGTTGGTCCAAAACGCCTGCCGAGCCAAATCAAGAATCGTAGTTTGTTCTCAGAAGCATAGAGTCTACAAATTAAGCAAGCAAAGATCAGAGTCTACTAGTGCTTAAGAGAAATCATAGTGTTCTCTTTATCAAGACTGAATTTTTTAGCACGAATATGATAAGACACCACGATCATGATCGTATTCGAGCTAGATCAAACAAGGAGAACAAATGTTAAAGCAGAAATCCTAGTCTGGTGTTTAATTTGCTCTCGAAGTCGTAGTGTCAGCAGAACCAAAGCTAGATCGTAGTCTGCAGAACAAAGTCTTCGACGAAGTCTATCAGTGCTCACAATGCCAAGGAAGAATCAAAGTGATAACACGATTCTCAACACATGAGCACTCCCAAAGCATCCAAAGAATGAAGCCTCTGGTCAGAACGGATGCAATCTACCTGAAGGAAGCCAAAGAGCATTCACCTAATGGCTTGCAAGGAAATAGTAGATCGAAGCACCAATTCAATCAACATCCTGATTAAGTAGTAAAGCCATTTAAAGGAAGTCTTCCACAAATAATAGTAAGAAGACTTCAGATAATGTGACTGACAAAAGGAAGTCAGCAACGCAGTAGTTGTCAAGAAAAACAAAAGATGACGATCTTGGGTATAACCATGATCGTAGTGTTAGCCAGATGAGAACCAGAAACTGATGTGGTCTATACAGAGATACTGGCCAACCTGTAAAGCATAGATAAAAAAGATTAAGCATGGGTTAGACCATTGATGATATGTGAACGAGCGATCACAAGGAGAAAGAGAGCTAAGCATGACAAATCAGATGAGTCTTGAAATTCAAGAGGGCCAGAGCATTCAAACAAGTTATCAGGGTCTATTACAAGTCAAAGGCAAGCAGAAGTGTTGAAGCACTGCAAGAGTGAAGAAAGAAAGGTTCTGCATTGCAAATCCAAAGAACTCTCAGAATCTTAGTGTTGTCTCAATCAGTCAACGAGAAGTATTCAAAAGACTAACTACGAGCAAGTTCAAGGTCATCTACAACAGAATCGTAGAGTTCGGTCATCTGAGTATTGAAGCCATGGCAACGTCTCAATACAAAGACTGACATTCAAACGTTGTTGATTAAAAGCATCGATGCAGAAGGACAACTCCTGATGTTCTGATCAAGGAGTCAAAAAGAAGAAATAAAGGTGACTACCAGCCTGA
Organism: Panax ginseng; assembly: GCA_020205605.1. Taxonomy (NCBI): domain Eukaryota; kingdom Viridiplantae; phylum Streptophyta; class Magnoliopsida; order Apiales; family Araliaceae; genus Panax; species Panax ginseng. Next base: position 77,007,496 of record CM035137.1, read on the forward strand.
CACATTAAAGTGACATCTCTGATGTGGTAGGTGAAATAGTAGACTGCAGTGTCAAAAAAGTGAATAAGGGGCTGTCATGTCACATCAGCAGTCTGCACCAAATAACTTGAGATCTGCGAATCAATTCAAATAGCTTCCAAAGACTATAATCTAACGGGAAGTTTATGGAAGGTTATTTAACAGCTGAAGCTTGAAAGCAGAAGTTGTTGTTTCTTAATAAGTTGTTGACTTTATGAGTTCTACAGAGCCAAAAACAAAATATGTCTCAGTGGCACTAAGACTACGAAAGTAGAAGTGAAGCAAGATAAGAGAAGAGCTTTAACAGAACAAGGCTTCACTCAACAACAATGAGAATGCCAGCAAGGATGTCAGCTAAGCTGAGAGCCGAGAAGGCCAAGAAGATAGCTTTCAAAAGATTGGCAGATCAGAGAGAAGATTCAAAGAGCCACTCTACAAATCATCATGAACCATTAAGAGCTGAAGAAGAACAAATACAAAACCAAATATATACACAAGTCAACCAAGGTTCGGGGGATGCTAAATGCTAGACTAAGTCTACCAAAAGTGCAAAGACTTAGCAAACCTCAAATAGTGAAGGTGTGCAAGCTGAGATCAGATAAAGATAAGAACCAACCACAAGATCAGCTACACCAAAGAAGGAGTGAAAGACTGTTAAGTACTCAAAGAGAACGAGCTTCATGACCAACTTAACGGACTGTCCAATAGTGATCCATTCTCGATGCAGAATCCAAAGAGGATCACAACAAGCTACTAAGTGTCAAAGGATAAATAAGCTTAAAGTCATCTTAGCATCTCAGCACCAACAACAACATCAACAAGAAGCCAAGGCCTGAGGGGTCCTTGTCCTAGAGACTAAACTGAGTTCCAAGTCTGCTAGACTTGAAGAGTTCTTAGTAAACTAGAGTTCCAAGTCTGCTGGACTTGAAGAGTTATTAGTGAACTAAAGTTCCAAGGCTGTTGGCCTTGAAGGAATCTTAGTGATTTAAAGATGTAAAGACTTCCTTAGTGGAATCCCTACTTGTTGTAGCAAAAGAGTGGATTAGGAACTTGAGTCTCTGAACCACTTAAAATCCCTTATGTCTTTTACATACTGTCATTTACATTATGAACCTATAACTGCTATAAATATGATAAATACTTACATCTAAACTAACTCTATAAAAATGGTCAACAAAATATCTATGAAGGGGAACCTTAACTTATTCTGTTGTGTTTAAAATAATTCTTAAGTTTGTCATCTGCTAATTACTTAGCAATGTAAACTAAAATGGAAAAGATTTTTGAAAATGAAAAGGATCTATTAAACCCCCCTTCTAGATCTATTGTGTGCCCTCTGAGAACTAACAATTGGTATCAAAGCAGGTTCTAATATTACATTCTAAAAGCTAACGCTTTGAGTATGATCCTTGGCACAAACTATGTTCTAAACTTAGTTTAGTAGTAAGTCGCTTGTGATTACTGATGAGCTCACACGTTAGAAATTATGCGTACAGGTAAATGTGCATATTCACCTGAAGCTGCTCAGATTGGTCCCTGTTCTAAATTAATGTAGCAACAAGACAAATCCGTGTCTAAAGTAAATCAGTAGTCTGCAGACCAACGATGGGAAATTAAAAAGGGCATCAAAAGAAAAGAGTCTGTCATCCACTATTTTGAAAGATGAAAGGCCTATACATGCAATGAAATGTTTATCCAGAGAAGAAAGGAAATTTCTTTCAATATGTACTTGGCTAATCAATTGGATCTAAACCTTGAGACTCAAGATTATCAAAGAACTAAAGTTGCCAAGACTTTCCTATGTTGTCAACTCCAAGACGATGCCTGATTGATCTAAGGTTAAATGGAGCAACAAGCCGTCAGCAATGAATGTAAAGATTTGCACATCAATGCCTAACATCATTCTAGAAAGACAAATGACTGTCAAGAAACTGATAGTGTAAAGGCACAGTTCACCATTAACACGTACATGAACATTATGTTGTATCACCTTATGTACTACAACAATACTCTATCAAGAGCCCATACTCTTCCTTAAAAGGGGAAGAGAGAGAGTACATTAAGGTTGGAAACTTAATTGTCAACAAACTCTCTCTCCACTCAAAGTTCGGGTTGAAGATAGCATCTTGAAAGAAGTATGGAGTATGTCGTATGTTAATCTAAATCCAACAAAGTTTAAGTGTATTAAGTCTTGCTGAAGGATTTGTATGTAAATAAATATATATAAAACCAATGTTCTGTGTTCTTGATAAAATATAGAGTATGATCAACACTAGAGGAGTATCCTGAGGATTCTAAGAAACTGATCATCTCCATGAATCAACCATATAAAAATAATGTAACAACCCGGAGAATCCGGATTGTTCAGAATTTAAGATTAAAGAATTACTTATTAATAAAATGAATTTTTATTAAAAATATTATGTGTTATGTGTTTATCAATCGTTCTAGAACCTATGATGATTATAAGTCGTGAGGATTCTGGCTACGAGCTAGACTGAACGAGTAAGATTTTTTAAGACGAAAATAATTTTTTTCCAGGAACAAAATATTTCTAGGGAAAAAGACGAAATAGACACTATTCACCCGACGAAACCCTAAGGGTTAGGGTTTGAATAACATAAGCCTTTTCGAGAGTTTGGTATGTCGAAATGCCATTCCATTGAAAGATTTGACGATAATATATCGTGAAAAGTTATGTAAGCCGATAAAAGTTTTTCTCAAAAAACGTGCAGAAATTAGGTGAAATAAAAATGACAAAAAGTACTGTTATGTACTTTTCATTCGTTTAACTACGTTAGGGGAAAACATGAAGGAAAACGCTTAATATCGAAAAGTGTTTTTCAGTTTTTCGGAGATCCAAAAAATACATAAAAGCTAATCGATAAAGAAAAGACAAAATATTCAAAAATATTTGGATTCCGAGAATTGCAGTTTTTAAAACTTTCGGACGAATATCGCAAGACGGAAGCACGAAGCTTCCAAGGGAAGCTTCGTGAATAGTAAGGAGGTGGAGTAAGGAGGAGTGAATCAACCAACACTTTGGAAGAGAGAGAGAGCTTGGAGAAGAAGGAGAAGGAAGAGAATGAGCATGATCGAAGGTGTTCGTGAAATAGAAAAGCTAGCGAATCACCGGCTTTGTCTAAAGGAAGAAGAATAAAGAGGAAAGGTATTAAAACCTAACTTCTAAGTTAGACTTTCTTTAAGTTTTATATGTTGAAAACATATCTTAATGAGAATAAGAAGTAAGAGATGTTAGGAATGATTTCATATGGTTGAAATCATGAGAAAATGAAGAAATAAGAATTAGAAGTTTATTTTATAAATTTCTTAAGGAAGTATAAGATTCGTAATGAATTTGAGCGATCCGAATGAATTATATGAATGATCTGGTGAAATAAGTAAGGAATGGTGTTTTATAACATCGAATTCTAAGAAAAAGTGAAATCATAATCAAAATATCGATTAAAAAAAGAAGAACGAACGAAGAACGCGAAGAACGTTGTTGATGGACAAATTTAAAATCATCGTAGGATAATTGTTGTTGATGGACAAGTTTAAAACCAACGCATATAAGTTAGATGCTTATTGCTTGGTTAGGAATGGTAGAAACGTTCATGAAGAACGGATTAAAATTGAGCTATAACGAAGTTATGGCAAAGATTTTGTAAAAGAAGAACGAGAATTAGAAAGTGTGTAAATGAACCCAAAGGTGTCGTGGATTCAAGAAGGAACAAGTTCCGAGTTCGGATGACCGAATTATGAACGAATGAACGAAGAACGTTAACAACGTAAAACAAACGAAGGACAAAGATTAAGCCAATTGAATGGTATATTAACGGATTCAGAACGAAGTTCTATTTGAGGGGGATTGAAGTACGTAATGTAACATTCCAGAATTTTTATTGTTATAATAAATAATTTATTGAATTATTTATGTATTTAATGGATGTGTTTGTTGTTGAATAAATAATTGTTCAAATTTGATTTGATGTGGTTAATTATTTGTTAAATAAATAATTAAGGAAATTAATTATTATTTGCTAATTTAATTTAATTATTAAGTTAGAGAATTTTGATTAATTCAATTACTATTCTTTTTATTGGAATTTGTAATTAAAAAAGATGTGTTGGTTGATTAAATAAAGTTATAATTATATAGAAATTATAATTTTGGTGGTATTGATTTATGTGATGAAGTGATTTAATAAATTTTATTATGATTAATTTAATTAAATTAATGTGTGACAAATAACCTTTTATAAAGTAGTTATTAAAATAACTTAAAGGAGTTTTAATTACATTGTGCCCAAACAAGGCCTAATGTCTATTAAGTCTTTAATCTATTTAAGTTTTACCAAACAGGTGTTAGGATTAATGGGTTATTTTTTTTAGTTAGTAACCAAACAAGCCTTATGGCTTTTGATTTTTAAAACTCATATAAGCGATATCGGTTATATGTTTTGTATTATATTATATAATCAATATATATTATATTCTATATCGTTATTTGTTAAGTACGTTAGATAGAGAGAGAGAAGAAAGAAAACTTCGGAGGAAGAAGAAGAAGGAAGAAGAAGAAGAAGAGAGGAAGAAAGGCTAGAGAGTGGGAAGAAGGAGCTTGAGAATAGAAAGGATTGTCATCATCTTCTTCAAGGTATTACCCTATTCTTTTAAGTTTTAAAAGTTTTAGTTTCTCTTCTCTATTTCTCTGTAAAATTCTTGTGATTGGATAATTATTGATTTTATGTGTGTTCATATGATAAACTAGTGTTGTAAAGTTATTTTCATAGTTTATATATGATTAAAATCAATGTATTGTTGTTATGTATGAAGTTTGTGAAGAAAACCTTTTTACAGAGAGTTTTTGGTGATTATATATTGTTTAGTTAAAATAAAAATTGAGGGTTAATTAGTTGTTTAGTTGATAAATTGATCGTTTAATTTGTTAGAGTATGTATAATCATTGATAAAGACACTTTGAATTAGTGGTTTTGGTTGAAAAACAAAAGTTCTGATGTTGATTTTCATTGAAATATAAAAAAATGAGTTTTAGCCAAAAACAGTGAATTTGGGTGTGTTAATTTTGTTGTTTATGTTGTTGTATGGGTAGAATCATGTTTAGAGTTTTTGAAATATGTTTACGTGAATTTTTTGTAGGAATTACATGTTAATTAGTCTGTTAGAAACGAGCTTGTAGGCTAAAATTGGCTTTTTCTTGTCTTTGTTCTTGAAAGTATCGATCGAGGCTAGCGATTTATATGCATGTGTGACCAATGATACGTTGTGTACCATATATCCATATATCCAGCCATGTAACTTAACCGTAGTTTAATTATCGAAACCATGATATCATCCTCATGTCATGCAGTATAACCAGCGATGTAAAGCTCTGTAAATGCATGCGAAGTTAGCGAATGGTCCTGATGCGGTGTTGATTTTGTACTTGAAATTTTAAGGAATTGTTATGTGATGATAGTAGGACTATAAAATGTTGATTTTAGTATTTTTATACTATGAATAAGTATGTTATTAACAATTAACTTGTGTTATAACTTGATTATGTGATTAAAAATCCAATTTTAGATGATGAACGTACTTAGTTATGTTTGTAAGATGGTAATGACTAATTATGTCATGATGACATATGTTTATAGGATATTGTGATTCGTATTGATTTGGTTTAGCCTACGAGCAAGGCAAGTTCTTTAACTCTACTTTTAGAATTGTGCAATCGCTTAAATTTTCTTTGAGCAAGTTTTTCTAATCCTTTATCTTGTTGAACTAATTATGGTTTTCAATTCGATTATGATATAATGATGTAAGTTATTCTTGAGCAAGTTATTCTTATATTTAACTTGTTGTTTAGCATGCAAATTTATATATTCTAATGTTGAACATTTTTATCGATCAAATTGTTATGCATGCTTAGTATTCAATTCTAATTAACCTTGGCTTAGTATTGTTCAAGCAAGGTGTTATAGTTATTCAAATTGTATGCTCTTAGATTATTCCTATAGCATGACTTTAGTTTACTATGATTGATTCAATCACGATTATTCTATAGTGAAATGTTCTTGGTTTCATTCAACTAATCCTTAGTTGATGTTCGTTGAATTCAAATTACCAAAGCTTATCCAAACCAAACTTCCTTTAGTGCGGACTTGTACTCTAAATCTGAGATGAACAACCCTAATGTTATGATTAGGGGTTAACTTACGCGTAGCGTTAAATGTTTGTGCACAATACATGGTATGAATGGCTGATCCCCCTAAGTACAAGGAGTCCTTATAGTCTTATGACTGTTAAAGTTGGAGTTGAAAGATTACTCGCAACTGTGGACATAGTTCATGGTCTTATGACCCTAAGTTATATTTATTCCACATTTTGGATGTCAGTTTCTGATTATAGATGATAGAGTACTATTCATTGTTGATGAGCCTATTATTGGCAGTTATTATTACTATACTCCTGTTGATTTCATATTGTATCCAGTGAGCAATTGTTTTGCTCACTCTTGCATATTTTAAAACTCATTGCAGCTAAAGAAGAGAAGGTAGATGAACCTTCGTCTAGCAAAGGAAAGGGAAAAACGTGCAAGTGATGAAGACTTGTAATTTTTACTTTAGACTTTTATTATGATGATCTTAGACTTGGATTTAATGAAGTTTATTTAATTTCTGCATTTGAATGATTGTATTAAAGGTTAGATAACCTGGGAGATTTTATTATGTAACCCTTTAATGGGAAAGGTTTTATTTATCTAGTTTTATTGTGATTAGATAGTTAGATATGAATGTTTGATTAAGTAAACACCAAATACTGTGGGAATGAAGTACCTAGATTTGGGGGTGTCACACGTAAGGTAAGAAAGAGAATGGCTTTGAAACGACCTCGTTCCGAGTTATAACGAAGAAGTTATGAGATTGGAAAGTAAGCGTTATAAAACGATCAAACACTTGAATTTTTTTTTTAAGAATTAGGGCTTGGCGCCGCAGCGCCAGCCATGCCTTGTGAGGTGGTGCTATAGCGCCAAACCGAGGAGTTCCATACTAAAAACTCGTGCCACAGCACGAGCTATAACGCAGAGAGTGACGTTGCGACTCGGTGGCGTTACAAATATGAGAAATGTAAAGGGAATCAAGGCCATATGGCCATGCATATGAGGGCAAAGCCCAGTGATGAGCTTTTAACTGCTCAAATCCTGGGGGAAGTGTAATGGAAGCTAATGAACATGTAGTTCATCGAATGTAACACTTAAACAAGTGAATTAAACTTTAAATGAAGGTTGAACAAAAAGATCGAATGGGATTAAAAGACAAAGAACATAAATGCAACGTTGTTGGGATGAACGATCGGTCTTAGCATACAACGAACGGTATGGCTTCGACATTAAGAAAGAGTAATGAACATGGGGTTCATGTAATGGATAACGGGAGTAAGTAAGATATGAATTATCAAGAAAGCCGTAATGAACGGTAATAAGATTAATGGAAGCCGATCGTGATTCAGATGAAGAATGTTAGAATGAAATGTAACCGTTAAACACTTTAACCGACGTGAAGGTTGAGTGTATGCAAATACTAAACGGATAGAACCTACACCCCGTGTATGGTTTGACCGTAAGATAATGAAGACCAATGATTAAACCATGAAAGGTGAAGAACTGAATTAAAGACAATGACGTTTAACGTAAAGAAGTCAAGTTAATGATTAACTTGAACGATCATTCTGAGTATACAAAAGACTGTATGACTTAGACGATAAAGAATGAATCATGAGGTATGGCATTTAGTTGCTCGAAAGTCATAAGGGATATGAAATTGACTTAAAGAACAGTATTGTTTAATGGTTCAGATAAGTTAAGATAAGTTAGGTTGTGGTACAATCGTAACCTTTGACTGTTGACATATGAGAGCTGGTCTAAACAATTCCTTCAGAGAGCGAAGGTATATGCAAAACTGGCAACCTATCTAACTCATTGTGATGGCAGTGTAGATGAGACGGGAACTTATTTGTTGGTTTTTTATGGGAAACCACTCAGAGTACCATATGGACTACTAGCAGAGACGCGATGTGTGTTGAGTCCTAGAGAAGTAATAAGAAGAAGATAAGAATGTAAATCATCAAAGATGATGAGCGTATTGAGTAAGACATCTTACAGTATGTCATGAAGTAAAAACCCCGTAATGAAAGTTGGTCGCGTAAACTTAGGTTGCAAGAACGCGAACCCTAAGAAGTAAAGTTAAGTAAACCAATGCGTAAGTCAAGTATATGACTAATTGGTGTATGTGTTATTTCCTTATGTGTTTATAGGGATTGGAATGAGCAGTTCAGCGTAAGTTGTAGCTGTGTGTAAGGCAAGTTTTCTAACTTCATTCATATTTTAAATGAATGCTAGTTTATAAAACTTCTCAGATGTTGAACTTGAAAAGTTATGTCTACGTGCAAATGTGAGATATTTGTACAAGGTGGTAGAACGTATGAGGCCTTGTGCAACAATTTGAACACTTCGGTGTTTCTATGAGAGGAAATGTTCTGTGATTGAACTTTTCAATAAGAGAATGTTCTGTTTATACATGATCCGTTATTGTTAAGTCTGTGCTAAAGATTCTAGCCAGACAAGATGAGTATGGAAAACGTAAAGGGAGAACACAGAGAGTGATGTCACAACGCCAGTGGTGCTGCAGCGCGAGAAATGTAAAGGGAACCGGCGTCGCAATGCCAGTGCAGGGCAAAGCCCAGTGATGAGCTTTTAACTGCTCAAATCCTGGGGGAAGTGTAATGGAAGCTAATGAACGTGTAGTTCATCGAATGTAACACTTAAACAAGTGAATTAAACCTTAAATGAAGGTTGAACAGAAAGATCGAATGGGATTAAAAGACAAAGAACATAAATGCAACGTTGTTGGGATGAACGATCGGTCTTAGCATACAACGAACGGTATGGCTTCGACATTAAGAAAGAGTAATGAACATGGGGTTCATGTAATGGATAACGGGAGTAAGTAAGATATGAATTATCAAGAAAGCCGTAATAAACGGTAATAAGATTAATGGAAGCCGATCGTGATTCGGATGGAGAATGTTAGAATGAAATGTAAGTGTTAAACTCTTTAACCGACGTGAAGGTTGAGTGTACGCAAATACTAAACGGATAGAACCTACACCTTGTGTGTGGTTTGACTGTAAGATAATGAAGACCAATGATTAAACCATGAACGGTGAAGACCTGAATTAAAGACAATGACATTTAACGTAAAGAAGTCAAGTGAATGATTAACTTGAACGATTGTTCTGAGTATACAAAAGAATGTATGACTTAGACGATAAAGAATGAATCCTAAGGTATGACATTTAGTTGTCAGAAAGCCATAAGGAATAAGAAATTGACTTAACAAACATTATAGTTTAGTGGTTCAGATAAGTTAAGATAAGTTAGGTTGTGGTACAATCGTTGTGACGCCCCCAAAAAAGGTATACATCACCTATTCTGAGTCGCCAAATACATGGTACATAATACAAATACAATCTTAAATATACAATAAGAGAGCTGTGAGTTTTAATACAAACATTGTCTTCTAGACAATATCCACTCTCATAATAAGTCCTCATTACATTTATTAACACACTATTTAACAGAATAGTGAGGACTACTAATACTATCATCTGGACTGTCACCCCATTCCCCGACTAGTCCGGCCACGCGTTCATTTCACAGAAGAACACGGTGAAAGAAAGGGTGAGCTCAACTAGCCCGAAGAAAAATATTATGACTAAGATAATGCGAATAAATTATCATTAGTCTTCAACAATGTTAAACCGATAAAATACAATAGCCATCAAGTTTAAGCTGCAGTGAACATGCAATCTATTAAAAGAGTCAAGTAGAGAATAAAATCTACTATCTTTTATGATTTAAAAGTTTTTCATCACTTTTATCATTGGGACTCGAAATTAATAAATAATCCACATCATCCCCGCACTACTGACCAAGGATATTCATTAGTATCACAACCACAAATTATCCATACTTTTCGCCAAGGATATTCGTGTATTCATCGATGGTCATGATCATGCCAACAAGCGTCCCATCAATGCACTACGGGCGATGAGGACTTTTACCACATCATTTGTAACATTACGGTCATGATTATACCGAATAATCCCTGGTCATAATCATACCAAGTCCATCTATGCACTATAGGCCACAGATGACTTTCAATAAAATATAAACATGAGGAGGATGACAATGATATAAGAATTCAATAAAACAAGTTCAAGAATTAATTTATCCAGGAACTAATAACGTCCAAATTGTCAACATGATACTTCTTTGTAGAGTAAAATTCAAGAATGCTCAGAAGAATATTTACATGAAAAGATACTGGATGAAGCGCAAATATCAAAGATATTCCACTAATTTCATAGAGTATAGAAGTCAAAACTTTAACCAACTGAGTACAATAAAGAATGGAATAACAAAAGAAATCACCATGCATGCGGTACTTCCCATAGACAGGTTATTTCAACATAATAATAAATAATCGAACCCGGTCAAAGCGTAATGTCACGACCAACGAGGATTTTCAAATGTAATAATAAAGAATGGAATAACAACATAAATCACCATGCATGCGGTACTTCGCATAGATAGGTTATTCCAACAGAATAATAAATAACGAAATCAGGTCCGATGTAAAATGCACAGACAGGATATTCCAACAGAATAATAAAGACGGAACCAGGTCCGGCATAAAATGTACAGACATGATGTTCCGACAGAATAATAATGAATGGAATATCAACATAAATCACCAAGTATAGGGTAGACCGCGTATACAGGTTATTCCAACAGAATAATAAAGAATGGAATAACAGAAGTTCTCTTCATGAATATAAAAAAAAATAATACCCCTTACCTTATAAAGAAGAGTACTCCGACGGTAGGGCGGGGATATACTTGAAGAAACTTGCATTACGTTCAAAGCTTTCTTAAACGCTAAAGAAATACGCTCAAGATTATAGAAGAATAATTCTCTCTACAGTTTCTCTCACTAGAGTTTCAGTGATTTCGTAAGAAATAATGAAGGAATGAGCTTCTATTTATAGAAAAATGCACTGAATAGTAACCAATCCATGAACGGTCCAGATCGATTTACTTTAAACGGACGGTCCAGATTGGTTTACAATAAAATATAATATATTCTATTTATAATCTAATAAAACGAATAACTTTTAAAAAGATTTTACTATAAAAACACTATGCATAATAAAATATAATATAATCTAATTATTGTCTAATAAAATGTATAACTTTATAAAAGTATTACATTTTATATAAAAAAAATTACTATTAGCCTAATAAAACGAATAACTTTATAAAAGTATTACATTTTATATAAAACCTTTTCTGTTTTATTACATTAATAATACTAATAAAATAAAACTTCATCATCATTATTATTATTCACACTATTAATCTACCAAAATCGCTTCTACAGAAAGAGGAGATTTCCAATAAGGATTTTTCCTATTAAGCGCCTTGAATTAGGTGACCAAACCTCTCCTTGGCGAACTTCTAGACATCGTTAATATTACAAATAATAATATTAATAACTCTCATCTCAATTATTGATTTAATAATATATAAAATATCGACAATAATTGAATAAAACTAAATGACTTCTCACGTAAGCATTAATAATCAAAACCGTGTGCTACTATGCAACCACGCGTATTACTATACTTTCACTACCGAGTAGTTCAACAGTATTAACGATAAAACTTCCGTTGTTATTTTTAATAAAATATTTTTCTCGTTTTCTCAATCCGACAATAATTCTGTTGTGGGGTCCACCAATGATTGTGCCGTCGTATGAATATTCCTTGTTAAAACGAATATTCCCCGACCAATCGAATATTATATAACAACTTGCGTACCTTGCAAAATTTATAAATATTACCCACAACTATAACATTATATCAAATTTATTCTATAATATTCAAAAATGATATTTATAGAAAATTCATTTTTATTCATAAAAGTTGGGGTCTTACAATCGTAACCTTTGATGGTTGACATATGCGAGTTGGGCTAAACAATTCCTTCAGAGAGCGAAGCTATATACAAAACTGGCAACCGATCTAACTCAGTGTGATGGCAGTGCAGAAGAGACGGGAACTTTTTTGTTGGTTGTTTGTGGGAAACCACTTAGAGTATCATATGGACTACTAGTAGAGACGTGATGTGTGCTGAGTTCTAGAGAAGTATTAAGAAGAAGATAAGAATGCAAATCATCAAAGATGATGAACGTATTGAGTAAGACATCTTCGTATGTCATGAAGCCGTAAACCGGTAATGAAAGTTGGTCGCATAAACTTAGGTTGCAAGAACGCGAACCCTAAGACGTAAAGTTAAGTAAACCAATGCGTAAGTCAAGTATATGACTAATTGGTGTATGCGTTATTTCCTTATGTGTTTATAGGGATTGGAATGAGCAGTTCAGCATAAGTTGTAGCTGTGCGTAAGGCAAGTTTCCTAACTTCATTCATATTTTAAATGAATGCTAGTTTCTAAAACTTCTCAGATGTTGAACTTGAGAAGTTATGTCTATGTGCAAATGTGCGATATTTGTACAAGGTGGTAGAACGTATAAGGCCTTGTGCCACAATGTGAACACTTCGATTTTTCTATGAGATGAACTGTTCTGTGATTGAACTGTTCAATAAGAGAATATTCTGTTTATACATGATTTGTTATTGTTAAGTATGTGCTAAAGATGCTAGCCAGACAGGATGAGTATGAAAAAGGTAGAAGTATGGAAGTGTTTCAAAGTGAATGTGAATAATGTTTTAAAATGATAGGAATCGAGATTATTCCTATTATTCAAGTTGTTTCATAACCTTTGTTCGGTTATCGAAGTTATAAAAGAATGTTGAATTCTTAAATTTGTTTGTTCAACTGTTATGACTTGCTGGGCAATTGAATGCTCACGCTTGCTTTAAATGAAAAACATTTTCAGCGAACGATGTTAGAAGAAGTTAAGAATTCCGTGAAGATCATGCTAATCAGTATCCAGACAAAGTGCCATTCATTAGATGAATGAGCGAGAAGATCAAGCGAAGACTTGTAATGTGGAAAGATGTAATAAAACTATAGACTATTTTAATAAACTTTTATGTATCCTTGGTGGCAGATGAAAGTCACTTGTGTAAGATGTAAAGAATAATGTAATTATCATTATTTGTAATGAAAGAGGTTATAAGGTATTAGAACCTGGAAATTTAGAATGTATGTTGTTATATTTCAGTATATAATGATGTATGTTTGGTAAGAAGTGGGACCGTGATGTATGGAATCTGGGTATGAAGTTAGACCGAATTCTGGGGCGTTATAAAGTGGAATCAGAGCTGATAGGTTATAAACCTTAGGTATGAGTATGTAAGGCTGTAATCGTAGAGAGAATGATAAGAAGATCGTTGAGTTAAACGATTAAAGAAGAAGATCACCACGTGATCATAGTGAATCGTAGTAATAGATGATCTGTTAAACGATGAATTATTTATAGCTAATGCTATGAATGAATGGTACTACAAAGTAGTACGGGAAGAAGAACTCAGATTGAGTTATAAAGGATAGCATACAAATTAAAGAAAATTCGTATCAAGTAAAGAGAAAGTTAGAAGTTGTAAAATTTCAATCGAGGACTCATGCGATAGCTGAGTTGTATGAACCTCTGTTATGGACCGGAGGTTTATGCTTTGGTGTAACAACTACTTAGTTTATTACAGTGATAATCATTGGAATTGGTCACGCTATCAAAACGTATATGACGAAAAGGTGAATCTTTTCTCATGTATATGCTTGATAGATAGAGAATGATAAGATAGGTGCGAGTTCTTGAAACTCATACTTATGGTAAGTTCGTGACTCATAATAATATGGTATATTTTTGAACTTCTCAGTGAATGGACGCCTATGGTCTGACTGGGATAGTTCTTAAACTCATATTATTGTGGAAAGTTTCTGAACTCATAATGTGTGGTAAATTAATGGACTATACTAAGGTATAGGGATGTTTAGACTTAAAGCATGTATTTTTAGTAGAATTACCATTAAAGGTGCTAGAGAAGATTAAGTATTGTCGCAAGTAAGACAATGAAGGAAGATGGAGAATAGGATATTCCAAGTGATCTAGCTATGCTAGATTTCGAAGTTTCTTGAAATCGTTCTTGTGTGCGCGTTTTGAAAATGAAAGAATTTGTTCAATTTTTGGAACCAATGGATTTTAAAAGAACTATTCTTTGTATGTCTATGCTAATTATTTCGGCTAGACAGAGATTGATTTGAAATATCAAAAGGAATTTTATATCATCAGTGCATTTGATGCAAAGATAGTAAAGGGATGGAGTTGTTAATTCAATTGAACCTATTGTTGGATGTGATCTTAGGATCAACAACCCGCTATGATATGATGTATAATGACGAAGTCCTCAACGTACTGTGAAGAGTACGGTATGATGACGCCATAAAACGTTTTGATGTATTGTGAACGTATTTAAAAAAGTAGTCGATGTCAATTGATTTGACTGGATGAATGTTTCAAGTTGATATCCAATTTATTGGTATGGTCTAAGCTACTTGATTTGGCTAAGATGAATGGTATGTCATGATTAAAAGAAAATCGAACTTTCTTTGAAGAAGTTGTGCCAAACCAAATTGCTTTGGTATGGAATCTAATGATTAAGTCTGAAGTGAACACACCCCGAAATGGGGTTATACAATGGGTTGATCGCCTACGTATGAAAGAGGTAGTTTACCTTATGTGTGATTGTAAACTGATCGTGGAAGAAGGGTTACGGCGTCATGCTGTTAAACCTAGTAAGAGTTCATGGTCAATTTGACCCCTCGGCAAAAGTATGAAATGTTTTAAAGGAATTCTTATATTCCTCATTGTTCATTCCACTTCATAATTCTTGATAAGTTATGAAGATGAGAGAATGTTTGAAAGATAAGAACTTCTTTGAAGAGAAGTTGAGAAGAAGGGTAGGTTAAAATTTTGAGGACAAAATTTTGTGAAGAAGGGGTGAATGTGATGACCCGAAAATGGGTCTGGTTTTAAGAAATTTTGAGGATAGAATTTTTATAAGGGAGGAAGAATGTAACAACCCGAAGAATCCAAATTGTTCAAAATTTAAGATTAAATAATTAATTATTAATAAAATGAATTTTTATTAATAATATTTTGTGTTATGTGTTAATCAATCGTTCTAGTTAACAATCGTTCTAGAACCTAGGATGATTATAAGTCGGGAGTATTCTGGCTACGAGCTAGACTGAACGAGTAAGAATTTTCAAGATAAAAATAAAATTTTTTCGGGAACAAAATATTTCAGGAGAAAAAGACGAAATACGCACTATTCATCCGACGAAATTCTAAGGGTTAGGGTTTGAATAACCTAAGCCTTTCTGAGAGTTCAGTATGTCGAAATGACATTCCGTTGAAAGATTTGACGATAATATATTGTGAAAAGTTAAGTAAGCTGATAAAAGTTTTTCTCAAAAAACGTGCATAAATTGAACAAAATAAAAATGACGAAAAGTACTTTTATGTACTTTTCATTAGTTTAACTACGTTAGGAAAAAACATGAAGGAAAACTCTTAATGTCAAAAAGTGTTTTTCAGTTTTTCAGAGATCCGAAGAATACGTAAAATTTAATCGGTAAAGGAAAGACGAAATATCTAAAAATATTTGGATTCCGAGAATCGTAGTTTTTAAAAATGTTAGACGAATACCGCAAGACAGAAGCACGAAGCTTCTAAGGGAAGCTTTGTGAATAGTAAGAAGGTGAAGTAAGGAGGTGTGAATAGTAAATCTAGGGGGAAAATGTCTATTTTTCCCCTAGCTTTGAAAATCTATATAATGAAAGTGTTAGTTGATTTTTTTTCAAATTCAACCAACACTTTGGAAGAGAGAGAGAGAGCTTAAGAGCTTGGAGAAGGAGGAGAAGGAAGAGAATGAGATTGAATGATCGGATCGAAGGTGTTCGTGAAATAGAAAAGCTAGCGAATCGTCGGCTTTGTCTAAAGGAAGAAGAATAAAGAGGAAAGGTATTAAAACCTAACTTCTAAGTTAGAGTTTCTTTAAGTTTTATATGTTGAAACATAGCTTAATGAGAATAAGAAGTAAATGATGTTAGGAATGATTTTATATGGTTGAAATCATGAGAAAATGAAGAAATAAGAATTAGAAGTTTATTTTATAAATTTCTTAAGGAAGTATAAGATTCATAATGAATTTAAGCGATCCGAATGAATCATATGAACGATTCGGTGAAATAAGTAAGGAATGGTGTTTTATAACATCGAATTCCAAGAAAAAAGTGAAATCGTAATCAAAATATCGATTAAAAAATGAAGAACGAACGAAGAACGCAAAGAACACGCGAAGAACGCGAAGAACGTTGTTGATGGACAAATTTAAAACCATCGTAGGATAATTGTTGTTGATGGACAAGTTTAAAACCATCGCGTATAAGTTAGATGCTTATTGCTTGGTTAAGAACGGTAGAAACGTTCATGAAGAACAGATTAAAATTGAGCTATAAAAAAGTTATAGCAAAAATTTCATAAAAGATAAACAAGAATTAGAAAGTGTGTAAATGAACCCGAAGGTGTAGGGTTTCATAAGAATATAAAAGAACGTAGAAAACGTGGGTGGTGGACTGAAGAACGAATGAGTTCCAAGTTCGAACGATCGAATTACGGATGAACGAACGAACAACGTTAATAACGTAAAATAAACAAAGGACGAAGATTAAACCAATCGAATGTCATGTTAAAGGATTCAGAATAAAGTTCTGTCTGAGGGGGATTGAAGTAAGTAAGATAAGGAAGAGAATGGCTTTGGAACGACCTCGTTCTGAGTTATAACAAAGAAGTTATGAGATCGGGAAGTAAGCGTCTCAAAATGATCAAACACTTAGAAACAATTTTCAAGAATTAGGGCTTGGCGCCGCAGCGCCAGCCATGCCTTGTGAGGTGGTGCTATAGCGCCAAACCGAGGAGTTCCATACTAAAACTTCGTGTACACAAAGACGAGCTATATATAGAGAGTTGCGACTCGGTGGCATTACAAATACGAGAAATGTAAAGGGCAACTGGCCCATGGCCATAGGCCATGCGAGGCAAAGCCCAGTGATGAGCTTTTAACTGCTCAAATCCTGGGGGAAGTGTAATGGAAGCTAATGAACATGTAGTTCATCGAATGTAACACTTAAACAAGTGAATTAAACTTTAAATGAAGGTTGAACAAAAAGATCGAATGGGATTAAAAGACAAAGAACATAAATGCAACGTTGTTGGGATGAGCGATCGGTCTTAGCATACAACGAATCGGTATGGCCGACATTAAGAAAGAGTATGAACATGGGGTTCATGTAATGGATAACGGGAGTAAGTAAGATATGAATTATCAAGAAAGCCGTAATGAGCGGTAATAAGATTAATGGAAGCCGATCGTGATTCGGATGAAGAATGTTAGAATGAAATGTAACAGTTAAACACTTTAACCGAAGCGTGAAGGTTGAGTGTATGCAAATACTAAATCGGATAGAACCTACACCCCGTGTATGGTTTGACCGTAAGATAATGAAGACCAATGATTAAACCATGAACGGTGAAGAACTGAATTAAAGACAATGACGTTTAACGTAAAGAAGCCGAGTTAATGATTAACTTGAATGATCATTCTGAGTATACAAAAGACTGTATGACTTAGACGATAAAGAATGAATCCTGAGGTATGGCATTTAGTTGCTTTCGAAAGTCATAAGGGATATGAAATTGACTTAAAGAACAGTATTGTTTAATGGTTCAGATAAGTTAAGATAAGTTAGGTTGTGGTACAATCGTAACCTTTGACTGTTGACATATGAGAGCTGGTCTAAACAATTCCTTCAGAGAGCGAAGGTATATGCAAAACTGGCAACCTATCTAACTCATTGTGATGGCAGTGTAGATGAGACGGGAACTTATTTGTTGGTTTTTTATGGGAAACCACTCAGAGTACCATATGGACTACTAGCAGAGACGCGATGTGTGTTGAGTCCTAGAGAAGTAATAAGAAGAAGATAAGAATGTAAATCATCAAAGATGATGAACGTATTGAGTAAGACATCTTCGTATGTCATGAAGCCGTAAACCGGTAATGAAAGTTGGTCGCGTAAACTTAGGTTGCAAGAACGCGAACCCTAAGAAGTAAAGTTAAGTAAACCAATGCGTAAGTCAAGTATATGACTAATTGGTGTATGTGTTATTTCCTTATGTGTTTATAGGGATTGGAATGAGCGATTCAAATAGTAAGTTGTAGTACAGTGTAAGGCAAGTTTTCTAACTTCATTCATATTTTAAATGAATGCTAGTTTATAAAACTTCTCAGATGTTGAACTTGAAAAGTTATGTCTACGTGCAAATGTGCGATATTTGTACAAGGTGGTAGAACGTATGAGGCCTTGTGCAACAATTTGAACACTTCGGTGTTTCTATGAGAGGAAATGTTCTGTGATTGAACTTTTTAATAAGAGAATGTTCTGTTTATACATGATCCGTTATTGTTAAGTCTGTGCTAAAGATTCTAGCCAGACAAGATGAGTATGGAAAAGGTAGAAGTATGAAAGTGTTTCAAAGTGAATGTGAATAATGTTTTAAAATGATAGTAATCGAGATTATTCATATTTTTCAAGCTGCTTTATAACCTTTGTTCAATTATCGAAGTTATAAAGGAATATTGAATTCTTAAAGTTGTTTGCTCAACTGTTATGACTTGTTGGGCAATTGAATGCTCACACTTGCTTTAAATGAAAAACATTTTCAGCGAACGATGTTAGAAGAACTTAAGGATTCCGTGAAGATCATGCTTATCGGTATCCAGACGAAGTGCCATTCATTAGATGAATGAGCGAGAAGATCAAGCGAAGACTTGTAATGTGGAAAGATGTAATTAAACTATAGACTAGTTTAATGAACTGTTATGTATCCTTGGTGGCGGATGAAAGTCACTTGTGTAAGATGTGAAGAATAATGTAATTATCATTATTTGTAATGAAAGAGGTTATAAGGTATTAGAACCTGGGAATTTAGAATGTATGTTGTTATATTTCAGTATATAATGATGTATGTTTGGTAAGAAGTGGGACTATGACGTACGAAATCTGGGTATGAAGATAGACCAGATTTCGGGGCGTTACAAATAATCAATAGAGTTGATTCCTACTCTGAGAACATTCAAGATCTGTGAACACAACCAAGTAAAGAGTAAAACAGTCAAAGAAAAAGAATGTCCTATTAAAATACTTAATCATTCACACACTCATCATCTTGCACCATAAATGTCATATCTAAATCTGATATATGCATAAATATGATTATTAATGCTAATGTGATATAAATTCAAGAATATGAGTGATTGGGATCTTGAGAAAACTAATCTAGCAGGACCCAAACAATCATGGGTACCAAAAATAGAAACTTACCTAATCTGCAAGTACTTGATCTATCTGACCAAACAAGGAATACTAAAGCAGATAAGCTTCAGTCACAAGGATTCAACCAGCTACAAGGTCAGCTGCTTAAGAAGGGAAAATGCAGCCATAAATCAAAGAAGTCTTTACTCATCTTTGATCATATAGTCCAGACTTACAATCACTCTAGAGGTAGATGCTGCAACGGTATCTCATCCTGAACACAAAGTCAAAGACTGTTCTTAAAGACTTGATGAGTCCCCATTAACGAAGAGTCGCACAATTGATGATCTTCATATGAAAGCAGGCTATTCATACCAAGCCAAAAGAGATCTCTTGGTCATATCCATGCAAAGTATATCATTCCAAAGGGAACATCCAGGAAATTCATATCAAAGGATCATCAAACTAATGATGAAGAATGCACCACAGAAGAATGCCTTCACGAATGCAAAAGATACTAAAGCCTGAATGAGAAAGACTACGTTCGTAGTCTTGTCAACAATCGTGGAATGATCAGTTCTGATGATACCTTCCTATGACTCATTTAGGTTTATTCATTCATGATGATTTCAGCCTGAAGTTGTTGATCAGTCTAAGGAAGTTCTAGATGCAAATGACGAAGATGGTAAAGCTTATGGAGTAAAATGAAGAAGTGGAATACTTGCAAGAGGATCTGAGATAAGCTTGAAGTATAGGTCAACTAGGGTACATGTCTGTTAACCACTCCACAAATATCAAGACCATTCCTGTTAAGATCACAGATACATGAGCTAACCCAAAACAGAAATATTCTAGTTAAAGAGTCCCAAAACTCTATTACTGATGAACCAAATGAAGATCCATAGTCAGTAGTAACGTCTCAAAGCGTGCTACTAATAACCATATCAACCAACCACTCAAATCGTGGAGTACTTTCGATCAGTGTAAATGATTGTAGTGTTAGAACATGATGGCACCACGTTTGCAGCACCAACATCAAAGAGTATCCAGAGTTGGTAAGCGAATTCTCTAGCAGAAAAGACCAATGTGATGTCATTATAGCCACTATACTTATAAACTTCTTCATCTAATAAGCACCTCAGGGAAAAACCTGACCCTTAGTCTTGGACTAAAAGGTTGGCCCTTCTTGAGTAACCTTAACCTTGAAGAAATGTAGAAATTGACTGGCATCACAAGAATCTCTGTTGAAGCAAGCAGTAACTCCTTAGAAGAATACAAACTAAGAATGCGTATCGCCACTCTCTTGAAGTCTAATGAAGAAGTTGTCTATTGAAGCATACCCACAGACTACGATTATCGAAGAAGGCACAAAGGTTGTAGATCAGTCTAAGAAGTCGTGGAGTACTAAGCTAATTCATAAGGCCACTCCATGAATTGAAGAAGTCAATAGTCAACTAAAGAAAAGTCAAATCTTATAAACTAAAATGTTAAAAGAAGTTACAAATTATGACCTATCAGAGTTTTACAACTGTCCCATTAAGAAACATGGAGGGAACAGTTACAACAAGGAAAATTTAAATCAATGGCAGCTATACTTGTGAGAGTTTAACAAAAGCTGCAAGCCTGTCTAATCCATACTCTCTCTCTCTTTCTCAAGCCCAAAACCTAAACACCTCTAAACTATCAAATCCTCTCAAACAGCCATCTACCCTCAAATCACTTCTCGATATCTCACAATACTATCACAAAGGAATAAACCCATAATTCCCCAACTTTTCAAATGGAAGATTTACGTGTAATCATTGGCATTCAACTCGTAACTAAGAAGTTCGAGAAATCTAAGAAGAAGTTCAAAGATATTCTTCATCTGGTAAAGAAGGCTGAATTTTCTGAATGCCTGGAAACAAGCACTGTGAAACCCTAAAACCCTAAAAAGATTCGGTTATGTGAATTCAGTTATATTAATAAAATCTATCCATTCTGAAAGTGTTTTGTGTTATTATATACTCTATTAAACAAATTAGGTTAAATTAATTTTTGCCCAAAAATTGACGTGTTTGACACGTCGTGCTTAAAAATTTTCTTTCGAAAAAAGACTTTTCGGTATATTATTTTGACAAGCTTCTTTGTCGTGCTTACACTGACAAAACGCTTTGTCGTGCTTATTACGATTTGTGAAAAAATCTAGTTTATGAACCCTAGATTACAAACACTAACCCTAATTAGGTAGACTAAACCCTAATTAAGTTATCCTAACACCTAATCATGGTTATTGAACTTCAATTAGGTCCTATAAAAATCATTAAGCAACCCTAATAATAAAAACCAAAACCCTAATCAAGATTATAGAGGATTAGGGCATAATTAAGCTACTAATTTGATCAACTAGCTCACAAGTAGGTTAGGAGTCACCAATACAAATTCAAACACATCACATGACATGCTTACAAACTCCCAAGCAACATAAACATCACAGATCAGATATTTTGGGAGGCAAGTAGGTTCTTAAATGACCAAAAACCCTAATTTAGAAATTCTATAAAAGGCAGCCTTAGTTCAGTGCAAACTCATGAAATTTACATGCCTATACACTCTTATAACCTACCTAAACAAGCCTTTGTGATAGCAACAACAGATTCAGTAGCCAAAAATCAAAATCAAGCAAGAAAAGGTGCAAACCCTAATTTTAACCTAGATCTTTGATGTTATGTTTAATTTGTTGTTTAGATGTTTAGATATATGTAATAACATATTAGAAAGTATACTAAGTTGATAGAACATATTTTTATAACATCTAGATGCATCAAAATAGTGTTTTAAGCAAACTAAAATTTTTGGAAAAAGCAGTCCACGATTCAATGAATGTCGAGCACACGTAGATCCGTGTATGTTAATAGTTAGGTCTGTTAATTGTATGTCAGCTGTAGTATTACATGAGGTCTTTAATCTGGAAAAGAAATCAGGTTCATTAGAATCATATATTGCAAGATATAGGTTGTCAAAAGTGGTTGACCGATCACAAAGTTCTGTTTTCTAGGTTACCCAGAAAACTCAAGAATAGGTTGAACCAGCTACTTTGACCAACCTTTTAATCAATTTTTGTTTGATGTTATAATGTCTAAATGTTATGAATTAATACCTTGACATACATACTACATATCTATGACATTCAATTCTTTAAACAATTCATATGAGTACCAGAATTATTGGTCAAAAGTCGTTGACAGAGCATGACTATGTTTTCTAGGTTACCCAGAAAACTGAAGAACACGAAGAATACCCTTCGGCTGTACTTTGACCAACATATATCTAGACCTTAGAATCATACTCTATCCAAAATAGTGTAGCATATATGTACCGTTATATACAAACTACATATTATAACAATCAAAACACAAATCTATCACACAGATTGAAAGATCTAGAAGCCACAAAACCCTTGACCGACCATGACCATTGTTCTGGGTTACCCAAAAACTCAAGAACTGCTTTGACAGTGACTTTGAGCCTCTATAACTTCTTGTTATATGTAGGTTAAAGCATGAAATTAGTATGTTGTTGTACTACTACATGAGTACTATAACACTCATACACTTCCAAACCCAAAAACATTAACACTAGAGAATTAATCTAAGGTCAAACTGACCTCTAGGCCATGACCAACTGATTCCCAGAACCTCAAGAACACCTATAACGACACTTTCTGTCACTATAGGGAATTAGCGACAGACAGAAAATATTTTCTAATAAATAAATTAATAAAAATTATAAATAATTATAAATAATTATAAAAACAGTTTTAAAAATTATTTTTAGTTATAATAATTAACTATTAATATTTTTACATAAATTTAATAAATATTTTATTTATTTGGATATTATTAATAATTATGTTAATAATAAATTAATTAGAATAATTATTTATAAATAATAAATATTTATTTAAAATAATATTAATGATTTAAAAATCATATTAAATGATTATAAATTATTTAAAAATAATAACCAAGATTTTTATAATATTCTAAGTAAATACTAATTATTTAGAAATTGAAATAAATGATTTAAAATTATTGAATGGATAAATAAATACCTAAAATTATTATAAGCTTCCTAAATTATTATAAATGATATATATATCATATAATAATATATAAAGCTTATAAATAATGTTTAACTGAGTTATTAACTTATTCATTACCCCATAAAGTCTTTGGACACTGAAACCATATCGAACTTAACCCGAACATAAATAGTTTATGTACTTGAGTATTGTTATCAATACTAATTGTTGGGATTTCTGCACATAAAAGCAGCGGAAATTAAAAGACAATTCTGAAACCCTAAAACAGGATCCATGCGAAAACATATTAATTCAGTGTTTAGATTTTATACCGATCATAGAAAATTCTGAAATGCTTCGAATCTCCAATGCAATTCAACAGAACTGTGCCTTTACGATATCCACACGAACACCCGCGAATCGTCACACGATCTATAGTGAAGAGAACTGTTGTACTAGCCACCAAGGATCAGGATTTTCAAAATTTCTCTCTCTAATCTCTCTTTTGAAGAGCTGCTAGGGTTTTTAGGTTATGATATATTCTCTAAATGACTGATATATATCATATATATAGCAGTTAAAAGGAATTAATCAAAAACTAATCTAATTAAAATAAAATCCGAGTTTATATATATATATATATATATATATATATATATATATATATATATATATATCTTAATTAAGTCTTACATAATTAATATACATATATATTAATTATCCTATTAATTTAAATTAAATAAATACTATCAATCATATTGACATATTTAAATTCTTACAATTTAAATTAATTCCCTTTTAATTACGTTCTAAATGTGTGACCCTATAGGTTATTATTACGTTGACAATAATTTTAAAATCATATTATAAAACAATGAGCGGAAGCTAGTAATGCATCACTGCTACCCAAGTAATAATAAGATCGATGATTTGATGCAACCTTTTCGTGACCAATGTTTTAATGTAATTTAATCCTTTTAACCTTGACATCCTAGATTAAACTCGAGTTATGAAATGTGTCATACTCTTCATAATTTAATCTGAATTTTCTTGATCAATGAGTAGACTATATGAAACAAATAACTATTTGAGCATGGCCATGCATTTCATAGGCCTACTCAATAAAGAGGCCTATGGATATCACCCCTAATATATAAGAGGGTTAAATTTCATCTAGATCACTCATATTCCTCACACGATTCATGATGTACCCAATAATTACTTTTATAGTCCACCCTATTAAAGGTGACATTTGATGATAGTAAAGTACATAAATTCACGTGTAGTAATATAATGATTTCAGGTCGGAGGATCATTACATCATTGTCACTATGAGAATCGCTAATGATACTTCGCATAATTCTCCACATAAAATTCTCATGGTGGGTCTGTCCAGTACATCGTTCTCTAACATGTACCTATGCATTGACTCAATATCTCATATATTTATGACCAATAAGATTTGGTCATCAGTCAATCCACATACTAGTCTCAATGCATCATTGTTGTTCCATCAACAATGATACTTTTATTAAAGGACATTTAAAGCTTGATGATACTAATTGTAATTATATAATCTCATGTTCAAGTCACATACTTGAAATTATATAATTTATATCACTATTCTAAGCAATTTTATTATGTTAACATTTCTATAACGCAGTAAATAAAACCATATTAAAATCATTCATTTATTCAATCAAATATAATATCAAAATGTTAAGCAATTATATCAAATAATTGGCCTCTAGGGCATAAACACTAACAGTCTCCCACTTGCACTAGAGCCAATCTCTCATGTATCTAATACCCATGGAACTAGTGTGACCTTCATGCTTCTGCTGCAACAAAGCCTTTGTCAGTGGATCTGCAACATTATCACCTGTTGGCACTCTTCTTATATGTACATCTCCTCTATCAATGATTTCACGGATGAGATGGTACCACCTAAGTATATGCTTGGATCATTTGTGAGATCTGGGTTCCTTAGCCTGTGCAATAGCTCCATTATTATCACAGTATAGCTCAACCGAATCAACAATGATTGGAACAACACCAAGTTCAATGACGAACTTTTTAATCTATACAGCATCCTTGGTCGCACTAGAAGCAGCAATATACTAAGCCTTTGTTGTAGAATCGGCTATTGTCTCTTGCTTCGAACTCTTCCAGCTAATAGCACCACTATTAAGGCAAAACACAAAACCTGACCGAGACTTATAGTCATCATTGTCAGTCTAGAAACTAGCATATGTGTAACCCTTTACTGCCAGTTTGTCTTCACCTCCATATACCAAGAATGAATCCTTAGTCCTTTTTAGGTACTTGAGGATATTTTTGACTGCTGTCCAGTGACCTTCACCTGGATTCGACTAGTATCTACTCGTCATGCTTAAAGCATACGAGACATCCGAACGAGTACATATCATTGCATACATGATAGATCCATTTATCGAAGAATAAGGGATCTTTCTCATACGCTCCTCATCATCTTGTGATTTAGGACATTGGGCCTTAGAGATCTTTACACCATGAGTCATGGGTAAGTGTCCTCTTTTTGCCTCCTGCATGCTGAACTGTTTTAGCACTTTATCAATATATGTACTTTGACTTAGGCCGAGCATTTTTCTCGATCTATCTCGATAGATCCTGATACCTAAAATGTAGGTTGCATCGCCTAAATCTTTCATGGAGAAACATTTTCCTAACCATGTTTTTACAGCATGTAATGAAGGAATGGCATTCCTAATAATTAATATGTCGTCAACATATAATACCAGGAATACAATATGACTCCCACTAACCTTCTTATATACACAAGGTTCATCTTCATTTTTTATAAAGCCAAACTCTTTGTTTGCTTCATCAAATCAAAGATTCCAACTCCAAGAGGCTTGCTTCAATCCATAAATGGATTGTTGCAGCTTACAAACCTTTCCAGCATCCTTTGGAGTGATAAAGCCCTCAGGTTGTGTTATGTACACATCGTCAAGGAGATTTCCGTTAGGGAAAGCAGTTTTGACATCCATCTGCCAGATTTTGTAATCATAAAAGGTTGCAATAGCAAGTAAGATCCTGGTGGATTTAACCATTGCCATTGGAGAGAAGGTTTCCTCATATTCAACACCTTGAACTTGTTTAAAACCTTTTGCTACCGGTCGACCTTTATAGGTCTGTACATTACCATCCATGTCAGTTTTCTTCTTAAAAATCCACTTACACCCGATTGGTTTTACCCCTTCGGGTGGATCAACCAAAGTCCATACTTGGTTAGTATAAATGGAGTCCATCTCAGATTTCATCGCTTCAAGCCATTTCTCAGAATCCGGTCCATTCATAGCTTCTTGGTAGGAAGCAGGCTCATCCTGATCTATGAGCATCACACCGTCGTTTTCAGTCACAAGATATCCATAATATCTCTCGGGCTCTTCGCGTGTCCTACCGGATCTATGAATGCCTTGTGTAATTTGAGCAGGTTCACTTTCCACAATATCTTGTGGTTCCTGCTCACGTTCTAACTCAGGTTCAATGATATTTTATGGTTATTAAATTTCTTCGAGTTCTACTTTACTTCCTCTATTTCCTTTAGAGACAAATTCTCTTTCTAGAAAAATACCAGTTCGAGCAACAAACACTTTATTCTCAGAAGGTTTGTAGAAATGATACCCTTTTATTTCCTTTGGGTATCCCACAAAATTACATTTATCATATTTGGGTCTGAGCTTGTCAGAATCCAAATATTTTACAAATGCCTCGCAACCCCAAATCTTCATGAACGACATACTAGGACGTTTCCCAGTCCACATCTCATATGCTGTCTTATGAATCGTCTTTGTAGGAACACGGTTAAGTGTGAATGCAGTTGTCTCTAGGGCATGACCCTAGAAGCTTATTGGAAGATCTACATGACTCATCATTGATTGTACCATGTCCAACAAGGTGTGATTCCTCCTCTCAGATACACCATTCCATTGTGGTGTTCCAGGTGGAGTGAGTTGTGATATAATACCACACTCCTTTAGAAGGTCATCAAAATCTTGGCTTAAGTATTCACCTCCTCGATCGGATCAAAGGTCTTTTATGTTTTTGCCAAATTTGTTTTGAACATCATTCTTGAATTCCTTGAACTTTTCAAAGGATTCGAATTTATGTCTCATAAGATACACATATCCATATCTACTGAAGTTGTCGGTAAATGTAATGAAGTAATAAAACCTACCTCTTGCTAACGAACTCATGGGTCCACATACATCACTATGTATAAGTCCCAATACATCGATATTGTGACAACCCCAAATCCGAGTCCCAAATCACCACGGATCTAGTACAATCATTCTACAACTATTGCGAAAGATATAAACATTAAATGTTTATACAATACACTTTACACATTACCCCAAGGTTGAGTAACCTTAACTTATACACAAATTATAACCTATCTAACACATAGCATTATTATCATACAACACTATTACAAAATTAATCGCGCACATTAACTTTAAACTAAAACTGTCTTTAACCTTTCCTTGAATTCGAAGCATTTGCCTTGTCTGCAATGTTTATCATGATATAGCAAGGGTGAGCATGAAAGTTTCCCAGCAAGTTTAAATATAATTTAAAGATATATCATGATTGAAAGAATCTGAACAATAAGTTGGCTATAATTCATCAATATAATTGAGAACTAGCACGAACAAACTTTTGACTGAACAAGTATTAAACATGAACAAATTTATCTGGACCAACTGGTAATGAAGGTGATCAGCCTTTTATACCTGACTTATACATGCAATATGTACATAGTACAATTTATGGCAACCAGCAATGATTAACCATAAGCTTATCCGAATGAAACAATCTCTTAGTAGAGTTAAGTAAAAACTTGCCTGAACCGTTGATTACCGTTACGCATTCTATATCGCTTTATCCGAATACCTAATATTAGTAATATAGATCTCCAATATTAGAATAATATCATCACAATATAATACTATTATATATATACACAGAATAACCTAAACACATAACACATAACCCTATCAGTCTACAACACACATAAGACTCGGTATCAAGTCAAACTATTGTAGTCTGAGTTGAACCTAACAAAATTCTAACATCCCGATTTGATTACAGTGGGACAATTCCACGAGTTTAAGTTCAATTAAACTCGGCTAAACACTTAACAATATCTTAGACAATTTTCTTATCAATCAAAATAATTTTCATAAACTTGTAAAAAAATTCGGATAATTAATATCATTTATCATCAATCACTTATATCGTATTTAAATGAATTAAATACCACATAATTCCTTAATCATTAATATTTATTTAATATTAAATATCAATGAAAATCATAATATAATATTATAATATTTTTATAATATCACAAAGTATTTTAATACTTTAAAATCATATTTATATGATTTTAAACCGCTAAATCTATTATCCGATAATTGCTATTAATATTAAAATATTAATATTTTCATGGCAAAATATCAAAAGTTATATTTTATAACTCAAAATATTTTATGACACTTAAATCATTTTTATATAATTTTTAAATCATTAATTCAATTTTTTTCATAATTTATTTAATATATTTATTAAATAAATTAATTACCATTAATAATAAATTATTAATGAAATTCATCACAAAATATTAAAAGTCATCAAAATAACTTAAAATATTTTCTAATATCATAATATAATTTTTCATGATTTTTCATGAATTAAAATCATTTTTCAAATAATTTATTTAATATTATAATTAAATAAATAAATACCTTTATATTGATATTAAATATTTTTGAAATATACTCAAAATAATTAAAAACTATTTTTCTAAGCTTTAAAATAATTTTTCATAATATATTATGTATTTTTAATAATTAAAAACTATTTTCTCTAATTATAATAAAATAATTCAATTTCCAAAATTAAGTGTCACTAAAAGGGCCCTATAGCGGCAACTGTAACTGCCATTATAGGTGTTCTTGAAACATGTTCTTGAGCTTGCCCGAGAAAACCATGTCAAGGCACAAGGGTGGGTAGTTTAATGGGTTCTAGATTACTAGGTTATCAAGTTACGAGTTTATAATTTTGTTAGAATTGTAGTATTCATGCAACACTACAATCTAGATTCAATTCCATGCCCAAACAACAACAAATCTATGAGATAAAGGCCTTACAAAATCATGTCGGAAGTCGTTCTTCATTTCGGGTTTTCGAAAATGAAGAATATTTTGTACTGCCTTCTTTGAAGCTTCATAAGTTGGATTACATGCTTATTCAGTGTAATCTAAAGGTTCGATCTTGAAGAACACATGGCAGGGTACAACATGTCATCAGATCTGACTAACAACAACACGAAATGAAGATTTGATCTAGTCAAACTACATGTCAGGGACTTGTTCTTGAAGATTCTGGGTTTTCCAGAATCTTCATCAAGGCAGATCGGTCAAGCTAGTTTGACAAAGATTATAAACGATTCTGTTAGGGACTTGAGTGAACTAAAGGCTTAAGCATGTAGTCTTCATGTCATACTTCAACCATAAAACAACAACCTGACCAAATACATTACCAGAAGCAAGATCAATGGACTTGAAAATCACTGTCAGAAAAAATCTGGGTTTCTGGGTTGCCCAGAAACTCATTTTCGTGACTGGTCAACGCAGTTTGACTGCTTATAAAAGGAAATCTAGACATGTTTCAACCTTGATTCAAGTTGCAGAACAAAGATTACATAACATACTACTAGTAAAAACATTTAACACACTAAAACCATTACCAGACACCAATCTATGAAGCCTGACATTTGGTCAGACGAAAATTTCTAACTTTTCCAGATTTAAGAAAGCTTCAATTTCGAGCATCAAAATGATATGGATCTAAGTTTTAGCAACCCAGATCATCAAATGACACCCTATAACATGACTCTAAACAACAAATTACAAAATCAAACATTAGATCTAAGAATTTCTAAGTTAGGGTTTTTATACCTTCTTTGATCTTTGATCTAGAATCTGGTCATCATGATCTGTTCTTGGTGTGTTATTATATGATCTTGGCTTTGTTTCTCACACTTTCTCACTCTAAGATCAGAAAATATAGAGAGAGAAGGGACTTGGCTATTTTGAAGAGTAAAGTAAGTTTTCTTTACTCTATATCTGTGATCCATTTGATTCAATGTATCTAGTTGGCAATTTATGGCTGGTAATTGACACATATCTAAGGCCAGGGATAGGTTTTGCTGAATAACTTCACCTAAAGTCAAAACCTACACACCAACTTAATAAAATACAAAAAGGGTAAAATAGTCATTTCCATATCATTTTATTTCTAGAATTGTCATTTGAAACAAACCCTTAGGTTTAGATTTTAACCTTTAGGGTTTAGGGTTTAACCCTTAGGTTTTACATTTTAGTTTTAAAAATTTCCAAATTAGGTTTAAAAATAGAAATTTAATATTTCTAACTTATAATTAGGATTCTATAATTATATTAAGATTTCCTAATCATAACTTCAAGCTTGATTATTAGGATTAGTTTATCCTAATTAAAATTGCTAATTTAGCAATTAAGTCAAAAGTTGCACATTAGGGTTTCTGAAAGAATAATTAGGGTTTTAAAAAAATTGAAATTAGGGTTTGCTAATTAATTAAGCTTTACCCTAATTAATATTATAATTAATAGCACTAAAGCATTAAAATTCTTCGTTAAGTTCCCAGATTAGGGTTTTAAATTACCGAAATCTGAAATTAGAGTTTCTAGATCGGGTATTAGGGTTTTCTAATAATCAATTAGGGTTTCACGTAATTCATTAGGGTTTTTCCTAATAAATTATAATTAATGACATTTAACCTTATACATACCATTTGCATTCCCAAACTAAGGTATTAAATTTCCGAATTAGGGTTTTGGATTTTCGGAACTGAAATTAGG
The DNA here is from genome assembly GCA_020205605.1 of Panax ginseng. Lineage (NCBI taxonomy): Eukaryota > Viridiplantae > Streptophyta > Magnoliopsida > Apiales > Araliaceae > Panax > Panax ginseng. The sequence continues at coordinate 77,038,988 of CM035137.1, forward strand.
GTTTTAAAATCGATTTCTAGGGTTTCTTATCAAACGTTAGGGTTTTCTAACAGAACGTTGACGTTCTTAATATATACCTAGGGTTTGACACTAATAAAATTTATTTGGTCAACTCTTGACCCTTAAACACATACTGAACAAATAAAATATCATAATCACAGAACATATTCACGTATACACTTAATCCTGAATAATTCACCTAAATCCTTCATATAATTTTGAAATCCTCAAAATTCCTTCCCAAAAACGTCAAACGCATACACTTATTTTCTGTCTAGGTCTATTATTTGACCTTAAATCAATCATTTAAGATTTTAATAAATTGTCTAAATTCTCGGGTTATCACAGATATCCCATTCACTGTGCCCAGTGAAAGGGGCTTTAGTCATCTTGCCTAATAAACAGGACTCGCATTTCTCATATGATTCAAAATCAAATGAATCCAAAAACCCATCTTTATGGAGTTTGGATATGCGTTTCTTATTTATATGGCCTAAACGACAGTGCCAGAGATATGTCGGATTTGAATCATTTGATTTATATCGTTTTGTATTTATCTTATAGATAGGCATTTCTAAATCAAGAATATACAAACCATTAAACAATTGTGCTACACCATAACATATTTCATTTAAATAAAACGAACAACGGTTGTTCTTTATTAAAAATGAAAAACCTTTCTTGTCCAAACAAGAAACATAAATAATGTTTTTGCTTATAACAGACACATAATAACAATCCTCTAATTTTAATACTAGCCCGGTGGGTAAAGATAAATGATAAGTTCCTACGGCTAGTGCAGCAACTTTTGCTCCATTCCCAACTAGTAGGTCAACCTCTCCTTTCGCCAAAGTCCTACTCATTCGGAGTTCCTGCACATTAACACAAATGTGAGAACCACATCCAGTATCCAATACCCATGATGTAGAAGTAGATAAGTTGACTTCTATAATATATATACCTAAATCAGAAGTCAAACTTCCTCTCTTTTTCTTCACTTCTTCCAAATAAGCATGATAATTCCTCTTCCAGTGTCCAAGTTTTCCACAGAAGTGAAAATCACCTTCTTTAGCCACTCCACCTTTAGGTTTTTAAGCCTGTTTGGTTTTGGAATTGGGTTTGGCACCAGATTTAGATCCTATCTTCTTCTTTCCTTTCCAATTTCCCTTAGCATTCCCCTTTTGCACCATCATTATGGGAGCGAGTCCTGCCTTTTTCATGTTGTTCTCGGCAGTTCTTAACATGCTCAACAACTCAGTAAGTGGTTTCTCAATTTCATTCATGAGATAATTCATAACAAATTGAGAGTAGCTGTTGTTTAAAGATTGCAAAACAAGATCAGTTTGGGCTTCTGGAGTAATCGGAAAACCCAACCTATCAAGGTACTCAATATACCCAATCATTTTCATCACATGTGGACCAACTGGATCACGTTCACCCATCTTGCAGTGATACAATGCTTTGCTTGTATCATACCTTTCCAGTCGAGCATTCCCTTCAAACAATTTCTTGATATGTTCGATCATCTCATAAGCATCCATTAACTCATGTTGCTTCTGAAGCTCAGTGTTCATAGTTTCTAGCATGAGACAACTCACGTCCAGAGCATCATCTTGATGCTTCTTGTAAGCATTATGCTCTGCACATGGTGCAGTGTTAGTTGGTGCTGCAGGAATGGGACCATCAAGGACATATAGCTTGCGCTCTTGTTTGAGGACAATCCTCAAGTTCCTATGCCAGTCTAGGAAATTAATTCCACTCAGCTTTTCCTTCTCAAGGACTGATCGTAGTGAAAGACTATTTGTGTTGTTGTTGTTTGCCATTGATATCTACAATTTATAAGTGCAAAAATAATAAGTCAAATTGCAGAGTTTATGATATTATGTAATTGATAATAGTACATTCAAAATATACCTCTCACTATTTTATTCAAATTAATAGCCATCACCATTAATTCAAAAAGCATTTTCTATAAAAAAAATTCTAGTGAGCCAAGATCCATATTTCATTATGCCTTAAGTTAGCTTTGGCTAATCTCTCAAAACACAATTATTTAGGTAGACAACCCTTTTGTCAATTATATCATATATAACTCTTGGATAGTTTGGTAAACAACATTTGTTTCTAGTCCATCTAATGGTACCTACCAAACTCCATGCCTCTAAGTCAACAATCCTATTGAGATAACTTAGTTTAGTCGGGCCCAATGATTTTAACAGTTTGGATATCACAATTATCCTATCGCATCTTACCAAGATAAATAGGGTACTTTGTTTTGGCAAACCTACATCCAATGATCAAGGTCTTGATGAGTGTTATTCATTGGAAGGCATCTGATTGAGACTTAATAATTTAATGAGGGATTTTATTAATTAATTTAGATCTCACCAATTTTAATCTTATTAAGCATGCACATTATTTATCATATCATATCGAATACAAGCATAAATAAAGTGCAAAATTAAATGTGTCACGCGATTATGGCCCAATCTCATCGATCTTCTTTTCAAGCTAATGAAAGATTGAAGGTCAATCTAAGGTGGTAAAATATCTTCAAAATAGAAGCTTCCTTAGATCTTCCTCATTCATATGCCTCCTCTCCATCATCATCTTTTCATCTTCATAGATTATAGATTATTACATGACATAAAGAAACCTTGAGATACATTCGGGGGGATTTAGATGAGAAGAGAATATTACATTAGAATTTATAGAAAGGCACGACATGCAAGCCGTATTTCAAAACCAAAAACCACTAACCTATGGGTCAAAAGGGTCATAACTGTGCACCATGCATATCACAATAAGCACATAACCGTGTATATATAATTAAAGAAAACTATATACAAAATATTAGGGTCACGACCATCGCGCACTACAACGGAGGGGTCCAAACCCCAAATTTACTAAACTCTAAATTATTACTCACATTCGCAAGTTACTAAACCCTATTTCAATTCGTTAAACAAGGTTCCTATCTTAAATTTCTTTTGATATGTATTACCAAACCTAAACTTGAATTACCAATTATTGTAAAGTTATCGCTATAGTTTCAGCATAACTAAGAAATGAATTGTTTATTCATATGATATTGTTTATTGAGCATAAACTGTTGTTTCAAACTAAATTATTTTCGTAAGACATCCTATATTGAGTTGTATAACCCACGAGGGGTTAATGTACGTCAATAATATATTAACATGTAGTGCATGAAGGCATGAGTAGGATGAGATGCATACTCCTAGGATGTTGAATAGGCTGATCCACTTTCTCACATCTAAACAAGATTTCTAAGTCTTTGTGACTGACAGAAATAAAAAGTCCAGAAATGGTTGAAATATAAAAATTCCAGACATGGTAACAACAATTAGTTGAGTTTTGAATTGTTATACTTTATCAAATCCTATATTGTGATAAATTATAAAACCTGTTGAGCATGTTATAGCTCACCCTTGCAAATCATTTCCTTTGCAGTATTAGATGGTAATCTTGGCTCATCTAGAGTAAATAAAGGGAAACCTGCATGCTTAGATTAGTTTATATTAATGTCTAGTTGAATGTAATACTTTTGTAATAAGAAATTCTTATGAAGAATCATGTAATCCAACTTTAATATATGATATATAAAAACTTTATTTCCGCAATCGTGTTTCCTTTAAATAAATAGATGTAATTAGAATTTTCAATTTAGTTTGAGATCCTTGGGAACTATTCATCTTAGTGAGGGTATTAACAATATGGAATGTTCATGTTGTTGTTAATACTCTGGATTTCAGATAGATAGGTACTATCGATACGATAGTGTAATCCGCATGATATAGACTATACATCTGACTTAGTGTATTGATAATATAGATTGTTCATGTTATTACTAATACTCTGAATTTTGGTTAGATAGATACTATTCATAGATACAATCTATACATCTAAGTGAGGGTATCCAAACATAGCAATAGTTCTCCAGGGAATTGTTATCTGTTATGGGATATTGTGAACCTTAGATCTATGGGAATCGTATTTTATAATAATTGTATAATCGTTCGGTTAGATATAAGCATAGAATCGGATACCATGGGTGTATAGATTTGAATGCGTTAAATTAATTGATTAGTAGTAAGCACCATATCGGATACCGTGGTAGTATAGATATGGGGGCGTTAAAAGTTTGGTATCAGAGCAGTTAAGGCTATAGATATAAGGAAGAGGAATCTTAGTATATAGTCTTCGAGTCCGTAAAAATATTAATTACACATACAAATAACATTAAAAAAATTGTATTTGTGTAATTGTTGTATATATAAGTAATAAAGAAGTTTTGTGTTATAGGATGGCCAACTCCGATGCTGAGGAAATGCCGATAGTAAACAATCCACCACAAATTGAGTCATTTATAGATAGTGATGTAGAGGATGAAGAATTGCTTCATGATCAACAACTGCTAGATGCTGAGGAAGAGGAAGATCTAGTAGCAGGACAATTAATGAGAATTAAAGAACATTATCAAGCAATGACATCACTAATGCAGAAATCTGAGCATGATAATGATCAGATGAAGTTTAGGGAACATTTAGCTGAGGGAATGTTAGAGCATGAAAGGGGAACCAATAATCGATTGAATGTACAACTGCACCACGCACAGAGTGGTAGGAGGGAAATACAGTCGAGGTTACTCAAATCTTCTCTGGAAACTCGAGATGTCTTCAGTGATTTGCAACGATGGGTAGTTCGATATCCAGTCGAAGGGAAGAAAACTGCCTATCTGATAGATCAATCTGTGGTATTCCACATGATCCAGGATTCCTTCGATGAAGTTAATAATTTCTAAGTGTAGTATAGAAATCTAAGTACTCTAAATTAGTACGCATAAAAGAGCATTTAATGTTTGTATTATAGCTGGTAGTGTTTATAAACTACTAGTTGTTTATGTGTGTATTCTGTGATATATGAATAAAAATTATATTTGTGTTATACAAATTCTTATGCGGATGTTTATTATTTTATATAAAATCATGCCACCAACCAGAAGACCTCAACGAGAGCTATATAACGATGTTAATCCTACCCAACAGTTAGTAGAGCTTTTGTTAGGGGCTATGAATAGACAAGCAACCCAAAACACTCCATTTAAGGATTTTAAATTAGATGGTCCACCTGAATTCAAATGTACATCCGAACCTGTTGATGCACAAATCTGGATCACTGAAATTGAAAATTTTTTCTTAGTAACTAATGTCAATAATAACCAAAAGATAGCTTTTGCAACCTTTTTCATAAAAGGATAGGCAAATTACTAGTGGGAATCAACTAAGGGTCGGGTAGAAACTGAAGTTGTGACATGGGATAGATTCAAAGAATTGTTCTTTGAAAATTATTTTTTCCAATCTTTGAAGGATCGCATGGAAGTACGATTCTTAGAGTTGAAAAAAGGAGAACTTATTGTAACCCAGTATACAGCCAAGTTTAACAAATTGTCCAGGTTTGCTCCACATCAAGTTAATATTGAACCTAGAATGACTCGAAGGTATCAGGAAGGTTCGAAGCCTCAAATAAGAAGTAAATTATCTATCTTCCAAATAAAGACTCTTTTTGAAATACTCAAGAAAGCTTTCATAGCTAAGAGTGAAAACGAGAATCTCGTCAAATTTCACAAGGAAAAGAAGAATCAAAATGAGGGGGCAAACCTAAGTTAGAACCCAATTCAGGTGGGTTTAATAATAAAAGGAAATGGGATACTATTTTTCTAACAACCCAAGGAAAAAGGTAAGTGATAATAATAATAACTTTAAGAATAAAAATAATAATAAAATGGAACCTTGTCCTACATGTGGGGGAAAACATAAAGGATTATGTAACGCCCCGAAATCCGATCTATCTTCACACCCGAATTTCGTACGTCACGAGTACATCATTCATCCCAACATACATCATTATATACTGAAATATAACAACATACATTCTCAATTCCCAGGTTCTAATACCTTATAACCTTGTTCATTACAAATAATGTTAATTACATTATCCTTTACATCTTACACGAGTGACTTTTATCCACCACCAAGGATGCATAACAATTCATTAAACTAGTCTGTAGTTAAATCTTATCATTCTATATTACAAGTCTTTGCTTGATCTTCACGCACATTCATACATTGAATGGCACTTCTTCTGGATACTGGTCAGCTTTATCTTTATGGGATCCTTAAGTTCTTCTACTCGTATGCTGAAAATATTTTTCATTTAAAGCAAGTGTGAGCTTTCAATTGCCCAACAAGTCATAACAGTTGAACAAACAACTTTAAGAATTTAAACATTCCTTTTGAACTTCGATAACCGAACAAAGGTTATGAAATAGCTTGAATAATAGGAATAATTCTGATTCCTATCATTTTAAAACCTTAATCACATTCACTTTGAAATAATTTCCTTCTTCTACCTTTTTCATATGTATCCTGTCTGGCTAGAATCATTAGCACAGACTTAACAATAACGGTTCATGTATAAACAGAACATACTCATATTGAATCAGTTCAATCCCAAAACAGTTCATCTTATAGAAACATCGAAGTGTTCACATTGTGGCACAAGGCCTCATACATTCTACCACCTTGTATAAATATCGTACATTCGCACATAGACAGAACTTCTCAAGTTCAACATCTGATAAGTTTAAGAAACTAGCATTCATTTAGAATATGAATGAAGTTAGGAAACTTGCCTCACGCACAGCTACAGCTTACGCTGAACTTCTCATTCCAATCCCTATGTAGCACATAAGGAAAACAAAATATACACCAATTAGTCATGTATATTTGACTTATGAATTGGTTTACTTAACTTTACTTCTTAGGGTTCACATTCTTGCAACCTAAGTTTACGCGACCACTTTCATTACCGTTCTACGGCTTCATGACATACGGAGATGTCTTACTTATACACTCATCATCTTTGATGATTTACATTTTTATCTTCTTCTTATAACTTCTCTAGGACTCAGCACACATCGCTTCTCTGCTAGTAGTCCATATGGTACTCTGAGTGGTTTCCCACAAACAACCAATAAATAAGTTCCTGTCTCATCTACACTGCCATCACAGTGAGTTAGATCGGTTGTCAGTTTCATATATACCTTCGCTCTCTGAAGGAATTGTTTAGCCCACTTCCCATATGTCAACCATCAAAGGTTACAATTGTACGACAACCTAACTTATCTTAACTTATTCGAACTATTAACTCTAATGTTTATTAAGTCAATTTCTTATTCCTTATGGCTTTCTGGAAACTAAATGGCATACCTCAGGATTCATTTATTATCGTCCAAGTCATACAGTCTTTTGTATACTCAGAATGATCATTCAAGTTAATCATTAACTTGGCTTTTTACGTTAAACGTATTTGTCTTTAATTTAATTCTTCATCATTCACAGGTTTAATCATTGGTCTTCATTATTCTACGGTCAAACCATACATGTGGTGTAGGTTTTGCTCGTTTAATATTTGCGTACACTCAACCTTCACGTCAGTTAAAGTGTTCAACGCTTACATTTCATTCTAACATTCTCCATCCAACCCACATTTGGCTTCCATTAATCATCTTACCGTTCACTACGGCTTTCTTAATACCATTCGTTATTCTTCCTTAATGTCGAAGACATACGGTTCGTTGTATGCTAAGACTGATCATTCAACACAACTATGTTGCGTTTACAGCGTCTATACGCTTTACACTTATCTCTCATTACCACAACATAACATCGAAATGTTATTCATTACCCTCGTCAATCAACGTCTAAGGAATCACCATCATAGCAATCCCTCACATTCGTTTATCGCGACTACGGTCCCCGGATATCAGTTCTGTAACCCGTGTTCACATTTATTGTCTTTTAATCTCATTTAATCTTTCTGTTCAACCTTCATTAAAGGTTTAAAACACTTGATTAAGTGTTACATTCGATGAACTACACGTTCATTAGCTTTCAGTACACTTCCCCCAGGTTTTGAGCAGTTAAAAGCTCATTACTAGCTTTTTTCTCTACCGCCCGTGACTGCGCAGCAATGTTTTCCTTCTTTAACACTTTCATACCGGGCGCCACTCTGCCGATGTCCAACTCGTTTGGGTTTGGCGTTTGTACCACCGCCTCAAATGCATGAGATCGCGCCACGACGCCGAGCCTTAGTTATTGAAAAAATCTCTAAGTCTTGAATCCATTTTGAGACGTTTACTTCCTGATCTCATAACTTCTTCATTATAACTTGGAACGAGGCCATTCTAAAGCCATTCTCTTTCTTATCTTATGTACTCAATTACCCTCAGACCAAACTTCATTCTAAATCCATTAACATTCCATTCAATTGGGTTAATCCTCATCCTTCGTTCGTTTTATGTTTTTAACGTTCTTCGTTCGTTCGTCCGTAGTTCGGTCATCCAAACTCAGAATTCGCTCATTCTTGAGTCCATAACTCACGTTTTCTGCGTTCTCTTACTTTCTTATAAAACCCTACACGTTCGGGTTCATTTACTAACTTTCTAATTCTCGTTCATCTTTTATGAAATTTTTACCATAACTTCGTTATAGCTACGTTTTAATCCGTTCTTCTTGAACGTTTCTACCGTTCCTAACCAAGCAATAAGCATCTAACTTATACGCGATGGTTTTAAACTTGTCCATCAACAACAATTATCCTATGATGGTTTTAAATTTGTTCATCAACAATGTTTTTCGCGTTCTTCACATGTTCTTCGTGTTCTTCGTTCGTTCTTCATTTTTAATCGATATTTTGATTACGATTTCACTTTTTCTTGGAATTAAGTGTTATAAAACACCATTCCTTACTTATTTCACCGAATCGTTCATATGATTCATTCAAATCGTTCAAATCCATTAAGAATCTTATACTTTCTTAAGAAATTTATAAAATAAATTTTAAATTCTTATTTCTTCTTTTCTCAATGATTTCAACCATATGAAATCATTACTAACATTATTTACTTCTTATTCTCATTAAGCTATTTTTGAACATAGAAACTTAAAGAAAAACTAACCTAGAAGTTAGGTTTCGGATTACCTTTCTTCCTTATTTTTCTTCCTTTAGACAAAGCCGACAATTCGCTAGCTTTTCTATTTCTTCCTTTAGACAAAGACGGTTTCAATCTCTTCCTTCTTCTTCTTCTTCTTCTTCAAGCTCTCAAACTCTCTCTCTTTTCCAAAGTGTTGGTTGATTTTTAAAAAATCAACTAACACTTTCATTTTATAGATTTTCAAAGCTAAGGGCGTTTTGGTCATTTGGCTAAACCGTCTTACTATTCACACCTCCTTACTATTCACGTAGCTTCCCTTGAAAGCTTCTGATGAGTGGGATTTATACCTGCGAATCAGATCCTTTGTGGCTTAAGATGTTGCCTGTTTTCTGTTATTTAGTTAGCTTTTATATTTATATTGTTGTTATTATGTTTAATTTCTATAATGCAGGGCTTTACAGATATTTTCCAGCTTCCATGGGCATAATGGGAATTTTTGCTACATTGGCGCCGCAGCACCAAGGATAGAACAAAGTCACACGCCGCAGCGCCACATCCTGTATTGGGCTGACGTCATCCTCGCACCGCAGCGCCGAGGTCTCTTCATGGAGCTGCGCTGCAACGCGACCTCCGATGTTTTTAAGCTTACGTGAATAGCAGTACCACTTACTAGTTCAAAGTTCATGTACATGCGAACTCTCGTGTCTGAGCGGTAAAAGCCTTTAATGACCTAAAGGGAGAGAAGATCACAGACACTTAATATATAGCAGCCGCCTGCAATAGTTATTCAGATAAATAACTTAGATTAGATATTATTATAGTATTAATTCCTTAGAAGAGAAAGAAGCTGTACTTTAAGGAGGAAAAGTTATTGCGTCCGACAGAAGCTCAGGAGCTATACAGTAAACAGAAGATTTGGAGGAAGAACACTTCAAAACAGGGGTTTTCTTATTCTAAATCTCCCATTTATTTGTGTATTACTGAGAATGTGGAATGTATTAAAAATGTGTTTTAGTACAATGGATATGAACTAATTCCATTTTTGGGATTGCAATGTAACCTTTTGTTTAGCTTAATTAACTTTCTCTCCTATTTTATATAATGAATCATTTTAGAATGGGTTGTTGTATTTCTTACTTAATGACTAATTGCTTGATAGAGAAATTGGTATTGATAGTAATGGAAATTGATAAATGGATGTTATTATCTAACCTTTAAATACAACAACACCTGTTATGACCATGCCTATGGAATGTGTGAATAAACTTTTAATAGGATAGACATATCTCTATTTTCCTTGTGTAGCCTTGAGACTAAGCTTAATGACCCTAATCTAGTTTCTTTCACCAATAAACATATTGTGATTTATCTAGCTAGAGATGTGTATTAGACCTTTGACATAAGATTTTGTGTAGTTGTTGTTCTCGGTTGACCATTCCTTAATTCGTTTGTAATGTGGAGAGTTAGGAGATTAGGCGACGCATTAGGGGAATTGTAATCCTATCTTGACTTCCTAGTACAACTACTTCTCTTATTTCTTCTCTTTGTAATCAAATAACTTAACACACCACCTTCTATCACTTGTTTAGATAAGGTAGTATAGACTTTACCTTAGTATTTGACTAGCACTTAAGACTTCGTCCTCGTAGGTTCGACAACTCTCTTATCATTATATTACTTATGGACCGCATATTCTTGTGCGTGATTTAGCACTAGCGAAATCGAACAACAAGTTTTCGCGTCTTTGCTGGGGACTTAGTATTATTTGTTTATCGATATTAAAACTAAGTCATTACAATCTTAATTTAAACTGATTCATCTATTTAACTCTCTTTTCAGGTAGTCTTCATTGTTTATGCCACCTTAAAGGGGTCAGAACATAATACCTCTCGATCCCGAGGTTGATAGAACATACAAACGACTGCAGAGAGAAAAATCTCGGGACATACCTACTCCCGTTAAAATGGTTGAGGAACTTCAAAAATCCTTAAAGGAGTGTGCTATGCCTCATATTGACGATCTCCAAGCGAGCATTCTCAGGCCTGCCATCCAAGCTAATAATTTTGAAATCAAGCCGGGCACCATTCAAATGTGCACCAATATTTAGTTTGGGGGTCTACTAAATGATGATCCCAATGATCACTTAATAAACTTCTTGGAGATCTGTGACACTTTTAAGTGCAACGGAGTGTCTGACGATGCCATCAAACTCCGATTGTTTCCATTCACCTTGAAGGACAAAGACAAGAGCTGGCTACATTCATTACCGTCAGGCTCCATCACCACATGGGCTGACTTGGCTCAGAAGTTCGTGGCAAAATTTTTCCCGCTCGCCAAAACCGCCAGGCTCAGGCATGATATCACTTCTTTTGTCAAGTTCGAATCAGAATCTTTGTACGACTCGTTGGAGCGATTCAAGGATCTTCTGAGAAAATGCCCCCACCATGGATTGCCAGAATGGCTTCCCATCCAGAACTTTTATAATGGGATATCCGGATCTACTCGTTCGAGTATTGATGTCACTTATGGAGGGGCCTTCATGGCTAAACATCACACAGCAGGGTATGAACTAGTGGAAACAATGGCGGCCAAAAATTATCAATAGCCAAATGATAGGCAAGCCCCTAGAAGAGCAGCAGGGGTATATGAGGTTGACTCGATCACATCATTAGCGGCTCAGGTTGTAGTGCTAACGAAATGGCTTGACACTATCGAAGTGTCAGTAGTGCAGAATGTGCAGAGTGTCGCAGTCCAGTGTGAATTATGTCAAGGGAGCCACCCAACTGATCAGTGTATAATAAGCCCTGAGTCAGTTCAATTTGTTTCCAGCTATGGGCGGCAACAAAATGCTAATCTCCCCACTCATTACCATTCAGGCTTGAGGAATCATCCACACTTCTCTTGGGGCAACACCAACACCAATCAAGCATAACCTTCAACCACTAGACCTAACTTCTCAAACCCTCTGGGTTTCTAATCTCAAAACCATTATAGTCAACAACCACAGAGCTCGCAGAATCAGTTCCACCATCCACCACCTCAACAGGAGAGGAAACCTAGTTTGGAAGATCTCATATCTCGTTATATAGCCCAAAACGAAATGAGGAGTAATAATCAGGAGGCCTCCATCCAGAACCTTGAAGTCCAAATGGGGCAGTTGGCCTCTGCTTTGAACAGTCGTCCACAAGGCACATTGCCTAGTGATACTGATGTCAACCCGAAACGGGAGGGCAAGGAACAATGTAAAGCAGTGACACTCCGGAGTGGGAGGACCTTAAATGTGAATGGTGAAGAAAACTTTGTGGTGCAAGAAGAACTGACTATAGAGGAACCTGTTGTGGAACAGAATGAAGACAAGTCCGGGGGTAAGGAAATGCTCAACATGAACCAACACTGTGACGCTCCCAAAATAGGTATACATCACTTATCTTGAGTAGCTAAAAAATACACCACTGACAACTTTATTTATACAACTGTCGTTCAAAATACAACAACACATACGTTGTGAGTTTGATAAATATACTAACTCTGACTCATGTCACAATTGCACCTTACATAAAGGTACAATCAATAATTGTTTTAAAAATTAAAATCTTTGAGAAGTGCTCAAGAAAACCTTCGTACATAGGAGGCCATGAGTCTAGGTTATGATAGATATTATATGTCCACAGAATTATCCTTGGTTGACCCAAAAGACCCCAAAGAAAAACGAGAAGATTACTATCATGTTCCTTCTAATGGTGAGTCTTCTCTTGATATATAACTATCTCCACTGTCTGCAATTGAGAACTATATTTTAATCAAACTCCAAGATTATATAGGTAGTGCTCGTAGATATACTCAGCAAGTGGATGTGCACAACCATGTCTTATGATAACACGAGGTTGTATGTCTTTAGACATCTTGTATGATGGTGGCAAAACACCCTTCCAAAGTTGGGTTCACCTCACCCTATTCGGTTCACCAAAATTAAATATCAAATGACGTATACAATACGACACACTTATCTAAAGTTCTCAATAAATTATTTCCATACTATTTAGGGAGAACCTCAACAACTATAGACCACCGTTCTATTCTCCTGTTATCCCCGCTTAACCCAGCTACACTCTTATTACCTGAAAGAAATTGTGAAGCAAAAGGGTGAGCACAAATAGCCCAGTAAAGAATATCATTACTAAAGATAATTAAATTATCAATACCCTTCGTCAGTAATAAATCAGATATTTAGAACATATGGCAGATGATAAAACTTTTCAACCATAGTTGCAGCGGAACGAGCAATCCATTAGAAGAGTCAAATAGATCATAAAGTCTATTATCTTCTCCACGTTAAAAGTCCACCAACAATGTTTTATCCCTGTAACATCAATCAACAGTTCCTTTCCACAATCATATGAATAACTCATAATCATAGTTGTGATTCTAAATTCCTCTTCGTACCCAGGACGAAGATAATTTTCATCACCTATCTTTACCTGAAACATCAAAGATCATGGTTATACCAAATCACAGTTCCTGTTTATAATCATACTTAATAAAGTCATCTTTGCACTACGGGTCAAAGATATTCATTATCATTTTATCTTTACACTATAGGCCAAAGACATATAACTGTATTTTAGAAGAGTCAAGTAGAGCATGATATCTACTATCTTCTACGAATTTAAAAGTTTATTATCAATATTTTATCGTTGAGACTCAGCTTAATAAATAATCAACATCATCGAATCACCCATGCACTACGGCCAAGGATATTCGTTAATATCACATCCATGAATTATCAATGCACTACGGGCCAAGATAATCGTGTTTTCATCAACGGTCCTGATCATGCCATAAAATAATTCATCTTTGCACCCTTGGCCGAAGACAATCCATAGCCATAATCATACCAAAAACTGTCTATCAATGCACTACGGGCCAATGAGGACTTTTACCACATCATTTGTAACATTACGGTCGTGATTATACCGAATAATCCCTGGTCATAATCATACCAAGTCCATCTATGCACTACAGGCCACAGATGACTTTCATCATAATATAAACATGAGGATAATGACAATGATATAAAGAATTAATCAAATGAGATAAAGGATAAATATTAAACATTTATAATACAATTTATCCAGCGTTCAATAATAACCAAATGTTATCAATCACTTAATAATCTTGTAATCTAATATCATTAATATTAACAATATTTTAATCATTTCTTAAACTTATACACAATTTATTTTAATTGTTTACAATTTACTAATTAATGCATTTAATCATCCTAAAATGCCAAACTCATAAGATTTCATCATCAATAATCAAAACCCTTATCAAAAATCTCCACATACCTTATATAGGATTCCCAAGCCATAAAATCCTATTTTCCAATTTTGTTACTTCATATAACATATTTAATTCATTTACTCATTGTCGACGTCGGGATTTTTGAGTGTCCCTTTTCGTTACTTGTTTTTTGGTCTTCTCATGTTAATGTGAGATTTGTTTGAAAAAACAAGTGAAAAAGGGCTGACATGTATAATATCGACGATTTGACTTTAAGAGTCACCAACAGGTGTATTTAATCGTTGCACTAACGCAATCATCAAAAAGGTTTGCACATTGACCCAGTGATTTGACACTGCTAGACGGGTCTGTGAAACCGAGATTCATTTTGGGTCCGGAAGCTTGATTATGCGAAGGGAAGGTACCTCCCGACATCCGTGTTACCACGGTGACCGCCACTCTTCAAAGAAATTGTTATATGAATGTATGTGTTTATGTGTGGATTAATGTGCAATTATTTGAAAGTAGTGCGAGGCCTCGTTCGCACCTATATACACAAGGTTTGAATTTATAGAAAAATTCAGTTTTAACCAAGATATAGCAATGAAGTTTTGTAAAAGAGGTTTTTCAAACCATGTGCTCAATAGGAACTGAGACCTTTTCATACTTCCATTTTATTATTAAATGTTCTATTTTTGCTTTTTATTTTCAAATGCGACGCATTATCGAGAAAATAATATACTGACAGCGTCTTAACTCCTCATGTGTATGTGATCATCCAAGGAAATTCGAGACAATCGTAAAAAATAATGTACAGTACATATAACTAAAAATGTCCATCATGGGAACCGAATCTAGATTCAGTAAGCTGAACCTGTGATCACATGATTCCTAGGCTCACATGATACTGCAATTTGTATGGAAAGCAGTAAGCAGTTATATATATATAAAAGCTATAAATATATATATATATATATATATATAACATGATCAACCGCCACGAAGTAAATTCTAGGCGGGAAAAAATGTAAATAAAGTTGTAAAAGCGATCAACTGCCACGAAGTAAACTCCAGGCAGGACGGAATGTAAATAAAGCTGTAAATGGCCACTAAGTGAACTCCAGGCCTGACATAAATGTAAATATATATATATATATATATATATATATGTGTGTGTGTGTGTGTGTACAGATATATATATATATATATATAAGCAATAAACGCACTGGATGTGAATCCAGGCTCATCGGATATGTCCGACATCAATTATATATATGTATATATATATATATAAAAGCGATTAAATGCAATCGGATGTAAATCCAGTGCTCATCGATATAATCGACAATGATTATATATATATATATATATATATATATATAAAACCGCTTGTAAACAGGCCTTCTCAACTTTACTCAAGGACGGACCAAGTGAAAAAAGAAGAAAAAAATGTGCGCGTCTTAAACAAATTAGGGGAAGAACGCGGGTCATATACAGATTTCTTCCCTCTCTCCTAAAATTGCCAAATTTCTTCCCTCTCTCACACTTCCAAACATACAGATTCCTCTCACATCTTTCTTTGTAAATCTGTTTCCCCGATTCTCTCTCCATCTTCCATCTTCTCTTTCTCCGATTCTCTCTCCCTCACTCACAAAGGTTCTCTGATTTCTCGGTTTGCGTCAGAAAGGTTCTCTGATTTCTCTGATTTACATCCAAATCCGCATGAAGTTCTCTCCCATGAAGGTAAAACTGAACTTTTTCCATTTTAGTTGTATTTTTGAGCTTTCCATTCGAACCCAAGACTTGGAAAGAAAATATGGTTTAATTTCTGGGTAGGATTTGACAAAAATGAGATATAATCGATAGTTGATTTCTCTATTGAATGTCATTAATTGGTCGAAAATCAGTTCAATTTCTTCAATTTTCATTGATTCTTTCACAATCTGCGACTTTTATTTCAATTAGTAAGTATTGTTATGAGTAATTTCTGAACTACGTTTATAGTTTTGATTTGGTTGTTTGGAGAAATTTTATGGATTTATCAATTATTTATCATATATTTGGTTCTGGTTGCTCATAAAATTTAATAGATTTGCCTGATTATAACCAAAGTAATTTGAACCAAAGTAACAGTGTCTCAAATCAAGCGTAGTAGATATTGCAAGTTGGCCTACAAGTTTAGGGTTCCCATGAATGTTGAACACAATGGTAAAAAGGGAAGAATTTCATCCCATTCCAAATCAATACTTAGTCTGTATCACATTGATTGTCATCTTGAAACCATATTACAAATATAGAATATATGGGCAACACAGAGATATTAAAGTGTGGACCTAGTTAGCCCAACTTGTGGATGGTTTATTGTCTTTTCTTGTTGGTTTTCTTTGTTTATAACGTCTGATTTTGCTGGTACGTGTGTTCATTATGGAATTGAGTTTTAATGATTATTTAGAAAATTTATTTCAGAAGGCATTTTAACATGCATGAATTTTTAGTAGTAACATTGGATAGTCTCATGTTTGAACTGCTACATCATAAGAACAAAGTTTTGGTAACAATTATAATTATTGCTTGGATCACTTGGGTGAAAATTAGTGGTGATTCACAGTATGCACATTGTCCTTTGATTTACCGAGTGTATGATTATAATACTTAATCAAAAAAGTCTGTTGATTATGTTTCTGTTTACATGGATGTTACAGGGCAACTCAGGTTCCTTTGATAGATTAAGAAAGAGAATGCCAGCAAGCATGGGGTGGTACCGCATTTGCTAAGTTGATTGTGAAACAATGGAAGGCCTGGATTTGCTCTCACAAACAAGGGAACACCAGAAGATGACTATGGATATGGTTATTAGCATCAAGCAGCAGAATGCAAAGAGACAGAAATAAGTTGTTTTTGGATTTTATATAGAGCTTAATTTGGAAGGGATAGCATGATAATGCAATTGTGATGGTAAATGTGAAGTATTGTCATTTTAGACCATCATTAACTCTGAATGAATGAACTTCAGTTAGTAGATTTGTTGCCTGGGGACCCAATTTTTTGTAGGGTTGGTGAGCTGTGAACATCGCGTTTTCCTTCTACTACAGCATGTTGTGTATCGTTCTTGGCAAGTGTTTGGTTGTTTTATACCATTTGCTATGTCAATTAATCAAACGAATCCAAAAGGAAGAAAAAAGAAGAGGAGGTTTCATTTTTGTCATTCAATGCCTTCCATCTATATATTATTGCATCAAACAAACATTTTTGTGTGAGCAAAATCAAGAAAAGATACCAAAATAAAATTAAACAAAAAAGGGAAAATGTTATATTTTGCCTTCTAGCAAAATATTTTGTGATTGCTCGGTGACTAAAATCAAGAAAACTTCTGCATATTTCGCCTTCTAGCATAATCTTCAAAGTAATAAGCTTAGAAAATATCCTTTCATCTTTGTATTATAGCATGAAACAACCATGTAAATTACCAAGATCAAGAAAAGATAAAATTGGAACACCCACTTCTAATAAACATGATTGACACAATTACATTTGCATTTCGCCTTTCTAGTTCTAGCAAATTGAAGTAGTAAAGAACCTGGTTTACACACACATTAGCAATTCTAACTAGTGCTCCAATAGGAAGAATTTGCCAAATCTTGTCCAAAATCCACATGAGGAGAGAGAATGATTCATTGAAAATCGGGGTGGATATCGTCTTCAACTATCCGATCATTCAAGGATGTGTGAAATGCAAAGATAATTCCATTTACCCTTCCGATGATCTTCTAAGCCTTTCCCACTTTGAAGCTTCAAGTGATCATCGTTATCATCTTCTCGTAATGTATTCATTCCATTTTGAAGTTGCACCTTTGATCATTGTTGCCTCTCACGCCATAGGCGCTTTTCTTTGAAAGATTATCATTGTCATCGACTCATCACTATCTTCGAAAGTTATGTAATCTCTCCATTTGGATGTCCCCATGTCTTTTGAAGGTTGACCTCTCATTAGCACTTCTTCACCAACATGTACCATTGTAAAGTTAAGAACTCGGAGGAGGCCCCATATCTTGAATACAATTACAAAACATGAGACAAACATGCAAAATTGAAAAATATGTACCATGTTATCCAAGCTAAGTAATAAGATGTGATTCCTAGTTCACATTTTCCTAGTTATCGATGCAAAATTGAAAAATATGTACCTAGTTACCATGTACCAAGTTGAAAAATATGTACCAAGTTACCATGTTGAAATGTTCCTTTACTCATTATAACTATATATTGGACCATGTTCACATTTTCTTAGATATAGGTGACGTAAGTAATCAAATTGGAGAATGAAATCTAATTTTCTTCTAGTTATCACATTCTATACTTTTCAAGAGATCAGCCCAAATATGATATCAAACCATAAAGATACTTCCAGACTCACAAGCTTCAAGGTAAAATACCTACATATTTCACAAACATAATGCGAAAGGGTGTAAATTTCACAAATCGATCTGAACCGATGCAAGAATAAAAGGCAATCATGCAAAGACAAATGATTTACCAAGCTTTTATATGTTCTAAGAGCATGCTTCTTTTTCAAGACATCTATTAAATCATCTGCATAAATGTAAAGATATGTTGGCATCCCTGGATTAACACATGACACAGCCATTATCACTTGATTGTATTCAGGTACCACCCACCCATCATATAGCAAAAACAAAATTTCTCAGACTATTTAAATAAAGAACTTAGCATACTATAAAAATATTAAGTTGCAGTTTCACTGAATTTTGTCTCAACATTATTAATAATTGCAACAATGTAGTGCCCCCTGAAATAACCATATTAGGCAGCAAAACCCAAACCCCACTTTTGCCCGACTCAGAACATGGTTGTATGATTTTTTACTTTTTACATACTGGTACAAATGACAAACTGGAATCTAGACATGATAATTGATCGACTAATTCTGGAATCAAATTAAGAAATCCATTCCTCACCAAAGCTAATAAGCCATTAGTCTTCACCCAATATATGAATGACTATGATCTGTTAAGACATCTCTGGGATTCTGCAAGAATGGTCTAATTATTATGGTTGAAAAGATCAACCAACAAAACTCAATAAAGTTATCGATTTTTCAAGAAGCCACGACGAGCAACTGCCGGACAAAGAGGGATTTTTAAAGAACAAACCCTAGATTTTCAAATGCCTAAAAAAATATACAAACCAAGTTATGGAGCTTTACCTTCCGATGAGAATCGTGTTCTTTGTGAGTGAGGGAGAGAGAATCGGGGAAAGAGAAGATGAAAGACCCGTGACCTGCGTTTCTTCGAATGGGGAGAGAGAATCTGTATGCTTGAAAGAAATTTACAGATTTACAGGTGTGAGAGAGGAATCTGTATGCTCGGAAGTGTGAGAGAGGGAAGAAATTCGGCAATTTTAGGAGAGAGGGAAGAAATTGTTCCTTTTACTCGGCTCTCTGTATTATGACCCGCATTCTTCCCTTTTTTGTTTATGACCCGCGCGTTTTTTTTTCCTTCTTTTTTCACTTGGTTCGTCCCTTGGTCTGTCCTTATAGTCCGTCTGAGATCCTGCCTCTCTCTCTCTCTCTCTCTATATATATATATATATATATATATATATATATATATATATATATATATATAAATAAACGCCTCGCATCAAAATCAGGCTCAATCGAGGCATAACTCGATAATGTTAGTCCATATATGAAATATATACATATATAAGTATATATATACAGACAGAAATAAAAACCACGGACTGAAGTCCGAGCAAACACACTCACACGACTTTCAACGTGTACAACAGTGTGTGATAATATGAGAAGAAAGCTTTATAGAATATAAGAAGGCTACGGTGAAATTTGCCAAAGTAGACTTCTATGACTTTAAATGGATAAACACTCAGCTCCCGCCGGATAAAAGATAGCTATATGTGAGCTAACTAGTGTTTAAAAGTGAGGAAACACTCAAAAGATGTGTATGCAGAGTAAAATGGACAGGGCTTCCTCACCTTTTTCCCTCTCTCTTCATCTCAAATGGCTGACCCCAAGGCTTATATATATAGACGGATGGCCACAGGTACACCTGCGGCAGCCGCAATTGTACCTGCGGCTGGTTGTGATGCATCCGAGCCTCGCGGATCCCGTCGTCTCGTAGTACGTGCACTCATGCACTGTAATGTCCGCTCGAACTTGCAGAACTTCAATCCGAGTATCTGAACGTGGTGTATCTGACCTTCTTCTACCGGCTTGTGTCGAGAGTTACGCAATGACATGGATTAGAGGTTATGCGAAGTCGGGAAGAGGGTCTATGATCATGGTCTTCAAGCTTCAAATTCTATCCAAAGCATCATCACATCGTAATAGTCACCGGATTGACAATCCTCGGTTCTTGTGGGACATTGTTGGATGTATGTATGTATGAAGTGTTGAGACGACGTGCCATTGTCAAAGGAACAAGATGACGTTTGAGTCCTCGCTGGGGTTATCACCAGTTTGAGTTGAAAGTAGACGTTGTTCAGGGTTACAGTTGAGATTGGACTACTTGTTGGTATGCCGCGATATCATCTTGTTGAGTTAGTAAGATGACGTTGTGACTCCTCACCGGGGTTATCGCCGGTTTAAGCGGAAAGCAGACGTTGCTCAAGGTTACAGCTGAGATTGGACTGTTGCTTGTTTATATGTCTCACTGTCATCTGTGGATGTTCCAGTCTGCCCGTTGTTATCTCCGGGTCTGAGGTGTGTGTGCCTCGATAGGATGTCTGTGGTTGAAGCTGATTGCATATGTTTGAAACAAGCATTTCCGGGGTTATTGTCGAAACTACAATGACATCTCTTGGGGCTATCACCAAGGATGGGGTTCTTACTCGATGTTGTCTCGGGATGAAATCGAAAGTCGCGGTGTTATCGCCGAGAAGTAAATGTCATCTCCGGTGTTGTTCTTGGGTCTTTTGATCTGCATATCTCGGGGTTATCTCCGAGATTGGAAATGACATTCCCGGTGTGTGTTCCGAGTTTGAGATGAAGTTCTCGGTTTGTGTTCCGGGTTGGAACTGAACTTCCGATAGTATTCGGAATGGTTCTGAACTTCTGGTAGTATCCGGAATGGATGTAAGTTGTCTTCAAGGGTTATCTCCAAAAGACGAATCTACCCTCCTGCAATGTTAGTAATAGGAGTGCAGAAAATTTCGAGTGTCTACAGATGCCCCTCTTTATCATATTCATGCAATGCAAGGCATGGATAAGATAAAGAATACTAGACACTTGAAATGCAAGCATGATGCAAATGCATGTAGAATGCATGAATGATTGTCAAGTAATCCTATTGGGATGACAATCAGTGATGGCTTGGACATGCGATCCAAGTCTCCAAGGATGTTGACGTTGGGGCTATCACCAAAGTCTTGAATCCTAGACACTGGCTTATATTCCATAGAGGTACCTCTTGTGTGTAAGAGATTTGAGGGGATAAAGATTTGTCTATTTGAGGATGTCTATAACATATTCCCTCATTACGTCGAGAGCACTACGTAAGCAGCTTTGTTGTTATCGTTGCACGATCGATCTTCGCTGATGTGTGTATCACCGGATAAATCCCTACTGGGTGTATTGTCAAGGATGCTTGACCTTCATTGATGTATGTGTCAATGGTAGCATTGTGTTGTAGCCCTTACTGGGGAAGGTTGTTTCGATGGGTTTACTTACCATCGCCTGACATGATGTCAAGGCTGCTTGACCTTCATTGATGTGTGTATCAATGGTCAGCATTACACGTTGTAAATTTCCGTATGGGGATACGTAGATGCTTAAAAGATGTGCATTGTGACCCCCGCCGGGGATACGTAGATGTTTGATAACTTTGGTATTGTAACCCCCGCCGGGGAGGTTTGATATGTCATGGTTTTGCGTTGTAACGCCCGCCGGGGAGGTTTAGGTTTGCGACCCTACAAATGACGGCATCAGACCTTTGTGGGGTATTGCCAAGCATGATCTGTGAAAGCTAAGCTCATTGGTATAGTATACCCTGCATTCAGGCGAATACCGTTGAGACGACGGGAGTTTAACTCGACCGACGAGAAACCAGGATTTCGTGTTATCCGCCAATCGCGAAAGCACTTTTATTCCTCGATTTGGCCTTTTCACACATGAGACCTCCTTTGCAACTCAAACCGAGCGAGCCAGAAGGTGGGACCCATGTAAGAGTGTCGCAGTGTGTACTGTAAAGAGCAAGCAGAGTTAGCTTCTGACCAACCGTGCTTTATGTATAAAGTACCGGTTGCTTTCATAAGTCATTTTCAAGTTAATGAAAAGAAAATCTGAGAGCTCTTCTTCGGATCTACTAAGTTCGGGCAACTTTCTGCATATTTTGCCACCGTACAAGCATTCTTCACTGTCCTGGTAACACATGCATGTATTTTTTTCCAATTTCTGTCCATTGAAAAATGACTTATCGCATGAAATACATTTAGACACATAGTAGTGAATATGCATGCTGATATGACTTGATAAAAAATATTCAACATAGTAAATGTTAGTATTAAACCATGCTGAACATATTGATGTGAAAAAAATTTGACTTTTGAAACAGTCAAATTGGCACCTTTTACTGTCATTTCCTATCCTATTTGAGGACAAATGAGTAAAGGCAGACAAGCAAAATAATCCTGGTAATTAGACTACACTTATGGATTTTTTACTGCAATATGATAAATGCATGTAGGATGTATATGACTGTGTACAGTGTGCTACTTAATGGCCACCTAGTCATGCCTATATGCATGTGGATAGTCCCATTTACAAAGGGGGCTATGGCAAAATTTTCCCAAAATGTAGGTATTGGGTAGTCATGCATTTTTTAACTCTACTGTAGATGTATGTTAAAACAATGCATGCATGCATGTTAATATAGAATGCATTTTAAAAAGACTCCAGGTAAGAAATTACAACACCTTTTCTGAGGTGATTTAGAGACTTGTTGTCCAAATATCATGGATCCGGATCAGCCGAGTAGTTCTCGCAGGACCACTTCTGGTGTACGGAGGAGGGCTTTTGAAGAGCCTCAGCGCCGTTCTATTAGACAGCCTCGTCGTTTGGTGGAGGCGGTGATACGTCCTATTCGAGTTGAAGTGCCGAATGTTGAGGACGAGGAGGAGGATGCACCGATCGAGGTTCCTGCTCCTGCTGTGCGTGTTCCCCATAGGGAATTACCAGGTATTCAAGTGGCGAACCCAGATCTTCTGGGTGACTTAAGTAGGCATCCTTCAGTATACCTGCATGCAAACGAGGTATGAAATTAGATCTTTAATCTTCCTTATTTCCTATTGATGAGGAGTCAAGGAGTCTGATGTTGATCTGCATTTGATGTAGGTTCCCGGCTTCACACAGCATCGAGGGAACTGGTTTAGCATTCACTCTATGTATCAGGCCTTGCATGATGACTATAGAGCGATCGTCCATGGCTGGGGATTCGGGAGGTTCTTCTCCATTCTACCGTTGTCCCTAGGGTTACCTCAGGGCATTGTCTGAGCGGTGGTTTCACCAGACTCAGTCACTCCATTTGCTGGATTGCGAGGTGATGATGACGCCGATGGATTGGCGGTTTATCACAGGTATGGAGTTTGGAGGGAAGTCGAGCTTTGCACAGCGAATATCACCCCTACTACCGTCAGATCCTAGTTGGGAGTTCCCATGAGGCGCTTCGAGGCGTGGACTGCTCAGACAGTCCTTTGGCGTAGATGCTTGCGAGCGAGCCGCTGAGTGAGCCCATACCCGATGATGTGAGAGTCAAGGATTGCATTCTCTGGTGATTGTTCCTGATGATCATTAGGGGCTGCTTCATAGCAGATAACTCTTCTACGGTGTCCTTCGCTTTGATCAGCGCCACTTGACACGTGGACCGTATAGGAGAGTATGATTGGGGTTCCTACACCTTCGCCTACTTCCTCAGGGGAATGCGCATGCGATCGCATGGCTTGACCGAGGCGTGGTTAGGATTCTACCCATTTCTGCTGGTGAGTATTTCTCGTCTTTTCCCATGTATAGGTTAAGAGTGTTGGTGACGCCAGAGATGTTTGCCTTTGTGTTGGCGCTTTGGGCTATGAGAGGCTTCCTTGTTTGCGTACTGTGAGCGTGTTAGGTTTAGACACCTATCCACGAGGACGGAGATGGCATCATTCCATACTAGCGAAGGTCCCTATTGTTGAGGGTTTCACTCATTGTCGCCTACAGCTGGAGTTGTTGACAGCCGATGTCATCACATGGATTCCCTACTCTGGAGAGCATTTGGGAGTTGGTTTTGAGGATGGGTACCCGACTGGAGTAGAGTACGTCATTTCCACCCGCAGGATTCCTCTCTTCACAGATGGAGGATGGGAGCTCTATTTAGGAGAGCGTGCTATTAGGAGCACTACAGGAGAGATTCGTATGCCGATCTTGCCTCCTGTCAGGCGTTATTGGCCTGTTTCGCAGTCACCCGTCATTGACATCCCGTTGATGGGGATTGACGATTTTACATTGTCAGAGGGCCCCTGTTCTCAGGAGATGTTCCAACATTGGTGGATCCCTCGTACGATTGGAGCTCAGACCCGCGCCACACAGTTTATGGGTGATATGGTTCCAGGATCCGTGATGATGACGGATTGGCTAGCTTATGTCAGAGATTCGACTCATGTGACACAGATTGACTCGGCAGCTGGACCGGTCACATCTTTTCATTCGGCATTTGGGCAAAGATCCTGCAGAGGTAGATACTTTTGATCCTTCTAGCTCTGGCTACCGGGTCCCTCGGTGACCCATATGGTTTTGTCAAGGCGCAGATCCTCCTCAGATCGGCCGACATCCCCATCCTGAGATAGAGATCCAGTGACTCAGGAGGAGTTACATCAGGTGGACAGGATCGATGATGTAGACATCGACACTCTTAACTTTTTCTAATGTATTTCTCGCTATTTCTTTTGATAGGCCTCTGTTAGCATCTGGGTAGCTTCGCCCTATTCTCACTATATCTTTTGATAGACCTATGTTGTATATTGGGTAGCTTCGCCCCATTTCCCTGTATTTTAACTGTACAGAGATGTATTAGATGATGATATACTTAGGAATGTATGTACAGTTTTTCATTCCCTATATCATATTGTCATCTATTGTATCATGCATGTTATTATGTTATGCATATGTATGTATGTCCAAAGATATTCAGCATTGACCCCTGGATGGTCTTATGAAACAACCCGTACAGATGTCTTCTTCGACAGTTAGTCGTACTGATTATACCCCACCATTTGTGGTGGTAGCTGGTATGCGTTCATGGTATGATAGTATATCATCATCAGACATAGTGATCGTAGATGATTTGCTGCAGTATACTATGACCTTGTTGATGTTTTAGGTTCCCACGGGATTTGTAAAGGGCATGGTAGAGCACTGGGTATCGGAGAGGCAGGTTTTCCAATTTGGGAATCAGGAGTTGACTCCTACTTTGGAGGAGTATGCACGATTGACGATGTTGTCACCGGGATGACCCTTGCGTGCATATGGCTATCGGAGACATGGCGTGACGATTCATGACCCTCACCGAATTGAGACGTAGAAGTGGTCGAAGACGAGATTACATCCCGCCCACGTGATATCCCAAATTTTCTGTTTGACACTATGCACGCGATTCCGGGATTTCACCACACCGGAGGACCATTGACGTTCACCCGAGTAGATGTCTTTCGCTTCTACGTGATTGTCATCACGTCTTCATCTGCCATGCACATGGATGAGTTGGATATCGGCGTCATTATGGCGGTTGAGAGCTCTCGTGGAGGTCATACCATTGTCCGATGATCATTGCGAGAGACTCGAGGTCGTCACCTACATCTTCCGCAGCACTTATCCGTGAGGAGTGTTTACAGTAGCTCTTACCATGTCTTTGTATGTGTGGTTTATGTCACACTTGAGACCGATTAGCACATTTAGAAGCAAGGGGATTTTGTTTCACCCAGAGATAGCCATGTTATACTCCTTTCAGCCTGCAGAGTGCACAGATGTTGCATCGTGGTCAGCTTTCCTGGCAGGGATCACTACAAAAAAATGGGACTTCAACAACAACCGATTTTTCATTGCTAAAGGTGCCAAATTTCATTGCAAAGGGTTTGGCAACGACTTTCTCTGTCGTTCGTCTTTAGTTCTTGATGAAAGGTTGCTAATTAATCGTTCAAGAACGAACGATTTTTTTTCGTTGCCAAAAATAATACATTTTGCAAATGAAATTTGGCTTTCGTACAGAGACATCGATCCTTTAGCAACAAAATGTATTGTTGCAGAATAATTAAATTTTCGTTGCTAAAAAGCTCATTTCGTTGCAAAAGCCTTTCTAATTGGCAACGAAATGAACTCTTTTTTTTTTGCAATGACCATACATTTTCGTTGCAATTGACACCATTTTGCAAATCGACATTTTCTTTCTGAAAAAATTATAAAAATTATTGCCTAAGTTTGCTTTTCGTTCATGAATGTAAATTTTTATAGCAATTTTTTCGTTCTTGATTATATTATTTGGCAACGACATTATGCTGAATCAACAACAAAAATGTTTGTTACTAGTTATTTTTCAATAGCAACGAAAGTCGTCGATTAGCAACGACATTATATGTTGTCGTTTCTTTATATGTGCAACGAAAGTTGATATGATTTACAACGATAAAAAATATTGCCTTTTATTTTAGTATTAGCAACAATATCCTCTTCGTTGTTATTAGGTAAATTTTTTTTTGCCAAATATTATATTTTTAATGTCATTAGCAATGAAAATTTGTTGCTAAACGTGTAAAAAATTGTTGCTATATTAAAATTTGTTCAATGCTTTCGTAACGAATTATATTATTTCCAAATCAAAATTTGACATTCTTTTTGTGTACTTGGTTGGCTTAACATCCCCATAGCAAATAATGGCAAAAATATAAAAAACTAAAATATTATTAACTTAATAAAATCATCTACTACATAATCATTCATTATCTTTACAATTAACCATCTAAAGCTACCATAGTTCTTCAATCAAAGTATATATCTACATATATAGAGAGAGTACACTTCATAATTTCGTCCCTTATCTTCCGTAAACGTAACACAAAAATTTGATACTCAGTATTGTAAGGCAGATCGTAGAAGCAGTCTTCATGCACATATTTAAAAATAATAGCAAAGTCAGAAAAATGAAACAAATAGGTCACCAGAGACACTTAGTGCCAAAATCAATACACAAAGACAATAGAGTTGCTACGTGGTACTAATGTACACCGTATTGCTCATAAACAGAAAAAGACAAGCAATCACAATATTATTTGCTACAAATCTAAATAGAAAAAGAACCTTCAGTGCAACTATATGATTGCTCTGTTACAAGAAAAAATTGAAATCTTAATTGACCATGTTGCATCTATTGTGTACTCATTCTCATTTCTCAATCACACAGACAGTTCAAAAGGAAATGCAACAGAAATTAGACAAAGACTTCTCTGAATAACACATAAGAACAATCTGAAACAAAATAAAGAAGGCAAGCAGATTATGATACTAAATAAACCATATACCTGCGGACTATGAGATCATTTAAAGCATTGTCATGTAAAACAGGTGCAACTTCCTCTTTCTTAGAATCTCATAGAAGGGATTCCAAATATTCTCTTCGGTCTTCTGCACTGTGAGAATATAGGCTTCTGTGAAAATCCCATTTAGCAGAGAACGTATTCAAACACACCAACAAAGATATTAGAAAATATTTCGCAGTCAGAAAATTAACAAAGGTAATAACATAAAGTCATTCTTAATACGAAAATGGGTAAAGTAGCACTAAGAATGCCAAAAATTCTCCAACTAACTTGCAAATGTGTTATTCAAAAAGTAGAAAAGATTGCGAAATACTCTTACTTTCTTACCAATGTTGTTGCAAGGGGAAGTAGTAGACATATAAACACATAACGGAGAAAACAAAGAAATTTTAAATTCCTAAATAATAGGGTAAGTTATACATTGGCAGTTTTTAATGCATTGACATTTTACAGAGACTCCGTCCTACATTGAAACAAAGTGATTCAATAAGAACTTTAAAATGTGTCCTGCTAATAGAACTACTCCTTCACGGTCTTATGATTTTGACCCTTAATTGCAACTAAAGATTATTGTTGCAAAGAGATTATTCTTGAAAGTACAGAAAAACTAGCTAAACAGCTGCCCATCTAGACAATGTGTTTCTCTCAAGAAAACCATCAGAAGCTCTGAGCAACGCATTAATTATGCATGTTTTAAGCTATTATCTGATTATAGCCTATTTGTATAAGTTAGAAACACCAAACAATAAACTTGCTTCAAACAGAAGGGTTCAAGTATGTAGATCCTCAAGGATTAAATTTATATATTTTACCACAACAGATGGTTACAATTGTATAAAAACTAATCATACCGAAAACACATCAGTTCCATATATCAACCAACACACAGTTTTATACATAGTCTCAACACACATAGTCATCATACATACTTTCAACACACAGTCGTCATACATGCGCAATACTAACACAAACAAGCAAAACAGACATTAATAGGCGGTTAATCATGCCTTTACAACATTTTTCATAGTTAAAAGAATCGCTAAAAAAACACCTATAATTATTAGTGTGTGCTACACATAAATGAAGCATTACCTTTAGTAGGAGACATTGATGCTACTAGCTAAAACAAACCCAACCAAAATCAAACAGTAAAAATTAAAATCAGAATAGTGAATAAAATACTGCAAGTACTTCAAATTATAAAATTTGTTTGAAGAAATCAAATGGATGCACAAATTGAAGCAAAGAAGTGAAACAATTCACTAATACACTAACAATTAGATCGATTCGAAACCTTTTTACACAAATTATTATGGAAATGGAAGTGAGAACGAACCTGGGAAGATAATAGAGACGCATACGGACGGATAGATATAAAACTAAAACCCTAATTCTATGTGGCTGAAAATAATGAGTACATATACCGGGCTCGGGCTGGGTCTTTGATTATACACATTTTAATGTCTTAGTTTTCAAATCGACATGGGATTTTAATAAAAGCGACCAATACTTTAGGCTTAAGTGCTATTTAACGACTAATCAAAAAGCAAATTGTCTGAGCAACATAAAATCCACTTACCACATGGGATACAAGTGCTCCTACAGACCACCATTTGCCATAAAATCATACACCAACAATTTGTGATTACTCTCAGAATAGTAACCAACCAAAGTCAGCAAATATGGAGAGCGCAGTCGACTCATCAATTCCACCTAATATCCATACATACAACCAATCAAGGAGTAATAAATGAAGTGAAATCAAAAGTTCTAGCACAAAGTAGGAAAGATCAAAAATGCAATATATGAGTAGTTAATAGAGATATAACCTCTACTTGAAATTCCTCTTCTCCCTGCTTTCCAGCTGTATCCATCAATTTGACTGCAACATTTCTCCCGTCTTGAAGCATTCCTCGATACACTAACCCAAACCCACCATGTCCAATTACGTTAGATTTGCCAAAACCACCAGTGGCAGAATGCAGCTGCTTGAAAGTGAACATGTGAAGTCCTTTCTCAGTAGCAACTTGAATATTTGCAAAAGTACCGCCTTTATCTTCATAATCAATCCCTTTAATAAGACAATAATATAAGAACAACTTTTTAGCCAACTAAAATCAGTTATGGAGGACAAGGATCCAAAATCTCGTCTTCCTCTTTTACTAAAATCCAATTTCACTTCTTGCAACATTCTCCTACCCACTAAAAGATGGTAACAACATCAACAATCTTAAACTTAGAAATCAAAACACCGTTATTTTTCAAGTTTATGAGACCTATATAGGTCAAGAATAAATAATGAACCATGTTCGACACAGGGAAATGGTTTTGGGGGGGGGGGACAATTGAAAGGTACAGTAAAGCCCTTCAATTACCACGTATCAAATTATGTATTCTTGTAGAAAACCTAAAAATCATGACTTCAAGTTTTGCAGTAAAGCCCTTCAATTACCACTCTGAGATGCAGTGGCTGCAGCATCCCAACAGTGTCCTTTCCAATCCCTCTGGCTAAAGGGTCCCCTATTCTCCCTGTTGCTTCTCCCATATTTTCCAAAAGACCTACAGCTCTCTTGATCCAGGAACTTATCATTGGACCGAGAAGGTCCAGACCCATGAAAAGATTCTCCAGGAAACATATGTCATCCACCCTGCTTACCATAACCTTCAGTTTTAAAGTCAAAGAAAATCACAAAACATTATTATCAGGCAATAACATCTTAAAAATCAGGAAAAGCATATATCTTTCAAAATATCAACCCCAGATCCAGAGTACCCATGGTAAAATCGGGTCTTCCCCTAATACATATATGTAGTGAAAATAAATTGAAGGATTCAACTGAAAAGCATAACGAATTCCAATTAATAGAAGGGGAGATGATGGAGGGGCGCGTTCTGTTATTGCTATTAACCAAACAACAAAAGTAACAAAACTATGTAAACAAAACTATAACCTAATAATAAAACTGAAAGAGAATCAAAAAAGTGAAAAACTAACCAGGAGGTCTTCGGATATCTCTCCATCTGGCTGAGCCCCCTCCTCCTAGGTTTTCAGAAGAAAACCTCTCGTTCTTCCTCTCCCTGAAGAAGTCCTTCCGATCCCGTGCCAATGGCTCCGACGGCATGAAACTTCAACCCTCAATAACATCGACCAAAAATGCCCCAACACAATAAAACTACTCCAAACTTTCCCCCAAACCTTCCTAACCAACACAGCTCAAACTGCAAACTTTTAATTCTAGTGCTCCAAATTCAACAAAATGCACCACTACAATAGAAATCAAACCAAACAGAGCCAAAACTTCAACGATATGTGGACTTTACAGAACCAGATCGAACAAAAGAAAAAACATTCACAGATAGATTAATGAACGGGAGATAGTTTACCTGTGCGGCCGCCCCAAATTAGGTGAAAAATAGGGCTTGAAGATTTAACAAGAACCCAGAATCGTCCTTCAATTAGGTATTTATGAAAATATTCAGAATTCACAGAGCGAGGCCGAAAAGTGAGAGCGTGAGCCGATAAGGGACAAAGCGAGCCAAGACTCGTTCATTCATATTCTAGAGAGAGAAGAAAATAATACAGAAGAAAAAGGAGGAAGAGATAGAAAGAGAAAGAGGAAATAGGTATGTACCTCAATGGCGTTATTAAACCACAGTTTATTCTTCTTTCGCGTCTGCTACTTAAAAAAATACATACATTACACTCTGTTTCTTAGTTTTGAAGAGAAAAAAAAAAAGAATAAAAAATTTAAATTAGAATAAAAAACTTGAAATTTTCTTTTGTGTTATTTTTGAGTTTTTAATAGAAAAAAATAAAAAATTTAAAATTGAGGACATGAGTTATAATTTAAAATTTATTATATTAAAAGTTAAGGATAATATGGGAATTATAATAATATTACTTATTTTAATTTCTTTTCCGTCCAAATCAGGCCAATTTTGAACGGAAAACTTTGGCAGAAAAGTGGCCAAATTTTCTATCCATTTCTTTTCTTTTCCATTTATTAAAAAACTCAAAAACATAAGAATTGAAAAGAAAACTTAACTTTTCTGTCCATTTTTTTTCTTTTCTGTTCATTTTAAAACTCAGAAACAGAGCGTAAAATAAAGTATAAAAAATCTCTCTTTTTGCTTTTCTTTTGCTTTTCTTTTTCTTTTATTTTTCACTATCTTTAAATGCCCTTAATTTGGATATAAATTTAAATGTCCTCTTGTCATCTTAAGAGCTGCTGCCTTCTAAACTGATCAGGTTACCATGAAGTTCACTTCATGGTAAGTTCATTTTATACCTAATACAGTATTGAAATATCTTCGTCTATATATCAACACTGTATTAGATATAAAATAAATTTCACACTAACCCAACCGTCGGGCTTGACCGAAGAAGCGAGGACGACGACAGAGAGAGAATATTTATCGGAGTCATAGGTTAGACACAGCAAGCGGACCCAAAGCCATGGTAAACCACCACCAAAAAAGGGGGCTTTGGGCCACATTTTTTTACCACGTAATCTGGTCTTTTAATCCCACCATTGAAAGCTTCACCCTACTTGCTTCACTGGGGCCCAAAAATGTCAAAAAATAAACATAAAACACCTACTACCATGATGCCTACTGACCCACCAGAAAATCATGAACTTTGGACTTACATTTTACGGCCCACCAAAACCCGAGCCGTTTTGGCCCGACCCGTCAGAGGCCCGGCCCGCGCCCGCACGCCCATTTGCCAGGTGTATCATAGTGGAGGTAAGAGTTTAACTTCAATATTTGCCTTCAAGTTTTTATTCTGATCACAAACATTAAGAAGATCTAGATCTACATCTAGATATCTTTTCGGTTTATAGCAAAAAGATAAAGTTATGTACAATAAAAATAATAATAAAATTTAAAATAAAATTTATTAATAAATGAATGTTAATTTTATTATTTTTAATAAATATAATGATTAATGTTTTAAATTATAATTTGAGTTAGTTTGTATTATTTTTGAAATATTAAATTTTAAAATGAATACTTTAATTACAACTATACCTACAATAAGAAAAAAATAATGAGTTTTAAAGTATAGTATTAATGAATGAATCTTAATTTATTTATTTTTAATAAATACAATAATCAATAATCTAAATTACAATTCAAATAACTTTTCATCATTTTTAAAATTCTAAATTTTAATTTTAAAATGAATGCTCTAATTACAATTATAAATAGAATAAGAAAAAATAATGAATTTTAAAGTATAGTTCATTAATTCTAAATTAATTCGAACCTAACACATTTTAATAATAAAATTATATTATCCATTCTTATTGCCTCATGTTATCGCAAGTAAATTTTGAAAGTACAAAATTTGCAACAAGTTAATACCTATATATATATATAATTAATTTATATATATATGACTTATTAATTATTGAATATAAGTTATATATATATATATATATATATATATGGTTGCTGGAATAGTACTCCTAACAACCGGATTAAGGGTAAGTGAATATGAGATTATGTGATGGTTTATTTTTAAATCCCTATTTGACTAATTTTTAAAATTTATATGAGATTTATCAAAGAGTGCATTAAATTTAATTTTCCCCCTAACTTGATAACTTATATATATATATATATATATATATATATCGAAGTTAAGTCTTACTAGAAGTAATCTTTTACTCCTATATTTTAAAATACAAGAAAAATTAAAAAATTAAGAAAAGAAAAGTTTTTATCTCCATTAACTATAAATTATTACAATTCAATATAGATAGATTATCTACAAAGAATTTCATATATATTTTTTTTATATGTAGAGGCATCTCTAAAAATAATAAGTCTAGATAAATGAGTATTTTTCAACCTTGTATACTTATTATATGAAATTAATTTGCAAAACTCATGTTTTCTTACCTTAGCTAAAAAAGAGTTTGGGTATTAGCTAAGGAAATATTAAATTGTATAATATTATGTACACTAATTGTACGCAAAAAGTTATGCATTACTTTAACTCATATATTCTTCACCAATCAAAATGGATAAAACATTTAATTATATGTCTTGCTCCCTATTTTTTTTTCTTTTATATTACATGTGCACAATTTTTTGTATATATTTAGTGTTCCTAATATTACTCTATTAAATTTTATTAAATATCTTTTCCGTGCGTGGAAAAAATAGATTTTGATGTAATATCTTTGTAGTGATCAACGAATGGTTACAAAATATAAATATAAAATAATGTGGTTGATTATCATTAGCTCCACTTATGTATGATAGATCATCAGTTAATTACCATTTAGCTATATCATTTTATAAGTCATTTTTTTGTCATCCTAACAATACTTGTTTATCCAGATTAAACTTTCTCTAAACGAAAAGTTTAATTAGGTAATATTAAATTGTAATATTATTGTACTTTATAATAAAAAAAAGTCTTGTAGCTTAGTTGGTTTGAGCATTTGTTTAAGGAATGAGGAGGTTTAGAGTTTGATTCTCAAAAGGAGCATTGTTTTGTTAAAAAAAACGCTCACATGGACAAAGTCTGACCCAGTAACCCGAACCACAGTGGCCTCATATTTTCAGCCTAGAAAAAATTGGGCCATTTTGATTATTATTATTATTATTACTATTATTATTATTATTATTACTGTTATTATTATTATTATTATTATTATTAGTACTATTATTATTATTATTATGGCTTATTATTATTATTATTATTATTGTTGTTGTTGTTGTTGTTGTTGTTATTATTAGTACTTATTATTATTATTATTATTATTATTATTATTATTATTATTATTATTATTATTATTATTATTATTATTATTATTATTATTATTATTATTATTATTGTTGTTGTTGTTGTTGTTGTTATTATTATTATTATTATTATTATTATTATTATTATTATTATTATTATTATTATTGTTGTTGTTGTTATTATTATTATTATTATTATTATTATTATTATTATTATTATTATTATTATTATTATTATTATTATTATTATTATTATTATTATTGTTGTTGTTGTTGTTGTTGTTGTTGTTGTTATTATTATTAGTACTATTATTATTATTATGACCGTATATTATTATTATTATTATTATTATTATTATTATTATTATTATTATTATTATTATTATTATTATTATTTTATTATTATTATTATTATTATTATTATTATTGTTATTATTATTATTATTATTATTATTATTATTATTATTATTATTGTTATTATTATTATTATTATTAGTACTATTATTATTATTATTATTATTATTATTATTATTATTATTATTATTATTATTATTATTATTATTATTATTATTATTATTATTATTATTATTATTATTATTATTATTAGTACTATTATTATTATTATTATTATTATTAGTACTATTATTATTATTACTACCATGTTATTGTTATTATTATTATTATTATTATTATTATTATTATTATTATTATTATTATTATTATTATTATTATCTTAATTTAAAAACTGACATTTTAATAGTCGTTGCAAAAAGTTGTATAAAATATGCAACAAAAATAAAAATTATTGCCAATGAATGTGGTCCATATTAGGCAATGAAATATAAAGAACAAAAAAATTTTCATTGCCTTACGCGATGATGAGAAATTAAGTGGTTAGAAATTTTGCAAATCTAATTTCTAATCTAATTTTGTTTCAAATTTTGCAACTACTTATGAATTTCGTTGCAAAAAGTGAAAGCCTGACACAATCTGCAACGAAGGACAAGTTTCGTTGCTAAACATACACTTTTAGCAACGACTTATAAAGTCGTTGCCTGAAAAATCGTTGTTAAAGCCTCATTTTTAGCAATAAAAAAACTTTCGTTGCCCACGATGACGAGAAAGCAAGTGGCCAAAAATTTTGCAACGAATTTCTAACGAAATTTTTTTCCGCCAATGAAATAGCAATGAAATTTTGCAACGACTTATGAATTTTGTTGCAAAAAGTGAAAGTTCGATATAAACCTATGAACGAAGGACAAATTTCGTTGCTAAACATATATTTTTTAAAGAACGACTTATAAAGTCGTTGCTCGAAAAATCGTTGCTAAAGGCCCATTTTTTTGTAGTGGATTAGGGATCCGTTTGCCATATTGCAGTGTTCAGGGCTTAGCTCACCCTATAGCTTCATTACTCATGCTCCGGGCATGGATTATCTTCCTCTGGCTAGATTGAGGGGCATGATCACTTACCACCCACTGGCCGTGATGTGTCAGTTTGACCAGTTTTGGGATTTTCATCCTTATGAGGGGGCAGTGAGTCAGCACTTCGCTTCACACCATTTGTTAGCGGAGGACAGATCCAGGTTGTATGCCTGTTGGGATCAGCTAGAGCTGGCTGAGTTTTTTGTCAGTCATCCAGGTTGTTCTGCAGAGTATTTCGCATGGATGGAAACAGAGACTGCATTGGTTGCGGTAGTATCCACAGTGCAGGATGTTGATTCTGACGATGAGGAGCCTTTAAAGGAGGTTGTTATTCCCACCGATGACTTGGATTGCTTTCACCGCCAAAGATTTGTGATGGATTCTCCCACCCCGAAAGTGCCATCATTACTCGATTATTCTAAGACAACATTTGGAGCAGAGCTTACATCGATGACCTATGATAGAGATCGAAGCTAGGTAGCGATGTTGACAAACTCTTGATGAGAGAGATACCGCTCTATTAGAGAGGATGAGGCTAGATCGACCGAGGATGCATTGATTGGGGAGCGGATCTTGCCTTATCTGCTAGGGATGTGGCCATTGCGAGATAGTACTTAGATTAGATCCTAGATGACTGTCGGTCTTTACCGACATGAGTGCTTACATTGATGAGCACTATGCTACCATCTGATTAGCCTCGATCTAGTTAGCTCATATAGATACCCTTAAGGCGAGGAGCTTGCGATTAGCTTCCTCCGTCGTCGAGAGGGATGCTATGTTAGATCCGATAGTCCGCGTACACCCGTAATCAGATAACTTTGTATTTTCCTGCATGGACTAAACTTAGCCATTTTGTCATGTACAACACGGATGTATATATCAAACAGTATTATGTATGGCAGGGAAATATATTTTGATTCACTTCCCTTTTAGTTATACCTTGATACTTGCTTGATGTTTACCTGTTTCTTCAGGGCCTTGTGATCTTGATGCATTCTAAACTTATCCTTGATAGATGGACATTGAGACATCGTAAGATCTCTCAGAACGGATCATTGATTTTTGTAAATCCCTACCATCTTTGGTGTCTTGGGACTGATATTTGTATGAGGAAGTGGAGAGGAGGGTAGTTTCTTCCTCTCTGAGATTGACCGCACCACAGATGTCGCCAGTACTTCTATTTGTGAGAAGCCTAGTTAATTTCATCTCTTATGGATTGGTATTGCTCTTCGAGGCACGATCGCAGCTTAGATGGTCACCGAATCTTCTATTTGTGAGAAGAGGTTGGATAATTCCATCCCTTTGATCTGAAACTGATGAAATGGGGCAAAATGAAGGTTGATCCCAGTACCGTGTGACAAGTATGTTATTCTGGTAGGGGTTAGACTGCACCATGAATGGCTGCCTACGTACTCTTATTGAAGACGAGATCAAGTCTGCGTAGTTCGAACCTGGTGTAAGAGTTTCAACACTGAATGCGGAAGGTAGATGGGTGTAGAAGTATTTTTGTTGTTTTTGTTGTTTTGTAGAGAAAGGATAGAAATGTTTTTGTTGTTTTTCTTTATTGCGACCGGGCCATAGAGAATATGGTTGCCCTCATTGCCCCGGGCATCGGGGAGATCGGTCGACGTAGTTAAGCCCCTCAAGGCGAATTGAAGGCGAAGAGAAGTGTGAATCCCATGTGCAAGCTATACTGCGGGGAGAAGAAAGTTTGATCCCATAATGGGGATAAACTACAGGTGTGAAAAAGTTTGATCCTATTTTCAGGACAAACTGCAAGCGTAGAAAAGTTTAATCCCGTGTTTGGGATAAACTGCAGATGTGAAAGGTTCAATCCTGTGTGTAGGATAACCGAAATTGTATGAAGGTTTGAAGCGAAGTGGAACCAGGCTGCTGATTCCAAGTGAGGTAAAACCAGGCTGTTGGTTTGAATTGTATGTTTCCCTAAGGGGCAGAAGAGTTTGTGAAAAGAGGGTTAAAAAACTGGAATGACTGGTGATTTGATTATCAAAACCAGGATGTTTGTTTGATGGTAACTTCAGACATAGTGTCGTTTCACGGTGTCCGAGTTGATAAGTTGTGGAAATTCATCGCCATCCATTTCCTGCAATCTGAGAGCACTGCCTGTCAATACCTCCTTGACAACAAATGGGCCTTCCCAATTAGGAGCGAATTTTCCCTTAGATTGATCTTGGATGTCAATGATCTTCTTCAAAACTAAGTCATGTTGTTTGAATTGCTGTAGTTGGACTTTTCTGTTTTAGGATCGTGCGATCCTTCTTCGATATAATCGACCATGGAAGATAGCCATGGATCACCTTTAAATACCTATTGAGACAATTGGTGATACCGCCTTGTACCCATTGGTCTTCATCCAACCGAGCATCCATCAATACTCTGAGGATTCCATTTCCACTTCTATAGGGAGCACCGCTTCCATCCCATAGACTAGTGAGTAGGGGTTGCCCATGAGAAGTTCGCATGGAAGTTACGTGAGGCTAATAAAGTCGAGGCAAGAGGTCGAGGCCATCCTTTGTGATTGGCGGACATTTTTGCATGATCTTTTTGATGTTTTTATTAGCCGCTTCAACAGCACCATTCATCTTTGGACAGTAGATTACGGAGTTGAGGTGTTTGATGTGGAATTTTCTGCATAACTCCTCCATCATTTTGTTGTTGAGGTTCTTAGCATTGTCTGACACAATGACCTCTGGTTGTCCATATCGACAAACGACATTGTTTCTGA
Source organism: Panax ginseng (assembly GCA_020205605.1). Taxonomy (NCBI): domain Eukaryota; kingdom Viridiplantae; phylum Streptophyta; class Magnoliopsida; order Apiales; family Araliaceae; genus Panax; species Panax ginseng. The sequence goes on from CM035137.1 coordinate 77,077,818, forward strand.
TGAAAGCAATGATAAATTCTTTAGTAACCTTGGGGAAGGATGTTGCTTCTACCCATTTGGTGAAGTAGTCGATCATGGTGAATATGAATCGATGTCCATTATTGGCTTTGGGCTCAATGGGCCTGATCACGTCCATTCCACACATTGAGAAGGGCCATGGCGAACTCATATTATGGAGTTCCCTTGGAGGGGCATGGATAACATTCCCATGAATCTGGAATTGATATCACCTCTTGACGTGATCATCACAGTCAGCTTTGAGTGTAAGCCAATAATGCCATGTTCTGAGGATCTTTTTGACAAGTAGGGGTCCGCTCATGTGAGGGCCATATACTCCACCATGGATCTCATCTATGAGTCTCTGAGCTTGGTCTTTATCCAGGCATCTGAGGAGACCTAATCCTGCATCTCTTTTGTAGAGTGCATCTCCGCTTAGGTAGAATTTCATAGCAAGTCGATGAATCCGCCTCTTCTCAGTTAGGCTCGCCTCAGCGGGTGTAGATCCATCTCGTAGATACTCCTTGATGTGTTGATACCAAGGGTTGTGGATGGGAGGTAGCTCATCCGATACTTCTCCAACGTAATTCTCATAGACTGGGGCTATTTGTAGAGCAAACATGATGTTTGGCATGTTTTCCTTGTCAGGTATGTAAACCAAGGAGGCCAACGTTGCTAATGCATCTGCAAAATCATTCCTATTACGAGGAATGTGTAGAAAGGAGATTTCTTCGAACTCAAAAGCCATCTGTAAAACTTGCCGATGGTAAGGCAGCAAATGTAATTCTTTAGTTTGATAGATTCCTGTGGATTGCTTGATTACCAATTCGAAATCCCCAAAGACAGTTAACCGCTTGATGCCCATTGAACGGGCGAGTTTTAGCCCCATGATACAGCCTTCATACTCAGCTGTGTTGTTGGTGCTAACAAACTTCAATTTGACGGCGACGGGATACTACTCCCCCGTACCGGATATTAAAACTGCTCTAGCTCCAGAGCCTTCTGAATTAACAGCTCCATCAAAATACATTCTCCACGTCATTTATGTGTATTGTCTATCGATGTTGTAAATTGAATTGTCATTACTCCTTCGTCGAGAAAGTATGTTTCTAAGGGTTTGTAATCCCTATGCAGTGCGATGACCAGGTTGATCCGTAATTCCTTGACTTTTGACAAACTTTTGCATCACATAGACGATGTCAAATTGCTGTAGGATCAACTGCCATCTGGATAGTCGACAATTCAGTATGGGCTTATTGAACACATACTTGAGAGGATCTATTCGGAATATGAGATGGGTTGTGTGACCATGGAGGTAATGCTGTAACCTCATGGAAGCCCATGCTAAAGCATAACAAGTCTTCTCAATCAGAGTGTACTTGTGTTCACTGATGCTGAATCTTTTGCTAAGGTAATAGATAGCTCGTTCTTGCCTCTATTATCTTTTTTTGCCTAAGACGCACGACCCATGGCATTGTCATTTATGGACAGGTACATGAACAGGGGAACATCATCCCTGGGAGGTACCAAATCAGGAGTGTTAATCAGTTGCTCTTTGATTGTGAGGAAGGCTTTCTGACACTCATCGTTCCATTTCATGGAGGAGTTCTTCCTTAACAACTTGAAGATTGGCTCACAGGTTGCTGTGAGTTGAGAAATGAATCTGCTAATGAAGTTGATCCTTCCCAAAAATCCCCATATCTCCTTCTTTATCTGAGGAATGGGCATTTCCTTGATGGCCTGGATTTTGGTAGGATCCAGTTCAATTCCTTTGTGGCTGACTAGGAAACCTAGCAACTTGCCTGACTTAACACCAAAGGCGCACTTGGCAGGATTCAACTTCAATTTGTACTTACGCAACTTGCTGAAAAGTTTTGTGAGATGGTCTAAGTGGTCTTCCTCCTTCCGGGATTTGATAATAATGTCATCCACGTAGATCTCTATCTTCTTGTACATTAAATCATGGAAAAGAGCCATCATAGCTCGTTGATAGGTTGCCCTGACATTGATGAGGTTGAATGACAACCTTCTATAGCAAAAGGTTCCCCAAGGCGTGATGAAAGCAGTTTTTTCACGATCTTCCTCAACGACCATAATTTGATGGTACCCCGCAAAGCAATCAGCAAAGGAGTACATGCCATATTGAGTAGTATTGTCAATAAGAATGTGGATAAAGGGCACGAGAAAGCTATCTTTAAGGCATGCTTTGTTCAAATCCCGGTAATCCATGCAGACTCGCACCTTTCCTCCTGGTTTAGGCACGGGAACAATGTTGGATATCCACTTCGGATATGTAGACACCATGATGATGCCAACTTGAAATTGTTTCACAATTTCTTCTTTAACCTTTAAACTCCACTCAGGTTTCAATCGCTTGAGTTTTTTCCTAACTGGCTTGAATCCTTCTTTAATGGGAAGGCGATGAAGAACAATGTCAGTGGACAAACCCACCATGTCTTCATGAGACCATGCAAACACATCCTGGAATTGGGTTAACAGCGCAACCATGTCATTCCGTTGATTTGTGGTAAGGTCTAAACTAATCTGGATTAGTTTAGGGTTGTCTAAGGTTTCGAGATTGAAAGGAGTGGTTTGATCAAGATTGGGTTTGGGTTTGTCTGCGACCCATTCCTTAATCTCTTGAGGTGTCTCAATGTCCTCTTGTATATCCACCAAGTCTGACTCCAACTTTGCATCAAAGTTACAACCCTTGTGGAGAGAAGGCACCTCATCAGCAAGTACATGCACATCTAAATTCAGAGTCCTGAAACAAAAGATGCTTTCACTTAATATATGCAACTGTTCAATCATACAAAAGTGTTACCATGTACTTGATAAAATAACTGCTAGTACTGTAAAGGAAAGCACGCAATTAAAGTTATCTACAGGGCAGAAGGATTTTTCTGCCCATTTTACCGTTATCGACCAATGCATGGAGTGTTGCTCCAATTGTCGAGGGCAAAGTCCTGATGGATTGCAGTGATGGAAGGATCGTCATTGTCCTCCTTCTCCCGAATGATAACCATGACATCTGGGCAATCATCGCCTGGGGTGTATCTATTCGTATGTTCATCATGAACAATGATGCGAATACCTGCCATCATCAAGGCAAGGTCATGTTTATGTTTCCGTTCCTTTTCTTCCGCCTCGGGATTAGGAATCAGCACCTCTTCTGCTTTAATTGGCACTGGTTTCGGAAACAGCATAGCCACAACATGGGCTGGAACCTTTATTGGAGATTTCATTAACTCATGAGGTAAAGGTATAGAAAATCGCCGTGCGGTGGAAGCTTGAGGAACCTGTTTGTGCTTATGAGGATTCCCGTGGATCGGCCAGCGAATAGCATAGTCCCATTTATTCGATTTGATCGACACTTGGATAGGGTACTTAATACCTGCTTATCTTTACTGAGCCCTTGTCCAAAGTTGATGACCCAATAACATCATTTCTTGAGTGGTAGACATAACCTCGTGAAAGAATTGGGTGCGGAAGTGGCGCTCCAATAGAATGGTATTGCGTGTTACTCACTTCCAGAGTATGGAACCGGCCGAGGTTCAACTTCGAATTGAAGGTCGATAATTGGTAGAGTTCCTTGTTCGGAACAATCCGGCCAGCGTTGATAGTGACTAGACTGTTGTTGATAATGTATTTGAGTTGTTGATGTAAGGTGGAGGGAACAGCTCCAGCCATGTGTATCCATGGTCTCCCCAAGAGTAGGTTGTATCCTGATTCTATCTTGAGGACGTGGAAAGGTACATTGAATGTATTGAGACCAATCTCAATTGGCAATTCAATCTTTCCAACAGAATTTCGTCGGGATCCATCAAAAGCTCTGATGACTGTATGGTTGCTTTGTATCCGCTTGAGATTGATGTTCATCTTTACCAGGGTGGCATAAGGACAGATATTTAGAGATGAGCGTCCATCTATCAATACTCCTGCTAGCATGTACCCGGAAGATAAAACTGTAATATGCAAAGGCTTGCAATGATCGGTCCCTTCGGGAGGTATATCGTCATCAGTGAAGGATATCACATTGTTGTTGAAAATATGATCAACCAAATGTTGAAATTTTTCCACATCAACTGATTTTGGCAAGTAGGCTTCTTCTAAAACCATCAACAAGATCTTCCGATGATCCTCGGAAGAGAAAACCAAATCCAGTATCGAAATCTGGTGTGGAGCTTCTCGTAAGCTTAAAACCACTTTGGTTTCATTGTGGCCCATAGTACGGGGGAATTTTTCAATCTTCTCCACGGGCAACTTCCCCTTTGCTTTGCAAGTAGGTTTGACAACCCATTTAGGAAGGCACAGTGGATTCTCCTTTGACACTATAGCAGTAGTATGAGACGTGGATCCTTTAGCTTCTCCATAATTCCATGGAACTTTGTGTAAGCTGATAATAGGATGTTGTGGTCTGAAAGGTAAAGAAATTGGCTCTGGTGTGGCCACTTTCAAAGGATTGTCAGCTCCTTTAAGTTGAATTGATTGTATGGGAAATACTTTGACAGTCTCATCATCCACTTCGGATATAACTGCTACTGATCCCTTCCATTTGATAGGATATGCATTCCCACCCTTTAGTTTCACAGTGTAATCATCTGCTATTTCCAGGACACCGCTATCAATAAGATTCTGAATGAGATGGCGGAGTGCCCAACATTCTTCTGTGCTGTGACCGCGAGAATGTGAATGATATTGACACATTTCATCAAGATTGAACCGCCCTGAGCGGGGATTGATGGGAGGGAGAAGGAATGTAATTCTTCCTTCGTTGATCAACATTTGAAGTATCTCCTCCATAGATTGGCCCAAATAGGTGAATTCCCTCTGATTGGCAAAATCCCGACGGGCTTTAGCATTTGCTCGCTTTGCAACCTTATCCTCCATAGCTTCGCTTTTTGAAGGTGTTGATGGATCATTTACAACAAATGGAAGTAGATAGGCATGCTCCTGCCTGATTAATTGGCGTGTGACTTGATGCTGATGGGTTACCAGTTCTGCCAATTGCTCAATTTGTTTGCAAAGATCTTTCATTTTTCATTCCATGGTAAACTGGAACTTTGCATAATCCCATTTGTTAACACCTTCTTTGATGGGTTGGGATGATTCGCCATTAGAATTGGAACCTTGTATAGTGCTCCAACTGATCATGTTGACCTCTTCTTCTTTGTGTTGAGGAAGTGAATTTTCTTGCACATGAGGTTGATCTGGTTTAGTGACCACGATCTCACCGTTGTCTATTAGATCTTGAATCTTATGCTTCAAGGCCTAACAATCTTGAGTATCATGTCCAGGTGCCCCGGCATGATAAGCACACTTCCAAGTAGCATTAAAACCCTTCCCATTAGGGTTGGCTGGTGGAAGAAGATGTGTAATTTTCTTCTGAGCAGTCAGAAGAGCAAGAATATTCTTGAGCAAATCCCCTAAGGGTGTGAACGTTCGAGGTCGCTTTACTTCTCCACTTTTAGTTAATGGAGGGTTTGAAGATTGTGTTGGAAAAGGGGAGTAGTTTCTCCTCTGCATAGGCATGCTTTGATTGCCTTTTTATCCTTGTAATACCAAGGAGACATCCTCCTCTTTCTTTTTATGGACCCCCCGGGGGTTGCTTCCATAAGATCCGAACTGGATGTGCTTAGCAACGGCTTTAAGAGCGGCTAGGTCTTGAATTTTTTCGGACTTTAATCCCATTTCAGCCATCTCTCAGTGTTTGATCATTTTAGAGAATGGTTTGCCAATACCAGCTAGAACTCTTTCATAGAAAGGAGCTTCCTGTACATCTATGAAGGTAATGACCATTTCTGATTCTGTCATGGAAGGAATAACTTGAGCAGCAAGGCGCAGCGTACTCTCTAAATGACTCGTTAGACTGTTTCTTAACCTTGGTAATTTGGTACCGGTTAGGAGCCATCTAAGATTGAAAACTGTATTGAGTGAAGAAGGTGTGAGCCAGCTCTTCCCAGCTATGGATCTTAGAGTTGTCTAATCTGGTATACCATGAACGAGCTTCTCCAATCGACTTTTCTCAAAGCAAATTTGCATTCGAGCTTTTCATTTTCTGCGTAAGACCCAAGTTCTCCAATGAACACCTTTAAATGTGTATAAGGATCCCCTAATCCATCATATTTCTCAAAATCAGGGGTCTTGAATTTCTCTGGATATTGAACACCAGGGAATATGTAAAGGTCTGTATATGAAACACTGCCATGTGTTCCAATCCCTTTGAGAACGCAGATGGTTTCCTCCATTTGAAGGACCTTCTTCCTGATATCACCGGTGTCTGGATCTCCTTTGAGATGGGTGTTTTCAGGGTCTTTGTTGGTTGTATCCAACTGATGTTCTGGAATTGTTTTTTCCAGACCTTGAACTCCTCCTTATGTAGAGGATTCTGTATGTATAGGTATCTTCGTACCCTGAGTGGACTAGTGCAATTCTTTTAGTAGAATGGCCAAGTCTGTAATTTGTTTACTCAATCCGTCAAATTCTTCTCGAGAAACAAAGATTAGATTGGTCAAGAAGACATGATTGGTCAGGCTCGCGACCTTTTTGATTTTGAGCGTAATGTGCCCCAATTGCTTTCCTACAAAAGACTTACGTAGTTTAGTCTTAGGGTAATGTAAATGTTATCATAACATGTCCGTTTAGGAATTTTGTCCTGCAAAACCGGTTGTTAATTGATAACATGTCATGCACAATTATTCTTCATATTTTCCATTACATATGGATGAACATGGAATAAAATTTCAAGTAAATGCTTTTACAAGTAATTGAAAATGGAAAGTATGAAGAGACTTTCCTCTGCGTTTGGTTTATCAGAGGATGACCTATCTTAGGGTTACTCTCGCGGCTTTTTGGCATGAAGGTTCCCAGATCATCGCAATCTACTTGACGGGAAGTTAATCCGGTTGTTCAACTGGAGCGAATCTGAGTGGTGCCTTTCCTGAGCCCCGGGGAATCATTCTTCCCACGAGTCCAGTAATCAAACACCGATAGGATAGCCTCCTGGTGGAGGGACCACACAACATACATTCACATACAACGTGTCTCACCGTTTATGCAAAATGATGACATGTGCGAAGCACTAATATGACAGATAGATATTTAGCAGTGCAGTTATTAAAATGCATTCGTATACATTCATCAGAAATGTAAATGCAACATTCACACATAAGCACATAACAATTTTGAAAAACTTGTAATGGCGACTTAAGCCCTATTACTGGAGTCCCCAGCAGAGTCGCCACCTGTCGACGTCTGGATTTTTGAGTGTCCTTTTTTGTTACTTGTTCTTTGGTGTTCTCATGTTAATGTGAGATTTGTTTGAAAAAACCAGTGAAAAAGGTCCGACATGTATAATGTCGATGATTTGACTTTAAGAGTCGCCAACAGGTGTATTTAATCGGTTGCACCAACGCAATCAAAAAAGGTTTGCACATTGACCCGGTGATTTGACACTGCTAGACGGGTCTATGAAACCGAGATTCATTTTGGGTCTGGGAGCTTGATTATGCGGAGGGAAGGTGTTAGGCACCCCCCGACATTTGTGTTACCACGGTGACCGCCACTCTTCAAAGAAATTGTTATATGAATGTGTGTGTTTGTGTGTGGATCAATGTGTAATTATTTGAAAGTAGTGCGAGGTCTCGTTCGTACCTATATACACAAGGTTTAAATTTATAGAAAAATTCAGTTTTAACCAAGATATAGCAATGAAGTTTTGTAAAAGAGTTTTTTCAAACCTTGTGTTCAATAGGAATTGAGACCTTTTCATACTTCCATTTTATTATTAAATGTTCGGCTTGTTTGCTTTTATTTTCGAAATGCGACGCATTATCAAGAAAATAATATACAGTAGTGCCGAACTCCTCATGGGCATGACAGCCATCCAAGGAAATTCGCACAATCAAACTAATGCGCAGTCCGCTTCTGACTAAAAATGTCTATCATGGGAACCGAATCTAGATTCAGTAAAAATTTGAACACAGTGATCACATGATTCCTAGGCTCACATAATACTGCAATTTGTATGGAAAGCGATAGCGTTATATATATAAAAAGAATATATATATATATATATATATATATATATATATATATATATATATAATATGATCAACCGCCACGAAGTAAACTCAAAGTGACAAAAAATGTAAATAAAGTTGTAAAAGCGATCAACTCGCCACGAAGTAAACTCAGGCGGAGACGAAAGTAAACTCAAGGCGGACGAAAATGTAAATAAAGTCAGAAAGCGATCAACTGCCACGAAAGTAAACTCGAGGCGAGACGAAATGTAAATAAAATTTAGCAAAAGGCCACGAAGTGAACTCCGAACTGATGTAAATGTATATATATATATATATATATATATATATATATATATATGTATGATATATATATATATATAAAAGCGAAGAACGCGACTGGATGTGAATCCAGTGCTCATCCTGATATGTCCGAAGCGACAATTATATATATATATATATATATATATATATATATATATATATATATATATAAAAAGCGATTAAACGCACTAGATGTAAATCCAGGCTCATCGAGATATGTCTCGATAACAATCATATATATATATATATGTATATATATATATATAAAAAAGCAATTAAACGCATATGGATATAAAAAATCCAGCTCATCGTATGAGTCCACCACGCTTTATATATATAAGTATATATAAATATATAAAAGCAATTAAACGACCGGATATAAAATTGGGCTCATCGATGATGATCGACCACGCTTTATATATATAAGTATATATATAAATATATAAAAGCAATTAAACGCACCGAATATAAAATCCAGGCTCATCAGACAGAGTCTGACCACAGTTTATATATATAAGTATATATATAAATATATAAAAGCAATTAAACGCTCCAGACCAAAGTCTAGGCTCAATCGAGGCATAACTCGATAATGTTAGTCAATATATGAAATATATACATATATAAGTATATATATACAGACAGAAATGAAAACCACGGACCGAAGTCCGGGCAAACACACTCACACGACTCTCAACGTGTACAACAATGTGTGATAATATGAGAAGAAAGCTTTATAGAATATAAGAAGGCTTACAGTGGGCTGCCAAAGTAGACTTCTTAAATGGATAAACACTCAGCTCCCGCTGGATAAAAGATAGCTATATGTGAGCTAACTAGTGTTTAAAAGTGAGGAAACACTCAAAAGATGTGTATGCAGAGTAAAATGGATAGGGCTTCCTCGCCTTTTTCCCTCTCTCTTTTTCTCAAATGGCTGACCCCAAGGCTTGTATATATAGATGGATGGCCGTAGGTACACCTGCGGCAGCCGCAGTTGTACCTGCGGCTGGTCGTGATGCATCCGAGCCTCGCGGGTCCCGTCGTCTCATAGTACGTGCACTCATGCACTGTAATGTCTGCTCAAACTTGCAGAACTTCAATCCGAGCATCCGAACGAGGTGTATCTGACCTTCTTCGGGCGCTTAGTCGAGAGAGTTACGTGATGACATGGATTAAAGGTTGTGCGAAGTCGGGAAGAGGGTCTATGCCCATGGTCTTCAAGCTTCAAATTCTATCCAAAGTAATCTTGTCACGTAATAGTCACTTTCGGGATTGTCAATCATCGGTTCTTGTGGGACATTGTTGGATGTATGTATATATGAAGTGTTGAGACGACGTGCCATTGTCGAAGGAACAAGATGAAGTTTGACTCCTCGCCGGGGTTATCATCGGTTTGAGTTGAAAGTAGACGCTGCTCAGGGTTACAGCTGAGATTGGATTACTTGTTGGTATGTCACGATATCATCTTGTTGAGATATTAAGATGACGTTGTGACTCCTCACCGGGGTTATCGCTGGTTTAAGCGGAAAGCAGACGTTGCTTTCGGAGGTTACAAATTGAGATTGAATCGCCGCTTGTTTATATGTCTCAACATTATCTCGTGGATGGTTCTGAACTTTTGGTAGTATCCTAAATGGATGTAAGTCGCCTCTTCGTGGTTATCTCCAAAAGACGAATCTACCCGCCTGCAATGTTAGTAATAGGAGTGCAGAAAATTTCGAGTGTCTACACTCATAACTAGTCTATTTTCATGAAAAATACCAAATCAGTCCCAAAAATATTTCTTTTCTGGGTTTTAGCAGAATATAGTCTCATATTAAACATATATTTTTCTCAAAATTTTTAAAATTCATTTACTATTTTTCACATGGCCAAAACCGCCAAATATTTAGACTTTTATCATAAACTGTACTTTTGTCCAAAAATTCTGAAATTTACACGGTATACCTCTGTTATATAGATGTACTCCCAATAAAAATTTCACCAATTTTGGAGTTAACCACAAGGAGTTATAAGGGTTTACTTTTAAAATAGTCTTTTCCCATAAAATTCATAACTCCTAATCTATACATCAAAAATTTCCATTTTTGGTCACAATCTAGAAAACTCAACAAACAATCATTTCCAATTTTTCCAGAATTTTTGAGGGTTAGAAAAATTACGAAACTACAAATGGATTTTCACCCGCCATGCTGTAATCCACGTAGACAAATCATTTCCACAATTTAATAAAGAATGAATATAGAGGGTCATTCACCATGCATGTGGTAATCCACATAGACAGGTTATTCCAACAGAATAATAAAGAATAGAATAACAGAAGAATTCACCATACATGCGATAGGCCGCACAGACAAGTTATTCCCAACAGAATAATAAAGAATGGAACCAGGTGATGCGTAATCCGCACATACAGGATATTCTAATAGAATAATAAAGAATGGAATAACAACAGAATTCACCAGGCATACGATAGACCGCACAGACAGGTTATTCCAACAGGATAATAAAGAATGGAATAATAGAAAATTTTCACCATGTATGTGGTACTTCGCATAGACAGGTTATTCCAACATAATAATAAATAATGGAATAACAATCCTTACGAGTATTGAAAGAAAATAAATCTCTTCATGAATACAAAAGAATAATACCTCTTACGAGTACAACAAATAATATTCCTTACGAGTATAACAAATAAGATCCCTTACCTTAAAAAGAAGAGTATTCCGACTGGTAGGGCGAGGATATTCTTGAAGAAAACTTATACCGTTTTCTACGCTCAAAGCTTCTTAAAACTCTAAAGAAATACGCTCAAGATTATAGAAGAAGAATTTTCTAAATTTCTGGTGTAATTTTCAATTCTAACTAAGCATCCTATTTATAGGAGAATGGAAAGGATACTATGCAATAAAATATAATATATTCAATATATATATATATATATATTATTTAAAATCTGATAAAACAAATAACTTTATAAAAGTATTATATTTTATATAAAAAGATTTTACTATGTAAACACTATGCAGTACACTATGCACACACTATGCATAATAAAATATAATATATTCTATTTATAATCTAATAAAACAAATAACTTTATAAAAGTATTACATTTTATATAAAAAGATTTCTTTTTATTACATTTATAATAATAATAAAACAAAATTTATATAATATATATATATATATATATATATATATATATATATATATAAAACTTCCGTGACTCCAATTCCTCAATATTTTTAACAACATTTATCATCATTATTATAATTCACAATATTAATCGACCGAGTTGTTCCGTGAAGAGGGGCTTTCAATAAGGATTTCTCCCTATTATGCGCCTTGATTAGGTGACCAAACCTCTCCTCGATGAACTTCGGACATCGTTAATATTGCAAATAATAATATTAATACTTCGTCGTCTCAATTATTAATTTAATAATATATAAAATACCGACAATAATTGAATCAATAACGTGAGATACTATGCAACAATTACTGTAGCAATAATTGAACAAAACTGAGTGTCTTCTCACGTAAGTATCAATAATCAATACCGTGTGCTACTATGCAACCACGCGTATTACTGTACTTTTAACATCGGGTGTTTCAACAGTTAACGGTAAAACTTCCGCCGTTATTTTCATAAAATATTTTTGTCGTTTTCTCAATTTGACAATAATTTCGTTGTGGGGTCCACCAATGATTGTGCCGTCGTAGGAATATTCCCTGTTAAAATGAATATTCCCCGACCAATCGAATATTATATAACAACTTCCGTACTTTGCAAAATTTAAAAATATTACCCACAAATATAACATTATATCAAATCCACACCATAATAAAAAAAAAATATGTCAAGAAATTTAAATCTTTATTCATAAAATTTGGGGTCTCAGAAACACCAACCCCTACAGTTAACACAGCTAGTCCCCCTCTCCCGTAGTTGCCATTCCCCCAGCGCCTGCAGAAGCAAAAGCTTGATAAGCAGTTTTCTAAATTTTTAGAAGTGTTTAAGAAGCTTCACATAAACATCCCGTTTGTAGAGGCGCTGGAGCAAATGCCTAGCTATATTAAATTCATGAAGGACATGTTGTCTAAGAAGAGAAAAATTGGGGATTATGAAACAGTGGCTTTGACAGAGGAGTGCAGTGTCATTCTACTAAACAAGCTTCCGCCAAAGCTAAAAGATCCAGAAAGCTTCACAATTCCTTGCACTATCGGGGACTAATTCATTGGCAAGGCTTTGTGTGATATAGGGGCTAGCATCAACTTGATGCCTCTGTCTATATATAAGAAGCTGGGGATAAATGAAGCCAAAACTACAAGTGTCACTTTACAATTGGCTGATAGATCTCTTACGTGCATTGAAGGGATAATAGAGGATGTGCTTGTCAAGGTTGACAAGTTCATCTTCCCAGCAGACTTTATTGTCCTAGATTTTGAGGAAGACAGGGAGATCCCTATAATACTGGGCAGGCCATTCGTAGCGACTGGGAGGACCCTTATTGATGTGCAGAAAGGGGAGCTGACAATGAGAGTACATGATCAAGAAGTAACTTTCAGTGTCTTCAGATCGATGAAATATCCGAATACTCCTGAGGACTGCTTCCAGATTAATGTGATTGATAATACAGTTAGGGGAGTGTTCTCAAAAACCTGCATTACAGACCCTTTAGAAGCCACATGGACATGCGCCAGTACTACGGAAGAGCCCATTCATGTCAAATTTTCCAATTGGTTAGATGCACCCCAAAGATCCAAACAGTTCCAAAGATAGTTTGAGTCTCTAAATGATGATGAGGCATCAACTTCCAAGGCTCAGCCGTCAATCATAGAACCTCCTGTCTTAGAATTAAAGCCTTTGCCCAATAATCTGAGGTATGCTTACATAGGGGACTCATCCACTTTACCTGTGATAATTTCTGATTCTTTAACCGAGTGCCAGGAAGAAAAGTTGCTGCTAGTGCTCAAGTAATATAAAACGGCCCTGGGGGTGGTCAATTTCTGATATTAAAGGGATTAGTCCAACTGTAATAACCAGGGATTTTGAATAATTTGAATTTTACGAATAATTTTTTTATAATTAATATTGATTATCAATATTGTGTTGTGTATCGGTGATACGAGCTTTGAGAATTAGTCAATTTATGTATTGACTGAGAAATAAGAGTAGAGTTGTGCTTAACTGAGAATTTAAAACCCTAACCCTAAGTTCATATAGGGATTTGGTAGAAAATACAATTTTAATAATTGTGTTGATGAGAACGGGTTTGTACTGTATAGAGTTAATGATCAGTGATTGATCGAATAAGGTTTAAAATTAGTATACCCTAATCTCAGGTTTAGAAACCCTAACGTACAGTTAGGAGCCCTAATCGAATGCCGGGAAGCCCTAATTTTAAATTCGGGAACCCTAAGCCCTAATTAGTAATCCCTAATGTGATTGATAACCTTTAATATAATTAGGAAACCCTAATTATATTTTAGTTATCTTAATTTTCTATTTTAAAAAACCTAATTAGAAATTCTTAGAAACTAAAGTTGTAAAACCTAAGGATTAGAACCTTAGGATTAAACCTTAAGGGTTTGGACAAAAGTCAAGAATGTCATTAAAATTGCATGTTCAATGACCAAAATACCCTTTTTATATATTTTTAATATGTAACTTGCAAATCTTGCTATATTTGTAGTTGTTCACCAACTAAAGCTCAGCCTTTTGACTTTTATCACAGTCATAATCTGATCTAGCATGACACCTAGCATTATATACATACATTGTATCTTTGTATAAGTGTTTAAAGAGAGAGAAAAGTTACTAAAATTTTCTCATTTTCTAACTTACCTCAACCAACTCTCTCTATCACCAAACCTCCGAATTATACAAGTGATTCAGTCACTAGTACAACCCCTAGCAACCATAAGATCAGATTGGAGAGCTAAGATCAAAGATTGGAACTAGAAGGTATAAACCCTAATTTGATTTTTGATCTTGTATACTAAGAAAAAATTTGTGTTTATGTGTTTATATGTGTGCTTAAGGAATTTTTATGATGATCTATGATGATCCATCATAGATCTATAGCATCAAAGTTCCTTAAAGAGATGTTTTTCAAAAACTGCTCAAGAACATTCATAGTGGTCTGACAAGCAAATGTCAGTGGCTCTAGATTCTTCCATGTTCATGATTTTTGTTGTTTTATGTTTTAGGTCTGTAGTTTGATATGAGGTCTGTGATCTAGAAGTGGAATCACAACCATTATATGTCTAGATTTTATGTTATTCTTGGTCAAAACCCGTTGACCGGGCATGACCAGATGATTTCTGGGTAACCCAGAAATCAAATATCAGTGTTTGACAACATTTTTAATCACCTTGATCTGTCAGATGATAAGAGATATCATGATGTTATTGTAACCAGTTTGTAGCCTATCATGTGTACTTTTTATTTCTGGCTTTAGATCGTTTAAATAATCAACAGATCGAACGGAGTAGATGGTCAAAGTAGGCCATTCGGCTATGACTTAGAATTTCTGGAATTTCCAGAAACTGTTTGCATGAACTTTTTGACAGGGTTTGACCAGATCAAATCTGGTCATTATGATGTACTCGAACTGATATGTTGATGTAAATATGTTCTATGATATGAGTACTACATGTATGGACCAAGAAAACACTTAACTAATGACCAGAACTTAGAGCAAATCGATCTAGAAAGTAGGCACTTGGGACTGCCTGGGTTTCTGGGTTACCCAGAAAACCCAAGAACGCTCTGACAACAAATTTAAAGGGGCAGATCTTCATGATATGTTGATGTATGACCTAGATATTGGTTGATAATTGTAGTGTTGCATACCTACTACGAGATCAACGTTTAAACAGGCCCAAAAACATGATAGACAGAAAAGTAAACGTGGTCAAACCTTGCCCCTTTAGAACTGAACTGTCAGTGTTCTTGAGCTCAAGAACACCTACAGTGACAGAAAATGTCGCTATAACCTATAGCTACGATTTTTATTATTTTTATTTTCCTAATTTCCGGAAAACGATTAAAAATAGAAAATAAATTCTAAAAAATACAAAATTATTTTAAATTATGAAAAATAACTTTTGATAATTTGGGATATTTTTCATTAATATTTATAATTATTTGAATATTAATGGTATTTAATTTATTTAATTAGTATATTAAATAAATTAGAGAAAAAATGATTTTATATTATAAAAATCATTTTAAATAAGAATAAAGTGTTTAAAAATATTTTGAGTTATAAAATATAACTTTTAATATTTTTCGAGAATTTTAATTAATAATTTAATATTAATGATATTAGATTTATTTAATTATTATATTAAATAAATAAATTAAAAATGGTTTTATTGATTAAAAATTATTTAAAATGAGAAAAATAATTTAAAAATATTTTAAGTTATAATTAATGACTTTTAATATTTTTATGACAAATTCATTAATATTTAAATATTAATGGTGATGGTTTAAAATAATTTTAATTATTTTAAAAATCATTTAAGTAGAATATTATTTATTTAAAAATATTTTAAGTTAATATTAATAACTTTAATATTTTAACAAGTATGTCATTAATATTTTAATATTATAAAATATTAATGATGATGGAATTATTTGATATTTAAATTATTTAAAAATGATTCGGTGTTTGAAAAATTATTATAAATAATAATAATTGTTAAAAAATTATTAAAAGCTTCCGAAAAATATTATAAATGATATTTGACTTATCTAATATAATATTGAAACTTTTAGACCGATTTTAGTTGACAATACAAGTGTTAATTGTCGGATAGGGTGACCAGTACACCGAGAATAGACCGAAGTCCAACCAGACTGAACTAGATAGACTTGAGAAGTGTTTATATAGGTTATAAACACTAATATGACTATGTGGTAATGTGTCTAGGAGAAATGTTGACTGTAAATTACAGTATTATGTGTTGTGAATTATTGTGCTAATTGTGAGACCGATATACTATTGATTATAGGCTGTTCGAACGTAAATAAGTATATTGTGTAGCAGTAATCAACGCAGAATGCAAGTTTCCTTAACTCAACCTTGAGTTAATACTGTTTAAATATTGTGGTGGTTAATTATTATTGATTAGACCATGTCTGAGAATTATTGTTGATTATTCGCATTTAGTGCATATTTATTCATTTAAACTGAATTAATGATTCTAAAAATATACTTGGAGAATAACTG
This sequence comes from Panax ginseng, assembly GCA_020205605.1. NCBI lineage: Eukaryota > Viridiplantae > Streptophyta > Magnoliopsida > Apiales > Araliaceae > Panax > Panax ginseng. The sequence goes on from CM035137.1 coordinate 77,094,409, forward strand.
TTTTTGGATACTTACATCCGTAGAAGCTATTATTGATAGTACATATAATTCTTGTATATTATCGAATTGTGTTGAGATATGTATTAACTAATTATTCAGGCTAGACGAACAATTGTTAGAACTTGATAGGTTCAAGAAAAGAATTCAATTATTATTGACAGATCGATGCCAATTATTTTGGCTAGATCGAGAAAGTGATTAGATATTGAAATCATTGTATTTCATTGTTATAAATCAAACTCTGATTATAAGACTGAGAAGAACAACCTTTTTATATAAAGGGAACATTTTTGGTCGTATATTCAGCCTTTGCGCGCATGTAAGTATTATGCATAATATAGGGTACAAGGAGTTGGCCACTCTAAGTACTTGTAGAGGGGTATGATTTAATCTTTAAGGTTATCTGATACACCTGGGTATATCAAAGTAAATCTTTGATAGTTACTCGAGAAGAAAAGTTCAAGATACTTAGGGATCACTCAGTATAAACTTTGAAGAATATTTCCATCTTGTTATTCAATTGAATATCGTAGAAACTTTGAAAGCGTTGTACTCTTTCATTATCAAATTATTGTGTTGCATAGAATGTGAGAAGACTTTTTAGTGATTAATGAATTATTCAGCTATTTCAAAGTTCCCCAAACTTTGGTGTCATTCTATCAAAATAGATAGTCTGTTATTCTTGATTCTCATACATTCTTTGTATATCTTAACTTGCGGGATAAATTTGTTTCTCACCCTTGCTAAATAAAATATTTCAGCTAGGGATGAAGTGGCAGGAGGTGCTGTGAAGGACAAAGGCAAAGGCATAGTGGTAGCGTAGTTATAATGAACATTATTATTATGTTATATTTGTAAACCCTTTTTTTATATCTAAGGATAAGTTTGTAATGTTAAGTTTAGATAACCTTGGATGATAATGTTAACATATTAATTAATGATATGTATATTTGTATTCATCAATGAATGTGTAGTTAGATGATAATTATATTATAGATCGTGAGCACCAAACTCGGGGGTTAGGTAACCCGGATTTAGGGGTGTCACACCAACACTATGTATGCACAAAATCTTACTGGAAGAAGGGTCTAAGCCGTCCATTGAACATCAGAGGCGGTTGAAACCCATCATGAAAGAGGTGGTTCGGAAGGAGATTATTAAATTGCTGGATGCGGACATTATCTACCCCATCTCTGATAGTCCTTGGGTCAGTCCTATTCAGTGAGTGCCAAAGAAGGGCGACATTACTGTAGTGCCCAATAAAAATAACGAGCTGATTCCAACCAGAATGGTGACTGGATGGAGGGTGTGTATGGATTATAGGAAATTAAACAAGTCCACCTATAAGGATCACTTTCCTCTTCCAATTATTGATCAGATGCTCGATAGACTTGATGGGCATGAATTTCATTGTCTGCTGGATGGTTACTCTGGATATAATCAGATTTCAATTGCTCCCGAAGTTTAGGAGAAAACTACATTCACATGCCCCTATGGAACGTTTGCCTTTCAAAAAATATCTTTCGGGCTGTGTAATGCCCCTGCAACATTTCAATGTTGCATGATGTCGATTTTCTTTGATATGGTTGAAAAGACCCTTGAGGTCTTCATGGATGACTTTTCGGTATTCGGGAGCTTATTTGATATCTGCCTGAGAAATTTGACTGTCGTTCTCCACAGATGTGTTGAGACTAACCTTGTATTGAATTGGGAGAAGTGCCACTTCATGGTTGAAGAGGGAATTATTCTGGGCCACCGGGTTTCTGTTGGCGGCATTGAGGTTGACAAGGCAAAAATTAATGTCATTATTAACCTTCCACCGCCGACATCAGTAAAAGGGGTAAGGAGCTTCCTTGGGCATGCTGGGTTCTACAGGAGGTTTATCCAGGACTTCTCACGGATAACCAAACTACTGTGTACACTATTAGAAAAGGACATGCCTTTTTAATTTGATGAAGCTTGCCTGAGTGCTTTTGATCTATTAAAGGAAAAACTTATTTCAGCTCCTATTGTGGTAGCCCCTGACTGGACCTTCCCTTTTGAGCTAATGTGCGATGCAAGCGATTTTGCTATTGGGGCGGTGTTAGGCCAAAGAAGGGATAAGGTATTCCACACAATATACTATGCCAGCAAAACTTTAACTAATGCTTAGTTGAATTACACCACCACTGAGAAGGAACTGCTAGCAGTGGTCTATGCGTTTGATAAATTCTGTTCCTACCTCATTAGAACGAAGGTGATCGTCTACACTGATCACTCGACAATCAAATACCTGATTGAAAAGAAATATGCAAAGCCGAGATTGATAAGGTGGGTCTTGCTTCTCCAAGAGTTCGATCTAGAGATCCAAGACAAAAATGGGACAAAATATCAGGTAGCGGATCACTTATTGAGGTTGGAAAACCCCCCACATTTGGGAGATGCTAAAAAAGCCATCAATGATTTCTTCCCGGATGAACAACTTTTTGTCGTCCAAAGCAAAGCCCCGTGGTATGCAGACTTTGCTAATTTTGTCGCTTGCCAAGTGTTTCCTTCCAACCTGAGCTATCAATAGAGGAAGAAATTCCTAAAAGATGTTAAACAATATTTATGGGATGAGCCCTTCTTATTCAAGCAGTGTTCTGATCAAATTCTGCGGAGATGCTTGCTAGAGGAGGAAATTGAAGGTGTGCTCCATCATTGCCATTCCTCAAATTGTGGAGGTCATTTTGGGGGTCAAAGAACTGCAGCTAAAGTGCTTCAGTCTAGATTTTACTGGCCCACCCTATTCAAAGATGCGATACACACACACACACACACACACACACACACACACACACACATATATATATATATATATATATATATATATATATATATATATATCATCGCATTGCGATAGATGCCAAAGGGTGGGAACCATCTCGAGAAGGAATGAATTTCCCTTGCAGAATATCCTCAAAGTTGAATTATTTGATGTTTGGGGTATTGAATTCATGGGTCCATTCCCGTCCTCTTACAACAATCTCTATATTCTTGTGGCGGTTGATTATGTCTCCAAGTGGGTTGAAGTAGTTTCCTTGCCGACTAATGATGCGAAGGTAGTGCTTAATTTCCTTCAGAAAAACATGTTCACTCGTTTTGGTACGCCTCGGGCTATAATCAGTGATGAAGGTCGCATTTTTGTAACAAATATTTCGAAGCTCTTCTAGATAAGTATGGGGTGACCCATAAGATAGCCACTACTTATCATTTGTAGACTAGTGGCCAAGCGGAGATTTCTAATAGAGAGGTAAAACGTATCCTGGAGAAGATTGTTAACCCCAATCGAAAGGACTGGTCGAAGAAGCTCGATGATGCCTTGTGGGCTTACCGCACAACTTACAAAACGCCTATCGGAATGTCTCTGTATAGGATTGTTTATGGTAAGGCTTATCATCTTCCAGTGGAGTTGGAGCACAACGCCTATTGGGCTATCCAGAAGATAAACTTTGATTTAGAAGTAGCTGGTGAACAAAGACTTCTACAACTCAATGAATCAGATGAGTTTCATCTGCAAGCTTATGAAAACCCTAAGTTATATAAGGAGAAGACAGAGTGGTGGCACGATAAGAAAATCATCAAAAGAAATTTTGAGCCAGGCCAGAAGGTGCTTCTTTTCAACTCCCGACTAAAATTATTCCCCGGGAAGTTGAAGTCCCGATGGTCGAGGCCATTCATGGTTGCCAAGGTGTATCCTCATGGGGCTATTGAGGTGGAGGACCCTCATTTAGACAAAACCTTCAAGGTTAATGGACAACGCTTGAAGCACTACTGAGGCAGCGAGGTAGACCGGTAAAATACCTCCTCACCTTGGGAGACCTAGTGTAAGGCGGGATAAAAGTCAAGCCGACGACTCTAAATTAAGCGTTTGATGGGGAGGCAACCCCGTCTTAGTATCAAATAAATTTCTTTTGTTTTTATTCACTTCAGTCTTATTTTGGTTTTCATTAGTTACTCTTTGTATTTCTTAGTATAACCACTAGTTTTGTATAGTGCATGTATGTTAGTATGTGTTTAAGGGCTTTTAGTAGTTAGAATTTGTGAGTTTGCTGTCTTTTTGTTTTATTGATTGCTGATATAAGGTTTGGCCTATGCAAGAATTTGTGCCTCAGTTTCAGAAATTCAGAAGCCACGCCGCAGCGCTAGTGATTATACCCTGCTCTCACGCCGCATCGCCAAGCTTCATACCGCAGCCTCAATGTTCATGCTGTAGCACCAAACCAAAGGAGGACATATTGCAAATCCGCGTCGTGGTGCCATTTAATGAGCAATTCGTCGCACCGCAGCGCCATGTTAAGTGGATGCATACTGGAAACTTGCGTTACAGCGCCATCCCATACTCTAACTTTCACGCTACAGCGCCACCAAATAGGATTTCATTCTAGAAACTCGAGCCACAACACCGAGCTTCCACGCTGCAGCGCCACCAAAGGGGATTTCATTTTAGAAACTTCACGCACAAATACAGAGCTCCCGTGACTTCTTGGCCAGATTAAATCAGTGCGTCTTGTAGAGCACCGAGGCTCCCTGCAAACAGTAAATATAGTTTAGATATGTGCCCGCACTACGCCCCCACCAAATGTTTTTTTGTTGATTTATGAGGTGTATCAGTTCATTTTCACAGTTATTTCTCCTCTCCTCTCATAACAGTTGCGTCTTTCCCCTCTCTTCAGTGTCGTTCAAACAAATCAACCGTCGTGCCCCTTCAGTTCCCTAATGTTCAAAAAATCCAACCGTCCTTGCAGTTACACTTCTGACCGTTACCGTCTCTCACACCGATCTCTTTAAAAGGAGCGAGAGGTAATGGATTTCTGACTTGTGCTTTTGGATTTCTGCTTAGAGTCTAAGAAATTTGGGAGATAGAAACTTTGAATCTTTAGTATTTATTTTCTTAATCATGGGTTTTAAGCGTCCAAGAACCAATATTGGCCCCCCTCCTCCACCGTCTTCTAGTACCCCTATTACCCGTTGAGATGCTATCAAATTCCCAATGGAGGATGCCTAGAAGCATTACACTAAGAACTTTTTGTGGAGGAGTCTGGTGCCCGAAAGAGGGCTTAGGCCAGATGACAAGACCAATGGTTAGATGATGGCCATGATCATCAATATGAAGTCGGTTCATTTCACCAAGCCGTCTGAATCGGCAGTGATCTCGGTGGTGAAAGAATTTTATGCTAATGCCAATGTTGATGGCCCCTCGGCGGTGCCAGTTCGGGGAAAGTTAATTCAATTTGATAGTCGGGCTATCAATTCAGTGTATGGGACTCCTAACTACGATGGTCATGACTATCTGGAGCCGGGGCTGCGGAGTTACAGTACAGATGAGTTAATTACAAAACTTTGCAAGCCTGGGACTATATGGAAGACTAACGAATACCACGGTGAAAAGACTTCCTTCCTCCAACAGGCTTTAAGTCGTTATGGTAAGGTGTGGCATTCATTTATTTGTGCAAATATAATGCCCACACGTCACCTAAGCGATGTGACCTGAGAGAGGGCGGTTCTACTGTATGCTATTGTCACGGGTTTAAAGGTTGATGTCGAGGTACTTATTCAGGAGTCTATCAAAAAGGCCATTCGGAGTAATATAATGTCGGGGCTCCCTCACCCATCTCTTATCACATGACTTTGCAAGCGAGCAGGTGTTATGTGGGGGAAATAAGATGTAACGCAGCCACCAATGGTTGTAATTGATCACCACGTTATAGCCTGTTATGGAGTTTGGGAAGGAGCGCCATCGCATCCTCGAGGAGAGGGCTTTTTTCCAGCGCCACAGCCATCCAATGAAGCTGGGACTTCCACGCAAGTGCCTGAGCCCCCAACATCTGATGCCATTCCTCCTAGGGCCTTAGCAGAGATTTTGAATAGCCTAAATTTCCTACACTGCAAGGTAGACACTGTGGCCCAATGGCAGAGCCAATTCCACCACTATCACACTGAATTCGTAAGAACGCTCTCTAACATCCATGTTGCACAGGGAGGAGATGTTGCAGACTTCATGCCTTTCTAATTTCCCGAGCCTCCAGTCTACGCGCCTTATCCGCCATAATTTCTGCCTCGGGAGGAGGCCTGTGAGGAAGAGCCTTTCAACATAGAGGATGAGGAGGAGGATGATGGTGGCGATGCTTAGGATGTTTGATGCTGTAAGTTTGGAGGCCATTGCGGACACTGGCCAAATTTCAAGTTTGGGGGAGATTCCTTTTATTTTAATTATATATGAATTATGTTAATTTAATTCTATGAATTGTGTTTATGTTTAATGTGTGAGGGTTTGAGAAAATCATTTGGGCTGGATAGCCTCAGACTACTTATTAACTATGTTTTTAACTATGTTTAATTATTGTTGTGGTTAATGGTTTTATGTTGTGATTGGTTTATTTTGGATGCATGTTTTGCATAATAGTACTTTAATTTATATATGAATGCATATTTTTGGGTTATATATCTTATGTTTATAATTATTATCATGTTGGGATTGTGTAGTTTCCATGTGAATTTTGGGGATATCTGGTTTAAATCGGATATTACTTTGTGGATATAGCCATTTTTGGATTTACACTGATTATTGGTATACTTAATGCCATGTGTTATGGCTTTACCCTATTTTGACAGAGGAATTTTATATTTTATGGCTTCTTGCTGTTTGTTATTTGTTTAACTCTAGCCCCCGATTGGTAACTGTTTATACGCTGGGTTAGGGTATTTTAGCGCTTAAGTTTTGATTGTGGCAAATCACAAGTGCCAAGTAATTATATCATTTTTTTAGAATAGTGTCAAATTTATGTGAACTAGGGGCATGTTAATTGGATAAGTCGAGAATGTTTTGGATCCATCCTTCTAGCGAGCACTGGCCAATTGTCTTTTCTAGCTATGTCCAGATTTAGGTTGTTTATTTATAGTGTTGAAAATCTGTATACTCTGTTAAAACTTTGTCGATTTCAAGGAAATAAAAGACTTAAAGGCTTTTACACTTTCGGGTCTATTGTTCTAAAATAATAATAATAATAATAATAATTTAGTAGTCAGTCTTGCGGTGGGTTGAGATGGAGCGTGGAAACGTACTCGCCCATAAACGCAGACTTGTGCGAATTAATAATCTTCAAATTTAATAAAATTTATTTTGAATTATGTTGATTACGTGGTCTTTGTTGCTTGAGTTATTAGATTCATTGGGGTGTTCTACACCTAGTGCCCTAAAGTCATCTGGCTTGGGAGTCATTTATCGAAAGCTTGCTAATGGGTGCTCTGTTTAGCCTCTATGTAATTAAGCACTGTCAGAGTTAGATTTTATTTTAGTACTAGAACCTTTTGATCCTTTCGTGTATTGCGTCTTGTTTTTAATACTTGTTAATTGTTTGAGTTGCAGTGTAAACTTTTTGGGTATCACATTTAACTGTGTGATCTTAATCTAAGTTATGGCTAGTTAGGATGATTGGTCTGCACACACACACAGAATGGATCGATTACAGTCTCATGCTTATTAATAGACATTAAGCCCTCGTTCGTATGCGTGTTTGTCCTATTCTCAGAGGGTGTTTATGATTGTGCTTAGAGGCCATGATATTAGTCTATAGGATTAGTCTTCATTCATATCTTGCAGTAATGAGGTATGGATGTCTGATAGTTTCCTTGAAGACAAGCAAAGCTTAAGTTTGGGGGTATTTGATGGGGGCATTTGATGAGTGGGATATATTTGATGGAAGTCTATACTACCTTATCTTCTTAGTGTTTTCGTCTTGCGAAATTTGTCCGACAATTCAAAAACTGCGATTCTCGGAATCTAAATATTTTTGGATATTTCGTCTTTCGTTTACAGTTTAACTTTTACGTATTCTTCAGATCTCCGAAAAACTGAAAAACACTTTTCCACGATAAGCCTTTTCCTTCACGTTTTCCCCTAACGTAGTTAAACGAATGAAAAGTATATAACAGTACTTTTCGTCATTTTTATTTCGTCTGATTTCTGCACGTTTTTTGAGAAAAACTTTTATCGGCTTACTTAACTTTTCACGACATATTATCGTCAAATCTCTCGACGGAATGTCATTTCGATATACCGAACTCTCAGAAAGGATTATGTTATTCAAACCTTAACCCTTAGGGTTTTGTCAGGTGAATAGTACATATTTCGTCTTTTCCCCGAAAATATTTTTGTTGCTGGAAATTTTTTATTTTCGTCTTGAAAATTCTTGCTCATTCAGTCTAGCTCATAGCCAGAATCCTCCCGATTAATAATCATCCTAGGTTCTAGAATGATTAATAAACACATAGCACAGAATAGTATTAATAAAAATTCATTTTATTAATAACTAATTCTTTAAATCTTAAATTCTGGACAATCCGATTTTCCAGGTTGTCACAGATTATGTCTTAAAAGTAAAAATAAATGTTACAATTGTGGATAAGAGGGACACTTTTCTCCACAGTGTCTTCTCCCTAATAAAAATAAATGTTTCAACTGTGGTTCGTCAGAACATTTAGCAAGGAATTGTACCAAACCCAGGAACTAGGGAGGAAGGGGAAATAGAGTACCACAGAATAATAATAATCAGTCAACAGTAGTTGCAGTTGGAGCTCAGAGTCGACCAACCGTGAGAACATTTAATATGTCGATGAGGGATGTTGTTGCTTCGCAAGACGTGGTGACAGGTGTAATCCCTATCAACACTTTAAATGCATATGTGTTATTCGACTTTGGTGTTACTTGTTCCTTTGTGTCTCATAGTTTTTCTAAAAACTTGAATATACCATGTGAAAACTTAGACATACCATTCTGTGTAGAAATTGCAAACAATGAAAAGATTCATGTTAAGACTATATATAGGAAATGTAGTGTGGAGATAAAGGGACACAATTTTTTGGTAAATCTTATTTCAATTCAGTTAGGAGAATTCAATGTAATCTTAGGAATGGATTGCTTAGTTAACCATAACGCGATGATAGATTGTCATCAAATATGTATAAACCTATTGATTGCGTCGAAGTCAAAGGTAGTGTTCAACGAAGGTTGTTCACCTAAGCAATCTCGATGTCTGACCATAACTCAGGAAGAAAGGTTACTTAAAAAAGATTGTTTAGGATATTTGGCCTATATAGTTGATACTCGACAAGAAGGAGTAAAACTAGATCAAATACCTATAGTTAAGGAATTTCCCAATGTATTCCTAGATGACTTACCCGATCTTCCTCCAGATAGGGAAATCGAGTTTGTCATTGATCTTGCACCAGGAACGACACCAGTTTCTAAGGCACTATGCAGAATGGCACCTGTAGAACTGAAAGAGTTACTAGTACAACTACAAGAACTCTTAGATAAAAAGTACATACAACCAAGTGTTTCACCTTGGGGAACACCAGTATTATTTGTAAAGAAGAAGGATGGAACCATGAGATTATGTGTTGCTTATAGAGAATTAAATAAATTAACCATTAAGAATAAGTATCCTTTACCAAGAATTGATGATTTTTTTGACCAATTAAAAGGAGCCGAACTCTTTTCAAAAATTGACCTTCGGACAGGTTATCATCAGTTACAAGTAAGAAAGGAAGACGTGTCGAAGACAACGTTTAGGACACGCTATGGTCATTATGAGTTTCTTGTGATGTCCTTTGGTTTGACAAATGCACCGGAAGCATTTATGGACTTGATGAATCGAGTGTTTAAACTATGCTTAGACAAATTTGTTGTGGTGTTTATCGACGATATTCTGGTATACTCGAAAACACGAGAAGAGCATGTTGAACACTTGAGAGTCGTTTTGGAGATATTATGAAAGGAACAACTTTACGCAAAGTTTTCCAAGTGTGAATTCTGGTTGAAGAGAGTTCAGTTCTTAGGTCATGTAATTGACAAAAATGGAATATCAGTAGATCTAACTAAGATCAAAATGGTTGTGAATTAGGAATAACAAACAATTCCAATAGAAGTAAGAAGTTTTCTCGGTTTAGCGGGTTATTATCGACAATTCATAAAAGATTTTTCAAAAATAGAAACCCCACTAACCAATTTAACTCGAAAGACGGTGAAATACGTCTAGACAGATAAATGTGCAGAGAGCTTCCAAGAGTTGAAGAAGCGATTAAGTATAGCTCCAGTGTTGTCCTTACCAGATGATACAGGAGGCCTTATAGTATTTAGTGATGCGTCACACAAAGGTTTAGGGTGTGTGTTGATGCAACATGGGAAAGTGATTGCTTATGCATCACGACAACTCAAAGATTATGAGAACAGGTATCCTACTCATGACCTAGAGTTAGCCGCCGTAGTTTTTGCCCTGAAAATTTAGAGGCATTACATGTACGGGGAGAAGTGCGAGATATATACAGATCATAAAAGTCTGAAATATATTTTTACACAAAAAGAGTTAAACTTAAGGTAGAGAAGATGGTTAGAACTGATAAAGGATTTTGACTGTGAAATCTTATATCATCCCGGGAAAGCCAATGTAGTAGCTGATGCATTAAATAGAAAGAACCAATAGAAGTTGAATGCAATAACCACCAATAAAAGGTTAATAAAAGATTTTTAAAGACTAGAAATTGAGGTGGGATGTCTAACTACCTCTACCTAAAATTTATTCATTCTAGAGGGAGTTTCGTCTCTACTTGATAGAATCAAAGAGATGCAGGAAAAAGATGAGGAGTGTCAAAAATGTAAAATATAACTCATATCAAGAATAACAAATTCAGAATAGACAAGGATGGAATAATAAGATATGAAGACTGAATTTGGGTTCCGTTGAATAAGAATTAAAAGATGAAATCTTAAACGAAGCTCATAATTCAAAATTTGACATACATCCGGGCAGTACTAAAATGTACAAAGACTTAAGCCGACACTTTTGGTGGTCAAACATGAATAGAGAAATAATTGAATGGGTAAGCAAATGTGTCAAAAGGTTAAGGCTGAACATCAAAAGCCGAGTGGTTTACTTTAACCCTTACCAATTCCTAAGTGGAAGTGGGAACATATAACAATGGACTTCGTGGTATGCCTTCCAACTACACAGAAGAGCCACAATGCCATTTGGTTAATAGTTTACCATCTTACTAAATCAGCTCACTTCCTACCTATTAAGGTTACTTATAACCTAGATCAACTTGCTAAGCTATACATTAATGAAATTATCTCAAGGCATGGAGTACCTGTTTCTATAGTGTCAGATCGAGACCCACGTTTCACCTCAAATTTTTGGGGAAGCCTTCAAAAACACTTAGGAACACAATTGAGATTAAGTACAGCTTATCACCCTCAAACTGATGGCCAAACTGAGAGAACCATTCAAACATTAGAGGATATGTTAAGAATCTGTATCATAAACTTCAAAGGAAGTTGGGAAGATCAGTTACCTTTGGTGGAATTTGCCTACAACAACAGTTAACATGCTAGCATAGGTATGCCACCTTATGAAGCCTTATATGGAAGGAAATGTAGAACACCTTTATGTTGGGATGAGGTCGGGGAAAGATAAATGCTAGGACCTGAGATAATCCAACAAACTACTGAGACCATCAGAATTATACGTGAACGATTACAAGCGTCTCAAGATCGACAGAAAAAATACGCTGATCCACATCGTCAACAACAAAACTTTAGCGTAGGAAGCCACGTATTCTTGAAAGTGTCCCCTTGGAAGGGCAAGATACGTTTTGGCAAGAAAGGAAAATTAAGTTGGACCCTTCGAAATTTTGAGGAGGGTAGGTGAAGTTGCTTATGAAATAGCACTACCCCCTGAGTTAAGCCATATTCATAATGTGTTTCATATGTCCGTATTACGACCATACAAACCTGATTATAAACACGTTATAAATTATGAACCAATCCAAATCGAAGAAAATCTTTCTTATGTAGAAGAACCTGTGCAGATCGTCGACCATAAAGAGCAAGTCCTGAGAAATAAAGTGATAGCATCGGTAAAAGTGATCTGTAGGAATCAGAACATTGAAGAGGCTACATGGGAGCTCAAGGACAAAATGCGAGAGAACTATCCCCAATTGTTTACTTAACTTGTACTGTAATTTCGAGGACAAAATTCTTATTAGTGGGAATGAATCTGAAACCCCAAAACCCTAATAAGATTCGATTATGTAAATTCAGTTATATTAATAAAATCTCTCCGTTCTGAAAGTGTTTTGTTTTATTATATATTGTTAAACAAATTAGATCAAATAAATTTTCGTCCAAAATTTGACGTGCTTGACACGTCGTGCTTAAAAGTTTTCTTTCGAAAACGAACTTTTCGGTATATGTATTTTGACAAGCTGCTTTGTTGTGCTTACACTGACAAAACGCTTTGTCGTGCTTGTTAGAATTTATGAAAAATCTAGGTTAGCAACCCTAGATTATAAACCATAACCCTAGATTACAAACCCTAACCCTAATTTATAAATCCTAATCCTAACCCTAATTAGGTTATCCTAACACCTAATCATGATTATTGAACTTCAATTAGGTGCTAATAAACATCATTAAGCAACCCTAATCATAAAAATCAAAACCCTAATCAAGATTAAAGAGGATTAGGCCATAATTAAGCTAGTAATTTGATCAACTATCTCACAAGTAGGTTAGGAGTCACCAATACAAGTTTCAATACATCACATGACATGCTTACAAACTCCCAAGCAGCACAAACATCACAGATCAGATATTTTGGGAGGAAAGTAGGTGATTAAATGACCAAAAACCCTAGTTTGGAAATTCTATAAAAGGCAGCCTTAGTTCAGTGCAAACTCACGAAATTTACAAACCTATACACTCTTATAACCTACCTAAATAAGCCTTGGTGATAGCAACAATAGATTCAGTAGCCAAAAATCAAAATCAAGCAAGAAAAGGTGCAAACCCTAATTTTAACCTAGATCTTTGATGCTATGTTCAATTTGTTGTTTAGATGGTTAGATATATGTAATAACATGTTAGAAAGTATACTAAGTTGATAGAACATGTTTTTATAACATCTAGATGCATCAAAATAGTGTTTTAAGCAAATTGGAAATTTTGGAAAAACAGGTCTGAAAGTCGAATGTCAGAGCCTGTAGATCCGTGTTTGTTAATAGTTAGGTCTGTTAATTGTATGCTAGTTGTAGTATTACATGAGGTCTTTAATCTGGAAAAAAAATTAGGTTCATTAGAATCATATATTGCAAGATATAGGTGGTCAAAAGTTGTTGACCGATCACGAAGTTCTGTTTTCTGGGTAACCCAAAAAACTCAAGAACAGGTTGAACCGACTACTTTGACCAACCTTTTAATCGCTTTCTGTTTGATGTTATAATGTCTAAATGTTATGAATTAATACCTTGACATACATACTACATATCTATGACATTCAATCGTTTAAACAATTCATAGGATTACCATAATTATTAGTAAAAAGTCGTTGACCGAGCATGACTATGTTTTCTGGGTTACCCAGAAAATTGAAGAACACGAAGAACAGGATTCGACTGTACTTTGACCAACATAGATCTAGACCTTAGAATCATACTCTGTCCAAACTAGTGTAACATATATGTACCTTGATATACAGACTACATATTACAACAATCAAAACACAAATCTATAACACGGATTGAAGATCTAGAAGCCACAAAACCCCTGACCGACCATGACCACTGTTATGGGTTACCCAGAAACTCGAGAACGGCTCTGACAATGACTTTGAGCCTCTATAACTTCTTGTTATATATAGGTTAAAGCATGAAATTAGTATGTTGTTGTACTACTACATGAGTACTATAACACTCATACACTTCCAAACCTAAAAACATTAACAATAGAGAATTAATCTTTTGAGTTAACGGATTCAGAATTGTGAAATTCCTATATGAACATGTAGAGTGTGTAAAATAGGAGTTTAAGGCTTTTGAACGGACCAAATTGGACTTATAACGAAGAAGTTATGAAGCCGGGAAGTTCACTAAAATTTTTATCTATAAAAATTTTACAGTGTCGAGGTCTGCAATGTTACTACTAAACAAACAAGGCTTAATGTGCCGCGCCGGAACAATGTAATGACCCTCTTGAAGAGTGGTGCAGTGAGCTACTACTCATATGAAAGGAGTTTCAAATAAATACCGAACCGGACTTAGCTACATAGATCAGCCCAGTTACCAAGTAGTTAGGTATAAGAGCCATGCCATGGCCAAGGCGTGGCTTTTTGTTAGACAAGTTAGATTTTGAACTTCAATTGTTCCGAGACCTGTGTAAGTTAAGTTTATATAATTAATAAGTGTACTAAAACTATTCCTACGTTACATATACAAGTGTATATGGTAATAAACATAGGAATTGAACGCGAGTTGATAGTATGATAACGAAGAACACAAAGTGTTAATAATAAATCATGAACGGTAATCGACATTGGTACTTCACCAATGATGATTGAGTCAGTTAGTAACGTAAAATCGTTAACAAGCCGGGATGAAGGGTAGTAAGTCGAATTGACTTTATTAATGAACTGAAGTCAACTATGACATGGAAGAGAAAGAAGTTGGTAGAAACAATGTGATTAATTATTTGGTAGCTAATTACAGTGTTCTATGTGAATATATCATGTAGATTCTGTAAAGGCTGAGAACAGTTGAATAAGTTATTTGAAGATGCTTGAAGGCAAGTTTTCTTAACGCTTGTCTAACCTTCGAGTTAGCCAAGTTTTCTATGATTCATTGTACTGAATTGCATGAATGATTTTAAAGAAAGGGTCAATGCCAATTTTAGTTCGGCTAGACTATTGGTAAGATATAGATTGATTAGTATACATATCTTTCTATATAGAAATGATAACGCTATCCTATGCTAAGTATTTGGTACGGATTCAAAGTTAAGGTTTGTCTATGAACAAACAAAAGTATTTTTCATCGATTATTCGGTGGGCACGCGAGTTTTCCAAAACTTAAATGTAAATACGTTTAACGGATGAATGTTGATCAACATAGAGTACTATAGGCTGATCACCTAGAAGTGCTCGTAAGTAATGCCAGATGTACAGCCTTAGTTCTGTGATATCCTTTTCAAGTATGAAAATAGAAAGATAATGTTCATGGTCTTTTGACCGGTTCAGAATTCCTAAACAATTATATACTTTTGGAATTGATGCTATGATTTGTTATGTATTAATGTTTCGTAATACTTCATGACTATTTGTTCAGTTATGGAAGATTGTCATATAATTCACGAATGTGGTATTGATATTATTATTTGTTAAACTTGATGAGCTTGTTATGCTCACTTCTTGCGTGAATTATATGATTGCAGTTAAAGCCGAGCATACTGAGAATGCTAAGAGAAATAAGGGCAATGAGATGCCCCCAAAAATAGGTATACATCACCCATCTTGAGTCGCCAAATACATGGTAAAGAATACAAATACAAACTTAATTATACAACCGTCGTGTAATATACGACGATATATAAACTGAGAGTTTTAATAGGAATATTGTCATCTAGACAATATCCACACTCAAAGGAGTATTTATTGTCACACTATTTAACAGAATAGTGAGGACTACTAATGCTATCATCTGGACCGTCACTCCTTTCCCCGACTCGTCCCAGCTATATTCTCATTTCCTGAAGAGAATAGTGAAAGAAAGGGTGAGCTCAACTAGCCCAGTAAGAAATATTATGATTAAGATAATGCAGAATAAATTATCATTAGTCTTTAACAATGTTAAACTAATAAAAATACAATAGACATCAAGTTTAACTGCAACGGAATAAGCAATCCATTAGAAGAGTCAAGTAGAGAATAAAACCTACTATCTTCTATGATTTAAAAATGTTTTCATCAACTTTTATCGTTGAGACTCAGCTTAATAAATAAACCACATCTTCTAATCATCCCTGTACTACGGGCCAAGGATATTCATTAAATCATCAACGGTCATGACTATACCGAATAATCCCTGGTCATAATCATACCAAAAACTGTCCACCAATGCATTACAGGCCACTGAGGACTTTTACCACATCATTTATAACATTACAGGTCATGATTATACCGAATGATCCCTGGTCATAATCATACTAAGTCCATCTATGCGCGTAAGCCAAAGATGACTTTCATATAAGCATGAGGATGATGACAATGACATAATAATTCAATAAAACAAGTTCAAGAATTAATTTATCTAAGAACTAATAACGTCCAAATTGTCAACATGATACTTCTTTGTAGAGTAAAATTTAAGAATACTCAAAAGAATATTTCCATGAAAAGATATTGGATGAAGTGCAAATATCAAGGATATTCCACTAATTTCATGGAGTATAGAAGCCAAAACTTTAACAACTGAGTATAATAGAATATATGAAACTGCAAATGGATTTTCACCCGCGATACGGTAATCCACGTATACAGATCATTTCCACAATCTAATAAGGAATGAATACAAAGGATCATTCACCATGCATGTGGTAATCCACATGACGAGTTATTCCAATGTAATAATAAGGAATAGAATAACGTAGGATTCACCATGCGCGTGCGATAGATCATCGCATGCATGAGTTTATTCCTAACGAATAATAAATAATGGAACCAGTCCGGCGTAAGCGCATGCAGACGACGATATTCCGACGTAAGAATAAATAATGGAACTAGGTCCGGCAGTAAGCGCATGCAGACGTGATATTCTCACGCGAATAATAAATAATGGAACCAGTCCCGGCGTAAACGCACGCATGTGATATTCCGGCGAGAATAATAAAGAATGGAATAACACGAAATCACCATACATGCGATAGAATCCATGCATGTGCTATTCAACGAAATAATAAATAATGGAACCAGTCTAAGCGTATACACACGAGGCGAGATATTCCGGCGAATAATAATAAATAATGGAACCGGTCCGGCGTAAGAACGCACGCACGTGATATTCCGGCGAAATAATAAAGAATGGAATAACAACAGAAATCACCATGCGCATGCGATAGAGCGCTTGACAGGCGAGTTATTCCAACAGAATAATAAATAATGGAACCAGTCCCAGGAAAAGCATTGCATGTGGATATTTCGACGTAATAATAATGAATGGAATAATAGAAGAATTTCACCATGTATGCGGTTGTGATAAATAGGTTATTCCAACATAATAATACATAATGGAATAACGAAGAATTTCACCATGTATGCGGTATTGCGCAAACAAAGTTATTCCAACGAATAATAAAGAATGGAATAACGAAGTTCTCTTCATGAATAAGAAAGAAATAATACCCTTACCTTAAAAGAAAACCTGGATATTGGAATGAAGGTAGGTAGGCTTCTTTCTTCTTTCTCTCTATAATTTCATCCTCAAGAGTTTGAAAGAATTTGTAAGAAATAATGAAGGAATGAGCTTATATTTATAGGAGAATGGACTGAATAGTAACTAATTCATGAACGGTCCAGATTGATTTACTTTTAAACGGACGGTCCATATTAAAACTTAAAGCAACGGTCCATATTGATTCACTATTAAAACTTTAAAACAACGGTCCATACTAATTCACTATTAAACTTTAAAACAACGGTCCATACTGATTCACTATTAAACTTTAAAGCAACGGTCCATATTAATTTACTAATATAATTTCAACCAACGGTCTGAAAAATTAGCACATCTCCTCATGAAATAATATTGTACCCAAAAATAATTTGGACCGAAAAGAAATATATTGTTCGGGTGAATAGTACCCCGTGAATAGTAACTTGTGAATAGTAACTAGTGAATAGTAACTAGTGAATAGTAACTCATGAATAGTAACTCTTGAATAGTAACTCGTGAATAGTACTCAAACCTAAAAAGTATCCCTAATACATTCGATTGAACAATATAACCTCCGGACATCAATTATCATCATCTAATAGATGTCGATTTCTACTAACACAAATAATCCCAACACAATGAAACTATCAAATTCATCTTTAATCAACACGAGCTTATTCATCATTAATATTATAACTTACAATATTTAACAATCAGATTGTTCCCAGGAAAGAGGGGGCTTTCCAATAAGGATTTCTCCCTATTGGCGCGCAATTAGGTGACCAAACCTCTCCTTGACAGAACTTCTAGACATTGTAAATATTGCAATTTAATAATATGAATAACTTTGTCATCTTAATTATTGATTTAATAATATAGCATATTGTGCAGATGATACTGTGACAATAATCGAATCAATAATATGAGAGATATGATGCAGCAATTACTGTAGCAATAATTGAGTATAACTGAGTGACTTCTCACGTAAGCATAAATAATCAATACTGTGTGCTACTATGCAACTACGCGTATTACTATACTTTTCCTACCGGGTAGTTCAACAGTTTTAACGATAACACTTCCGCCGTTATTTTTATAAAAGATAATTACATGCTTTTCTTTACTACGACAATGCTTCCGTTATGGGGGTCCACTTTGATGATTGTCTTGCCGTCAGTATGAATATTTTCTGTTAAATCGAATATTCCCCGACCAATCGAATATAATACAACCACTTGCATACTTTGCAAAATTATAAATATTACCCACAACTATAACATTATATTATATCCACACCATAATATTCAAAAATATATATCGAGATAAATTTATCTTTATTCATAAAAGTTGGGGTCTTAAAACCTCCCCTTCTTATGAAATTTCATCCTCAAAATTAGGGTGCGTACTTGATATATCGAAGAGGTGAGGATATCTTGACTTCATCTCAGATTCTAACTCCCAGGTCATTTCCTCCACATCGTGGTTTCTCCATAAAACTTTGACTTGAGGTATAACTTTAGAACGTAGAATATGATCCTTCTTATCCAAGATTTTAACAGGTAACTCTTCATACGTTAAATCTTCCTCTATCTCGTCCGGTTCTAATTCAATAATGTGGTTCGGGTCTTTCACATATTTATGTAACACAGATATGTGAAAAACATTATGAACACGAGACATACTTGGTGGTAAGGCGAGTATATAAGCCACAGTTCCTACTCGTTCGAGGATTATAAATGGGCCAATGAATCGAGGATTGAGCTTTCCTCTCTTTCCAAATCTTGTAACTCCTTTCTATGGAGCAACACGTAACAACACATGATCTCCAATACCGAATTCCACATCCTTTAAATGAAGATCAGTATAACTCTTTTATCGATCTTATGAGGTTTTTATACGTTGTCGGATCGTTTGAATCTTTTCTATAGTCATACGTACTAAATTTGGTCCCAACAAGGTTACTTCACCCACCTCATCCCAGCATACTGGAGAACGACACTTTCTTCCATACAACGCCCCGAATGGAGCCATGCAAATACTTGCTTGATAACTGTTGTTGTAGGAAAACTCCACCAATGGTAAGAACTTGTCCCAACTTCCCTTGAAGTCAAGGACACAGAGTCTTAATAAATCTTCAAGAGTTTGAATAGTCCTTTCCGACTGTCCATCCGTTTGAGGATGATATGCCGAACTAAATCGTAAATCTGTGCCCATAGCTTTTTATAAACTAACCCAAAATCTTGAAGTGAATCTTGGGTCTTGATCAGAAACTATGGATACTGGCATACCATGCAATCTTACAATCTCATTTATGTACATACTAGAAAGACGCTCAAGTGTATAAGTTTCTCGTATCGGTAAGAAATGAGCAGACTTGGTCAATCTATCAATAATGACCCAAATCGCATCTATGCCTTGAGAAACCTTGGGAAGACCAGTAACAAAATCCATGGTAATGTGCTCCCACTTCCATTCTGGAATTTCAAGTGGTTGCAATGGACCTTTTGGCACTTGATGCTCCGCCTTGACTCATTGACAAGTTAGACACCTTGAGATAAACAACGCTATCTCTCTCTTCATATTGCTCCACCAAAATGTATGACAAAGATCACGATACATTTTGGTACTCCCAGGATGGATTATAAATGGTGTGTTGTGTGCCTCCATCATGATTTTATACTTCAAGTCGGAATCATTAGGAACACAGAGTCTGGAGTTGACTCGAAGTATTCCTTCTTCATCGATTCTTGCTTCCAAAATAGCACATTCTTCCACTTTCTTCTTCATATGCATCAGCTCCAGGTCTGTAGCTTGAGCAGCTTTAACTTTATCGATTAAAGTCGGTTCTACTCGTATATTCGCCATCATCATATGGGTCCCTGGAGTCTTTAACTCTATCTCCATCCTTCGTAAGTCATACACAATGGGCCCTTGCGTTGACAATAATGCACTCGTGCCCGCATATGATCTTCTACTCAATGCGTCAGCTATTACGTTCGCTTTTCTAGGATGGTATTGGATGGTATGATCATAATCCTTCAACAGCTCAAGCCAACATCGTTGTCGCATGTTGAGTTCCTTTTGAGTGAAGAAATATTTGAGGCTTTTATGATCCGTATAGATTTCCACCTTCTCTCCATACAGGTAATGCCTCCAAATCTTAAGTGCAAAAACGACAGCGGCCAACTCTAGATCATGAGTAGGATAATTCCTCTCATATTCTTTGAGTTATCGTGAGGCATAGGCTACGACTTTCCCATGTTGCATGAGAACACATCCTAACCCTTTGCCTGAAGCATCACTATAAATGATAAATCCCTCCGTCCCAGATGGTATTGTCAGAACAGGTGCTGAAATGAGTCTACTCTTGAGTTCTAGAAAACTCTTCTCACATTCCTCGCTCCAACCGAATTTTGTATCTTTTCGAGTCAGCTGCGTTAATGGAGTAGCGATTCGAGAAAACCCTTCTACGAATCTCCGATAATAACCAGCTAAGCCGAGAAAGCTACGTACTTCGGTCACTGACTTAGGTTGCTCCCAGCTTTGAATTGCTTCAATCTTTGTCGGGTCAACAGATCATCAATACGAGGTAACGGGTACTTATTTTTTTATGGTGACATGATTTAACTCCCAATAATCAATACAAAGTCGCATACTTCCATCTTTCTTCTTCACGAATAGAACAGGAGAACCCCAAGGAGACGTACTAGGACGAATGAAACCGATGTCTAACAATTCCTGTAGTTAGGTTTTTAACTCCTGAAGTTCAATAGAGCCATTCGATATGGGGCTTTTGAAATGGGTTTTATCTGGGTTTCAAGATCGATACAAAATTCAATTTCACGCTTCTAGGGTAGGCCGGGAAGTTCTTCAGTGGAATACGTCGGAAATTCATTAACAATAGAAATATCATTCAAAAGCGATTTAATTTTTGTTTAGATCCGTGACATGATCTAAGAAAGCTTGACATCCGTTTTTCAATAAACGAATAGCTTTATGGCTTGAGATGACAGTGATGGATTTTAATGGTTTGGTTGCTTGAATTCGCATAATAGGTGGGTTAGGAATATGAAAGCTAACAACCTTACGAATACAATCGATTTTAGCATGATGAGTAGTTAACCAATCAATCCCTAAAATCACATCAAATGTAAGTATCTTTAAAGAAATAAGATCGACAGGTAACGTGCGGTTATCGATTTGAATCAAACAAAACTTATAAACCGTGGATGTAATGAAGGTTTCTCCCAACGGAGTTTCAACAGATAAGTCAAAGTCTAATTTCTCCGGAGTCAAATTTAAACGTTAAGCGCAAGTAAGAGAAATAAAGGAATGGGTAGAACCGATATCAAATAAAGTATAAACTTCGCTAGAGTTTATGGTTAACTTACCCGTGATCACCTCGTTTGGATTCCTCGCTTTTTGGGAGGTTACGACAAAAGTTCTCCCTTGAACTACCGATTTTATCTTGTCTGGGACACCTTTTAATGCCTCCATCCCAGCTGGACTTGACTTTGGTGCACGACAAAATCGAGCTAAATGACCTTTTCTTCTTGAAATTTCCACTTCTATTATCTTGGCCATGATTTCCACCGAAGTGGTTACCATTCTTGGCATGATAATTTCCCCCACGATGGTCATCATTGTTCCAATAGCCGTTGCCACTAGTACGATTCACCATGCGTGTGATAGACTACACAGACAGGTTATTCCAATAGAATAATAAAGAATGGAATAATAGAAGGATTCACCATGCGTGTGATAGACTACACGCATGTGTTATTCCCAAATGTAATAATAAATAATGGAACCGTGTCCCAAGAAACGCACGCATGCGAGGATATTCCGACAGAAGAATAAATAATGTAACCAGGTCCAGCGTAAACACACAGACAGGATATTCCGATAGAATAATAAATAATGGAACCAGTCCCAAGCGTAAACGCACGCATGTGAATTCGATGAATAATAAAGAATGGAATAACAATGTAAATCACCATGCATACGATGATCCATGCAGATGCATAGTTATTCCAAATGAATAATAAATAATAGAACCAGTCCGCATAAACACACGACGTGATATTCCAAATGTAAGAATAAATAATGGAACTAGGTCAAAGTAAACGCGTCTGAATGAATATTCGACGGAATAATAAATAATGGAACCAGTCCAAATAGCGTCTGAGACGAGGATATTCCGGCGTAATAATAAAGAATGGAATAACAATGAAATCACCATGCATGCGATAGATCAAGACAAGCGAGTTTATTCCAACAGAATAACAAAATAATGGAACCAGTCCCAAAACATAAACGCATGCACGTGTAATAATAATGAAATGTAATAATAGAAGAATTTCACCATGTATGTGGTACTTCGCATAAACAGGTTAATTCCAACATAATAATACATAATGGAATAACAGAAGAATTTCACCATGTATGCGGTACTTCGCATAAATAGGTTATTCCAATAGAATAATAAAGAATGGAATACCAGAAGTTCTCTTCATGAATAAGAAAGAAATAATACCCCTTACCTTAGAAGAAACTGGATATTGGAATAGAAAGGTAGTGACTTCTCTTCTTCTTTCTCTATAATTTCTCTCTCAAGAGTTTCAAAGAATTAAAGAAGAAATAATGAAGGAATGAGCTTATTTTATAGGAAATGGATTGAATAGTAACTAATTCATGAACAGTCTTAGATTGATTTACTTTTTTTAAGCAGACGGTCCATATTAAAACTTAAAGCAATGGTCCATACTGATTCACTATTAAAACTTTATAACAATGGTCCATACTGATTCACTATTAAACTTTAAAGCAACGGTCCATATTGATTTACTAATATAATTTCAACCAACGGTCTGAAAAATTAGCACATCTCCTCATGAAATAATATTGTACCCAAAAATAATTTGGACCGAAAAGAAATATATTGTTCGGGTGAATAGTATCCTATGAATAATAACTCATGAATAGTAACTAGTGAATAGTAACTCATGAATAGTAACTCGTGAATTATAACTCGTGAATAGTAACTCATAAATAGTAACTCATGAATAGTAACTCGTGAATAGTACTCCGACACGAAAAGTATCCCGAATACCCAATTGAACAATATAACCTCCAGATATCAATTATCATTGGAATAGATATCGATTTCTACTAACACAAATAATCCCAACACAATGAAACTATCAAATTCATCTTTAATCAACACGATCTTATTCATCATTAATATTATAACTCAAAATATTTAACAACCAGGTTGTTCCCAGGAAAGAGGGGGCTTTCCAATAAGGATTTCTCCCTATTGGCTCGCAATTAGGTGACCAAACCTCTCCTTGACAGAACTTCTAGACATTGTAAATATTGCAATTTAATAATATGAATAACTTTGTCATCTAAATTATTGATTTAATAATATAGCATATTGTGCAGATGATACTGTGACAATAATCGAATCAATAATATGAGAGATATGATCACGTGAATTCATCGTAGCAATAATTGAGTATAACTGAGTGACTTCTCACGTAAGCATTGATAACCAATACCGTGTGCTACTATGCAACCACGTGTATTACTGTACTTTTACTACTGGGTAGTTCAACAGTTTTAACGGTAACACTTCCGCCGTTATTTTTATAAAAAGATAATTCGGTCGTTTTCTTACTACGACAATGCTTCCGTTGTGGGGTCCACCAATGATTGTGCCGTCATACGAATATTCCCTGTTAAAATGAATATTCCTCGACCAATCGAATATAATACAACCACTTGCATACTTTGCAAAATTATAAATATTACCCACAACTATAACATTATATTATATCCACACCATAATATTCAAAAATATATATCGAGAGAAATTTATCTTTATTCATAAAAGTTGGGGTCTTACAGGCAAGGCTAAGATGGATAGTTAACCATCTTGTAATAGATTAGTATGATTGTATGTATTATGCTTAAGAACAACGAATGATGTAAACGGTTTATGAACCTGGGAAAGGATTTTATTATATTTGTAATAAGAAGATAGTGAATACATTCATTGTGTTGTATTTTCAATGGAATGATTGTATAGTTATGAGTACCGTGTAGCACCATATGTCGGGTTGGAAGATACCCGGATTTGGGGGAGTTACAGCGTATGCACACACACACATATATATATATATATATATATATATATATATATATATATATAAAATACGCGTCATATTAATTAACATATGAAGCATGTTTGCATATTATATAGTATAAGCATGCACATATAGAATACTATATTCTACCCGGATTGATTATGGACTTTTATTCTAGTTTGGTTTACTAGAGCCACCAAGTGAACCAAAAAGTCAAACCCTAAGAGTGCAAGAATTAATATTTAAATATAACTATTACATTTAAACCCGAGCTCCATTACAAACGGATTTTCAAGCGCTCCTTGCTCCTTGATCTCCAATTCTTCAAAATTAATTCTAACTATTCCTATTACAAAACTATTTAAAATAAATAGAAACCTTGATCAGCAGTCAAGCGGAAGTACATAAGAGGAGGATATAATTTACATTAAGAAAAAATTAGAGAAGAAGAGGTACGCAGACCCCATTTAATAAAACACATGCATTCATGCATCCAACTAAAATAAAATCCAATCACATTGGTCAATAGTCCATAATCAATCCCATTTATTATCATACACATCACCATATGCATCAATAAATAACATTCATCTCATGAATAATAAACATTCAATATATATTGATATCATTTAATGGCAAATTTAGTTAGTATAAAATCTAATTTTGAATCAAAATAAACTCCTTTATTTTAATCCAAATTTAAATCAAAATAAACTTCTTTTATTTTAATTTATCCAATTTTGAATAAAATAAACTATTTTATTTTAATCTCATTTATTTTAATTAATTATGGAATCCAATTCCAAGTAAAAAAAAACTCTTTATTAAAGGAAACACGGATTCTCTTTCTTATTCACAAATAAACTCCTTTATTTTGACTAATATGAAATCTTATTCCATATCTAAATAAACTCTTTTATTTAAGGAAATACGGATTCTCTTTCATATTTACAAATAAACTTCTTTATTTTGAATAATATGAAATCTTATTTCATATCTAAATAAACTCTTTTATTTAAGGAAACATGAAATCCAATTTCAACTCCAATTAGTTATCATGGAATCTAATTCCAATTCTAATTAGTTAGCATGAAATCAAATTTTAAAATTAAAATAAATTTTTTATTTTAATAATAAAATAATTAAGAATAATATATATATATATATAATCTAACTTTTTCATGATCCGTGAATAAAAGGAAGCTTATATATGCAGAAGAATGATAACCAAGGAATCATGATTCAATATTCATGATTCAACCTATATATATAACAGGTTATCACGGATTCATTCATATATACAAGTGAATTTCGTTATATAATATATATTAGTAATCTCACCAAAGCCGTGAATCTCCGCAACCTTGAATAACATGGATTCAGCAAAAAAAGAAAAAAGGATTTGCGATTTTTTTTTAATAAATTTTATACAACAAATTATGCTCATTTAAATTGTTCTAAACACGTATCAATATACATATTAAATCAAAATAATTAATAATTCGCGTAAAGGTTTGGCTCTGATACCACTGTTAGGTTTGTAATATTCATGAACACAATCAAATTGCACAAAATAAGCGGAAGCATGGAAAAAACAGAGTTTTAAAATTTTACAAACTATATACCTGGATCATCCTTTATGCACAATTATTAATTAAACAAAAAGATAAAGAACAAGAATCATACCCTTGAAGATTCGAGCTTCCTCATGTACAAGTTCACCTCCAAATCCTTTCGCGTTCAACTTGAATCAACCGGGTTTGGTTCCTTCCTTTGATCAACGTTAGCCACCCAAGTGTTTGGCCTCTAGAGGTGATCCACCAAGGAAGAAGAAAGATTCAAGAAGATGGGTGTTTGGCAAAACCCTAGATTTTCTATCTCTCATAGAAAAAGAGCGTACTCTCCCAACTATTGGAATTACGTATTCTATGAAAACGTCAACCCTACTCTCACCTATAATAAGACTCCTCTTATTTATAGATGTGGACAACCTTCCTTAACAATTAAAAAATTGGGTTTTATTTTAATTAATTAAACTCCTTTAATTAATTAGGCTCCCAATAATAATTAATTAAACTCTTTTAATTAATTTGTCACCTAATCTTATTAGGAATATGAGAGTACTTTTATTAAGTAATTCTCAAACTCCTTTAGAAATTAAATAATAATAATAATAGTAATAATAATAATAAAACTCCTCTTATTAATTTATATTTAATATTTCCAAAATATTAAATAATAAATATTAAGCTATTTAATTTATTCTATCATCATAGATTAAATTAAATATACTTAACTTATTATTATGATTATGTCATTAACTTCTTAAATAATTATTCTTCCTTTTATGGTGTGACCCTTTAGGTTCTCCATATTAAACCGGTTGTTAATAAATCAATTAGAACAATTCTAATCTTATTTAAATAAATAAATTAAACTATTAATTTATTTAAATAAATAATATTTATTCTACAATAGGGATAAGCCTCCCTAGCGATTAACGACTTTTCCAGATAATATAGATTTTAACATTAATCATAAAAGAACCTTTGAGTAAATAGTTACCTTACAATTTAATCCTTCCACCATACAATGTCCCAATTAAATATAAGACATGGAATTACTGTCAAGTCTTATTTTATTTAATTATATGTATTTTGACTCTTAAATGCACAACTCCAAATAATGCAAATTAGAAACTCCTTTCTAATTTCATTCTGTTTTGGCCAAGGACTACTGGGTTGTCATTTATTGAATCACATAGGATATTTCTCTTCTTTTACTAGAAGCGGTAGATTCTTTATTAATCATACATTATCTCCATGTATAACTTATTATACCCAAGCATATCCTTTGATATACCCTAAGGGTCTTAAGGAATAAGTCAAAGTATAACTCATCATACACAAGATACTATGATGATCTCAAGTCCAAGGATCACTTGTACTACTATCACTACAGGAATTCCTATTGACAGGCAAGTAAAACTCCATTAGGTATTCCTTAGTGAGTCACATTCAATGAACTTATTCTCTAATAAGCACCTACATACTTGCTTTAGTGTCTCCACATAAATGATCATGAGATCAATCATCCTCATCCAATGAGCAAGCAACGTATGTATCAATCTATCCGAATTCACTAATCCCCAATTTAGTAATCCAACGATTGGGAAATATTTTAGTTTTAAGCTTTCTAAGAATCTAAATCTCATTAGAATGATCATCATTATTATTCTAAAAGCATTGCTTAAAATTATGGGTTTATCACATATTATAAAGCAGCATCATATAAATAATTAAAAGCCTTTAATTAATTAATACTTTTTATTAATAAATAAATAAGATTGTTACAAAGTACATGTTTTATCATCAAACATGATTGGCTTGTGTGCATACTACTTTCAGTCCTTGCACGAAGGGACTAAATGAAGTTCCAAACCTGCTGGGCTTGAAGAGTTCCTAGGGAACTAGAGGAGTTCCAAGCCTGCTGGGCTTGAAGAGTTCTTAGTGAACTAAAGTTCCAAGGCTGTTGGCCTTGAAGGAATCTTAGTGATTTAAGGTGTTACCCTTCCTTAGTGGAATTCCTGCTCGTTAAAGCAAAAGAGTGGATTAGGAGCTTGAGTCTCTGAACCACTTAAAATCTCGTGTGTCTTTTAAATTCAATCATTTACTTTCTGTTATTTACATTATGTACCTAACTGCTATAAATGTTATGTATGTATTAACTGCTTACAACTTAACTAACTCTACGAACAATGTATGCATGTTTATGAATATATCAATGAAGGGGATCTTTTGTTTATTTAGCTGTGCTTGAAAAGATTATTATGTTTGTCATGTGCTAATTCATTAGCAATACAAAATAAACAAGAAAAGTATTTGAAAATGAAAAGGATCTATTCAACCCCCCCCCCCCCCCCTTCTAGATTTATTGTGTGCCTACTTGGAAATAACAATTGGTATCAGATCAAGTTCTCATGCTATATTTAAAAGTTAATTGCTTTGAGTCTGATCCTAGGCACAAACATTATTCTAAACTTAGTTTAGTAGTAAGTCACTTGTAAATGCAGATGAGCTCACACGTTGGAAATATTGTGTACAGGAAAATGTGTATATACACCTAAAGCTGCTAAGATTGGTCCATGTTCTTAAATGTCATAACAACAAGACCAATCCTTGTCCACAGTCAATCTCATAGTCTGAAGACCAGAAATGAGAGGTCAAGAGGCATCAACATCAAAGAGTCAAGCATCTATCAGTCTAGAAGATGAAAGGCTATACAACCCCCCCCCCTTCTAGATCTATTGTGTGCCTACTGAGAACTAACATAATCATAGTACAAATAGATTTAGTTTTATTTTTTTACCGAATTTGATTGAATGTATCCTAGAGATATTTATTATTTGTGTTTGATTTTATTACTCTTGAGTCTTGAGTTTTGAGTTATAATCATGATTTAATATCTTTCTTTTTAAATAAATTTAGTATTTATTTGAATTGTATAAAGTAAACATTGTACAAATAGGTTTAACCTTTTTTTTGTAGATAAATTGATTAATTTTACATATTTACTATATATTATATATAATATATAATAATAATTAATATATTTAATTATTTATTATTTATTACATATTAATGACGTCATTGAGTTAATAACGGTCCGACGGTTCGGTTAAAACAAAAAAACCATTTTTGGTCAAAACCTGATAAAAACTGGTGACCCGACGGTTGGACTGGTCAACCTAGTGACCCGGTAACCGGGTCACGGGTTTTATCGATTCCCTACCTCACTTTTTTTTGCTAAGCCTTTGAATTTGATTGAGTTTTGAGTTATGATCATGATTTAATATCTTATTTTTCATCTAGATTTAGTATTTATTTGAATTGTATAAAATAATCATAGTACAAATAGATTTAGTTTTTTTACCGAATTTGATTGAATGTATCCTAGAGATATTTATTATTTGTGTTTGATTTTATTACTCTTGAGTCTTGAGTTTTGAGTAATGATCATGATTTAATATCTTTCTTTTTAAATAAATTTAGTATTTATTTGAATTGTATAAAGTAAACATTATACAAATAGGTTTAACTTTTTTTTTGTAGATAAATTGATTAATTTTACATATTTACTAAATATTATATATAATATATAATAATAATTAATATATTTAATTATTTATTATTTATTACATATTAATGACGTCATTGGGTCAATAACGGTCCGACCACGGTTGGACTAGTGACCCATCCACCTAGTAGCTTTTCCAGTTCAATGAACGGTCCGAGTCTGAAAACATCGATATTACGATGATCTCAAGTTTGAGGATTACTTATACTACTATCACTTCAGGAATTCCTATTAACAAGTAAGTAAAACTCCATTAGGTATTCCTTAGCGAGCCATGTTTAGTGAATTTATTCTCCAACAAACATCTACATACTTACTTTAGTGTCTCCGCATAAATGATCATGAGATTAATCATCCCCATCTAATGAGCAAACAACATATGTACCAATCTATCTGGATTCACTAATCCCCTTTTTAATAATCCATCGATTGGGAACATTTTAATTTTTAAACTATTTAAGAATTTAGATTTTATTAGCATGATCTCATCATGATTCTAAAAGCATTGCTTAAAACTATGAGTTTATCACATATTAAATAACAACACCGTGTAGATAAATTAAGTGCTTTTAATAAATAAATATTTGTATTAATAAATAAATAAGATTGTTTATAAAGTTTATGATTTATCATCAAACATGATTGACTTGTATGCATACTACTTTTATGAATAACCCTAAAAATAGGAGTATTGTATTATAGTCAGGTAATTCACATTATCACGTTGTGTAAATACAACGTGATTAAATGTTACGCGTAACATGGGGGTATTATTAGGCGGATCACCTAATGATACTCTAGGGAATAAGAGTTCGCAGTTTTTTTGATTGTTTAACGCCATGTAAAGGTTCATGGTCTTTGTGATGGTTGAACATTTGTGTAAAGAGTTCATGGTCCTTAAGACCCACTTAGTGACCCTTAAAAGAAATTTTTTTCCTTGTGAGCATTTAATTAACTTGAGATCCCAAAATTTTAATCCTATTTAGAAATATAATATTCATTATTCTGCACAGAGATTTTTGTTGATTTCCTCGTATTGTTGATAATATTAATTGTTTCTAAATATTTAAATATTGATTTATTGTCAGTCATGTTTATTTCATTTAAATTGTTATACTTGCTAAGCAAATTATTTGCTTACTCTTGCATAAAATTTCATGTTTACAGCTAAGTCCGAGAAACCCGAAGGATCAGGTGTAAAAGATAAAGGAGGAATAAATAATATTGTATTGTTTAAATAAATAATTAATGATGTATTATTTTGGAATTAATATATTAGTTTATATTGTGTAAGTAAGACATGGGTATATATGTATAAATAACGTAAATAATTAATGAATAATGTAACCTAGTTGATAATAATAGCTAGTAGTATGTATGTGGATGAATAGTGATGCACCAGGTTTGTTGTAGGTAGTACACGGATTTGTGTGCATCACATCTAAGATTCCATAGATTTAAAAATAACATATTGAGATCTAATCGGGAATATCATAGATTGGCTATAAAGAGATTCTATTCATGAGGATTCATCGGTGGTCAAATGGTAGTATCCCCACACCACTAGATATTAATCTAGGATACTTGGGTGACCTAGAAATCAAGAGAAAACAACTCCCAAGAAAAAATAAGTCACACTGAAGTCGAAATCTAGAGATTACTAAGAGGATATCCTCAAGTTTTTAGAAGAAGATTTCATCCGTGAGAAATCTTCTTTAACCATCTATAATCCCAAAAATAGGATCTAAACACTTCTATAAGTAATCTAGGATGTTAGGAGAGCCCAAAATCGAAGAACTAAATGCAAACAAACAAAGCCAAGTGCAACAATCGAAAAAACAAACTAGATTTATATCGAAGTCGAATGACCGTTAAAATGACTTTATAAGTTGGTTATGAGGAATTTATATACTGAGAAACTCTCTCTAACTACCCATGACTCAAAATAGGATTCACACACCACTAGATATGATCCAGGATGCTAAGAGAGCCTTAAAATAAGAAAATGAAATAAATGAAACAAAGCCCCAAACAACGTAATCGTAAACGTAAGTAAAAATGAGTGTAGAGATGAGAAGTGGACCTTGGGAGTAAGAGTTTCTTCCTCCTTAAGCTTTGTATGGATTGTTTGACTATAGATTGGTGGGAGATTTGATGAGAAAAACTAGATTTAGATCTAATTTAGAGAAGTTTTTCTCTCAATTTTTCTATTTCTCTCTCTAAATAAGACATTTTCTCTCTAAAATGTCTTTTTTTCTCAAGCAAATAAGTCAAGCCACTTATTTATAACCACCTTAGGTCTGTCGTAGGTTTACCTACGACAGCCTTGGGGTGGGGTCCACATGGTTCGTTTTTCGTGACGCGTCGTCGATTTTTATGTCGTGCACTAAAACGTCCATGACTTTCAAATCGTGATGGGTTAGAAAATGTGTCGTACTAATTCGGAAAACTCCTTTTGAGGGCTATGCAATGACATCAAGTTTGATCAATTTGGGATTCGAGAATATGGACAAAAATGGGAAAACAATCCTTCTACAAACGTCGACTAATCGTTTGTCTTCTTTTCTGTAGCTTGGAGCTTAGAGGTTGTTGTGTGGACTCAAAATAAGCATTATGAGCCTTGTAATATTTGCTTTGACATCCTTAATTACCTTGAGGTGAAATGACGTTATTGGGCTCCTGCCACTGTTAGAGAAAAAATATGCAAATTTTGGATGCCTATATCATGTTTCACATAAAAACAAACGATCATTAGTGTATCATGTTTAACATAAGTTAGTAACTAAGAGCAGACCTGATAGACACGTAATTCATATATTTTATTATCCCTAATTTTGTCCTTTTAATTAAATTAGTTTATTAAATTAATATATTTTATTTTATTTTGTAGGATTTAATATTTGTTGCAATAAAGTCAAAATCTTGGTGATTAAGCGATATTTAATGCTTTTATTCATGTAAGGAATATTCAAGAAGAATCCGACAAGGAGAAGGAAAGAGGTTGAATAATCTTAGTGTGCAAGTCAAATCCAACAAGAGAAAGGAAAGTCAATCTAGAAGATCTCTGTATCTAGAAGATCTTTTTGAGAAGTTGATTACCACTAAGAAGTTAAAACCTACATGGAAAGGGAACAAAAGTGTCCAAGTTCAATGAATATAAATTAGGGTTCAAAGTTATTTTCCCTATAAATAGGTCTCTTATTTTAAAGAGAAAGGTAAGAGGTATTGTATTAGTTTAGATTAGGAGTAGGAGTAGGAGTAGGAGTAAATTAAATTACGTCTTTATTATACTCTCATTGGATGGTCGTTAATTAAAGGAAATTTTCTTTTTTATTTTTAATCTTTTTCTTTTCTTTATTTTAGTTAGTTTAATTATTTTTTCATGTCTAGATAATTTTTTATATCTAGGATGAAGATGAAATTAAATAATTATTCGTGATAATATTTTTCATCTCTTCTATTATTTATGTTTTTATGCTTAATTGATTTCGCCTTCATGTTTCGTTATTGAAATACCTTCGTTTTATAGTTCTTATGTGATTTTAAATTAATTAAGAGGTTTTAATAGATTATTGTTAAAATATTAGTTTTTCATAATCCATGCTTGCTCATAGAAGTTTTGATGGGTTATAATTAATCCTTAAATTTTCATAATCTATGCTTGCCCACATTAATTATAAATTACTAAATTAAAAAGGAAGGGAGATCAAAATCATAATTTGAGTTATAAAAATAGAAGAGATTAAATTATATGTTATGTTTATTATTTAGTGGATTTAGATTCCTAGATTGTTTTCTCATTAATTGTTTTCATATTCTAGTTAATTAATTCTCAATCTTTATTTCTAATTCGCCTAAAATAAATATTAAGGAAATATTAAAATTAATCTAGTCTCTGTGGGTTCGACCTGTACTTGCCAATTCTTCAATTAAACATTGTGCACTTGCAGTACATATTTTTAACACATCAAGTTTTTGGCACCGTTGCAGGGGACTAGACTTAATTTTATATTCCTTAATTTTTATTTATTCGAATTAGTTATTTTCCCTGTAATATTTTTTTCAGGATTATTGAAGCGGATCGAAGGAGCGAAAAGATAAAAATTTTGTTGATGTCCTTTCTTCGGTACTTCGTATCTCCAATTTTTTTTAAGAAAAATAGTAGTTTAGTTTTTTTTAATTTTTAATTTTTTTTTTCGCATTCATGCATTCACTCACGTAGAGCACATCTTGTTAGGGTTTTTTATTTTTTATTTTTTGTCAAATATAAATTGTGGTGATTACTGGAGGATTGAGGTACGTCAAAATTTCCCCTTCTTTCGTAATTCATATAGTTTAAGGACACTTTATTTGTTTATAATTTTTATTTTTTTTGTATTTTCATCTTTAATCTAACATTAAGGGCACAGCCTGTAACAAGATAAGGTGGGGATTTCATCACCCTTCCTTGGCCCATAAATAACTCAATTTGCATTTTGCATAACAATGACCTAATAAAATCAAGTAGACGTTGGCCCCTAGGACTCAAGCTCAATTAGGACAAGAAACTCCAAGAGGGAGCTGAATTTTAAATTAATCAAACTACTGGTGTCTAAGCAAGTGGTTTAAAAGGTAAACGCCTAAAGATTGTGTGGTTATTCAATTAGTCACCGTATCTATGGAGAGACTCCCACCTTTCTTACACTTACCTGGCTAGTGGTGTGATTAATTTCGAATTTGGTGGACTTTGCAGTGTAACTTGAAACAGTTAGGAGCTGTCTAGATTTTATTTAGGTTAAGCGTAGAATTAGGATATTTATTTATTTTTTGTGTGACTTTCGTGGTTAACTGTTTATTTGTTTTGTGATTTGTGATTTGTGGAAAAATGGATTCCTATTATAGTTGGAATAATAATTTTACTTGGAATTAAGAACCCTATAAAAATTTTAATGCACACCAAGTAAATCAATTTTTTTCAACTTATGAAAATTCTTATCTAAGTTCATATCCATATCCATATTTAGATCCAGAACCTTAATATCCACAAGAATTAACAAATGAAGAAGAGGAAAGACTTGGTGCCTTAGAGAAAATTATGAAAGTTTTAATGAAAAATCAATTTAACATGGATCAAGTTATATCTCGTCTAGAAATTCAAATGAATAGATTAGCCACTATAATAAATGAACAAGATGTGAGTGAATTTTCTAGTAATTCTGAGGTTAATTTTGAAAATCTTGATGGTTGTGAGAATAATGAGGAAAGTGAAAATTTTATATTCAATTCTACACAATTTGAGTCAAGCGTATTTGAGGAGTCTACAAATTATGAGTCTATGCCTAAAATTGATCATGTTGCATTTTATGAGTCTGTTGAAAAAGAATACAAGCCTAAAGTTCCATACCCCGAAAGACTTATTCCTAAAAAATCACTCACTAATTTTTTGGACTAGCCCATTAAAGTAAACATGATCCACGAGTTGTCATTGACCCAAGAGATAATTGAAAATAGACTCTTGATTGAAAAAGATCCAAGTAATTTTTTCTTAAATCACCTTGACCAAAATTAGAATGAATCCGAATATTTAGATAAGGTCAATGAGTCGTTGAGACCCACTACAAATAAGTCAACTAAACTAGAACATGTATTTCAACCAATTCTTCCATCATTTGAACATGTTAATGAAAGTTTTCCTGACGTAAACTTGAAGCATAACTGTGATGAAAATTCTGACTATTTTCAATTTCCTAGACCTCCTGAAAATAATGAAAAGTTCACACTCACTTATCCATTTGTAACATTTATTTTTAGTCACATAATTTTTAGGATTTATAAATTTTGTAGATATGTACATTTGTTTTCTTTCTCACCACATCTTCTTGCAGAACAAATGCCCCGCATACAAGGTACAATTCTTTCACATCTGTGTTCTCTTTTATTCATTTGCATACATTGAGGACAATGCATGATTTAGGTATGGGGGGAGTTTGTTTGTATTATATTTTTTTTTACAAAAAAATAAAAAAAACACAAAAAAATTAAAAAATTAAAAACTTTGTTTGACTTTTTATGAATTGAATTAATTCTAATAAGTGTTTGTGGAGAAAAACTCATGAGTGA
Organism: Panax ginseng; assembly: GCA_020205605.1. Lineage (NCBI taxonomy): Eukaryota > Viridiplantae > Streptophyta > Magnoliopsida > Apiales > Araliaceae > Panax > Panax ginseng. Next base: position 77,130,072 of record CM035137.1, read on the forward strand.
GATTGAAAGATTTAGAACTCTTGAATTTTTGATAAGATACGAAATCTTAGTTCAAAACACCATCTGAATTTAAAGTTAATTTCACAAGCATTTTTACACTTCACGTTTGCACTAATTCTTAGTTGTGAGGTATAAACCATGATTCGAGTAATTTCAAAAAAAAAGAAAAAAAAAAGAAGAAAGAATGAAAAAAAATGAAGTTGAAAAAAAAGAAAAAAAGGAATAAATAACTGCTTCAATGTCCATTAAACGAAATAACTGGGTATCCAAGCCTCGGGAAGTATCGATATTCATGCTAAAAAGTGATGGATAAAAGCAGCTTGACTAGTCTAATTTTGTGTCCTTTGTTACTCGAGTTAGTAAATCTTTAGGGGTGTCTCTACACCTAGCGCCCTAAAGCCATCTGGTTTGGGAGTCATTGGTCCAACACTCGCTCTACATGGGTAACTCTGAAAAGCCTAAGAAAATGAGACATTGCACAAGTCAAGAATCAAAATTGAAAAAAATGGAAAAAAGAAAGAAAAAGGAAAAAATGAGTTTGCTTGATTTTCATGGTAAAAATCCCTACTAAGAGTTACATCATATACACAATGCATGCATCACATGAAATCGATTTAATGAAGGATGGTGTCTAAAATAAAGATTGAGTATTTTTGATAAACTGAAAGTGTGATTTTGAATTTAATCTTGCTTATGTATAATGCCCATAGATATTTAGAAGCTTTCTTTCAATTTCATAATTTGTTGAATCCAAAAATATTTTTGAATTTTGTGGGTATATTCACTACAAACCCTCACGAGACACAACTCGTCCACTTGGGGTAACCTTGAGGTTTAAAGGCTTGTTGCACATGCTAAGTGCAATCGTGTTTCCTACGAAAATGGGGTAGTGTAATTTTTGTTTTATTTTTATTTTTATTTTTATTTTACTCGAGGACGAGCAAAAGCTAGGTATGGGGGTATTTGATAGACACGTAATTCATACATTTTATTATCCCTAATTTTGTCTTTTTAATTAAATTAGTTTATTAAATTAATATGTTTTATTTTATTTTGTAGGATTTAATATTTGTTACAATAAATTCAAAATCTTGGTGATCAAGCGACATTTAATACTCTTATTCATTTAAGGAATATCCAAGAAGAATCCGACAAGGAGAAGGAAAGAGGTTGAACAATCTTAGTGTGCAAGTCAAATCCAACAAGAGAAAGGAAAGTCAATCTAGAAGATCTCTTTATCTAGAAGATCTTTTTGAGAAGTTGATTGCCACTAGGAAGTTGAAACCTACATGGAAAGGGAACAAAAGTGTCCAAGTTCAATGAATCTAAATTAGGGTTCAAAGTTATTTTTCCTATAAATAGTTCTCTTGTTTTAGAGAGAAAGGTAGGAGGTATTGTATTAGTTTAGATTAGGAGTAGGAGTAAATTAAATTACGTCTTCATTGTACTCTCGTTGGATGGTCGTTAATTAAAGGGAGTTTTCTTATTTATTTTTAATCATTTTCTTTTCTTTATTTTAGTTAGTTTAATTATTTTTTCATGTCTAGTTAATTTTTTATATCTAGGATGAAGATGAAATTAAATAATTATTCATGATAATATTTTTCACCTCTTCTATTATTTATGTTTTAATGCTTAATTGATTTCGCCTTCATGTTTCGTTATTGAAATACCTTCGTTTTATAGTTCTTATGTGATTTTAAATTAATTAAGAGGTTTTGATAGATTATTGTTAAAATATGAGTTTTTCATAATCCATGTTTGCTCAAAGAAATTTTGATGGGTTATAATTAATCCTTAAATTTTCATAGTCTATGCTTTCCCACATTAATTGTAAATTACTAAATTAAAAGGAAGGGAGATCAAAATCATAATTTGAGTTATAAAAATAGAAGAGATTGAATTATATGTTATGTTTATTATTTAGTGGATTCAGATTCCTAGATTGTTTTCTTATTAATTGTTTTCATATTCTAGTTAATTAATTCTCAATCTTTAATTATTTCTAATTCGCCTAAAATAAATATTAAGGAAACATTAAAATTAATCTAGTCTCTGTGGATTCGACCTGTACTTGCCAGTTCTTCAATTAGACACTGTGCATTTGCAGTACATATTTTTAACACATCAAGACCCAACTAGGAATTACAATATTTCACATAAGTTAATTTTCTGCAACTTACTTCAACTATCGACAATGATTCTTCAATTACTCTCTATGTAATATTCTTGAATTTGATATTTTCTGGGAGGTGGTGGTATCTCCGAGAAAAACTTAACAAATTCTAAGCTCATTTAAACAAATGATAAATTATAATCTCAAGTGAAAATGTGTTATTATGTAATTCCTTTTTGAGATATCAAATGTACTGGTAATGATAATAAATAGTTTATGTAATTATATAATAAACTAATCATAAGATAAATAGTTAAAGTAATCAATACCTTATATATAAAGGCAACAAAGGCGATCCCAATTTGAAATTGACTCTGAATCAATTTAATCAATTTCACTGAGTTATTTACCGAGTTGGTAAAATCTCTTGCTCTTCCTCAGCCATAAACCATCCATTTCTTCTTCACTGCCTTCTCTTCAATCACTTCAGTTTCTTCCTTTCCCATTCTCCGCGAAATCGATTTCCTCAGTTTTTCTTTTGTTCTCTCTCCCTCCTCCCACACGCATCCCAAATCTCTTTTCTCGATATCTGATTTACCCTAAACTTCGACAACGCGTATAATAATCAATGGCGCCGAAAATAACAAAGAAAAGTCGTAACCCAGATCTGATTTGCGATATTGAAAAGTATTCCAGGTCGACGACGTACCACAAGCGGGGGTTATAGGCAATCAAGGCTAAGAACGACGACGTATTTCCAAGGCACGACAAGAAGTCGGCGACTGCCGAGCCACCCACGAAGCCACCCAAGTTCTACCCAGCTGACGACTTCAAGAAGCCATTGGTCAACAAGAGCAAACCCAAGCCCACCAAGCTCAGGTTGTTTCCAATATTCATCCCTTTTGCATTTCATACTCCAATTTTATAAAGAGGGTATTATTGTTATTCTCAAAACATTCCCAAAACAACTGTGGAAATTTGACATCTCTGAGGCTTAATCATCAAGCACCTCCAAATCACAAAGCACTCGATTAATATTCAATATCAATTGTGTGTCTATGTTCGACTAATCTCCGGGGTGAACCAAAGGTCATATGTTCAAACTTCATCAACGCCTCTACCATGCCCTTAATCTTGGACTCGGGTTTATAATAACTAATTTTTTGTTATTATTTGTTGAATTCTGAAATTTTTAATGTTACCCTTTTATTTTTGAATGAAATTTAGCTTTTAATTTTGAAGAAATTTAACTTTTTTGTTGTTGAATTCGTAAATTTTAATGCACCCTTTTTGTTTTTAAAATATTATGTATTAAAATTTAGCTTTAATCGGTATAATTTTGTAATACTGATGGTCACTTTGATACCTTTAACATCATGGAGAATTTTTCACATGTTGACAAACAAATCTTTCTGAACTGAATAATTACATTTTCCCTAATCTGCAAGCATAAATCGATTGTACCTAAATTGCTTATCAAGCATAATCTGAGATAAGCTTAAATTATCCTAATTGATTTCAAAATAGTAGGATCTGCATTAGCTTATCATGGTTGTGCCGATCTTTTCCAGGTATCTCATGAAAATCTCATGTCCTTTGTATTGTTATTTAGGTAGTGCGGTTTGGTGCGGTTTGAAGTCAAAATTTTTACCAAACCGCTTTTAAAAGTCTTGTTTGAAAATTTTAAAACCGCACTACCTAAACCGCTGTGATTGGTGCGATGCGGTTTTAAAGTGTGCGGTGCGGTTTTAATTGGTGCGGTTTCGGTTCCAAAACCAATTGAAACAACAAAAAAGTCTAAACCTTCAATAAAATTTAATATAGAACTTACATCGAGCAATTAACTTAGTGACAGAGTCGGCAATAGGAATTATATCAAGCATAGAACCAAAGTTCCTTCTGCCAAACATGCCAAATTCACCATCAAATCATAGAACAGTGAAACACGTAAAATAATTTTAGTTTATAATAAAGAAATGATGTTTTAAAACTAAGACATACGCTATATATAAAAAACAACGGAGACCATATATTCGATAACAAGCAAGAAGATTTATCTAGTTCCCCAAAAATTAATAGTACATACTGGATATATTGCAGGGAGGACTTATAGAATATAATCCTAACTATACCTAATTTGAAAAATAATCTATTAGACTATTACTATTATAGTATTGACTTTAACCAATGCATCAAGTGCTCGAACCAACGAATTTGGTCACTCAGCTATAAGCCCCTCCAATAACGCATCAAACAAATTCGAAATTCCAAAACTCAATTGATTAATTTTTGACTTTATAACCTCTAACAATCTTCTTTCAATTGGTGAAAAAATGACAATGCAAGACTGGAGTTTTCTCTGAGCGTGTTCAAGTGAAAAGTAACTTTAGAATTTACTAGAGATAATACATACATACACATATGGTGCGGTTTCGATTTTATGCGTGCGGTTTTGGCTAGTAACCAAACCGAAATCGTAAATTTGGTTATTCAACCCACCTAAAACCGCCATATACGCCGGAACCGTTGGTGCAATTTTAATTGGTGTGGTGCGTGCGATTTTTGGTTCGGTTTCGGTTCCAATTTGGTTACTTGCTCAGCTCTATTGTTATTAGTGGCTAATACATTTGTGATAGATAATTGTTAATTTGGGATAAAACAGAAATAGAGAGAAATTCATACAACTTCCAACAATAAATTATAAGTTTTGATATGAGAAAGCAAAGTGATAGAGCGAGCTGGAATAAGAAAAAAGAAGATCGAAAGAAAAATATGGGGTTGGAATAGAAAGGAGAGACATGAACTTAGATAGAATGGGAAGAGGAGCTGTTGCTATTGAGGAAATGAGGGAAGACCGGCACAGATCAGGTGATTCCTTAGGATTATTCTTTTGCTTTGATCCACCAGAAAACATTCAATAATTAAAGTACAACTGATTCCCGAACTCCAAATTGTCGGGTCAGTTAGAAAAAAAAAGGTCCATTGAAGCTTGCTAAGCCAGCTATTGAGTTTAAATCTTAAACCCACAAAGCACAGGTCAGATTGAAGGTGCTGAGATTGAGAACAAACAACTTGCTCTAGGTGAGCTTTGCTGGGCCTTGGCTTAAGCTCACCTTTAACAACGTGTAAAACATAAGCATAAAAAGTAAATGTTTTTGAAGGAAATATATCAGATGCTACTAGATTGCTGATCATGGTTTGGCATTATTTCGAAAGTACTCCCTCCATCTCATTTAGTGTGTCATATGTTGTATGTGACGTGGCTTTCAAGGCATTGTGAAGTTGCTTACTTATTAATGTTTGGTTTTCTTTTGATATTCTACTTTATGCTTAAATAATCTGTGATAATGGTCCTTCGTCTTATAATTTTCAGGTTGATTTAGGGCTTAAAATTTCACAACTACAGAATGAAAAAGATTTCTGGCATCAAAAAGAGGTGATATGAATTGAATGATTGAACTATACTTAGTTTGCCAGTTCTAGATATTGGGCAGTTACTTTTAGGTGAGGTTTTTTCTCTCGCATGATATTTTTACTATTTTGTATTATGCTGAATTGGTGATCAGTTTGGGTTATCTAAAATTTTGAGGTGATTCTTTAATTGATGTGGAGAAGACAAAGTCAAATGGGTTATGTCTTTTGACTTTTTTAAACTCATATGAATCTTGGTGATTTTGTTACCAATGGTTAGCTTGCTCAAGCGGTCATTTGATTAAAAATTTAAACAAGAGGTTTCAAGTTCAAATCCTTGCAAAGGCAAGTTTTTGAAAAAAAATCAACAAGATCAACACGATGAGGAGTCCGCGGCTCCTCCGCCCCATCCTCAGTCAGGAGATGAACAAAGAACGCCCACTTGGACCATCGAGGTATCAGTATCTCGATCCATTTTACTTTTTTGCTACTGGATCCATTTTTTTAAATACTATATGTTTCTCAATTTTATAATTCATAATTGGATTGCTTGGCCAGTCTGAAAGTCTTCATAGTTTTATGACCGATAGTGCTGCCTTAAAAATTGATGCTACTTAAAATGCTTGGTTAGGAAATTTGCCATTTGAATAAGAACAGGACAGATTATAATTCTTAAATTTGTGGGAAATTGTTTGGAATTGTGAGATATAGAGAGATTTGGGATGACATTTGAACCCTGAAAGAATTAGGTTGTGTATGGAAATGTGTATTTTTGAACAGTTAAAGTGTATGTGCAATTTCATGATGAGTGCTGGAGAATTCCAGTATATGATGGCAAGTAAGTTAATTACTAGACAGTGCTCTTTATCAAGTTAATCATAAAGTACTATTCTAATTGTCCAACAAAAATTGGTAATATATTTAACAGTAAACTGTTTGAGCTGCTTGCAATGTCTGGTATGCTGATGGATTTTAACTGGACTGAAATTCTAAAAAGGAAAGATCTTTTCAGGTAAAAATATATAGTTTATGTTCTGCTAGATCTCTACTCCAGTAAAAACTTGAATATATATAAAAATTTAATCGTCTTTCTAGGATGATAACATAGAGAAGCTTTTGCGGGATTTGATCCAACTGCTATTGCCAAAATGGGAGAGAAAGAGATCATGGAAATATCCTCCAACAAATCCATAATGTTAGCAGAGAGAGCAGAGTAAGGTGTATTGTAAACAATGCCAAATGCATACAAAAGGCAAGTCTATTCATTTATTTGATCATTATGAATGAATGAATTGAGAAATGGATTTACTAGACTATTTGATTTTGATTGATACCGTTAATAAATGTAGATTGTGAAGGAATATGGCTCCATTGTTATTAATTCCTTTTGTCAGCTGGACACACGTGAGTTTTCCAATTGAGTAAGTTAACTCTTAATTAATTAAGAGTTGACTCGTTGAATTTTGCAACTGAGAGGTGAGTTTTGGATCATTCTTACTTCCTTTATGTATTAGTATTGATTTGTGATTGATTTGCATCTCAGGTAATGATCCTCTGCTCAAATGTCATACATATGCAAAATTTTTTTTTGCACATCACCTGTTTGATATGTTGTCTATGAAGAATCGATTAATAGCATAAGATAGTCTACTACCACACAGTGACTGATGCACTATTTAAATTTTCGAAAAGATTATGGTCAGCTCTCTGTTTGCATATTATACCCTAGGAATAGTTTTTAGGAATTTGGATGAAATGAATTGTTTTCCTTACAATTGCAAGAGAATTTCTAACCACCAATTGTGTAGTAAGGAAGAGAAATACTCCCTATACAGGGGTTGGTCTTTGAATTCTTTTTGTCAGTTTTTTTTAGTAGCAAGTTTGTTTCTTTGTTTCGGACAAAGGTCTTGGGGTCTTGCTATTTATTTTTGGCAGTCCCATATCTTATGATATATTTGTCTTGCACTCTTTGGTGCATTGTTTTATTTTATAGGGATGAAGAACTCAATTCCAAGGAAACAAAATCAAAAGAAGACCCACCAAACTAACGACAACGTAAATGTTTGGAGGATATAATATTGTATTTTTATGTGGTACTTAAATTTGAGGATGTAAATTTGTTGTACGGATTTTGTAAATAAATTTGGCCATTCTTTATGTTGTAAATCTCCTATGGCTTGAACTTCTTTTGGACAAATTAACTACATTTGTAAGTCTTTTTTAGGGGTATACTCCATAGTAAAGATGAGTTTGAAGTGTATTATATACATTCTCTTTATCTTTTTGTTGTAATTTTTAAGGTAATATATCTCTTAATTTTATGGTAATTCAACAAATTTACATTTATTGTGTATTTCAAGTTCTTTTTTTTACATAAATTGTGTACTTCGAGTTTTTTTTTGACATAATTATCAGATAAATTATTAAATTCATTATTCAAGCTAGCCCGTGCATTGCACGGACTATCAACTAGTATAAGTAATTATATCCCATGATCCAATCTATAATTAATGAATTATATAAGTAATTATGAATTGGTTTTCATATTTTCATATTTCATATCTTATGTATATTTGCAGATACAATCCATTCAATACTCAATCTATAAATTATTTAAAATTTAAAATAAAATAAAAATTATTTTACGGTGAGATACAATTGATAAATTATACTCTCTCTTTTATAAATTATAAGATTATTATTAATTTGATGTTTTGACTATTGGAACTTTCAAATTTTAACTTTTAGCTTTTAAATTTCATTATTTAAAGAATCAATATAAGAAACATGTTGGGTACACAGTGAAAAAATTGAATCTCTATTTTGTAGAATGACACAATAGACTGCAGAATAGGGATAGAGATAAAGAAACTGTTGTGAATGCTCTTACCCTTACCAAGAAAATAAAAATAAAATGCATCTTACTGGAATAAAAGAAAAAGAAAAAAGGAAAAATGGTCTAACGTCATGATATTTCTTCTATGCAAACGCGTGCCGGCTTCACTTGCCCTTCGATAACCAGGCTGCTAGTCATACTCCTCTCTCCTCCCTTTCAAAAACTTCCCACCAAGTTTTCCTGCTAAAACAATGCTCCTCCAAGTCTGATTCTGATTATAAAAAACCCTAACCACCACCATGCCATCGCCTTCCGCCGCTAACGGCCGGTGCTCATGCTTATTCTCAGGCGACGATGATGATCACGACGAACAAATTAACAATCGGAGTTGTCCCCATTGCAGGAGATCCAATTCAGCTCTTCTTTCGTCTTATTCTTCGTCTTCTTTGCTAAGCTTTGATTCAATTCCGGTAGAAGATTACGATAAGCGTTGGAGAATCGTCCATGCCTCGATTAAAGGATTCACAATTGGAGCTGGTATCAAAGGCGGCCTCGCTCTCTTCTCTCTCCTGGCTCGATTCCGTCGCAGACGATCTTTGAGTTCTGCTAAGTAATTTACGAACGAATATCAAATCATTCCCCTTTCAATTTTAGATCTAGTTGTATAAAAAATTAAATGATATATATATATATATATATATATATTAAATATTTATTAGTTTGTTGTTATACAGGAAGGTGGAAATGGCTTCAAGTAGTGAGGATTTGACATTGGCAGTTAAAGAAACTCTGAGATACGGTCTCTTCCTTGGCGCTTTCGCTGGTACTTTTGTTTCAGTGGATGAACTTATTGCTGCTATAGGAGGCCACCATAGGTATGTCTCGCTCTTTGAATTAATTTGGGTTTTTTATTTGATGAGAATTTGACTTTCTAATTTCTAATTAGAAACTTAGGGGGTATATTCAATTAAGATTTTTAATGACTTTTTTCAAGTGACATACTTTTGTAGAATTTGTGGGATTTTAATGACTTTCAAAGACTTTTTTAAAATGACTTTTATAGACTACGAAATAAGTAACAGACTTTTATAAACTTTTTATCAAGACTGTGATAGACTTTTGTATACTTCTAATATATCTTGCAACTTATATTAATTGTTAATTAGCCTATGTGTATAACATCTCCCTCTTTTTTCATGAACTAGAGTAAATCTCATTATATTATTGTGGCATGAGATTTTATATATGTTGAAAGCGTTCATATTATTCTACTCATTTAATAATACATTTGGATACTCGGATACCAATAAAACTTTAGAAATTACAGACGCAATACAAAAATTAAACTCACTTTTCATTGAGCTATATATACTTTATGCATATGTGTACGCTTATTTGGAATTATTGTTTTTCATTCCAGTCTACAAAAGTTGTCATCAATACTTATTTACGTAACTAGCAATTAAAAAATTAATATAAACATTTGCAATATATATCGATTTCCATTCAAATATTTGAATATTACCTCGTCTTAGTATCAAAATTTGCAAATAAAAATAATATATACTTGTTTCATGTATATTTTAAAATAGCAAGTTATTTTTCAAATAAAAAAATATTTTTTTATTTATATTCTTTTTAATAAATTTTTAGTTTAGTAATGTAACATATAATAAAATTATGATAAAAAGCTTGAAGAACTTATATATTTTATACAACTATATATCACTATAAAGTACGTACTCCTATATAAATTACTTTCCCTCTCTCACTTTTTTTTTCTTCATTTAACTCTGATTCTAAGTTAATTTACGAAATTATAAAATTTTAAAATATTGTGTATTTATTTTTATTTTTGAAATAATGTGTGTTTATTATTAAATAACAAATAAATTCAAAATTTAAAATTTTGAATTTTGTACGTTGACTACAAAAACAAAATAAATATTTTATTTTTGTGGGTACAATGATATTAATTATTCTAGATTATAAAGTAATTAGAAATATTGGATTCATGTGAAGTAATTAGAAATATTGGATTCATGTGAATTGTATTTTAAATTTATTTAGTTTATTAAGATGAGATATGAAGTCTTTAGAAATCTTTAGAGATGAGGTCAGACTTTGGATATGAGTTGATAGTTATAATTCTTCTTCTAAAGTCTGTCAAACTCTACCATTTAATAGAAATCTGAAAAGTCTATGACTTTTTGAATACCAAAATACTTTTATAGACTTTGTAAAAATCTTAATTCAATACCACCTAACTTTTAAAGACATTAAAAAAGTTGTAATTGAATACCACTAAACTTTTATAAACTCTTTAAATGTCTTGATTGAATACAACCAAACTTTTAAAATCTTTAAAAGTCTTTAAAAATCTTAATTGAATACACTCCACTTAAGTTATACTGATCAAACTTAAAAGATTAGTGAACAAGACTTTCCATTTAAAAATCAAAACTTAAAAATCGATGCACGGGAACATATCAAGGAAGGGTAGAATTTCCATATTTTTTATAAGTTATTGTGTTTTAGTTTATTTGATGTATATTTATTTTTATTTAGGGAAATCCAATAATTTTAGATTTAGTATTATTTTTAATTTAGTAGTTTCCTTTTTCCAAATAGTTAGGAAAGTTTCCAACTTAGTAGTAGAAAAGTTAATTACTAATTATTTGTTATTCAGAGTAGATGCACGAAAGTATCTAGACCTATAAATATTGGTTGTTGTGAAACTTTTTATTAATCAATTTCAATTCAATTCATAATAATATCACTACTTGTTTTCTCTTGGTGAATTCTCTATCTTCCTTGTCAATTCAAAGTTTTATCAAGGTTTATTCCTTTGTCGGCATTGGAACGTTATGTAATTCCCACGTTTATGTTAGTATGTTAAATTAACCAAGTTCCTACATGCGTAAAGTAAAAAATTATGAACTTTAATATAATAAATGAGTCTAGCTTGGAGATTACAAAGCTTCCCTTAAGCAAAATTGTCGACATAGGATTTGTTTATAGATGTATAATATATTACAATTAATCTTTCTTTAAATATTTACAACATTGTTTATATAATTATACATACATAATAGATATTACAAATATATTAAAACTTCTGTTAGGAATTACTTTGAAGTGTAGTTATGTCATATTAAGCCATTTAATATCATCTTTATTACTTTGAATTATTAAATTAACTTTGATTACAATTTTATACCATTAATGTAATATTTTCTGAATTTTATCATTAAAAATAATCTTGCTGCAATTTTTTTGCTAAAGAGTGTTTTTATTTTATTTAATTTTTTCTCCCTCCCCAAACTTCTTGGTCATTGTTTTCTTTTACTAAATTGATCTTGTGAACGTCTTTCAAGCTCCACTAAAACTCGTGCCAAGCTTGCTAGGGGCCCGCTCAATTGTAAAAGAGCCATACATAAATTAAAGTCGTTTGGTAAATGAGCAGAGCTTCAACAAGTTTGAGCTTGGCTGTGTTTGGGAATTTGTTGCCCTACTTGTTAGTACTTTAACTGGTAAAGATTTATTTTGGTTTAGGACAGCAAGATGGAGGGCTTTGTTAGCAGGGGCGATAGCGGGACCTTCAATGCTTCTGACTGGATTGAACACAGAACATACAAGCTTGGCCATTTACATTCTTATGCGTGCTGCTGTCTTGGCATCCCGATGCGGAATAAAGAGTGAGAGATTCGGGCGCATTTGTAAACCTCTTACTTGGGCTCATGGAGACATTTTCCTAATGTGTCTTGGGTCTTCCCAAATTTTGTGAGTATCCTTTTCCTCCAAATTACATTATTTTGTAAAACATGATGTAGCTCTTTGTTGCTACTTGTTTGGATATTCATCGTCAGATTAAGTTATACAAGTTTATTATATGACCAAGAGTGACAACCTTTCTAGGCATATGATGTACAAGTGTGTGGATTCTTTTCCTTTCAAAACCTTGCTAAACAGGCTTTCTTGTCCTCTAGTTAGGATTAAGTACAAAAATATGATTCGACCAGATTTTTAAAATTTTGTTAACATGGATATATTTTTCAGTTACGTGGAGTGGAATGTACGATATGAGGCGATAATTGTACTCTATATTTATTGTAAAGCTTTTTATATAGAGGGAACATGAGAAGTGGAATTAAATGAAACGGTGGTAAAAATATCTAAATCTTTGCAGGTTCAATAGCTTCCTCTTTTTGAACCACTTTTCTTAGAATAAGTTATCATAATTTATATGATTAAAAAGCTTGATTCGTTCAATAATTAATAAATATGAGGCGATAATTGTACTCTATATTTTTTGTAAACCTTTTTATATAGAGGGAACATGAGAAGTGGAATTAAATGAAACGGTGGTAAAAATATCTAAATCTCTGCAGGTTCAATAGTTTCCTCTTTTTGCACCACTTTAGAATAAGTTATCATAATTTATATGATTAAAAAGCTTGATTCGTTCAATAATTAATAAATAGCATTTCTAGGTTCTTATAATAAAGTTGCCAGTCTGTTAAATTGACACTTTACTTCCCCCAAACCCCCAGCCCCCCCCAAAAAAAGAAAAATAAGAAAAAGAAAAAGGAAGGTGTTGACAATTTCTATTAAAAAATAAAGGAAACTTGTCAATATATGACCAAAGTGCTTTGAAAGGCTCATGCTCTATGCTTATGCTCAACTTCAATTCCCCTTGAAGCAACGTGTAAGATCTGAGGTCTTGGCCAAGGTGCTCGCCTTTGCAGCATTCTCTAAGTCGTGGCTGTAACGCCCCGGAAAATCGAACCTTTTGTAAATACTTTTATAATGAATAAAATAATATTATTTGTTATTATTATGTGTTAATAAGATGAATGTCGTTCTATAACCTAGAATGTCGGAAAGTCGTAGTATTTTAACTACGTGAAGGAATTAAAGTGTTTGAATTTCCAAGACGAAAATAAAAGCTTTCTGATAAATTCTTCGAAAAACACTATTCATCGATTTCCGCTCGGGAATTATTTTTGAACTTCCGAGAAATACGTAACGTTATAATATCAAGGTGAGATGGATTATGTAATAATAATCTAAGTATGGAAAACGTAATATTTCGCATACGGACTTAATTAGAGAACGTTAGGAATATCTAGCGTTAAGAAGATAATGTAAAGATTGTATGATACGTATGTATTGTGCGAGGTAGTGTATACGAGTATGATACGAAGTATTATACGAGTATAATGGAATGATGGTATTCCGTATATTATAAATTAGTATACGAGTTAGAATACGAGAATTATACGTATAGTATATGTGATAAGGTTTTTAATTAAATGACATGGACTAGTAGGATTGTGTAAACAATTGAATAGTCCAATAAATATTAAGGTGTAAGACTAAGTGGTGGTTAATGTGAAGCCCAAAACAAATTAATGCAAGCCCACAAGAATAAGCTATGCAATTAAACTAGGCCCAAAGCTTTGATCCAATGGGTAAAGCTAGATCCATGGGGCAACCCATGGGTGATCTTGGTGCCCAAGTGTTGTGATGACCAAGAACTTTATGTGGTGGCCAAGTATCTTGTGTAGGGAGCAAGTTTACTTAGGGATTAAGTATGGAATAGTAAGGAGGTTATTAAGGAGGTGGGAGGGCCTAAATGACCCTTTTACCCTAACTTTAGAAATCCAATAAATAGAGGAGGAGATGGCTCATTAGTTGTTTGTTAGTTTTCATCCAAGTTAAACAACTTAATTGGTAGAGTGAATAAGCACTTTTAAAAGTCACACTTCCATTGTTAGATTTCCAAGAAAAAAAAAGCTAGTCATCAAAGGTAAATGATCCTATGCCATTAGTCTTCTATCTCTATCATAATAGCTTGATAGAGAAGTGATGGTCATGTATGCTAAGAAATCATAAGAAGTGAATAAGCAATGGACTTAAGCCGAATAAGTCATGAATAAGTAAGATAAACCTAAATAAGTTATGAACTTATGATGAACAATGATGAACATGTCATATGAAGTTAGTATGATTGATAAGATGTAAGAATGTTGTTTAAATGACTTAAACCAATAATAAGTCATAAGGAATGAAATCTTGTAAATTATAATTTGTTAAGTTACGAACTTATGAGGAATAAGCCATAACCTAATTTAAAGATAAGTTGTTGTAATATGTAGGTTGAGATGTCTAGTTAATGAATTAAATCCATTTGGATTGATGAACAAATCGTTAGTAACGAAGTTTTGCCGGAATTCACACGATTGGACGATAAACGTCGAATTCGTGAAATTCTCGGAATGGAAGTTGGATTTTGTGTTTGAACTCGGAAATGTTGATTTTCGATGGAGACAAGTCTTATTTGGCATTATAGAGTTGCGGACTCGAAAATGACCGGATTCCGACTTAGAACGAAGAAACGAGCGTTGAACGTTCACGAACGTTTATCGTTTTCGTTAAAAATGAACCAATAGGTGAATTTTGTGTTAATGAAGTCATAGATAAAATTCTTGCATGAACACGTAGAATATGTGATTTGTGAATTATAGGCTCTTGAACGAGCCAATTCGGACTTATAACTCTTGAAGAAGTTCTGAGCAGGGAGTTTCACAAAAATAAAATCTCAGAAAATTTTACGGTGACAGAATGGCCATGGCTGACCCAAACCCAATAGGTGGCCAATAGCAAATACCGAGTATGGGCCGAGAGAATCTTGTGACCATCAAGTTTGGCGCCGTAGCGTGACCCATTGTATTGAAGTTGTCGCCGCAACGTCGGAACCGGGAAAAACCTCCTGACGAGTCTCTCCACGGCGTGGGTCGAGAGTAGTAAAAAATGGCGTATGCCAAATTTTTAGGGTTTAAACAATGAAGAAAGTTTATAAGTATAACATGAATGGTAATTGATTTACAATGAATTAAGGAACTTAATGAAACATTGTTAAGACATGTTTAAACCTTAAGTATGATCATTTAGGGTTGAAGTAAATCGATTGTATGTGAGCGTAAGAACGACGTAACGGAAAGCCTGAACCAATAATAACAAATTTAATATGAAATTAGATTGAGAAGAAGGGTAAGGTTCTTTAGGAACTATGTATGTTATTCATGACCTAATGTGTTATGTGATGTTATCATCTACTGTAGAGACTTAAAGACTTAAAGTGCACGTGTTATAACTGTAGCAGACGCTAAAGACAAGTATTCTAACCCTTGTTTCAGTTCAATCTGGA
Source organism: Panax ginseng (assembly GCA_020205605.1). Classification (NCBI taxonomy): domain Eukaryota; kingdom Viridiplantae; phylum Streptophyta; class Magnoliopsida; order Apiales; family Araliaceae; genus Panax; species Panax ginseng. The sequence goes on from CM035137.1 coordinate 77,145,648, forward strand.
CAAACTTTGTGATTCATGTATTCTTACGCATGAATTGATGTATGATGAAGTCAAAGCCAATTCTTTCGGCCAGACTTAAGATGTTTTGGATTTCTTATAATCTATCAAAGTATGGTCAATGTTTTACCAAGTTATATTGGTGTGGTTTTCAAATGAAGACTGAGTATGCTAAAATGTTTTATCGTCAAACGACAGGCACGTGAGGTTGCCACAACTTAAACGTACATACGTTTAATGAATGTAGTGTTGATCAGCCTATAGTACTCTATGTTGATCAACATAGAGTACTATAGGCTGATCACCTATACGTGCTCGTAAGAAATGTCGGACTTACGGACTTTGTGTCGGGATGTCCTTTTCTAAGAAAGTATGAAATGCTCAAGGTCTTGGATCGGAATTGATGTTTTACTGAATATTGTCATTGTAAAACATTTTAAAGAAAAGAGAAGTGCTATTTTGAATTATCAATAGTACTTCGTAACTATTGTTCAATTATTGAAGATATATGATTTGTATGATTCAAGCATATTGTTAAATAGAATTGTTGTACTTGTTGAGCTAGTCATGCTCACTCTTGCTTGAACCATATGAATGCAGCTAAGATTGAACGTCCTGAAGGATCCTCTAAGGATAAAGGAAAGGCTAAGGCAGACCGTTGAACTGTCAATGTAATAGTATAGGTTTAATGTTGTAATATATTTGATATTATGACAAGAACCAATGTAATGGTTATAAAGAACCTGGGGAATGTTAATATTACTTTGAATATATAAAAGACATATTCGTTCTTTTGAGGTGTTTCAATTGAATGTATGTGTGAATGGTAGTACCGTGTAGCACCATCTGTCGGGTTGGAAGATACCCGGATTTGGGGGCGTCACAGTGGCTACGCCTTACAACTTTCAAGATGCTTGGATACCTAAGCCTCGCGTAAGTGGATGACTTGACAACTATGTTTTATTCACGGGTAAAATGCAAATGTGCCCACTGAACTTTAGGTGTTTTTGAGTATTGAGCCTTTTTCTTTTGGTCAACGCAAATTGAGCCATTTTCTGTTCGAAAATTTGGATATTGAGCCTCCAGGTGCCACGTGCGTTGACCTAAGCGAAGAATTAGCATCCTCAATATTGACCTAAGCGAGGGTATGCTTTGAAAGATTAACTTTCATATATGAAATAGTCTAAATTATTTGTAGGAGTGACGGCACATTCTTAAACGACCTCAAAGAGGGTCCAATTCAGAGTAGAGATTGTTGGATTTTGGGTATCCAAATGGGGCGCCCATGGAGGGTCCTACCCATTTGGTTTATTAGTTAGCTTGTGATATTGACCAAGTTAATTATGTAACTGAGAGTTGGAGAGATTGTAGGAAAATGGTTCAACTACTTCGGCCTATAAGACTCACGTCTCCTCTCCTCAGTTGAAGAACGATTAATTCATTTTGCCCAAAACCCTAGATGTTATGAATCGTGGATTTGGGCTCTGTTCTTGTATCGTACTTCGGAGACACCGTTGGGTTGCAGAGGACGATTAATTGCAGAAAGTTTTTTGCACCAAAAGCTCTATCACGCTTCAGAGGAATGAATTTATTATTTCGTTTTTGTGTAATTATGTCATGACATGGATCATATTATTTCTTCATTGGTATTACAGCATGTTTATTATCGATCTTATGGATGCCATGTATGAAGTTTACACAAAACTCCATTGATAAATGTTTAGAAGCTTAAAAACATTATCAAACAACCTACTTTGACTAGACATAACTTTTTTTGTGATTGTCCGTTTTGAATAATTTTGGTATATATGCGTAGTAAATGTTGTAAGCTTTAACATATTATGCTAATGAATCGGACTTATATGGACTGAGATATGGCTTCCCAACGTTTGGATCGCGAAACGGTAAATTTGAAAATTTTTGGTGGCTTAAGGTTGAAGAAGAAGCGCAATCCCACTCTTAGTGGGAGTTGTGTACGTCACAACACTTCTGTCTCGCGAATAGAGGAGGGAAGGTGGCGCGTGAGGCTCGCGCGTACCGGAGCGCCGTGCTGCCTATCCATGTGCGACTTCCTTTTGCAGCTGGCACGTGTGGCGCACACGCTTGGTGGCCAACCTGCGATCCTGACCCGTTAACCCAATCCTCCCGGTTCGACCCACCTTTTGACCCGCGGTCTGACCCGGTCGAGCAAATTTTTTTAAAATTTTGAAAGTTGTTTTATTAATTAATAAATTCATGGAAATTAATTTAAAAAATATTTATAATGTTTATTAAATTCTGAAAATTTTACAGAAATTAATTATTAGCATATAATTAATGTTTCTATTTTAATTTTGAAATATTAATATTTTTGGATAATTTTTGGTTAATTTCCAATCTATTAAACAATAGTTTATTAATTGTGAAAATTTTCAAATTTATTAGAAAAATTCTAGAAAAATTATTGTAATCTTTTTATGATGTTAAGATACTGTTGTAAATTTTTCGGAAGAAATAAATATATATGCATATTTTTGGTTAATTTTCAATTATTTATGCGATGGTTAATACATTGTGATAATTAACAAAATTTTCAAGAAATTTCCAGTAACCTTTTTATGATGTTAAGCGGGTTAAATGCTTTCTAGGTCACTTTACTATAAGTCAATTTACAAATGAGTCACTGAACTTTTTTTTTTTACAAATAACTCACTGAACTTTAGTTTACTAACACAAAGTTACAAAAACCGTTAAGTCAAGGTTGACTTAACGGAAGTGATGATGCGGCAGCTGACTTGTTTTAAAAAAAGCCTATGTGACAGTTAGTATGCGGCGTGGCAGTGAAGATGCAGATTTGGAGGAAATATTTTATGAAAAAATGGAAAAAAATATTTAAAGTATAATATAAATTATAAAAATTAGCCAAAAAAACAAGAAAATAATTAAATAAATAAAAATAATTATTTTTAATAAAAATTTTAAAATGCAGTTTTTTTTATTTTTATAAAAAAAATAAAACGCATTTTTTTAATAAAAAATAATTGTTTTTTTTATAAAAAAAAGTAAAACTACAGTTTTTTTAATAAAATAAATATTTTTAATAAAAAAATACAGTTTTTTTAATAAAAATAAAAAATATAGTTTTTTTTAATAATAAAATGCAGTTTTTAATAAAAGTTTTTTATTTTATTTTATTTTATAAAATGCAGTTTTTTTTAAAAATGTAGTTTTTTCTTTTAATAAAAAACGTAATAAAAATGCAGTTTTTAAAAAAAACGTAATAAAATGTAGTTTTTAATAAAACTGCAGTTTTAAAAAAATGTAAATAATAAAAAGATTTCTTTTATTAAAAAAAGCGCTGTTTTTAAAAAAACTGCATTTTATTATTAAAAAAAACTACATTTTTTTATTTTTATTAAAAAAAATAAACACAATTTTAATTATTTTTTTTAATAAAATAAACAAAACCAATTATTTTTATTAAAAAAAATGCGTTTTAATTTTTTTAATAAAAAAAAAAAAAATTGTGTTTTTTAATTTTTATTTATTTATTTTCTTGTTTTTTGACTAATTTTTATAATTTATATTATACTTTAAAATATTTTTTTCCCTTTTTTCATAAAAATTTTCTTCTGAATCCACATCTTCACTACCACGTCGCATACTAACTACCACATAGGCTTTTTTTTAGACAAGTCAGCTGCCACATCACTACTTCGTTAAGTCAACCTCGACTTAACGGCTTTTTGTAACTTTCAATTAGTAAACCAAAGTTCAAATGAGAGTCGATCAGTAAAAAAAAAGTTCAATATTTCATCTGTAAATCGACCTATAGTAGAGTGACCTAGAAAGCATTTAACCCGATGTTAAGCTACTGTTGTAAATTTTTTGGAAAGAAATTCATATATTTGGGTATTTTTAGTTAATTTTCAAATATTTATGCGATGGTTAATTAATTGTGATAATTAACAAATTTTTCAAGAAAATTCTAGTAACCTTTTTTATGATGTTAAGCTACCATTGTAAATTTTGCTACTTTGGTATTGCAAAGACATGGATTAATTTTGCTACTTTGGTTTCGATTCTTAAGGTTAGGATTGATGAGTCTATAAGGACCGATTCTGGGAAAATAGTTGATTCATTTCTGAGTAGTATTAGGGCGAAGGAAAGACAATTTGATTTCATCTCGTTCTGCACTTATTGTCGACAACTATAGCGCTTTAATAACGATATAGTAACAAGTGAGATTCTAAATGGACTTGGGCCCCAAAGGTGGTTAAGTAAGGTTCTCTGAGGGATTAGAGATACTTAACTTAGTGAAAATTCAAATGTGTCTGGGTACTCTGAGTTTATGGGTTGTAGCCTCTAAGTGAATTAATTGAGTTAGGTGTGAGAGCTCGCACATTGTTTTATTTAGAAGGGTAGATGTCTCTATGTTGGCCCTAACAGGTTTGATATAGAGCTCCCGCATTGCAGATGAACTCAGCGGTCGCGTGGTTCGACAGTTAGAGGTTTACATGTTTTGGTTTGAGCTGATTTTGGTAGATATGAGGATTACATCGTCTCCGCCATAGGCGAGTGGGAGATGTTGGATTCTGGGTATCCAAATGAGGCGCCCATGGAGGGTTCGACCCATTTGGTTTATTAGTCTACTTGTGATATTAACCAAGTTAATTATGTAACTGAGAGTTGGAGAGATTGTAGGGAAGTGGTTCAACTACTTCGACCTATAAGACTCACGTCTCATCTTAGTTTGAAGAACGATTAGGTCATTTGGCCCAAAACCCTAGAAACTTGTATCAGTAATGTCTCCCAACACAGACCAAACCCTAATTGTTACGAATCGTGGATTTGGGCTCCGTTCTTGTATCGTAGTTCGAAAACAGCGTTGGGTTGTAGAGGACGATCAATTACAGCACCAAAAGCTCTATCACACTTCAGAGGTATGAATTTATTATTTCGTTTTTGTGTAAATATGTCATGACATGGATCATATTATTCCTTTAGAGATAAATGGTCATAGCAGGGTCTCCTTGCCTAAGCCTCTTGGACATCCTAAACCAAGCCTTAGGCTCATTGAGGATCACAAAAAGATTAGAAGAAGATAAGTACCCCTCTATTTACCATATCCATCTCGGCCCAACATCCTTTCTAACCAATACTTATCTACAAATTCCGAACTAACCACGAGGCCTTCTCAAAATTGAACTTCAAAATCAAGTCCCTACGCCTTCTCTCTCACATCCTCTGCCATCTCATTAGCTACTAAAGCCGCATCCAAAATCTGTCTACAACTCAAGAATGCACTTGGTTATCAGAAATGATCGCATCTAGCACGTCCAAGTCACCTAGACAGAACCGTTGTGTGAATCTTATGCACACTAGTCACTAAGTTTACAGGTGGGAAAAAAAATCTCTAACTCGAATGAACTTATCTTAGAACTAGAGAATAAAAGCATATTTTGAAAAACATATGTATATCATTGATGATATAGTTGGCCTACACCACTCTTACTTTCTAAGTGTTTGAAATCTGCATAAAATAAAAATGGATAATTTGCCTTATTTAAATTAACTATGAGTATTTTATTATTTTATCAATCACGTGCAATTCTCGTCTAATTTATATGTATTTAACTTTCTGAATATATTTCGATTTTTTTACTTATAGGTAGAGTATGATAAGTAGAACATTTCGTCCATGTGGTGGGTGGTTTGGTCACAGATTTATATCTCTCATAGGAAGGCATGATGATGTACTGGAGATCTGATTTCATAATATGGTCTAATCTCTGATAACAATACGCACTAAAGATGTGATTCTCATTTTTCTTAAAACTTCTTTTAAGTTGAATGTATAATATTTTCAGGTCTGCATACATATTAAAGCAAGATAGTTTACCTCCATCATATAAATCCTTTCTTAATAAACATGGTGGAAAGGCTGCAGTTACCCTGCAAGGTGTTAAAGAGATTGCATGTGGCATGCCTTTGACTGATTTGAAATTGATAGAGGAGCACTACAAGACCATGGGGGTTGACATTAAACTGAATCCCCAAATGAAAGTTCCCTGCTCGGTATGCATTCTAGTTCTTATCCAAGGTTTCTTGTGCACAAATATGCATATCTCTTTCTCTTGTTTCTTTGTGTTATCAAAAACTCAAAACAACTATACCAGTTAACATGTGCTTTCGTACAAATATTCCAAAAATGGTAATTTTTCGTACCTAAATATTTTGGCGATCGGATTACACTTTCTCTCAAGTTTTATCTTCACAAGATGAAATATGGATAGAGACTAATCAAAATCTAAATGGACAAAGTCACAAAGCTTTCCAAGAGAAGGTTGAACTATAATTGTACACGTCGATAAGACTAACTATATTAGATGCATATCTTTAAGATTAGTTATTAAACATTTCTATTAGTTTCTCTTATTTATTTTATTTTATTTTTTGCTACTTGGTGACCACCTCAACCACTGGCAAGGTTCAAAACCCGACCCTCTTAGTACACGGTGGGATTAACCATTGGGACTAACCCTTCGGTTATTAATTTCTCTTTCCTTGAACAACCCCATGTATTTTTATCTATTCTTGAAATTATATATCTCATATACATCCATCACAATGTTAGATGGAAACAATCCCGGTCTACACTTAGTATTGTCTTAATTAGTAGAATATGTGTGTGTTGTTTATATATACACGTGTGTCTATGTATACAAACACACGTGTGTATACACACACACACACACACACACACACATATATATATATATATATATATACATACACACACACACACACATATATATATATATATATATATATATATATATATATATATATATATATATATACACACACACACACATATGGGAAAAGGGAGCTTGTGTCTTAGACACACACAAGCTTATATGTGTCCTATTATTTTAAAAGATTTTATTAATGATGTTTTTGACATTTTACCATTTTTAATTGTTATTTTGACATTTCACCAACTTGTCAATCAAAACTTAGTCGTATTAAGTGTAGGACACACACAAGCTTGTGCGTGTCTAAGATACATACTCCCTTTTCCCTGTCCTATTATTTTAAGAGATTTTATTAATGGTGTTTTTGGCATTTCACCTATACATATATATGTACATATCTATATAGATTACATTTGTCTTTGTGTGTTTGTCTTTGTTCTGTCTGATCATTAGATGGCCTAGAGATATGAGGAAAAGAGTCAATAATGGGAAGAAACTGGTCTTCGATGGGTGAAATGTCACTTGGTTCACCAAAAAAGGTTTCTGACTCGCTAAAAACCACATCTTTTAAAGTATAAAATTTTCGTGAGGTGGAATGATAACACCTGTATCCCTTTTGAGTAGCAGAATATCCCACACACACATTTAATACTTCTAGGATCAAGTTTGCTATGAACTTGGTGGTTTCTAACAAAACAAACACATCCAAAAATTTTGGGAGGTAGAATAAAAGTATGTTGACCTGTAAGAATAGAAACTGGACTTTTTTATTCAGATTCTAGATGCCATGCAATTAATTAAATAGGCTGCTGTGGAGACAATCTAACTCCAATAGGACAAGGGAACATTCATTTGGAGAAGGAAAGAACGAGCAACTTCAAGAAGATGCCTATTCTTTCTTTCATCCACTTCGTTTTGAGCAGGAGTGTCTACACAACTAGTTTGGTGGAGAATACCTTGCTCTTTTAGAAAATTTCGAAATCTTGAACTAGGTATTCTCTAACATTATTAGACCTCAAAACCTTAATCGCTGCATTAAATTGAGTTCTAACCATTTCATAAAATCTTTGAAACAATTAGAAACATCACTTTTCTGATTTAATAAGTAAATACAAGTTACTCTACTACAATCATCAATAAAGGTCACAAACCATTTATAACAAGATATTGATAAAATGGGGGAAAGCCCCCAAACATCAGTGTGCACTAAATGAAAAGGTGCCAAACTCTTCGTATTAGAAACGGGATAAACACTTCTAGTTTGTTTTGAAAGAACACCTGTCACAAAAGAATTCTTCATTACAACACTTAATTTAAAAGTTCAGGAAAACATAAACGCAAAATACTAAGAGGTGGATGTCCTAAGCGCCGGTGACATCTCTGGAGTTCAGGAAAAACAACACTAGAACAAGAATGGTTTACCTGGAGAGGTGCTGTTGGAGACCCATCCAACCAGTAGAGATCCCCACGTCACTGCCACAACTGCCACCAATCTCCACACCTGTTGTCAAGTCCTGAAAACACAATGAGTTGGAAAGAATGTAACCTTGCAATTCAAATCATTTGTAAGGCTACTAATAGAAAGAAGGCTATTAGGAAAATTTGGAAGATGAAAGACAGATGATAAAGAGAGATTATTTGAGTGTTTGAAACCCTTCCAGAAATAGAGCAGAAGGATCCATCTGCAAGTTTAACTTTATCTCTACCTGATGAAGGAAAATATTTTATAAACTGACCTGAGGACCCTGTCTTATGGTCTGATGCTCTGAATCAATAATCCACTGAGTGTGTGTATTTGTGTTAATACCTGAGAAGAAGGCAGAAGGATTGGGATTGGAGGCACTAGATGCCATGGGAGAGGATGAAGTGCCTAGTTGAAGAATGGTTTCTTTGATGAGCTGTTGAAGCTCTTTCATTAGAAATCATGCCATTAGAACTCTGAGTATCAACAACAGTCTCAACCTCATTAGCCTGTGATTGCCTTTTACCCTGTCCCTAATTTTTTCTTGTAGGATTTGGGCCAGGTGGCCTACCATGAAGCTTCCAACACTCATCCCTGGTGTGGTATGGTTTTCCACAATAGTCACGTTTACTACTGGTTTCTCAGATATGCGTGGTGATGCTGTAAGTGCTGATGAAATAACTAATGCAGAGCCCTCAGTAGGAGCTGTTTAAACTAGGGTCCTCTGCCTAGTAGCCTCTTTGTTCACCATCTGATAAGCCTGTTGAAGGTTGGAAAGGGTCTCTCTGCAAGACATTCTGCCTCACTACACAAAATTGCCCTGTCAAACCCATTAAGAACCGATAAAATCGGTTCTTGTCCTCTTTGGCCTGTAAGCGAGTAATCAATTCAGCATCATATTCTTTATACTCATCCCACTTGTTAACATCAAGTTCTTGCCACATACTGCACAGTTCTGAATAGTATTGAGGCACCGTCATACCTTCCTGCTTTAATTCCTGGATGTTCTTCAATTTGTAAATCTGAGCCTCATTACCAGCTTCATAATGTGTCTTTGAGTGACTTCTAGATCTCTGCAGCAGTCTTCATGTACATGTATCCTTTAGCAAAACTTGGTACCATGTGGTTAATTAGAAAGGACCTCACAAGTGAGTCCTCCATAGTCCATCTCACAGCATCAATACCACCAGTAGTAGGCTTCTTTTTCTCCCCAGTGAGATATCCAGTACAATCTCCGGAGGCAATGGACAGAAACATGGATTGTGTCCACAGCAAAAAATTTGTTCCATCGAATTTCACAAGGCTCAAAGGAAAGGTTGGTGTGTCTGAACTCTTTCATCTGATATTGGTGTTGGTATTGTTACTAGTGTTTGTGGAATTGGAACTATTTTCTTCTCCTGTAGACATATTGCTGGTGATAAACCACGGAAGAAAACTGAAAGATCTTCAAAGAGTGAATAACTCACCTATATCATTAATATAATATTTTAAAAAAAACCTTGGTGGTTAATTTGTACCACCGAAGGGGGAAGAAAAGGGCTGGCTGATAACAAATACCATAAAGAGGATACACTAACAACTTAGAAACGAACTCATGCAAAGGTGGAAGACAGCTGGATATTTTATCACAATAATTTTTTTTTACCGTGGCTACAGCTATAAAGGTAACAGGGAAACTCTATACTCTTGCACATTCGTATTCATTTAAGATGGATATTATTCGTTTCCGATTAAAGTGAATATAATCCATATTCAATTTAAAGATGCCAATAAATAAATACGGATATAGGTATTCATATTCGTTAAACAAATGCCCATTGAGATATTCGTATAATAGCTCCCGATATTTGTATTTGTCTGTATAATAATAAAAATACATGATTAAATATTTTTGTCAATACAATGCAATATTGAAAATGTGATTAACCATCACTATAATCATGCATCTTATTTGTGGTAATGTGTTTTAAACTTGCAATCTTATTGGTTTTTAGTGTTAGACTAACTTGATTTTCATAGTCGTGATTAATTAGTACTAATCTTGATTAATCAAGTTAATCATGTTAAATGTTTACTTAATCAAACTTGAATGATTAGTGGAAGATTAATTTAAGCTAACTAGGATTAATTAGTTTTAAGCTTAATTAGGAATTATACCTGTGCTCACTTAGAACTTTGGCACCTAGCATGTTTTTGACACCAAGAACATGATGTTGACACCTAGCACCTACTTAAACATGCAAGAGAATAAGAAAGATAAGATATAAGCCCCGCTTGTTTCAGCTTTTTCTTGATAGCTTCTGGCTTCTGGCTTCTGAGAAGCTACATGAGTGGTGTTTGTTTCAGTTTTTAACTCCAAAAGCTAGAAGCTGAGTACAAGTACCTTAATGCATAAAGAAGCTGGAAGCTAGAATCACCTATTTAGGTGTTTCTCAAATCAAGTTCTCAACTCTTAATAAAATAAAATTATATTATTCATATATACTACATCGGCCCCGTTCAAGGACAACCCCCTTAAAGAGCAATAAGGCCTTAAACAGCATAATATAATAAATATATATTTAATAAATAAACATAATTCATATCAATAAATAATTATTAATGTTGAATATATTTATAGATAATTAACTATATAATATATATTAATAACTAAACATAATATATATCAATAAATAATTTAGTATATATTTTTATATAATTAACTATATAATATGGTAATATATATATATATATATTATATATATATGTTTATATTAATAAATAAATACATATAAATAATTAAATATACAATATAATATTTATATTTTAAATATATATATTTATGTATATACATATATATATTAATAAATAAACATAATATATCAATAAATAATTATATATAAGTATATATTTATACATAATTAACTATATAATATGTTAATATATATATTAATAAATAATCACATTAATATATATTTATAAATAACTAAAGATATACCATAAGATTTATGTTTTAAATGAGAAAGTATCATAGTACGTCAGTCTTTTCATGCTAATATATATCAATAAATAATTATATATTAATATATTTATACATAATTAACTATATAATATAAGATTTATGTTTTAAATATATATTTATTTATGTATATACAAATAAATATATTAATTAATATTTTGTTTCCAAAAGCTAGCTTAATCAGATTATTTGCCAAACCCTCATTAACAAATTTTGGAGAATCATAATTAGTTTAACAAACACTAGTTAGCAGCTTTTGAAGAATCAGAATTAGCTTCTTAGAATCAAAAGTAGAAGCATAAGTTAAAAATGAAAAAGTGGATACAAACAGGGCTATAGTAATGGTCCGAACTTCTAATAATCTTGTAATCCAACTTTATATGAATATTAAAGATTGAATTATGCTTCAAAATTGTATTATGTGATTTCTTATGTGTTTGATTATGTGTTTTGGTTCAAGTATCCAAACTTAACACTTGTTAAAGCCAAGAATTGATTAAAGAGATAAATCTAAGGGTTAAAACCTAGAAAGAGTTAAAACCTAAATACGAAATCACTATTCACTAATACGAGTATAATACGAAATATTATACGAGTAGAATACGAGAATAATACGATTATAATACTAAAATTATACGGTAGAAATATGAAAAAGTCAAAGTCAACGATTACGGCTAACTAACTTGTTGGAGTAACCAAACCAGGGAAAGAAAACCTAGTTAAACTAACTAAGTAATAACTCAATCCAAGTGAAGGAAAATGGACCAATCATAGAGGAGAATGATGTAAGCAATGATGTCATGTAAGATGATGATGTAAGCAATGATGTCATAAAGGACGATGATGTAAGCAATGATGTCATAAAGGACGATGATGTAAGCAACGATGTCATAGATTATTGTGTATGGACTATTTTACCCCAACTCTTGCTTGCCTATAAATAGGAGGCTTTACAAGCTTAAATCCTTACCAATTCACAATAACAAAGAGCAATTACTATGGTGAGATAATTGAGAGAAGGAAAGCTAAAGTCTTGCGTCTTTAAGAAACGTAAAGCTTGCACGTCAAGAGGTAATAAAAAATTTACGTTGTAATTTTAAATTATGTTCTTATGTTCTTAAATAGAAGTCATAGAATATCAAAGAACTTATGAAACTAGTTTTCATTAAGTTATTATGTGATGGTGGCCTAGCTAATTTATGCTAGTAACATCAAGTTATAAGTAATTTTGCGGTCATGGTATTGTTAAGTATTTAATTCATACTAAAGATTAATTAGAGTATACTAAAAAATTGTAAAGTCCTGATTATGACTAACCATATTTCAACCTAATGAACAATATAGACCATATGAACGACGAGAACTTAACGTAGTATAAGAGACGTTTTGAGGCAAGTCTTCTACCCAAATTTATATTACCAGTTTTGTATGATATTTATGCACCTTGTGCAACGTGTTATAAATTCTTGGATGAAGTTATTGCTACTAGTTTCGGCATAACTTAAGAAATGAACGTTTATTCGTGAAGTACTGAATTGCTATATTTCTTTATATGAGCTATTTAGTCAAATCAAATTATTTTGGGGCTACCTCTACATGTAAAGTAAAACGAGATGAACAACCCTTATTCATTGGGGTAAATATGATGTGTCGGGTAACCGATTTAAACACTGTTCATGAGTAGTCCAGTGTAGTGTATGCTATGAATAACATAGGATGTCGTTAGGTTGATCCCCTATAGATATCCACTGTATGATTCTAAGTCGAAACATGGACGAACATTAGTTCTTGGTTTAATTACCACTCAGTTTTGCTATGTTAAAACAATCGTGATATCTTTTGTTGAGCTATAATTCATTTAAATCCATATTAGTGTGAGTTCGTGTTTAGACTTGTTGAGCAAATTTTGCTCACTCTTGCGAATAAATCCCTATTTGCAGCTAAGGATGGAAATCAAGAGAGCTCTGGCTCTAAGAGGAAAGGAAAGAAGAAAGCATAGACTAGAAAACATGTTATTTACTTGTCTTTTTGTATGTAGTCATAATGATTTTTGTATTACGAACAAGTAACTGAAAAAACATGTAACCGAATATTATATTAATGATATTATCTTATTATCATCAAATTGTGTTATGTATTTACTTTGATAGAATTTAGAATTGTGAAACATTAAACACAATATTAATGAAGAACTATACATCTGAATGAGGGTGTGAAGTAATATTGGGAGTTTTGTAAGAACCGAGGTTTTTGATTGTGTGCTGGTAAGGTGCCATCCTTACCGAAAGGCTCCCTCTGTTCCAAGAACAATTTTATTACTTGATACTGTGAAGTTCGGATAGATAGGGAATATTAATATGAAAGAGATGTCCATTGTTTATAAGGCTATGTATCTAAGTGAGGGTATTTGGCACACTGAAAGTTCTGACTCATTTCAGGTCATCTAAATGCGCACCAATATCGATTATCTTTATTGGAAAGCCCCCCTTGAAATCTGGGAACAATCTCTTGTGCTGGTACTGTGAATCTTGGATATATAAAGCTTATAAATGATAGAATATCTAAAATCATAAGGTTAATATAGTAGAAGTGAGCGTCAAATCCGTTGTAGCAAGGATTTTGGGGCATCACAGTCCTAGAGCTACTTGTCCCTACACAAGCAACTAGGTTGAAGGAAAAGAGAAAAAAAATATAAGACACAAGGAGATTATCAAAACAAAAAATCTTGAGGGCTTCCTGGTTATATGTTCTTAACATACAAGACATAGGAAACTCTATTATTGGGATATCATAATCAGTGGGATAGCTTAGTAAGTGGGATAGCTTAATTAGTCAGATTTGATTGTATTTCCTTTATTCCCTGCTCTATATAAATTCTGGATTGCTTGTCATTATGGACTATCGATCCTTTCTCTCTATACTGGTTTACCATCATGCTATCAGAGCTTAGGCTCAATACATAATTGTTGTAACCAGGAATCGAACCCTTGTCACCACCAATCACTTTCACCATAACCCCATATCTCATTACCATATTTATATCTACTAACCAGGCTACAGTGTGTCACCAGTAGCCTATCATCGTGCTGGAATTTCTGCTGCATCTAAGGTTCCTTTTATTTTTGTATATTTGCTATGCATAGGATATTCTTACCAACCTGTCTATCATTGCTCATCTTTAATACCATTGGTAACTCTCAGCTTTTGCAGACCTGTTTTTCAGCATTATGTAATTGTTTCTTTGCTTCGGGTTAATCTCAAAAAAGTGTACTTAGCCTTTGAAAGAACATGCAGATTATACATGGAAATCAATCATGCGGTGGGCATTTTGTTTCATTTCTTGTTCAAGCCTACAAAAGAGCATTACCAGTGTATCTTCCAGTTTATTTGATTCCTGCACTTATAGTGCATCGTCAAGGCCTCGCCAATAGGTAACATTAGCTCTTCCAATATCTGAATTTTCTATTGTTTTTCTTTCAAGTTTTTCTTTCAAATTGAGTGGTAGTTGAAGAGATATTAATTGAAATTTCATGGTATAACAATTCTTTGGTTGAAGATTGATCTATTTGGGATGCATCTCTTGTTTTGCAGTGTGGGTCAGGTTGTTGTGTAGTGTGCCCCCACCTAGTATGGGGTTGATGGTTGTGTGATTAAGTCTGTCACTGGGTTGGATCAAGATCCCTATGCCAATTCTGACCTTTTTTGAAGTCTTTACTTTGATTTTAGTATAAATTATTTTTGATGATTTTTTTTTAAAAAAAATGTTCAAACTTGAAAACTTGTGGATTTTATTTTATGAAATTAAAAGCTAAATTCTATTCAAAATATTTCCATTTCTAATTTATATCTCACATAGTCATTTAGGCTTATGACGATTTTTAATATTTATTCAATAATGGAATACACTAAACTCTCATTAATATTTTTGTCCCAACACCTGATGAGAAACGCAATAGCCAACTTAATGGGGAAATTAACTTTGGTGAGATTACACACTCAACTACCCCAAAGATCTTTGCTTTGCATATCACTACCCCAAGGGTTTCTCAACCGAGGAATATAGGTAAATAGCTCATAGCTTAATACTCCCTCCGTTCCTAAAAGATTATCGTTTTAGAAGAAAAAATTTGTTCCAAAATGTTTGTCGTTTACAACTTTCGAGAAGAATAAATTATTTACTTTCCTATATTACCCCTACCTTTTCACATTATCCCAAGAAATTCTCTCCCTTGTATTAATAGTTTTCAACTTCTCATAAAGGGGTAGTGATGGAATTTCAAACAAATTTTACTTGGTAAATGATA
Source organism: Panax ginseng (assembly GCA_020205605.1). Taxonomy (NCBI): domain Eukaryota; kingdom Viridiplantae; phylum Streptophyta; class Magnoliopsida; order Apiales; family Araliaceae; genus Panax; species Panax ginseng. The sequence goes on from CM035137.1 coordinate 77,161,146, forward strand.
CTTTCTTAATCTATGTGCCAAAACCTTAATCGACAATCTTTTAGGAACGGAGGTAGTATCAATAATCTATTCGATCGTATACCTTGTTAGGTCCACACAGCACAAAGAGATCTAGAAGGGTTTGGGGAGGGGAGGGGAGGGGAGGGGAGGGGAGGGGGGTTGAATAGATTCATTAAAAATTCTTTTTAAAGTTTTACCAGAGTATAATAAACAATTAATTTAAATTGTAGCTGAATACTGGAAATCACAAACTAATGTGACAAATACATCACTGAAGCAGAAAGGTAATGGGGGAAACCAAAATGACAGATCTCGATCTGTTTAGAAAGCGAGATCAAGATCCAAAGCTCGAGGGCGAAGGAGAAATGTAATGTGCCTTCTTTCCCGAAAGCGGTACAAATAGTCTTAACAGTATCCCGGGGGGATAGATTCGTTAAAAATTCTTTTTAAAGTTTTACCGGAATATAATAAATAGTTAGTTTAAATTGCAGCGGAATAAGTTAAGTAAAAAATACCTTAAAGTCGAGACAAATGTCTTGGCAAAAGTTTAGTTAGTGTAGAGTAAAATCACAAACACATGCAGATAAAGAATGACAAGAAAGAAAATAACACAATTTTTAAGAGGTTCGGAACACAAATATCTCCTAGTTCTCTCCTTTACTTCGTTTGGTAGGGATGATCCACTAAGGAAATGGTATCATACAGTACAAATTCACTAAGAACTGTTTACAATAGTTCACTTAGAAACTATTAGTTGCTAAGATTAGAAAATCTAATCACACAGATTGGATTGGTTCACTTAGAAAGTTTGATGTAGTTGTGTGTGGTGTTTCTAAGTTTTTTATTTGAACTTCTGAACTACAAGTCTTAGCAGCAGGTGTATTTTTCTTGGATCGTAGAGCGAGTGTAGTTGAAGCTTGATCTTTTTCTCTTAGGCTTAATTAATCTTTTAGTATTTTTGAACTGATGGACGTGTAATCCTTTTGTATCCCTTCTGAGAGTGTTACCTGTTGGATGTGACCGTTCCACAAATCCCTCAGGGACACTTGGCAATCTTCTATTCCTTGATCTGAACCCTTACCTGCTGTACCATGAGATGTCACTATCTTCAGTGTACCAGACAATGTAGAATGAGATGCATGTCCTTGCCACTGAGCAAATACTTGTTGCTAAAGCTATCTTGTTCCCTTTGGCCCCTAGTGTTGACTTGAACGAATATGATCAAACTTGGGATTGATGGTCCAAGGATGAGGACCTCTGCTTGTCAGACCACCTTGACTCTACGATTTGGACTTTACGAACTTTGATCTCAATCTTAGTTTTGACTTGGTAGAGCTGGTCGACTTGGTAGAGCTGGTCTCACATCGTTTAGTGGAAGTTATTAAACAATCTTGACTTTACAATAACATAGCAGTGTCATTGATGAGGTTCAAGCCAATTGGTAGAGTGAACTTACTCTACGAACCTAGGTGAACTAAACGATCTAAAGTATTCTTCACTATCTCTAGTAGTACGATCTTAGAGTTCTTTTGGAATAAATGATTTACAAATCAACTAGAAATCTAACCTATACAAAATGCTATACGATCAAATAAGTTTGTTTCTACCTAACAATTTAAATCCTTATCTAAGTCCTTTGCATCATTCATCTTTACTTAACTTGTGGGATTACATCATTATTTAAATAGACTCGAATCCATAATTTTACTTGGGGAACAATAAAAGTACTAAATGATTAAAATACCCATACTAAATATTAAAAGAGGTTAAAAACGGCTGCCTTTGGAGCTTTTAGACCCTTGGGGACGAATCCTAGGGGCACTCCCCCAAACTTTGTTTTATTTCGGCCTTGTTTGCTTTTGGATGATTCGTATAACCCTATATTTGTGCTTGCTTGTGTGGACATTTGAAGTAGTAAATATGGGTAAAATAAGTAAGTTTGGGGATATTTAGGACCCTAGGGGCCGGGCCCTAGGTATAGGGCTAGATCCTAGGGGCTAGACCCTAGTGATAAAGCCAGACCCTAGGGGCCTTTCTCCATACCTAGTTTGATTTCAGCTCCATTTAGTCCCAAAAGAATTTTCTTTGGCTTGGCATTGATCGATCTTGTTGCTTGTCCCGACTGTTGAGGAAATAAATATGGAGTTGGACCATATGAGCTTTTCCCCATACTTGATCTAGTTTTCGCTCCGTTTGGTCCCTAGAGGTTTCCGTTTGACCCGACATCGACTATTCTTGATTCTTTGGACAGTTGAAGGAAACCCTTTAGGACTGTAGGGGCCGGACCCTAGGGTCTTCTCCCACACTTAGTTTGTGTATGACTTGATTCTGCTCAATGATGCATTATCTGAAAGTTTCTTTTGATGTGTTGGTACCCAAAAGTAGGGGCTAAAAATGAACCTGAGTGGTTCGGAACAAGGTTTGAGATCGGCTCGAAAAGTTCAAGCGAGACCCGGATTCGATATTTAAACAAGTCGAATTAAATCTTTTTGACACTCGGACACTTATACGAGTCAAATTGGACTGCAAATGATGGAAACTGAACAAAGTCTGGGATCAGTATAGACCCTAGGGGATCCAAATTTTATGGCTTTTCCTTGAGTTGTTTCGGCTTTTTACACTGATTGCTTCCAATGTGTTGTGATGACTGAGTATATGATCACTTTGGCTTCAATTTTTGTTCTCGATATCTGTTCCTACTAGATATGTTATCCATGGCCCACCTTGTTTTTGGAGCTTACCTGATGTGGCACCTGACCTCGGAGCGGCTTCCTTTGAATTTTGAACTTTCCATTAGGTCTTTGTGTTGTCTATGTGCCTAAATTTCATGACATAGCTCACAATCTCCATTTTAGCTATGACTTGTGTTTGTTCATTCTTCTTAAGGTAATTAAACTTTGAGTTTAGGTCTGGTGGATACCTTGTACCCACTTTCTCCTAATCTTTCTTCTATGTGACCGTGGCTTTTTCTTTGGTAGGGTTCCCTATATTTGGTCTCTTTGTTTTTTGTGTTTTTTGTTTGTAATGGGTACTCATTTTTGTTGTTAGATGTATTGCTTCTGTTGCACGCTTAATAGAGGGCTGGCATAGCTACACTATTAGACTTAACTACTTCTCGATTGAAAAAATTGTTGTTGTGCCAAGTAAGAAATGCTTGGTCCCAATTGCTAAAAAACTCGAACTGGTGGAATCATGAGAAAATGAAAACTAGCAAGATCTGCTTCTCTTACCTTGAGATTTCTAAGTCGACCAATATTCGCAGAGTGAATTGGTCCCTAAGGAAACCCCAAAAGGGCTGCCGTCCGATGGGTACACGAAAGTGACGAAGTTTCTTTGACTACATAATGACCCTAAGTTTTTTCGTCTCCCTTCTGACCTTATGTTGTAGTAAGGTAAGGCGGTACACCTTCATGGTAACTGAGTAGTTTAAGCATTTGACATAAATAGGGGGGATGGTTACAATACACATTTTTTCTATTGCTTACCATCAAATGTTGATAGAGGAATTACATATACCATGCTTCATCGTTCAGGATGCTCAAAATTTTCAGGGTTCAGAAAAAACTTTGGTTACTTTTTTCCTTTTCTGCATGTGTAATACATTTTCGAGTTTTCTTTGTTTGATTGTAGCTCTGAGTTTGCAAAGTGGGAACACATTTTCTCGAACTATTCTTTCTGGCCTGCTTTTTAAAATTTTATTTTTATTTTTTTCCTTTTCTTTTTTCTTTTTCTTTATATGATACATAGTAATATTATGATTATTCACCTCCTTTCTTATTCACGTATTTAATATCATGATGTGATGTATGTATTTATGTCATAATCTGATGATTTAGATTTCTTGTATTCTCCATAGGTACATATCTTATTTTTGTATTGCTATTCAAATTATGCAGGCCTTACACAATTTTGGGGAAGGGTCTTTTGGGTACTGCAAGATCAAGTTTGTTTCTGTCAGTTTACTGTTCATCTGCGTGGTAAGCATTTATTGAATGGAGCATTGTGTTACTGTTATATATTCCTTCCATACCACAAAAAGAATCCTATTTGCAAAAATTACAAACTTAAGGATATATTTATGTTCTATGTTTACATATTGTAAAATGGAGAGTTTATTCCTTATATTATAGAGCCTTTTATAGACTAAGAATCCTGTTATATAAGGAAAGTAAATCAATAACTAGCACATATCACTCCACATATTATTCCTAAAATCATGCTCCTACAATCATGCTCTTGAAATCCTCTAGAATCCCTAACACTCCCCCTCAAGCTGGAGCATGGATATCAATCATGCCGAGCTTGTTACAAATATAGGAGATTCGAGCTGACCCTAAAGCTTTAGTAAACACGTCAGTAAGTTGATCGCCGGTCTTCACATGATTGGTGGATATAATCCCTTCTTGTATCTTTTCTTGAATAAAATGACAGTTAACTTCTATGTGTTTGGTTCTCTCATGAAATACTGGATTAGATGCAATGTAAAGAGCTACTTGATTGTCACACCAAAGTTGCATAGGTATTAGCTTGTTAAACCCCAATTCGCTCAACAAGTGTTTCAACCATATTAGTTCACATGTACGTGAGCCATTGCTCTATACTCTGACTCAACATTGGATCGGGACACAACAATCTGTTTCTTACTCTTTCATGACACCAAGTTACCTCCAATGAACACACAATACCCTGTAGTAGACCTCTTATCTGTTGGAGATCCAACCCAATCAGCATCGGAGAATCCTTCAACTCTTAAATGACCATGATCATAAAAGACCAATTCACGCCCTGGTGCTCCCTTAAGATACTTCAATATCCTCACAACTACATCCCAATGTGAAGACCTAGGACATGATAAGAACTAACAACACTAAACAGGAAACGCAATGTCAGGACGAGTAACGGTGAGATAGTTGAGTTTTCTGACTAGTCGTCGATTCTGCTCTGGATTTTCTAAAATATCTCCCCCTGTTGTTGTTAACTTTTGACTTGAATCCGTGGGCGTGTCAACTGGCCTTGATATAAGAAGATATGTTTCCTCCAGTAAGTCTAAGACATACTTCCTCTGAGATAGGAAAATTCCTTTACTAGATTGAGCCAACTCAATACCCAAAAAATATTTCAACTTTCCCAAATCTTTGGTTTCAAATTTCTGCATAAAAAAAGATTTCAAATTCATTATTCCTTGCTTATCATCACCGGTAATAACAATATCATCAATATACACGACCAACAAAATTCTTCCAGCACTACTCACGATGAAAGATAGAGTGATCACTACCTGTGTAAATTTCCCAAACCATGTCCGTGGAGATTGTTTCAGCCCATTCAAGGACTTCTTAAATTTACATACTAGACCTGATTCTCCTTGAGCAACGAAGCCATGTGGTTGCTTCATATATACAACTTCATTTAAATCAATGAAGAAAAGCATTTTTGACATCCAACTGATATAAAGGCCAATGATGAGAAGTTACCAGAGAAATTAATAATCTAACAGAGGTCATTTTAGCAACAGGAGAGAAAGTCTTGGAATAATCAATACCATGAACTTGAGTATATCCTTTCGCAACTAATCGAGCCTTAAGGGGAGCAAGAGAACCATCAGGATTTACCTTTACTGTGTAAACCCACTTACAACTAACAATTGATGTATTTGGAGGAGGCATTACCAACTTCCAAGTACCATTTTTTTCTGAAGCCATCGTTTTCTCTTCCATAGCTATCCTCCAACCAGAATTAGATAGTGCTTCCTTAACTGTTTTAGGAAAAGGTTGAGCAGAAATAGTAGATAGACAAGTATTATAGGCAGAAGAAACACGAGAATAAGAGAGATGTTGGGAAATAATCCGAAACATCATTAGGCGTTATATCTGTTCTGGGATGATGACAATATACATAACGAATCTCGAGAACTGGTTGAGATGGAGGTAGAGGAGTTGTAGATTGAATGATGTAAGTAGGTATCTCTTCATCTAAATCAGAGACAGAATGAGGCTGTGAAGAAAAAGGGTTAGACTCAAAAAATGTCACATCAGAACTAACAAAATATCGTATAAGATCAGGAGAATAAAAACGGTAACCTTTTTGATAGCGAGAATAACCAACAAATAAACACTTGATGGCTTTAGGATCCAACTTTGTGTTATTAGAACTATGATCATGAATAAAGAAAACACACCCAAACACTTTCGGGGGCAAAGAAAATAAAACCTGAGAAGGAAACAACAAAGAAAAAGGTATAGTCCCATGTAACACAGATGAAGGCATGCGGTTAATAAGATGACACAGTTAAAACCGCATCTCCCCTAAATGGTTTAGGAATACGCATTTCAAACATTAAAGCACGTTTAACCTCCATAATATGTCGATTTTTGCGCTCTGCAACACCATTTTGTTGTGGTGTATCAGTACACGAGGACTGATGAATAATGCCTCTTTGAGTCATGAAATTAGAAAAGGGAGATGAAAAATATTATCACTGTGTAATACACGAATAGTATCGCCAAACTGAGTTTGTATTTCAGTCACAAAATTAGAGAAAATAGAAAAAAATTCAAAGCGATTTTTCATTAAATAAAACCAAGTAACACGTGAATAATCGTCCACAAAGATTACAAAATAACGAAAACCTAGCTGCGTAACTACTGGGCATAATGTTCTAAAAATCCTCGCCTAGACCCCACCTAGGCGCTTAGGCCCACCTCAAGCGCCTCTAGGTGCTCGCCCCCATCGGGCCTTGGCGCCTCGCCTCAGCCGCTGACCTAGGCCCAAGACGGCAAAAAAATTCCTCCATGAAATTAAGCGGGGCCTAGGCGGAGAGGTTTTTTTTATTTAATAACTTCCCAAACCATATCTTAATATATTTATTTTTCTAATGATTTACCATATTCATAATACAGGTTGTAGCATATCAAATCACAACAAGAAGTGAACAATATTAAGTCAAAATGGATAATTTTTTTATAGTTGTAATTTTTTGAACTTGTACCAACTTCAAATTATATAAATGATGATACATTTGTAATATTTAGTTTAATTCAATATAATTCTTAAATTTATGTTTAGTTTTTTAAGTTTTAATATTGAATTAAATTCTTGAAATTTTAAATTTTATTATTTAATAGCAATCTTGTTTATGAATAAAACTAATACGTTAACAATATGTTTGAACTTTGAACAATTGCATGTCTGTGTTTGAACTTTGACATTAGTAATATGGATGTGTTTGAACTTTGACATTAGCAATATGGATGTGTTTGAACTTTAAGCAAAGACGTTTATTATCTTTATTATAGATTGTTTTATTTTATATTATTGTTTTATTTGGATAAATGTAAGATAAAATATTAAAATTTGCTTAAAATAACAAATCCTACCTAGGTTATGCCCAGGCCCCTCGGCCACCTGCTTCCCGCCTAGCGCCTTTTAGAACATTGACTGGGCAAGGACCCCAAATATAAGAATGAACCAAATCAAATAGGTGCGCAGACCTTTTAGTGACTCTAGGAGAATATGAGACACGATGGTGTTTCCCAAATTGGCAAGATTCACAATCTAAACTAGACAAGGAACTGAAACAAGGCATTAATCTCTTCATGTTTGCTAAGGAAGGATGTCCCAATCGACAGTGGACTTGGAAGTGGTGAAGCGACACTAGAACAAGCAATAAGTCGAGAGATTAAATCATCGAACAGATATAAACCTCCCGATGCATGACCTTTACCAATCATCCTCTTCGTCGTAAGATCCTGAAAGACACAAATTAGGATAAAAGGTTACAGAACAATTGCAAGTCTTTGTTAATTTGCTCACATAAAGAAGATTAAATGGAAAGTTAGGTTTATATAGTGTAGAGTTTAATGAGAGAGACGGGCTTAAAGTAGCAGTGCCAATGTCCTTTACAGTGACCGTGGAACTATCTGGTTTGAAAATGAGAGTACTAGATGTACCTGTCATGTGAGATACCCCTGAATCTATTATCCATGGATGAGAGGTAATGACTCAAGCACTAGCATTACCTGTTTGAATAAAAGTAGCGGTGGAAGTAGAGGATGGCTGTTGAGAAACCTGATATTGCATGTAGGCATCATACTCTGCTGGAGTCATAATCACTGTCTTTTCCTCGGATGATGTATGAACAAAAGATTGTCCTCCACTTTCCAAACCAGCAACCACATTTGCAAATCGTGGTTGTCTCCGATTATGAAGATGTCTACAAAAGAGTTGAATATGATCGGGCACTTCACAATGATAACAAACTTTGCCTAGTCTTGTCCCTCCATTGTTGTTTGAACTCTGACTCCTACTAATCCCTCTGCCTCCAAAACCACCTTGACCTCGTCCTCCAGAACGACTGTCAAATCTATCGCCATGAGCATTTGCAGGGCCACTACGACCTGTACCTCCTATAGGAAGCAAGTAAAGCAGACTTATCAGAAGGATCAACTGTAGGGGTAGCATCACGGGAGACACGTAAAACTCGGGCAAAAGTATCTGTAAGAGATGGTACCGTTGGGCTGCTAAGAATCTGGGAGCAAACAGTTTCAAATTCTGATCCAAAAGCACCTAGGAAACCCATAACTGCCAACTGGTCACGTTGGGCTTGCATTTGTGTCGCATCTGCGGTAATAGGGAGCAATGAATTGAATTCCTCGTACATCTTCTTAAAATCAGCAAAAAACTATGTAAGTGGGCATCCATCTCGACGAATCTTATAAAAGTCCTGAGAGACCTCATAGATACGAGCAAAATTATTTTCTCCTGAGTACAACACCACTAAGTACTCCCACAATTCTTTGACGGTATCAATATGAGTAACTAAATCAACAATCTGACTGCCCATGGAATTAAGCATCTGATAGAGAATCCTGGCATCGATTGTCTTCCATGCCTCATCGGAAACGTGTACTGTCGTTAAGTGATCGCCCTGTTCTCTGCTAATCAGGGCCAACCACACAATCTCCCTCCACTGTGACTAATTGGTAACGCCTTCCAATTTCCTATCTGTAAGACAGTTGATGAAGATAGTACTTCTGTAACAATTGTTACCGGTCGAGACTCAGATGAAAATGTACCAGAATTCTGGCTCACAGTAGGCTCGGGTGCTGCTGACATCTTGCTTGGAATATCTTGCATTAAATATTCCCAAGCAACAAACTACGATAAATGATCACAATTTTACAACTAAACAGTAACCACATACACCTAACCCAAACAAATATATACTAGTGCGTCGAGCATCCCATATATCCAATCATAAAGTAAATCCCACGAGGCAAAGAAACATCAAAAGGCTGCTATTAAATCACCGAAAAATTTCCACGACCCAAGTACTTCTCACATGCATCTACCAAAGCAAAGCAGAACAGTGGCGTCACTGTTCGCGATGACAGTACCGCTGCTGTTCACGATGATGGTGTCATAATTATAATGGTGTTGTAGTGATGTAGTTATTTCTTGCAAAAGTAGTGGATATAATTTTAAGTAGCAGTTATTAGCAGTTATTAGTACTTTTATTATAAATTCTTGTACAAGCAGTTTGTAGGAGGGTATGTATGGATAATTGGTATTTTCAGATTTCTGTCCTAACGAATATTCTGCAGTCATCTCCCTAATTTCCTCTCTATTCTACTGTTCTTTCTCTAAATCTTCTTATTCTCACTACTCGTTCTTCTATCTTCATCAATTAAATTCAATTTTATAAAATAAATCACAAATTTAGATTGCAACAAGTTGGTATCAAAGCGGTATTTTTGTCCAACCTTGTTCATTATACTTTCATAATTTTTCAAGCCAATCTACTTCCTATACTTCAATTCTGTTCTAATCTTCTGTAAATTAAAATTCTGATAGAGGAAACTTCAAGATCTTAAGTGTTATTACAAGAGGACTTTCTAAATTTTAGGCAGTTCACAATGGAGAAATATCAGTCCTTAGAAGAAAAGGTGGACAAATTTTAATGATATTCCAAGGATGATCTGAGAAATGCACAACTTTAATGAGGAAGAAAATTTGAATGAGCAACGTGAATTCAGAAATCCTTTTGGAAGGAATTGTCAAGGTAATGAAAGGAGGAATGGGAAGGAATTTTTAGAAATCCTAATCATGCAGATCAAGAGAGAAATAGAAGAAATGATGGGATTGATTTCAATAGAAGGGCTGATGACTTGAAACATTTGAAGTTTACATTTCCACAATTTGAAGAAGGTGCATACCCTAACATTGGGTTAGAGATTGCAAGGATACTTTGATATTTATGGAATAAGTGAGGTCAAGATAGTTCCTATTTCTGCAATGCATATGCACGCTGCTAAAAATTGGTACACATCATATATTGTGGGAGGAGGAATGATTACATGGCAAACTTTCACTACTGATTTGATTGTGAGGCTTGCTTTTGTTGGGCATGAGGACATTTGGGTTGATTTCAAGCAATTGAACCAAACCGGTAGCATGGTAGATTATGTAGACAAATTTGAAGAGTTGAGGGGACTGGTTTTAACTTGATTTCCTATGTTGACTGAGGAGTACTTTTTATCCAATTTTAGCAGTGTCTTGAAGGACGCTACAAAAAAAATGTTGAAGTTGTTAGAGCCTACTTCTCTCACTCAAGTATACAAGCAAGCGAAGAAATATTAGAGTTCAATGACTAGTGCAAGCATAAGGATTATGGAACCCAAATCTATATCCAACTACACTAAATATTCTCCATCATATTCTACCAATCCATTCCTAATAGGCCAAATGGAACCAATACTGTGACGTCTAAGCTGTTTTCCAAAACTACAACATGTACGGGTTTTAATGCAGGTCCAAGAAGAATTACAACAACTGAAAGAGATGAAAGAAAGGCCAAAGGATTGTGTTATTTTTGCAATGAGAAGTATACTTTAGGGCTTACATGCATGAATCCTCAAAATTTTATGTTGGTAGGAGATGAAGAAACGGACAACAGTGAGTATAATGGGCAACCAATATTTGATGAAGACCCAGAGGAATACAATGAGTTGTTGGAAGGGGACAAGACAGAAATGGAGATCTCTGCTAATGCACTCATGGGAAATCAAAAGAATAATACCATAAGGGTCAGGGGATGGGTGAAAAGAGTCTTTCACTATACTCATCGATGGGGGTAGCATTTACAATTTCATTGATCCACATGTTGCAACTAAGCTAGGTTGTGCACAAGAGCCTACTAAGGTTATCTGGTTTCAATAGCAAATGGAAGTCAGTTAGTAAGTGTTGCAAAATGTACAAAATTCAAATGGAAGATGAATGGAGAAGAGTTTGAAACTGAAATGAGAATTCTTCCCTTAGAAGGATGCGATGTTGTGCTAGGGGTTCAATGGTTGCAACAATTTGGGCCTATAGTCTTTGATTTTCAGCAGCTAAAGATGGTGTTTAAGAGAGATGGAAAAAAGATGTGGTCAAGCTCAGGACAATAGGGTATGTCTTAAGATGATGATCGGGGAAGCGATGGCCAAATCTTTTAGAGACCAACATCGCATGATGGTATTGCTGTATTCGGTTATCTTACATCCTTCTTTTGATACTAATGCTCAAGTAATTTTTTTACAAGAGAAGCCACAACAAGATGCACATGACTCTAAGTTGGCTTCCCTATTAATGCAAATATGATAATGTCTTTGCTGAGCCTACTTCCCTTCCACCAAAAAGGTTCTTAAATCATCACATAGACCTCAAACCTAATTCAACACCTTTCTCCATCAGGCCATATAGATACTCATATGATCAAAGAATGAAATTGAGAAATTAGTGGTTGAAATGCTATCATCTGTGGTCATTAGACTCAGTAATTCCCCTTCTGCATCTCCCATTCTCTTGGTCAAAAAGGAGGATGGAACTTGGAGGTTTTGTGTAGATTATAGACAACTCAATTCATTAACTATCAAGAACAAGATTCCTATTCCGCTTATTGATGAGTTAGTCCATGCCAAGGTTTTTTCAAAACTGGACTTAAGGGCTGGTTATCATCAAATTAGGATGTCTCCTAATGATATACCTAAAATAGCTTTTAGGACACATTTTGGTCATTTTGAATTAACTGTCGTACCCTTTGGTCTCACTAATGCATTATGAATCAAATATCTGGACCTCATCGTAGGAAATTCATTCTTGTGTTTTTCGATGATATCTTAGTTTATTCACCTGATCTAGATTCTCACTTATATCATCTCAAAACAAGACTTGAAATTCTAAGATTGCACCACTTGCATGCTACAAGGTCTAAATGTGCATTTGCCTTGCATGAGATTGATTATTTGGGTCATATTATTAATGGCAATGGAGTGGCAGTAGATCAAAGCAAAATTGAAAGTGTGATGCAGTGGCCTATTCCGATTTCCATCAAAAGCTTGAGAGGTTTTTTGGGGCTTACTAGTTATTACCGAAAATTTATGAAAGAATATGGAAAAATAGTCAAACCGCTGACAATGTTACTGCAGAAAGATGCTTTTCATTGGAATGAGGACGCTGAAAAGGCTTTTATAGATCTTAAAGAAGCAATGACCAGCACTCCTGTTCTAGCCTTACCTGGCTACAATAAAGAGTTTGTGGTGGAGATTGGTGCTTCTAATAGTGGCATTGGGGCTGTATTAATGCAAGAAAGCCAACGAATAGCTTATTTCAGCAAATCATCGGGTCCTAGAGCCCAAACTATGCCCAGTTATGAGAAAGAATTAATGGCAATGGTCAGTGCTGTTAAAAAGTGGTCTCATTACTTAACTGGTCATCATTTCCACCTTAAAACTGATCACCAAAGCTTGAAGTATTTCATAGAAGAAAAAGTTACTTCTCTCTTGCAACAGAAATGGTTGAATAAACTTATGGGGTATGATTATACCATTTCGTACAAGAAGGGAAAGGAGAATATAGTTACTGATAGTTTATCCAGAATGCATGAAGAAAGGGCAGAAGTGGTAGCTATAACTACTGTTGTTCCTCTATGGATGCAACAACTTATAGCTTCTTATGAAGGAGACAGTCATCTTCAAGATATCATGACTACATTGGCTATCTGCATGGTTGGGCCTCATGAATATGAATTGGTCAGTTGATTATTAAAGCATAAAGGAAAATGTGTTGTTGGTATTAATGGTGACCTTCGAAGGCATATCTTTGAGGAGTTGAATTGTAAGGGAGGGGGAGGCCATTCTGGTGTTGCTGCCACTATTAAAAGAGTGCAACAATATTTTTCTTGGGTAGGATTACAGATATCAAGACTTGGGTGGCTGAATGTGATACTTGTCAAAGAATTAAAGCTGAGCTTCTTCCTTACCCAGGACTTTTGCAGCCTCTTCCTATTCCATAAATCTTTTGGAAGGACATCTCTATAGACTTCATTACTGGATCTGGATTGCCCAACTCTCGGGGATTTGAAGTTATTTGGGTGGTGAGTGATAGACTTGGTAGATATAGCCATTTTGTTGCCTTGTCACATCCTTTTTGATCGAAGTTTGTAGCTCTTTCTTTCTTTGAAAACATCTTTAAGCTGCATGGATTGCCAGCTACAATGGTTAGTGATCAAGATCAATTGTTCCTTAGTGAATTTTGGCAACATTTATTTAGACTATTGGGCATGAAATTACATAGGAGCACGACCTATCATCCTCAAAGTGATGGGTGCACCGAAAGGATAAACCAGTGTGTTGAGCAATATGAGGGGCAGCTAGACATTAACCAAAGAAATGGAGTACTTGGTTGACAATGGCAGAATGGTGGTTCAATACCACCTACCATTCAGCTCTTGATACTGCTCCTTACTAGTCTGTTTATGGGAGACCTCCACCACTATTAATTCTTCCTCATCAAGGTACTAAGATAGCTGCAGTAGCATAATTTGTTGAAGAGAGAAAGGAACAGTTGATAGTACTAAAGCAAAACTTGGAAAGAGCTCAACAAAGAATGAAATCCATGGCTGATGCAAGGAGGACTAAATTTTTTTGAGGTGGGAGATTATGTTTATCTCAAACTTCAACCTTATAGACAAAGTTAAGTGGCTATAAGGAAGAACCTCAAGTTATCTCCTAAGTTTTATAGGTTGTTTAAAGTGTGGATAGCGTACAAGCTGGAGTTACCAGAGACATTAAGAATTCATCCTGTTTTTCATGTGTCCCAACTAAAACAAAGAATTGAACCACATGTCATTCCAGTGCCTAATTTGCCTACAGTAGAACCAAGGGCCAAGGGGAAAAATTGAAGTGGGATCTTTGAGAATTGTTAACAGAAGAACGATTATGAAGAAATGCCAGCAATTTGCTCGTTTAATAGAAGAATTCTATTTTGGAGGACTTTACATGGGAAGACGAAGATAGTATGACTCATTATTTCCCGGATTTTGATTTGAATCCACGAGGACATGGATTATTTGGAGCGAAGGAGTGTGTCATAATTATAATTGTGTAGTAGTTATGTAGTAGTTATTTCTGGCAGAAGTAGTGGATATAATTTCAAGTAGCAGTTATTAGTACTTTTATTTTAAATACTTGTACAAGCAGTTTGTAGGAGGGTATGTATGGATAATTGGTATTTTCATATTTCTGTCCTAATGAATATTCTGCAGTCATCTCTCTAATTTCCTCTCTATTCTACTTTTCTTTCTCTAAATCCCTCTATCTTTGAGTGTGTCATAATTATAATTGTGTAGTAGTTATGTAGTAGTTATTTCTGGCAGAAGTAGTGGATATAATTTCAAGTAGCAGTTATTAGTACTTTTATTTTAAATACTTGTACAAGCAGTTTGTAGGAGGTATGTATGGATAATTGGTATTTTCATATTTCTGTGCTAATGAATATTCTACAGTCATCTAATTTCCTCTCTATTCTACTTTTCTTTCTCTAAATCCCTCTATCTTTGTCTAAATCTTCTCCTTATTCTCGCCACTTCTTGTTCTTCTTTTCTTCATCAATTAAATTCAGATTTATAAAACAGATCACAAATCTTCTACTTATTCTCACTACTTCTTGTTCTTCTTTTCTTCATCAATTAAATCCAGTTTTATAAAACAGATCATAAATTTAGACTGTGACATACGCTGATGTTTATATATCTGGGTTTATTCCTAAGATTAATCTCTCACTGATAGACTCCACAACACGTTTGCATGAGGTGGTCGTCGTCCTAATCGTTTCTAGCAAAGTTGTTCGGTGGACCTCAACCCAACGTCTATATTGAGACGAGAACCTTGGTACAATCGATAGTGCAATGCATTTGCGTTGAATGGACACCATCGATGCCTTGACCCAATGCTTGCATGTAAGAAAGAACCTTGGTACAATCGACGATTGATGCGGTAGAAGACACCACACACAACTATGAATTGTTGTATGATAAGTCAAAATTGAATTTCAAAGAAAAACTAATCCAAGTGTTTTTGGAATTACATGATCCATGCTTATTTATATTTGAACAAGAAACCCTAAAAATCCTATAAGGAATCAACTACTAAATAGCAACCAATTTGGAATCAAAATCTAGCTAACAAGCATCCTAATTACATTAGAATTGAAAAGATATGAAAAATTCCTAAACGCATGCAAGAAAATCTGATAAAAACGCGTCCTCAAAAATTATGCTGTGTGCCTAGCTCGGCCGCACTACAAAGTGGTTTAGAAATAGCGCGGCAACACCATACCACCAGAGCTCAATCAACTTCCTGGTCACTTGGCGCGGCAGTGCCAAGTCCTTCACTAAATCCGGCACGGCTGTGCCTGTTGGCCAGAATGCGTCCTTCGCTGCTTTTTAACTCCTTGCTTGTATCAATCACTTGTACCAAATTCATGAGCTTGAAATGCAACTCAAATGCCTTTGAACTCGAACCCGTATCCTTCCAAATTTCTTGAATTATTGAACTCGAACCCGTATCCTTCCAAACTTCTTGAATTATTCCCTTGAAACGTTTAGCGAGCGATCTTGTCACGGGACCAATAGGAGCTTGTACCAGATCTGCCCAAGCTTGTACTCCATGGTTTCCATCCATGCACGAGGTCCTCTCCTATTTAGAAGGATTTGTCCTCAAATCATCACCTACATCAAACGGACTTAAATCATTAACGTTAAATGTGACACTAACATTATACTCACCAGGTAAATCCAATTTGTAAGCGTTGTCATTGATGCGCTCAAGGATTTGAAAAGGATCATATCCCCTCAAAAGCAATTTTGATCTCCTTTGAGCTAGAAATCTTTCTTTTTGCATATGTAACCAAACCCAATTTCCCGACTCAAAGATCACTTGATGTTGTCCCTTATTGATTTGTTTGACATACTGCCCCGTCCTCCTTTCAATGTTGATTTTAGCTTTCTCATGAATCTGCTTAACAAAATTAGCCTTTTCTTTCACATCCATGTTAGTATATTTAGAAACAAGTAATGAAGATAAATCCAACGAGATTAAAACCATACACAATCTCTAATGGAGAGAAATTAGAAGCAGAATGTATAGATCGATTATAAGCACTGGCAGAACTAGGGGGGTCCAGGGGGGTCATAGGGGGGTCATATGACCCCCCAACTCTGAAATCTGAAGCATGCTAATATTAGTTAAATTTGATCTCTGTTATGAGATGGTATTAATTCATTTGCTTCTTCATGTCCTTCCACCTATAATAAATTAACAATATTATTATAAGATAAAATAATGTTAAATAAGTTTGATAATTAATTAATTAATATTGCACTCATTTGTCTTACTGATTTAATCATTCCTTGGTATCAATTTTTTGTAAATGAGAATAACGTAATTCATTTTTTTGCTTTGAGTGGCTCCTCTCAGTTGTCTCCAAGGAAGATGACTAGAACCATAATATAAGGTTTTGAATATATAATATTATAATTTGTAATTTATCTATAAAAGTAGCTAATTAGTTGACTAAAAACTTCAAAGTCTGATTAATAGTCTTATAGTTCGGAGGAATTAATATATATATATATATATATATATTTATGTATATGTATTTAAAGCCATTAGACTCGCAACTCAAAGGTTGACAAGGGTTGAAATAGGATGTTGTGAAATACTATAATTGGGCAAAATAAATTTGAAAGAAGCACTCCAAGCGTCAATAAATAAATTTTTTTTACTGATGTATTTTGATTCCTTCTAAAAATGTTCTGGTTCCGCCACTAATTATAAGCAAACTCAACATGTGGTAAACATTCTTCCCAAAATTTGATATTCTTTTTAAAGCAGACAGTTTTATTTACTATTTCGGTTTGACCATTAGTTTGTGGATGATAAGTAGTTGAAAATAATAATTTAGTTCCTAACTTACACGACAGTCTTCCAAAAGTAACTCAAGAACTTAGTATCTGTATCAGAAACAATTTTCTTAGGCAAACCATGCAATCTAATAATTTCCCTAAAGAATAAATCAACTACATGGGAAGCATCATCAGTTTTGTGACATGGAATAAAATGTGTCATCTTAGAAAACCTATCCAGGACCACAAAAATTGAATCATGACCACGCTTAGACCTAGGTAAACCCAACACAAAATCTATAGAAATATCAATTCAAGGTTTATTAGGTATAATGGTGTATACAATGCATGGGGTTGAACATGAGATTTAGCTTAACGAAAAGTAATACATTATCACATATTCTCTCTACATCCGTTTCATGTGTGGCCAATAAAAATGTTCTTGTAAAACAACCAATGTTTTAACCACACCAAAATGACCCATTAAACGACCTCATGTGATTCTTTTACCAACAACTCATGCAAAGAACAAGCAGGTATACACAACTTTTTTTTACGAAATAAAAATCCATCAATTTTAAAGTACTTACCCACATCATTCTTTTCACAAGACTTAAACTCTTTACAGGAATCATGGCCATCAACATATAATTCTTTAATCCGTTCAAAACCAAGCAATTTCGTATTAAAAGTAGATAACAACACAATCCTCCTCGAAAGAGCATCTGCAACGATATTCTCTTTACCTTGCTTATATCTAGACATGAAAATGTCTCGAACATGTCTCTTATTCAATTTATGCTGAACTTTTAAGTACTTCAAAGACTCATGATCGGTGTGAATCACGAACTTCTTAGGCCATAGGTAGTGCTGACACGTTTTCAATGCTCGAACCAATGCATACAACTCCTTATCATAAGTAGGATAGTTTAAAGTTGCCCCACTTAACTTCTCGCTGAAGTACACTACTGGTTTTCCTTCTTTCATCAACACAGCTCTAATTCCCAAACCTGAAGCATCACACTCAATTTCAAAGATTTTAGAAAAGTTAGGCAAAACAAGTAAATGAGCATTAGTCAATTTATTTTTAATCAACTGAAACGCTTTCTCTTGTTCGTCTCCCCATTTAAAACCAATGCTCTTTTTGATGAGATCCGTACGTGGTGCTGTGATTTCGCTGAAGTTCCTCACAAAACGGTGGTAAAAACTTGCTAGTCCATGAAAGCTACGAACTTGACTGACATTCATAGTACTCGACCATTCTTGGATTGCAGGTATCTTTTTCTCATCCACTTGTACTCCTTGTGAACTAACAACAAAACCAAGGAACACAATTCTATCCGTACAAAACGTGCACTTTTTCATGTTAGCAAATAACTTTTGTTTCCTAAGTATATCTAAAACATATTTCAGATGCAAAACATGTTTACCCAAGTTTTTGCTATAAACCAAGATATCATCAAAGTAAACCACAACAAGTTTTCCAATGAATGGACGCAAAACATGATAAATTGTATTCAACATGCAGAAATGACAACAATTTTCTTGTTAGCAAGCTTCATACAATATGAGCTGGAAAGAAGTTGAGGTACTCATAAAATTAGACTCACTCTGAAAGGTTGGAGATTACTCTGCAGCAAATTAAAAAACCTTTTCGTAGTGCGTGTAATTAGACCAACTTCCTTTCCATAATTCGCTAGGAAAAAGATGGTAAGTTGAACTCAGCAAACAGAATTAATTCTTTTTTAGCAAATTAATTCACCTAATCCGGCCAGTAAAGAATTCTTCTTATTTTTGGTAAAATAAGGACCATGTTTGGATTTTGTGTAAAATTTATCGAATTGAATTATCTTGATCACGCAAGCAGCTTCCTTGGGGTGTATAAAAATTGCATATGGAAAATCTGAAGGGAATTTCAGTTTAATTAGGTTTCTCCTGGAGATCTTCTCTACTCAGTAATGTACATTTCTTCCCATTAGTATATGTGGTAAATCATTGGAAAACTTTTTTGTTTTTAACTTTTTGTCCAATTGTAGTTATATTTTTATTTAAAAACTTATTTTAACTGTAAAGAATACCCATGGACACTTGTGGAAGAAACACCCTTACTCGTGTGTTTGGACATTGTTGCTGTATTATGAGCAATAATTGATTTTGTTTTTAGTGACTTCAATATTTATGTTCTCTATCTAAGGTAGTAATTTGTTGAATGTCACAATTATTCGTCAGGTTGTGGACATGCTTCTGCTTCAGGCTCTTTAAGAGATGTAACATTCCCATGGTGGCAATAGGCACGGTAAATGAGTTTTACATGTTCTCTTAATTAACAAGGAGAAAAATTATGCTTTTATTTTGAAAAACTGCTTGTGCTTGACAGTTTCCAACTGGTATCGCCTTGGCTATTGAAAAGAAAAGTAGGCGGATAGAGATATCACTTTACTGCCTTGCACGGGCCATTGAAAGCTTCTTCACATGTATGGCCGACCTTGGATATTTACCACCACAGTCGAAAAACTTGAAAAGAGCTGATGTGGTGGTTTTCAGTATTTCTACGGCAATCATAATGCACTGCTATGCAATTGAGAGGGATGTCTTTAGATCAAAATACCTCAATGTTCTTGACTGGGTGTTCGGTGTGCCTCTTTCCGCAACAGAAGCAACCCTGCGTAAGAGTATATACTAAACCTAGCAGAGCATTTCAGGCTGAATAGAAGATCCTGAAATTCAATGCTTCTTTTGGTCTCATGATCTCAATTAGGAGGTACACGTGGTAGGCGTGACAAAAACTAGTTTAGGTTGGTTTTCGGTTATACATATCGGTTATGAGTTGATTTAAAACTAAATTCATATTACCTATTTATTATGTCAATTATTACGATAATCAATTAAATGTTGGCACATACTAAATTAGAATTTTAAGAAAATAGTTGTAGTTAGATTATTAAATTTTAATATGAATAATAAATTGTTGAATTATATATTGCTAAACATTTGAATGAAGTGGATATTTATTTAATTATGATTATGAAAAAAATAATTATTTTTAGTTTGTAATGGAATTCTATCTTAGTGTTTATATTCACCAAATTATCTTATAATTGAAATAGAACTATGAAACTCAAGATTTAAAGGTTATGTTTGTAAAAAATGTGCTTGAAATTAGACTATTTGTTAAATTAACAATAATTCACTATTTTATCTCATGATGGGAGATTAATAGTTCTTTAAATAGATTCTTATAAATTATTTTTTGTCTTTCCTAAGGTTATTTATGAAGATTTATATAATCTTATTTATAAACGCGAGATTAATAGTCTTCTTGCTTTTAAGTTACAAATGACTTTATATGGCATTATGTGATTAATATTCTCGCATCAAGAGCATGCATGTTTACAGGACTGTATTACAAAGGACTATTAGTCCTTGGGACTATTTCTCCGAACTGGACTTCTTCTTTGGATTAGAATAAATGAGACTATTTTACTAGTTGTTTTTTTTACTCTAATAATTGCTCCGGACTGAACTAGATAATCCAATCCAACATTTGTTTCTCTAAAGAATAATATCGTAATATTTGTTAAAAAGAATCAAATACCCTGATCAAATAATTTCTAGTATAACCACATCAGAAAAATATCTCCTCCACTGCGGACAAAATCATTATTATTAACACAAGACATTGATAACTAAACAACATTTAAGTTATTGAATACAAAATATTGAATAATCTTATTAATATAAAGTAAATTATTGAATAACTTAATTAACGTTAACTAGAATTATTGTTGCAAATGTCAAATACCAACTAAATAATAATAATAATAACATTTTACCATAGTTAGATATATTTATTTTAGAATTTCTATATTTTTTTTTCAAATTTTTTCATTTACATTTACTGAAAGAAGAAAATGAAATACAGAGTAAAAGAAGCAAGAATTTGACACGGGTATTCCATGTCCTTAAGGTGTTTATTGCTCCTTACCACTAAGGTTTGCTAAAGGCTACTAGCAATTCACCTCCAGGATATATGTCAAGTCTTATCTAATTTTCAGTGATAGCAACTCACTAAAAATCTCTATTTTTTATGCTGCTTTGTAAAGGTTGATGCGAGGAAGAAGATAGCTAAACTGTTTAGTTTCTAAAACTGATAAAAACTGAATTGTGAATTAAAACATCAGTTTACAAAGTAAATAATGTATTAATCACAAATCAATTTATAACAGTAGTAGAATTCTTTGTATCCATAATAATTAAAGGTTCAATGAATCTGCTGGTTCAAGATAAAAAAGTTGGCTCTCGGCTCGGGCGAGGCTCCTAGCGATGATGCACATGTGCAAAGTGTGCACCTAAAGCGCCAATGCGACTTTGCGACCCGAACCCGCACCACGGCCCCCGGGTCGTAGGCGAGTGGTGCTTTGCACCACGTCATTGTGACCAACTCCAAGCCTTTCCTTTAGTACCACTAGCAAATTAAACTATTCCACATATACTTATAAAGTATTAAATAGTTTTATCCCTACTCAATGTGGGACTTAAAGAAAATAGTTTTCTTAAACAACAATGAACCTTTTCATATTCTCCACTTTAGATACAATTAAAACACAATATATAATTCCTACTTGAATTATATATTACTTTCTATTAATCTCCTTGTAATAGACTATCAAATGCACTTTTAATTTAATACAAATTTAATCAATTAATGGGTCTAAATTAATCCCCAAATTGATCAAAACTCATGTATGAAAAGGTGCATTAACATTTACTATTTATTTCAGTCATTTCTGTCCAATATTGTCACATTTTTTATAATTCGATTTTAACTCCAAAATATTCTAAAATTTGCACAATATCTACCCACCATATCAGAGAGTCTAGGATTACAGTTTCAGCCTTGTATCATTATCAGAGACCAAGTTATGATTATTTTAGGGTTCACAATTTCAATACTGTTTTATTTTTAATTAGTTACCTACAACTTCGTTTGGGCTCATTTTTGGATAGCACCTCTCCTGTACCGGTGGGTACTTCTCAAAAAAATTTCAGTCAACCGTGCCTTCCAACTTCGAAAACAATTCTCTAGTCAGTGAGTTTAGCTCACGGACCGCTTCCTTGCATGATTTTTAATTTAAAATCTAGAAAGAGTCAAGTTCTCGAATTTTTACAGTAACTAGAGCAATTACAGAGAGCTCCAACATATTAAAATATCAAGTTCTAATTCCTTGTACATTGAGAGTTATGCAATGTACAAAAGTAGATCGAAGGTTTTTAGCTTAGTGGTATTACTCAACTCATGTTAACAATGAAGTTGGGAGTTCGGGTATTGGCATGCCAAGGCAGGGTGCGTGAGTGTGTTTAAATTAGCCAAAAAAATATATTACAAAAGTAGGGCAGAAATTGCCTCACCTAGCCTTGTTTTGTTTTTCCATCCTTGTTTCCTTTATATTTTTAGTCCATCTTGTGAGTTCCAGGTCATGTATCATTAAAGGTAGTCAAGTTCAATTTAGGTATGACAAGAGTTCCATAAACTTCAAAAGAAAAGTATTTTTTGAAGTTTATTTGAATTAAATGGTGTTTAGAGGTCCTAGCAAGGTTTTCAGACCTGGATCAGATTATTGATGTGACAATTCAAAATTTTTGATAATCTTGTAAAATAGGATGCAAGAATTATTATTGAATAAAATAAATTTTTATTTATAATGATTTGTGTTATGTGTTTACAGGTCTTGTTATGACCTAGAATGTGGTTGTGTTAGAATTACGAGTTTAAGATTTGTATAAGAAAATAAAATTTTTATGGGAAAAAGATGTGAAAACGCTATTCACTCGAAAATGCTTTTGCTTTTTCTTTAGATTTTTCAAAAAACGCGCTAATGTTAATATAACGAGCAAAGACGGAATGTCCAATAAAATTTGAAAACAAAAAATGCAGTTTTTAGCCCGTGTAATGAATTTTGAAAGTTAATTGAGTATAATACGAATTATTATATCAGAATAATAAGAGTATAATACAAATTATTATACGAGTAGAATATGAAGAATAATACAACGTATAATATGAGAATAATACGGAGTACAATACGCATATAATACGAAAATTATACGGTAGGAAAAAAAATCACAAAACCAATAAGGAGAATAAAAAAATCAAAAAAGCAAATCAAGCGTGAACTACGTAGACCTGATCTCCTCGCATAGAAGTACGCAGACAGCCATCTATGGTGCGATCTAACCCCTACAAAAAAATCACAAAACCCTCTTCAAATCAAACCCAACTAAACACTTTTCAAAACTCATCAAGCGTGAACTACGTAGACTTGATCTCCTCGCATAGGAATACGCAAGCAACCATCTATGGTGCGATCTAACTCTTACAAAAATCACAAAACCCTTTCAATGGTTCAGCGATCATCTGGTACAACTTTTCAAAACTCATCAAGCCAGAACTATGTAAGACTTGATCTCCTCCACACACGGGAGTAC
This sequence comes from Panax ginseng, assembly GCA_020205605.1. Taxonomy (NCBI): domain Eukaryota; kingdom Viridiplantae; phylum Streptophyta; class Magnoliopsida; order Apiales; family Araliaceae; genus Panax; species Panax ginseng. The sequence goes on from CM035137.1 coordinate 77,184,853, forward strand.
GTAGGCAGCCATCTATGGTGCGGTTTAACCCTTAAAAGAAACATCTAAACCCAAAATCCAGCTCAAAAATAAACCCAAATAAACATTTTTCAAACCATTCAGGCCAAGCCTGAACTACATAAGACCTGATCTCCCCCATACACGGGAGTACGTAGGCAATCATCTATGGTGCGGTCTAACCCTTAAAAGAAGCATCTAAACTTAAATACCAGTCTTAAGACACCAAATAAACCTGAAAAACCCTACACCCAAGAAAAACCCTCAAGGTCGACAACCTTTTGGTCGAGAAGATACAATGACACCTCAATGTCGTTCCATCAAATCCGAAGCAAGTCTTGAAAAGAAGAGGCAGTGATACATTAAGACAACCAGTCACAGTGATGAAATAACATTCATCCTAAGATGCAAACCTTCAACAACTCATCACTCCTGAAGTGCGAAAAGACTTGATCTCCTTTGACCTACAGAAGTATAGGGGTTGTAATATTCCCCGTGTCTATGAATTGAGTATATGATAATGATTCTTAGAAAAAGGGAATGGTTAGATTATAGATTATGTAATACTCGAAATAGTATCGAGTTCAAATAAAGGTTATGAGGTAACATCTACAAGTGTTTGTGGAGGAAACAAATTGAATAAAAAATATAAAATTTATATTAAGGGAATACGTTGAGTTAGTTGAGTTATTCAACGATAAATTTTTGAAGAAGATTAGATGGAAACCGAGTAGGGAAGGTTTCGGTGATTCTGAGGACGGAATCCTTATAAGGAGAGAAGGATGTGACAACCTAGATTTTTTGAAATTGTTAAAATAAGAATTTAATGAATAAAATTCTTATTATGACGTATTTTGCGTTTAAGTAAATATGTATATTCATGTATTGAGATGATGAGGTTTAATAGTTAATTTAACTATTGAAGAAATTAAATGAAATTGTTATGAAAAGAAAATTAACTCTGAGTAATATTTGTTAATTTAATTAAGTTAAAATTATATTATGAGATAGTATAATTTAATTATTATTGTGATTTATGAAAATTATTATGAATTAAGTTTTGTAAATAATGTGAGTGATTCACTTAATTAAAATAGTGAAATAATGCGAATATATTTGTTTTAATAAATGAGAGGTTAATATATATATATATATATATATATATATATATATATATATATATATATATATATATATATATATAATGTAATATTTTAATGTGGTAAGATTGAGAGTTTCGTTAATAGTTAAAAATATTTATGGGATTGAATAAACATTTTAATTCAAATATTTATGGAATTTAAAATAAATATTTGATGAAAAGTTATTAAGGGGTTAAATAATTTTATAATTGGTGCGTATTTTGTTATGCTAAAGGAATGATAATATTCTAATTTAATTAAATAATTAAATTAGAGAGATGATGATTTATCAAATAAGGATTATAATGTAATTAAATAAAGTGTGACAATAGTTTAACATATGATAATGGGATTATTTAAATAAATTAGTAAGGGGTTAATTGAGTTTTAACCAAACATGGCCTAGAGCCCTTTGTATTTGTAACTGGTGAGTTTTGATAACTGACCAAACCACGTTAAAGTGGTGGTCAGTTTACTTGCTAAAACACAGAGATGAAGGAGAAACAAAGATAGAAATTGAGAGAAAATCATCTGTAAATTGAGATTCTCTGAGAAATTGTAGAAGAGGGGATTTTGGTGAATCAAGGGAACCAAGTTTGTCTATTCTAAGTTTAAAGAAGAATCAAAGGTAAATTTTTGGAGTTTCTAGTTTCTAGTTTTTTATTTTCTAAAAGTTCTTCTTTGTAATTGGTTTTGAGGGTTAAATTGTTAAGTGATTGATCATATATATTAATTGGTATGTATAATTTGTTATATGTAATCTATAATAGGTTTTCATGTAATCAAATTCATGAAAACATGTGTTAGAAGAAGAAATTTGGTTTATGGCTTAATATATGTATGTCGGTCTATTTTAAGACTTAAATTAATGGTTAGATCATGTATATAATCTGAAATTGGTGCTAGATATTGTTAGTATATTGAATTACAAAAACAATGAAGGTTAAACAGATTGATTTGGCTAGGAATAGAATCCATGGTGAATGAATTCGCTAAACATGTTAAAACATAAAAAATAGAGTATGAACATGAGTTTTGGGTTAAGATTTAGGTTGGTTAATAGTTCTGTAAATTGTTGATTCTTTGGTATGTTGTAGTTCTATGAATTACAAATCCATAGAATCAAAAACGGACTAATTTAGATGTGTATAACTCAAGTTATGAAGATTAGAAGGAGAAAAAGTTAAAAAATCGCAAAGAATATAGAACTACTGAAATTTGGCTCTAATTAAGCAGCAGCAATGACTATCTTGTGCCCTAAGTATTTTAGGGTGTAACTACCCTCTAGGGCGCAACTGCGCTGTGTCCAAGGCTTAATTGGGCGCAGCTGCACTCTAGGTGTGTCAGGTGTGACTATTTTGACCTCCTGTAGTAAAATATCCATAACGTTTTCATACGAACTTCGATTGAGGCAGTTCAGGATGATTCAGAAAGATAACGAGTATACCTACAACTTTCATTTTTTAAGTTTTTCAATTTGAGGTTGGAAACAGATGTCAAAATGGAAATCTTTGGGACTGTTATGTTTTTAGAGGCAATCGGAGGGCGTCGGGCATGCACGTATGCAAGTGTAGTGCTTTTGACGATAAAAGATGTTTTTCTAAGTCATAAAACATGAATTTTAGTAAATATAACGATGCTTAACATTAATAAATGATGTATTAGACAAGTTGTATAAGCTTACTAAACATACACAAGAGAGACAAATCGGGCGTGTAACGAATAAACGTCGAAACGCCGTGACAAGTGTTAATGAAGATAAAAAGTGTTTTAAGTCAAATGAAATGAATATTATAAGATATGAAATGGGTTTAATATAAAACCAATAAGTAGTCCTAGCAAGACTTAAACACTAGAATGAACTTCGGGTGTGACCTAAGAAGAAATATAGTGAGATATAAGTCGAAAGTTAACACAATCAAATTGAACATTGTGTATTGATAATAGGAAGGGTTATGAGATATAGAGTAAAGTTTACATTACAACTACTATGCATTTCTATGTGACTAATAGTTAATGAGCATGATTATATAATTGTGTAGGGCACGCAAAGTGCAAATATCTGTAAGCTGTTAAACTATTATTGGTAAACAACGATCAAGGCAAGTCTTTCAGTTCCTATTTGCTATGTGAACTTGATGATGAATTATTTTAAATCTTTATTGCAAATAGCATGATGTGTTATATATATGTTGAAAGTATGAAATGTTATAGTCAATTTATGACTACGTTGATTGAGTAATGAATGCTGATTGAGTAAGGAACTCAATCTTTATACTTGTTATATGAACTGCAACATGTTTGTTATGTTAGTTTAATGTTTATGAGATGTATGATAAGCATGTTATTATGTGCTACATGATGCATGAAAACTGTTAGATTTGTTGGGCTGTCGAGCTCAACCTTGCAAATAACCATTTTTACAGGTTAAGGATTGAAGGTAAACTATATGCTACTTGAATGACATGGATCAGAAATAATACACGAAGATTAATATTTTAGCTAAAGTTGTTATTTCTTTAAACCATGATTAAGATCCATGAGATGTACTAAATGTTGTATGATGTATAGTTTTATGTTGAGTTGTAAAGTTAAAGTTTGAGATGTCCGATGTATAAAAGATATCGATTTGTTATGTAAGTATATATATTAACTCTGATAAAGTGAATCATGGATTATATATGATTCAAAGATATGTAGATGATAAAGGTTTTGCTTCAGGGAATTAAAGTAAGAAGACAAAAAAGTTTTAATTATTTCATATTTTATCAAGTTTAACATCGAATAATGATGTAAAATCAGAAGTTAGACGTATTATTAACGACAAAAGTCGATAATTGAATTGTATGAATTTTGGGGTCGTTACAGGGTGACCGTCATGGAAAAGTCTATCTCACCCGATGACCTGTTCCCACAAATCAAACCTTGTAGATCAAATCAAACCCGACTAAAGCCATTACATCAAAAACCAAGCCGAGCTTTTAGACACCCTTGATCACAAATCTTCGTCAAATCAGAAGAAAATCATCAAAGCCAATTTCTCTTATAAATCAAAAACAATGACTGGGGCATCCAAGCATCAAAGCAAAAATTCATTACCAGTTCACCATGGTGGTTAGGAGGTAAAAGACTCTTGCAATCTCGGCATCTAATCATCCCATCTGTCAAACACACAACAAAGCAATTACTAGATGACAAGTAAGACTGGGGCAATTTTAGAATCGGTAACAAATCGATATCGGGACCCTTACCAAAAACAAGATTGGGTCAAGTTCGGAGACCACGATAACTTAACACTCGGGCATTTATCGGCCATCCTTAAAAGGAAATTGCACCAGTCAGCACCATTAGCATTGTCCATCATTATCAGAGCTTCTCTCATGACATTTCCATGTCGGTTTGGTAAGATCATTGGGGCTTTTCCAATCATAATTTTCTTAGAATACAATGAACCACATGTGAGCTACGACTCTTTCATCTCTTTATGTGCTTTCAATCTCCATTTACATGCACTAGCGATGATAGACATATTAAGATAAATCTTGCAATAGAATCTTAGAAAAAGGTTTGAAAAGAGAAGATTTTGGTTAAGTTATTATGAGTTGGATTAATTTTGATAAGCGTCCGTAGAGCAAGAATCACGAGAACGATTAGAGAATTAGGACTATTTAACCTTTTGATTAGGCACGGTATCCTAGTTTAAAGCACTTTTTGGAGCAGACTTGACTTCATATGCATGTCTGCACTTTGCGATTGACTTGACTCTTAGTTGTGGCGTATAAAACTGTGGAGACAACAATGACAATTAGTAAGAAATTAAAAGATAAGTAGTCATTCTAATGTCTCGAATCGTGGCCTGGGTTACTTGACTTATTAAGCCTGAGGGGTGTTTTTACACCTGGTGCCCTAAAGCCATCTAGTTTGGGAGTCACCAGCCCAACGCTGTTGTGATAACCCGAGATTTCGAATAATTAAAATTTTACGAATAAATTTTTTTTTATTAATATTGACTGTTAATATTGTAGTGAGAATTTGTGAGACAAGTCTCGAGAATTAGTCAATATATGTTTTGACTGAGAAAATAGAATAGAGTTGTGCTTAACAGCTTTAGAAAACCCTAACCCTAATTTTCGGATAGGGATTCGATAGAAAAAATACAATTAAAATAATTGTATTGTTGATTATGTGTTTGATTTGTATAGAAATGTTGATCAATGGTTGATCGGATAAGGTTTAATATTAATAAACCTTAATAAGGGATTTAAAACCCTAATCTTAAATTTAGAAAATAAATTGTACAATTAAAACCCTAATCAGACGAAACCCTAATTTCAAAACAAGAATTTTAAACCCTAATTAGGCAACCCTAATTTTTATTAGCATGCCTAAAGTGTTTGTAAACATAAATATGATTAGAAATCACTAATTATATTTTTGTAATTTAAATTTCTATTTTAGAAACCCTAATTTTATTTTAGAAAATATATTTTTCTAATTAAAACCCTAAATTTGCAAATTTTGAGAATTAGAATTTTTAGACCTAAAGGGTACAAAACCTAAACCCTAGATTGTCCAAACCCTAAACCCTAAGGGTTTTCAACAAATGAGAAATCTAGAAATAAAAGGAAATGACCTAAATGCCTTTTTATGGGATTTTTATAAGATTGCTTGCAAAAATGGCCATGACTTTAGTTGTTGAGCTAACCCTTGACTTTATTTAGCCTACAAACACAAAAAGACATCACCTACCTAGCCACCAAATTCGTCCCAAATGATCGGATCTAGCAACTTAGCATTATATATAAGATTTAGAGAGAAAAAAGTGGCCAAAAGTTGCTAATTTTACTCTAGCTCTCACCATCTCTCTCTCTATCTCAAAGTCTAAAAATATTATAGTAGATCACCATCTATACAGCCTTAGATCACCCAAGATCAGAAATCAAAAGTCAGAATTGAAAATCAAGCATAAAAGGTACAAAACCCTAAATTTTGAAATCCTTCAATTCCTTGTTAAATGTTGTAATTGATTGTTCAAAGATATGTAATAAGGTGTCAATTGAAGTTCTGAGTTGATAAATCATGAACCCATAACATCAAAGTTCACGAATTTAGAGTTTTTCAAAATCTGGAAATCTGGAAAATTGTGTTTTTCAGTCAAATGTCAGATCTTATAGATCCGCGTGTGTTAAGTGTTTTCGATGTTTAAAACTTGTAACATGTAGCCCGATATGTGTTCTTTAAGTTGCAAAATAATCGCACCCGGATCTATTATAGATCGAAGATATAATCGGTCAAAAACCCGTTGACCGGGCTTGACCGAAGTAAAATCAAGGTTACCTGTAAAGTGAAAAACCGAACTCGACAAGATCTTTGAAGGTCCCTATCATGTCCGGTTGATTGTTGTTTATTGATGTTGTTGTATGCATATTGTAGATCGTAATATCGAGTCCAAGAACACCGCCTTTATATTCCATAAACATCAAATGTGTTGGATTTTATGGATGGTCAAACTAGACCACCCGAAATCGATTATTACTTTAAAAACCGAAGCAATTAGAACAACTGCTACGACATACTTTGACCGGATTTGATCGAAATATATATGTTGTTTTTTTTGACCGAGATCTTAATATCTCGTTGTTAACTATCATGAGTACTATAGTTATGAACCAAATAGCGAGCCATTTAATGACCGGAACATAGAATAATTTGTGCATGAAAGTGTCTGGTCGAATTTTCTGGGTTTCTGGAAAACCCAGAAACCGTCTGACAGCAAATGTGGAGACTTTGATCTTCTTGTTGTGATGTTGTTTAACCAAAGTGTTGGTTGAATGTTGTAGTGTGACATATTGTCTACATGTTCAAAGTTTTAGCAAGTCCAGAACATGCACAGATTGAAAATTTCAAGTGGTCAAAGTAGCACCCTTGCACTGCCGGCTGTCAGTGTTCTTGAGGCCAAGAACACCTACAGCGACACTAAGTGTCGCTATAGACCTTTAGCGACGGAATAATTAATTTTATTTTCTGAATATTCCGGTAATTAATAAAAAAAATAGAAATAAATTCTAAAAATTAGTAAAAATGGTTTTAAAAATTATTTTAAATTATGAAAATAATTTCGAATTAATTGAATATTTTTCTTTAATATTTATAATTATTTAAATATTAAAGGTATTTAATTTATTTAATTATTGTATTAAATAAATTAGAGAAAATGATTTAATATTATGAAAAATCATTTTAAATAAGAAAAATGTATTTAAAAATATTTTGAGTTATAAAATGTAACTTTTAATATTTTTGGAGAATTTTCATTAATAATTTAATATTAATGATAATATATTTATTTGATTATTAAATTAAATAAATAAGATAAAAATGATTTAAAATCATTTTAATTGAAAATAAAGTGTTAGAAAATATTTTAAATTATAAAATATAATTTTCAATATTTTTGGAGAATTTTCATTAATAAATTAATATTAATGATATTTGATTTATTTAATTATGATATTAAATAAATGAATTAAAAATGATTTTATTGATTTAAAAATTATTTAACAATGAGAAAAATAGTTTAAAAATATTTGAAGTTATAATTAATGACTTTTAATATTTAGATGATAATTTTATTAATATTTATATATTAATGGTGGTGATTTAAAATAATTTTAATTACTTTAAAAATCATTTAAGTGGAATATTGTTGATTTAAAAATATTTTAAGTTATTGATAATAACTTTAATATTTTGACAAGTATGTTATTAATATTTTAATATTATTAAATATTAATAATGATAAGATTATTTGATAATTAAATCATTTAAAAATGATTCCGATGTTTGAAAAATTATTATAAATTGTAATAATTGCTTGATAATTATTAAAAGCTTAGAAAAATATTATAATTGATAATTGACTTATCTAAATTAATATTGAAGCTTAGAGACCAAGTTTAATGGACAATCAATGTGTTAATTGTCTTGATAGGGTGACCGAACACAGAGAATGGACCAAGTCCAACTAGATCGATATAGTTAGGTGGTTATGTGTTTATATAGGTTATAAACACCGATGTGGCTATATGGTAATGTGCCTAGGAGAAGTTTGACCGTGAAACTACAAAGTGTTATGTGTTATGAATAATTGTGCTAATTGTAAGACCGATATTATTGGTTATAGGTCTTTCAAAAGCAGATAAGTATTTTGTGTAGTTGTAATCAGCAGAAAAGGCAAGTTTCCTAACTCAACCTTGAGTTAAATTTATTCAATTATTATAGTGGTTAATTATTGCTAATTACACCACATCCGTGGAATTTATTGTTGATTATTCGCATGATTAAGTGCATGCTTAATAATTCAAATTGAATTATTGATTCGTAAATATATATTTGTAGAATAACCGTTGTTGGATATTTATATCTCAGAAGTTAGAAGTGACAATACGTATAATTCTGCTTATTGTCAAATTATACCGAAAAAATGTCTTAGCTAATTATTCGGCTGATTTAATATTAGTTAGAACTTGATAAGTTCGAGAAGAGAATTCAATTATTATTGATAAATCGATGCCAATTATTTCTTGGCTTAAGATCGAGAAGTAAATAGAATTTGAAATCACAAGATTTCGTTGTTAAATCAAAATCTTGATTACGATCGAGAAGAACAACCTTTTATAAAAAGGGAATATCATTAAATCGTATATTCGATCATTCATATGCGACTTAAATATTATGCATAATATAGGGTATAATAAAATCGATCACTTGTTATACTTGCAGAGGGGTATGATTTAATCTTTACTATTATCGATACACACTGGTATATCAAAGTATAACTTTGATAGTTACTCGAGAAGAGAAGTTCAAAGATCTTGTGTGATCACTCAAGATAAATCTGGAAAACAATCCACTTTGCAAATTCAGAGAATTAATTCTTGATTATTCAATTGAATATATCAGAGAACCTTGAAAGCGTTGTACCCTTTCATCATTACATTATTATGCGAAGATAGAATACGGGAAGACTTGTTATTGAATAACAATTTGTTCAGCTATTTCAAAGTTCCCCGAACTTTGGTTTCATTCTATCAAAATAGATAGTCTAGTGATTTGAATACTTATACATTTATTGTATGTATTAACTTGCGGGGCAAATTTGTTGCTCACCCTTGCTAAATAAAACATTTCAAATTTAGGGACGAAGTGGCGAAAAGGTCTTTGCGAAGAATAAAGGCAAAGGCGTTGTAATAAACTAGTTATGATTAACATATTTATTATGTTGTATTTGTAAACCCTTTTTGTATATCTAAAGGGTATGTTTGTAATGTTAAGGTTAGAGAACCTGGGTAATGTATTATTAAACTCTGATAAAAACTTATGTAAGATACTATCTATATAGATTATGGGTAGTTAAATGTTATTTATATTGTGGATCGTGAACACCAAACTAAAAGTCGGTAACCCGAATTTAGAAGCGCCACAAATTGACAACCTCAATTTTTTCATAATTATTAAAATAAGAATTTAATAATTAAAATTCTTATTATGAGGTGCATATATTTTGAATTATGTGATTTGGTGTGAAGAGAATTATATATTCATATGTTGGGGAAAATGAGATTTAATAGTTAATTAAACTATTAAAGAAATTAAATAATATTAGTTAATTTAAGTAAGTGAAATTATATTATGAGATAATATAATTTTAATTGTTATGCCTTATGGGCAATGAAAATTATTATGAGTTAAGTTTCATAAATAGTGTGAATAATTCACTTAATTAAAATAGTGAATTAATACAATTATAATTGATTTAATAAAATGAGAAGCTAATATATTGCATGAAAATGTAAATGTTAGTATAATGCGAGTAAAATATTTATTAAGTACATTAAATATTTTAGTTGGAAACTTTATGGAATAAAATGAATATTTATGGTATTAAATAAATATTTGATGAAAATTGTTATGGGATAATTTATTTAATTGTGATAAAATAGATGAGATTTATACGTATTTTATTACGCGAGTATAATGGTGATATTCTAATTTAATTAAATAATTAAATTAGAGGAGTGAGAATTTGTTAAATAAATTGTGACAATAAAACTATATGATAAATGAGTTATTAACATAAATTAAAAGAGTTTTAAATTTGGTTTTACCAAACAAAGCCTTAGAGCTTTTGAAATTCTTGTTTTAATCTTGTTTTGCCAAACAAGGCTTAAGGAATTATTTTAATTGATTTTATCAAACAAGGCATAAGAGTTGTAAGTTATTAATTTTTAAAGTGGTTTAGCCAAACAAGCCTTATGACTTTTGATTTTTTTTAAATATAATCGACATCGCTTATACATATAATTATATTATATATTAATACGTATTATATTATACGTTATATTTTCTAAGTTACGTAAGTTGGAAAAGAGAGAAGAAGAGAAAGAAGAAAAAAAAAGAAAGAAAGAAAGAAAAGAAAGAAGGAAGAAACAAGAAAATTATTCAAGCTTTATAGCAAATCAAAGGTAATAATCTAGCCTAAACCTCTAGTTTTTAGATTCTTGAGTTTTTTAGATATCACGGAAGTATGAATTGATGAAGAAATCAATTAGAGTTATGTCAAGTGTTGAATAATATGATATTTTCATTCATATGTGAAATTTGAGTAACACAAATTCAAGTTTTAGAATAATCAAACTCATGAAAATAGGTTGAATGATGAAGAATTTCAGTTTTGTTATATATATAAGTTTTGGTCTATTTTGAGACTAAAATTTGTTAGAAGTTTATGTTATAATTGTAAAATTTGTGATGGATTGTGATAATATATGAAGAAACGAAATCAACATAATTGAAACTAACTGTTTTGGTTGTAAAACGAATTCATAGTGAAGAATTTTGCTATGAATGTTAAAAGAAGAAGAAATAATAGAAATAGTGAAATTTAAAGGTTGTAACCTTGATGTTTATGTTGTTTATGTGATTAGAAACATGTTAGAAACATTAGTTTATGTTTCTGTAAATATATTACACCTTGGGTAAGTTGGTATAGTTGTTAGAAAAGAGTTTGTAGGCCTAATTTGACTTTCTGTAGTGTTCGGGATCATAATTCGCGAACTAGCAAAAGGGACCCCCGCCTCGGCGGGCTAACCTAGTGTAAAAACCCCGCCCGGGGGGGAGGGTGGTCTGTTTTGCCAAATTATGAAGAAAAAAAAACTGATCAGAAATGTTTTACTAAAATGAGCATAACCTTTTCATACGAACTCCGATTGAGGTGATTCAAGATGATTCAGAACGAGGACGAGTAGACCTACAACTTTTGTTCTTTAAGTTGTTCCATTTGATGTCGGGAAATGGGGTAAAAATGGCTATGTTTGGGACTAATATGTATTAGAAGGCAATCAGAGGGCGTCGGGCATGCACGTATGCAAGTGTAGTGCTTCTGATGATAAAAGATGTTTTCCTAAGTTATAAAATATGAATTTTAGTAAATATAATGATGATTAACATTAATAAATGATATATTAGATACGTTATGTAAGCACACTAAGCATACACAAGAGAGACGATTATTAAAGTGCGTAAACGTCGAAACGTGAATGAACGAATTAAAACGTGTTTTGAAGACAAATGTTAATGAACATTATAAGATATGGAATGGGTTTAATATAAAACCCATAAGTATTCCAAGCAAGACTTAAACTCTTGAATGAATTTCAAATATTACATAAGTCGAAAAGTTAACACAATCTAATTGAACATTGTGTATTAATTAATAGGAAGGATTATGAGATGTGGAGTAGAGTTTACATTATAATTACTATGTGTTGTTATGTGACTAATAGTTGATGTGTATGATTATATAATTGTGTAGGGCATGTGAAGTGCGAGATAATCGTAAGTTGTTAAACTATTATTAGTAAAAAAAAACGATCAAGGCAAGTCTTTCGGTTCTATTTGCTATATTGAATTTGATGATGAACTGCTTGAAATATTTATTGCAAATAGCATGATGTGTTATATTAATGTTGAAAGTATGAAATGTTAAAGTCAATTTATGACTACGTTGATTGAGTAATGAATGTTGATTGAGTAAGGAACTCAATCTTTATACTTGTTATATGAACTACAATATATGTATGTTATATTAGTCCAATGTTTATGAGATGTATATCGAGCATATTATTATGTGCTATGTGATGCATGAAAACTATTAGATTTTCTTTGGGTTTGTCGAGCTCAACCTTGCAAATAACCACTTTTGCAAGTTAAAGATTTAAGGTAAAGTTATGTGCTACTTGAAAGATATGAATCGGATGTGATACTTGAAGATTTATATACTTTGGTTTAGTTATTATTATTTGAACCATGTTTAAGGTTTCAATAATGTATTAATGTTGAATTGTAATATCGTTTTGCGATGTAAACTCTTGTAGTATTTAAATGATTACGAGATATTTAGATGTAAAGGTTGAAAGTTTTGGGGAGCGAGAATAGTTTGTAATAGAAAATTTTAATTATTCCACAAAATTTTAATGGTTTAGTATTATCGTTGTATTATCGTTTAATGATGTAAAATTAGAGGTTGAATGTATTGTTAATGATCGAAGTCGAGAATTAAATTGTATGAATTTTGGGGTCGTTACTATTGGTATCAAAGCTGATAGGTTAGAAACCTCAAGTAAGAGTACCTTAGGCTATAACCTTAGAGAAGAAAGGTGAAGATAATGAAAGAATAAGCTCAGATAGAGTTTGAATAATAAGAAGTAATTTAAGAAATTTATAAAGAAGGGATTAAAGCATGCGTGGGAGGATTCAAAGAAGAATCTCACAGAGTTATAAGGAATATGAATGTGTGGTTACCCAACTCCAATAATAAGGATATATGGTGATAATAAATAGACAAAGTCTATAAAAATAGAATGACAAAGAAGTTAAGAATAAAAAGTTATATGTAAGTATGGTATAATTGTACTCTTTAATAGTTGATGTATGGTATCTGGGCTAAACGATTCCTTCATAGAGCGGAGGTATATACTGAACTAGCAACTCGGAACCTAGTTTGTTGGTTGTTTGTGGGAACCACTTAACGTACTATATTGAAACTATTAGAGACTCGATGTGTACCAAGTGTATAAAATGGATACGTATATGAAAATGTGGAACTCGAATGAAATGTTGAGCAATGTAAATGAAGTTGGAAATTCTTAAAGTAAGAATTGTTATATAAACAAGAAAATTCAAAGAAGAATCTTGAAGTGATATAAAGATACGAAATGGCAATAGCCAAGATAACGAATAATGTCGTAAATGATGAAAAAGGAAAAGAAAGAGGATCGTAAAACAAAATGATCACGAGTTAAGAAAAGAATTTTAAGGGAGATGATTATAGAATAAGATCACAACGTGATCTGTTTAAGTTATAAGAGAAAAATGATTTGTAATGTTTGAATAATTATAGCTTGATGCTATGAAGGTAATGTATTATGATATAGTACGAGATAAACTCACGAGGAGTTATAGATAATGTGATATAAATTAATTATATTGAAAGGGCAAGTTAAGAGTAAGTTAAGAGTAAATAGAGTTAGGTGGGATTTCAATTGAGGACTCATGTGATGGTTGAGTTGTACAAACCTTTGTATGGGCGAGGGTTTTGTGCTTGCACTCGCTTTATCACATTGATAATCATTGGAATGTTGGTGTCATATTATCAATGTATATGTGGCAAAAAGGTGATTCTTTTCTCATGTGTATATTTGATATTTAGAAACTATTAAGATCAATCGAGATATTATTAGGATTAGGTGCGGTTCTTAAAACTAATGCATATGGTAAGTTTGTGACTCATAATAATATGGTATGTTTTGAACCCCTCGTGAATGGACACCTATGGTCCGACTAGGATAAGTTCTTAAACTCATATTATTGTGGCAAGTTCTGAACTTCCATGTATAGTAAGTTTGATGAACTATATTGGGGGTATAGGAAGATTTTAAGTTGAAATACAAGAATATTTACTATAAAGTATTGATGGTGCTAGAAATAAAAAGAATTAGTTAGTAATGAGTAATGGAATAAAGATTGAAATTAATGGAGAAAATTAGATATTCTAAATCTACTAGCTATGCTTTAGACTTTCGAGATTTATTGACTTCGTCTTTGATGGTTGTACTTTTGATTTTTGAAAAATGTTGGATCACACTAGTGAACCAAAGAATTTTAAAACATTGCTATTATTCGCATATCTATGCTTTGCTTTGTTTCGCTTTAGATAAAAAAATGATTTTAAATTTTCAAAATATATTTTAACTATATGTATCGGGTGATATGATAAACGATGGAGTCATCAATGCAATGGAACTCGGTGTTGGATGTGATCATATGATCGTTAGCCCACTATGGTGAGATGTAGTATGACAACGCGTCATAATCATGACTTCATAAAAAAGATTTTTGAGATTTTTTTGAGATATGAGAATATATATATATATATATATATATATATATATATATATATATATATATATATATTGATTGATGATCCAAATTGTTGTAGAAGTCTATGCTATTTGATTCACTTTAGACGAATATTGAAAGATGTTTATGAAATTCAAGCGTTTCTTGAGAAGTTATGCCAAACCAAATTGCTTTGGTGCGGATTCAGATGTTGAAAAGCTGAGATGAACAACCCTTTTATAGGGGATTACGCGAGGCGTTTAGATGTTTGTGCACAATACATGGTACGAAGGGCTGATCACCCTAAGTACGCGGAGTCCCTACAGATTCTTTATTAAGGTTAAAGTTGAAAGATTACTTGTAACCGTGGACATAGTTTGTGGTCTTGTGACCCTCAATTACATCTCTAAAAACCGAGAAGAACAACCCTATTATGGGGGAATTATTTTTACGCGATGCTTTTAGATGTTTGTGCACAATACATCGTCTTTAAGGGCTTAACACCTTAAAATGCACGGAGTCCCTATAGTCTAATGACTGTTAAGGTTTAAGTTGAAAGAAACACTACTTATAACCGTGGACATAGTTCAAGGTCTTGTGACCCTCGGCATGATTTAGAATCTTTTAAATTCTGAGTTATTCATACTACTTCCCAATTATTGAACAATTGTGGAAGATTCTTGTTATTCTAAAATAGAATATGATAAAGGATGATATTCCTTATAAAAAGTAGTAAGTCGTAGAATGCGACCATTGAATGATGAATATATTGAATGAGTGAGAAAAAATTTTGAAATGAGAAGGAGATGAGTTATCAAAGAATAATGTAAAACTTTTTAATAGAAAAGTTTAATAATTGTAGAAAGATCTTTGTGGAAAGAAGTGGTTATAGAACCCAATGAATGAATAAAGTATTAACGTAAAATCTATTTTGATAGATTGAATGAATGAAGATTAATAAATAAAATTTTGAGGACAAAATTCTTAGAAGAAGGGGTGAATGTAATATCCCAGTGTTTATGATAACTATCCTTAGAAAAGGAAATGAATGGGTTAAAGAATATATAATACTCAAATATATAATTGAGTTCAAGAGAAAGTTATGAAATAAAACCTAGAATTTGTTGAAGAAATGAATGTAGTAGGAAATATAAAACCTATATTAAGGTAATGTGTTGAAGATATTCAACGATAAATTTTGAAAAGAGATTTGGTGAAAACCTTAGTAAGGGAGGTTTCTTTGATTCTAGGACGGAATCTTTATAAGGAGGAAGGATGTGACAACCCAAATTTTCATAAGTTATTAAAATAAGAATTTAATAATTAAAATTCTTATTATGAGGTGTATATATTTTTGAATTATGTGATTTGGTGTGAAGAGAATTATATATTCATATGTTGGGGAAAATGAGATTTAATAGTTAATTAAACTATTAAAGAAATTAAATAATATTAGTTAATTTAATTAAGTGAAATTATATTATGAGATAATATAATTTTAATTGTTATATCTTATATGGGCAATGAAAATTATTATGAGTTAAGTTTCATAAATAGTGTGAATAATTCACTTAATTAAAATAGTGAATTAATACAAGTATAATTGATTTAATAAAGTGAGAAGCTAATATATTGCATGAAAATGTAAATGTTAGTATAATGCGAGTAAAATATTTATTAAGTACATTAAATATTTTAGTTGGAAACTTTATGGAATAAAATGAATATTTATGGTATTAAATAAATATTTGATGAAAATTGTTATGGGATAATTTATTTAATTGTGATAAAATAGATGGGATTTATAATGTTTTTATTACGTGATATAATGGTGATATTCTAATTTAATTAAATTAATTAAATTAGAGGAGTGTGAATTTGTTAAATAAATTGTGACAATAAAACTATATGATAAATGAGTTATTAACATAAATTAAAAGAGTTTTAAATTTGGTTTTACCAAACAAAGCTTTAGAGCTTTTGAAATTCTTGTTTTAATCTTGTTTTGCCAAACAAGACTTAAGGAATGACTAAGTCATTATTTTAATTAGTTTTACCAAACAAGGCATACGGGTTGTAAGTTATTAATTTTTAAAGTGGTTTAGCCAAACAAGCCTTATGACTTTTGATTTTAAAAAAAATATAACTGACATCAGTTATACATATAATTATATTATATATTAATACGTATTATATTATACATTATATTTTTTAAGTTACGTAAGTTGGAAAAGAGAAGAAGAAGAAAGAAGAGAAGAGAGAAGAAAGAAAGAAAAGAAAAGAAAGAAGGAAGAAAAACAAGAAAATTATTCAAGCTTTATAGAAAATCAAAGGTAATAATCTAGCCTAAACCTCTAGTTTTTAGATTCTTGAGTTTTTTAGATGTCACGGAAGTATGAATTGATGAAGAAATCAATTAGGGTTATGTCAAGTGTTGAATAATATGATATTTTCATTCATATGTGAAATTTGAGTAACACAAATTCAAGTTTTAGAATAATCAAACTCATGAAAATAGGTTGAATGATGAAGAATTTGAGTTTTGTTATATATGTAAGTTATGGTCTATTTTAAGACTAAAATTTGTTAGGAGTTTATGTTATAATTGTAAAATTGGTGATGGATTGTGAAAATATACGAAGAAATGAAATCAACGTAATTGAAACTAATTGTTTTGGTTGTAAAACGAATTCATAGTGAAGAATTTCGTTATGAATGTCAAAAGAAGAAGAAATAATAGAAATAGTGAAATTTAAAGGTTGTAACCTTGATGTTTATGTTGTTTATGTGATTAGAAACGTGTTAGAAATATTAGTTTATGTTTCTGTAAACATATTACACCTTGGGTAGGTTGGTATGGTTGTTAGAAAAGAGTTTGTAGGCCTAATTTGGCTTGCTGTAGTGTTCGGGATCATAATTCGGGAACTAGCAGAAGGGACCCCCGCCCCGGCGGGCTACCCTAGTGTAAAAACCCCTTCCCCGGCAGGGGGGTGGTGGTCGGTTTTGCCAAATTATGAAGAAAGATAAAACTGATCGGACATGTTTTTTTAAAATGAGCATAACCTTTTCATACAAACTCCGATTAAGGTGATTCAAGATGATCCAGAACGAGGACGAGTAGACCTACAACTTTTATTCTTTAAGTTGTTCCATTTGATGTCGGGAACAGGGGTAAAAATGGCCATGTTTGGGACTAATATGTATTAGAAGGCAATCGGAGGGCATCGGGCATGCACATATGCAAGTGTAGTGCTTCTGATGGTAAAATATGTTTTCCTAAGTTACAAAACATGAATTTTAGTAAATATAATGATGATTGACATTAATAAATGATGTATTAGATACATTATGTAAGCACACTAAGTATACACAAGAGAGACGAGTCAGGCGTGTGACGAATGAACATCGAAACGCTGTGACAAGTGTTAATGAACATTATAAGATATGTAATGAGTTTAATATAAAACCTATAAGTATTCCTAGCAAGACTTAAACTCTTGACTGAATTTCAAATATTACATAAGTCAAAAAGTTAACACAATCTAATTGAATATTGTGTGCTAATTAATAGGAAGGATTATGAGATGTGGAGTAGAGTTTACATTACAATTACTATGTGTTGTTATGTGACTAATAGTTGATGTGTATGATTATATAATTGTGTAGGGCACGTGAAGTGCAGATAACTGTAAGCTGTTAAACTGTTATTGGTAAACAACGGTCAAGGCAAGTCTTTCAGTTCCTATTTGCTATGTGAATTTGATGATGAACTGTTTGAAATCTTTATTGCAAATAGCATGGTGTGTTATATTAATGTTAAAAGTATGAAATGTTAAAGTCAATTTATGACTACGTTGATTGAGTAATGAATGTTGATTGAGTAAGGAACTCAATCTTTATACTTGTTATATGAACTACATCATGTATGTATGTGATATTAGTCCAATGTTTATGAGATGTATATCGAGCATGTTATTATGTGCTATGTGATGCATGAAAACTGTTAGATTTTCTTTGGTTGTTGAGAGCTCAACCTTGCAAATAACCACTTTTGCAGGTTAAAGATTTAAGGTAAAGTTATGTGCTACTTGAAAGATATGAATCGGATGTTATGCTTGAAGATTTATATACTTTGGTTAAGTTGTTATTATTTTGAACCATGTTTAAGGTTCCGAATAAATTATTAATGTTGAATTGTAATATCGTTTTGCGATGTAAACTCTTGTATAGTATTAAAATGATTACGAGATATTTAGATGTAAAGGTTGAAAGTTTTGGAACGAGAATAGTTTGTAATAGAAAATTTTAATTGTAATAAATTTTTTAATTATTTTTTCAATGGTTTTCTATTGTTTAATTTCAATTAGAGGTTGAATGTATTATTATTTAATGATGTAAAATTAGATGTTGAATGTATTGTTAAAATGAACATTGTAAAAAAGTTGAGAATTAAATTGTTATCGAGTAAATTTTAGGGTGTTTTACACACGGTAAAAGTCATGAAAATGACCTATGCTAAGAGTTGCGTCACTCATAGTGCATGTGTTATATAAAATCAATTCTGTAAAGAATAACGTCTAGAGTGAAGTTGAAGTATCTTTGATAAAGGGAGATGAGTCTCTTGAATCTGATCCTACCCATGAACAATGACCATGGATGCTTAAAAATTTCCTTACAATTTCATAACTCAATCAATTTCATAAACGTTAACTTCAAATGCCTCATTCACAAGATTATACCAATCCTGACGGCCCAAGCTGTCAAGCTCTTGCGCATTCTGTTTTTTGTTTGTTGTGCAGGATATTGCTCACTCTCGACTTGGTCAACAAAGAGAGTTTCTTATATGACTCTTGTGACGAATGAGATTTTTATAATTTATTTTTAAATATTTATTGAATTAAATAAATATTTGTTAATTTACTTATTGAGTTAAATAATTGTTTGATGGAATTGTGGTAGATTAATTTAATTAAATGTGTTACATTAATTAAATTAATGTGGAGAAATTTTATAGATCAAGGTGAGAATTTAATTGGCATAACTAAATTAAATGAATTGTTACTTAGTTTTAATGTTGTTCTAATTAATTAGAGATTTATTAATTTATTATAAATAATAAATGAGAATTTAATTATGTGACTATGTGATTTAATGTGGAATTATTCTGTTTTATTGAATTAAATAAGATATTTGATTAATTGCTTAATTAAGTGTGACATTATTAAACTATATAATAAGAGTTTAATTAAATTAAGTGGGGAAAAGTATTTATGAGGCTAGCCAAACATGGCCCTAGGAGGAGTTGGCTAGTTAACCCACTAAGGGATTAACTGCCCACACCAATGTCAGTTATCTATACGTATAATTATATATCAGGTTTGTAACTTATATTTTATATCATTCATCAGAGGAAAACTTAGAGAAATACAAAGAGACTTTAGAGAGAAAATTGAGAGAAAGTGTGAATTGAAGAAGAAATAGAGAAGAACTTCATCATCTTTGAATCATATATACAAACTAGCAGGGTAATCTCTTCAACCCAAACTTTAATTTACGTTCTTATATTTTCTATGAAAAACTATCTCAAAGTCCTCTATGATTGAAGAGATTGATAATTGATGAGTATACAATGATATATATGTTAGTATAAGTTTACAAAATGTTTATATCATATATTCATGTGATTAGAGTAATTGATTTTATGTAAACATGCTAGAATCAGAATTTTTCCATTAACGGGAGTTTTGAGTTCTCTGTAAAATAATTTTTGTATGATCAATGCATGATTTGATGATGTATGTGTATATATATGATAATATATAATCATAACATGTTTTCTAACATCTATGTATGTTTTCAACCGTCAATTTCATATAAATATGTTGTAATTGGAGTTTTATAGTCTATAAAGTAAGAAAACATGAATATGGCTTGAAAGTACAAAAATTCATGCTTTAATTTCAAATTAATCGGTAAATTGACGAATGATTATGTTTATACATGTAAAAATGAAAAGAACAAAACTTAAACGGATTGATTTAGTGTTATAACGAATCTGTAAATTATGATTTCATGAAATTTGACGAAACTTTGAAAA